>JAVMKO010000002.1:109522168-110819388 GCA_032164245.1 Sternotherus odoratus
TGGTGTGCATACACAAAGTTCCCAGATATAATTCCCCAGGACCCAATTGTCTCTTGCTGTATAGTATGGAAACTTCCTTCTTGAGAAGGAGACTAGGCAGAATGCCCAATTCTCCACCAGGTAAAGGTATATTACCTATCAACATTTCAGTCTGCCTACACCAGTAGAAAGTACATTAGCCTAACATTTTCTGTGGGAGAGCTGTCATGGAAGCAATTCACAGCTAGATTCAACCCAAAGTTTTACTAAACGGATAACAAGTATTTTTTCCACTCCATTAAATTGACAATTTAAGGAGTATTTTGACAACAGATGATCATGAAGTTTCAGAATACTTTAATCAGAAACTTGTTCCAATTTTTAAAATGACACTTTAGGTACATAAAAAAGGGTCCAAGTTCCAGCAGGCTTATTGGACTCACAAGTGTGTGGGGAAACAAATATGGCAGCTAGTTGGGAAGCATCTCCAAAGAAGCTTAACACTCCAAGGACAAAGGTTTCAAACCTCAATGCATGAAGTTAGACTATTCCATCCATATTTAGGTTCCTAAATAACAAAAAATAGTCTGTTATTTTGAGACCATGCTCAGCACCTGCAATGTCAGCTGAAGAAACTGAAGCTATACATGCTCAGCACTTTGGAAAATCAGGCCTGTAATATCATTTCTAGTAAGTAAGCGAAGCATATAGTGGAAATCTATTACATATTTATGAGTCTAACTTTAGGCACCTAGATCTGAAATACTTGGACCACATCTCCAAACAGCGATCTATGATGTGTTTATATTATGTACTCTAGATCAGTGGCTCTCAACCTTTCCAGATTACTGAAACTCTTTCAGGAATCTGATTTATCTTATTTCACCTCACTTAAAAACTACTTGCTTTCAAAATCAGTCATAAAAATATAAAGGTATCACAGCACACTATTAATGAAAAATTGCTTACTTTCTCATTTTTACCATATAGCTATAAAATAAATCAATTGGAATATAAATGTTTCAATGTATAGCATATTGCTAGTGCTTTTTATGTAGCCTGATGTAAAACTAGGCAAATATCTAGATGAGTTGATATACCCCAGGAAGTGGTAAGTGTACCTCTGGTTGAAAATAATTGCTCTAAATTCGAACTTGAAATAGAGAAAGAAATCTTACATCAGACTGGTTCTCATGGATATTTACAGACGTCTCAAATTTACACAAGTTTCTGTCATACTTTTACAGTTTTTAACTTTAACTAACTTGAGTCTTGTAAAGAGGTGAATCTGTAGCCAGATCACCTTAGGTTAGGATTCCCTAAGGTATCTCTAGCCAGGTAGAAGCCATAACAAAAGAAATGTAGGGCCATTGACTGTAATTTCTTTTCTTTCAACTACTGGCCTTTCCCCAGGGAACAGTGGATTCTCTGCCCAGAGGTCTCATTTGGGAGAAGCTGGATTTTCTCAACCAGGCTCAAATGGGACAGAAAATATATATTTAAGGAAGGGAGCATCTCTGAGAAGGAGGTCTGTCCATTGCCACATGAAGAATATGGACTGGGAAGAGTGAGTGAGAAGGGAGGAGGAACTCTGCCAAGCCTGAAATGGCTGACAAAGCCTCAGACTCACATAGCTGTGAATCAGACAGGACAAGGAGGTGTCTTGGGACTTCTATTATTTTGCAAAGATCTGTAATTATTATGGAATTTTTAAAGTAGTAAAGTAATGGTGGTTAAGAAATTCCTGTACTAAGCCGGTGTTACTTGCTTTTCTATCTCATACACCTTGAAAGGGGTTGAATTAGAAGCCAGAGGGCCTACTGGTAGATGGAGCTCTGGGTGAGTGAGTGTAAGCAACTGTGGGGCTCAGGAGGTCTGAGGCAATGATTTCAGGTATTAGGGCAGCTGGATTGCAACGTCTCACATTTCAAGGAAGGGTTCAGGCGGGAGGTGTGTGTATGGGCATGCGCCTTCAGGTTCAAAGCTCGAAACAGTGACTCGACTCTACCTGGACTCAGAGGGCTTGGAAGTAGAACTTTCTGAAAAGGGGTGAATCCCTTTTCATTAAAATGTTGACATTTTTGAGAAAAAAGTTATGTCCCAAGGTGGGACAGCACTCCCTCTCTCTCACTCACATACTCATATATTTTGTGGAAAGGAATTTCAAGAAAAAATTCAATGTCTGGAAAACCAAAATGCTTTTCTTGCCTTCCCAGCTGCCATTAGGGAAGTCTCTTGTCAATTTTACAATTGACAAAGAACTTTCCTGCCTTGCTGCTGGAAAGACAGAGAGCTGGTGTGCTCTGCCTCTCAGCAACTCCCCAGCTTTGGGAGCTGGAGAGGCATGGCTTGTTCTGCCTCTCCACTTCCCCTAGGGCGGAAGTGGAGAGGCAGAGTGCCAAGGCGCTTTGCTGTGTTTTAAGGAAAGTTGCATGAAATTGTACTAGACTTGGTGAAATATTTCATTCCACCAAATTGGCATTTTCTGATAAAATAGTGAGAGGGGGTTGAAAATTTTCTAACCAGCTGTGCTTAGGAGCATGTGGGATTCAACTGTTGGGTCCATTTACAACAGACTGGTTGCTGCCCAGAGAGGGACTCTGCCAGGTTGTAACTTTTTTTTTGTTCGGTAGGTGACACATACTCTTTTGACATAGTATTGAATCAATATATGTGTGGAGGGAGGGAGGGGAGCATGGTATTCAAGATCTGTTTTTTCTGAGCGTGAGACAAATTAATACCTTGACAACGTGTGTTAATTAAAGATACCCTGTTGCCTTTACAAAATTATATGTGAACTTCAATGTCCCAGAAAAAATAAAGCTTGTGCAATTACATTGTGCCCCTCTACGTTCCTCCTGCTGATTCACCAGACTCTACTCTTCACTTCCTATCTTCATGAGCTGTGAAGCAGACCTGCTAAACAATTACCAGGTAAGTGAACAAAATGCACTGAAAATTTAAGTCATTATCATTATCCTGATATACTTGGGAGTCTATAAGTGTTTCCATTATTAACGGATATTTCCAGATGTTCTTTAATGCAGTGGGGGGGGGGGAAATATATCTGTTGAAATATAGTATATAAAGTCTATCTGGCAGGGATCTTATTTCCCTTCCCTTATTAGCAAGTTTAATGTAATCCAGACAGATTTTGGGAGTGCACACACATCTTGGTCACTATATTTTTTTCAGTTGAGCATACAATGTGATTTTGTATGTAAAGGCAATATGAATAAGGTCAAGTGGCTTTCAAAGCAGAAAATACACATACTCATTTGTATGCTGACTTGTGACTGGCTCTGCATGGATAGACAAGACATGCTTCCCTTCAAGTCCTGTATCAATGAAATCTTCATTTAGGATATGAAGCTGTAGCACTGCTTACCCCTTTCACCAGGGGAAATGATCACTTTCTTAAAAGGGGTAAGAGATACGAGGGAATAGCAAGTAAATAGCCCATTCTCTTACATTGGCCAGTTTAGCTGGGGGCCGGAGGGGGAGAACAACCTATACCCCTTCAAGATGTGGTGGAGTCCTCACTCATGCTCTACTCTAGTTGCTGGAGGATTTAGATGAATTTACCTCTCTTCATTCTGAAAACTGACCATTTATTCCTACCCTTTATTTTCTATCTTTTAACCAGTTACCATTCCATAAGAGGACCTTCCCTGTTATCCTATGACAGCTTACCTTGCTTAAGAGCCTTTGGAGAGGGACCTAGTCAAAAGCTTTCTGAAGCACTGTATTTACTGGATCCTCCTTATCCACATGCTTGTTGACCCCCTCAAAGAATTCTACTCACTTGGTGGGACATGATTTCCCTTTACAAAAAAAAATGTTGATTCTTCCCCAACAAATCACATTAATCTAGATGTCTGACCATTTTGTTCTTTGCTATTGTTTCAACTATTTTGCCTGATACTGAAGTCAGGTTATGGCTTGAAATTGCCGAGATCACCTCTGGAGCCCTACTTAAAAATTAGCGTTGCATTAGCTATCCTCCAGTCATTATGTACAGAAGATGATATAAATGATAGGTTACAGACTACAGTTAATAGTCCTCCAATTTCACATTTGAGTTCCTTCGAAACTCTTTGGTGAATACCATCTGGTCCCGGTTGACTTATTACTGTTTGGTTTATCAGTTTGTTCAGAAACGTCCTCTAATGACACCTCAATCTGGAACACTTCTTCAGATTTGTCACTTAAAAAGAAAGGCCTAGATTTGGGAATCTCCCTCATGTCCTTAGCCACGAAGACCGATGCAAAAAATTAATCCTTGAGTGTTCCTTTAGTACAGGGGTGGGGAACCTCCGGCCTCCGGGCCGTATACGGCCCGCCAAGTCATTTGGTCCGGCCCGCAGGCGGGTCTCCAAATATCCGCCGTAGAGATGGCCGGACCAATGTGGTGGTGGGAGCAGGGCCGGCGACAGGCCGTAGTCCCCCTTGTCGCCAGGCCTACAGACAGAGCGGCGTGGCGGAAGCAGTGAGGCGGCGGCGGCGGGCGCGGCTGAGGAGAAAGCGGCGGCGCCGCCTTCCCCCTCACAGCAGGCCGGGCGCGGCTGAGGGGAAGGTGGCGGCGTCTCCCCCCTCGCAGCAGGCCGGGCATGGGGAGCGAGCGGGAGGAGGGAGGGCTGTGGACTGCGCACCGCAGAAGACGCACCGCAGCCGCCGGCCAGGTACGCACGCGGCTCCGCTCTGAGCGAAGGGGCCGGGAAGTGCCAGAGGGAGCCGCCGGTGAAGGGGGAACCAGGCTGGGCGGGGGGGCAGGAGACTAGGCTGCATGGGGTGGGCAGATGAAGGGGGGGGGGGAGGCCAGGCTGGACGGGGAGGGGTGGGGAGGAGGTAAGGTTTGGTGGCATGGGCTGGGCCAGGCAGGGGTGGGGGAGGGAACGCAGTTAGATTGGGGGGAGGCTGGGTGGGGGTAAAGCAAGATCACCCCCTACACTCAGGCTGACAGCGGGAGCTGACTGGGGCAGGTGGCAGGACCCCCCCCCCCGGTTCGCAAGGGGTCAGTGGGGGAAACCCCAAAGCAGTGCAGGGCTA
Source organism: Sternotherus odoratus (assembly GCA_032164245.1). Taxonomy (NCBI): domain Eukaryota; kingdom Metazoa; phylum Chordata; order Testudines; family Kinosternidae; genus Sternotherus; species Sternotherus odoratus. The sequence continues at coordinate 109,527,197 of JAVMKO010000002.1, forward strand.
AGCACTCCACTTGCCACTGCTTTGGGGTTCCCCCCGCTGGCCCCTTGCCAGCTGGGGTCTCAGCTCCCGTTGCCAGCCTGGGCTTCCCCGGGGGGGGGGGGAGGGAGCGGCACGCGAAGGACATTATAAATGTCCAAATGGCCCTTGGCAAAAAAAAGGTTCCCCACCCCTGCTTTAGCATCTTGATCGTTCAATGATTCCTGCTTCTGGTGTACTTAAAAGAAAAGCTATTACTTTTTGAGTCTTTGGCTAGCTGTTCTTCAAATTATTTTTTGGCTTTCCTAATTATATTTTTACACTTCATTTGACAGAGTTTGTGCTCTTTTTCCCCCCTCTTTCAGATTAACTTCCACATTTTAAAGGATGCCTTTTTTGCCTCTCTCTGCTTCTTTTACTTGGTTGTTTAGCCACAGTGGCACTTTTTTCATTCTCTTACTATGTTTTTTTTTTTTTTTGGTCTTTAATTTGGGGTATACATTTAAGTTGAGCCTCTGTTATGGTGTCTTTAAGAAATTTCCATACAGCTTGCAGAGATTTCACTTTTGCACTGTACCTTTTAATTTCTGTTTAACTAATTTCCTCATTTTTGTGTAGTCCCCCTTTCTGAAATTAAATGCTACAGTGTTGGGCTCCTGTAGTGTTTTCCCCACCACAGGGATGTTAAATTTAATTATATGATCACTATTACCAAACTGTCCAGCTATATTCACCTCTTGTACCAGATCTTGTGCTCCACTTAGGACTAAATCAAAAATTGTGTCTCTTCCTGTGGATTCCGGGACCATATGATCCAAGAAGCAGCCAAGAGGTGTCAGGAAACTTTATCTCTGCATCCCTTCCTGAGCTGATATATACCCAGTCAATATTGGGATAGTTGAAATCCCCCATTATTTTTTAATAGCCTCTCTAATCTCCCTGAGTATTTCACAGTCTCTATCATCATCCTGGTCAGATAGTCAGTAATATATCCCTACTGCTGTATTCTTCTTATTAGAGCATGGAAATACCATCCATAGAAATTCTATGGTACAATTTGGTTTAAGATTTTTACTTCATTTGATTCTATGCTATCTTTCATATATAATAGTACTGTCCCACGAGCATGACCTGTTCTGTCGTCCTAATATATTCTGTATCCTGGTATTACTCTGTCCTATTGCTTATCCTCATTCCACCAAGTTTCTGTGATGCCTATTATATCAATATCCTCATTTAATATGAGGCCCTCTACTTCACCCATCTAATTATTTAGACTTCTAGCATTGGTATATAATCATGATGTAATTGACTGGGACTTTTTTTTTTATTTGATTGTTTCTTGTCAGATCCTACCTGCATTTTATCATCTGCTATCCTCTCCTCATTAGGACATACAGAATCTTCATTAACAGATCCTCCCATAAGATCCACTGTCCAAACCATGTGTTCTTCCATACCTGTCATCTTTCCCACAGCCCTTAGTTTAAAACTACATTACAACATTTTAATTGTAAGTGTAACCAATTTAGTTCCATTTTGTTTTAGGTGTGGAAGGGAGAGATGAAGTGGTATCTCAATTTTCCAGATGGGGAACTGAGGCAGATTGATGTGTAATGCTTGGAACTTGTGTACATGGTCCACACTGGAGGAATGTAAATTCCAGTATGCACAAGACATGTGGACCTGCTCATGCATACTAAGAGCTTCCTAGTGTACGATATCACCTTGCTGGTTGTAACCAAGGCTGGTGTAAGCCAGCATGGGGCTGTAGACAGGATGCTGGGGTCAGGACTGTGTAGTACACAGACACTCAGGGTGCAACCTGCCTGCTTGTAGGATGGCTGTGAGTACCCCAGCAGCGAAGCATTGTAAGGAACTCAGGGTTGCAGGGTAAGTGGTGACAACCACTTACTGAACTGCACTCCCAGAATGCCATAACAAGGTGTTTTCATAGAGTTTTAGGCTGCAAGGGATCATTAGATCATTTAGTCTGAAATCCTGAATATCACAAGTGATTAAATTGCACCAAGTTAATCTTGTAGTGACCCTAATAGCTTGTGTTTGGCCAAAGCTCACCTTCCAGAAAGGCATCCAGTCTTGAGGTAAATGCCTCAAGATATGAGAATCCCACACTTCCCTTGGTAGTGTGTGCCACAGTTCCTGAGGTAACTGCACCTTTGATCCCTTCATGGCCTCGTTGACTATGCACTCAGATCTCAAGCCTCTAGCTCTATCCTTTTTTTGGTACTGAGTCCTGCAACTCTCTCCCTCTGTCCCAAGATTTAAACTGCAATTACCCCTACAATTTACTGTGATCATCACAGCAGGTTTAAGGTCAGTTCTGTACCCACAATCTTGTTCTCTCAGAGACAGTGATAGGATTAACCAGTGACCAGCCAGCCTTTATTACTCTTACTTCCCTTCTAAATTCAGTTCTACTGTACATTTTGACTATAGCCTTCACTTGCTTATTCCCTTTGTCTTGCTTGTTGGCGCACATGGTCAAAAAGATGAACACATTTTAAATGGCTTCATGGTAGTAAAGGAAAATAAAATGTTTTCGGCCCAAAGGCACTAATTCTATTCTAATCCATGTTTTCAATTGTATCAACTAGGCCGGGGATTGTCAAATTTAGTAGTGATGGAGTTCTTCATTCTTCATCCATTGCTAAACAAGAATCATCCATGTTCTATAAAGTAGTGTAGAAATATGAAACCTTTTTGATGGGAAAGTCTCAAAGCAACTTTAGAGGAAAGGAATCTCGTTAGATATATTTTCTACTTAGATTTTCACATCGCCCCTAACTACGGTTTATTTAACTGTGTGTACTTTGATCTCTCTCTTATTCTTATGTTTGTGTTTGATTTTAACTGGCTAGCTGAATGGTAGTTCAACTTTATTATTTTTGTTGTGTCTCACTGACAAAAAATGGAGTCCCATAAATGGAATGAGTGCAGAATGTACAATAGAGATCCAAACTATGTCTCAGAAGAGTATTGTGCCCTTTTGTTCAGGAGGATCCATTGAGAAGGAAAATGTGCTGGCAAAAGTGTCTATGATATGTGTGTGAAAAACAGCCATCCCAGCTGGAACAGTACCAATATTTTTAGAATGCTCACTACTCTATTTATTGGCGTTTATAGCTTTGGGGTGGGCATTTTCTCTAGGTACCAGATTGCCTGGAGCTTACACATTCCTCCATGCTCTTACAACATTTTCAAAATATGTGTATTAGATATATTTACTAACCCTTCCTGTGCTTTTACAGCCAGAACCACAGTGCAATCTGTTGAATTTATGTGCACAGATGGATGTTAAAAACATAAAAAATATGAAAAGAATGCCTCTTGCCCATGTGAATTCACCCCAATACATGACTTGTAGAGGCCATTTACACAATAAGGGGAGTTGTATATTAACAGTTTGTTAGTCCTAGAAGTAATGCTTAGCTGAGGGACAGTATTGTATCTGTTATGCAGTATTTACACTCAGGGATGTATTGACTTATTGGGAAAGAAATCAAGGTAGCGAGACTTTATATTCATTATCCTACTACATTTTTATTATATTGGTATTATAGCTAGGCTCTGTACATACACATAGTAAGGTTATCCCAGCTCTGGAGTGTTCATAATGTCTGAATACACGAGGGGGATGGAAGGGAGGGATGAAGTGGTATCCCCATTTTCCAGATGGGGAACTGAGGCAGATTGATGTGTAATGCTTGGAACTTGTGTACATGGTCCACACTGGAGGAATGTAAATTCCAGTGTGCACATGGCCCATGTGGACCTGCTTATGCACACTAAAAGTTTTCTAGTGTACGTTAATGTAGTACAATTTGAAATGGGATGACATTAACACACACTAGGGAACTTTAGCGTGGATTAATGCACCATGTAGATTAGCCCTTAGTGTGGTTTCTCTCAAAATATAATGTAATATCTTTGGGACAGAGAGTGCTTTCTCCTGTTCCAACACCTAGCATAACGTGTCGTGATCCTCACAAGGGTCCTTAGGTGCTACCACAATAGATATTAATAACAAAAATGCTTCATTCACAATTACAGCACCACTTTAATGGTCTCCATATTTTCTGTAACATAAGAGGAAGGAAATTGAGTGGATGCTCATTTGATTAATCCCAACAAGCACAAGTGGACATATGGTGCATTGGGGAGTAGCCAGGTTTATGACTTGAACACAACTTTAGTGAAAACAATATACCTCAATAACATTAAATATTTTATTTCTTGCTTTTACTGGAGTCATAAAAAATGTGTTGTAAGAAAGGAAATATGTACTGTACCAGTAAATGGTCCTGGTATTTCATTTATATATTACCTTTCTCCCCTGCCCCATTTATATCCTTGTAAAAGCAGCATGTGTCAGTGTATCCTAAAGATTTTAGTGAGTTGTTATTGTTAGACTGAACAAAATATATGTAGGGTTTTTTTTAAAAAAATGGATCTTTATTTTTTCTAATCTGTCTGTTTCTCTTATATCTCTCTGGTATGACGCATGCCAGGCAAACACTTGGAGTATTTGATTGGTTTGGTTACACTTGATTTTCTCTTTCCCTTTATCCAGTACTCACATTTCTGACTTTTCAAATGCCTTTTATTCCTTAATGCTACTTAATAACCTGATAACATTAGTCTGCCATGTAGCTTTACTGAAAACAAACTAAACTTTCCCCCTGCTGCACATAAATATAAGATAACACAACGATGCAGTTATATATTTCTCCTATTAGGAGAGGCTCTCAAGTCTTTTGGGCAAAGGAATTCCCTTCTTGTCAGCCATTGTCAGTCAGGAATGCTTTCAGCAGCTGAAAAGGTAACCCTTAGGATGCAAAGTCAATAAAAATTAGCAGGGTGGCTTTAAATTAGCTAAAATGTTTCTAATGGTCATTAAAAACACTGAATTAAAAACAAGTTACTCTAAATCCTGAGACTTTGCATCCAGTCAGGGAGTAAAAGGAGGCAGTTTCTGCCTTCTGATTCTCTCATGGTAAGGAGAGAGCTGAAGAAATGGCAACGTGCCCTGGCTGTCTCCGTTAGAAGGGAAAAGGTGTCCGAGGGGTGGATGATCGGTTTTCTGCTGAGGGGAGGAGAGTTAAGTGTGTGAAGCAGAAGTGCCATGGACACTTGGACAGCAGTACCAGGGAGAGGTAGAGATGGAGCTAGAAATAGGCTTTCATTTGGCTCCAGAATATCATCTCTGTATTGGAAGTGTTAAGCAGCAGCTGTCCAAAGCTGGCCTGGAATGTCTACAGATGGTGCAGATCTCAATGTTAAACCATCTGCTAGGGGAAAAGAATCCAGGGCACCAGTGATAATAGAGCCTAGGTCTAGAAAACACAGTGACTTGAATTGCATTGGAACAAAAACACTGGTGAAAACTGATGATTGCAGATCTTGCCCCAATGCTTAAAGTGGCTACTGGGAATAAAAACTACATTTGCTTATATTTAGCGAAATAATTAAGGGGAATAATTTAGAACATCTTAGAAGATGATGTTGCTCATGATCAAGTATTCTGCTCCCTCCTTAAAAAGACATGTTTTGTAGAAGGTCTTCTGTTAATTCATCCTGTTGGCAGATTATGGAATTTTACCAGGAGATGCTGACTCATTGTGGCAGGTGTGGCTTATTAATTGTAGCCTCATTACAAGGGATGTGGGAGTGGCTGTCTGTGCATAAAACTAGTCTGACAGATGTCTTTGAGGAGGAAGCCTAGGAACAGCCAAATCTGGAATACAGTTTGGGTTGATCTACTGTATTACTATTTCCACTGTTAGTAAGGCCAAGCCTCAAAAAAGGAGGAGAATTTGGATCACACTCCATGTTTACTTCTTTTCCAGCAGGCAAGGACACTTGCTCACAAATACATGACTAAACTCATGGAAACGTTTGGCTTTGGATGCATTATACACCTCATCATTAGTGTAGACAATGCAGCATACTATATTCTATAATGCTTTGTCCAGCCCAGTGTTAAAAGTCCACATGCTGGGGTTTCTACCACTTGTGCTCTTGCATCTAATCTCACAATATCCCCCTTCCTCCCCTCGACCCAGGATTAATCCTATTGTTTTCTTTCAACCTACTTTGACACCTCATTCTTTTACCACCCACACAACTTTTCTTCCTGTGAAACACTACTTTATCGCCCCTTCCCCCAAAGGGTTTAGTCATTCAATTCACATTACAATTAATAGGAGCGCTGTGGGACTAAATATGTTTGAAAAATCTCAACACAGATTAATAACATTTTAAAGTGTCCCCACTAGTCAATTTTGATCAAACCTTCACACATGTAATACAAATTTGCATTCCTATATTGCTGTCACAGTGCATTGCAACTTCTTACCTACTCGACTGTGCACTGTCACGACTAGCTCTTTGGCTATTGCTATTTCCTAGTTTCTTCTTCCCACTGTTTCTCTGTGTGAAAACTTTTTCCCCCAGGCATTAGCTTGCATTTTTCCAGGCTGAATATCCTTTTGTTATTACCTGATCATATTTCTAGCTTCTGTCCTCATATATTATTTCTTAGCCCATTCTGGCATGCCAGCACTGGCTATTGCTCTTTTTGTCACAGCCATTTATGTTTTAAAATTAAGGCCGACACTATATCCTGAACTCACAATAATATGCCCTTTTCCCTCAGCATCATCCATCAGGCCAAAAAGTTAACAATAATTTGAAATTACCTTGCTTTCCTCCCATCCCCAATTTCTGTCATGTTGTTTGTATTTTTTTTTCGGGGGAGGGGGGTGTCTCTAAATGATTATATGCTTTGTGATACAACATGGCCAGAGGGTAGCAGGAGAGTGTTAGAGGGAAGCAAGTTTGCTAGAAGTTGGTTGGAGCACCTTGAGCCAATTAGAGCACCTGAAGCCAGTCACATGATAAAAAAACCCTGCTTCAATCAGACAGGGGAAGGAGTTGGAGCAAAGAGCAGTTTGGAGGAGCTGGAGTAGAGCGAATTAGTGTTGGAGCGGAGAGCAGTTTGCAGGAAAGCAGAGCAGAGTTTGGAGAAGTGCTGTGGTGAGCTAAGAAGACTCAGACCCTAGGTACAGGGACACCTGGCTTGTGCAGAGAGAGGGCAGGAAGTCCCACAAGGTGAAGGGTAGGAGAGGGAAGTAGTCCAGGGGAAGGAGTAGCTAGTTCAAGTGGTTTACCACTATCCTCAGGACCCCTGGGCTGGGACCTGGAGTAGAGGGCGGGCCCGGGTCACTCCCTCTCCACCCCCCTCCCTCCCAGGATACTATTGGGACAGTTAATACCATGTTCAGGGGCAAGAAATGGCTCCCTGAACTCCCCACAAGACGAGAGTGTGGGACTCATCATAATAGTGCCAGCAATTTGCCACAGCTTTAATAAAACATGAGAGAACTTAGAAGAGCAAAGTAGATCCTGGCAGAGACAACATAGCTTTTCAACTGTCCAGTGAAGATGCACAGTTAAATGCACACAACATTTGTGATTCACTGCTCTGTGTCAGCAACTCTTGTCAGGCCTGACATACTCACTACACCTCACACATTGGTGTCATGATATTTATTAAAAGGTGACACTAATAAGTTGCTTAAAATCTAATAACACACTGGTCATTAGTGTCAATGTGAACTGTTTTTAACAATTGGGTAGGTGTAATTATGGATACTCTCTGTACGTCCTGGAGACTGTAAAAAGACAAAGGTGACAAAACAGATTTCTTCTCTATAAAGGGGAAAGAAAATATGGTGGTAGATGCCCTGTCCAGTAAAGAGGGCTCTGTCTTGTTGTCTCTGGGTCAGCCACTGATTACTCCTCCTGCAGCTTTGTAAGAATATTCCAGCTCCAGAGGACAAAATTCATCAGGTATCAGGTAATGAGTTCTAACCAATTCAGTGTATGGTTATAATCTGTATCCAAAAGTTATGTAGTATGTCATTGGAAAAAATAGCTCCTCACTGATCATTAATATTATTTTGTGATAAATGTATGCAGTATATATGAAGAGATATGGATATATGCTGAAATTATGACTAAAATGTGTTTAAACCAGGCATGTCAGGAGGAGTTGGTAAATAGGTCTGCCCTAGTCAAAGGAATGCATATTTGCTTCTCTGACCAGTCCAAGTGTCAGGGAGAGACAAGGAAGGGTCCATTGACTTTATCTGGGCTATAAAAACAGAGGCTCTGAACGTCAAATAATAAGCAATTGGATCAAGTAATTATGTACAATATTACACTTTATTGAGTGAGGTGTTTTATGAAAGTCTGATGCACTGGTGACTAATATAACTGTAAAATGTATGTATTAACACTATAAGGAATTGTACTTAAAGTACTGTACAGGATCTTTTCAGGGAGGATAAGGCAAAATGCCACATTTATTAATAATACATGCAATAATCAATACTATAATATGCATATGATATATATAGCACACTCATGCACACACACACACACACACACACAAACACTCCATCTTGCTGTTGTTACCAATGAGTTTCTCCCCTTAACTACTCTGGCCAGGTGAGTTAGATGGGGGAGGGGTGGAGCCAGGCTTCTGCCGATCCGGATCGATGCTCCGATGTTGACAAGACGAGACCCGGGGTCCTCTGCCAGACACCTCACTTTTATAGCAGCTTCTCTCCTATGCAAATCTGTCCCAGATTCAAAATCCGGGTCTGTGTCAGTTAGTCCTTTGTGTCTCTGGGTGTTGTCCCAATGCTGCAGAGAGGGTGTTCCCAGAGGAAGGTGCTTGCTTCTAACCCCCACCCCCCAGGCCATCAATATGTCTCCTCTTCTTTAGTCAGCCCACTTGACATATTTGATTGTCCTTGCATCTGGTTCTCATCCCCTCTCCAAGGCCTTGGTTACACTGGCACTTTATAGCACTATAAAGCCTTCAGGAGCGCTATAACTCTCTACCCATCCACACTGGCAAGGCATGTATTGCGCTATAAACCCACAGTTATACCGCTCCTGGTAATCCTCCCATCCTTGAGGAATAACAGCTATTGTGTATTCCCTGTAGCGTATTATGGCAAGTGTAAACAGTCATTAAGCTATAAGTGATCTCTGGCACGCCTCCGAGCCATTTAAGGCAATTGACGACTCTTTGCTTTGTTTTGAAAACATTAGGAGGAATGCAGAAGTACCTTTTCAGAGTTTCTCTCTTAGCTCCACAGATAAGCACTGAAAATGTTTACAAAGGGAGCTGTCAGGCTCTAATTTCAAAGGAAACCACTGACAAGACTTTCAGCCCTAGAAAATCCCCTCCCTCTCTCCATCTGCATACACACTACACCTTTCCCCTCACTCCCCTCATTTGAAAAGCACGTTGCACCCAGCTGAATGATGGGATAGCCTCCCATAATGCACCACTCCACGTGCCACTGCAAGTGCCACAAATGTGGCCACGCCAGGACATGTTATAACGCTATACCTATTGCTGTATATGGGTACAGCTATAACCAAAAGTGCTATAATCCTGTAAGTGTAACCATGGCCCAAGGGTGCAGCTCTCTGGAGGTGCCTGCCTTCCAAGCCTTGCTCATTCACACTTCATTCATTCAACAGGGCAATTGATTACAAAGTGCAGGAAAGATCTTATTTTATTTCTAGCAAAAAGACATTTTTCTTCTACCTTAATTATCCCACCTTAGGGGCTATAATATATTACCAAATTTTAACACAGGGTTTCTAACACAGGGTTATATGAAAAGTTAACACAAAAGTCAAAAAAGTTACACAGATTTATATACAGAATTATGGGTACTCATTGATATTAAGTTTTACAGTCTGTGTTCAGACCAAGGAACGAAATGGTTCTCTGGCAGACAGGAGGGAAGTCACAGCTATCTACCAGTCTCCAATTCAAGTAAGCAGAGTGACCAAAAACAAGAGAATCCCCATTTACATTTAAATCAGCAGGGAAATGGGAAGCCCACAGAAAGGGAAAAACAGCATGAGGTCATCCTGCTTCTTGAAACAGGTTCATTGAACTTTGAGAGATTATAAACACAGACAGTCATTTTGGCATCCGTCACTAGATAGATACAATGGAACAGAGCTCTTGCCAGATAAGACAGAAGAGTCCTTCAACCAATGTGGGGGGAGTGGAAAAAGAGGAGGGAAAACACAAAGAAAACATATCTTGAAAACAACTGTTTATATTTAGGTCATAGCATAATATGACATCTTCCCCATGGAGACTCTGGAGGGTTTCAAAAGTCTTCCACAGGACCCATGCTTCTGGTCACATCCTCATGCTAATCATTTTTGGGTCTGATGAGAGTGACTTCCCTCGGGTAGTTAATTATACAGTTGTTCGTTTGCTTGTTTTCTTTAAACAGCTCAAGCCAGTGAGGCATCTCCAGACTTGTTACCTCTCTAGGGACTTGGATTAATCACCTCCCAGGGATTTTTAGTTCCTGACTGAAACTCTTCAGCTCCCATCATGGAGCAAGAATACAGTTCCTAACCTAAGATACATATAAAAAGTTCATAATCTTTGGATATTCAAAGGGTCCATAATATCTGTCTCAACTTAATCTGAATGTTATTTCTAATCTGAATTTGTCTGGCTTCAGCTTCCAGCCGCTGGTTTTTGTTATGCCTTCCTCCACTAGATTAAAGAGTCCTTTAGTGCCAGGTATTTTCTCCCATGAAGGAATATAAGCAGTGTAATCAAGGTATACCTCTATCCTCTTTTTGATAAACTAAACAGTGTCTCTCTTTGAATCTCTCACTCTAAGGCATCTCCTCCTGCTCTTGAATCATTTTTGTGATCCTTCTCTCCCCCCTCTCCAGCTTTTCAACATCCTTTTTAAAATGTGGACACAGAATGGTATGCCATATTCCAGGATCGAGGTAAAATTCCCTTCCCTGTCTATACAAGCCATAAATGGATAAACCTCTATAAAACAAAATCTGAAAAAAAAACTTCACCAATAATGTGTACTGAACCCTTAGAAATGAACACTCTTCTTGGAAGTATAGAAGTGCACCCACAAAACCCCACTATGTAAAAAGCTTAGTTGTGCAAGTAAGGGTTTGCAGAATTGGGCCTCTTACCTAGTGTTCTTCATAGTTTATATTTGCTCTGGAGAGAATCGATGGCTAAGATCCAAGCAATTATCTTCCATGTTAATTTATTACAATTCTGTAAATAAACATGTGTATCTAGAGAATAAGGCTTAGATTTATATTCATTTTTTTCACTTCTGGTCCGTGGGTTTTGTTTTATTTGAATTCATGCATAATAATACTTGGTTCCTATTGTTGAAGGCAATGTATGTTCTGTTGCATGTAATAATTATGTAGATGTAAAAATGTGTAGTTGGCTACAGTGCAGCAGGGATGCATTAGTTACCAAAAATCTGTTTGTTTAACCCATACTATACGTAGCATGCCACTGGGACTAAAATATTTGTACATTTATTTTGTATTCCTAATTAGTACTGGTCTTAAGACATTCATTTAGCATAACTCATGCATACTAAAAAAATCCATTTCATTTGCCTCCTTAAAATAGGGAGCATAATGAGATTAAGATTTCATATATATATATCAGTAACTTTTATATGTAGTTAAATTTTCCCTTTCACATGCTTTCTGGCTGCATAATAAAAATCCAAAATATGCAGTATTGCACTGTCAGCTACAATAAGTTGGGTTCTGCTGACAGTTTCCTTGAGCATAGATTTCAAATATATACTCGTGAAATCCCATTCTCTTGACTCTCCTGGATAACAGAGCTGCCTAAATCTTCATATGCTTTGCACGCAGTCTCTCATTGAAGAGATGCTGCCTCTCTCTCTCTGTAGGTGCTACAGCCACAGGCTGACTTTACAGAGCAGAGTGAGAGAGAATTACCTTAACAAATGCTCATTTGAGCTCCAGTCATTGCTGCAGTCATATTGGATTCTCTACTTCTAGTGCCACTAGAGACCTATGGCAAACACATTGGGCATAAGGATATCTTGAGCACACAAAACATAGTCATAGGATTCAAAGCCAGAAGGGACCACCAGATCTAGTCTAGTATATCACAGGACACCAGCACCCTCCATCACCCCCACACCAAGCCCTACAATGGAAATTAGACCAAAATATTACAGTCCACAGAACACTAGACTGTTGCGTGCTGCAGGTAAAGAATAGGAGAGACCGAGGTACACCTGAGGGCCCCCACAATGGAAAGAAAATTATTAAATGAGATACCCAGATAATCCTGGCCAGTGCCCTGCATCCATATGATTTGCAGGAAGGTGAAAATGCCCCAAGGTCACTGCCAATCTGACCTGGGGGAAAATTCCCTCACGACCCCACATATGGTAAGTGGCTAGATCATAAAATTGTGAGCAAGAACCAGTCAGCCAAACACGTGAGAGACAGAATACTCAGTGCCACTTCAGAGACTTGGCCCTCTTCACCCAAAGTCCCATCTCCATCCTTGGCCTTTCCTGATGATTCAAAGATTTAAAAATGCAAAAAAATCCCCCAATATATTGGGGGCAGTAGAGCCAGGAAGCCCTTCCTGATCCCTCCCCCTTTCCAGTTGAAATCATGAAACATGAATTTCATGTTATCTATATATATAAAAGTCAAATGGTGTATGCGTACATGCGTGCGTGCGTGTATGTACATTCCCTTACTCCTTCCACACCGTTTGAGCTAGAGACTTGAAATTTGGTACAGTTATAGGCTTTAGGGTCCTAATCAGGGTAAGAATTGAAAAAAATTCAAATCTCACCTCTGACACCCCCCAGGGGTGAAATACTTTAAATCCCATTAACATCAGCTGGGCAGCAGGTTAACAACTGCTGTTCTCTGTGACATAGTTATGATGTAATAATACCCCCCCCAACGGACCCCGCAGTCGCTCAGCTCTCTGCCCCCTCCCCCCATCCAATGGCCCCTGCACTCACTCAGCTCTCTCCCCCTTCCCCCCTCCAATGGCCCCCCCACTTGCTCAGCTCTCTCCCCCTCCCCCCATCCGACGGACCCGAGCAATGCCGGGTATTCTTGCTAGTAAGATATAAACTAGACTTGAGTCCTTCCCCTGCCATCTCGTGCAGCCCTGCCATACAATAATACTCATAACTTTGTCCAGCTCTCTTGTAAAACTAATTTAAGTTGTTTGCCCCCACAACTCCTGCCTGTTCCAGAACCTCACTTCCTTCATGGCTAGAAACCTTCTAATTTCCAGCCTGAATTTGCTCATGGCCTGTTCATTCTCATTTGTTCTTGTGTCTGCACTGTCCTTTACAAATAGCTGGCACAAGAACAAATGGGTAACTAACAAAAGAGCTTTTCATCCTCCCTAGTATTTACCCCCCTTAATGTATTTATAAAGAGCAGAGTATCTCATTGCCTTCGTTTTGGCAATAATCCAAGCTTTTCCAGTCTCCTCTCATAAAATAGGCCCTGCATCCACCTGATCATCCTAGTGACTCTTCTGTGCACCTGTGTCACAGCTGCGATGAGAGCAGTCAGACCTTGTGATCAGAGCAGGAGTCGAGAGTCAGAAAGAGTCAGATACTGAGACAGAGTCTGAGATGGGCCAGAGGGCTGACTGCGAATCATATGTCAGGAGGCAGGTGGGGTCAGACTTCCATATTGGGGTCTGGCACCAAGATATAGATAGCAATCAAAGAGCAGTCAAGGACAAACTAGTATCAGAAGCAGGAGTCTAGGGGCAATTGAAAGCAGTGTCTGGAGCAGAGAGAGACAGCAGGCAGTCTGTGTTGTTGGTCAGAAAGTCCTCCCTCGTGTCTTCCTGTTTTGAGTACTGGTACCAGCCAGTCAGTCGGTTGTGGAAAGCCACCACTCCAATCCTGCTGGGCAGTTCTTCCTGCAGAGCCCAGCCTCACAGGGTCCTCCTATGGGAGCCTAGGCTAAGCCTCCAGTGGCAATGCAGATGTGTCTACAGCCAAGAACTCACATGGTTTCAAGTCTGCAGGCACTTACCACCTGTTACAGTTTTTAAATTAATCTTTCTTGAACATAGGTGACCAGAATTGCATACAGTATTCCAAATGAGGTCATACCCGTGCCTTGTATAATGACATTAATAATGCTTTGTCTCTGTTGAAAATGTCTGACCTGATACATCCTAGGATGTTATTTGTTTTTTCCACAGCTGCATCACACTGGTGGTTCATAATCATCCTATGATTGACCCATACATCCAGGTCTCTCTTCTTCTCTGTTGCTTCCAACTGATGAGCTCCCAGCTTGTAGCAGAATCTCTTATTATTAGACCTAAGCACATGCCCTTGCACTCTGTTCTATTGAATTTCATCCTGTTTCTGTCACTCTAGTCTTCAAGGTCACCCTCTATAATATTCAATTTTTTTCTCTGTATTGATGCTACATCCCAACTTTGTATCCTTGGCAGATTTCATTAGAATACTCTTACTTTTTGCGCCAAAGTCATTAATGAAAATATTGACTAAGATTGGTTCCAAGTCTGATCCTTAAGGAACTCTACTAGGAACCCAGTAACCTCGCTCCATTCTGATAATTCACCTTTCAGCCCAAGTCATTGCTTTCTCTCCTTTAGCTAGTTTCTTATTCACCTTACAATTCTTGTACATCTTCACAAAATTTCCCATGTGGTACCATGTCAATTGTTTTACTGAGATCCAAGTATATTAAAGTTTTGCACTTTCCTTTTATCTTAAAAAAAATCAGTGATTTATTTTCAAATAAAGAAATCTGGTTAGTCTGGCTTGATCTACCTTTGGTAAAGCCATTTTGCATTGCTTCACTTTTTCCATTTACCTCAATGAATTTAATTATTCTGTCCTTCTCAATCGGTTCGAAAACCTTGCATACAACTGAGGTCAGTTTCACAGATCTGAATATGCCCAGATCCCTTTTTTCTGATTTTTTTTTAAAACTTAAGTATATTATTCTCCAGTCATATAGTATTGACCACAAATACATACATATATATATATATATATATATATATATATATATATATATATATGTGTGTGTAGTTACGCTTCTAAGTCAACTCCAGGAGAGTGCATAATGATGCTATGAGATTGACCTTGCTGTTATCTGTGTGTTTGGGAACCAGTTCCCAGCTGCATGAGTGTTTACCCCATCTGTGTGAGAATGAATGCGTGGGAAACCAAATGGGGAAACTAAGGCAGGACTGCGTAACCAACAAGTGTTAACCAATCAGTTTGTTGCTTGCTATTAATGAGATGAGTATGTATGAGATGCAAATGAACATGGGTATATCTGTGTTGACACACCTCTTTGGGTTGGGCTTCCTCTTTGGGCCTCTCTGGACATCGCCCAGGCGTGTCAGTCATCTTGTATTGCGGCCGTGCTGGCAGATAAGCCCCCCAACACGAAATGCCGCTCCCCTCAATAAACTCACCACTTTCCAACTAGCCACCTGTGTGAGGCCTCGTTTCTCCCGGCAATGAGATAAGCCCCCTGCAACAATATATATATCCTTGATAGCAGGCTAACAATCTCATGTGGCAATTCTTTTAGTATTCTAGGCTGTAAATAATCTGGTTGAACTGATTTTAACACATTAAACTCAGGTATGGTAATTTTCTTCTACACACTCATTTCCATCAGTCATACTGCCTACATGTTCCATATTTTATCATTGTTATTGAAAAATGAGTCAAAGTATTCATTTAATTTTTGGGCCATGCCTCGATTTTAAATCTCCTTCCCATCCACTTTTCATAGCAACCCAACATCATCCTCTCTTATTTTCTTTTTTTATATATAACTAAACCAATATTATTATTTATTTTAAATTCCTTGGCAAGAACTAATTTAATCTGGCTTTATTCTTTCCCTTTTCTAACCTCCTAAATGTAACTGTCTTTCCTTTCTTTTTCCATTCCCTGTAGTCAGTCTTTTTACTTCTAGTAACCTTTTTGAGGTGGTTATTCATCCAGCTGGATCTGGAGTCTTTCCCTAGAATCTTTTTCTTCTTGCTTGGAATATAAATTTCAGATTTATATTTCAAGGAAATTCCAAGCCTCCTCCACTTTAAGCCCTGGAGTCTTCCATCTAGTTGACTGTTAACTAATTCTCTTATTTCCCCCAAATCTGTCCCTTTGAAGTCAAATACCATAGTTAACTGCACTGCAATCTGCACTGCACTCAATGGATTTTTTCCCCTCCCCCCCCTCAGGATCCTTTTTAGCCTCCTGTCAACATCTCATGTCCTTGCTCCTGACAGACGGTGCACTATTCTGTTCTATGGATCTGGTCTGGTGACAGATCTGTCGATTATTCTGGGTATGGAGTCCCCTATTCCATAGTCCAGTCCCTTCTTGGTGTTGGTATGAATCTTGTTTTTGTTCTCTCTTTTTTCCCTGTACATCTTCCTGTACTGGCTCCCCTTCCTTTCTTTCTTGCCACCTCATCTCTAGCAAGATTAAATTCCATAAATACAATTGCAGAATAATTCACTTAAAAGGGAAAAAAAATCAAATGCACAGCTACAGGTTAAGGAATAGTTGGTGAGGTAGTAGTACTGCTGAAAAGACTCTGAGGGTTATAGTGGATCACAAATTGAGTATAAGTCAACAATATGATGCAGCTGCCAAAAAGGCTAATATAATTCTGGGGTGAGATAATAAGAGTGTTGCATATCAGACATGGGACGTAATTGTCCCACTCTATTTGGCACTGCTGAGGATTTTTCTGGAGTATTGTGCTCAATTCTGGGCATCACTTTAAAAAAGCTGTTGAAAAATTGGAGAGAGTCCAGAGGAGAACAACAAAAATAATAAAAGGTTAAGAAAACATGACCTAGAAAGAAAGGATTTAAAAAAACAAAAACAAAGCATGTTCAGTCTTGAGAAAAGATCAGGGTGGGACGGGTCCTGCAAATAGCCTTCAAGTTAAGGGCTGTGTGACTGGGTTGGAAGTCACTACCATGGTGCCTCCTGCTGTTTAGTCTGGGAATTAGCTTTGCCAGCTATGGAGCACCCTCCACGGTGGTATCTCACCTGTTGTCTCCTCTGATGTTTGAAGGGACCCACATTGCTCCCCACTCAGCAGTGTCCACTTCGGGTTACTTCCCATCTGCTTCAGGACACTGCCCTCCGTGAATGCCCCCTAGTTTAGTCGCACCCCCTTTTGGGAGGGGGAGGGGTTAACTGCTCCTGCTGTGGTGGCCAGCCAGAACCCCACAGCCTTGCCCTTCTGCTCAAGAGCTGGTTGCAGTATGTCCCGGCCACTCCTCCATGACCTGGTGCGGTACAAGGACGGGGGAACACAGGCCCACTTACTCCTCTGGGTCCCAACCCAGGGTGCCCTCTAGTAGCAGTCTCCCTGCCCTCCTTCTCTCCCCTTGTCCAACCACTGTCCCTGGTCCACTTCTCCTTTGGCCACTTGCACCTTCTTGCCCTTTCTAGGCAGGGGCCACAGCCTGGCAGGTAATGGCCTGGGGCTCTCTTCTGCTCCCCCAAGCCTGCTCAGCAGTGCTACTCCATGATGCTACTCCTCATCTCAAGAATCAATCCATCTCCCTTGCTAACCAGGGAGAGACTACCTACTGCTCTGCTAGGCAGTCTTTATATAGAGCCTAGCCTGGCCCTGATTGGCTGGCTCTCTCCTGGCCCTGATTGGCTCCCCCCAGGCCCTTGGTGATTGGCTGCCAGCCTGTGGGCTCTCTAGCCTGATCTAGCCCACTTTCACCTGGGGATGGGGTGGCTGCCCTGTTATAAAGAGGAGAGTGATCAGTGTGTTCCTGATGAATGCCACGTCCACTGAAAGTAAAACAAGAAGTAATGGCTTAATCTGTAGCAAAGGAGATTTAGGATATTAGGAAAAAGCTTTCTAAGTAAAAGAGTAGTTAAGATCTAGAATAGCTCTCCAAGATAGTGTGTGGCATTTTTTTGACAGCTGCACCTAGAGACGATGTTTTAGAACTATCCACAATAACTCCAAGATCTCTCTCTTGAGTGAGAACAGATAATGTAGACCCCATCATTTTATACGTCCATTTGGAATTATGTTTTCCAATGTGCATTACTTTGCATTTATCAACATTGAATTTCATCTACCATTTTTTTGCCCAGTCACCCAGTATTGTGAGATCCTTTAGTAATTCTTCACAGGCTGCATTGGACTAAACTATTTTAAGAAGTTTTGTATTGTCTGAAAATTTTGCCACTCACTGTTTACCCTTTTCTCCAGATCACTGTGGATCCCAGTACACACTCCTGAGGGACACCACTATTTACTTCTCTCCATTCTGAAAAATGATAATTTTTTCTTACCCTTTGTTTCCTATCTTTTAACCAATTACTAAGCCAGGAGACGATCCTCCCTCTTATTTCATGACCCTTTTCCACATTCTTGTTTATGACCTCAAAGAATTCTATTTGATTGGTGAGCCATGATTTCGCTTTATAAACCCATGTTGACTCTTCCCCGAGAGATCATGTGTCAATAATTCTTTCCTTTACTGTAGTTTCAACCAGTTTGCCTGGTACTGGAATCAGATTTACTGGCCTGTAATTGCCAGGATTGCATCTGGAGCATTTTTTAGAAATTGTCATCACATTAATTATCCTCCAGTTATCTGGTATAGCAGCTATTTTCAATAATAGGTTACATATCATAGTTACTAGTTCTGCAATTTCATATTTCAGTTCCTTCAGAACTCTTGGGTGAATATCATCTTGTCCTGGTGACTTATTAATGTTTAATTTATCAGTTTGTCCAAAAACTTCTTCTAATGTCACCTCAGCCTGGGACAGTGCCTCAGAGAGAGGTAACACAGAGAACAGGAGCAGCTAATGGGAATTTTGTGAGTGAATTCTCAAAGTGAAGAAGGAGCGACTACGGGACCATTGGGGTGAGTTTGTTGTCTTCAGTGTGTGTGTGGTGTGTGCTTGCTGCTTGGCTGAAGTATGTAATGTGGTCTGTTTGTATTGGAGGACTGTGTGCTGAGCTTAGTGGCCTGCTAGGAAAGGCTAAGAGCTTCTTAAGGAGGCTTTGATCCCCAAGCCCTTTAGCATGCATCAAGCCTTAACCAGGGGGCAGGACCATTCAAGGTGAACTGGCATTTAATGGGGGAGTTTTGTGCCGAAGCTTAGAGGGGGAATGGGAGAGGGCCGGAGGGGGCTAGATACACTTCATTAAAGTTCTTTAAACTTAAAGAAGTACACATCCCCTGATGGTTGATTTTTAGCCTGATCCATAAGACTTTGAACAAAGAGGGTTCTTGTTAATTATTATTCAGGATGACTTAGACATCTTTACATTTTAAAATGTTTTGACAGCCTCTTAAAATAATCTGGATATTGGTAGCAGATAATTATATCAGTCTACTATCAATTCTCACTCTCACTGATGCAGTTCACCAGAATTAATAGGATCATATGTGATCATTAGGAATTGTTACATTTAATAGTATATTTGGAGGTAAAATGAATTATTCAAACTTTTTCTTGATTAGAGTTCTACAAACTGTGCAGCTCAAATTATAAAAATATCCAAACTCAGCACTGAACAGAGATCCAACTTACATCTCTGAATCACTGTTGGCTCATTTGAATTTTGTTTGTGTTCGTGAACTACCTGTGAAAGTTTTTAAATTCTTATTCTGTTGAATTCTTCTCTAATTTTAATTGCTGTGTCTGGTTACTCAAATCTTATCAGGCAACTGTTTATGGTATGTTCTAAATGTTAACCTGATTCCTCATATGGGACAAGTCATAGGATGCCAGTTGCATGTTGTTTTTTTCCTGTACACTGGTTGGCCTATTTGTTCAGGATGGTTGGCCCAATGTAGTAGAAGACATTTTCACCTGGTTTCTCAGACATTGCATTCAGTCGAGCCTGATCTGTATGGGGAAAAAAAATGCATTTCTTCTGTGACTGAGGGTACGGCTACATTACCTGCCAGATTGACAGGTAGTGCTTGATGTATCAGGGATCGATTTATCACTTCTCATTTGGTTGTGATAAATCGATCCCCGAATCAATGCCTGTACTCCACCTCGGCAGGAGGAGTAAGCAGAGTCAGTGGGGGACTCCCAGTCGGTCCACCGCTGTGGGAATGGCCAGGTAAATTGAACTAAGATACTTTGCCTTCAGCTATGCGTAACTGAAGTTGTGTATCTTAGTTTGAACCCCCCCCTCCCCTTCCCTCCCCTCCCCTCCCCTCAGTGTAGCCCAACCCTGAGAAGTAAGTAAGGCTATGGCTTAAAATATTATGTTCTCTAATTCCCTCAGTTCTTGGGTACTGCCTCTTAGTTGTGTTGGCACAGATATATCTCAGTTTTAGAAGGAAAACTTTCCCTGAGCTCAATTTTGGTTTTCCAGATTAACCCCATAACACTTAAGACAAACATAGGCAATGTGGGTTTGCACAGATGCTATATCACACCAAATCAGATGATTCACACAGTTCTAATTCTAATGGAGTAGGCTTGGTAATTATGAATGTGGACTTGACCGAAGTCCCTTAACTTTTGAAATTCCCAGCGTTACATCCCATGAACCTCCCTCCCTACAAACACTGTTTTACTTGACTTCAGCTGCCTCTCCCCCTCATTTTGGTTTGTAATAATGATTCCAAGCCACAGCCTCTTCTTAAAAACCCATCTTTATAGGTATGAAAACTAGAGGAATGGAAAGACTGTGTAAATGTAAAGATAAAAGGGAACATATAACTTTCCAAAAGGCTGAATTTGAGAGTTACAGATGAGAGCAAAAGTAAATAATAAGTCACTGATAGTTGAGCACTTCATTAGCAGAGCTAACAGCACCAGATGCCATATTTTGGGTGCTGTTGCCACTTTTAGATTAATATGAAAAAGTCTTTCAGAGACAAGTGCATTCCTGTTATCACACATAAGCAAACGATCTTGGTGCAAAGAAAACATAGGAAGAATAGTGAGAAGTCAATATGGCTGTATCACGAGCATTTTAATGATCTAAAATCAAAAGGAACCCTACAAAAAGTTTAAATGTGAACAAATTGCTAAGGATAAGACTAGCACAGACTTATAGATCCATTGATTCCAAGGACAAAAGGGACAGTGGTGAACATCTTGTTTGACCTGTATAACACATGCCATAGAAGTTCTCCAAAATGATTTATCTTGAAAAAGAGCATATCTTAAAAAACAAAAAAACAAAACAAAATATCTATATTCATTTAAAAATTGCCAGTGATGGAGAATCCTTCTTTTTCCAGTCTGAATTTGTCTTGCTTCAACTTCCTACCATTAGATTGTGTTATCCATTGTCAAATACTTGTTCCCCATGTAAGTATTTATTGATTGTGATCAACTCACTCCATGATCTTCTCTTTGTTAAAATAAAACAATAGAGCTCATTGAATCTATTACTATTTTCTAATCCTTAATCATTCTAATGGCTCTTCTCTGAACCATCTCTAATTTATCATCTTAGAACTGTTGACATCAGAACTGAACACAGTATTCCAGCAATGGTTGCACCAGTACTAAATAAAGAGGTAAAGTAATTTCTCTACTCCTACTTGAGATTCCCATATTTATGAATTAAAGGATCTCATTAGTCCTTTTGTCCACAGCCTCACTGGTTGCTCATGTTCAGCTGATTATCCACCATGACCCCCAAATATTTTTCAGAGTCTCTGCATCCCAGGAAAGAGTCCCCCATTCTTTGTTCCTAGATTTATACCTCTACAATTAGCCATATTAAAAATCTGTTGTTTGCGTGTGCAAAGTTTACCAAGTGATCTAGTTTACACTGTCAGAGACCTGTCCTCTCTATTATTTTTACTCCTCCAACTTTTGTCATCCTCCAACTTTATCAGTGATGATTTTGTATTTTCCTCCATATCAGTTATAAAAATGGTAAATATATAGCGCCAAGAACGGATTCATGCACTAGAAATGCACCCCTTTGACAATAATTCCATTTACCATTAAATTTGGAAACCTATCAGTTAGCCATTCTAGCAAAGTGAGACACACAGGCGCAGCACCTCCTGCTGGTCATCTTGTGAATTAGCTCTTGTCCAGCCCAGAGCGCCACTGGCCCCTGTGTCCCTCCCAGATCCCAGTGCCCTTTACCTCGGGATTCTGTCCCAGCAGCATCCCCCAGTCAGGGACTCCCATCCCAGGGGAACCCCCAACCCTCTAAACCCACCTTGCCTCAGTGGCTACTGCCAGTCATCATCTAGCCCCTGCTCACTGGGGCAAACTACAGTCTGTAATGGGCACTCATCATTGAACTGTGGGGACTGATCGCATCTTGGTATTCTGGTGGTTCAGGACAGGGGAAAGCAAGTCACACAGTTCCATAAAGGTGCCCTTAACTCATGCAAAATTTCTGAGCCACTGGGGATCATCCCAGACCTGAAGCACTATGCGATCCCACCAGTCTGTGCTAGTTTCCCAGGACCAGAATCATCATTCCATTGCATGAGCCTGCCCCATTGCCACCAGGATCCCTAAGATGCCAGTGCCACTGCATTTGGGGAGGTCTGTGTCCATGTGCTCCTCGCTCTCGTGACCACCCTTTGCCGTCGGTTCTCGCATGGGTTTTTCCTTTCTGCATACATCGCATGATAATTAATGAGCTGTTTACAATGCCCATAACTGCTGCAATGAGCTGTGCAGGCTCCATGCCCACACTACTATGGTGCCTGCATAGGCAGTCCATGGAAAAGGGCAGAGTTGACAGCAGACGTGTTCTACTAAGGAAGAAAGGAGAAAGATGAGAGAAGAGATGCCACTTGGCAGGAGAAGAGATGCCACTCAGTGGGAGCAGGAGAAGCCACCACACTTGACATACTTTTTAGGAGTGCCAGGAGCACAGCAGGATAGCAGCCACAGGGTGAGTGATGCTGATGCCACCAGAATAGATATTCCTGTCAAACAACGAGAGGACCTTCGAGGTAGACTCCTCTGGGCAATCCACGGAAAAGGGCAGAGTTTGCAGTGGAAGCGTTTGACTAAGGAAGAAAGGAAAAAGATGAGAGAAGACGTGCCACTCAGTGGGAGAAGTGATGCCACTTGGTAGCAGATGCAGAGGTCAGACTTGATGTCGTTTCAGGATTGCCTGGAGTACAGTAGGATAGCAGCCACACGGCCAGAGATGCTGATGCTCCAAGAATTTATATTTTTACTGGGCAGTGAGAGGACCTGTGAGGTGGATTCATAGCGGCTGGAGAGCACAGTTCCAGCAGAAGCAGTGGCTGGCTGACCACCGCTCTGTGTGCCAAAAGCAGTATGGTGCCTGCAGGCCCGAAAGGTGCAAAATGACTGTCTGCCACTCCTTCCACGGAGAGAGGGGCAAGTGATGAAAAGCACACACTAAAACCCATGAGACTGTTTTTGCCCCCATCATGCAATGACAGCTTTACCCACTATTCCAAGGGGCCATGGGGACTGTGGGATACCTACCCACAGTGAACTGCTCTGAGAGTCGATGATAGCTGCGGAACTATGGATGCAATCCATTGAATTAGCCCGCTTACTGGAGGGGGACACACAATCGAATGTGTACCATCGGCTTTCCTAATTCAGACTCTAGAAAGTCGACGTTAGCTTGTAGTGTAGACAAGGCCTATGTTGTGTTCATTGGTTTAACCTGGTTTGTGGGCATCGCTGTTGCTACCATGTCCTTGAATTAAAACAGGTGTCTTTTTTATTCTGCTGAGCAATTTTTTTTTTTGAACTGCAGATAAACTTATTTCTGGGAAACATTATAAAATCAACATTGAAATTGATAATAGGATAGTCAGTTGATAGAAATTCACTTTGGGATAGCTAGGCCTCATGTGAATTAGAATTTTTAAGATTGTGTTACTTGTTTACTTTTTCATCCCCTGACAGTCATGGATGACAATTTAATTCTTTAAACATGCTGTAAAGAAAACCCAGCTGCACAGTGCTATTTTGATCTTTTCAGTGTTCTTTATTTTAATGGGTGACCACTTAATACTTTTACAGCACTTACAACCTCTAAGGGTCTATAAGGGATAATGGTCAGCCAGTGAAAACACATAGTTAGAAGGTTATAGTACAAACATAGGTTTTATGGGATATTTCACTCTGTCATCCTGTATTATAAAGAAAACAAGACAAACATTTACTGTAAGACTAATAGTGCTTCCCCACTCAGATGTTTGTAGTTGGCTAACTTTCTTTGTAAAGATTCTGCAGTACAAGGGTCTTTAATTGGTGTCTATTTATATTCTCAGAAGAATAGTCTCTAAAATTTGTAACTCCAAGTAATCAGAAAAATATTATTTTAAGAGGATTATCGCATGTTTAAAGATAATAATTTACATGGAACTCATTTTGTAAAAGGAAAACATTTATTTAGTACTGTAACGTATCTTAGGTAATGAATGAAAATTGATTGATGTTGTAACACAAGCAAAGAACCAGCAGGCTTGGGATCTGTAAAATAGTTCATTTAGTAGACTCAGTTAAGGACTGAGTTTTTACTTGAAACAAGTAGCTGTCAAGCAACTGACCTTGAATCACAAGATGAAATATAGCAGCAAGTGTGATAAGTCAGCTGAATGGCATGAAGCAAGAAACCACAAACACAAGTTACTGGTATTTTAGGATATTTTTAAGGTGCATGTATAACTGAAATTCACAATGCTTGACCACAAAGATGTTATAGCAACCAGTTGACATAAATTATCATAAATATGGTATACATGGTTAATTATGGGAATTGGGGACCTCAACAGAAGTTGGGTGTGGTAGTTCAGATAAGGAAAGGGGGTTGAAACTGTCATGAATATGCATAAGATACAGTTTGTGATATTGTAATAGCTGTTATCTGGCCCGTATGCCATGGGAAACACAAGGATGATGTCCCCTACTGAACCTTGGATCACCTCACGTACTTTGGGGTTCCCCACATGGCTGATGTGAGTAATGCAAATGTTGGACATTCTGCATTCTCTCTCATTCGTTATATTGCAGTATTGACTATTTTGTTTGTCTTATTAATAAAACTCCAATAAGAAAGAAGGTATCTTTTATTGTTTCTTGTGTGCTCCTCAGGGCCCTCATTCTAATAATAAACTCACTTGATCTGGAGGCCAAACCCTGAGAGACCCCTGCATGCTAAATTTGTTACATTATAGGTAAATTTAGAATTAAAGATTTGTCACAATACATTTGCTTGAAGGAGCTCTTTTCATAGAGACATAATTAAAAATAAATCTTAAATTGTGGTCAGAACAGATTTTATATCAAAGTGTTGGGGGAAGAAATGCCAAACCAGACTTTTCACTCATCCTGAAACTACATGGAGAGCATAATTCAATTAAATCAGTTTGTTACTAAGGTGTAACTGGTACTGGACCATGGAACGCAGACCTGGACACCAGTGTGCATGTTACAGCCTTTGGTCTGTGGCTGCCTGTCTTAAAGAGCTGAAGGGCACATGTTTAGCAATCTGTTACCCTGTGTATATGGTACATCAGAACATGAAGTCAAAAACAAAAGCAGTGTCTGCAAAGTGTACTCATGTCATTCTGTGCATACTAAAGTGAATAGTCCTTGTCATAAGTATAAAGTAGCCTAGAATTACTGCTTACCTGTGAGAGGTTAACCTGAAGGTAACATTAGAGGGGGAAAGGAACCAATAGAAACCGGAGATGCTAATCAACCTCAGAGACAAAGAGAGTTTTGGTTTATCTCTCTCTCTCTGTTCTCTCCGGCTATGGGATGAACCACATCTATGTCTTTTACTCTACCTATCTATAATCTTCTAACAAGTCAAGATCAGTAGTAAGTGAATTGTATGCTTGAACTGTATCACTTGATAATTGATCCACAGTGTTCCATATACTGTTAAGCTTTAGCAGAGGAAGAATTCCTAGGGAGGGGGTCAGTGATGCAAGTGTTTTTTTTCAACTGATTTCTTTACATTCCTTCTTTTTCTTTAATTAAAATCTTTCTTTTAAGACTCTGACTGCTTGTTTTCATTGGATAGATCCTGGTTTGGATCAGGCAAGTCTCACAGAAAGTGAAGATTTCCTTTGTTTTCTCAAGCCTCTCCCAGGTAAAGGGAGGAGATTTGGTGGTATTAAAGGAGGGGTTCCAATTTACCCAAGCCCTTTGTTTTGTGGGCTTAAATTGGTGGTGGCAGCTGATATTCCAAGTCCAGACACATGAGAAGCTTGTGTTCTGGGAAAAAAGTTTTAACCTAAGCTGGTAAAATAAGCTTGGGGGGGTATTTATTTTTTCATGCGGGTCCCCACATCTTTACCCTAGAGTTCAGAGTGGGGCGGCAATCCTGACAGTCCTGTTGAAGCAATTGAGACTATTTTTGTGGGTAGCATTGTTTGGGTTGAGTCCAAAGTAGGATTTTAAAATGGTAGCTATTTCTATGAATTGCGTATGTCAATGAGAGGCTAGGGCAATAGGCAAGAAACAAATGTTAAACTTTTCATGTTTACTATAAGATCTCTGTCTCATCCTTGGAAAGAAAAAAAACTAATTCATGACTTTCTAGGCTACAAAAACTATATTTTCACAAATGTGGTCCAGTGTTGCCTCCTAAATAATAGAACTTTGCACACACACACACAAATAATAAAGAAAAGAATACTAATATATTTGGGAATAACAGTGAAGAGAGAGATGAACAGATTCATTCACTATTGAAAGCTATCCTCACTCCCTATAAAACTATTACACAATGTTTTGTGGTGCACCAGAAATCACTAGTTTCCCCCTAGTCCTCCACAGGAACTGCTATTCCCTTGCCTCCCTTGTAAGGGACCACTATGTCATGTGTAGGGGGCAGAAAAGCTGGTAAGAGCAAAGGGAAATAGGAATTCTTGCAGGGACATACTGTCTCCATGTCCTGGCTTAAAACACACCAGTGTCTAAATTTAGAGCGAAAAACAAAAGAAACCTATTCAAAGCTATCCTTTGGGTATGGTAAATCGGGGTGACCACCATGAGCCCCGCATTGTGAGGTGCCCAAGCTCTTCGATAGAATTGTGAGGTGGGGAGGTGAAGTGGGAGGCAGGTGGATGAGTGGGGTGAGGAGGTGAATATAGAGGTGAGCAGCAGGCAGGTGGGGGGAGGGGCAAGGAGGAACCCCCCCCCCAACCAGAACCTCCCGTTCCCCTCAGCATCTCCTGCCCTTCAGCAGGTCCGGACAATCAGTGCCATCCCCTCCCTCTCAGCACCTACCGCCTGCCATGGATCAGATGGTTCATGGCATCAGGAGGTGCTGGTAGGGAGGGGAGAGGAGCAAGGGTTTAATGCGCTTGGAGGAGGGAGCAGAACTTGAGTGGGAAGAGGCAGGGTGGGGGTGGAAAGAAGGAGACTGCGGTGGAGTGGGGATGGGGCCCGGGTAGAGCCGGGGGGGGGGGGGGGGAGAGTACTTCCTGGCAGATTAGAAACTCAGTGCCTATGTCCCAAGCCCCAAACTACCTAGGGACGGCCGTGAACCTATTAATTCATGTTCGTATCAGAGCTGTAATTGCCATTTAGCCATAACTTTACACTGAACACACATGGTATGATCAGGTTTCCAATAACTAAAATATTAAGCATTTGAAAAGTTACTGCTATGTAATCCTGAAGAACCATCTTCCAGAGATACAGGTGCTCATAATGCAGGCTGACAGGAGGGGGAGGAGATGGAACTGGGGAGTCCTCTTGCACTCCATTCTTTCATTGCTTGAAAGCAGTCTTTTAAGGTGAACATATGGATCTACAGACAGGACTGAACTAATGTAAGCCATTAGGGCCAGTGGAACATAAAGCAAGTATGCTGTTATTGTGCTATAATGCATCTTCTGCTGATTCCAAGCCCAGACTTGACTGTTGGACATTTTAATAGGGTATAGGATTGGACAGCCTCTCTCATCCAGTTCCAAGCAAAAACTCTACCTGACTGCTTGTGTGCAGCTATCCTGCTTTCAATGTAAACACTATGTAGATCAAAGCTCTCTCTTAAAGAAGCAGTGTAGCTTCAGGGAGGAGAAAGTGAAAAGAACCATCTGCTCCATTCCATTTTTCTCATCTGGTTTCCAGTGGCAACTGCCAGCATCCTGTATCCCTTGAGCCAAGCTTCAAACCAGGGCCTGGTACAGAAACTGCTGTCTGTGTTTCTTTCACTTCAATTCTTTATGCCAATGGAGATCACAGATGGCACAGTAATGATTTCTTATGCCTGTAGTGTCTTAGATCCAGAATTGGCCTTAAGAAAAGTTATGGACCTACACTTCAAACTTATTAGAACTGAAGTCCTTTGCCAACTCCATTAAGTTCTTGAAATCAGGTCCATAATTAAAGTCTCAGACATGTCTACACATATTTTCAGAATATGCCAGTTATTTCTCCTACTATGAGTCAGTGGTTACATTATAGATTTGTGCTGTGCAGAATTACTGTATTAGAGGTAGTCATATATTTATTGACTTTATGTCTAAATGGAAGAACTGAAGACTATTACACTTATTAAGTGTAGTAGAAGAAATGAAAGCTGTTTGACCATTCTTTCACGGAACTGGTACTTGCATTCTCTCTTCACCTTTCTCAAAGCATATCCTTGGAATGTTAAGTGTGTCTCATCTGGAATGTGAGATTGACTGGCAGCTTTCACAAATTACATGCACAGAATTAAATGGCCAACTCCATATTATCAACCTATGTGTTCTGCATCTTTGTCTTTATAATCTACACCGATGTTTTAGAGTTATTGCTTCCCTGTAATGACTTGGCATTCAGTCATTTTAAATTGTTCAGAAGCTAGTGAATATGTATAGTGGATATCCCTCTTGTACCAATATTAAAGAGATGAAGACAACCTCTGATGGTAAGTATTCTGTTGGTGTTGGCACTGACCTTGAACAGAAGAATCACATGCATGCAGCACTGTGATGGATAATTCCCAAAATGGGTATAAAAGATACAATCAAAACTTGTGACTTGTTTTCAAATGACTTTTCTGACAACTGCATTAATATTAACAGAAATAATTTTTTAACATTTGTAAAACACTTTGAACAGAATAAATGCTGTGACAAACTCAATCCCACAGAACCCTGTGGAACAGTTATGTTTCCTTTATTTTCTTTTATTATCCCACCTTTATTTTACAGATGGGAACATTGAGGGAAATGTTTTAAATGGCTTGTGCAAAATCAGAATTCATGTTAGAGGTAGGGTTAAACTGAAATGTTCCCGATTTCCAGTATTGTGGCTAAGTTTATGTTTCCATACGTGCTTATTGCTTTCCTGTGTCCACTTAGTGTCTTCATTTTTCCCTTTCCCCTTTCTCTTTCTGTTACGCTAAATACTGAAGCTTTATCCAACTTAATCAAATCTTAATAATTAGGTATGACTTCCATCCTCAAGAATAAATGTTAAAACATTTCCATTCTAATTATGATATTTCCTTCTCTGGATGGTAATTTATAGTATCATAGGACTTGAAAGGTCATCTTGTCCAGTCCCTTTCACTCATGGCAGAACATGGCAGAATTAAATATTATCTAGACCATTCCTGACAGGTGTTTGACTAAGCTGCTCTTAAAAATCTCCAGTGATGGAGATTCCACAACCAGCCCAGGCAATTTATTCCAGTGGTTAACTACCCTGACAGTTAATTTTTTCCTAATGTCCTGTCTAAACTACCCTTGCTGCAATTTAAACCCATTACTTCTTGATGTATCCTCAGAATTTGAGAACAATTCTTCATCCTCCTCTTTGTAACAACCTTTTATGCACATGAAAACTGTTATCATGTGTCCTCTGAGTCTTCTCTTTTCCAGATTAAACAAATCCAATTTTTTTTCAATCTTCCCTCATTGGTCATGTTTTCTGTACAATTAATTATTTGTGTTATACTGATCTGGACTTCCTCCAATTTGTCCACATCTTTCCTGAAATGTGGTGCCCAGAACTGGACACAATATTCCAGTTGAGGCCTAATCAGTGAAGAGGCGAATGGAAGAAGTATTTCCCAGCTCTTGCTTACACCATTCCTTCTAATACATCCCAGAATTATGTTTGCTTTTGGAAAGTGTTCACTCGTATTTAGCTTGAAAACCACTATGACCCCCAGATTCTATTCTGCAATATTCATTCCTAGGTAGTCATTTCACATTTTGTGTGTGTGCAACTGATTGTTCCTTCCTTAGTGGAGTACTTTGCATTTGTCCTTATTGAATTACATACTATTTACTTCAGACCATTTCTCTATTTTGTCAATTAATTTTGAATTTTAATGCTTTCCTCCAAAGCATTTGGAGCTTGGCATCATCCACAAACTTTATAAGTTTATTCTTTCTGCCATTATCTAAATCAGGGGTCGGCAACCTGTGGCACGAATGCCAAAGACGGCCTGGTCTTTTAATGGCATGCTGCTGCCTGCCTTGTGGTACTGGATTTTCCATGGTGCCCCCATCCTCTGCTCTCTCCTGCAGGGGCAGGGGGCAGAAGTTTGGTCCTGCCGGCTCCTGCTGCAGGGCAGGCTCCGCCGGCAGCCAAGATCCCCTCTCCCCTGCTTCTTCCCCCAGTCTGCTGCATTCCTCTGCCTCCATGCCACCAAACAGCTGATCTCCCAGGTGAGGAAGGGGGAAAGGAGGGAGAGGGAGAGAAGCGGAGCCGCAGCACGCTCGCAGCTCCGGTAAGAAAGTGGGAATGTGGTCTTGGGGAAGGGGGGGTGGAATCAGGGCATAACCCCTCCAGCCCTCTGCTGTGAGCCACTCAGAACAGGGGTCTGGGAGCACCCCCACAATTCCAGCCCACACCCCTAGCCCTCTGCCTTGACCCCTGCAATCCAGCCCTGACTTCTGCACCCCCCACACATATCCAGCGCGCCCACACCCCATGCCCTGACTCTTGCACACACACACCCATATCCCCACCACCACCCCCGAGCACCAAACAGGAGCTCCTGCACCCCTCCGCCCACATTCCTACCTGCACCCCTCACACCAACTGGGAGCTGTCCCAGTTAAGTGCTCAACTCCCAAACCTCCTCCCCAACCCTGACCCCCCCCATTCTGCTCCTGGACAGACCCTGCACCCCAACCTGCTCCTTCACCCACACCATCAGTGCAGAGAAAGACAAAGAGAATGGGCTAGAACCAGGGAGAAGATAAGTATTTGCTCTATGTGGGCAGGGCTGGGACTCCAGACCAGCAATGGGCTGAGTGGGGCCAGCAGTCGGGACTCCGACTGCCAGTCCCACTCGGCACA
The DNA here is from genome assembly GCA_032164245.1 of Sternotherus odoratus. NCBI lineage: Eukaryota > Metazoa > Chordata > Testudines > Kinosternidae > Sternotherus > Sternotherus odoratus. Next base: position 109,558,384 of record JAVMKO010000002.1, read on the forward strand.
CTGCTGATCTGGGGTCCTGGCTGCCAGCTCCTTGCTAGCCAGGGTACCAGCCACAGGGCCTGCTCAGATCTGCTGCCAGCCTAGGTGAATGCAACCCCAGGCCGGCAGCGGGGTGAGTGGGCCAGTGGGGAAAGATCAGTATTTTAATTTAATTTTAAATGAAGTGTCTTAAACATTTTGAAAACCTTGTTTACTTTACATACAACAGTAGTTTAGTTATATAATATAGAGACTTACAGAGACCTTCTAAAATGTTAACATGTATTACCGGCATGTGAAACCTTAAATTAAAGTGAATAAATGAAGAATCGGCATACCACTTCTGAAAGATTGCCAACCCCTGATCTAAATCATTGATGGATGAAAATAAAACAGCAGGGCACAGATTATCCAACAAGTTCTTGGTATGTATTGGAGACAACTTTTTTATTTCAGAAGCTGAAGAAAGATACTAAGGGAGAGGTGGTTCTAGGTTTGATTCTGACACAGAGGGAGGAACTGGTTGAGCATTTGAAAGTGGAAGGCATCTTAGGTGAAAGTAATAATGAAATGGTAGAGTTCATAATTCATAAGAAGGATAGGAGAGAAAACAGATTGTTCAATTACTGGCAATGTCCAATGATCATTGCCATTAATCTATATCGTTTCTATATCATGAATAAAGTGAGGTTTGTTAACCAAGCAGGCTGGTTAACATAGTGCTTCAATGAAAGCTTTGGATAAAAGGGAAATTTCTTACATTTCTTGCTGCCACCTGGTCTGGGAATGTGTACACCCTTTGAAGAGATAGCATTGGATGTAGGAGGACCCAGGCAGTGTCTCCCCTCCCGCCAATCATGTGGGCTGCAGGAAGGAGCCAGCCAGAAAATCCACCTGGTAGGATCAGAAGCAGCCAAAGCTTTCCAGATAAAATAGAATGTTGTCTAACTTTCTCTGCCCTGCGTTGATTTGATTAGCTCTTTGCCCCAGTCCTCCTCTCTGTCCTCACAGTCCCTTCATTTTAGCGTCACTCCACACATGCCCTGTCTATTCTTACCTCCCCTAAGCTGTGCTCAGTTCCTTACTGTTCTTTTTCTTTCTATTTAGTTGATTCCCTCCTAAGAGGCTCCCATCTCCTAAAAAAGTGGAATTACCAAGATATTTGCCACCATCACATTGTTCACCCTTCCTATTTAGACAATGTCTTTCCATTTAGACTGGGTGTGGCTGGGTCATTATGCAAACTGAAATCTATTCCCCCATGCTAATTTTCCCCTACTTTGATCACAACTTCTTGTCAGCTGTTTGAAATGGTCTATCTTGATTATCACTACAAAAAGTTTTTTTCTCCTGCTGCTAATAGCTCACCTTAATTGATTAGCCTCTTAGCGTTGGTATGGCAACACCCATCTTTTCATGTTCTCTGTGTGTGTGTGTGTATATATATACATATAACTTCCCACTGTATGTTCCACTCTATGCATCTGATGAAGTGGGTTTTAGTGCATGAAAGCTTATGCCCAAATAAATTTGCTAATATTTAAGGTGCCATAAGTACTCCTTGTTCTTTTTGTCATAACGGTGACAGCATTTCCAGGATATCATGCAAAAGAAGAAAGTTCTCTCAGCATCCATAACAGCGACAACATAGAATTATAAATATATGATACTTCAGTGGGTTATAGTTGCCTCAGATAGGCAGGCGTCTGAACACAAGATTTTCCATTTTTGCTATAAATGTCTCCATCGGTTTCACATGTTATGGGTCATCTTGGTAAGAAGGCCAAATGTGTCAGGATAATGTACAGGGAAAGGACTTTGAGGCCTTATTTCCATCATTGTGGTGTCATCACACAATTCCACCAGATCATTGACAGGATTGTATAATCACTGGACTATTCTATCTGTAAATCTTCTGACATCATATTTGGTTCAGCAATCTTGCTGGATGGACCAGTGGAATAAACCTAGCTCCATGTAGGAATTAAGGTAAGGACTACCTTCAAGTTGGAGGTAGTGATTATTAGATCATGACAAATATAATCCCTTCTTCACTCGCAGCCAAAAAAATGTATTAATATATGGATGGTCATGTGTATATGTACAGTGAGTCTGAAACGGCTCAAGACAGATCTATAGATCCAATATCAGCTCAGATTAGATGACTGGGATTTATAAGTGTTGTATTTCTAGTGTATATCTAAGAAGAGGCTCCATATGTCTTCTTTTGCTGTGTTGGTGGTCTATTACATTATTTGTCTACATAGGATAGGAAATCACTGGTCCTTATCCCGTTCTCCCTGGAGTTCCTTCAGCCCGGTAGGGAAGCAGGCAATGGATCAGCAAGATTATTCTTCCCAGCAGTGCAGCAGGCTCATATCAGAATTGCTCCTGGGGCTGCAAAAGAAGTGTTGGGAAGCAATTAGAGGAGGGATTGTCCACTACTGCCATCCCTTACCGACTACTTTGAATCAAGTACTTTGGTTTAAAAATCATAGGAGGACTTTTTCAACTCATTATGAAATACAAATCTCTTTGAAAAAGTTACCTTTGATGCCCAGGGGAACACAGTTTGGACACAAGTAGTATAGTATGTGTTTCCTTCTTTTGGGGACCTCCTTCCTGGTGTATGAGGGTGGGACCAGAAGCCTTTCTCCTTAACTGTCCTTTCTATGCCTTTTGGAACCACTCTAAAGCAGTCTTAACACTTTCTCCCTTGCATTAACCTTGTGCATTCTCTCAGGAATACAAGCCCAAAGTGTACATTAAAGATTGAGGGTTGTGTTATGATTTTGACAGGACATGATACTTTATTATTTTATAATATTTGAGTAATGTTTTATTTCCAAACAGGTGTTCTGTTAGTATTTCCACATGACCATATACTCTGAAGTGCTAAACAGAATATTGCAATTAAAATTAGTGCTCCATTTAAGTACAATAAAACACCTCAAATAAATGCTTTAATACTTCATGGCTTTTAACATTAATCTTAGCCTCAACAATGTTTCCTCATATAATTCCCAAAGATATGATTAATGGTTTGTGACAGAAGCACACTTCATAGTAGATACTAGACCTTTAGTAGAATGTGAACAATTAATAAACTATTCATGCTTGGCTCAAATCCATTATTGGTACAGTTGTAATACATGTGGTGATGAAAATAAAATATGTTGTTACAATCAAAAGCATGAAGAAGGAATTTAAAGCAATGCGGTATTCCAGGCAGGTCCAGCTTATGCAGACAACTACTTAAGCAATATTTTTAGAGGTTGTAATATATGTAAAATAAGCACCGTGTATAACTTGACTGAATAACAAGCCATACTGATCTATTTAAGATTCTTGATAAGAGCAGGTTTTGCACCATAATATCTGTCAGAGAAAAGAACGTTATGTTTTGTATATCATGTTTCTTTTGGGATCACACCACTATTCCTTTATTATTGATCTTAATATGAATTAGTTTATTGATCTCCATTCCAGTTCATTTCAGAATTCCATTTGCGTTTTATTCCCTTATGTGTCGTATAATTTCATCTGGTATATAAAAGTATTAGAATTAAAGTGTATTACTATCTATTGTACTATATAGTACTATACATTACAGTTGTCCATTTAGTGTAATATTCCCTGTATCCTGTATAAACTGTTGCCAAAGCTGTGTAACAAACTAACTGAACAATAACTGTAATGAATGTGTCAATTATTTTATTTCAACTACAAAGTACATCCTCCGGTGTTTGGAATATCTGTAGAATTAATTTGTGTAATTACATTCATATGATTCAACCTCTATTAATATGTTACATTGTATATATCAGGTTAATGCTTCTTGAGCATTTTATCTGTAATGGTGGTCAAAATTGTAAAGAATTAATTTGACCAGTATTATGGGTAATGTTGTAGGGACTCATCAGTTTACTAAGTGAAATCCTAACATACCCCATGCAGAAATAATTAATTTGATTGGGACTTTAATAACATAATTCTGCATCCAATATGGGAAAGTCATGGATAACCAATTTAGCAGATAAAATGAATGCACGCCTATGTACATTTTAAGGCCAGGTACATTACGGGGGGTGGGGGGGTGGAGAGGGAAAGGGTTTCCAACTAAGATACTCAACTTCAACTACATGAATAATGTAGCTTAGGTCGACTTACCTGGGTGTCCTCACAGCAGCGAGTTGACTGCTGCCACTCCCCCGTTGACTCTGCTTCCACCTCTGGTGGAGGTGGAGTTCTGGAGTCAATGGGGAGAGCGCTCGGGGATCGATTTATTGAGTCTATACTAGAACTGATAAATAGATCCCCAATAGATCAATCCAGTGATCCAGTGGGTAGTGCAGATGTACCTTAAATAGTACTTTGAATACAGTTTGGAGGAGAGGGGTTACTTGCTGATAACACAGTTAGGTTACTTTTAGTGTACAAGTTTAATAAAATGTAGACTGTTACAAAGTTTAATATGCAATAAAAATAAATTATTACTCCACTAAGATTGAACAAAATCTGAAAATTAAAAAAAAAAATCCAATTGTAACTGCTTCCAAATCATAAAAAAGCTATATATGCAGCATTCACATAGTAAACTGCTAATCTGTGCCAGAAGTCTCTCCTGAATTAATGGTTTAACTTCAAGTTCTACTGCAATACCTTTCACCAGATTCTAAAGTTCCATATACTGTATCAGCTTTCACCAGGTATATATTCTTCATGGGGTTTTAGCTGTTTTAGCCCATTGAGGCTCATGATATCAAGTGGGGGGGACGGCGGTTTGCTAAATGCTGTTATGCTTTTCTGTACTCTCTACTCTGTTAACGTTCTGTGAATAGTTTCACATAGTGTTACTACACCAGAACACAGAAACTAGTAAATTATAAATATTGTGGCATCTTCCCATAATAAATTCCCTACCATCTGCTTAGTTGGAAAGGCTCTCAGTAACTTATGGTAAGAGAATTTCAGAAAATGTGAAACTTTTCTGGTAAGCGCAGTCATTGTCTGAAGCATTGTTACTGATAAGTGAGCCTGCTATAAAATGTATTGGATGGGTGCAGAGTTTAAATTTTATTTTATTTTGGCATAGTCTCACAAAGTAATTGCAGGTGTATCTGTATTCTTAGTTGCAAAGTTTGTGGCGAGTTCCTCATCTGGATCATTTAATTGCTTTTATTTTGGGAACCATATTCCTGTGCTGTATCCTATGTTAAAATATCAGCTCAAATGGGAATAGTCGTGTGTCAGTTAAAAAATCACTCTGTTGGGTACCTGAGCATGGAATCTTAGCATTTTCTTTCTGAAAGTATCTGTGTGGGTAAACCTTAATTCCACAAATGTTCGTTGGAAGTGAGCACAAGTCAGAAATTAATTTTCTAAGTTTGACATGTTCTTTTGAAAACATTTTGCATTATTTATGCAGCTCAGACCTTATGAATTCTCTTTTTCATTGAAACATGAAGTTGGTATATCTGGGCATTTCTCCATTATAATCACCAATGGCTTATTAAACTGACATTTCTGAAAGGAAGATAGAGTGTGAGATACAGAAATAATTATGCACGTCTTAGCAAACTGAGTTATGCAGATAATCTGGAGAACTTTACATCTTCAAAGTGTTGTAGTAATAGTAACTACACTGTATAGGCTCTCTGTTTGACCAGCTGCAACTAATCAGGAAACAGTTATTTACATGCATTATTAGTTTGGTTATTATTCTTGAGTGCTGAAAAGTTCAAACTTCCAGAGTAATCATGTGCTTTCTTGCTCAATGATAAACCAAGATTTTTCTCTTCACTATATATTATTGAACTAATTCCTGTTCCTGCCAAATAGTCTCAGAGGGTTTTCTGTTCTGCCAGTTTCCAATATCTTGTTGTATCACTGTCAGCAACTGCTTTTATACTTTACTAAAAAACCTCTTGGACTCCTTGAATCAGATTGAGTTCCTCTCCTCTAGCTGAGCTTTCACCTACCTATGTCTGCAAAAGAATGCTCCCACCATTACAATTGCATTATCTATGGGCTTGTCTACGCAAGATGGCTATGTGCAGTGAATTCTAAAGTATACCCTGATGGTACAAACTCACTAGTGCGTGTTAATGTAGTACTAAACAATATTAAACTATTAGCTACTGCTAATGGGGTACTTAACTACACAAGTGTATGTTAACATGCACTACGGAAATTCTAATGTGTGCCAGTAGGGTCTACATGGATCAGTTAGTGTGCAATTTGGTGCACTTTAGAATTCACATCTCTCTAGTGCTCATTGCTGCACCATGTAGAGGAGTCCCAAGTCTCATATAATGAGGCTTTCTGAAGGTGTTCCTGAGACTTGTTCTTAGCCTTGGATTTCATTAGTTTCTCCTCTTTTGAAGACAGACCAAACCCCAAACTCTTCTCTGTGGACAGCCCCCACTACACTTACATCTACCAAACCATTTCAATTTCAGCTCCCTGAGCTCTATTTTTGACTGACGGAGTCTTTAATTACTTGAAGCTAGCCAGGCATTTTTGCTTCATTCCCCAGCTGCTGCTTTTGGCAGAACTTATTATTGCATAATTTCACTCACTACCCTTCTGGCTAGTATCCTCCTTACTGCTGGTGTCAGCTGGGCCTTGGCTTCTCCTGAACTCAATGATAAGAGCACAGATAGAATGCACTCTGTATAGTTCCCACAGTGGGACTTAACACTGTCTCATTTTTCTTGCACTTCTTTGTAAATCAATAGTGAAACATATACAATGATGGAGTAGGGTACAATAAAGATTTAATTGCCACTTGAGTATGAATGACTACTTCACTCACAAGGGAAGAAAGTCCAGAGTAACCTGTATTGGTCTATTTTCAAAAAAAAAAAAAAAAGGGTAAAAAATATATCCATCAATGAATAAACTTGAGAAAATTGTGTTCTGCTCACGGACAGCTTCAATTCAATGAGGCAAATTTCATAAATACATTATTACTTATTTAACCAAGTCTTGAATTTGTAGATAACTCAAATGTCAGTATAACACTTATTAACACATCCCATGTCCTTTCATAGCTGTGCAGTAAAGGGTCTTCAAAAATATAGTGTGAAATTTTTTTCAGTCAACACTGAAGATAACAATAATTGAACTTGATAAAGTTACTGCAATGCTTTCATATTGGAATGCTTAACCATCAACCTACCTCATTATCATTGTTTCCTTTATTGGCTATATAAACTAACATAATTATGCATACAACATACTCCTGCATGTTTAGAAGCAATTATTAGAAAATGATATAACAACAGTGAAAACCTTGTTCAAATAAAATAAGCAGATCTTTATTTTAAGGCCAACATCTTCCGAAACAGGTGCGTAAATTTAAGACCCTAAGTCACTGTTAAAGTAACAGTGACAGTAACAGTAGGCATGAGAGATCTAATACCTGGTATCTCTGAAGGATATTTTGTAACTTATTTATGAAAAAGAATTTTCTATTAATGTTTTTGAGTAGACAAATCAGTTTTGTTTCCTCACTCAAAGATTTTTTATAAAGGAAAATGGGCATATTGGAACTCTTCTATGTCATAACACGACTGATTAATACGCAGGTGTAGGACTCAGAAAATGTTATGCAGTTAATTAAAAACCATTAAGGGCACATAACTATAACTTCTGGTATGCTCTTGATGAAAGTGGGATTGCTATACATAATACATAGTCTTTATCCTAGAGTGTGTACTCAGAAGAGTATTTGTTTGGGATATATTTGTCATATGTGAGATTAGAAGAAAAATAATCATAGTTCAACAAATTTTCTAACAAAAATTGGAGGAAACTCAATCTCTATACCTGAAATGAAAAACAACTTCTAAGGTAAATTATTTAGGAGCCTTGAGTTTGATTGTCTGGAGGGTGGAATCTACTCTGTGCTCACTATGCACAAAGGTAATGATATATTACTTTGGATAATAATAATAATCATATATTACTTTGGATAATATATATATATTACTTTGGATAAGTGTTTCTCAAACGATGGGTTGTAAGGATGAGGGGTCACAAAACTCATTCAGAATGTGGGGGAGCGGCATAAAACACTAAAAATTTTATCACAGTCTAAAATAAAGAAAATCTTACTCATCCATTCATCGTAATCCCTTAACCCTGCAAGGTCAAGTATCCACTGTCAGATTCTTGAAAAACAAACATACAAGTAGAGTTAAATAAGTTTATAATTGTTGTCACTGGTACATTTTTACACTGACTTGTATAGTAAATGTAAGAGGGTTGCAAAAAAGTGATTTCAAATAAGAGGTAACCAATCAGAGAGACACTTTAGATTGTTAGTTCTGCCTGTAGTGTTGTAGGTTTTAAGAACACAAGAGGGCATTTCACCCTTAACTGTGGGTGCCTTCACGTTCATTGCTTCTTGTAACGAGTTTAACATTTAAATTTAATTTGATTGCATCATTATAATACATTATGCTTCTACTATTCTTAATTTCTGAATGCTAATCTGTGCAAGGCACCTTCTGTCTTGTTAGCTGAAAGTGATTAATCAAACCCACGGAACTCTTTAATTATCAGTATTCATACAGTTATACCGGACATTTAGTACAGGCAAGTCTCATCTTACGCAGGGGTTCCGTTCCGCGGTTAGCGCGTAAAGCGAAAATCCTGTATAGTGAAACACTCATTGAGTTGAATGGCGGGCGGAATCACCCACACTACAAATGCAGTTTTTAAATTGTTTTTTTTTCTGTTTTTGCCTACCACACAAAGCTGAATTCATGCATGTTGAATGCACCTAAGATGTGACTTGCCTCTATCTTTCCATTTCAGATATTTTGCTTGGCACAATAGCTCTCTTTATCTGAAGAACTTAATGGTTTTGTACTGAATGGTAGGTACACAAGATAAATATTTGGGTGCCATATGTTAATCAAGTATTAACACCCAAAGGACAGATTAGTGGATAAAAGAGAGATAGTAAAAAGTGACAAGTTCTGTCATGGAATCTAAAGTTTTTATTGTGGCAAGTGTTCTGAATGTCTTGCAAACTTATAATTTTTATAATTTAATATGAAAATTATGTTTGCAACACATTCAGAATACTTGCCACAATAAAAAGCTTTATGTTTGATTATGAAAACTGACACTTCTTAGCGCTTCTCTTTTGTTTCCTCCAAAGCAAGGGATAACAGGATGTTAAAAGAGCCCCCGACAGTGCAAATTACATTGAGTCAAATGTACCTGAATGCCACTTATTCTTTTTAAGAATGGGTAAACCATTTTGAAGGATCAGACCATTATTTACATTATTCTATCAAACCTTGAACCAGACCCAAACGAAGCCTCTCTGGAATATGGGCAAAACCCCCCAGCATGTAGTGATTTTTTCAGAACATGTTTTATTCAATTTATGATCCATATTTTGCAATTTGTAGGTCCATCTGGAAATATAAGCCTAATCTGATTTCAGTTGTACACATTGGTTTCAGACAGTTCTAACTACTGTTAAAGTAATAATGCATCTGTCCTTTGGGTGCTAATCTGAATTGAGCCAATGCTTTGAACCTTATTACATTTATCCAAACATACAAGAATGGTTGGTAGGTCTGAGAAAATATTTCAAAACTAGTAGAATGTGCTTGGAATACTAAAGTTGTAATTCCAGCGTCTTTTATATTTCTCTCCTAAAATCTCAGTCATTACATTTCTAGATGGACCACAAATAGCAATTATGGATTATAAATAGAACAAAATGTGTTGGAAAAAAAATCATTAAATGCTTTCCCAACTAGGGAAATGCTGTCTAGATGAAATTGTTATAAAATGGGTGGACAATAGGTTGAAAAACTGCTCATAGTAATCATCAAAGATTTGTTGTCAGACTGGAAGGACATATCTACTGGGGTCCTATCTACAGGGATCTGTCCTGTGTCTGGTACTACAGTATTCAACACGTCTATTAATGACTTGGATAATGGAATGGCGATGATGTTTATAAAATGTGTGGATTATACAAAGCTGAGAAAGATTGCAAACAATTTGCAGGACGAGATTAGAATTCAAAATGACTGACAAATTGGAGAATTGCTTTGAAATCAAGAAGGTGAAATTCAGTAAAAAAACGTAAATTACTAAAGTTAGGCACGAGAAATCAAATGCACAACTAGAAAATGGTGATATCTGGCTAGATGGTAGTAATACTGAAAAAGTATCTGGGGCTTGGAGTGAATCACGAATTGAATATTAGCCAACAGCGTGATGCAGTGTTGAAAAAGGCTAATGTCATTGTAAAGTGTATTCATAAGAGTGGTGTACGTAAGTCAAGGGAGGTAATAGTCCCATTCAGGTCAGTACTGATGAGGCATCAGCTAAAGTACTGTGTCCTGTTTTGGATGCCACACTTCAAAAAAAAGATCAAATTCAAGAGAATCTAGAGAAGAGCAACAGAATTATAAAAATAAATAAATAGGAAAACATGAGCTATGAAGGAAATGTGTGGATATTTAATCTTGAGAAAAGAAAATGGAGGGACTTGACAACATTTTTCAAATATGTTAAGGACTATTATAAAGAGTACAGTAATCAATTGTTCTCTGTGTCCACTGGAGGTAAGATAAGAACTAATTGGATTAATCTGCATCAAGGGAGATGTAGTTAGATATTCAGAAAATTGTTCTAACTATAAGAATAGTTATGTAGTGCAATAGGTTACCAAAGGAAGTTGTGGAATTACTGTCATTGGACGGTTTTAGGAACAGAATAGACAAACACTGATGACGATGGTGTTAGGTATAATGGTACTGATTTAGCGTGGGTTACTAGCTGACCTATCAAGGTCCCTTCCAACCTTATATTTTGATATTTTTGTGATTGTATAAGGTTCACATTGGGAATAAGGAGGAAGATGTCCATTTCTCCAATAGGGAGCAGAGGTTTGGATGAGAAAATCCCATTATTTCTGTCATATGTAAACCAATGTAAAAATGGGAATTTAAAATATTTGAAAAATGTCAAGCTGTTTAATTGGTATTAACACATACACTCGTATGCATCTGTTTTAAATGCCTGTATATACAGTATAGTTCAGAAGAGGTTCTGATTACAAATGGTATTAACAAATGCATATGAATGTCACAAAGGCATTGGTTAACTTGAAACAGTGAATCACATGTTTTTAAATGGGGCATTTAATTGCCTCCCACATGCAAGAACACAGCTTTACAACAGGTTGAAAATATACAGTATTCATATCAAACACAAGTGAATCTTTTTAAAATGATTTAAGTAAAGAATAAGAAGTTGGAAAAGTCAGGAAATACATAGTGAAGGTTACAAATGATTTAAACTCTGACTTGTATTCTTGCTCATTTCTACCTAATGGATAATACAGGCAACTTAAATATCATAACAGCTTTAGAAATTCTCCATGTAATTGACTGTATATAAAGTGTCATGCATTTCACACAGTGCTTATGACTGTCTCTTCTCCATAGGCCTCACCACAGTGAAAGTGGTACTCTGATGTGTGTAGATAGCATGTGTCTAAGTAATCTGAGGTCATTATGTAGAGTGTTTGGGGTAAAGGTGCATATCTGCCCTGTGTCTATCAGCATTTCAACAGGAAGGTGATTTAGGGAGATACAGTGGAATGTCTGGCATATACATAAAGAATAGGTTGGAATGGTGAACAGGAGAAGATGTGTCTGCGGACTGATGGTTCTGTTCAGGGAAGACTGCATTTTATCTAGGATATAATACAATATGCTGTGATCATTGACTGATAGTAGAAGAATGGGGTGTGGGAGGCATCAGGTCACTATCTTGAATATTAAGGTAAATATGAGGCTTTTGATTTGTGGTTTGCGTGCCTTCCAGTATGAGGAGTATGCTTTTTGATCTTTCTTGCTGATAATGTTCCTGAAGTTGCCAGTGAGGGTCCACTCTTGAATGCTGTTTGAAGATCTTCAGGTCTCTACTAGGGACATTTCTTCAGTGCTGCATTATCTGTCTTACAGTGCATTGATATAAAAGGTTTGGTGTAAACTGTCTCATATAATAATATCAATAAATATCTTTATTTGCCAGTATAAAACTACTTTGACTAACTCATCTGAACTTCTTCAGTAGCAATATTTGACTTTTGCAAATGACCTAATGATAACCCCACTGATACTGCAGCCATTTTGTCAGGGCCACGCAGGGCTTGACATGTTTGAATTAATCCTCTTTAAAAATTCCTCCATCATGAGACTTCTCTGTGGTCCGGACAAACCTGATAACAATGCCTTTGGCCCAGGCCTGTGGGAAGAAAAATGAGACGCAAGGGACGTGTGGTTTAATTAGGTGACAACTTGGTTAACTTCTTTGGGAACTATCCATAATAACTCATATGATGCAGGTCAAGAATTCTTTGTTGATTGTTTTCACCTGGTCAATAGCCCCCATACCTCCCATTACTGGGACACCATTGCCTCAGAATAGGCTTAAGGAACTGGAGAAAAGGAATTGTCTACTTGTTATATCAGACATTAGGAACCATGACTCTGTTCCCTCCCTTTATTTAAGGGATGATTTCCCCAGTTCTGGGTTATCGAGGAACCAGATTCCCTATGGAACGAGTACCTGCACTGAACTGCTTCCACTAAATCTTCAGCACCGTGCCTCTCCAGCCATTTGCCTGTTCCTGGCAAAACAGAAGCCTCCACTGTGGCAGGGACATGCATTTAGCAGCCTATCTTTGCCCCTGCTGCCTTGGATACCTCTTATGATTTTGGGGTGACTTCACCCAGTTCTCTCTGGGACTCTACTGGTCACCCTGGCGGCTTCCAGGGATCCCCAAACCTACAGGAAATTCTTACACACCCATATATAACCACAAAAGGCTCATTTGGTGCCTTCTTGTACCTACTAATCTCAGTGTGAGAGGGACCTCAGTCTGGAGGGACAGGTATTATATACCCTCTCCAAATGTTCAAGAGCCAATGACTTCCCTGAGCCTCACAGGCATTCCCACCCCCTCTCTCCTCCCCCCCAAATATCAGGGGAGATGAACTCTTCTACTGCCCATTTTTTCCTGCCAGTTGAAACAAAGATCCCCACCTTCCGAAGTGCATTTTAGCCATTTGGAACCTTTATACATACCATGACAGTGAGTATAACTTTTACTTCAAAAAACTGATATATTATTTGTTAATGCAATAATTTAGCTGGATCTAGTTTTACAATAGTTTAAGGAAAGGCATGTGAAATATAGAATACCACTTCCCGTGTAGTTCATAGAATTGGGTACATGCATTTTGGTGTGTGTGATATATACATTTCCATTACAATTGTTAAGAATGGTTAAAATTGTTTTGTAAATATATGTTTGTTGAATCACCATATGGTATTTTATTCTGTGGCTTGGCAGTACCAGTGCTTGTGTTTCTAGACTCTCTCTGGATTTTGGAAATTCTCTCATTTCAGGTTAATGCCATTGAGTGCTTAAGTGAACTAAAACATGTAATTTGAAAATCACTTTGGATCTCTCCTGTTTAGCATGAAAGGGATTACCTAGCAACAGTCACTCAGGAATAAGAAGATACTCTCCAGATGAAATTGTTAGCAAATTAGTTATCCTTTTATTTTTGTAAGGACATTTTGTTTACATACAAAATGATGGCAATAGCAAGAGCTTATGAAAAAGAAAAGGAAGTGTGAAATCTCAGATGGGGGGGATAGAGATATGTAAACAATTCTACAGTAATGATATATAATTAAGCTATTAAGAACATATGAGTAGGTAAAAGGATAAAGATACAAACAGGAAGCTTTACTTATTACTATTCCTTTGCAGATTTTCTACTTGGGTGGAACCAAATTAATGCCTTGTATCATGCATACTGCAGGTGCACTTCAATCAGTCATCCCTACTTTTGTGGACTTAACAACACATATGAACCAAAAAAACAAAAAATTATACTCAGGAAAGCCTCCAGTGACATGATACAGTGATTAGAAACACATATCAAATGTGCACAATACTTTAACTATCTGTGAGGAAAGGAGGATGGTCATGGATCAAACTAGGCCATTTTGTGGTGGCTCAATAAGCCAATATTTTCCCTAGTGGCTGACACCTTCTGCTGTGTACCATAAATTTACCTAAAGGGACACAGGTACGGAAAGAGTTAATGAAAGGCTAGTTATCTGGCTGCATGAGGCGAGTGGGCCAAGCTTAATTAGAGATGAAGCCCAGCTTGTGAGGAGCTGGCTAATGATTATAAAAGCAGAAAGTTTACAGCAGAAGGGGACTGTAAGGATAGAGTCAGCAGTCACTTTCTGGGATTAGAAAGTCCAAGGGGAGAGCAAGCCATTGTATCCTCACCTGAGTAGAGGAGGCTGGCAAACAGACAGAATTAACATAGAACAGCCACCAGAATGCATGGCTCTGTTGGGAAGCCATGACAAAAGGAGAGGATCCGGATTCCCAGGGAGAGGATCCAGATTCCCAGGGAGAGGATCCGGATTCCCAGGGAGAGGAATTTAATTAACAGGTACACAAGGTCAGGCCCAAGAAGGTCAGAAGTGGGTTTAGTTTATATTCCTTTGATGGAATTTTCTTAGAGGATTTTAATGGAGGGAACTAAGGGTCCTGGCCCTGAAACAAGGGTGGATCTAGAGATTCTATAGGGGAGAATGGCTAGGTAGGAAGAAGCCTATGGGAACAGCAACAAGGAGTGTAACTGAGTAGACCTGTGTTGTTTTCTATAGGGTCCCTGGGTTGAAACCTGGTGTAGATGGAGGACCAATCTCCCCATCAGCTACTGAAGGTGACATAAAGCCCTTGTAAAGGGAGGATAGATACATGAGAACCATAGGGCCCAAGGCTGGAAACAAAGACCTTTTAAGTGAGGAATTTTGGGTTATTTGTTAACCCCGGAATGGGTGGACTAAATTGTGACCTGGTTGAAGGGCCAAGTTACAGGAAGAGAGACTACCGTGGAATGAAAACAAGGGTTGTAGGGCACTACCGCACCATGCCTGATCACAAGGAGGGCTCTAGTAGTGAGTAAAATCTTCTTAGGGTGGAAGAAAGAACCTGAAAAGATGGGGGTTGCCATACCAACTCTAAGAAGCGAATTAATTTAGGTGAGCTATTAGCAGGAGGAAAAAAAACCTTTTTAGTTATAATAAGGATGGCCCATTCCAAACTGTTGACAAGAAGGTTTTTTGTTAAATAATTGTCACTTTTAAGTCTGTTATTGAGTGGCTAGGGAGACTGAAGTGTTCTACTGGTTTTTGAATATTATGGTTCCTGATTTCAAATTTGTGTCAATTTATTCTTTTGTGTAGAGACTGTCCAGTTGGGCCAATGTAATTGGCAGAGGGTCATTGCTGGCACATGATGGCATATATTGCATTGGTATATGTGCAGGTGAATGAGCCCCTGATGGACTGGCTAATGTGATTAGGTCCTATGGGGTAACTTGAATATATCTGTGGACAGAATTGGCACCAGGCTTTGCTGTAAGGATAGGTTCCTGGGTTGGTGTTTCTGTTGTGTGGTGTGTGGTTGCTGGTGAGTATTTGCTTCAGGTTTGGGGGGCTGTCTTTAAGCAAGGACCGGCGTGTGTCCCAAGGAAGCTAAGCTCTCATCCCCTAACACCCTTACCCTACTTGTGCTACATCTGATGAAATAGGTTTTAGCCTATGAAAGCTTGTGCCCAAATAAATTTGTTAGTCTTTAAGGTGCCTCAAGTACTCCTCATTTTAATAAGCTCATTTCAATGTATTCAAATTATCAGACTTCTCCTTCTTGATGTGCAAACCTTTCCACATGATAAACTTTAACATTTTGAACTGTAAGACAGCTACATGAACAAATACATAAACAGTGCTTTCACATTGTACATGTTGGATTTTTTTAGTACATTCAGAAAAGTGACCCTAATCTCTAGTAAATATCACTGACTCATTTTCAAACTTTACATTATAAATTGTTAGCCGGGTTTTTCTCTACCAATTGCAAGGAGAACTCCCTTTAGCTGACTGTCTTGCAGAAGTGCCTAACCAATCACTGGTGAAAGACACTGAAGGCATGCAAAGCTTATAACAAATATTATATCTGTCTGTCTAGGTAATAAGTGTACAATAAAAAATTCAGTCTATTGAAGATAGTAAGCTTGTATGATTTATATCTAAATAAAACCTAGAGGATCTTTAATTAAATTAAAGGTGTGATGACAATGGAAAGGCAAACATAGATGCTCCAGTTTCAAAGCTACTGTTGACTTACTGAAATTCACTTCTGGATTTAAAAAATGTATCTCAGTGGAGTTCTACCTGTTTATGGTAGCAGTGAGCTTTATCCTCATTTTCCATTTTAATAAGATGTTTTCATAGCAACTACAGAAACAGAAAGAACAGAGATGCTGATGGTTCATTCAAATTTGCTATGAAAGGGAAAAGACACATTACATATGCAGAGTGGATTTGAAATGCATGGTCAAAATGGTTATGTATCTTGGTTTCCAATTGAAATGTCCCCTATTGAGATACTCTCAAGCTCCAAAAAAGTATTTGCTCTAGTTGCATATTGCATCCAAGTCAGACACAATAAAAGCAGGTGTCTTGCCTCTACAAACAACTCCTTTGGATCTTTCTGTGAATAATTGATTCAAGTGAAAGTATTCACAATGTGCTCAACGATCAGCCTTTCAGAACAATAAACAGGAAAGCAAAGCTGCTGTGAATATGAAGCAACTAAGTAATTGGGGAGAGATACCTGAAGAGGTCTATCTTAAAATAGAAAGGCTGAATATCAAACAATAAATTTCAGATGAGAAGACTCTAGTAAATAAATGCCTTTTGACACAGTATGTCCTTATACACAAGCACAGGTTAGTTAGTTAGTTATGCCCGTCACCCCAGTCGGGGTATGGGCTGCCAACCACAGATCTCCAGAGTCCTCTATCCTGGGCCATTCTCTCTAGCTGGTTCCAGGTGTAGCCCATTTTTGTGGTATCAGCCTTAAGGTTACATCGCCAGGTGTTTCTTGGACGACCTCTTTTCCGCTTGCCTTGGGGGTTCCAGGAAAGGGACATATTTTTCTGAGGCTGAAGTGTAAAAAAACCCAAAAACACCCTCAAACTTCCATGTGGGCAAGAATAAAGTCAAACACTGAATTTATATTCGTTGTCAGTCTGACATTCTTATATGAGTGAAGTGACATATGGGGAGAGTAGTCAGTACACCATTCTCTACCACCAGGTGGAAGAAAAGCCCAGTGTGTGATAAAAAACATCAAGAAGAAGAAGTAGCTTGCATATCAGCAAACTATAGGAATACAGAATTGCAATACTGTTGGCCAGATGCTTCAGAGGAAAGTGTAAGGAACATGCTAATAGAGTAACCAGTTCACAGGTAAATTTGGAAGAAATTTACATCATTAGAGATTGGTTCATGTGCTGAAACACGGGGTATTAGTATTTGGAACAGAGACCTCACCAGAGTCATTCTATGGAACAGAGAACCTGTTTTAAATAGGATGAACCCTCCTTTGAAAATGTGACCTATGCTAAAATAGTTTGGCTCTTTGTCACAATTTTGTGGTTTGAGGGTTTATTTATTCAGCGTACCAAGTTCTGTCGGTGCATCTAGCTAGCTTAATCAAACCAATCAAAATCACATAGATGAAATAACTGTGTGTGTGGATTTGGCACATTAGCTTAGCCCACTCCCAGGAAAGGAAGAACTCTCTCACTCTAGAAGCAGCCTTTTGCCAGAGAACTTACACGTTTTCCTTAACTGATGATCAGGTATATCTGTCATCCTTCCCTCCAGCCATCTGATACAGTGATATATTTTAAAGAAACATTTTTTTTTAGTCAGCAGTTTAGTCAGTTCATTCTTAATTCCTTCCAAATTGCTGAATTTAGACCATCTTGTTACTAGAGGAATTCTCCAGTTTTCAATTTGCCTGCCTGATCTTTATTCTGAATAAGCGAAAATCACTCCACCCTGAGATGAATGTGTGATCCTGAGCATGCTCAGTTGGAAACCCAGAATTTCTAAAATGGTGCCCTGGTAAAGAGTCATGTGTGGGTGTAAATGTGGGTGTTCGGGTGGGTGGATTGGCAGAATCACAGCACCGAGGTAAATGACAACAGAAAGCATGTGCAACATTTTTGCTTATTGAGTATGTGCAGGTGACAGAGAGGTTAGTCAGCTGAGCAGCTAGCCAGTCGTAGCCCACTCATACCAGTCATAATTTATTTTAAAAATCAGATCTGTCAGTCATAATTCTGAGATTATAGATGGTACTGAGCATGTGTGAATGGGTATGTCATAACCATATAGAAGGGTAGCCTAGAATTCCTCCTTACCTGTAAGGGGTTAAGAAGCTCAGATAACCTGGTTGGCATCTGACCAAAAGAACCAATAGGTGGGGGGGGGGATACTTTCAAATCTGGAGGTGTGAGGGGGGAGAGCTTTGTTTGGGCTCTTTGTTTTTGTGCGTGCGCTCTTGAGTCTGAGAGGAACCAGACAGCACTTCATTTCCTCCAAATAATTCTGAAGCAGTCTTTCATATTCCAAAAATTGCAAGTACACCCAGGCAAGGCATTAGTTATATTTTGTTTTTCACTTGTGGATTTTCCCTTTGCTTGAGGAAGATTTATCCCTGTTTTGTTTTCCTGCAACTTTAAAACTAAAACTAGAGGGGGTTCCTCTGTATTTTTGCATCTTTTGTTACTCTGTAAAGTTATCTACCATCCTTATTTTACAGAGGTGATTCTTTACCTTTTATTTAATTAAAATCCTTAATTTAAGATTCTGACTGATATTTTCCATTGTTTTAAAGATCCAGGGGTGTTGGATATGGCTCACCTGTAACAATTGGTGAGGATATTATTCTCAAGCCTCCCAGGAAATGGGTGTAGGCCTTGGGGGGATTTTGGGGAGAATAGGAACTCCAAGTGGTCCTTTCCCTAAATCACTTGGTGGTGACAGCGATACTGCTCAAGGACAAGGAATTTGTGCCTTGAGGAAGTTTTTAACCTAAGCTGGTAGAAATAAGCTTCGGGAGTCTTTCATATGGGTCCCCACATCTGTACCCTAGAGTTCAGAGCGGGGAGGGAACCCTGACAGGGTAATTGCTTAAACGTATACAAGGAAGTCACTATAGGACAGTATAAAAGACCAGAAGCCAGTTTTAGTCTGAGGTGGTGAGAGAGAGAGAGGTAATCGGGAGAAGATCAAAGCCAGCAAGGGGAGCCAAAGAGTTTTTGCTGTTTGCCAGACACCTGGCAACACTTCAGTTCTGTCAGTTTGTTGATATTTGGCCTCAGTGGCTGAGCAGTTGAAAACTTCAGGATTGCAGCAAGGTGTGCAGCAGATAGTTGTGTTGGGTATTCTGATTTGTTTATATTCATTGGGTGGAAAAAGTGATGTTGCCTCCATGACTGACTCTGCCCAGAGATGGTGTATCTGTCCCTCTCGCCCAGACAATGGGAGCTGTGGGGATGGTGCCTGAGCAGACAGAGCCAGCAGCATAGCTGCATGCTTCTCTTCTCCATGGACCACAGTGGGGAGGTTCTCAGGATGCAGATGGTCCATGGGATGGAACTTTGAGATCCCTGCTTTATCGGAAGGTTATAACTTGTCATTTAGGGTTTTCCTTAAAGACTCAGGAACTTTTACTTGGGAAGAACAGATTAAGGGGGAATAGGAAGGTTTTTATAGTACCATCCCAAAATTCATTTTGGGGCTAACAATCTGGGCCTGGTGATTTGCTGCTCCTTAACTTAGCAGTTTGTTTCTCTGTACTCTCTTTTGATCTCTAAATAACTGACCATCTGATATTTATTACTGAAAGGTGATACCTAAGAGGTAAATATTTCCCCTAAATATGTAGTGAAAAATAGAGCTGCGTGATTAACTGATTTTTTGGGGGGAAAGAGGGAGTTGAGGGGAAGCAAGGGGAGTGGAACAGAGAAAAATAAGAAAATGGGGTCAAACAAAAGATTTAGTTTGACCTGAAAGGAAATATTCTGTTTGAGATTTTTACATATCTACAAAAAATAATAGAATTTAAATAAAATTTCAAACAACAATTTGTTTTGAATCAGTCAAAATGTTTTGTTTTGAAAATATCAAGAAGAGACTTTGACTTCTTCCTTTTCCCCCCAAATGAAACAATTCAGCAATTTCAACATAAATCTGTGAGATATTTCTTTCTACCTGAAGAAAGTTTCATCTGCAAAATTTCACCCATCTCTAGTGAAGACTGATGCTTCTTCCTCCATTACCCCATTTACTTTGTGATATTTCAGGTGACCCACTAATCCTCACAGAAGTAGGACTCTTGTGTTAGATCTCAAGAATTTTTGCTTTTATATTTAAGTGATATTTTCTCCCAATTCCATCTTAGCCATTCTAATTTTCATCATATATTTTTGGTCATAGTTTATGGGCTCTTTCTATTGGCTTCATTTGGTCTGATTATTTTGTTTAAAAAAGGATATAAGATAGACTCAAATAATAACTTCTTATACCATGCCTTTTAATAATCATACTCCCCTCCCTCCCCAGGCCCTTTTTGTTCTGTTTCTTAATATAGGAATATGGTAAGCTTTACATAGACTCCAACTGGAGTCTAATTATTTTAATTTTCTCACTTTTGGTTTTATTCTCTTTAACCGACATCCATATTATTATTATTATTTAATCTCCCTCCCACAACCCAGACACCTCATCCCCAGCTCCACTGAGTCACGGGAAGTTAGTTGAAGTCACCCCTACTATATAATTAGTTATCATTAATATCCCTCAGCTCCCTTTCCTGATTCTGAGACTAGTGGTATAATATTACTCAAATATTTTGTATCTATGCATTCTCCTGCCTGGTGCATCTCTTCTCCACTCCCTCCCTCCTCCCCCCCCCCCCAAGAAAAATCAACCAACTATATCTCTTCAGACTCTATTTAATGCTTTTTTTGCCTTGGTCTGCATAGACAAGGTCAGCTCCCAAACTGCTGCACGGGGCAGCACAGCATGGGGAATAGGTGAGCAGCCCTCAGTGCTGAAAGAACAGGTTAAGGACTATTTAAAAAAGCTGGACATGCACAAGTCCATAGGTCCAGATCTAATGCATCCATGGAGCTGGATGCGCTGCATCCAAGGGTACTGAGACAGTTGGCTGATTTGATGGCAGGGCCATTGTCCATTATCTTTGAAAACTCATGGCAATCGGTGGAGGTCTCAAATGATTGGAAAAAGGAAAGAAGGAGAATCTAGGCAATTACAGACCAGTCAGCCTCACCTCAGTCCCTGGAAAAATCATGGATCAAGTCCTCAAGGAATCCATTTTGAAGCACTTGGTGGTGAGGAAGGTGATCAGGAACCGTCAACATGGATTCACCAAAGGCAAGTCATACCTGACCAACCTGATTGCCTTCTATGATAATATAACTGACTCTGTGGATATGAAGAAAGCGGTGGATGTGATATTTCTTTACTTTAGCAAAGCTTTTGATAAGGACTTCCACAATATTCTTGCCAGCAAGTTTAAAAAAAGTATGGATTGGCTAAATGGACTATAAGGTGGATAGAGAGCTGGCTAGATTGTCAGGCTCAATGGGTAGATCAATGGCTTGATGTCTCGTTGGCAGCTGGTATCAAGCAGAGTGCCCCAGGGGTCAGTCCTGGGGCAGGTTTTGTTCAACATCTTTATTAATGATCTGGATGATGGGAGTTCTGCACTTAGGAAGGAAGAATCTCATGCACTACTACAGGCTGGGAACTGACTGGTTAAGCAGCAGTTCTGCAGAAAAGGATCTGAGGGATACAGTGGACGAGAAACTGGATATGAGTCAGCATTGTGCCTTTGCTGCCAAGAATGCCAATGGCATATTGGGCTTTATTAGTAGGAGCATTGCCAGAAGATTGAGGGAAATAATTATTCCCCTCTATTCGGCACTGGTGAGGCCACACCTGGAGTATTGCATCCATTTTTGGTCCCCCCCTCTCCCCACTGCAGAAGGAATGTTGACAAATTGTAGAGAGTCCAGCGGAGGGAAATGAAAATGATTAGTGGGCTGGAGCACATGATTTATGAGGCGAGGTTAAGAGAACTGGGAATATTTAGTCTGCAGAAGAGAAAAGTGAGGGAGTATTTGACAGAAGCCTTCAATTATCTGAAGGGGGGCTCCAATGGGGATGGAGCTAGGCTGTTCTCAGTGGTGGTAGATGACAGAACAAGGAGCAATGATCTCAAGTTGCAGTGGGAGAGATCAAGGTTGGATATTTGGAAACACTCTTTCACTACGAGGGTGGTCAAGCATTGGAATGGGCTACATAGGTAGGTGGTGGAATCTCCATCCTTAGAGATTTTTAAGACCTGGCTTGATAAAGCCCTGGCTGGGATGATTTATTTGGGGTTTGGTCCTGCTTTGAGCAGGTGATTGGACTAGATGACCTCCTGAGGTCTCTTCCAACCCTAATATTCTATGATTCTATGAATGTTTTCAGTATAGTGCATCTTCCCCCACCTCTGTGACTCAATCTGATCTTTTTGTATAGGATATACTTAAATATTACAATATTCCACTGAATATTTCATTCCATCAGGTTTCAGAAATATTTATTATATCTAGGTTTTCTTCCATTGCAAGGCACTGAAATTAACCTGTATGGGTCCTGAAGATTCTTGTGTTGGTATGTAAATGCTTGTAGCGTTTGTTTTTTTACCATTTACCCATTTTTATCTCCTGTGAGAGTGTGACATTTTGGGGTTCATTGAGGCCAGTAAGGGGTTCAGTCAATATCTGCCTTGTAACTCTGGGTGTATTGTGGCTGTGCAGGTTTGGTTCAGAGCTTGACACACCTGGTTTAAACATTTTAGTCACTGACTTTAAAGCATAATGTGAGTGAATATCCGTAATTTCACATAGAGCATGGATACAAATATTTTACAATGATGTTATTGGCCAGTGTGTTACCAGTTTTCAAATGATACCTGAAAAAGATTTTTTTTTTACAAAAATAATTGCAAGAGTGTGTAAGGGCTCAATATGGGAATGCCTCAGGTTGCAGGTAAGCATTATACTAGGTTTATGGAGACAGATTTGTTTCTTGTGCAATGCTTGACTTTACTGTACCTGAAGAGTAATGCTGTGCTTACGAAAGGAGTCTTAATCTCCTTGAAAGTCATGGGTTTTGAAAGCCATGGTTTTTGTCTTCAAGTATAAACACTGATGGTAAGACTCACTTGTAAGGCTGTTGAAAATGTGAAGATGCTATAGCAGAAATACTTTATTTTTTGTAAAACTTCAACAGTTATGATCGGCTATGGATAAGATGGCTGTCTCAATTATTATCCTCAGCCTGATGTAGGTTATTATTGTGTGGAAAGACCTTTTTTTAAAAAAGTGGAGATGATATCTCCTTGTCAGTGTTTGCACCCACCTTTGTAATGAAAAAGTGTTATTGGCTCATCAGTTACTTCTGGGGACTCTCATAGCATCAGCCACTAGAAAAGCATTTTGTCCTTGAAAATTGGCTCAGGAGGCTTTTGACCTCTTTTGAATGTTCACCTGACCACTGCGATCCACACTTCAGTCATCTCTGAACTGGGGTACTGCAGTGCATTCTAAAGTGGGGTCTATCTTAACACCAGTCAGTGCAAAATGTGGCTGCTCACACAATTAATAGTACTTCTCATGTCTTTCTCCATGTGTGCATTTAATTGATAATTTTAACCTATAAATCCTTACATTGTTTAGGTCGTGGGCACCCTCAGAGACTGCATCTTTCTGAAGAGATAACCTAAAGGTATCAGCTGAACTGCTCAAATGAACAGTTCCCGGTGTAATCAGGAGATGGGTTCTCAATTTTCAAACCTGTTTCCCTGTAGATTGATCAAAGCCACTTCTTCTAAGGTTTTCATGTAAAGTGTGCTATGCTGGCTGGAATGGCTCATGACTGAGTGTGCCAAGCTCAGGGCAGACTGTCAAAAAGCTGGGCAGACATCCCAAACTGGTGGTATGTTCTGTAATTACATTCACCAACCTAGTAACAAATATGAACTCCCCAAGGACTATAATAATCTTACAAGGAGTTGCAGACAGGCCCCTTAGACTCTCCAGTCTATCTTGCCACCCAGGTAAGCTGGACTTAGTGATAAATAGTCACACATACAAAAACAAAAACACATATTTAGGTTGCTTCCAGGCCCAAGAGACCAGTCACTTACCCCAGATCAATTTGTACCTTATATCTCACAACAAAGTGTGGCAAAGTGGCTTCTTGGCCCCACCCTGACTCAGGTCCTTTGGGATCATGTGAGGCAAGTGCCGTGCCAGCAGCCTGCCTAAGAAGCCCAAAGGCAGGCTTTTTCTTTCCCTAAGCACTCCTTTCCAGCTAGGGTTTTTCCTCTCTGGCTAGGAAAAGCTATCACCCTCCTGGGAGAGGCTCCCTGTCCTGCTACCTCCAACCTGCTGGCAGCCTCACTCAGTCTATCTCACCCTTCCCTTCCTAGCTGGGGAGGAGGGTTTAAAAAGGTCTCTGTCAGCTTTTTAATTGGGCTCAGCTGATCCTGCTTTGACCAGTGGCAGCCTTACTCAGCTGAACCCAATTAACCTGCAGTTACCTCTCTCACCACAAATCCCACTGGCAGTGGCCTGCCCTGGGTTTACCACAAAAGAGAACACCTGTATCCAATCCTGTAACTAGCTAAGGTTTTATGGACAAGGAAAAAGTAGCAAGAGAGCTATTTAGAGGAGGATCTTTGCCTTAGTTTAGTGTTTCTGGTCCTGTGAGAGTTCAAACAGCAAATAGATGAAAAATGTTCTTGTGATCCTGTTTTATGTTTTGCATTTAGTCTTCCAGGCCATAAGACAAGCTCTCTGCAGGTATCATTTCTAAGGTGCCGTAGGGCCATTAACCCATCCTTTGTATCATGATTTTTGCTTGATGGTCTGTTAAATCTTGTTAGGTCTCATGAATGGTCTGGGAGGATGATTCCTATACTTCAGAGCAAACGTTTTCAAAGTTATAAAGCAAAATATAGATACTTCCTATAGCCTGGATATTGACAGTGCAAGTCAGATTGATGCATGCAGCCATTTACAAGCATTTCACACAGTCTGAACACTACAGACATTGATATAAGACTGCTACCTATTTTGAACAAAACTAACATACCGGTGAGGTGTTTTGGTTTCCAATTATGAGTTTGTCAATACTCAGCTGATGCCTACAGACTTGGTAAAAATTGGCATCTGGTTTCCCAGCATCACAAAATGTAGTAAATTATCACTATACCGTATTTTTCGCCATATAAGACGCACTTTTTCTTCCCCAAAACGGGGGGGGAAAAGTTGGTGCGTCTTATACGGCGAATATACACACTTTGCCTTTGCCCTTTGCGCGGGGGGGGGGGGGGGCGAGGCGAATGACACCAGGGACACGGAGTGGAGCGCCTGGCTAGTCCCGGCTGTACGTGAGGCGCCTGCAGCCCGGCCAGGGCGCGGCGCAGCGACCCACGCGGCTCCGCCAATTTTTTGAGCCTCGTGAGTCCGGTAACTGCCCCCGCGGCGCCCCCCTCACCCGGCCGCCCCGGCTCCCCTCGTCACCCAATGTCCCTTGGCCCGCGGCTCCCCCGCGCTGCCTTTCACCGGCTCCCCTCGCTTCCCTGTCACCAGACCCCGCTGTGTGCCCCCCCCCGTCAGCACCGCTCTCCCCGTCCCCCCTCACCCGGCCGCCCCGGCGCCCCTCGTCACCAAATGTCCCTGGGGCTGCGGCTCCCCCGCGCTGCCTTTCACCGGCTCCCCTCGCTTCCCCCGCGCTGCCTTTCACCGGCTCCCCTTGCTTCCCCCGCGCTGCCTTTCACCGGCTCCCCTCGCTTCCCCCGCGCTGCCTTTCACCGGCTCCCCTCGCTTCCCCCGCGCTGCCTTTCACCGGCTCCCCTCGCTTCCCCCGCGCTGCCTTTCACCGGCTCCCCTCGCTTCCCCCGCGCTGCCTTTCACCGGCTCCCCTCGCTTCCCCCGCGCTGCCTTTCACCGGCTCCCCTCGCTTCCCTGTCACCAGACCCCGCTGTGTGCCCCCCCCCGTCAGCACCGCTCCCCCCGTCCCCCCTCACCGGCTCTCTGGTCCCCCACCCGGTCCTCCCCCCTCCGCTCCCACTCAGCAAATCTCCCTCCCCCGGGCTTCACCTCGCCAGGTCCCGCCCTCCGGCTCCCTCCCTCTGCTCCAGAGCTCCTACTCCTCGTTTTCCTTCTTCAGAACCTGAGCTCCCCCGTCACCAGACCCCACCCCCTCAGTTCCCCAGCCCACGCTCACCAGAGCCCGTCACTCGAGTGCCGCCCGGGGCTTCCCCTTCTTCACTCCTCAGTCTGTAGTTCCCCCATCCTCTGCCCCCCCCCCGGGTGCTCTCCCCTCCCCCAATACTCTGTGTCCTCCCATGGGATCCCCCCCCCCACTCACCACAGCCTCTGTGTTCCCCCCAGGACTCTATCGCTCCTCCCCAACAGACCCTCTGTGTCCTCCCTTCCACCCAACCCTCTGTGCCCCTTCTTGGGGCTTCCCCCTCCACTTGACCCTCTGTGCCTCACCCCTCCCCTGTCCTCCCAACCTGATCCTCTGTGACTCCCCTAGGGCACTGTCCCCTCCCCCATACCCAATCCTCTATGCATCTGTGCCTTCCCCTGGGACTCTTTCCTCCTCCCACCAGACCCTCTGCACCCCTCTTGGGGTGCTCTTCCCCCCCCCCAACTCTCCTTCCCACCCCAATCCTCTTCCCACCCCCCAGGCTCTCCTGATCCCCTCACCAATCCTCTCTGCCAACCCCCTCCACTCCACCCGGACTCTCCCTTCCCCCTCATCCGATTCTCTGTGTCATCCCCCTTCGCCCCACTCTGTGACTTCCTTGCGCTCTGCCCCCCCAACCCTTTGTGCCCCCCAGTGCAAGAGGAATTCTTGGAGTTCGAATAATAACATTACAGCCTTATTTTTGTTACTTTCACTGTTTACTGACTTTACTGACTGTTAATGAGAGTAAAGATAGTTCTTAATATGTTGCATGGTTGACATAAAATTGTTCTTAAACTGCTGTTAACTTTATACAGTTGATATAAAATATTTTACTACAGTATTTGGTTCAGAATCTTTTTTTTCTAGATTTTCCTCCTTTAAAATTAGGTGCGTCTTATATGCCGGAGCGTCTTATATGGCGAAAAATACGGTAATCTCTGAACTGTTATCACTGCTCAGAGATATACTATGAAATGAATGCTACACTTTACTGCTGTGCATTATGTAAAAGATTAAATCAGGTATCTTTGCTAGCCATCAACCATTTTGTTACAAATCATCTACAACCTCCCACATCATCTGACTCCCTTGTAATTCTTCTACCTTTTGGGGATCCTCTCTAGCGTATGTGCATCCAGTCTATGACACTGAATTTACATACTTAATCTACATGAAATATTTATTTTTACTTGTGCCTCTGTAGCTAGCCCATATACATATCTTCATGCTTAATTCATAGATTCCAAGACCAGATGGGACAGTTGTGATAATTTAATTTGACTTGCTATATAACACAGGCCATAGAACTTCTTCAAAGTTATTCCTAGAACATATATTTTAGAAAATAAAACACCATTGAATCTTGATGCAAAAATCAGCAGTGATAGAGAATCTATCATGGCCCCAAATACGTTGTTCCAAAGGTTAATTACTCTCATTATTAAAAATGCTAGTCTTAATTTATCTACCTTCAATTTGCAGGTATTGGATCATGTTATATTTTTCTTTGCTAGACTGAAGAGCCCATTACATATTGTTCCATGTAGAGACATATAGACTGCAATCAAGTCACCCTTTAACCCTCTTTTTAAGCTAAATATATTCAAGGAGCTTAATCAACCTAAGGCATGATTTCTAATCCTTTAATATTCTTGTGGCTCTTCTCTGAACCCTTGTCTATATATCAACACCCTTCTTGAATTGTGAACACCAGTATAAAAAAGTGAATCAGCCACATAAGAATTAGCTGAAAGTTATATCTGAGTGCAGATATCCTTGCATTCCAGATATCAGATACACTTGAGATAGTTCATTCTGAACATCCATAAAAGTATCTAAAATTTCCATGGTGTTTCCACAGATGTATCTTTGTCTAAATATGAAATATTCATTTGTAAGCTTATTGTTTTAGTAATGTATATGCTAGTAGCAAAAAGATAATCAGTACTTTCTATCTCCCTAACTTGTGAAATGAGTGCTTACCCGGTGCACCAAAGATTTCAAAATTCTCCCTTCCATTCACAGCCCCCTCCCCGCCCTTTCTCTTAATGTGGGTATCCCAGAGATGTGTTATACCTTTGGAATGAGGGCATAGCAAATGAAATACATAATTGCACAATGATTGTTTACATACTGAGCACCATGTTTCTAGAAAAAAAATATCTTGTTGACTTTCACTTCCAGGAAAATGGGTAAAAAGGAAGACTGATTTTCTGTCACTTAATCATGTCTCTACTTGCTAGACTTGCTTATAATTAGTTTATCATCTTCTTTTGACCGTAGCATTCCAAAAGCCTGAAAAACTTTAGAGACATCCCGCATCAGCTATAGCTTGGTACATAGAGCATGATAGCTGAGCATCAACAACATTGTTTGTGTTCTTGTTCTTTGGACTGTTTCTTTACCTAATACTGAAATTACAATACTTCATGTTTCCCCTTAGTTAAACTCTTTAAGTGTAAAACATTTTGGAAGAGCTTAACTTGAAAAAAATTCATAGTAATATAAAATATATGTGATACTTCATATAACATTGTACATGGTGCTGGCTAACACTATAAACCATGCAGACTTTATTTGGCTCTCTATATATTTGGTAAAATACAGAATATACATCTACACTTCAATGGAAGACTTGTGGCATGAGTGCAGCTGTCTCCTCTCAGCTGACTCAGGCTTGTGGGGCTTGGGCTATGGAGCTATGAAACTCCAATGAGGGAGTCGAGCTTCTCAGAGCCGAGGGTCCAGCCTGAGCCTAAATATCCACACTGCAATTTTTAGCCCTCAGCTGACCCATGCTCTGAGACCTGGTGTTCTGGGGTTTTTGATCACAGACACAACTGGAGTGAACAGCAGAATACCTAAAGACTGGTGGGTTGAGTGTATTTCTTATTTTCCTATTGTATGCAGAAGGGTCACCCAAAGATTACAGAACCTGATTAACTGTAGAACAGTTTCAGTATAAATATACAATACAAGCATTGTAAATATAATGTACTATGCTTATTCTCTACTGGTGACTTTTTAATTTTGGTTACATAACCTTTTTTTTAATCACACTTACAACTACATCAAAAGTGTCTATATTTTAATTGAGTAATACATTTTGCTTGTAGCTGAATATATTTATTTTCTGGTAGTTATTAAACCAATTTACCTCCCTAGGTAATGATTCTGTTTGTGAGAGTGATATTCTCAATACGTTGTTGTTGACAAGAATCAGCTTCAAACCCCTGTCAAAGTCCATTTCTTATATGATAACTACCCTGACAGCATTTAGCAGTGTCAGAACTTTGCAAGCTGGGTTTTTCCATTTTGTCTTTGTTCTTGCTGCAAATACCAGGGAACCTTGGCTTAGTTCAGTCCACATGCTAATATGAAAAAAACCTCAGAAAAACCTCATTAGGTCACAAGTGTATCAAGTATGTTTTGATTCTCATCTGATTTACACTGGAAAATAGAGTAACTCTACTCTGTTTAAAGGATTTTAAACTATTTTTTTCAAATTATTTAAGTGAGATCAAAATCAGACACTGACTGCAGCATTCCTCATGGACATAATGTAACTGCATTCCATTTCTCTACTGCTCTTTGATCTTAGTAGAACATCAAGCCTTGCATGTTGTGTAATGTGACATACAGAACAAGGCGACCAGCAGGATAGCATGACTATTATAACACTTTACACACACACACATCAGTCACATTGTAATATGGGTGCAGAAATGCCAAGAAATGTATTCTATAACTATTTTTTAAAATTTGGATATAGTATGGCCATCTAATGCTGCATAATGTTTCAACATTATTTTACTATGCTCAAAAGTAATTATGCTATTACTGTTCTTGAATTATTGATCTGGACACCAGAGGAAGAAAACACAACATCTGGAATGTGGTTTAACTAGGCTACAACTTTACCACCCTGATTTGACTATGATGCCAATGCATGGTAGAGACGTGACACCCCAGATTGTAGTATCAAATTCTGAGAAGGTTTACCTTTTCCCTCAACAATTGGTGTTGAATGCATTCCTCCATACCCCTTATATGTCCCTCCATGTATGTTTAAAGTCCTAGTTGCTTTACACTGCAACAAAATTAGTCAAGAACCTTAGTTGCACCTGAATAGGCTGCTTGCTCTCTCCCAGAACCATCTCTGAAATTCAACCTTACTCCTACTCTGAGAGACTTGAAGAACTGGCCATTAGCAACATGGATCACTGCCTGTTCTTTCACTGCAGAATCACCTGTCTTGCTCCTCCCGGTTCCAGTGAGCACTTCTTGCCTCCAGGGAAATGCCAACCAATGCATTAAAATAAACATTCAAGTCTAATTCTAGTATCCCATCATCCCTTCTGGGTAACCCTATTGCACTGATTCAGGTATTATCCAACACTCAATCAACCTTTCATCTCTTAATATGCTTTTAATAATAAATTGGGTCTGGCCATGACTGTAGAGGCATTTGGCTGATGTGGGTAGAAAGGGCTAGGCTTTGTTGAGTGGCAAGTGATATTTGCTGTAGAGTAAAAGCATGT
This sequence comes from Sternotherus odoratus, assembly GCA_032164245.1. Taxonomy (NCBI): domain Eukaryota; kingdom Metazoa; phylum Chordata; order Testudines; family Kinosternidae; genus Sternotherus; species Sternotherus odoratus. Next base: position 109,589,190 of record JAVMKO010000002.1, read on the forward strand.
AGCTGGCCAGCTCTTACTAACTGTTTTTCTTGAGGCCAGCTCAGGCATGTGACTCCTGCTATTTAATTATAGGGGTTCTTTTGCATACCTTAGGGGAGACCACAATTAAATCTAAGCCAAATCCTCACAATTATGAATTGATGGCTATTTTGTTATTAAAGCAAGGAAAATAAAACTTTAGACAAAAAGAACACAAATGATAAACTGGATATTTCCATTACAATCTCTTCAGTAGGTGGGGAGACCTCACCCTTCAAAGAATTGTTTTCAGGGCACTTCTTGGTCAGTTAAGACAAAATATTTTAAAGAAGAAATTCCTTGAAGTGCACATTTATTATATCATCAATTTACTAAACTATTAATAACTGGACAAAATAATTATTTATCGGCAAGTGAGCTGAGTGCATTATCAGTGATTAACAAACAGCTTATAAAAGTGCCAGGGAAACAATCTTAACTAAATCCTGTGAAATGAAAGAAAATATTTAAATTTGTTACTTAGAAGAAGCCATTTAAGGAGTTGTCTTGAAACAAGCCAATTTTCAAATAATAAGAATCTTAAATCTAATTAAATCTCATTATTTCTGTGTTTCCAATAGTATGTGCCTCCTTTCCTGGAATACATGGTTTACCTGTTTAGTGATTAACTAGAGAAACTGTTAATATGTTAAGTTGCAATACCACTTCAGTATTCTAACAAAATCATGACAAGAGATTTCAGCTCTAATCCTTTAATAGTGCTTCTGGCTACTTCCATCTCACCATGATGAAGTCTTGATTTTCATCTGGGTTGGAAGATTGCCTTTCTTTGATGCTTCTGTGCAGTTGTTTAATTTTTCTTCTTAGCTGTCCTACAGCTTGCTTGTAGTGATAGACAGGCCAAGTTGAGGAGTACTTGAGAAGGGTAGCGGAGGGTATGACTGAAGGATGCTCACTTCAGAGTATTATGCTCTTCTTCCTATTTTCATGAAATTATAAGATAATACACTTCTTTTAGGTTTGTTTAGATTTAGAGTTGGCTGCTGTCTCCTCCTTTCATTGGCTCCATGCCTTCATTGGTTGATTTTGGTGACAACTTCACCTCCTGAATATGCAATCATCTTAATAAACATGCAACACACTTCTAATTGTCTTTGTTCCTCTGTGGCAGGACAGCCTCAGATAATGCTTTAAATTTTAACTTTATTTTTATTCAATCCACTTTCTAAGCTATTTCTTCCATTTCATCGAGTTTCAGCGAGTATTGAAATTCTGATTTCAAGATTTCCAAGCACTCCTTCTCTTTATATAAGTTTGTTTAATTCTCAAAATAGTAGCCTTCTTAAAATTCAATATTTCTTGGAGTCTTTAGATTAAAGAGTTATTAAAGTTGTTAATTCTTCATAACACTCCTTTGGAGAGATGATTCTCCAGTTCACAATTCTGCCAATTTATACTGGCTAAAGTCCAGGCCCATTGTCTTTTGATGGATGAAAAGCAATAGATGCCTGAGTTTAAGGTCAACTTTTTTCAACTATCATTCAAAGATGATTCTGTGACATTTTCATTTTAACAAACAAACAGAGATAAGACGGTAGAGTCTAGGGAGAGATAGATGGCTGCAGACTGGATAAGCTCTGCTTTCTAAAGAAAATCTACTTTAAGGAAAGATAGAATGCTTTATCAGTTGTTTTGCACCATTTTTGGTTTGTGATACCAGCAAGCAACACCAGTCTTAATTATCTGCCTAGTAGATCATGGGTAGACCAGTGATGTAAGCAAACTAGAGCCCTTACTAAGGAGGTGGAAGAAAGTGTGCCAGTAAGACGTACTGAAAGATTTGATGTGGACAGCTTCAGATTTGACTTTCTCAGAGTGGAATTTTGTGTGTCTGAAACACCAAATGAAGGGACAAACTCTAGCTATCACTACTCAGATTAAACCCTTGGTTTTGTGTGTGTATGTGTAGAACCGCCTGATCCCATCTGATCTTGGAAGCTAAGCAGGGTTGGGCCTGGCTAGTACTTGGATGGGAGACCTCCTGGGAATACCAGGTGCTGTAGGCTTAACAGGGGCATGGGGCTAGCAACTCCACCCGGTAAGGGAACCAATTGCTACTGAAACACCAACACCAGTTGGTGGCCCATACCCTGGCTGGGGGGGTGACAGGCAAAGAGAGAGATGCGTAGAACATGAACACACATACATGTTGTGTAGAAGTAACAGAAATAAGTGTAATCCTGCAATAAACCTATTTTAGACATTTCAATAATGATTTAAATTCTAGCTCCTGTTATAATTATGAAAAACTGCAGTACAGTTTGATTAAAATAACTATTAAAGAGGATTCCATATATATGGACAAAAGCTATGGGAGTCCTTTGTTGTTCAGGAATATATGATGTCTTCTTTCATGGATTTCAAAGCCTTAGTGTTGAGTGCAACAAAAGTTTAAATATATCTTATGCATGGGGTAAGAATTCTTATCTTTACCAACTTTTGGCCCGCTACTTAACCAAAAAAAGAGAGAGATCTGTTTAGAGTGTCCAGGACCAGAAGATGAGGAATAACTCAGATACTGAAAGACCGCTTTCACTAACTGAGACTTTGTTTGCCACGCTCTGGCTTATTAGCACTAAATACCATGCCTATTTAGTCTTAGATTAGAATGCCAACATTTTTTTTCTTTAGTGACTAAACTTTAATATTTTCTGAGATTTGCTAGCAGAAAATATGACTATACAGGTAACAAGGAGTTACTGTCTGAATTCTAATTGTTGCTCCCCTTTTCCTCTTTCATTGGAATGTAAATATTTACAAAGAATCAAGAGTGCATTTAGAAAACTTGTTGCTGTGAATGCCAGCCAAGATGCCTTAAACCCTTTTTCTGTCTCAGTGGAGGGCTGAATGTCTCAATATGCCATATTAACTCCCTTTGCTTTGATTTGTTTCTTTTTTTTGATGTTCTAAAAAGCTGTGACACCCTATCAAGATGTGAACTGCATTATACACCAGTTTACAAAAATGTGTAAAGATGAGGCTAGGGATATATGGTCCTGCATGCTGTTCTAATCAGGCAGCCTCCGTTCTGGTATAGAGGCCCATTGACTTCAGTAGGGAAGTACATGAGTGTGGTGGTCTACCTGGCTGGAACAAATTGCAGGTTCAATGTCCTCAACTGTTGACTAATTTTCTAAGCCTATTTATCCCATGCCCCTCACCCCCCCACACACACAAAAAAATAATCATGTAGCTGATCCTTTTACATCACACTTGTTCATATCTCATTTTTTTAAAACTTCCCAAACTTCAGTTTACAATTTTCACTACCAGATCTGTATAGTTTATTTATTAGAATACATAAATGATGATTCAATGTTTGTGAATGTCATGAACTGTGTTCTTACAGCTTTTTCAGCATCACGGTAACAGGGTAGGCATGTAGCCAGTGTACGGTGAAGTCTTTCACGTAGACATAAGTTAGAATCTCATGCAAAAGCAAGCCCATATTGTAACCAATAAAACAGGAAGCATTATTTATATTAACACAAACTGTAAATATTTATATACAGATTTTGCAGCCTTCAAGTAGCATGTTCAGTACACTGTGTTGTGTTATGTTATACTTTTGTTCTACCTACTGAACCTTAATGCTGTAAGAACTGTGAGGCATAGGCCTGTTGCTTGTTTGCAGTTCACCAGTTGTGTAGTGCCACAAACAGTGAAATGGCCTTATAAACAAATTTGTTATGTTTTTTATATGGATTTTTCTTTTAAAGTATCCAGTAAATTTACTGGTATGGTAGATCTGTAATAGAATCATTAGTTCATTTTGGAGATGTCTTAGAACAATCTCTATACTGTACTTATCCCTTTTGCTATACCACCAACTGGCCAAATTCTGCTCTATCAAACTTTTATAAGTCTGGAATAACCTTGTTGACATCAAAGAGTTGGTCTAGGGGCACATTAGTTGAACAAAGAGAACACTCTTGTCCCTCCCATTTTTTTCTAGCCTGTACCTTATCACCACATAACTCACACATACATCCCTATTACCAAATAAACTCCTTTACACTTTCAGCCCATACTACCTGTGATTTTAAACTAGCACTGATCCACAGTTAGGGCTAAATGAATAATCTTATAAAGAAATATGTAACTTTATTCCCAGCAATACATTCTTTCAAAGACTTATGACTAGACTCTCCCTTGCACTCCAGCTGCTTTCTGATGTATCAGTAGTGCAAAAGCAGCTCCAAACTGGTGTAGCCAGTTCTAGGAGAAGCCTATTATAGAGAGAATATTCAGTTTAGTTCAACCAAGGATTTACACAGCTAGTTTAGTCTTACATTTGCTGAAAAATGATGCTCAAAGCAGTGATATCCAAACTTTTCAGCGTGAAGACCAAATACATGATTTCAAAAAGATCAAGGAAGCCCAGTCAATGCTTTAGGGAGGGTCGTCTAGGCTATTCTGCCTTTGGATTACATACTGTGGTAGACCCAGGGCAGACAGCTGCCAGAAAGGCCTGTAATTAGAAGGGTTAACACAAGGGAATTGGGTGCAGCTGAGCAAGGCTGCCACAGCCAGAAGCAGGGCCAGCTGAGGCCAGTTAAGGAGGCTGTCAGAGCCCTTGAAAAGAGACTCCTCCCCAGAGAGGGGTGTGGGAGTTAGAGGAGTGAGTTTGGTGGCAGTAGGAGTTAGAGGAGTGAGTTTGGTGGCAGTAGGAGTTAGAGGAGTGAGTTTGGTGGAAGCAGAGGAGTTAGTTGGAGAAAGCAGGGATGGAGAGGCTGCTGGCAAGCAGGGGAAGAGAACAAAGGGTCCCTCCCAGGGGGAACCTAGCTTTCCTAGCCTGCAGGAGCCTGACCCTGAGAGAGAGGGAAAGAGAGTGGGCTGCTAAGGAGCAGCGGAAAAACCGGGGTCTGGTGCAGGCTGGTCAGGGTGTCAGTGCCGTGCCGTGCCAGAACCCCAAAGGACTTGAGTCAGGGGAGCCGAGGAGCCACCTTGTCACAATACCTGTTACAAAGAGGGTGGGGAGGAGTGTTTTGTCAATTCCCTGCTAGGTATTCTCCAGTCACTCCACTACATACATTTTCTCACTCTGGAAAGAGAATGAGCAAATAAACAGATGACAGATGTGACAGTAGTCACATTGATTAATATGCTACTGGAAGGTGCCCAGATACTCTGGTGTTGTCTGGCATAAGAATCTATGTAGAATAGAATAGTGTAGAGATGGTTACTATGCCTTCACCCCCATAGTCGCTGGCCCAGGAGCTGTGTAAAGGGAAGTGATTGAAATAAATGAGCTCTGGCTATCTTTACCTTTCCTTGGGGACCAGAGTCAATTGGTGCAAATTAATACAGCCCCCAGGCATCTCTAACCTATGCTTAGAAAGCTGTAAATAGTTATTTCTCAGTTTCTCCTCTGCTTCTAATGAAGCTCTTATACTATGCTCCCAAGGGTTCCTGCAGCACAGTAGGGAAGTAAGCAACAGAGCATCCTGAGCTGCTCTCTTTTCAATCTAGTGTGAGGTAGCTGGGGGAAGGAGCTGCTGAGCAGCTGCAGCAGGGAAGGGATGGCATGGCAAACACTCAGACTGCTCCTGATTGACATCATATTTCTCCAGGGGAAGTCATGGGAGGCAATGCCCCACCACGTCCCTATAGCAAAGGGGTTGATCCAAAATCTTCAGTTCACACTTGTAGGGCAAGGCCCAAGCAACACATTTTCCATTAATAAATAAACACAATATTTATTGAAGTCTCCCTCAAGGGCCACAGCTTACAGCCTGGAGAGTCACAGGGCGGAAAGCCCTGTTCTGTATTCAGCTGAAATAGTTAATCAGAAATTGGATTGATCCAATAACCATTCCGAGTTTTATATCCATAATAACACTTATAACTTCGGAGGAGCTGGACCTTGTCTACACAAAGTGTCAGTGAGACCAGAACCAGGCCCAGTATAGCTTCACAACAATTGAGAAATCTTCCCACCTATATTTAAAAAAAAAAAATGGACAGGGAGGAAAGCTTACTGATACAGATATACCAGGTAAATCTAGTATCATTTTATGCTCTACTGCATCAAGAATGTAGAATTATTGCACAATCTCTTACAGTAATTAAAACAAATTAATTACCAAAGAAAAAAATTAGAGAGATGATTTGCAACAGCTTTATTTTTCTAAAACCTGCATATTCCTTTCTATAAGAATTTGCAGTTAGAAGTATGAATTCTGTTTATTACAATTTGTTACCATGTACTGTATATCATACATAATTCTGGGTTATTAAATTCCTGAAGCATGCAATACAACAAACTTAATAGACTTTATGCAAATCATTATATAACAAAATAAGAGCAGATGGTACTCATCACATCAGAATCTTTCCATAACTGTTTCATATTTTGTTTAAATTAAACAAAACATAAAGGTACCGCTGTGGCTTCTAAGTTATTTTAATTTATTCTACCCCACTGCTTTTCTTGCCATTTTCCTGTCCCCTTGCACAGCATTAAAATAAAATATTTGTTTTAATGTCCCATAGATATTTAGTGTTTTAGTATTTTTGAATTGTGCTAGGGACCAATAAAGATATTTGTTTATTCCTATTTTTCCATTAGAGGGAAATCTATTGCTATGAATAGAGTACATAATTCATCTCACCAGATTGCCTAGAGGAGAGAATTAAAGCTTTACCAGGAATCTTAAACTAGTATAGAAATAGAGCTTAAAAGATACGTCTCCATAACACTTTTCCCTTAAAACTTTCTCTTTTTATATTTTTTCTGCCGCCAGCATAGTCTGGGGATAAATGATAGAACATATTAACCCAAAAGAAGTTATGAAAACAAAAAAAATCAAACAGGATGCTAGAAAAAAATAGGAACAATATAACTTTATTCTAACCGCATAGATGTTAACATCACATCTGAATACAAAATGTCTTTTCTTATATTATCACAGAAAGAATTTCACATGAACATATATACGCACAACAAATGTACTGAACAGAGCATCTTATTAGGTGAATATCTGTAACTCTGAACTTGTAACATCATAATTTTTGTAATAAACAATGAATAATAAAACAAAGGGAAAAACATTGTTACAAGGAACATGATTTTCTGCCACATTATGAACAAGGAGAAACAGTTTTATTGAATACTAAAAAGTGTATCTGTTACATACTACCACTATTTTCAGAGAAAACCCCCACCTTCTTCCTGAAGTCTCTTGCTACTTTTGCTGTCCGTAGTATTAGAGAAGGGATATTTCTTGTTTGTCACTTGTTGTTTCTATGGGACTTTATTTCAAGCCTGTTTACTCCATCATATCTTCATATCTGACAATGAAGGAACATAATTTGGGGGAAGTGATGTAGTGTGGACGGTCCCTGCTGAAAATGCTTCAACAAATGGAAGGACTATATAGAGTCTGGGTGGAATGCATTGTGATGAGTCCTCATTGAGCCTGAGTGTTCTAAGGTAATTATCTGTGAGTTGTAAGGGTCCAGCCAATCCACAAGCAATTGTCTAACGTGTTGATCCCAATGCACATGTATACTCTTCTAATGAAAGCATCTGCTGCAGTCTGCTCAACATCACTATTTTGTTAAGGATACACCAAGCTGTCTGTTCTGACAGTATGCTTATGGCTGCACCAGTCCCAGCCAGTAGTCTGGCTGTCCTCACATGCACTACATATTCTTACCATTTCCTCAGAGCATCCCTTCCAATAGAATTAATTATAAGAAGGAGCCTGGGAAGGTAAAAGGAACTCTGAGGGTCTCCTGGTAGTGTGTTCTCAAAATCATGCGGGATGTGTGTTCCAGTCATGGAACAAAAAGTTGGTTTGCCCCAGGATCCTTAGAGAAGGGTCTGAAATGTAGAAGGCCTCCACAGGAAAGGTAATACCACCTCAAGCTGTATGATCACTTTAACAATCTGTGGGAATGGCCCTTCTTCCTACATGGATACCAGCCTTGTGGAGTAACCTCTACCTGGTCCCAGCACATGTCACCGAGGTCTCTTTCATGCAGCATAACCTCAATGTGACTATTTGTGTGAGTTCATAAGGCAGTAGTTTGGCAATATTTAACTGAATATTCAGTTAATGAACAGTTAACTGTTCAGTTCATTATATGGAGTCCATAAGTATGTCTATATTTTATATTTAGTTCAGTAGAATACAAAAATTACATTTCCATATGTTGTATGTCAGGATCCATCATTTTTTGCAATTCTGCATTAGGGAAATGGCCTCATATTCCAACATCCACTCCCTCCCTCCTCCCCACACAGCTCCTGTATAAGTTTTCAGGTACCACATAAGAGACTGATTGCACATCTGTGCAGCTCTGTAGTGGAACATTGATCACAGGAACTCCAACTGACTGGGCTGGAAAGTTCTCCTGAGATTACTCCATTAGCTCTGCCTGGGCTTCAGGACAGTACATTCCCATTCCAGAAAACAGAATGAGATTATTAGGTCAGGACAGAACAAACAGGCTTCATGATGTCAGAGCAGCAGGGTGTCTGTAATGGTGGAGAAACACATTGTCATATGGCCTTCTCTCCCAAAGGCAAGATAAAGACCTTTGATTTTTGCAGTACCAAGAAGTTTGTGGGAAAACTTAAGGTTTTAATGCATTAAATATTATATTGTTTATTGTGTTATATATTGTAAGAGAAGAAGCCATGTAACCCACCCAGATGTCAAAATTCCTTGCAACTTCTCTCTTCCTAGCTGGCAAAAGGCCTTAAAATCTGCCCCTTTCCCAGGTGCCAGAAGCTCTCCTCCCATCTGGCCAAAAATTCATCTCCCATCCCCCCATTACTATTACCAAACCCTCCAGCTTCCTTTTCAACCCTGATTTAGTGGGGGTTAGGTCCTGCTTTGAGCAGGGGGTGGGACTAAATGACCTCCTAACAGGCCCTTCCAACTCTGATATTCTATGATTCTATGACAACTGTGTATATTCAGTGAGAAACTGTCAATACTCAATTTTTCACAAATGACTCTGCAGCAATGTAAAATAAATTGAGCAAAAATTCAAAAACAAAGGATTTGATAAATATGATAATGAGTAGTGCAATGAGTGCATTGTTTATGGAGTAATTTATTGTAATATTTAATGCCTTAAAATCCAATATTCCCACAAAGTTCTTGGTGCTGCAAAAATCACAGATCACCATAGAAATAAGTAGTGATGTATAACACCTTGCAATATTTTTTTCATTTTCATTCTTACACTAATTTGTTAGACACAATTCATCATTATGTCATTCTTGACATTAGAATTTAACATTTTATTATTTTCTAATATTTTCTGTATTTTAATGATTTTGCAAGCAGCAAAGTACTATATATCTCCTATTAATCCAAGAACATATTCCTTCTAAGGTGTAAGTCAGGAGATAGTTAACCTACGACATGGGAAAGCTGATGGTTTGGATGGGTGATCGGGAACTAGAGAATCAAGTGAGGGTATATTTTGGGGAATGCCTGAGCCCAATATTGCTAATCTCCAGCTATCTGCTGTTACCTGATTCCTTCTGGTGTTTTCTCCGCTGCTCCTCCCTGTTTCTTATCTAGGTGGGGAAGAAGCAAGTTAGGAGGCAGAAAGACAGACTGGAGGAAACTAAAAGGAGAAATTTGGCTGCCTTCTTTTAAATTATCTTGAAACTTGGTCATGACAGCAAATTCATGGAATGGTGGTTAAAATTATCTATGACATCATGATAGATATAAGATTATTCTAATAGTAGTCAAAACCTGGAAAAATTTTGTGGTTACATGATTTAGAATTATTGAAATTTCATAGAAAAGTATTTTTCAACAGGAATAAAAGGTGCTAGTGTCACTACTGCTAACTTCTAACTCAACAGTGACATTCAGATTTATTGGCGTGGGAAATGTTCCTCCCACCCAGTAACTTAGAGCTCTAAATTATTTTTTTTCATGAAATGCTGAATAAGTGTGATAAACTTTCACTTGAGCAATTGAACAACTTTGGTACCATCTACTCTCACTTTATCTCTCTCATCACTCCAACTGCTTTCAGTCAAACTGAATACTTGCTGCACTGGACTGTTTCTTTCGTGATTGTAGATTTTACCTGATCTAGCATTAAGTTCTGAACAAACTTTGTATAAGTATTTTATAAAATAAGTTGTGAGTGATGAAATAAATAATTTGGATTTTTTTCATATACCGTACTCTGAAAATTTCTTGGGAGACTGGGACATCATATTAAAACGGGGACATCTGATCTCTTTAGGAAGATGACAGCTATGTGGAGAAAAAGCAACAGTCTTTAACTGACAAAGTCTCCTTTAAACACAGGATAGTTCTTCAGTTTCCTCTCAGGGCTATTCCTGAAACATTCCACTAGCTCCTCTTTTATAATCTTTCTCAGGTAAATTTTTCAAAACTAACAACATAAAGTCTTTGTGATATTTACCAAACTCGAGAGAAAAAACACCAGCCTAAGAAGAGATTCAGCATGTGAAACTTTTTGCTGAGGGTGATGGTAGGGTTAAAAGTGGAATTTGTAATGAGGAGCTAGCTTCTATCTTAATTATTGCGGGTGAAATTTTCAAAAGTTGTCAGTAATCGCCTAACTGCTTCCAGTGAAGTTAGTGATAAAATTCCCTTTGACTTCAATGGGAGCAGAGATAGAACAAAACTTAATAACTTTGGAAATTCCACCCTGAAATTCCACCCATTCCAATTCTGTAATAACCTCTTTGCTTTTTCTCATGTTGTCTTTCATGTCTGTAATACCTCCTGGACCCTTTATGCCTTGCAACATTAACTTTCCATTAAATCCCTCTTCAGGACTTCCTGTTTTCACTCACCTTCTATTGCTCACCTTCAGCTTTGCCCTCTGATTGTCCTCAAATTTAATATTACAACAAAAGCAATCAAAAAAGCAACTGATGAGATATGTATGTTGCTTGATCTTTCAAAGTTGTTGTAACTTCTTCATTCGTACCCTTTTATGCCACCTTTATTTATTTTCATACATTGTGTTCTGTTTCTTTAGATAGTAAACATCTGTCATTTTCCTTCTACAGTGCCATATCTACCTATTGTTTTTATTCATAAAGTGCTGTAGCACTTCACAAATATTAAATAAAATATTAATAGCATGCAGGCTACTAGAAATATACTAAAGCCTTCCTCTTCTAAGATTGGATTAATTTTCAGGACAAAATCACATCCCTCAGGAGTAGAGGCTGACCACAGTAGTCCCTTGGATCTACACATCTAGAAACATGAATCTGACAATCTTCAAAAACATTTTACAAGGAGGATCTATGAAACTGATGGCCAAATCTCCACAGATTTGGTGGGTTATTTCGATTCATATACTTATCTGATCCTCAATCAAAGTAGCTGAATGTCTTGGGCTGGGATTCTCACAAGAATAGACTTTCTCATGAGACTTCATTGTAGTTCTCTGGTATTTGTTGTTTCTAGTTAGGGCCAAAATTCTGCTAGAATTGAATCTTGTGTGACATTTGGCATGTTCACTTTGGAAAGTACAAACGTCAATGAAAAGGAAAATGTTAAAAATATACTTTTTAATTATTATTTTAAAAGTGGTTTTGTTTCACCAATGGTTCAGGTTAATTCTTATTAGTTTGACCAGTACTACGAATGTAGCACTAGTGTAGCTAACCACTTTTCATTTCCTTAATTTAGATACCTTTTCTGTACTCTCTGACACTGGATCTATTGAATAGTTTCCGAGAAAATATACTGGAATAGATGATGAGGCACTGGAACATGAAGGTTTAGAAAAATGGTTGGAAATGCAATCACTGAAGCCTCAGTTTGAGAGAACTTGATTTTTTTAAAAACTTGGATTTATGCTTATACTCTTTTAAAAAAATTTCTAGTAGCAGGCAGAATCTTTTAGTGAGGGTATCTATTTCTATCTTCAAGTCTCTAGGTTATAATAAATATGTTTTTCTTTACTTTGGCTGACAAGATGATTGAATGTACAATTTGTGTTTGTGGAATATTGTGTCACAGAAAAATGCTCAGGTTATTTATATAAGTTAATGTTACATGATTGTATTGCATGTCCTTTTCAGGGTTGAAATGAATCCTAAATGGAAGCCTCTATAAAGAGACTTTCATTCCTTTCTCTCTTACTTTCCCTGTGTGCAGTCCTCCCCCACCACCACTCTCCCACCTCCTCCCCCGGCTGGCTTTTTTCTTGTTTCTTGCAGTTTTCAAATTTGCTGTTATGTAGACTTAATTATATTGGCTATGCTTAAACACAAACACTTCTATTAAACTATGGCTTGAGTTTCTCAATAGTAGGGATTTTTTTCCAAGCCCACTTACTATCATTTACATTGTCTTTATTTCAAAGGTGATTTTATGTAATTTAAAACATTTTTCATTATCTAAAGGAAGTCCATTTAATGTATTGGGGACAGAAAGACCACCCTGAAAACAAATTGGCACAAATATGGATGTCCTATATGTGATGCCGCTCATCTGAGTGTTCCCTATATAATACTTAAGGCCCCATGTGTAATCCAGGCATAGTAACAGAATTGCATAAGTCTTTCATAAATTCACAGAAGTGAACATTTTCATGCTGATCAGCCTTTCAGCATATGTATTTGTCATTCTGCTTTCCTTACACAGGCTTATTCATCTAATTTAACATGTTAGATGTGTATGTCCATCTGGCTTCTCACCCATTCAGGTAGTACCATGAGGTGGAGGGTGGAGAAAGGTAAAACTAACCGATCTTAAAAAAATAGTTCAAACTACTCCAGGACCACAAACACTAAAATGTCTTTATCATAATTGTATGATTATAAGATGGTGTCGCTACAAGAGAAAATTAAGGCTTTTTGCATTAACTATGCATTTCCATAACTTCACTTATTTGGATTTCTTCTAAATTTGATATTAACTCTAACTTCCTGGGCTTATAATGCACCGTTTTGGGATAATTGCAACATTTTTGTACATTTATCCCTAAATTACTGATATGTTCTCTCAACATTAATTCCAATGTAATGCTGCATACCTCAAATACACATATTTATTTGTGTGTGTGTGTGTATACAAATGAAAAAAGCACTTCAGTTTACAAAAACTAAACAGTTAAAAACAATAAAATGAGTAAAAAAGCCATCATAAATAGATTGGGCAAGATTCTTTTCCTCTCTCCATCCCCTTTGACAAAATAAAAAGGGCTGGAACAATGTAAAGAGGCTCTATCCTGACAAGGAAGGATTACCCCATTACCGGCACAGTGGGGGACATTAATATGACTGCCTTCTGAGGATCCCCTTGGAAGCCCTTATATAGGGGACATACTGGAAGAGCATAATAGGGATTCTGGATACCTGTTTGGTCTATAGGGCAATCACAGAAGCCTGTTGTAAATTAGACATAGAGTTTAGACAAGAGATTGGCAGCCCTGGCACGCGGGACTGCAGGATAAGCACCCTTACTGGGCCCCGCTGGTTTGTTTACTTGCTGGTTTGCCAACCGCAGCTCCCACTGGCCCCAGTTTGCCATCCCAGTCCAATGGGGGCTATGGGAAGTGGTGTGGTGTTGGCCGCCGCTTCCCGCAGCCCTTATTGGACCGGGACAGTGAACAACGACCAGTGGGAGCTGCAGTTGGTGAACCGGCAAGTAAATAAACCGTCAGGACCCGCTAAAGGTGCTTACCCTGCGTGCCAAGGTTACCGATTTAAACTTAGATATTGATTTTCTTTTTCAAAGGATTTCAAAAGATTCTCTGTTATATTTATATTTTAGATCACCAGTGAAAGGATAGTGTCTTTGTTTTTCATCAGTGCTGAGGTTGTGATATGATGAAGCATACATACATGCTAGGAATAATTTGTTTCTGGAATAGTCGGGATAAGTTTTGTATCTTTAACTATCAATTTCCTTAAGTGTTTAAGGTTTATTAATCACATGATAGATATGTACATTATTGTCTCTCTGCAACCTTAACTGGGTTTAGAATTGAAGTTTTATTTTTGAAAATAACACATAATTTTACAAAAAAAAAAAACATTATAAGAATGTTAAGTTAGCAATGTCAAGCACTCAAAAGTTAGGAAATGCAAGAATTAAGGTGGCCAGAGCCACTTTAATTTGGCCCACTTGTTTTCAACCATTATTATGATAGTCTTTATTCACATTCTATTTTTTCCACAGAATCCCTGCCTCACTCAATGCTGTCAAATTGAATTAGGGTTGTGTAGCGAAGGAAGCTGTTGTCTGTAGCCTAGGGTTGTCGATTAATTGTAGTTAACTCATGCGATTAACTCCAAAATTAATCATGATTAAAAAAAATAATCACAGCTTTAATCACACTGTTAAACAATAGAACACCAATTGGCATTTATTAAATATTTTGGGTATTTATCTTCATTTTCATATATATTGATTTCAATTGCAACACAGAATGCAGTGTACAGTGCTTACTTCATATTATTTTTATTACAGATATTTGCACTGTAAAGAGTGAACAAAAGAAATAATATTTTTCAATTCACAAAATTCACAAAATACAAGTACTGTAGTGCAATCTCTTTACTGAAAGTGCAACTTACAAATGTATATTTTTTTACATAACTACACTCCGAAACAGTGTAAACTTTATAACCTACAGGTTCGCTCAGTCCTATTTCTTGTTCAGCCAATCACTAAGACAAACAAGTTTGTTTACATTTACGGGAGATAATGTTGCCTGCTTCTTATTTATAATGTCACCTAAAAGAACAGGTATTCACATTGCACTTTTGTAGCCGGCATTGCAAGATATTTATGTACCGGCATTGCAAGATATATGTATGCTAAACATTTGAATCCGCCTTCATGCTTTGGCCACCATTCCAGATGACACGCTTCCATGCTGATGACACTCCTTAAAATAATAATTAATTTTGTGATTGGACTCGTTGGGGGGAGTTAATTAAATGTGTGATTGAACTCCTTGGGGGAGAATTGAATGTCTCCTTCTCTGTGTTTTACCATTATCATATATTTCATGTTCTAGCAGTCTCCGATGATGACCCACCATGTTGTTCATTTTAAGAACATTTTCACTGCAGATTTGACAAAATGCAAAGAAGGTACCAATGTGAGATTTCTAAAGATAGCTACAGCACTCAACCCAAGATTAAAAAATCTGAAGTGCCTTCCAAAATCTGATCAGGACAGGGTTTGGAGCATGCTTTCAGAAGTCTTAAAAGAGCAACACTCCAATGTGAAAACTAACGAACCAAGACCACCACCAAAAAAAAAAAAAAAAAAAGTCAGCCTTCTGTTGGTGGCATCTGACTTAGATGATGCAAATGAATATGTGTTGATCTGCACTGCTTTGGATTGTTATCAAGCAGAACCCATCAACAGTATGGAACACGTCCTCTAGAATGACATGAAGGGACATATGAATCTTTAGCATAAATGTAAATATCTTGCAATGTCAGCTACAACAGTGTCATGAGAATGCCTGTTCTCACTTTCAGGTGACATTGTAAACAAGAAGAAGGAAGATTTATGTCTTGCAAATGTAAACAAACTTATTTGTCTGAGCGATTGTCTGAACAAGAAGTAGGACTGAGTGGACTTGTGGGCTCTAAAGTTTTACATTGTTTTATTTTTAACTGAAGTTATTTTTGTACAAAATTCTACGTTTGAAAGTGAAACTTTCATGATAAAGAGTACATTACAGTATCTGTATTAAGTAAATTGAAAAAAAATACTATTTCTTTTATTTTAACAATGCAAATATTTATAATAAAAATAAATATAAAGTGAGCACTGTCCAATTCTGTGTTGTAATTGAAATTAAAATATTTGATAATAAGGAAAACATCCAAAATATTTATATAAATAGTATTTTACTATTGGTTAACAGGGTGATTAATCATATGTAATTTTTTTAGTCACTTGACAGCCCTACATCTGCCTCATTTGTTGCAGAAATTGGAAGGTGGATTGTGAATGAGGCAGATGACTGCAGGAAGATAAAGTATGTGCTCTCATGTTTCAGGGAGTTGAATGTCTATCGCCCTGTTTATCTTTCCAGATCCAGTCTTCACTCCATTGGCTGCTTCATTGCAATCTGTCTCCTTACCCAGCCAGTCCATGTCTCCTCCTCTGAGCTCCCCGAGCCTGAACGTAATTTCCAAACCTGGGTCCCAGTTAATGCCTAGATTCCTCATTCCAGTTTCCTCACCCGTGGTTCCTTGACTCTCAGGCTCTTTGCCAAGCCTGTCTTAGTCTTACCTCTAGTCTCTCCCACTGTCACCATCCTCCAGGCTTTTAGTGCCAGTGTACAACTTCTGCCACCCCCATGTCCAGCTCTCATTTCCATTTCTTCTGCATTTGAGTCAGGCTGTTCATCCTCCATGCTGCCTTGGGGCCAGCAGAGGGGGAGCACTCACAGCACAATGGAGAAATTTCCCCTGCTTTCAGCTTCAGTGCCTGGTGCCACAGTGGCCCACAGCAGCCAGGAATAGCAATTGCAAGGAAAGTCCTGCTTAGCTCCTGTAGCCCAGGGATGAAGCATGTGCCAGTCATCTGTGGGGACGGCACATGTGCCTTCCAGTCACAGGTAGGGGCTGTGCAGGGCTGGAGCATGCTCAGTACTGAATCTTTGGAGAATTTGGCTGTCAACCTCTTTTGAGCCTGTATGGATTTAAATGTTTTAAAATCTTATAATTTGGGCAGATTTTCATGGTAACACCAAAAGATACATCCCTGATATAAAGGCTATCCCATAGCAAATTTCAAGTGCCTGAAAGTTTTCTAAGACTATTTTAAAAGATGGGATAAACAACATAGTTTTCTATGTCTCATTGCCACAAACAGCTGAATCATATTTGCTGAAACTTACACAAACAATTATATAAATTCAGCATAGGCAAATACCCATCATCAAAAATTTCAGCCCAAACAAGTAAAGTTTGGCAAAATTGTAAGCAACCGAAAAGAAGGTTTTATAATTGAAAGTGCTGGACAAGCTTACGTACAGATTACGCTACCCGCTTAATCTGTAATAATGCAGTTACAGATGTGTGCAGGGCATTGAAAGAGGGGGAAATATATTGTTTGCCATGCTGTTGTAGCTGTGTTGGTCTCAGGATTTTAGAAAGACGAGGTGGATGAGGTAATATATTTTATTGGACCAACCTCTGTTGGGGAAAAAGACAAGCTTTTGAGATACACAGAGCTCTTCTACATCTACCAGATGTAGCTCAACACATCTCTTTCACCAACAGCAGTTGGTCAAATAAAAAATATTACCTCACGCTCCTTCTATCTCTAACAAGTAGATAAACAAAATTAATTAATTTAGAAAAGAGGTTTTGGTTTTTTTTAAGAAAGAAAAAGCACATGAAAATAAATAAAAGGTTACCAGACTCGGGGAAAATTAAACTAAAACCAGCGAGAACTGAAAGGACACAAAATATAATATAGATGTAAAACAAAATAGCACAAGAGTACAAAAGGGTCTGAGCACTGAAAGATAAAACATAACTGGAGATAAAATATTTAAAGATGAAAATGATCTCTTCTTCATTTTTGTTTGCAAGACTCAATTATTTCCCTATCCATTAATTTAAGCAACAGAACCCACTTAATTTATTTTCATATATTAATAATCTCACCCATCTGGTATGCAAGCAGGTGACCATACTCTACTTAACAAATACCCTTCAAGGGGAAGAAGGAAAAAAACAAAAAAACCCTGTTTCCTGAAAACCAAATAAAATACAATTGTTTATCTTCTCCTTCATGAAAACCAAAAGAGATAATAGGTGGGACTACTTGAGGCCCTCAACCCTTTTCAGTTGTGATCTCATGTAACAACAGAAAAGTGTTTGAGCACCCATAGGCATGGACTCTGTGGGTGTTCCTGTGCTGGAGCACCTATGTGGAAAAAATAGTAGGTGCTCAGCACCACTCAGCTCCCCCTCTTCACCCCCATGGCCCCCACCTGCTGGCAGGCCTCACCTATCAGCTTCATCCCCTCGCTCTCAGCACCTCCTACATGGCACAATCAGCTGCAAACAGCCATAGGCAGGAGGTGCTGGGATGGGGATAGCAACGCTGGGCTGCTCAGGGAGGGGGAAGAATGGGGTGGGAAGATGTGCAGTGGGGGCAGGAAGAGGTGCGGCAAGGTGAGGTCTTGAGGGAAAGGGTGGAATGGGGGCGAGGCCTGGGGTGGAGTGGGGATCAAACACCCCCAGCAAATGATGAAGTCAGTGCCTATTTTGAGACTCCCTTCCCAAGCTTCCATAAAGAAAGAGGGAGGGATGGCATGACCCCCAGTTGAGAACTCATGCCCTAAGTCATTCCTTGACATATCATTCAATGTCAGTGGACAATTTGTCTTACTCTTTGAATACTTTCACAGGTTTGGGGAAGGTGGAAAGGGCACTGATAAAAGCCTCCCAAAAGTTCCAGACTGTACGAGGGTCAGTAGGTCCTCCGAGCCTCTGGGGGCGGTGGGGAGCTACTGCCTTGCTGCAAGGCCTTGGCCACACCTCCCAGACACAGGGGAATTAAGGGTGGGAGGTGGGCCAGCAAGCATCCCTGGCAGGCCCCTCAGGCAGGGGAGCGCCGGCAGGAGTCCACAGCGCGCCCCTCAGGCAGGGGAGCGCCGGCAGGAGTCCACAGCGCGCCCCTCCGGCAGGGGGAGCGCCGGCAAGTGTCTGGGGTGTACGTCACAGGCGAGGGGGCACCAGCAGGACTCAGGGTCGTCTGCCACAGGAAGCTCCATATCCCTTTCGGCATCCACTTCCATCAGCCACGGGGTACTCCGGGAGGGCTCTGGCGGTCCCCCAGGGTACTCTGCCCCTGGCAGATCCGGTTCTCCCTCAGCATTCACCTCCGGCAGGCATGGGTCCCCGCTGAGCTCCGGCAGTCCTTCAGGGTACTCTGCAGCAGGCAGATCAGGAAACCCCAGTCCTTCCTGTAGAGGAGGGTTCCCTGGGTCCAGGGCCTCTCCCAGCTCAGCAGCAAGGTGTGGAGGGAGCAGCCCATGGTCTGCGTCTGTCTCCCTCCCTATTGCTGCCTTGACTGAGCTACGAGCCCCACCCTTTGTACTTCCTGTCTCACCCCTACCCTTCCTGGGGGTGGAGCCAACTTGCTCTGGCCCTGCCCACTCAGGTGGAGAGAGGGATTCTTTCCCTTCTGGCTCGGAGGGAGGCCACCCAGGCCCCCTACACAGACATATAGCAGTTGTGAAAGAGAGGGTGAAATACAATTGTAAGAATGTGGTATTATGACAGAGCAACAGATATGTTCAGGATGGACAACACAATGATACCTTTCTTCAGTAGTTCACACCTCTCAGAACTTTTGGTTCCAACCTGGGCTCTGAACTGTGTTAAGCAGAACTCAGTAGAGAGGAACAGAATAAAGATGTGTCATGGCAGAAGTCATTAGGTGGTCAAATGTATTCTATGTACATTTTTTGTAGCACTTGAGAACAGTTCAAACTTTAAGGAAATGTGGTGATGGAATTGTTTTTTGGTTCTTTGAGTGAGCTTTCAATATCATCAGGAGAGATTGTTAGGTAAATGATAAGCAAGGCCCTAGCATCCGTTTCCACTTAGAGGGCAACTAACTCTAGGTCCACTGGGAATAGACTGAGCTCTGGTGTCAGTTATAAGTAAGAGCAGTCCTGAGGTTACTCTGCTTGGCTGCCTGTAGCCCAGAGAGGCTTCCCTGGTAGCCACAGCATAGTGAATCCCCAGGCATTCCTGTAGATGAATGCCTTCCCAGAGTGCCCCTTGTGGCCTGCAGTGGCTCTGCAGACACTCGGCCTAAGTTTCCACTTTAATTCTTGGTAATAACTTAGAGGCCTGAATACTTAAACAAGATTTTCCTTTTGGGGGTCTTATTTCTTTAAGCCATGTCGACACGACCACTCATGTCCACAAAACCCATATCACTCCCCCGGGTGATATAAGTTTTGCCAGCATATGTGTAGTGTACACAGTGCTATGTCGATGGGAGAGCTCTTTCCTCTTGGCACAGAGAAGCTACACAAGAGATATCACGGAATCATAACTTCATTGGTACAACTGTACTGGTGTAAGTTCTCTAGTGCAGACTTAGCCTTAATCTTTTCCCTCAAAACACACTCTTAGTCCTCAGACCCCTCTCCTTCATTCAGGAGTCCCAGAGCTCACTTTTTCAGAAGTTTTTAGAAGTTCAGTCAGGACTCCTGGACTCAGGTGTCCCTGAATTGTCATCCTTGAATCTGTGTGGACTTGGTCAGATCTCTCTTTCTGGTACAGGAGTTGCACAGCCCTCCTTATGGTTTCTCTCAGTTCAGGCCAGCTGCAGCCTCAGCAAAGTCTGTTTCACTACTGGTGTCTCACCTGTTCTGAAATAGGAGTCAGAATATATTCAGCCTTCCTTCCCAGTGCATTACCCCAGT
This sequence comes from Sternotherus odoratus, assembly GCA_032164245.1. Lineage (NCBI taxonomy): Eukaryota > Metazoa > Chordata > Testudines > Kinosternidae > Sternotherus > Sternotherus odoratus. Next base: position 109,609,635 of record JAVMKO010000002.1, read on the forward strand.
AACAGTGAGAGATGGGAGCATTGCACAACCCACTCTACCAGGCTTATGGTCCTGGAGCACTTAAAGAGATAGTAACCCAGGTTTCCTCAAACACAGACCACTTCCTCTCTCCCAGTACCTGCTTCTGCTCTTCCCTAGGCTTCCATCCACTCCAGAATTCCTTTTACCTTTAAAGGGACACACCATAGAACAGGTGTTGAATAACCCTTAGTCCCTGAATCCCCTTAAAGGGACTGTCACTCTGTTACATACTCCTTATGTTAGGAGTTGGGGTGGGCTAGGGTGGTTGTGTAAGAAGTGCCAAAGTGGCTCTGTGCTACGTTGATATTTCTCACACCAGGAGACTTTTCTACTGGTTAGTTAAGTCAGAACTGTGGATACCTGGCACTGGTGTAGGCATCTGATGTGTTTGTTCAGGAAATAGTACTGCACTGATATCACATTAGCAACATAAACTTTGTGTGTGTGTAGGGGGTGAGTGTGTGTGTATATGAGCACACACAAATAAAATGAAATCTTAAATTCTGCAGCAACTGTTAGCTAAGCTTGTCAAACCATGATCTAAGGAGAGTCATAATAGGCTTAGAAAGAGGAGAGATGCTGCAATGTGGTAGAGGATCAAAGGGAGTAATAAAATAGGAAAGTGGTGGTTTATGGACAGTCTGTTCTGCTGAATGAGAAACTTAATAACAGGGTTGAGATTTGTTTTCCTAGTTTAAGTGTTGTGGCTATTATCTAGCAAAATCTATGTATTTTATAAATGTATTCATCACCATGGTATCTGAGAAGAAGATGAATGAGCTGGTTCGGGGAGTATGCAAAATTATTCTAGTTATATACATCATGTTAGATTAGATTGTCTCAAAAGGCCTAAAAATCCCTTGGAATTTCTCAAACAATGCACTAGACAGAACACAAAAGGATAAAACCAGTATCCACCTCAGTTTCCCTTAACATGTAGGTGTGCGGGCAGGAAAGAGGGATGTTCAAGAGGAGAGCATAAATTCCAGGTAACATGAGAGAGTGATGGAAATACGGTAAGTGACACTGCACTGAAAGCCAGGTGCCTTTCACAAGTACAGACAGGCACCCATGGAACAGGAGATGCCTTTGGGAAGGAAGACTCCTTCCTCCCTCCCCCTCATCCCCATGTGCATGGCCCACACTGTGAGATGGTGCAATTGGCTTAAGGCCCTTGGCCTGTTCTTCTATTCTTTCCACTCACTTTTGGGGTGATGCATGCTCCCAGAACCAGTAGGAGAGAGCAATCTCTGTGGCCCAGATCATCAATGGTATTTAGGCCTCCAATTCCCTTTGATTTCAACAGGAATTAAGCACTTAAGTATCTCTGGCCTGTGTTCGCTTAAGCACATGGATTGATCTGGCCCTCTGACTTTATTGGTCCTCCTTCTAATTTGGAATGAGAAGGGGAAGATATATAAAGGAGATTTGTCATACTAGCAAATACTTAGGGGGAAAGTCCTTAAAAAAGGGGATGAAAGAAGAAAATGATAACTAAACAGCTAAATGCTTTGCATATGATTATTGGTAGAAAATTAGAAGCATATGTGTTTATGTAGAATTGTGATAACTGGAACATCATAAACTGAATGAACATAGTTACAGAAATCAAAAATTTGAGGAAATGAACTACTTTTCTTATCTCTATAGAACTGAATTTGATAGAGAATCTTATTCTTTTGTTCTTCTACAGATTAAGTCCCTGCTGTGAATCATTTAAATAAATATCTTTTATGCAAACATTTGTAGTGAACATATCAAGATGGGTCTTTTTGTCTCCTTTTTTGTTGAAGAAGCAAAAAAAAATAAAATAAATCAAACCTATTGTTAGCTAAACTACTTATAATGTATTTTATACATGGTCATGGAGTGATCCTTAATTGAACTTTCTGATCTTTATGTTCAATTCTTTTATTCATTCTTTCATCATTCTCAATATGTTTAGATGTCAATGGTAGTTTTGCTTCAGTCAAGGGTACAGAATCAGACAATGTCTGCAATTTCCCATGGATATTCACCAAACAATACTAGATAGCAACTCTACTAGATAGCATCTCTGCTATTTCAAAGATTCCAGAGTTCAAATCACGTGTTTTCTACTTTAAAAAAAATTGTCTTGACTCACAGTCAAAAGGGTCATTGCATTTTTATCATTTAATTAATCTTTGTGCTAAGATAGTTAACATTTGATGAAAATAAGAGAAGCAACAACTATCCGAAATATTATGAAATGTTGGAAGGTAGTTTGCATGATAGTGCCATTTATAGAATTTACCTCTCAATTCCACTTTGTTTATTGAATCACAAACCAGTGAGTAATGCGCATATAGTTTATACATATATAATTTATTGTTCAAAGATGCGAAGTATCTGTGTTCCCGTTAATGCCAAATGGGTCGTGGGGAGCTCAACGCCTTTGCAAATCAGGGCAATATTTGTGTGTGTGCGTGTGTGTGTTTGGAAATGCTGGAGTTACGGTTCTCTGTGCAATTCATACTTCAGGACTATCACCCTACCGAATTGCTGCAAATTTTGAAGGATCAGATGTCTTAAAAATACTTTAAAATATTATATTGTTTAAAATAGTATAATAATAGTGTAAAATATTACACTTAAAGCAGGACAATGCCAGTGAGGAAATTGGGAATTAAGTCCATGCTGCAACCTATGCTATTTGGCAGGTAACCTCGGCTGCCTCATTAAGAAAACTCTGGCTACAACCCTGACTGTTCCCCATTCCAGTTTATTCTTTCTTCCTGGACTCTGGATTCTTACATGGAGTCAGAGAGCAGCAGCATCTGGCAGGGTGGAGAAAGTGAAAAGAGATCCTTCTTCTGCAGTTCTGGAGCCCTGTCTTCCTCTGCTTTGCTCTTCCTCTCCAAGAAGCAGGCACAGGCTCTTTTGAGAGGCTTTCTAGATGAGGAGGTAGCAGGCTGCCTACTGCATTTTTCATAGAGAGGCAGAGAAGGAAGAAATGAGCAGGCTGAAATAGTTGGTTTCTTCCCAGGCTGAAATACTCTAATTCTTCTTTCCTCTCCCCTTCCCCTCTGAAGTGTCCCCTGGCCCAGCCTCTTCCCTATATCTTCCTTCTCCTCTCCTGGAAAACAGTGTCTGCTGCTGTACTGGCTCTCTGTTCCTTGGAGGGCAGGAGGAGAATGTGGGGAGAGGGGTACTCAGATGAAGAGCAGGGTTTGGAACAAGTGGCAGGGATAGAGTCCAGGACTTCAACTGCTTGGGAGGATTGGGTGGAGGAGCAGAAGCAGTGGAGCCAGGCAGAGAGGTAGAATGGGACTTAATTTATGGGAGAATGGGCAGCAGCTACATTAATTGTGTTGGGACTTGTCAGTGGACGAGGGGGGATATTCATTTAATTATGTGGTGATTTCAACCTGAAGTAACTATTTTGGGACCAGGGTTTAATTAATGTAATTTGAAGAGGCTTGGATGGGGGCCATGCCTTCATCCCTCATCACCCTGCTCCCTAGAACCCCATGAAAAGTGAGGGAAGGGCCCCATCTGTAAACCCCATAATATACATACACACGCACAGTAGAGTGTGTATAGCTTATCCATTAAGCATATTTATCTATATGAATTCAGATTAAATTTTCAAAAATGATTTGGCTTTTTGAGTATCCAACTTCACACGCCTAGTAGGGGCCAGAAATTCGGAACATGCTGAGCACCTACTCTTTGAATATCGAGCCTCTTTAGCTGGATCAACTTACATAGCCACAATCACCAGTCACTTTTAAAAATTCAGGTCTATCTTTATATTTTAAATGTATTTATAGCTATATTAACATTCTTCTTTATATTGATCTGTCTACATACATATGATTAGAGGGTTAAGTGTTTAATAGATAGGTTCTCCCAGTCATTTAATTTCATTACAATTATCAATCAGTGGTGAAAACGTAGAAAATAAAAACAAAATTCTAATACATAGAAATGTGTATTATTTAGCTAAGGTGGGATACACTTCTCACTTGCAGAATTGCCTTTCTTTCTGGAACACATACAAACAGAAGTGCTTTATTTACAAGTATTTTGAGAATTATAAGCTTACTCTCTAGTACCTTTCATACAATTGTTTAAAACTCTGAAGGCTTCTGGTATATCTTAAATAAGAATAATGTGATATACTGTCAAACTCAGAGCAAGAATATCGTACTACATTAATTCCAGGGCAGTCTCCAAACAAATCCTCTGTCTGTGTATGAAGCCATTAAACATCTGCTGTACAGAACCTTGAAGCAACTACTAAGTTTTTACTTGATACATTTCTTTCTTGTTAACTCAATACATTTGACAGTCAATGACATACTAACTGTGCAATATATAATATATATTGACTAAGGTACATCTTTAGAGGGGAGAAGTATTACCCCATGGGTTGAAAACATAAGTGATAGAGGGATATAATGCCGAAAGCTACATGTTGAGTGTATTATGGTGCACTGGAAGACAGCTTCAGCCTAGGAAGCCATGGTTTCCTTAATAAAGTAAAAATTCCAGTCTCTTAAAATTGTCTTTTAAACAACAGTCAGGAGAGACGTAATTCCTGCTGTTGTGGTAACAGTAGCCTGTATCTTGGATTCATATAAACATGTTTTCTCAATTGTTACACTTTCTCCCAAATTTTACCTTGATTATATTTAAAACTCTGCTGGGCACACGATGCACACAATGGATGCCTCCTTAGTGGACTGAGGTGTCCATTTAAACAACCTAACAGTACTGGGCAGGCAGGCTCCTTCAGATTCAACATTGCACATAAACATTCTGGAACTGTAAGCAGTTTGCAAAACATGCACATGCTTTCTGCCTGTGATAAAAAGTGAAGCCATACAAATCCTGATGGACAACATTGCTTGCATGTTCCATATAAACAAAGAGGGAGGAATGAGACCACACTCCCTTTGCACCAAGGCCTTAAGACAATGGAACTTGTACATCCAACACAACATCTCCATATCCATTGCCTATGTATGTCAGAATACCACAGCAGATATGTTAAGCAGAAAATTATCCCATGATCATGAGTGGGAAATAAGCACCTCAGTGACACAGGACATATCCCGGCAATGGGGATTCCATGCAATAGACCTATTTGCCACACGTAAGAATAGAAAATGTCCAATATTTTGCTCCAGAGAGGGCTTAGTGCCAGGATACATAGGTAACACTTTCCTCCTAATATGGGAAGAATCTCTTCTTTACACTTTTCTTCCTATACCCATTGTTGGGGTTATACAAAAGATCAATACCAGCCATCCAGGGTCATCTTGATAGCACACACGTAAGCCAGCCAAATTTGGTTTCCATCCCATTGTTTCCACCCATTGTTGGGGTTATACAAAAGATCAATACCAGCCATCCAGGGTCATCTTGATAGCACACACGTAAGCCAGCCAAATTTGCTGTCAACACAAACTACAACCCCATCAGGGGTTAAAACACATTCTACCAGGTCACTATCCACATCAGTAGCTTTCCTTAATAATGTACTTATTATGGATATACATAAAGCAATCAGTTGTGCATCAGACACTACATTCATTCAACACTACGCAACTGAGCAGGAATCAACATCCAACACTTTATTAGGATGAACGGTCCTACCATTGATCACAGACCCAACTCTGAAGCCTCTCCTTCTCATTGAGGGGCACTGCTTTCAGTCCCCTGAAGTGGAGCATCCACAGGGACATCAGTCCAAAAAGAAGAGAAAGTTATTCTTGTGCCATAACTGAGGTTCTTCAAGATGTGACCCCTTGTGTGTGCTCCACTACCCACCCTCTTCACCCTTTATTTTGGAGTTCTAGTAAGATCCACTCTGGTAGAGAAGGAATTGAGTGGAAGATTGGTGGCACAATGTACATATGGAAGGTTGGTGGCACTGCTTCAGGTGCAATTATGTCAATTGGGGTGTGAAAAATCCACACAGTTGAGCAGCATTGTTAAGGCATCCTAAGTCCCCGTGTACACAGCGCTAGGTTGATGAAAGATATCTTCCATTAATCTATCTACTGCCTCTCAGGGAGATGGATTACCTATATCTATGGAAGAATCTCTTCCATCACTGTAGGTAATGTCTATACTGAAGCAGTACAGAGGTGTAGCTGATCCCTATGTAGAGAAGCCCTATGTCAGTTACTCTCATACATTTTGTCTTTTAACTGCCCTCATATAACAGATGATCAGTAGACAAATGTTCACCACTTCAGGACAGAGCTTCAAAAGCTGAGTCTGTAGGTGGAAATTTGCAGTCCCCTCCTCCAAAATATTTCCAATGAATTCCACTTCATGCCTAATGTCCCTAAAGATCCCCTTGTGTCTACCATGTTGTTCAATATAGTCTTTTTTAAGATCACAGTACTTCCCAGAGATTGAATTAATCTGTTCTTCCTCTTAATAAAGTTCCATATAATCTCACAATAATACATCACCTTTTGTATTATTAATATAATGAAAAACTTAACTCTATAAGGTTTGTCCAGGATATTGCAGGAAATTGCCATAACTCTCACAAGCCCCACTTATGCAAAAATTAATTTCAATAGCATGAATTCCTTGTAGATATGTGATGTCTGGAAAGGTATACATTACACCTGACATATGGCTACCTTTTGCAATACAGTTGTTTCCTTCACCATGTCACAGCTTGTAGTCTGGTTGGTATATTACTCTCAAAATCATGTATGTCACATTATTTTTACTTCACTAGCATGCATGAAAACTGCTACAGCTGTGGCACTTTGTATCATGACTTTTGCACTATTAACTCTTATTTCTTCATCTGCCAGGGTAAAAATACATCTGTAATTGCTATTGTTAATTTATTTTCCTAGTGTCACAACTTTGCCCCAAGTAATTTTCTTTTTCTCTGTCTTGCTGTGGATACAGTGACATTCTCTGGGAGTAGCCAGTTTGGTTCCAACAATTATTTCTGTTGAAGGAACGTGTTCAGATACAGTCCTGGAAACAACGGGCTAGAAGGCTGTCTGCCCAGGCTGGGAACACAATTTAACAATATGGTAATGAACACACAGGGATGGTGTCATGGAAACAAAAGGCATAGCCTGCAGCAACAAATGACAGTTCTCCGAATCAGTATCCTGTCCTGGAGCTTAAATTTGGATATGCTTCAAACCTTTCTGATAAAACACTTGATACTACACTGTGAAGCTAACAGATTAATATCTTTCCAGTTTTGCTAGAGAGAAATAAGGAATGCTGTGCAACAAAAACAAGGTGGGGGAGTTGACTGCCAACAATTTTGGGGTTTTGTTTATTTTTTTCCCAGGGGAAATGGAAATCTTGCAAAAATTATGGGATTCTATAGAAATGTCAGCATTGCAATCTGTCTGCTGAAGTCTGTATAATTGGGAGACCTTCCACCAAACACAGCATATAAGCAGAACAAAGTAAAAGGTCATGCATTATTACCACTATGTAGAGCAACAGTAAAGAGCAATTAAAGAAGAGGGAAAGCAGAAGTAGAAGCAGCAGCACCTACAGCTCTGAACTCAATCTTAGAACTGTCAGAGTGGGAGGGTACTGTATGCATCGCTCCCTCAGGCTAACAATTTTAATTTGTGGGTGGGAGGTATCTATGTAAGAACAAGAACAAGAGCCTAAGCAATAAGGGAAATTAAAAATGAAGGTTTCACCAACTAATTAAGAAAAACACTAAAGTTATACATAATGACATTAAGAAAAATAAAACTGATCAGTCTACGCCAAACTGTAGTCGTCATGAAGCCAAACTGTTCAACTGCCAATGCAGATGGGGAAAAAGTCATTTTCATTGCTATTCCAGAAAAGTTGACTGATACTTGGGAGAACATCGAGCCAGATTCACTGGCACGTTTCTGCTTTGTATTTAACACTGGATGGGTAAAGGTGGCCTTACAATGCTAAGTAGTTGGAGCATATTTGTAAATCTGGTTCATAGTGTATATCACAATTTCTGTCATAGGTCTGGAGTACAGTTTTATCACATTCACATTATTAAACTGTTCTCCATACTGGCTCCCAGGGATCAATTGTTGAGAAACCATTGTCTAGCAATGAGTCAGTTTAACACAGTGAACAGGGCTTGTGATTGTGTCTGTGTGCTCATTCTTTTCTCACTCCCATTTTTAATCCCTCTTCCAACTGCTCTGTATGAAGGTATTGCCTTTCTGGGTGCACCTTCTAGGTTCATTTAAAAATTCACCATTATCAAGGACAAATAGAAACGTAAATTAGGTAAACAGCCTTGTTGATTTGATCCCGAGAAACCTTCTGGCCCAGAAAGGCCCAGCTATCCCTGTTTGTGCTGGAGGATGAATATTTTTTTCCAGCCCTTTATAGGGTTCAGCATATTCTATTCCACATGGCTAGACAGCTATTCTTCAGTGTTAGAGGGGCAGAACTTGCATAGTGATGCCTCTGGAGGAGCAAGTCAATGCAACCAGATTTTTCTATTCTTGATAGCATTTACATGGATCATGCAAGGAAGAAGTTCTTTGTTCTCTTCCCATTACACTGTAGGCCATATAAGTTCAGGGCACAGTGAATGCCATGCTAGCAGCAAATCATGAGTGAGCGAATTGTCTGTTCTTGCTGAATCCATTAATGAGAGTATAAACACACCCATATTATTCTTCATTGCACAAATGGGAGTGCGGGCAGGGGAAGAATATTTCTACTTGATGCTGAGATGGTGACATTTGACTAGTAAAGTGGTGTCATCACTTAATTTTAAGATCACATAGCTCTAAAAGAAAAATTCTGTTTGGCTGATCTTGTAGAATGGATTAGTTTTTCATTAACTTGAATTTGAGTCCCACTAGCTGCAATTAGTACTTACTTTGTTTAATCATTCATTAATGTATCTTTCATGTTGAGAATTAATGGTAAGAATATTATTTAATGAGTTATTCAATAATCAGAATTATTTATTTTTTTAAATCCTTACTTTGGTTTACAAAAAAACCTGCTTTAGTACATCTTGGAAGCCACAGTTCAGTGAAACTACACTTGATTGTGATAATAACATTTTTTACACCTAAGCAAATACCCTGTTACAATGTTGCCTCCGCTAATAAGACATTAAAATAACCTTTATTTGAAATTAGGGGTTCTATTTATTTATTTTTAAAGTTTAGAAAATCCTACTGAAATAGCAAGTCAGAGAGAAAAAAAACTGTGACTATCCAAAATTAATTATAATGAACATGAAAAAAAATCTTTCAAAAATAGTTTCCTTATGAAATGATTTATGTGGAATGTGACAATGACATTTTGTGTAGTTTTCTGTAAATTGTACTGCCTTGATTAATATTCTAACTACTCCTTTTAGTGAGTTATTTACAGTACAGTGAGATCAGCTACCTAGTACAGTGATTCTTTTGTGCTACAATGCTTGTCTTAATCTTTTTCAATTCATTTTATCACCTGATTTTTTTCCAGACAATAGTAAGGTGGCAATATTATGTATTGGACTCTGGTGGGTTTTTTTAAATGTAAAACATTTTCTGTATAAATTATGTCATATTTTGAAAGTTCCAGAAGAAAAAATGGGAAATGAAAATCTTAAACAATCAAAACCAGAGCATGGTTGTATGCTACTCACAGCAACAAACCCAATGAATCTCACATTTTCCTTCAATTCAGTGAGGATCCAGATACACTAAAGTGATGGTTTTTTAAATTGACATTAAATTGATGCTCCAAATAAATACAGTAAAGTGAATAGTGTTTCACAGAAGAATTGTGCATGCTTTTACATATATAAAATGTTACTTTATTGTAAAATCAATTCTTCTTGTACTATCATATTTCATTTTAAGTGTTCCTGAAGATCAAGATGTGTATGTACTAAACATGATGATGGAAATTAATTAAAGGGAGATGTAAGCAGTGTAGGATGAGTTCTACCCTGACATCTGGTGGTGAATTGTGGTAAGTTGTGGAAAAAACTTCAGGAGCTCATCTTGTCTGCATAGGTATACCCACTCTGCCTAGCATGAGCTCACAGCAGCCCAAATGGTCACTTCAGCTGCTCTGCTCTGTTATTGGGACAGGAAGAATAAAGTGTTGTTACCCTGATTATGTGAATCAAGGACAGTGGAACTGTACTTGGCCTTTGTTATGATGGAGAGACTCACCATCACCTAGGTAGCACTCATTGGAAGGGGTAGTGGTTCCAAAACCTAGTGAATTGAGAGAGGGGGGAGGGGGGTTGGGGATAGGTATTTGTACCTTGTGGTATGGGTCCCCTCTGAGGGCCTTGAATGCTAATTGTACCTCCTTCTCTCTTTCTACTGTGGAATATCAGAGCTAATTTTGATTCCATTAAGAGTCTAATTACAGGTTGTTGAGTTGAATGGTGCACCTGCACTGAGGCTCCCCTACTATGAGCTGGAATCACTACAGAGCTAAAATTGCTAAGAGCTGAAATCACTGAGTGCTGTGTTAAGTAGTGGGCGAGCCTGAAGATATATTGCTGAGTGGAGCAGTTCGTGGGACAACTGGTGGAGTGGAGCGGCCGGCTGGAGCAGTTCACAGGACGGTTGGCGGAGCAGAGCAGAGTGGCTGGTAGAGTGGAGTGGCTCGCAGGATGGGTACCGGAGAGGAGCAGCTGGAAGAGAGGTGCGGCTTGCAGTGAAGGCTTCAGCAGAACCCCATGCAGAGGTGGGGCTGTCAGAACACGTAAGGTGCCTCTTTACCCCCTCCCTCACCCCAGTATTTGAACTCTGGGGCAGCACTGACCAGGGACAGAGACCTTAGGGTTGTTGGACTTTGGGGACTTTGGGTTGTTGGACTCAAGAACCCAAGGGAAGGGACAGCCCAATTTGCTAGAGGGTGGGGGGGGGGTTGCTCATCATTTGTGTTAAATTGCCTGTTTGTGGTGTTTCCCCAACATAATGCTGCATTGTTTCTCTCTATTAAAAGGCTTTTGCTACACTCAAACTCTGTTCTTGTGAGAGGGGAAGTATTGGCTCTTAGAGGTGCCCATGGGGGTGGTATATATTTGTCCCAGGTCACTGGGTGGAGGCTTGAACCTGTTTTGCATCGTGTCATTGGAACGGAACCCCTGGATACTGAACCCAGCCCTTGTTGCTGCTGACTCTGACTGGCAGAAGGGCTACTGAAAGAATGTATCTCCTTTCCCCTTACTCCACCCCCCCCAATAAAGAACAAAATAACAGATGGACTACATCGGGGTAGGCAACCTTTGTGTGCCTAAGGCGACACACGAGCTGATCTTTAGTGGTACTCACACTGCCCGGGTCCTGGCCACTGATCTGGGGCCTCTGCATTTTAATTTAATTTTAAATGAAGATTCTTAAATTTTTTATTTACTTTTAATACAACAATAGTTTAGTTATCTATTACAGACTTATAGAAAGAGACCATCTAAAAATGTTACAATGTATTACTGGCACACAAAACCTTAAATTAGAGTGAACAAATGAAGACTTGGTACACCACTTCTGAAAGGCTGCCGACCGCTGGACTACATCCATCCAAATGTAATGAGATTAATCCTTGGATTGATGCCATTTTGTTTTGAAAAATTGGTATAATCTAGAATAAAAATTAGTGTTATTAGTGCCAAGTGAATCCTGATTGGTTTGGGTCTTTTGCTTACATCAGCAGTCATTTAGAAGTTTTAAGATGAAATTCACTTCCAAGTAAAGGGCCAACAGAAGGCTGATACAACACTTAAGCCCCATTTTGAGGACTGAAGTAGAACTTCAGTGGTGTATACATCTTGTGCTGTCACTGCATACCCAGCAGGGAATGTCACCATTCACGATTATCGGAGTAGAAGCCAGGCTCCCAAGACCACATTGTGCCTTGATTTTTGAAGCAGAACTCTCCACTGCACTCATTAGGGAAGATGCTCAAAAATTGATGACACATTACTGTTCATGGATCATCTGATTTGGAAACACACAAGAAGGTCTCTCAAATATAGGGTTTTCCATGGTATTTCCAGGATTTCCTTGATAGACATGAATTCATTAATGTACCAGCAACAGATATTTACTAGTTCTTTACTCTGTTACTTAAACTGAACATTAGTAGTAGCTGGAATATTCATTTGTCCCATAATGAAATGTTTTAGAAATTGACTTCTTCAGTGAGGGCTGGAAGTGATCACCTTGTGTTTACACTGTGCCTCAAAAGAGCTCTTTGTATCTGACTTCAGTGCCTGGTCTTTGTTGTAAAATAAAATGAAGACCATTGCCATCCTATTTCCTCTCCCCTTCCACTTCATCCTCTGGCACTTCACCTTAGAAGTTTGCTGTTTTTCTAAGAGGAGACCCTGTTCCTTGGCTCCCTGTCTATTGCTGTACCATACAACACAAGCAAAAATTGTTTAGAAACCTTCACTTTTTGTCCCACTTCACTACTCCAGTACTGAACAAATTATTTTTATTGGGGCAGATCATTTGCTAACTGGAAGGGATGTTGCTATGTTTTGTGTTGAATCACAGATGCACCAGTCTCATAGTGGTATTATTTTGAGAAGTATTTTCCTCCATAGATGTTTTTGATTTGTTTTGTTTTTCTGTGGAAAGAGATTGAGGGGAAGTGACCATGCAACATGTAGGTAGGTAGTGGTATTTTCAGACCTTTTGATCTCCTTTTATCTCCTTTTTATCTCTTTTTATCTTTTATGCCAAAGAATGTAAAATTTCCCTCTTATAATCAAAGGTAAGCCACATTCAAAACAATTTACCAATATATCCCCAAACACATTGAACAGCATATTGTGATTCAGTATTCATACCATAGCACAGCAGGGGGGAAAAATAAGAGATAATAGGGCTGGGGAAATCATGTGGATGGGGAGAAAGGGGTATTGGGAGTTAGATCAGGGAGAGAATGTGAAAGAAAGGAAAACTGGGATATCATTGAGGATGGGAAGAAGAGGGTCAAAGACAGGGTTGGGGTTGTAAGTAATGGTAAAAGAGGGAAGAGATGGGTAGAGGAGTATGTTGGACTAGGAAGGAATATTGAAAGATTATTTAAAGTTTTGTTATAGTTCTACAAGCAAATACATGGATGTTTAGTAAACATTTTACTCAGCACTGTTCACACTGATGCTGCAAGCGTATACAAATGCTGGATATTTATCAAGTCCTAAAAGAAGTTTAATGTAAGTTCGTGTGTAGCACTGCACATAAACAAATGGAAGCTTTATGTCCAGATAACTACTAAATATGGGCCTTTGGGATTCATATACATTTTATCTTCCCCTTGAATTGCATTGATCTTGGTTTATAATATCATATAGCGGTAGCACATAACTAGGCATAATATGAGATTTATCAATTCATGTGTGGAAATGGGCTAGCCTCTGAGTCTGCTCTATGAAGAAAAGTCATAAAAACTTTTAAGTAGCCAAACATAAAAAAATAAAGTAAAACAAAAGGTTCTGAGAGAAGAGAAGACTGGAAAACATACTGTGTAGCTTTATTAAATCAACAGTGAAAATGGGCTTCATTTTTATTATCAGAGGGGTAGCCTTGTTAGTCTGGATCTGCAAAAGTGACAAAGAGTCTTGTAGCGCCTTATAGAGTAACAGATTTTAGGGATCATGAACTTTTGTGGGCTAAGACCCACATTCATCTGATCCCTAAAATCGGTTAGTCTATAAGGTGCTACAAGACTCTTTGTTGCTTCATTTTTATTGTGTTCCAAACTCCAAGTAAGCATATGTATTGAAGTGCTGTATGTTATAAATACATTAACTGTGCAAATCTTCCACCATTTTTTGTTTTTCTTTTTTTCCCTTCTGTCTAGTTCAGTTAGAATTTGGTTGAATTTCAAATTTCTCTCTGAGGCAGAAAAAGTAACCTGGTGATAAGTGAACTTTAAAATGCATGGAGCAGAGAGAAGGAGGAAGGAGAATATTGCAAACTCACTCTGCGTTAAATGGTTTCACCTTTACTACTCACTAATTAGCTATGTACAATAAGTATATAAATTCAGATTCAACAACTTAATTCAAGACCTCTCTTTGAGAGAGAACCTAGTACTGCTGTTGGTCAGGGTCATTAAGAATGCAATGGACTTTTGAAACAAAATGAAGAGGAGTACATCGGATGATGAGTCTTTGTATTAGCAATTACCATAAGAGTCATATTCTTTCAATTAAAAGCTTCTGTGTGTATATGCATTTCATAAGCACACATACCACATATATGGTGGTGATATCCATGTGAGAAATTGTACAGACAATTGGTAAATTGCAGAGATTTGTGACAAATTGTATTCATCCTACACCTTTGACTGCCTCACTTGCATTATGGTCAGTAATCAAAGATTCCAAATCTCTGAGCAGTTTCAAAACTGCCACTGCATTGTTTTGTTTTTTTAAATAACCCTGTCAGAATTCTTGTCCTTTTCTGTAAATCATGTGAAATATTTTCCCCAAAACGACACTTCTCCAAAATCCACAATGGGCAAGAATGAATTTTAGATCAGTGATAGATTTAAAGTGAATGATACTGAATGTTGCTCATATGTCTTGCAGCCCTATGTCTCTAGAAACAGGAGCTTTTTATGTCATTGGGAAAGGGAGATAGACATCTTTCCAGAAGGACTCACAATATTTGCTAATAGCCCTGGAAGATATCATGATATCAGACTCTATTTTTTATTTATATAGATATTATTTCAGGTCATTGTTAGTTGTCTTGAAAAATGTATTAGTAAAATGTTTTTTCCCCTCTCAGTCCTCTTTGGTTGTACTCACAGTACAGTAACTAAGTTAAGAGTCTGGCTTTACAGTTGGTAGGATACAAGAAATATTCCCAATAACACTTCAAAAACTCTCTAAAACGTTTGTAAAATATTTTTCTGTAACAGATGTAGCATACTCAGAATACATGGTGATATAAAGGTCTTATCTGTGTTTTGCCTGGGATGATTATTTTGTTATTCATGAGTAATTTAACACCCCCATCCTCCTCCTCCCACACTGATGTTTCCCTTTAAGACATAGGAATAAACAAAATGCATGATGAGTAATGAAGTTTTTATTAACCCTTACTTGGATTATTGTTTACAGTAACTAAATATGGGAGCATAGAAATACATGATGGTCTGGTGTGAAGTAACAGTTTTATTGGCACAAGTTAAGGATGGCACATTACTCAAGGATGGTTTGACATTTGAGAGTTTTACTTGATGCAGCCCTTCAACTGAGTGCCAATAAAACCTTCCCCGGCTCTTCCTGTATTCTGTTTAATGCAAGATGTTTTTCTCCCGTAAAATATTTTAGAGTGTTTGTTATCCATTGGAACTATTTTTTCTTATCCTTCTACTTGTAAATCCAAGTAGCCTTTTAGTACCATACACACAGAAAGAGGGAGAGAAAAATTATAACTAATAAACTTTCAAAAACTGTTTTAAATAAAGCTTTTCCATTAAATCATAAAGTTGTCATTTTAAGGTCAGATCTCTCTCAACTCACCACAGCTAGAAGGAAGTGGTGTATCTCACTGAGTTCAGAGCAAACTACCATCTCCCAATATAATATCCCCCCCCCCCATTAGTCATGATGCATTGCTATATATTTTCATTTAATTTGTTCTGATTCTTATTCCACACCCATCACTCTAGTATCTGAACACTATTGCACCTTAAACTTGTCTGAATATTGTGAAATCCTAAACCAACAGCAGTTTTAAGAACCATTTTAATTGAACTTTACCTAAAGTCTTGCATCTCAAGCCTGTGTAATTTTAAAGAGAAATTCTAAATTTGTGATGATCAGTTGTTTTTTGTGGCAGCAATTTTATTTTATTTTATTTTTGAAATGGTAAATACCTGAAAATTGCTCAGAGCTTAGAATGTTAAATGCAGTATTGACTAAGATGGATTATGTTATATTCAGAAGGCACTGTGAAGTATCCTTCTGTTAAATGATATTAATGACACATTAAAACAACATTGTTATCAGTAAAATAACTCTTGCACTATCATATAAAACAAAGCAATAATTTGCTTGTTTTTCATCTTTGAAGATTAACCTAGATACAATAGCTGCCAATTAGAATAATAATTTTAAGCAGTCATTAATTTTTGGAGTGACATAAATAGTGACAGAGCCATGATTTAAATATTGACTATCATAAATGCATATTAAATCTACAGGTGAAGGTGGGGAATTGGGTCACAGAGACTGAATTATTTCCTCAAGATAACACTGGAAAATTGTGGCAGAGCTGGGAATTTAATCAAGCCTCTTAATTTTCAGACCAGAGTCTTAACCATAAAAATACATGTATTGCTACTCATCTCTACTGATAAACTAAGTAGGAATACTTGAGGGATGTACCTCTCTAGAACATCATTACTGGTCTCTTTTAGTAAATGGCTATTGGTTGCTATAATTTTTTTCAAGGAAAAAAATTATTGATTCCAAGCAGCAGGGGAAAAAATGCTGTTTAATATCTATGAAGAACATTTTGGATACACGGCTATTAAAAAGAGTCCTAGCAACATTTTGTTGATTTGGTATAATCTTTTTCCTCTCAAAGCCATATTAATAACACCAGACCCATCCATCACAATACTGTAGCTAAAAGCCCATATAATTTTGTGGTGTGTTCTAAAGTATTGACTTGCATGAATCAGAGAGGTAGCCGTGTTAGTCTGGAATAGCAGAGGTAACAAAGAGTCCTGTGGCACCTTAAAGACTAACTAAAGTATTGAAGCATAAGCTTTCGTGGGCTAATACCCACTTCATTGGATGCAAGCATGAGTGAGTGATGGTTGCATAATACGTAAGTCATTCCAGCCAACTTTCAGTAAAGTTTTATACTGCTTCTTCATGTTCTCTGCATAAACTAGATGAGTACAGGGTGAAGAAGCTGTTTTACTAATCTTTTACACAGATTTTTAATTTTTTAATGTTTTTATAAACCTTATTGTGAAAACCCAGATACCGGAACATCATTCCAACCACATAAAGGGCTCTGTAAAAGTTACAAAAACCTCTAAAAATGACGTAAAATGACTTCAAAGTACCAGTCTTAAAATCATATATCTCAAGATTTTCCTGGACTACAACAGTGGCTCTATCCAGTTGGAGGCTGTGAATCAGCCCCTTTCAATGGTATGATAATATATTTGAAACAGTATATAAGAGGCAAATGCTGAGCAAATCAGCACTCAAAAAATAACTAGGTGAGACAATGAGAAAAGTTTCAGAAAGCTCTGAATCATTTTGCCTCTTAAATTAAGCTTTCAAGGTCCTTTAGGAACAGTATTCACTCTTAAAAAGCTAAAAAGATAGGTTGAGGGTTTTTTTATATGGATGCTGGAGTGAATTCTCAATACAGTCTTAAAGAGGGGGAAAAAGTGATAATTTTAAAGACCTCCAGTGAGGAAGCCCTGTGACATTTAATTTAGTCTCAGCTGAGGTAGAGATGATGGGTATACTTCAAATTCACAGTTTGGTGATTGGATTTGAAAATCTCAGAAACTGTGCATCAGGAAAGCAGATTGCAAAAGCAGTTATTAGGAGCGGGAATATAAAAAAAATACAAGAAGGAAAATGCTAGTTCATTTTTACTTTTTTCAAACATCCTGGTGCCACAGAAAATCAAACAGCACAGTCCAGAAAGGTAAATATTTTGCATTTCACATTAAAATTACTTTCAAGCATAATAAATCTTGTGATTACATTCATATCAGCTCAGAGGCTGTGGCAAGGGTAGAGGTTTGGAAAATGATGCCTCAGGGCTAGTGGAGGAAAAATGAAATACACTGACAATCAAAACTTATTAAGAAAATTTAAAAAATACAAGTAGGACAACAAGCAAAGCATATTCACACTCCATAAGTGCAGTTATTGAAAAGTAGCATGATCTTGTTTTGTTTTGGTTGGTTGGTTTTAAACACACTGGTATCATTTTCTCTTTGGCAGGCTTCTACTGCAAGGCTTTTCTGCAGCAGAAGACAAATACTAACTGAGTTCCTGCTGATTAATTATTGCTGCACCTGTGAGGCTTTAAAATTAGCCACAGCTGGGCTGGATGCCGTCTAACAGCAGCCAACTGCCAGGCAGTAGCTAGCAGATTCATTGTACAGTTCAAGTTGTAGTGGGTCCATTCACTTTTTCCTGGCAATTCAGGTAAGAGTTTTTATGTTCTTGAGCTAGGGAAGAGAAGGGGAAACCTGTTCTGGTAAATTAGGAAATTTCACTCACTAATATGCCCTGTTTCTTCTCTCAATTTTATCTGAGTTGTAGTTGCATTGTAAAACTTGCTTAACTAAGAATTTCCCCATTTAAAGGGGTTGAACCAGAAAAAGTGTTTCCATGTATGTTTTTTTGAAATGTTGGAAAGCTAACTTGGTTTACAAAAATGAGGAACAAAGAAATCAAAACTCTTCTCACACAGTGTTTGTATCACCCTCAGACACAAACATACCACTAAAAAAAGTTCAACAAGGAACTAGAAAACAGAGCACTTTCAGAGTGTGGGGGCTTACTCTAATTCCCACTGAAGTCAGTGGAAAATTTGCTAGTGGAAATTAAATGACAGTAGGATGGAGCTATCAGAAGGGAAAGGATTATTTTTACACTCTTCCCTTTCAAAAGCTCTGCTCTAAATGAGCCCTTTAAAATAAAAGCAAAACATGCTTTTAAGAAATCCCAGTGTATACAGGTCCCTCAAAGACCTGCTCTAAGTCTCAGATAAATAAACATTTAAAAAAAAACTACTTAGATCACTCATTGTATCACAATTCTTAACAGATAGGCAACTGGTTAGAAAGTTTTCTCCCCTCTCCCTCTCCCCCTCTCCTCCATTTTCCTAAAAGAACAAATTTTGTTTGAAAAGAACAGGGCAATAGTTTTGATTTGAAATATTTTTCTTAGTGGCTGGAAAAGAGATACTGTAGTGTTGTGATTTCTTCATCCCCCTCCACCTACCCATGAGATGCTTTCTAATCTTGTTGATTTCTTAATTACAAAAATCTTCTAATGTTTGGCTTGTTACCTTGAACATTTTTGCAGGTGTGTGTGTTGGGGGATTGGGAAAGATTGTACAATTGATTCTTCATCTAGTAAATAAAGCTTTGAAAAAATGTTGTTACAGTTCTACCAGTTATTGCTCTGAAATGTGAGGAGGTTTTTATTATTATTATTTTATTGTTTGTTTTTGTTTTGAAGCAACTTTGTTAGGATTTGTTTAAAGATTTAATTTAATCTTTCATTGAATCTTGGTCAATTTTCATCTGTCCTTTAATTTGTTCAGTTATCTAGGGTTTAATTTACTCCATATGTGGCACAATCTCTGTATTATATTTGCTGGCTTGTGCTTTTTTTCAGCATTCTCAGAAATATGGTGATACTTTGATTATGCTGTTATGTTCCTGTTTTTTCTGGAATTCCACCATTTGTCACAAAAGTAGCCAAATTATACTTGAGAGTGGTTTTGAGTTATTACAAGCAGTAATGACAAGCAGAAACCTCCTTTACTCCAAGATGGTTACATATTTTACTGCACTGTAAGTGAAACAACACGTATGAAACAGAAAATAGTTTCCTTTTCCTGAAGACCTTATTTATTTATTGGACTAGTTCTAAATTTTAGTTAACTGGCCTGTAAATCCACAAGGCCCCAAACTTCTCTTTAGTGCTGGCAGGTCAGTCACTTTTACATATCATTCCAAAATTGATCCACTATATATTAGTTGTCTACTGGGTGAATGCTGCTGTTTGCACATGTTCCCAGAAAGTTCTTAAAAGTCTGCATTTTCTCCCCACTGGGAAAGTCTCTAGGGCCAGGAAGAAATTCAAAGAGAAATCCTCAGGTATGCCTACCTGCAGCCTCCCTCTTGATTTAATGTGAATGAGGCAGCAGGCACAAAACAGGGAAGGATGGTTGATGTTTGGTTTGTACTTTCAAATAATGAAGTTGATTAATTGTTCTGAGGAGATGGACCCTTATTTGTTTTCATGCAAATTAGCAAAAAATCATTTCTGGTTCTATTGATGAGTAGCTCATCCTATCAGTTTCTTTCACTGCTTAGTATTTTTGAAAGAATAGAGGAATATATAGCGATTCACCAGGATGAATCTGTCAGAGTGCAAAGATGTATTGAGCTAGAGGATAAATTAATGTAAGTGATACATAACTTAAGTTTGAGGCTTTTAAAAAATTAAGAACAGCAAGTTATACTAAATTCAATTGGCAAAGACCCATCTATTCTATATTTTGTAAGCCATATAACAAGCCTAATCTTGCAGGCCTTCTGTGTGGAGTGCTCCCATTGACTTAAACAAGACCTGAGTTTGAATTGGGCCATTGACAGATGAGGCCCATAACTTATGAATTAAAAAAAAAAAATCAAATGAGAGGACTTATGGGGTACTGTAACGTAAGTGACTAGTAGATAGGCAATAAGCCCTTGGTCTTTTGGCTTTTCTGATAGTTTTGATAAAGTAAAACATTTCTAAGAACCTCCAAATGAGGTTTATCCCATCTATATCTTCCTTCACTTCACCTTCCCTGACAAGTTAGGTGTTTGTAGCCAATAGGATTGCAACATGAAAATAAACGAAATATGTCTCTAACATAATCTCCACCCCTCTCCCCCCAGACAGAAAGATGTTTGTTTGTTTGGATCAAAAAGCAGGCCATGAGTCAGTTTAAACTTAGGCTATTTAACCTTTAAAAGTCCTTTCTTTATCTATTAGCCTCTGTCTGGAGAACCCAGTTTGAACTAGTATATGTGAGCCCTGAGCTTCCCAAGGAGGTGGTAGATCTCTGGGTGGGTTACCACCTTAACTTTTCCCCTGCTGTGCTATGGAATCAATACTAAATCACAATATGCAGTTCAGTGTGTTTTGGGATATATTGGTAAATTGCCTTAATCATCATCCACTGTTTTTAGGTCCTGGAGGAGCTGTGGCAGCCCTTTGCCATGGATAATACAAGCCATTCATTTATAACAAGGGGCTCTGATAATAAAACTGCACAGGAGTTTCAGTAACTATCTTATTTCTTCCATCAATAGTTTGTTTTCAATTTTGGCCCACAATAACACACTTAACATAAAGTCTTTCAAGGATATTGTAGGAAACTGCCATATCTGTCTAACCATATATCTGTGTGGGGTTGGGGAGGAGCCTCATTCTTCAGGAAATGCCTTGAGGCTGTAAGATTATATGACTGCCTCTATTAGTGTTTTTTGTTGAAATCATATATATATATATATGGAGGCCTCACACTCTCTACAAGTAAGGATTATGTTGTAGAAAAGCTAGATGAAATATAAGAATGAACAGTGAATACTGTTTCTCTAGCTCAGCGTGAAAACATCAAAGATAGTGATAACTGAAATAAGCCTGTGCTGTAAATTGCAAGGCCAAACTAAACTAATTGTACTAGTACTGCTCAAAACAGAGTGTGTTTTGAGAAAAAAATAAGTGACTTTGTAAAATGACTGTATGTGGAAACTGCTATCCCTGTTATGCTTTGCTGTTTTTGTTTCTGTATTTGTGTGATAAATGGGCCAAACAGATTATTGTGATCTGCTATGCCCTGAAAGTAGATATGTGAGAGAGAGAATACCTGAAAGAGTAAAGATAGTAAGATGTATGTTTAAGTTAAGTAAATAGAAGAATGAATGTGACTGTATGTATGGTTTAAATAATAAAGCAAAGTTACCAGAACCAGCCGAGCTACTGTTTGAAATTGCTGGGCCGAAGAATACGCAGTATGAAGATAACCGAATGACCCTGAAGGGTGGGCCTAGATCTGCGCAGCCATCACCAGATGATGAGGCTGAAGTATGAAGAAAGAAGATAGAGAAGGTACCCCATGGTCGTCATGAAAATACCATCTG
The DNA here is from genome assembly GCA_032164245.1 of Sternotherus odoratus. Classification (NCBI taxonomy): domain Eukaryota; kingdom Metazoa; phylum Chordata; order Testudines; family Kinosternidae; genus Sternotherus; species Sternotherus odoratus. The sequence continues at coordinate 109,631,532 of JAVMKO010000002.1, forward strand.
CTGATTTTATTATCACTTCGAGTGTCACAACAGCATAATCCAACTCAGACAAGGGAGAAACTGAGTCTAGTTCTGTGACCATCTATGCTCCAGGGGCATCCATCTGCGAGATGGATGAGACTCTGCCCCTCCACTCTTATGAGTAAGCTACCTGGCCAGTAGCCTGTCACAAGCAATGTTTAAGCTGGCCCTCAGAGACCATGTACGGGCTTTGGAGGCCAGGGTGGCGGAACTGGAGGAGCAAAGGGAGGCAGAGAGGTATGTTGACGAGACTTTCAGGGACATCGTAGGCTTGTCCCACCTCCAGTCAGACAGCTCCTGTGCTGTTGAGGAGGATGAAAGGCCTCGGGAAGGAGAGCAGTCAACGGGAGCAGAGGGAAACCTTCCCACAGCTGGGACCCTCCTTCCAGGTGACGGAGGGGTGTCCCCTTGCACAGAGGTCACCTCTCCAGGGGAGGGAACTCCAACTATTAGGAAACGGCAGCTGTTAGTAGTGGGGGATTCGATCATAAGAAATATAGATAGCTGGGTTTGTGATGATCGGGAGAACCGTATGGTGACTTGCCTGCCTGGTGCAAAGGTTGCGGATCTATCGAGGCATCTAGATAGACTTATGAGTAGTGCTGGGGAGGAGCCGGTGGTCGTGGTACATGTAGGTACCAATGACATAGGGAAGGGTAGGAGAGATGTCCTGGAGGCCAAATTTAGGTTGCTAGGAAAGAGGTTGAAATCCAGGACCTCTATGGTGGCTTTCTCAGAAATGCTTCCAGTTCCACGCGCAGGGCCAGGTAGGCAGGCAGAGCTTCAGAGTCTCAATGCGTGGATGAGACGATGGTGTAGAGAGGAAGGGTTCAGATTTATTAGGAACTGGGGAAACTTTTGGGATAGGGGGAGCCTATACAGGAAGGATGGGCTCCACCTAAACCAAAGTGGAACCAGGCTGCTGGCACTTAACATTAAAAAGGTTGCAGAGCAGTCTTTAAACTAAGAGATGGGGGAAAGCCGATTGCTGCAGAGGAGCACGTGGATCGGATAGAGACTTCTCTTACAGGAGGGTCTGTCATTAAAGATTCTCTAGGTTCTAGACAGGAAAGGATGGAAAAGGATAAAGGAGAGGCCAGATCAGATGAGAAATTTTCACATAAAGAATCTGACACACCAGGGAAGAGCAGACAGATAAACAGTGACCAGTTTTTAAAGTGCTTGTACACAAATGCCAGAAGTCTAAATAATAAGATGGGTGAACTAGAGTGCCTCGTGTTAGAGGAGGATATTGACATAATAGGTATCACAGAAACATGGTGGACCGAGGACAATCAATGGGACACAATCATTCCAGGATATAAAATATATCGGAAGGACAGAATAGGTCGTGGGGGCGGGGGAGTGGCACTTTATGTAAAAGATAGTGTAGAATCAAATGAAGTAAAAATCTTAAATGAATCCACATGTTCCATAGAATCACTATGGATAGTAATTTCATGCTCAAATAAGAACATAACAATAGGGCTCTATTATCGACCACCTGATCAGGACAGTGATAGGGATGACGAAATGCTAAGGGAAATTAGAGAGGCTGTCAAAATAAAGAACCCAATAATAGTGGGAGACTTCAATTATCCCAACATTGACTGGGTACATGTCACCTCGGGACGAAATGCAGAGATGAAATTTCTTGATACTTTAAATGACTGCTTCTTGGAGCAGCTGGTACAGGAAACCACAAGGGGAGAGGCAACTCTGGATTTAGTCCTGAGTGGAGCGCAGGATCTGGTTCAAGAGGTAACTATAAAAGGACCGCTGGGAAATAGTGACCATAATATAATAACATTTAACATTCCTATGGTGGGAATAACACCTCAGAAGCCCAACACTGGGGCATTTAATTTAAAAAAGGGGAACTATGAAAGAATGAGGGGGTTAATTAAACGGAAATTAAAAGGTAAAGTGACTAAAGTGAAATCCCTGCAAGCTGCATGGACTCTCTTCAAAGATACCATAATAAAGGCCCAACTCAAATGTATACCCCAAATTAAAAAACAACGCCAGAAAACTAAAAAAGAGTCACCGTGGCTTAACAGCCAAGTAAAAGAAGCAGTGAGAGAGAAAAAGGCATCTTTTAAAAAGTGGAAGTCTAATCCTAGTGAGGTAAATAGAAAGGAGCATAAGCACTGCCAAGTAAAGTGTAAGAATGTAATAAGAAAAGCTAAAATGGAGTTTGAAGAGCAGCTAGCCAAAAACTCAAAAGGTAATAATAAAATGTTTTTTAAATATGTCAGAAGCAGGAAGCCTGCTAAACAACCAGTGGGGCCCCTGGATGACAGAGATACAAAAGGAGCACTTAAAGATGACCGAGTCATTGCAGAGAAACTAAATGAATTCTTTGCTTCAGTCTTCACGGCTGAGGACGTTAGGGAGATTCCTAAACCTGAGCTGTCTTTTGTAGGTGACGAATCTGAGGTATTGTCACAAATTGAAGTATCAGTAGAGGAGGTTCTGGAACTCATTGATAAACTTAACTGTAACAAGTCACCGGGACCAGATGGCATTCACCCAAGAGTTCTGAAAGAACTCAAATGTGAAATTGCGCCACTATTAACGAGGGTTTGTAACCTATCCTTTAAATCGGCTACTGTGCCCAGTGACTGGAAGATAGCTAATGTAACGCCAATATTTAAAAAGGGCTCTAGAGGTGATCCTGGCAATTACAGACCAGTCAGTCTAACGTCCGTACCGGGAAAATTAGTTGAAACAATAGTAAAGAATAAAATTGTCAGACACATAGAAGAGCATAAATTGTTGGGCAAAAGTCAACATGGTTTCTCCAAAGGGAAATCGTGTCTTACTAATCTATTAGAGTTCTTTGAAGGGGTCAGCAAACATGTGGACAAGGGGGATCCGGTGGACATAGTGTACTTAGATTTCCAGAAAGCCTTTGACAAGGTCCCTCACCAAAGGCTCTTACGTAAATTAAGCTGCCATGGGATAAGAGGGAAGATCCTCTCATGGATTGAAAACTGGTTAAAAGACAGGGAACAAAGGGTAGGGATAAATGGAACTTTTTCAGAATGGAGAGGGGTAACTAGTGGTGTTCCCCAAGGGTCAGTCCTGGGGCCGATCCTATTCAACTTATTTATAAATGATTTGGAGGAAGGGGTAAACAGTGATGTGGCAAAGTTTGCAGATGATACTAAACTGCTCAAAGTAGTAAGGACCAAAGCAGACTGTGAAGAACTTCAAAAAGATCTCACTAAACTAAGTGATTGGGCAACAAAATGGCAAATGAAATTTAATGTGGATAAATGTAAAGTAATGCACATTGGAAAAAATAACCCCAACTATACATACAATATGATGGGGGCTAATTTAGCTACAACCAATCAGGAAAAAGACCTGGGAGTCATTGTGGATAGTTCTCTGAAGGCATCCACGCAGTGTGCAGCGGCAGTCAAAAAAGCAAACCGGATGTTAGGAATCATTAAAAAGGGGATAGAGAATAAGTCGGAGAATATCTTATTGCCCTTATACAAATCCATGGTGCGCCCACATCTTGAATACTGCGTACAAATGTGGTCTCCTCATCTCAAAAAGGATATACTGGCACTAGAAAAGGTTCAGAGAAGGGCAACTAAAATGATTAGGGGTTTGGAACGGGTCCCATATGAAGAGAGATTAAGGAGGCTAGGACTTTTTAGCTTGGAAAAGAGGAGACTAAGGGGGGATATGATAGAGGTATATAAAATTATGAGTGGAGTGGAGGAAGTGAATAAGGAAAAGTTATTTACTTGTTCCCAAAATAGAAGAACTAGGGGCCATTCAATGAAATTGGCATGCAGCAGGTTTAAAACAAATAAAAGGAAGTTCTTCTTCACACAGCGCACAGTCAACCTGTGGAACTCCTTACCTGAGGAGGCTGTGAAAGCTAGGACTATAACAGGGTTTAAAAGAGAGCTGGATAAATTCATGGAGGCTAAGTCCATAAATGGCTATTAGCCGGGATGGGTAATGAATGGTGTCCCTAGCCTCTGTCTGTCAGAGGGGGGTGATGGATGGCAGGAGAGAGATCGCTCGATCATACCTGTTAGGTTCACTCACTCCGGGGCACCTGGCATTGGCCACTGTCGGTAGACAGGATGCTGGGCTAGATGGACCTTTGGTCTGACCCAGTATGGCCGTTCTTATGTTCTTATGTTCTTATGTTATGGTAACTATAACAACTTTGCAGAACTTCATATGAATGAATGTGTGTGTGTGTGTGTAGTAGAGAGAAATAGTGATTGATTGTCTTGTCTTTTTTCTGTTTGTACTTACAATAAATGTGGCATTTGCCTTCTCCCCTTTATAAGATCCTGCTGGTCTTTATTTGGTACAACAGTTAGGCCCCTGGTCAGATGGAGGCTTCTGTGAATGTTTATGGAGACCATTGCTTCTTACTCAAGATATGTAAGCCATGCCTTCTGTAATCACTTTACTGAATCTGGGCACCTATGAAACTGGCAACCTGTATAATCATTTTCAGAAGTTTATAGTCAGGCCTGTGTATCTGGGTATGCTACCTTCCTGTAACCAGAACAAGGATAAAAATCAGGTCCACCCCTCAGGAAACAGTGATAGTGAGTACTTGGGATCTTAAATCCACAAAGGAAGTTAGTACAGGGTCTTTTTCCTGTAGCAAGCATTATACAAAGTGGGATAAGAGGGTTTCTTCTTACTACTCAGTTCTTGTGCTTCAGGGCACAAGACAGACAGCAGTAGCTAGGGGTCAAGAAAAACTCACTACTGCATAGTTTTACTCCAGTAAATGTACCCTGAGGGATTTCATCCATCTTCAGAAGCATCTATCATTGTCCCAGGTCACAGATAAAACATAACACTGATCTCATGCAGCTGGCCTATTGTATGGCTATTTTGGGGTTTCCCTTTGATGCTAGGAAAAGTCTCTGTGTATTTTGTTTTAAAGTGTCCAATTACATGTGTCTGTTACATGCACACTGTACACTCTGTTCATATTTGACCCTAGAAATTTAGATAGGTACAGTATAATTACTCAAGTTAAAATCTGTCCAGGGCACTAAAGCAAACACCCTATACATTATAAAGAGTTTGATGGGATTGTTAATGACTGTACATCGCATCAGAAAGGCAGTGCCTTGAGCAATACTGTGTCCTATAACACTATGCTATGTAATTATATTTTTGTTGTTTACCTAACAGCTGTGGCTTTTTTTTCTCTCCAAAATCTACCTAATATATTGAAGATTGAAATCAAAACATTTTTACAATTATTTGGTTCCTAAATGTAGATCCTTAAATATAGTCACCTAAGTAAAACTGGAAAAAATTTCAGAGATCCTGAGCTCCTTTGAGTATCTGTTGAAGTTGATTGTAGCTGCATGCTCTCCGTACCTGTTTGAAAATCATGATACTTTTATATGGGTGCCTAAATATAGATTTAGGACACTGAAACTTTTTTGGCATGGAGAAGGGAGGGGAACAAAACCTTAACCTGTATATTTTGGTTTCCTGAAAAACATTATTGTGGGCTGCTATTTGAGGTTCACTGCTGTAATCACCCAGGGTGAAATGCCCCATAGGAGGCCATACAGGCAGAGAGGCATTAAGTAGCTATGGGGATGGGTTTAATCATTGTCATTTCATTACAAAGTTAGAGCTTGGAGGCTCCTTTGTATTTGTAAAAAAAATTATATGATGTGGTTGAGAATAACACACTTGTTTACTTAATATTTATTAAGTGATAAAGAAACAGCAGAGGCTAACGCTGGAGAGGGTGCTCTTAATACCATATCAAAACTGATTCTTTAACATAATTGCAAGAGTAAATCAGTGACCAGATTTAATCTGTTAGTTGTAAAGTGAAAAAGACTTGATCTGGGTCGTCTTCAGATAATACAGTAATAGCTAGCTTTTATATAGTACTTTTCATCAGATCTCAAAGCAGTTAAAGACGTGCATCATAAGCCTCTTTTTATAGATGGGGAAACTGGGACACACAGATAAAGTGACTTGTCCAAGGTCACCCAGCAGGCCAGTGGCAGAACTGAGTGTAGAATGAGGTCTGCTAAGTCCCAAGAAAGAGCTGCATGAGGATTTATACAAATGCAAAATAAGGAAGCCAGTTTATTTTTAGAGACACTTGCCATAACTTAAAAATATTACAAATAATTTGCTAACAGAACTAGTTTCGTAGCGCGATATATTGGAGTGGGTAGTAAGTTGTCTGAATGTGCAATCTTAACTTTGTTCACTTTTACTTATAGTATTCTACATTACATAGTATTTATTTCTTTCATATCCTATATTGCCTTTCCCCCCAAAAAACTTGGTTTTGTTTAGAAAGAGCCCAAACTCAATCATATTTGCCACCAATGGTATCATACAAGAACCAGAGAGGATGGGAATCTAAGAAACCATGGTTTTTATAGGTCTTTGCACCACTGATCTCTCCCTTTCATGTAAAATTGGATTTGAGTCATTGGTGATTGCGAAAAAGGATGCAGGGGTGAAGGAAAAGCATGTCCTCCCTAAACTTGAGGAAAAGACACCTTTCTGGAGGAGAGGGCTATTATACACAGATGGACTACGACACCCCAAAAATTCCCAAGTATTTTTTCCTTGCCATAGACTATAGATTATTTTAGGTTGTGGCTTTTTAAAGCAGTAGACTGTCTAATGTACAAGATATAATTTCTGCTGCTTCTCCTTCTATGGTGCACTAGCTAGTGAACTAGATACTCATTAGAGACAAAAACTTACCATTTCTTCCATTTTTCTATGTTTTTTAATGCAAATTTTGACGTGGAGTGAAATTGAGTATCAAAAAATTACCCTGATTACATTTTTGCCCTTTTCACCTACAAAAACTGTCATTGGTTTTGTTAGAGAAGAATGCCCCCTCCCCCCCGCCCAAAAAAAAAAGTTATGTTTTTTTTTTGTTTTTGTTTTTTTGGTGGTAAAAGCATGAGGGAGCAGGAGAATGTTTGTTTGTTTTTTCCACCAGTTTGGTAGTGGAAATTCCTCATGGTCTTCAATACCTACACTAAACTGAAAATATCTGCCTCAGTAGTGTGACCATTTGAAATGATTAGCCAAACAGAAAAGACACATGCACAAAAGAGCTGTCTTCCTATAAACACAGTGAAAACATTGTTATGAGTGTTTCTTTTTTCATCACTTCTTGTCCCAGGCCTTGACAAGCTGGAATCTATGTGGAAATATTGGTAAAAGCCTATTGGCCTGAAAGTACACATTTTCATGTGACTCAAGTCTGAGGGAAAAATAAGGTCCCCTATTACACATACCTTTAGCAACAGTACTTTGTGTAGTGATACCGTAGATATTCATTGAGGATGTAGTAGTGCACTATCATCTATGTAACACATTTGACAGTAACGGTGGGGAGTTTTAATATATAATTTGCTTTCCCTCCCCAGGAAGATAAAAGGTTGCTAAACTAGCTATTATATAGTAAAACTAAATGGAGGAAAGAAATTTAGCTATATAATGAAATCTGGCACATGATCAAGGAGCTAAGTTTCTCCAAAAAATCTATATTGTTAATAGTCACTAGAATGTGCCTTACAATAACAAAATAGTGTTTTTAGTGCAATGAGGGCATTATGTCAATCATATATGCTTAATGTTCTGCGGCAATGACAGCATAATCTTTTTTTGTACGTTGTCTGGCTCATAAGTGTTCTTCTTTCATAAAAACAAAATCTGAATTATTCCTGAAATGTGACTAGCTGAAACAAGCCAGAATGCTAATGAACTTTAAAGCACAAAAAAGCTTGCTGTATAATAATGTTAAGTGAGGCAGTTTTTCCCATAAAAGCAAAGACACTTGAACAAAGGGTCTCTGAACACTCCTGTGATCCAACTTTGTAACATGTTGCTTCTCCTTTGGTCCAAGCAGTTAGTCAATATTTGGGCCCTTGTAGGATTGTTTCCATTAAGTGGATGAATTAATGTTGCGAGTCAGGTATATCCTTTGGTGCTATCCTGTTTATTTATAAAAAAAAAATGTACACACCACCCTATTCTTCTGAACAAAGAGAGAGCAGTTTCCCTGCTCATAATTTTCAAGTTTGCCGTTCCAGTAAGTTCTGTGACACAAGGAGCTCTGACTTTGTTTCACTTTCAGGGATGTTCTCATGACTGCTTCTCTCACTCCCTGCTCTAACACAGTTGTTCTCAACCAGAGGTACGCGGAGGGGTACATCAACTCCTTTACATATTTTCCTATTTTTACAACACTAGCAAAGTCAGTACGAAACTAAAATTTCATACTGCTCTATGTGCTATACACTGAAATGCAAGTACAATATTTATATTTCAACTGATTTATTTTATATTTGTATGGTAAAAATGAGAATGTAAGCAATTTTTCAATAATATTGTGCTGTGACACTTGTGTTTGTATGTTTGATTTTGCAAGCAAGTAGCTCTTAAGTGAGGTGAAACTTGGGGTATGCAAGACAAATCAGACTCCTGAAAGGGGTACAGAAGTCTGGAAAGGTTGAGAGACATTGAGCCTAAGACCTTTGAGTGGGTGGGGAGAGGGGATGTATACTCTAGTCTTCCAAACCTGCTCCATGTAAACCCATCAGACACTGCTTAGCCCTGCCCAGCCTCCTATTGTTTCCAACTATCACTAAATAAAGGGGCTTTTAATTGTTCCTGCCAATTAGCCTGAAAAAAGGGTGCTTAGCACACCCATGGGATTTAACCAAACTTGTGACTGTCTACTGGTCAGAGACCCACTTGATGATAGCCATTGACACCTTCCATCTTAATAGTATGTTGTCCGGTTTAGATTGAAGAATGAACACATTTTTCACTCTGTTGAAGCTACCTTGCATGATGCAGTTTGAGGAATGTCAAGGCCCAGAGCACACCAGAACTCATACCCTATGAAGTGGAGCTCCTGGGAAATCTGTAGCTGGACCATAAAAGTTTGAGGTAGTGGTTATGGGAAGAAAAGGGGTAATGGAAGATCAGCTGGAGGAGAAATTAATGATGGTGGTAATGAAGGGGGCACTGGGAGCAAAGGTATTGGGTGGTCAGTGATATTTGAGGTTGGACTAGTATCCACTGAGAAGTGCTTGGCTTGTATCTAGTCATCATGGTACAATGAATAGGTCCGGAGACTGAGGAGACCTGGGTTCTGTTGTATGGAGGGTGTCACAGTTACAGGCATGGTTGCCCTTGATTTCCCCACAGTGGTCTAACAAAGGCACCCCCTTCCCTTCCAGCTCCCTAGCCATTGCCTTTCTGGTTGGAGACCAGCACTTTGCTCCCTTCTAATTGCAGTATTTCCAGGCTCCACAATTCTCTGCCTTCGCTGTGTTATTCCCAGCATTCTCTGCTCGGTGTCCCCATCCTGTACCGTTGTTTTGAACCTATGACCTTCACGCACTCTCCTGCCTTTTTGTCATTAGTTGCCCCCCGTATTTAGTTGGCCCCGGGCCTAGTGTCCCTCCCGCCAGGCTGGGGGAGGGACTTTAGTTATGGGCGGGCCTAGGCCCGCCCACTTCTTGGGTGACCAAATAGAAAGACAGATTGCCTGAGGACACCTGCTTGCCTTCTCTTCAGAGATGATTAACAGGTGTAATTGCTACAGTTATACATACCTCACAGTTCTTTCTATGCAGTCCTATTTTATTTTTATGATATAAAGCACTGCAGAGAAAACATTTAAATCAATAAAAGAGCCTATATGCCTACTAATAAGCTTCCGATATTCACCCAACCCTAACATAGATTCTGGCAAGAACAGTCCTTTAAATCCTCACCCATGGCTCACCTCAGAACAAGCGCAGCTCGGAACAAGCATTCAGTCTTATTTGACCTCGGAAGGCCTTGTCCTTCAAACCCTACTCTAAAGATTGGGGCCCTCTGTGTACCAAGAAGGAAGAACATGAGCCAGTTTAAAAACAGTCTTTTTATCCCCAAACCCTTTTGTCTGTTGGTCCCTGGAGGATCCAGTTTGAACTGGTATATATGGACCTTTCCAGGGTGATGGTTTCTCTGGAGATGTTAGAACTTGAGTGAACTTGCCTAATTATCCCCACTGCCCTCTTATTACTCCTTCCATGGAAATACGTATAATTCCACAAGAACACCTACACAAGTGCATTTTTAATACAATGGACCCCAAGGGAATTAATCTAATTTAGTGACGTTTAACTTAATTCAATAAAGTTAATTTAGAGTATTGCAGGGAATTGAGTGTCTGTCATAGGGGGCTCTACCACTGACCAGCTACATAAATTATTTCACCTCTCTATGCTTCCATTTCCCATCTGTAAAGTGGAAATAAAAAAAACATCCCTTGAACTTCTTTGAGATACATGGATGAAAGAGTTAGATTTCTGCAAAGAATTACTATTCATAGAGGAGACAAGGTCAGTGTTGTTCATAACTTAGGCTGGAGAGTAAAGTACAACAGCATAGGTGGGTGGTGTTTTGCCCCTGGATTTTGTTGTTAAAATGTTCAGAACTATGTTATTTATTCCACGGATATCATCATGAAATCCAGAATACTTAATAACTATTTTTCATGTCCTAAGGAAAATGTTTGTTTCATTATAATTCTAGTTACTTGGCTGTTTCTCTTTAGGCCTTGTCTATACTACTGGCTACATCAACGCATAGAGATCGATCTCTTGGGGATTGATGTATTGTGTCTTATCAGGACATGATAAATCCAGAGTTGACGGGAGTACCTCAAGATTGAACTCCAGCTCATCAAAAGGCGCAAGGCAGAGTTAATGGGGGAGCCCACTGTCGACCGCTGCCCTATGAGGATGGCAGGTATGTCGACCTAAGATAAGTCAACTTCAGCTACGGTATTCACGTAGCTGAAGTTGCGTATATTAGGTCGACCCTTCTCACCAGTGTAGACCAGGCCTTAGACTACTTCACTGGCAACAACTTAGACTTTTTGTTATCCTGTGTACCAGCTATTGAGATCTTTGCTGATATTCCCTTCATGATTAAATTTGCAGGAAATAGAGGGTGGAGTCAGAACATTTCTGGGACAACAAGTATTCCTAATTATGGAATTCACTCCATCAGCTGGAACCTTTACTTGTTGGCCAAGGCCAAGATTTCCTTTAAGCAATAATTTGAACATGGCTAAGATCAGAGGGCTTTTTTTTTTTTTTTAAATGGCTTGGTGTGAGTAATTGCTACTGTCTCCTATAGAAAGTAATATTTCTGTGAGTGTTGGGGGGGTTTTTTGTTTTTGTTTTTTGTCTAATTATAGACGAGTGAATAACTGTGTTGTCAGCTCTTGTGACTATTTTTAGTGTTGTGATACTTGTTTTTCTTAGCCCCACTTCCTGGAGCAATTAAAATCACATGAGAATTTCAGCATACTTCTCCCCCCCACACACACCTTTTTTCTTTTTTTTCTTTTTTTTTTTTTATGAAAGATATTTTCTGTATTTAAAAAAATTATGCTTGTTTAGAAAATTTTGGTAGGTCACATGGTATCATTTTAGTTTGTTGATGGGGTGATTATATTCCTTTAATGAGAAGAAGGATTTGGATGAGGCATGAGGATTTTCAGGGAAAGGAAGCAGTTTGGAGGTGAGTAACAGATAATTAGGATTAGAAAAATATAAACATTTTCCTTTGTAGGCAATCCAGGCTGGCCCAACACAGGAGTAATAGAAAATTATTAAGCTCTTGAAAGATTCATTGGCTGAGTATAGAGTTTAAGTGTAACTTTCTCTTGTCATAGGCACATAATGTAACTATCTGCATGTGCATGTTTTATTTGACATGAGCATTCCTGAAGCTTATTCATTTTTAAACTTTCGCAGCTACTCAGAAAATGTTTTGCCTTGTTTTCCCTGCTCTTAATATTCATGTCTATTGATTTTTACATAACAAATATTTAAATTGATTTTTATAACAGATATCTATTATCTATTAATATGGCCATTAGTCTAACTATGTAATATGTGCAAACACCCATTCCACATAGGAGAAGGGGGGAGGGACCAAAAAAAGGAGAACTTTCTTTATTTGCAGTTACATTCCCGTTCACTCCTATTTTTATACTGAACTAGCATAAGTGCCCGGCGTTGCTCGGGTCAGTCGGAGGTGGGGAGGGGGCAGACAGTTGACACCCCCTGACCAACCCCAACACCCACCCTTCACCCACCCTGACACCTTCCCACCCCCCCGACCAACCCCAAGACCCCCCGGCTCACTTATCCCCCGACCAAACCCGACAACCCCACCTGACCCCCCAAAACAAACCCAACACCCCCACCTCACCCCCCGACCAAACCCGACACCCCCACCTCACCCCCTGAGCAAACCCGACACCCCCACCTCACCCCCCGACCGAACAGTGTATTTAATAATCTGTGTGCTACACAGTGCACCGTGAGCCGGGGGGGGGGTGTCGGGTTTGGTCGGGGGGTCAGGTGGGGGTGTTGGGTTTGCTTGGGGGGGTCAGGTGGGGTTGTCGGGTTTGGTCGGGGGGTAAGTGAGCCGGGGGGTGTAGGGCTTGGTCTGGGGGGGTGGGAAGGTGTCGGGGTGGGTGAGGGGTGAGTGTTGCGGTTGGTCAGGGGGTGTTGCGGTTGGTGGGGGGTTGAGGTGGGGGTGTCAGGTTTGCTTGGGGGGATGAGGTAGGGGTGTCGGGTTCAGTCGGGGGTAAGTGAGCCGGGGGGGTGTCGGGTTTGGTCTGGGGGGGTGGGAAGGTGTCGTGGTGGGTGAGGGGTGAGGTGTGGGTGTTGGAGTTGGTCAGGGGGTGTTGCGGTTGGTGGGGGCGTGAGGTGGGGGTGTCGGGTTTGCTTGGGGGGGTGAGGTGGGAGTGTCGGGTTCGGTCGGGGGGTAAGTGAGCCGGGGGGTGTCAGGTTTGGTCTGGGGGTGTTGCGATTGGTGTGTGGGGGGGTGAGGTGGGGGTGTCAGGTTTGGTCGGGGGGTAAGTGAGCCAGGGGGTGTCGGGTTTGGTCTGGGGGGGTGGGAAGGTGTTGGGGTGGGTGAGGGGTGAGGGGTGGGTGTTGGGGTTGGTCAGGGGGTGTTGCGGTTGGTGGGGGGGTGAGGTGGCGGTGTTGGGTTTGGTTGGGGGGTAAGTGAGCCGGGGGGGGTGTCGGGTTTGGTATGGGCACCCACCCCAACACCTTCCCCCCCCCAGACCAAACCCAACACCACACCACACCCCTCACCCCCCCGACACCTTCCCACCCCCCCAGACCAACCCCGACACCCCCCCGGCTCACTTACCCCCCGACCAAACCCGACACCCCCACCTCACCCCCCAAGCAAACCCAACACCCCCACCTCACCCCCCCACCAACCGCAACACCCCCTGACCAACCCCAACACCCCCACCTCACCCCCCGACCGAACCCGACACCCCCACCTCACTTACCGTCCCACCAAACCCAACTCAGATCCGTCGCAGGGGGGGAGGGGGCCCAGAGCCGAGGGATTCCGGGGACCTTCGCAGGTGGGGGGGGCACAGAGCTGATGGAGTCCGGGGTTGAGGTGGGAGGGGCAGAGAACTGAGGGCTCTCCGGGGTTCCGTTGGGAGGGGGGAGGGGCAGAGAACTGAGGGATCTCCGGGGTTCCGTTGGGAGGGGCAGAGAACTGAGGGATCTCCGGGGTTCCGTTGGGAGGGGGGAGGGGCAGAGAACTGAGGGATCTCCGGGGTTCCGTTGGAGGAGGGAGGGGTGAGCTGAGCGAGTGAGGTGTCTGTTGGAGGGGGGTATTATGACATCATCACCACCTAACCGCCCAGCCGATGTGATTGACCCTGAAAGACTTTCATCCCTGGGGGGCGTCAGAGGTGAGATCCGAAAATTTTTCGACCCTTACCAGCATCTAGACCCCAAGACCCCTCACTGTACCAAATTTCAAGTCTCTGGCTCAAACGGTGCGGGAGGAGTTCGCAGTCATACGTACATACATACATACACACACCACTTGACTTTTATATATATAGACTAGCATAAGTGCCCGGCGCTGCTCGGGTCAGTCGGAGGTGGGAAGGGGGCAGACAGCTGACACCCCCTGACCAACCCCAACACCCCCCGGCTCACTTACCCCCCCAACCAAACCCAACACCCCCACCTGACCCCCCCGACCGAACCCGACACCCCCCACCTCACTTACCGTCCCACCAAACCCAACTCGGATCCGTCGCAGGCGGGGAGGGGGCCCAGAGCCGAGGGATTCCGGGGACCTTCGCAGGTGGAGGGGGGGCCCCACAGGGCTGATGGATTCCGGGATTCCGTTGGGAGGGGGGAGGGGCAGAGAACTGAGGGATTTCCGGGGTTCCGTTGGAGGAGGGAGGGGCAGTGAGCTGAGCGAGTGCGGTGTCTGTTGGAGGGGGTATTATGACATCACCACCACCTAACTGCCCAGCCGATATGATTGGCCCTTAAAGACTTTCACCCCTGGGGGGAGTCAGAGGTGAGATTCGGAAAATTTTTGACCCTTACGACCATCTAGACCCCAAGACCCCTAACTGTACCAAATTTCAAGTCTCTAGCTCAAACGGTGCAGGAGGAGTTCGCGGTCATACATACATACATACATACACCACTTGACTTTTATATATATAGATGATGTGTAGAAGCTGAAGGATCTGGTTATCTTGAATTGTATATATTTCACTTTCCTAAGAAGACGACATTGATGGCTATGTGTCATTTTTCCAGCATGCTAGAATCACTCCTTGTGGGGTGTATATATCAAGACTATCTTGAGTCAAATTTAGTGACAGCTGGAAATATCTTGTATTGCTCAGATATTGCCTCTTAGTATCTTGGAGACATGAACAGGCCTGACTTTCTCTCTTTCAGTTTAATGGAAATATTGAGTGAAGTATCTGTCTTTGGTAATATTAAAGGTGGCCAGAAGAGGCACATGAAAATTTGTAATTAAAATGCTTCCCTCCCTCCCCCCCTTTTTTTGTTTTACCTTTATTGGAATGCCATGCCTTGTTTTCCCTGTTGTAGGACTCAGATGTGAATGGGGTATTCTCTTGGCCTTTAAGAGTATGTCTACACTGCAATTAGACACCCACATCTGGTCTGTGCTAGCTGACTTGGGCTTGTGGGGCTCAGGCTAAGGGGTTGTTTAATTGCAGTGTAGACATCTGGGCTTGAGCTGCAGCCTAGGTTCTGGCATCTTCTCACCTCACAGAGTCCTAGAGCTCAGGGTCCAGCACAAGTGCAAATTTCTACATCGCAGTGAAATTGGCACATTATTCCGAACTTTGCAAACCCAAGTCAGCAGGCATGGGCCAGCTGAAGGTGTCTAATTGCAGTGTGCACATGAAGTGCACACACTGTGAAGCTTTGGGGTAGTGGAAGAGCTTTCTATGGCTAGTTTTGTTCTGTCCTCTTCAGACAGTGTATTGAATTTGGCATTGCTCCTTCACGAGAGGCACTGTGATGTAGTGCACTTAGCACAAGACTATAAATTCTAATCCCTCATGCTGATTTACCTTATGACCTAAGGCAATTCGCTTAGACCAACATTTGCACAGGTGTATATCTAAAGGTAGGCACTTCAAAATGTCTGAATTTCAGAGGTGTTGGACATTTGGAGTTCTCACTGAATTTAAAGGACATTACTAATGCACAATAACATTTGGGCCCAGTATCCCAGTTTAGGGTAAAAGGAAACTCTTCTAAATCTTACACAGAGGCTCTGGCAGAGGAAACTGGATTGAAAAGAGTTCTCCTCTATGCATGTATTGTGTCCTGGAGCAGATTGGTTGGCATTTAACAAACATATCTAAATGCTATAATTTTGATTGAGATTTCTCTCACTTCTCTTAATCCCAATCCAAGTGTGGATTGGACCCTCCCCCATGGAATTCCACCCTCATGATTGAGAGAAAGGGGGACAATTGTCTTTGATTCCTTCCCCTCTCATTGCAAACCGAGTTGGGAGTGTTCCATGGGTCGTCCTTCTGCTGGGAGTGGGGAGGAAATTAGATTGGCTAGAAGATGGGTGAGAAGTCAGGGTTGGTAATGTATACATTTTTCTTCATCTTGTTTAGTAGTGATTCCCTAACACTTGGAACAATCATATCTTTCACAAGCCTTCCTCAGGCATCCTGGAGGTGGAAGCAGTCAGTTGGAAGACCCTGAAAGTGTGGCTGGAATCAAAGTAAGGACAGAGCCTTACGGACTCCACTCAAATGGGCCAGGCTTCCTATGGGGGCATCACTGAATCCCCAAGAATCACGACGCTTTGGGGGCAAACTATGTGGCTTATTGGAAAAGAGAGTGGTTAGAGAGAGTGAGAATTCCACCTGTACCCCAAGACAGAAAAATAGGGTAAAATTGAGGAGCATGTTTTGTTTTCCTAGGGGAAAACAAAATCCATATTAGGATGCTTTGGAGAAAATGATCCAGATCCTAGATTTTATTTTCAGTTGTATTCTTGGTCTGAGATATTAACTTAAAAAAAAAAAGAAATTTATTTCTTAAATCCATAAATTCAACTATTTTCATACATCTATTATTAAGTTCTAATTTAAATCTCTTAAATCCTAGCTGAACTCTTTACGTTCAACAGCATGCAACGTTTTGCAGTCTTTGTTGCAAAATATATCTGTGGTATGAATTAGTAATAGGGTATTCAATCAACCTAGAAGAAACTCTCACTACACAGAATATATTAAGGATAAAAATCCAATAGTCTAATTTCATCTGTAACTTCCTGCTTCATCTCAGTTTTCAATTAGACCTATTCCAACAAGAAAAAAATCCCAGTTTATGTATTGGCTATGTAGTAGGGATGAATAACTGGGGCAGTCTTCAATTGTTGTGATATTTATTAAACTTTCTTTTTTAAGAATTGGGGGAGGGAGGATTCAGTAACAATAACAAAAACAAAAGGAAGGAATGGAAAATATCTTAAATTCCCCTTATTGATTTGTGAAAAGCCATTTGAGGTACATTTATTTTATGCTAATCATACCCCACAGATTTAGTTACTGTTATTAGAAGTACTTTATGGATTCCTTTTAGATGCATGAAGCATTATGTAGATATATTACCCACAAGAGAGTATTCTATAAAATCAAGTGATGCGAGAATGCAAAAATTTACTGAAGTAACAAAGTCTTGTAGCTGAAGGTGGAGTAATCATTAACTATTCATATTCCCATGAAAGAACACAGGAAATCTTACCCATTGCAAACATTCAGTTTCACATTGGGAACCATGTTACGTCAACTAAGAAATCAGGCGTGCGAAGACATAGGAATCTTACCAGATACAAAACAGAGTTAGGTGTATATAGCTGTGAATTTTTATTAGGAAATGGAGTTTCATTATTGTGTGAAACATTTTTTTTTTCAGTTCGAATTCAAGGTAATAAGGGACTCCCATATTAGCAAAAAATACTTCTTTTGTCATTTTAAAACAGTGAAACATGTCTTAGCTAGAAAACCCAATAGCATTTTTTTTCTGTAATAAAATATAGAAAGTTAAATAATAAAAGGATAAATGTATGTAATGTTGTTGTAGTCATGCCAGTCCCAGTATATTAGAGAGACCCAGTGGGTGTGATAATATAGTTGGTCTGATAAAACGTATTACCTCACACACCTTCTCTCTCTAAGGATAAATGTCTGCTAAACAGCTGATGTTCAAATTACACACAAATGAGGAGGCCTGCTCTTTCCACACCTGATTTTTTTTTTTTTTTTTTTTTTACCCTTGCAGAGGTGATGTATGTGCCAGGAACAGGAATCTTCCAAAACTATTCTTAAGAGTAAACCAGCCATCTGAATTAAAGATGCCACAAAGATAAAAGTATTAACAATAGAAACTGAATTAGAAAGGGGGGAAAAACATTAAAGGAAGATCCATGCCATGAAATTTGATGCTCCATGTATATGTGGATCATCTCTCTGGAATATTAAAGGGGGCACCTCTTTGTTGGATTTCACAGAGTTGATGGGCCTTATCTGCTGCGCGCAGAATCTTCTTATGTCGAGATGTGGTTGAAAACTTATATCTAAGTCAAAAAGTGCCAAAAAGATACTTTTTAAGGCTAGATTATGTCATGAAGACACAGTCCAGCTTTGGGTCCCATGTAGAGACACCAGAGGAAGAATGCTGTTCAGAGCTCTCAGAATGCAGGGACAGTCAGCACACCTGCTGTACTACATGTTTTCATGGGGCGCAGTTTACACTCAGCTGGATGGCCAGTCATCCTCTCTGGTTCATGGATAGGATGGAGCTGTGCTCCTCCTGCCTTTGCCCATGACTCCCCAACCCCCTTTTGGGCACACTTCACTTCCAGAGATCTGGGGAGAGAACAGTCATTAAGTTCCAAAGAGAGCAGGGCTGCAGTTCTGCCTCATCTTTGGGTGGATTGCACAAGGTGGTAGGCGGGGGAAGAAAAGGTTCCATATACTTCCCTTTCCCCCCACTGCACAGACAGCTCAGTTTTCAAGTTGTTAATGCAATTTTGTCATCTGTGTTGATTGAGCCAGTTTGTTGCATTTTGATGAGCTATCTTTTGCTTAAGAATTTAACCTATAATTTTAAAAAATAAGCCCTACATCATTTACAGTTGTGAATTTAATGTGCAACAGATGTAAACTGAGATTGTGATTTCTCTTTGGGTCTGCAGAAAGCCTGAAACAATAGCTCTGAGAGAGTTGTTGTATACAGTACCAGGGATCAGCAACCTTGGCACGCGGCCCCAAGGGTAAGTACCCTTGGTTGGCCCGGCCGGTTTGTTTACCTGCCGCATCTGCAGGTTAGGCCAATCATGGCTCCCACTGGCCACAGTTCACTGCTCCAGGCTGATGGGGGCAGCATGATGCGGCGCAGTGCTAGCCACCGCTTCCTGCAGTCCCCATGAATCTGAGTAGCCAGTGGGAGCCGCGATTGGCCAAACCTGCAGACATGGCAGGTAAACAAACCGGCCAGGCCCACCAAGGTTTCTTACCCTGTGGGGCCCCGTGCCAAGGTTGCCGATCTCTGTTCTGTACCTTATCATATAGATGGGTTGTTTACTTTGTCATCAATTACACGGCTGATCAGAGTAGGCATAAAGGAGATTTTCTCAAAATGTTGAAAATTCACAGAGGAAATAGTGAGTGCTATCTTCTTTTGAGATCTGTAGAAAGCACACTTTGGAAGAGTATCACTAGTTAGTTTCTCTAGTTAGATCTCTGATGGAATCCTGTGTGTTGACAAGACCTTCTTTTTTCTGTACATGAATATTCCTGATCCATGGATGGTGGGAATTAATTATAACACACAAATATTGGATCTAGATTAGATTAAAAATGGTGAACATGTCTTGTGAAATTCATTTTCACTATGTTCCTTTAAGGCAGGATCGCACCAGGATGCATAGGATTTACATTAGTGATAACTTTTTTGGCTGCATTGGAACAGGGTATCGTACCACTTTTCAAATGGTCAGAGAGTAGTGTGAAGGTGACTTAATATTTATCTTATCTTTTTAGATCTGTTGGACAGCTGTTTCTTTGAAGTCACCTAGTTTAGAACTGGACTGTTGTTGCAAAATCAGCAACAACACATACTCGATTATTGAGAATTCCTGGGAACCTATGAACTTTGCTGGTATTCTGTGTATAATTTGTTAGGATCTGGAAAAGGGCATAGTGGAAAAACTCACTTAGGGATTTATGGAACTGACATTTAGTTCAGTGTAAGTTTCTCCACATGTAGCTTCTTGAACTCTTGCCTGAGTGATTTGTCAAGGGCTCTTTGAGCTATCCTGAATGCCAGGATGTTGCTGAAGCTTTTAATTCTATGGATGCCTTGTAGAACATTTTGCATTGTGGTTCTGCGCAGTTGAGGCAGAAGTCGGGTTTTGTTTGCTACTGAAGGTCTCGGGTCTTTAAAATGTGGTGGTATACTTCAACTCTGGAGCAAGGAGAGGCCAATGATGTGCAACACCTGGGTTCTAGCTTGCAGAAAAATGTGGTTCCACTGGGTAAATAATAGTGTGAGAGATCTGTCACTGTAGATATAGACATTCTGAAATGTTGCTGCTAGCAAATTATATAGAAATTAATTATATCTGGGGACTTGTGGAAAAATATACTAAAATTTAATTAATAAAGAACTATCTCGGGTATTCTGTTAAATTTTATATATATATAATACATTTTTAAGAGCCAGTGAGGTGATAGATGCAGCTTTTTGGCCCCTCTTCAGTGCTTGCTAAGGAGTATTTATGTCTTCAAAAATAACTTCACATAATTATTAAATCCTTACCTTTCAAGAAGCAATTAACATCTTCTCCCAATTATCTACTTAGGTATAATTTTTAAAAATCACTTGTGTGAAATCATATATTTTTCTGTCACTTTTAATAAAGAAAAATACATTGTGTGTGTGTGTGCATGTATTTATGTAGTTTCATCATTATAGTATGACTATATATTTAATAAAATAGTCCAGGTGTTGAGGCTGTTAAACACATAAGCTGAATAGGAATCTGAGAGCACCTTTTTTGGAAAGTAAATCTCATGACCGGAAAAAGTACTACAAAAATAACATTTCTGCACAGATTTGAGACTCACATGGTGAGATGTCTCTCTGTGAAAATGGGATGTGGTACAAATTTCTTATGGGCATTTTCTTTTTGGGATATTGATGCTGTCACCTCAAATGCTTTATACCTGGATAAGATCAGTGGAAACACTGATTTCAAGCAGAGGTGTTTTTTGTTGTTGTTGTTGTTTTTGTTTGTTTTGTTTTTAGAGTATATTGTACTAACTATAATATGTGTTTAATGTATGTCTGACCATGCTGGGGCTGGTCACAATGAACATGTTCACATCTGTATTCTACGTAGTTTGCATTTATACTAGAGTATGTAATGTTTTGTGAAAACTCCAGGTTCCAGGGTTACTTATGGCATGGGAGACCAGTCAGGTAGCACAGATGTTCTGTAGATGTACCCTTAACTTTCTTCCATGCAGTCCTTATGCAAGCTGAAACGTTCTGTGAGGCAACTGCCCTCTCCTGCTTTAAATCCCTCCACGAAAGCCACTTCCTCTATGATGCCTGCAAGAAATCAGCCAACTGAAAATGACAATGTTGAAGAGAAGTTGGTATCAGTTTATTATACTTAAAGGTCCTTAAAAAAATTACCTATGTTAAGGTTAGGAAGTGCCAGTATAAAGGTTGCCTGCATAACCTTATTTCATTCTCTTTGTGCATATGCATTATGATACAGCCTTTATTACATGATATCATCCTATCTTTCCCATAGGATCCATGACTTTTTCCATAGAAAGATTGTTTTGGTATTACACTAAATATGGAATATAAAAATTATTACCTCAGTCCTTATTTAATGAATGTCATCCAAACCCTCCATTGAACACAAAATTAATAATTTTGTAATGGATGTTATGCTGCTCTTCATAATATCTGAGTGCTTCATAGACACTAATCTTCACAGAGAATACTGCCTAATCAAACAGGTTATCTCCATTTTTACAGACTAGAAACTGAGGCACAGAGACATTAAGACCTAAAGCATTCACAAATTTTATATACCCAATATGAGATGCCGAGAACCTGATTATATTTTTGACTACATAGCATTTTATAGCACTTAAGTTATGAGTACACACTACTTCAAAGTCTGGGAACATACAGATAGGGAACAATTGTGAACTTGTTGGTGTATTTGATCTATCAGCATCACACAGGAACTCTGTGGCAGAGGCAGGGATAGGGTCCAATTCTTCAGGGCAGCAGTCAGCCATCTTCACTATCAGACACTCCTTTCTCTTCCTGTAATTCCCTCCTCATGTAACGTACAACTTTTGCTATGAATAAAGAAGGGATTCTATAGGTCTCATTCACTGCACAACACTGATTAATTCTTAGAGTATCATCCAGCCCCTCTCTATTCAAGATCTATCCACTATCCCAGAGCAAATGGATGTTTTTACTAACATGTACAGTAATGAAATTATTAACCATATTTACAGAATAATTATGCTTCAGAATTAAAAATCTATTGAGTTTAACTTGAGGCAGTTAATTCATTTTTTAGGCACATATGCTGATACTTTTGTGGACAGCTCAAGTAAAGGCACTTTATGTGAAGGATTTAAATAAGGTTATGGGAAAAATAATATTTCTATCCAACGCGGTGGCCTGGTGGAATGGGTGGGGGAGGGGAAGTCTGCAACAGCTGGGACCCTCCTGTAAACCTGATTTGTGGATCCAGCCAACGCAGAATACATCAACATTTGTTTTTGTCCCAAATTAGGGTGAAAAGTTTACATTTAGAACATTTTCACACAACATAAATGCTGGAAAATTGTTATTGATTGAAACAAAATATGTCAGTATTCTGAAATGTCAGTCCTTTTGAAATGAAATGACTTGAAAGACACCGTTTCAAGCCATTTCAACATCAAATTGTATTTCCATTTCTTGACAGGATGCCTTAGGGGCACAACCAGAAATTTCCTAAGGGGCAGAGGCCCAATGAGAGAATCCCTCTCCAATAAGGCAATTGTCCTGGGGCACAGCTGGGCTTGGTGTACAGCTCACAGCGGATGGAGTCAGCTGCAGGCAGGTATGCAGGGCTTTTCCCAGGGAAAGAGGTGTTGGGAGTGCCAAGCCCAGTCCCCTAGTGCCAGGGCAGGGCACAGACCAGAGTGTGCAGGGACAGGTACTATGCAGCTACAGAACCTTCCAACGCCCCCACTTCCTGTGGAAAGCCCCAGCTTCTGGGCTGTAGCCCTTCTCCATACTGCTTCCCTGGGAAAGTTTTGGGGCTTCCCTTCCCAGCCTGCAGAGTCAGTTTTCCTGCAGGGGGCTCCTTCATTGGGCAGGGATGCTGCCATCACAGTCTGTTACTTCTGTGGGTCCTTGGCTCTGGGGTCACTCCATGCAGCTGTCTTGGCCATGCCCAGGACAAGATGCATTGGCTGCTGTATCTTTGCTCAGAGTTGTCCAAGGGGCATGGGAATCTGCCCCCTACTATCATGCTGTGTCCCTGGTTATAGGAGTAGTTGTTCTGGAGCCTGATGCTCCCGGTCCTCCCCCAGGTCAGGCTCTCTAGATGGACTATACTTTCCATAATCCACCGGGAGTCATGCAGCTACCATGATGCACCACACAGCTCAGTCAGACAGGAGTCCCTGAATTGCATTATAGGAGATGTACTCTTACAGGGAGCTACATCCATAAGAGAAAATGGGAGCTGTAGCTACAGCTTCCATAAGGCAAAACATGCACATTAGAGAGATGTCATTTACTTTTTTTTACATTATGACCTAAACTGAAGTATTTCACTTCAGTTTTACCAATAGAAAAAAAAATTGGGCAATATTTGAAATGGCATTTTTTGTGAAAGAATTTCCTGACAACTCTTCCTACCACTCCCCTGCATGTCAACCACCACATTTATTTCTAATCTTTGGGGTGTGCACAATAGCCATTCTCCTCTTGTTAGGTTCTTTCTTATCCACTGACTGGCGCTTGTCACATACAATTGTTGCTTCACTGTGTCTGCTGAAGGCATTGCACTGTAATGGTTTGCATCCAGAACAATCATAGAAGCTGAAACTATTTTTTTCTTAAATAAAGGTTAATTTCTGCAGAAACTGATACAGCCACAAAAGTTATATATTAGCCAAGGACAGAACCCAGATCTTCCAATATATACGTGTGTGTGTGTTTTTCCTAGCGTTATTACCGCACTATGGCAGGGTATATGTATGTATGTATGTAAAAGCCCGTGGACACAGGCCAATGGAAACTGCTCGTGGCGCCCCCCACTCGCTAAGCTCTCTCCCCCCTCCCTCCCTCCAATGCCCCCCGCTCAGCTCCCTCCCCCCCCTAACGACCCCCCCTCGCTCAGCTCCCTCCCTCAGGTTCAAAATAATAAGTAAGAAGAACTCCCCCCGTCCCCCGAGCGGTCTGGCTTACCCACCCCCGCCTGGCTGCGTGTGCTTGGCACTGAGCGATCCCGGGGAAGGGCTCGTGTAGGTGGTCCCTAGCGGAGCTGGTTTGCTGTAATCCACCCAACTTCAGCACCCAGCTGGCAGGGAGAGCGAGCGAGGGGGAGGGAGGCAGGGAGCGAGCGCACATGAGCCTTGCCATTCACGCTGGACCCAGCAGAGCCGCTGCAGTTTCCCCGCTTCTCCTTGCGTGGTGTGAGTCACTCCCAGGCCCGTGCCTCCGCTTCCTCCCCGGGGAGCTGGCCCTGAGAAGGCTGGCGGAGAGCCCCAGGGAGTGGTCCAGAGGGGGATGCACTGGGAGAACCGGTGCTGTTGGCCCGAGGGCTCTAGAAATGAGGCTCCAGCCAAACATGGGTGCTTGTGGGAAGGGAGACTCGATCTGTTCTTAAATCACTTGGCTCTGGGCAGGAGTGAGTAGGGGCTGTGTGTGCCAGTGGGGTGCTGACCCCCTCACTGAGTCCAGCTGTGTTTTGTATGGAGAGCAGGGGCAGCTTGGGACAGGCGCCTCCTTTTCTGGTTCTGAAGTGGAAATAAATGTCATGGATAAATACAGAAGTGAATACTATTAAATGGTACCTCAGCCACCTTGTGTCTCAGGGCTAAATACAGTGTGTGTGTGTGGGGGGGAAGGTAGCTGGACCTGGACCGGGCTGTCTCTACAGCCTGTGGCGGCGGACGCGCGGTGACCATTTTGTGCCACCGAACTACACCTCCCAGCATGCCATTCGTCTGGGCCGTCTCTACTGGGCATGACTGCTTCACACACCGTTCGCTTGTCTTTTATAATATAGGATGTATGTGTATATATATATGTGTGTGTGTGTATAATACTGATATAATATTCAGCTGTGAGATCCAGTGGAAGGGAGTTTAGACTTGGAAGATCTGGGTTCTGTCCTTGGCTCTATTGTTTGTTGCCTAATGTGGCTCCATGCAAATCATGTATCTTCTGTACCTTCTAAGGTGGTAGAAAAATGATATAATGCATTATTTGACTCCATGGTTTTGGAATTAAAAACTGCATGGTAATTCTTACTCAGAAGGGAGCAGAGTTAAGGTTGCATGTGCATCATTAATTCTGTCCATTTTGACTTTTGAATCTCTGACAGTGCAGTCTTAAGTTTCTTAGATATAAGTGTCAAGGAACATATTTAACTATATTCTCTGGATGTGACAATATTGTTCAGAAGAAATATGTATTCTAATAAGGAGGGGAAAAAATAAAAGCCAGATCAGCAGGATGTGATTTAGATGGGTGCTTCTATCTTGCCTGCCAAGGACATATTAACCCAGAAGAGAGAATCTTTGTCATTTTTTGCAGTGTAAATCAGTCAAATTTGAGGAAAATATATACGGTTAACCTTGAGGTCTTTAGCATTTTATTTCTCATCTTGGAGTGAAATTTAGCACCATAGAACTATAAGGGGGTTGGAAGGTCTGAATTCACGCCAACTGATAGGTTGGGTTTTGTACAATTCTGTAGATCCTCTGCAGCTGCTATTTCAGCCTCAACTCATGAAGTGACTTCCGGGTATTCCCCACATGAGAAATGTGGGCCACTGGAGACACACAATCATAGACTCAGTGGCATCCTTGGCCCATCCACAACCCATTTCCCTACTTTTTAGTGACACACATCTTGTGTGGAGCCCTCTTGGACTCCAGCTTTGACATTCACCCATTTCTGTGCAGTAAAACCACACAGTTCAACATTATGGGAAGTTTCCCACGACCTTAATGTAGTTGGGTGAGTTTCATTCTCTCTGATTAGGGCACACTAACTTTGTTGTAGCCAGTGACATTATAGAAACCCCATTACAGTGTAGTACACGGGATAAATCTAGTATCTAAATCCTAAGTGTGACACTGACAATTTCCTGCAATATCCTGAATGAACTTTATATAATTAAGTTAAACCGTATTGAATTAAGTTTAATACATTTGGTGGGTATATTGAATTAAATCATTTGTGATTATTGTGACATTGTGAGTGCCTTCTCTTCTAGGGGATGATCATGTAGTTTTTGTTAGCTACCTTTTGAAGCCCCTCCCCTCAAGGAAAGGTATGCATGTACTAGTTCAAACTCAATTATCCCGGGAGCAACAGACAAGGAAAGGGTTTTTGGATAAAGTGCCTGCTTTTAAATTGGCTCGCAGCTTTTTTCCTAAGACCCTTGTTCCATGGAGGTCCCCAATCCTCAGGGTAGGGTTGGAAGGACTGGGCCTAGTTAGGCCCCTGAAGACTGGTTGCTTGTTCTGAGATTAAACTGATAAACTTGTAAGCACAAAGAATACCCTGGGATTTAGGGTAGCCATGTCTGTTTCCTCTGTAGTTTAAAAAGCACTTACAATAAAAATAAGCTTGCATGGAAGGAACTGTGTGGTAACTTATAAATGTAGCAATTACACCTGTTAACCAACTGCAAAGGGAAAGTAAGCAGTTGTTGGGCAAACTGGGAATAAGAGTGAAGGCAGGATTCTGTTCAGCCTGGAAATACCTTGGTCAGGAGGAGGAGAAATGTTGCCAGAGAGGCAATGGGTTCAGAGCTGGAAGCCTGAGAGTGAGTGCCCTTGCTGGATCATTGGAGAAAATACATCAAGGTTGCCCTGAAATGTGACACCACATCATGTTGTCTAAATATGTGTAGAGGGGAGGAACACAGCACTTTTACATGTCACACAAATTTATAGATTGGTGTGTGACATAAAACCACAAAGCTAGTAAAACAAATTGGAATACCTTCGTTTAGTGGGTTTCTGGGAAGACTTAATAACACAACTGTAATGAGCAGAAAAAATAAAGTTGGATCTGAATCTTGAAGCACTGTATTATAACAGAGAGGGCCCAGGGAATTACAGACCAGTCAGATTAATGTTGATACTTTGAAAGATAATGGAATAATTATTAAACAATCATAAGCATAAGAATAATGGGGTGAGAGGGAATAGCCAATATGGATTTCTCAAAAACAAATTGTGCCAAACCATCCTTATTTCCTTCTTTGGCAGTGTGACTGGCTTAGTGGATAGGGAGAAAGCAATAGATAAATTATATCTTAGTAAGTCTTTTGACAGTTCCACATGACATTCTCATAGGGACATTAGGGAAATGTGGTTAAATGAAATTACTAAAGTGGGTGCACAACTGGTTGAAAGACCATACTCAGAGTAGTTACCAATGGTTCACTGTCAAACTGGGAGTGTGCATTTAGTGGGGTCATGCTGGGACCAGTCCTGGGTACAGTAGTAGTCAATATTTTCATAATGGCTTGGATAATGGAGTGGATAGTATCCTTATGACATTTTGCAGATGACACCAAACCAGAGTTAGAACATTGCAAGCACTTTGCAGGACAGGATTAGAATTCAAAACAACCTTGACAAATTGGAAAATTGGTGGGAAAACAACAAGATGAAAGCCAATGAAGACCAGTGCAAAGTACTTTATTTAGGAAGGAAAAACCAAATGCATAACTCACCTTACTCTCCATTGTGTATAGTACTTTTTTGAAAAATATCTCTGGCTTATAGTAGATTGCAAATTGAATACGAGTGAATGTGATGCAGTTGCCAAAAAAAAAAAGGCTAATATCTATCTGAAGTGTAATAACAGAAGTGTTGTATGTAAAAAACAGGAAGGAATTGTCCCACTCTTCTCCGTACTGGTAAGGCCTCAGCTGGAGTATTGTCTTGTTCTTTGAGCAGCACTTTAGGCCAGGAACCACAGCCAATGGTAGCTGCAGGGGTGGGGCGTACAGACAGAGGCAGTGGTGGAGCTAGGAGCGGCTTCCAAGCAGCCTCCCAAGGTAAGCACTGCCCAGAGCCCTCACGCCCCCCTGCATGCCCCAACCCTGAGCCCCCTCCCACATGCACCCAAAACCCTGCTGCTGCTCAGAAGGGGGGACAGTGGCCTGAGACTGCCCCCACAGTGACCGGTGTGGCTGTCCCGGGGGCTGCCCAGCTCCTCAGGGACACTGGCCCTGGCTGCTGCAGAAGTCACGGCGGTTCCAAATAGTCACAGAATCTGTGACTTCGTGTGACGAACTCTCAGCCTTATTATTTATAGACTAAATCAAGTCTTAGTTTATAGACTAAACCTTCTCTCTTGAAAGCAAAATGGATTGAACTCTTTGAGTCACTGTAAGGCCTTTTATCATTCTTGTGACTCTTCTATGAACCCTCTCGAATTTATCAGCATCCTTCTTGAATTTAAAAATTCTCAATTTAAAAATTGCCAATGATGGAGAATCTGCCCTGACTATTCGTAACTTATTCAAGTGGTTAGACAGACTCAGGTTTTTTTTAAATGCTCTATTTCAAGTCTGTTGTCTAACTTCAACTTCCAGTTATTGAATATCATGACACCTTTTCTCTGCTGCATTGAAGAGCCCATTTTTACATATTGGTTTCCTACGAAATATATAGAGACTGCTAAGAAAATTGATCTCTTTGAGTCTATCACTATCAAACACTTTTTCTAATCCTTTCATTGTTCTCATGGCTTTTCTTTCAACCTCTTCACAATTCAAGAAGGATGTTGAAAAATTGGGCACCAGAACTGAATGCAGTATTCTGGCAGCAGTCAAACCAGTGTCAGATACAGAGGTAATACAATCTCCCTGGCTATATTCAAGGTTCCCCTATTCATACATCCAAGGATAGCACAGTCATTTTGGCATTGTGTTGCAGTGGGAGTTCATGTTCAGCTGATTATCCACGGACAACCCCAAATTCTTTTCAGAGCTGATTTTCAGGATAAAGGCTCCCTCATATGCTAACTGTGGGATATGTTTTTTGT
This sequence comes from Sternotherus odoratus, assembly GCA_032164245.1. Classification (NCBI taxonomy): domain Eukaryota; kingdom Metazoa; phylum Chordata; order Testudines; family Kinosternidae; genus Sternotherus; species Sternotherus odoratus. The sequence goes on from JAVMKO010000002.1 coordinate 109,660,319, forward strand.
TCCTAGATATATAACTTTACATTTAGCTGTACAGTAAACCCTCGATTTCGCAGACCTCGATTTAACGGACTTCGGATTTAACGGACAAAATTTCCGGTCCATATGTCATATGTGAAAATTAACACCCTGTTAATTTTAAAATGCTTTTAACCAAAATTTGCTTATAATTAAATTAACAGGTTATTTTTTTGTTGTTAATTCATTGTTATTTTTAACAAATTTTAGTGAATAGGCCATATGTTGGAAAAACACTGTAGTAATTTCGCCGACATAAATAAATATTACATATCTACAACTATAGTCTACATATTTAAATCCAAGAGTCACTGCTCGTAAACCAAGTTCGGTGAATGATTAACACGTGATCACACCACATCACGCACGGTAATTGGTTCTGTTGTCATATGGCGTGACTTTCTGCAGCAGTTTTAACGCGTGCTGGCCGATGTTCCAATGTGCGCTAAGCCACGCCCCAGCCGTGTGCATTTGTTTACTCGCGGTGACTGGTGAATGCACACATTTACTAGACCTATTCAGTATAAATTTAAAATTATGTATGTACGGTAAAACACATCGTTGTAACCCTAACCTTAAAATATGGACAAACGGAAAAGAGTTAATTTAACGCTAAATCAAAAATTAGAAGTCATACAAAAGTTGGAGTCGGGAGTGTCTGTGTCTCGTATATGTGAGCAATATGGCATAAAAAAGCAAACTATCGGACATAAAAAAAAAGACAAAATAAAAAAAATTGCATTAATATGTGATGTAGGTGCAAACACCAATCCCAGAAAACCTATGAAATTGGCACATGAAACTTCAGTTGAAGAGGCATTGTTGAATTGGTACGCACAACAACGTTCTTGTGGGGTTCCAGTTCGGGCAGTTGAATTGAAATCTGCAGCAATTAAATTAGCAAATCATATGAACACACCATTCAAAGCAAGTGATAGATGGCTTTGGCGCTTTCGCAAAAGGCACGGAATTATGAACAAACGAATTTACGGCAAAGCTTCAAGTGCTCCAACAGAAGATATTGAACCATTTAGGCAAAAATTAATAGAACGTATAAATAACGAAATGCAATTACAGTCTCAGATTTATAATGCTGATGAAACTGGATTGTTCTGGCGTTCTCTGCCTGAAAACACACAAGCCTCCAAATATGAAAAATCGACACCTGGAAGAAAAATCAGGAAAGACAGGATCTCGGCGCTGCTTTGTGCCAACGCCGATGGATCGCATAAACTGACACCTGTAATTGTTGACAAATCTCATAAACCTAGAGTTTAAAAAATATAATGAATCATCTGCCCGTTTTGTATTATAACTCTAAAATGGCATGGTTCAACTCGGACATTTTCCAAGACTGTTTGTTTTTTTAAAGAATTTGTACCTTCAGTCAGGAAATTTCAAGGTGAAGAGCTTGGAATACCACCGGAAGATGCAAAATATTTATTGCTTTTAGACAATGCTCCTGCTCATCCATCCGAAAATATTTTATGTTCAGAAGATGGCAAATTTAGATGTATGTTTTTGCCAAAAAATACAACATCACTTATCCAGCCCATGGACCAGGGGATAATTCTGGCAACCAAATGAATATACCGCAAAAAGTTTTTAGAGGAAGTCATGGTTGTATTGCAGGATGAAGATAATGAAGAAGATACAAGAGGACAGCGTACCTTTCAAAACTTAGTTACAGTTTAAAATCGGCCATTTTTAATTTTGCTGCAGCATGGAAAGAAGTGAAAGTGCAAACATTGGAAAATGGTTGGAAGAATTTGCTTGACGACGAAGATGCAGACTTGGATTTAGAAGGGCTCGAGGTTACTGATTACTGTAGGACAATACAGAATATTGGTGGAGAAGAAGTAGCTGAGGAAGTTGTTTTACAGTGGTTAGAAGAAGATGAAGGTGACCCTGGGTATCACATCATGACTGAAAGTGAAATAACAGATGAGGTTATGCCCTTGGAAGACGAGGATGGGAGTGAAGATAATGAGGAAGAAACAACATGCCCAAAAATAAAGGTATCGGTGATTAGATCGCATCTTGACGATCTAATAACATTTATTGACAATTCATCAGATAACAACTAAATTCAGCTTTATTACACCCATTTTCGTAATTTTAGGGAGTTAATTATAAAAAAAAAACAGCAAACTTCAAAAGTTCAAACAAAAGTTGATAGTTTTTTTTCAAAGCAGGATTACCTAAAGCAAGCGCCTAGACATCGAACATTGTCACGCCACAACGGGAGTGTCTGGATATATCATCATCCGAAGACGAATAAATAGGAAAAAAAATGTTTTTATAAAATTTAAATTTGATTTGAAGAACATTGTTTATTTGTTTAGTTAAATATAATTAAAGTGTATTTTTGGGAAAATGTTTGTTTATTTATTTCAATTTAGATCGCATACTTGTTTATTACAGTCTCAAAACTACGGTGAGTACATAAGCAATAATACATATAGAAAACTTTTCTGTGAAATTAAACTTTTCATACATACTTAATTTTAATTACACAAACGTGTCTACATAAGTAAAAACAGGTAAACTAATTTGTCAATTTTTTAACATACGCATTCGGAAAACCTACTTTATTATATAATGGACTTTCGGCTTTAATGGACACCCCCTCGCCCGAATTAGTCAGTTATATCGAGGTTTTACTCTATTTAAAACACACATTTTTTGCTTGTCTAGTATAACAAGTAATCCATTTCTGTCAGTGACCTGTCCTCTTCATTATTTACTGCTCCCCTAATTTCTGTGTCCCCTTGGGAAGTCATTGTTCCTGTCTTAGAGTCCAGGCACGGCCCTCCAGCTGTGCTGTTCGGGGAGATTGTCCCTTGTGAGAAGAGTAAAAGCAGTCCAAACAGAAATTCTGTATGTTTCTGCAGCCTGCAAATAACAGATTCCTCGGCCTTCAGGAAGACCAATGTGAATACAAAGAAAATAAAAGGGTAGAAGAGTGAAGGGACAACTATGACTTCAAGGCTACAGAGACCAGAGATGGATGAAAGGTCTAAGTCAAGGTGACAGGAGAGATGCAATTGTCTTAGTATGCACTTCTTGTCTAAGAAAAGAATTTCTGTCTTTGAGATGTTTAGCAGAAGGGATATGAGGGACAAATTTTAGTCAAAGGTGTGAGAGAAGATTGAAAGGAAGTGGTCACTGAAGATGTTGGGACATATGTACAGTGTAAAATAATCAGTGTGAAGCAGTGGATAAATAAGGAATGCAACAGCAGTCTCTACCTTTAACTTCAAGTGCTGATATTGTGTGAGAAGGCAGCGGAGGGTTGAAAATTGAGCTGTCTCCTGAAATGAAAGTACAGTGAAACCTCGATTTAACGGACTAATTGGGGTGAGGGGGTGTCCGTTAAAGCCAAAAGTCCGTTATTTAATAATTTTTAAAAATCATTAAATAACAGGACTTTTGGCTTTAATGGACACCCCCTCACCCGAATTAGTCCCTTATATAGAGGTTTTAGGAGCTGTCAAACCCCCCCCCACCTGCCTGGCTCCCCGCAACGGGGAGCCAGGCGGGTGGGCTGAGAGCTCCCGCCTGGCTCCCCGCTGCGGGGAGCCAGGCGGGAACTGTCAGCCCGCCCGCCCAGCTCCCGCTGCGGGGAGCCCGGCGGGAGCTGTCAACTCGCCCGGCTCCCCGCAGCGGGGAGCCAGGCGGGAACTGTCAACCCCCCCCCCCCCGCCCGGCTCCCTGCTGCGGGGAGGGGGGGTTGACAGCTTCCGCCCGGCCCTCCGCTGCGGGGAGCCGGGCAGGAGCTGTCAACCCGGCCGCCCGGCTCCCCTCTGCGGGGAGCCGGGCGTGAGCTGTCAAACCCCCCCCCCCGGCTCCCTGCAGCGGGGAGCCCGGCGGGAACTGTCAACCCCCCCGCCCGGCTCCCCGCAGTGGGGAGCCCGGCGGGAGCTGTCAAACCCCCCCCCCCGCCCGGCTCCCCGCTGCGGGGAGCCGGGGGGGGTTGACAGCTCCCGCCCGGCTCTCCGCTGCGGGGAGCCGGGCAGGAGCTGTCAAACCGGCCGGCCGGCTCCCCTCTGCGGGGAGCCAGGCGGGAACTGTCAACCCCCCCTCCCCCTCCTCGCAGCGGGGAGCCGGGCGGGGGGGGGGGGGGTTGACAGCTCCCGCCGGGCTCCCCGCAGCGGGGAGCCCAGCGGGAGCTGTCAACTCCCCCGCCCGGCTCCCGGCAGTGGGGAACCCGGCGGGCACTGTCAACCCCCCCGCCCGGCTCCCCGCTGCGGGGAGCCAGGCGGGAACTGTCAACCCCCCCCCCCCCGCCCGGCTCCCTGCTGCGGGGAGGGGGGGTTGACAGCTTCCGCCCGGCCCTCCGCTGCGGGGAGCCGGGCAGGAGCTGTCAACCCGGCCGCCCGGGCTCAAAACCCCCCCGTCCGTCCGTCTCCCCGCTGCGAGGAGCCGGGCGGGGGGGTTGACAGGCTCTGGTGCGGGGAGCCGAGCGGAGGCTCTCAAACGCCCCCCCGCCCGGCTCCCCGTTGCGGGGAGCCGGGCGGGGGGGGTTGACAGCTCCCGCTCTGCTCCCCCCAGCGGGGAGCCAATCGGGAGCTCTCAAACCCCCCCCCCCACACTCCCCGTTGCGGGGAGCCGGGCGGGGGGGTTGACAGCTCCCGCCCGGCTCCCCCCAGCGGGAAGCCCGGCGGGAGCTGTCAAACCCCCCGCCCGGCTTCCCGCTGCGGGGAGCCGGGCGGGAGCTCTCAAACGCCTCCCCCCGCCCGGCTCCCCGTTGCGGGGAGCCGGGCGGGGGGGTTGACAGCTCCCGCTCTGCTCCCCCCAGCGGGGAGCCGGGCGGGAGCTCTCAAACCCCCCCCCCCCACTCCCCGTTGCGGGGAGCCGGGCGGGGGGGTTGACAGCTCCCGCCCGGCTCCCCCCAGCGGGAAGCCCGGCGGGAGCTGTCAAACCCCCCGCCCGGCTTCCCGCTGCGGGGAGCCGGGCGGGAGCTCTCAAACGCCTCCCCCCGTCCGGCTCCCCGTTGCGGGGAGCCGGGCGGGGGGGCGGGGGGGTTTGACAGCTCCCGCAGGGGTCCCTGCTGCGGGGAGCCGGGCGGGAGCTGTCAACCCAGCCGGCTCCCTGGGGCGGGAGCCGGCAGACCCCAATAACGGATTTCGGATGCATCGGAAATTTTGTCCGTTGCATCCGAAGTCCGTTAAATCGGGGTCCGTTAAATCGAGGGTTTACTGTACAGTAGTATCTCAAAGTTACAAACACCTTGAGAATGGAGGTTATTTGGTGGTTTCAAAAATTTACAAATGAACACTAAACTTCATACAGTTCTGAAACTTTACTATGCAGAAGTAAAATGTTGCTTACAATCTTTTATAGTAATTTATGTTTATTAAAGTACTGAAGTGTTTGCCTGAGTGTATACTTCCAGTTCCAAAAGAGGTGTATGTTGACTGGCCTGTTTGTAACTCTGAGGTTCTACTGTAGGGTGAGACAATGAGAGCCAAGAGGGCACTGGATATATCTGTAGGTGAGCCAAGAGAAGGGAATGGTCAAAAGTTATGGATTGGTTGAAGGTACAAGGTGTAATGGAATTTCTGAAAATGGCAGCTTGGAATGCTGCAAGATTTGAGAGGCTGGATGAAATGATAGAAAAAGGACCAAAGAACGTGGCGCTCTCAAAAGACTCGGTGATGTGAGGAAGATTTGGGGGGGGACTAAAAATAAGGGGGAAATCAGAATTAGAATAGAAGGGGGAAATTACTGGGGAGAGACATTTGAGGTGTCAATATAATTGAAATGTAATTTACATTGAGAAAAGTGAATTCCTTTTATTTGGCAGCAGAAAGGAGAGGACAGCTAAAAAAGTGGTGAGGAAGGTTTAGTCTTTTAAAGGGAGCAAGCATTACCAGCACTTTGGAAAAGCAGAAGTAGAGACTGGACTTTGCAACTCATCAAATAAAATGTCATTGATATACCTGAGAATTGTTAGAATTTGACACCCATTGCTTCCCATAATATGTAGATAATTCCAGCTCTTAACATTTCATCCACTTTGATCTTCTAACTTTTCTCCTTTAAATCTGTGGTTTAATAAGGCAGTTGGGCAATAGGATTTATATTAGCAGTGTCAGTGTGGCATTTGATTAAGCAAATCTTTCTAGGCTTATTATTTAAAATGCTGGATTCTCATTGTGAGGGCTTAATTCTGTCTTCCTAATTTTATTACAATTGTAGATTCAACCTGCATTCTAATTGTCAGTAGTTTTTCAGAGTCCTCATTCTGTTCTGGGTTGTTAAAACCAGAGAAGCTTATGTCTGTCTAGACTTTTTTTATTTCCACAGATATGCACTTTATTGTTGGAGGCCTGGTGTGTGTGTGGGGGGGTGGGGGGGTGAGACCACGTTTTTCCACTCATTGAGGCTGCCCTGTGGACTGTAATATCTCAATTACAAGGCCCCGATAAAAAGGGTTATTGAATAACAGAGCTTAGATTTTCTGACCCTTACCTCATAACAAAACCCTTTTAAAAACCTAAGTTTTACTTTGACTGTCCTTCCATGGAACTGGGTGGAGCTGTAATGAATCTTTGTGACTGTATTGGTAGCTCCGTACTCTTGTTCTTGTGGACTGACTCGGCTGCCCAAATAAGGGTATGTCTTCACTACAGGACTAGGTCGATTTCTCTTAATTCGATTTTCTAAACTCGATTTTAGAAAATCAAATCAGTGTGTCCCCACCAGGACAGCAGGTCGACAGTGGTCGACACTGTCTGTCCTAGACCTTTTGCAGGGGTCGACATAGCCCGCATTGCACTTTGGGTAGGTAGCCCACAGTGCAATGTGTGCCGGACCCCCCCCCCCGCCCAAGCAGCCCCGCGGACCCCCGCCCCGCCCGCCTGAACAGCCCCCCCGCCCGCCCGGGGGGGGGAGCCGGCGCGGGGCTGCTTGGGCGAGCGGGGGGGGGGTCCGCGGGGCTGCTCGGACGTCGGAGGCTTAACTTCAGATGCCTCTTCACTTACTCACAGTAGACATAGAGAAGTCGATTTTAGCCTTACTTCTCTCGTCAGGCAGGAGTTACAAATTTGATTTTGAGGGCCCTTTAAATTGACTTTAAGGGCATGTATGTGAAGACAGGTACACCTTTAATTCGACCTAACGTCGTTAAGGTCGAATTAAAGTGGTAGTGAAGACATGCCCTTTAAGACTATCTATTAAGACTATCTATTGATTTTTAGTTTTTTAAAAGGGCGGGGGGGGGGGGGGGGAGAAGCTCTTGGTTTATCTTAAAGCTATCAGACATGTTTGCATGAGTATATATATTAATGCTAGTGCGACGGCTAGGGTTGTCAACTTTCTAACCACACAGAACCGAGAATCTCTTCCCTGCCCTTTCCTGAGGCCTCACCCTTCTGAGTGTCTCTTCTCTCCTCCCCCCACCCCCTCGATCCATTCCTCCTACCTCCGTGGCGTGCTCTTCCCCACCCTCACTCACTTTCATCGTGTTGGGGCAGGAGGTTGAGGTGTGGGACTAGTCTTGGCTTCAAAATTACAGCTCACGTGAACACATGCTACTGGATAATTAATTCTGTACTTGCATAGAGAGTAAGGCCACGGGCAGAGAGATTAATGCATTTTTACATTGTAAATTTTATATAAATCAAGATTCAAACATAGTCACATTTAGTGGGAAAATATTTTTATTTGATGCTGTATATATTTCACAATATCCAAACCCCTTGAAATAAAGTTGTATGCTAAAATGAAAATATTCAACCTTTTTAATTTCAATAGGAGCCAATAAATGTTCTCTTTAAAAGTCTAGTCTTGATAAAAATACAATGCTAAGTTCTTCTTACCAGGAACTGAAATAAACCTATTCTATTTGATTTGTCCTTGACCACAACAGAAATCACCATATTCTACACAATAGAATGTAATATATAAAGCTATTAAAAACAAGAAGGACATAAACCCAACATTATCAGAGTGTTAAAGCTATGGTTTAAACAGACAAAACCCTGGAATCTCTTAGTGAAGGGGATTACTACAATCACCTTTACTCTTACCCTGCATCCATTATACTTGGTGCACTCAGATCTTAAGTAGGCTGACCATACGTCCCATTTTGAATGGGACAGTCCCGTTTTTTACATATTTTTGTACCGTCCCATCTTTTTGACAAAAATATCGATTTTGTCCCGTTTTTGGGGCAGGTCCCAAGCTGCTTTCTAGGGGGAGGTTCTTTCTTTGCAGGACTCGCAAGAGCTCAGGTGAAGAATCTTGCTACCTAAGGATAAGTATCAGATGTCAAAATCTCTGATGAGCAAACTGCGCTCATCGGAGACTGACATCTGATACTAGTCCTTAGGTAGGGAGAGGAGGCAGCAGACGGAGGGAGAGAGCTGGGAGGAAGGGAGGGATGGAGAGAAGGGGGGAAGAAGGAGGAATGGTGAGAAGAGGAGGCAGCGGGCGGCGGGCTGAAGCCGACGGCGGAGCTGAACTGTCCGGAGCCGCAGCCGGGGGCCGAGCGCGCCGGCGGGGGGGCTGCCGGCCGGGTTTTAAGTGATTATGTCTCATAAAACCCAGCCGGCAGCCCCCCCGCCGGCGCGCTTGGCCCCCGGCTGGGGCTCCGGACAGCTCCGCTCCGCCATCGGCTTCAGCCCGCCGCCCGCTGCCTCCTCTTCTCACCATTCCTCCTTCTTCCCTCCTTTCTCTCCATCCCCCTTCTCCATCCCTCCCTTCCTCCCTGCTCTCTCCCTCCGTCCGCTGCCTCCTCTCGCTCCCTCCATCCCTTCTCTCTATCCCCTTCTCCATCCCTCCATCCCTCCCTTCCTCCCTTCTCTCTCTCCGTCCACTGCCTCCTCTTCCATCTCCCTTCTCTCCATCCCTCCTTCTCGCTGTCCCTTTCCTCCTCCACCCCCCCTGCTCCCTACCCCCATCTCTTCTCTCATCCATCCATCCTCTCCCTTCTCACCTTCGTGCCTTCTCTCCCTCCGTCCCCTCCATCCTCTTCATCCCCCCTTCTCTCTCTCCCTCCATCCTCTTCATCCCCCATCCCTGTTCTGCTTATTCCTCCATCCATCCCCCCCCAGTTCCCCCTCTGCCTCCCCCCGCCCAGCGCTGGGGGGCCCAGGTGGGGCCATGGCGCTCGAGCTGGAGTGCCTGGCCAAGGTGCTGTTCTGCCGCAAGGGGGCGCTGCGCCAGAAGGTGATCCACGTGGTCAAGAGCCACAAAGTCACCGCATGCTTGTTCAAGCAGCCCATGTTCTGCAGCCACTGCACCGACCTCATCCGGTGAGACCCCCCTAGAGCCCCCCCAGTTCCCCTCAGCCCACGTTCTGCAGCCACTGCACCAACTTCATCTGGTGAGACCCCCCTGGGACCTAGAGCCCCCCCAGACTGCCCAGAGCCCCCCTAGAGCCCCCCAGAACCACCAACCACCCCCCAGCGCCCCTCAGCCCAGGTTCTGCAGCCACTGCACGGACTTCATCTGGTGAGACCCCCCTGGGACCTAGACCCCCCCCCCCAGACTGCCCAGAGCCCCCAGCCCCCCCCCAGCGCCCCTCAGCCCAGGTTCTGCAGCCACTGCACCGATTTCATCTGGTGAGACCCCCCCCCCCAACCCCGTCCCGTTTTTGCCATCCCAGTGTCCCGTTTTTGTCTCAAGGAAATATGGTCAGCCTAATCTTAAGGCCAGAAGAAACAGTAATCTTCAATTATTGGGTGTAATGTTTCTTATTTAATGCTTACATTGTACTACTGGTGGCTTATTATTTTCATGAGTTCATTTTTAAATATATCATGTTCCAAACTGGCTTATGCAACACAGTGATACAAACACCAGCAGCTGCTGGTGCCCCCATCTACGCTAATGCTTCTAGCATGGCAACTAGTGGACTACCTTCACCAGTGTTCTGAATAGTGAAAATTTTCTTTAAAATTTAAAAATACTAATGTAGATGGGAGAAGGGAAAGAGAGAGGCCATCTTCTGAAAATCTGATTAGATGTGGCAGCAGGAGACAATTTGCTTGTGACAATATTATGTTCCATTGACTGCTGTCATTGTTTCTTACACTTACAAGATCTTGGTAGTGAAACTGCATGTCAACAAATGATGATCTGATACTACCGAATGCTCTGGTCTAGAAATGTACTTAAGCATGTGAGCAGTCTTGTTGAAGTTAGTAAAATTACTCACATGCTTAAATTAAGCATATAATTAAGAACTTTGTAGAGCCTGCTTGAGGGAAGAAAGATGAGGCATTTGTGGAAAATAAATTGAGATGGAGCTGAGATGCGCACAAACTCTTTTTTTGGGGGGGAGGGGTTCAAATCAGGAGATGTTACTCTTGGGGCATGGTCTACAATGGATATATTTCAAATGAGTGATGCATGTTATCTGATAAATGATGTTGTTGTATGATGTATTACTGATATTATATTTCACATAGAAAACAGATACTGAGTTAAATTCTGCCCTAGTTAACTCCCACTAACTTTAATCTGAGTTACATATATATGTGAGAAAAGATTTTGATCTATAGTATTTTAAAAGTACTGCATACTGAGCTTTCAAGAATAAATTTTCTTAATTTTATTTAGGGGCCAGAAGTTCAGCCATCTGTCTCCTAATCCATTCCACATAAGTAGTGATGATGTTAATATGTGAGTTGATGCTCCACAATGGCCTACACTGCTAACACACAAATGCAAAGGCTAAACGGATACCTTTACTTCTGAAGCTATTACAGACCATTATTGAAGCAGAAACTCATGTTCTGTTAATGTTATTGCTCTCTCAAATTGAAAATGAACTGTGACTTTCTCAAGGCTTTTAAAGTAGCCTGTGTTTGAATTCTTGTTTGTTGTGGAGAAAAGTCAAAATGGCCCCATCTGGGTATATGTTGGAAACACTACATATGCACAGAATTAATAGATTTTTTTTTAAGACCAGGAGATTCCTTTATATCAAACTAATCTGACCACTCAGGGCCTATACTTTCACCTAGTGGAATTTTATCTGTGCGTTAGGTTATTGGGCTATCTTTCAGAAAGACATCCTTATATAAAAACTTCAAATGATGGAGAGTTTACCATGTTCGTTGGTGACTTGTGCCAGTGGGCAATTAGCTTCACTGTTAAACTGGAAATAAAATGGAAATAGTTAATATTTGCTTTCTTTAGCTATAGCCATTGAATCTTTTTATGTACTTGTCTTGCTATGTTAGTCTTCTAATACCAGGTATTACATTGCCTAAAGCAAATATTTAAGATAATGATCAACGTGTAACTATTAGTTTACCAAAAAAAAAACAAAAAACCTGGGTGATAAGAATGAGCATAAATCAATCTTGCAGTAACACAGCATGTTAAAATGCAATTGCAAGTTCTATACCAACTGATATAAAATACCAGTTAATAAGTAAGGTCAGCAATCACATTTTCAATTTTTTACAGTCATTGTTATAAAGGACACCAGATTGACTGGTTTAATACCATCCTTATTAGATTCAGAGAAATTAATAAATGGCAACCAGACAGTAAAAGATTGGTTATATTTGTCATGTTTCCGAATTTTTACACTTCTTTCTAACAAGATTATATATATTTTTTTGGGGGGGAGAAACCTGACTCTGGATGCAAATGGATTTGCCAAGCCTGCAGTAGTAGATTGGTGAACAGCGGTAGGTAGGAACCAAACAAAATAATCTACTTTTTAATGGCAGATTCTTCTCTTATTTTGGAGCAGGGGTGGGCAAATGTTTTGGACCGAAGGTCACATCGGGGTGGAGAAATTGCTTGCAGAGCCATGACTGTAGGGCTGGGGGGGGGAGGGTGCGGTTGCAGGAAGGGGCTCAGGAGTTGGGCACAGGAGAGGTTAGAGTGTATGAGGGGGCTCAGCGAAGTGGGTTAGGGGGCAGGAGGGGTTCAGGGAGTGGGCTCCAGCCTGGCTTATCTGGAGCAGTTCCAGGGTTGCAGCATGGCCAGGGCAGGCTCCCTATCTGCCTACTTTTGCCTTAGCCCCTCGCCCCAGGCTGCCCCGGGGGAGGCACAGAGGGCTCTGCATGCCTATGGGTACCTCCCGCAAAGCTCCCATTGGCTGTGGTTCCCCGTTCCTGGCCAATGGCACCTTAGGGGGAAGTATCCACAGGCAAGAGCAGCTCTTTGAGCCCTCTGTCCTCCCTCCCCCAGGGGCGGCAGGGATGTGGTGCTGGCTGCTTCCAGAAGTGGAGCGGGGCCTGCAACACCACGGGGCAAATCCGTGGGCCAGATCCGGTCCGCGGGTAGTAGTTTGCCCACACCTGTGTTAGAGCAATGGATAGATGCAATGGCCTATTACTTTTTGCATTTGCATTAACATCTCCCTAACTCTTTGGTGTTTTTTTTTGGTCTGGGAATGAGGCAGGGGAGACAGTCACTCTAATATGTAATTACCCCTTATCAAAACATAGAGTTAACATAACTATCCATTGCCAAAAGGCTTTGTGAAAGAGACTATGTGAAGAATTAAATAGGAGTGTGAAGATGATTGGTAGAAATGGGTGCTTTGGAAGTAGTTCTGCAAACTTTCCCCATTGCCCTCACCAGCTCCTATTGGTGGTGGTTGTGTGATAAGGTAATAACTTTAAGCTTGGTTATTTACATATATATATTTCTATTTCTCTTTTTTGGTTTTCAGGTTACACTACTGAAATAGTGAGAGCTGCAGCAGCTTATTTAGTTGAGGTAGCTTAATTATTTTAACTCAAACCCCTTCTTTTAGCCACTTGGTGTACTATATATCTACACTGCAATGTAGTCCTGGGCTCAGACTCAGTCTTGAGCCCAAACCTCCCTTCCATCTACACAAGCCATCTTAGACTCTGGCTTGGACCCCTAGGGCTGTGTGGGAGTGGAGAGTTCAAGCCCAAATCGACCCAGGACTCAGAATAGGACCCCTATTGCTTTGGATTGTAAACACAACCCACCCTTGATTTGGGTCTTGGGAGTCCACCAAAAGTATCCCACAGTCTTCTCTATCTCAATTATCAATTGATTCTAGGAAAAGGGAAACTACCTTTCTTGATGCAGTACAGTAGCACCCTAAGACATTTAACCTTTCTGTTTACTTTTGACTACTGAGCTGCAAACATACCATCAGACAGTCTTCTGTACTTGCAATGGAAATAGAACAGAAGAAGTTTATTCCAAAGTGCACTGTTTCATGGGTCACAGGAGCACAGCCAGGTTTTGGTAAATTTCTGGTGCAAGGCCTGCAAAACAGTAAGAGGGCTTTAGTACGAGTACCAGTAATAATCACATTGACCTGCAAAGAAGCTGGTAGCATTGCAAATTTACCTGACCAGTGCAAGGAGCAGCTTAAGCATCAGAAGGCTGTGTATGGTAAAACCAGATCAGCACTTCGGGCAACTTGCTGACCATTTTATAAGCAATTTGACAGCTTTCTGGGCACTCCACTGAGCACAGAGCCCACAGTAGTACATAATGACCTGATCAGCTGGAATGGCCACCTCCTAGCACCAGAATCCAGCATGGGGACTGGTGGGAACACTAGTAGAGACCAAATGAAGCCAGCCAAGTGACTTTGTAGCTGAAACCAATCCCCGAGGAGGCTATGCCTCAGGGGCAGCAGCAGCCCATCCTACAGCTGTACTAATGGAGCTTTTTGATGCCCCAACTATGGAACAGCCTTCCATAGGGCCTGCCTCAGGGACAGAAGTCACTGTTCTGGCTCCATTTTAATATTTGTTAACACTAGAATGGGAGGACTTTACTTTCAGTGAATTAGTGTAAAACTTATAAGAATTCCCAGATAGCAGAGGGTATCTGTCCAGAGTAGATTGTATGCCAGCTGCTTGGCTCTTTCCCTTCCCCTTCCTCTCCTTCCCCACCACATGTGGTTCAAAATAGTGACCAGGAAATACAAATAGTAAAAAATACCTTGAAAGTAAAGTTATATCAGAGAAATGCAATTTTTTGCTAATGCATTCCTGTTTCTTGGAAAATAATGACTTTACATCGGCATGCCTGCAAGTGCCCTGCCCTGTAATCACTCAACAATGTAATGAACTGAAGGAGACCATGAGCTCTTTAGTTGGGGGGGGGGGGCGAGGACATGTGTTCCATTTACAAATCTAGTCCATGTTCGTTAAATGCACTCCATGAAGAGCATGTTGGGAAGAGGAGAGAGAGTGGCTCTGGAGTTCTATGTATTTCCATGCAGCCATAAGAGTCGAAGCCACGTAGAAGCTAAGACAACATCCTAAGCTTCCCTTCTGAATTCTGATCTATACCTGTGTGCCCATAACTGCAAATTGAATCAGGAACTCCCGACAGGTAATCATGTTTGAGGGAAGAGCTTATTTTCCAGGGCCATCTTGGTAGCTGACTAGCCCACTCCACTCATAGATATGCTGCTGTTCAGTCACTATACATTTGAATACTTTGTTTGCATATACTGCTGGTTTCCCTTCAGCACCAGGAAAAACATCTTCCTTTGCCAACCAGGCACCACAAGAACTGTTATGTCTCTGAAATGTAGAATGCCTAAAATCTTTTGCAGCACAGCCACCAGCTGCAACATTTAGAGGGCGGAGAAGCAGCTTTTAATTTTTAAATTACCATTCTCCGCACTTTTTATGATGATTAACCAGTCTATGTCCAGGGAGCTTCTGTGATCTGAAGCATCCCTCTCACAATATATTGAAGTTCAGTTTAGAAAAGTAATATTTGATGTTTTTAAAATTCTACAGGATTTTTTTCTGTGTTCCTGCACTGAGCTATTTGAAGCAATAACCCTCTGTCTTTTCCTGTTCCAGGCCCCTCAACCACTACAGGCTGCAGTACCTCTGCAGCTTGCTCAGCCTGCAGCAGAAGCCTGGGTCAGTATACATTCATGGACCATTCCAAGATGAAGTGTTTCCATGATGAATTTATTGTTGAAGTTCTGGACCAGGGCAATAAGCAGGTCAAGCACCAGAAACGGAGGGACTTAAGGCTGGAAGAAGGCATGTCAAGAGGCAAGAGGAAATGCTCAGGCTGGCTGCACAGCTTGAGGGCAGGGTTTCATCATGGGAGGAGGCACACACGTTGCTGTTCCTAGAACAGGAGTGGCAGGTAAGGGAGTAGGACAGATCTTAGTAGAGAGAACTGTTTGCGTGGCGGATATCACTAATCACTCCAAGAGCACCTTCTGCATTACCCACACCACGCCCCTTAAGCAGTATCCTGTGCTACAGTTCAAAAACAGCTTGGAAAACTCCATTTGTGGGTGTTTCATGCAATTGTGCCATGTGCGAGGCCTGGGCATAACAACTTTGTTCCATGCAGTCCTCCCAGTGGTTGTCTGTGCCACTCTCCTGGCTCTAAATGCATGGCAAATGGGAAAAGAAGGGAAAAGAGAATGGTGGTTCAGGGGACATGCAAGACTAAGGGATGTCTATCTTGTACATGATTTCACTGTTTGCACTTGTTCATGCACTTTGGTTTTTGTTTGCTTATTTTCTTTAAGGTTCTGTTGTTACTGCTGTTTTTATGTGATAATGGCAGCTGTCCTGCATGGAAAAGGGTTAATATTGTAGTTTTAAAAAGCATGCTTATTAATAAGTATTTTTATTTTATCAAGAAAGTTTATTGCTATCCTCCAGCTCCATTACTCCTCAAAACCCTGATAAGGCAAAAATCAGACAAGGCAAAACCTTTTAATAGCATCAGCTTGGCCAAAACAAGTCTGGTTCCCATATCTAACTTGCCGTTCATTCCACACATCATTTAATCTAACACTGATCATAAACCTACTAACCCAAGACTCAGGGAAGGTTCTTCATTCTAAACTCACTGCACTGCCCTTGACTCTCAGAGATAAAAATGGAATGCTCAGACAAAGTGCAGATGTGATAGTAAACTACAGAAAGTAGTCATCTAGAAAAAAAGCCATGACTATTGAAAGTGGAAGACATTGCACCACAGGTGACACATCAGGCCTTCTTCCCTCTCAACTCTCCTCTATCATATATCTTGGACTACCTTTTTTCCTTAAATAACTTGGATCTCTCTCTGAGTTCCATTAAAGTGCACTCAGCTGCTATTTCTGAATTTCTGTGATAAGAGCATTTTATAAAACAAAATTAAAAATTGTCTCATGGCATAGATCCTATTGGCTAACTTTATTATTGTTCATTAATTTCATTCCCTTTTCCACTCTAATTTTTATTGGTCAGTTTTTCTCGTACTACTTTTATGTCTATGATCTCCACTAAGATCATCATTACTATTATGTCAGTGTTATATTTTAGGATGGATTTTTTTAAAAGAGCTTTTTAAGTTATTCTTGTAAATCTGCAGGTACAAATTGGCCTCTTTTTAGAAAACTGAATACGTGACTGTGAGGCCTCAAATGTGTTAAGCAACTTGCAGGTTTAAACCTATATTTTTTGCTGGCTGTTTTTATTCTGCACATCTTCCAAATGTTCACACATTTAATCCTGGACAAAATCTCACCATTTCCACTTTGTTGAAATGCTAGTGTCCTACCTTCTTATGAAAAATTTGCAGTGTTACCCAGAATTTTTCACAAGAGGATGTTAACCGTTTGGCAAATAATTCTGTTTATTTTTCAGTATAACAGCCTCTTGTGGTTACATGGCAGTTTTCTGACAATGAAAACCTGCCTTCCATTTTTATCACGGGTGAGAAAAATAACCATACTTTCTAAATAAGGCAGCAAAAGCAGGACAATACGCCACCTCTTCTGCCTTTGCCTTGGTTTTGTAGGTACTGAAATTACAAATTTTCCATCACATCAAAGTCAAGTTATATTGGATATTAGAGCTCTTCAAGTAAAGATATTCAAGAATAATGTTTACAGTATTTAGAACTGAAACAATTGTGGTAACGAGCTTTGGCAAAAAAAAGTTTGTTCTCTATCACAGTTGTCCGCCATCCAGCATACATTGAGAACACACCTTGTTAGTGGCTTTCTTACTGGCTGTAACAGACAAATCCAATATCACTGAAAGGTTTATGTTTGGAAGTAAACACATTTTTCAGGTTCTACAGTCGATATAATAAATGAAATTCAACAAACCTCTAAGAAGTTCTCAGAGGGGTGTCCATTTTCACAAACTCAGCAAAATTCTATCAAACCAACTGGTAGATTTCGACAGATACATTATAGGAAAAAGTAATTTTCTGTTATAGAAAATTTTCTTTCCTCAACATTTGTAGATGACTCAACACTTCACTGAAAATAAAATTGGTGCAGTGACCCTGCATTTTTTTACATCTTACTTGCTTAAACATTGCACATCTTTCAATACAACTATGTGGGGGGGGGAGGGGGAGGGAGGGGAGGCCTCCAGTTCCTTGAAAATGTGCATTTGCTTTGGGAGATGAAATTGGTTTGTTAGAATATTGAACAGCAGTTTCAGCTGAGCTGGGCAGATCACAGAGATCTAAAAATGCAAGATACATTATTCTTGAAAAATATTTAGTAGCCTTTGTGTAAGAAGGCACAAGCATTGCTGATCTTTTAAATTGTTCTTTTAGTAATTTTCTCCAAATATGTGCACTTTCAATATGTTACAATGGTTATCCAATATGATTAGATCATGAATAACTCTTTGCAATTATGGGTGGCAACTAGGGAATCACAAATCATTTGAAAAACATTGAACTCTCACACCACCACTGAGGTATGTTGAGTATTCACATTTTACAGTCAGGTAAATTGAGTCTCAAGCAGGTTAACCGATTTGTCTGAAAGTACATAAGAAAAAAGAATACAGCTCAGTAGTCCTGAGCTGTTCAACTGTACTAATCACTTCGACAATATTACTTGATTGTACACTTGTTTAATATGAGCATCCAATGTCAGCTGGCCAATAGACAATCTTGGCAGATTGTGACCTTTTAAAAAATGTTAACGGAATATCAATGTTTGTTTTTAAGTAATGTTTTCTTTTTTCCAATTTATTTCTTCAATGTTTTGGAAAACTATGATGATCAGACAATTACTTAATGACAGATACTTAGATTCAAAAAGGTAAAGATTTGTAGATATTAAAACATAGTCAGCATCATATCAAAATAGACAAAGTAAATGCCTTTAGATCAAATGCCATTTAATTTCTCAAGCAGCATTTTTCTTATTTGCCTAATTGTAAATTTCATCAGTTTGTGTGTTGTGAAACGTTTACCAACACTTGTAGATTACAAACTTAATCTTTCCAAACCTATCTGTAGATTAAGGC
The DNA here is from genome assembly GCA_032164245.1 of Sternotherus odoratus. Lineage (NCBI taxonomy): Eukaryota > Metazoa > Chordata > Testudines > Kinosternidae > Sternotherus > Sternotherus odoratus. The sequence goes on from JAVMKO010000002.1 coordinate 109,678,555, forward strand.
CTACGTTTTCAAGCATGCACTTCTGCATGTGCTCAGCCTGCATGCATTCATTAGTCAATGTGTGTGCAAGTCAGGATTGTGTACACCTTGATTTATGTGCATATGTCAGGTTTAGGATGCATGGATCTTTTGATGTACTCACTTTTGAAAATCTGGGTTTAAATCTCCTTAATTCAGATACTCAAAGAATAAAATGGATAAGGGACCATATGTTTCTGAATCTTCTTCCCCTCCATCCCCGTATTTTGTCCCAGATTTTGTAACCCCCAGTAAACTAGCCACAATGAAGAGCCACCAGTGACCTGACCTAGTGAAAGCAACAGCAGACTGAACAGATTAGACACGAAGGCCACCGATTTAGGCATGTTCCCAGTTGTTGTTGTTGTTTATATTATTTATGTTGTTTGTATTACCATGGTGTGTAGGAGTTCTAGACATGGGCCCAGGATCCTATTGTGCTAGATGCTGCACAAACAGAACAAAAGACTGTCCCTATCCCAAAGAGTTTACAGAAAATAGCAAGTGGATACAGGTGGATGAGAAAGTATAAGCAAACAATGAGAAAATGTTTAGCATGATAGACCGTGGTCTCAACACCACACTAAGAGGAGGGAAGAGGTTACCTTGTATTTTGTCTTCCAAAAAAAAAAGAAAAAAAAAGTGAGATCCTGTGCAGAGAGAAGTGGAGTCAGGAGGAAGGAAGGTGTAGTGAAGTGAGGACTTGCTGGCACAGCGCCTCCTGTTGGTCATCTGAGAATTAGCTCTTTTTCCAGCATACAGCGTGCTGTCTGCAAGCTGGTATTCTGCCTGCTGCTGGCCCTGTGTCCCTGCCAGGCCCTGGTGCCTCCTTACCTCAGGGTTCTGCCCCCAGCAGTACCCCCTCACTCTGGGTCTCCCCTCCCAGGGGAACCCCAACCTTCTAAGCCCACCTTGCCTCAGTGGCTACTGCCAGTCATCATGTAGCTCTCACTCAGGCAGACTGCAGTCTGTAATGGCCACTCATCATTGTCAAACCCGTTGCATTTGTCTATCCTCAGGGTGCCCATCTGCAACCTCAGTACCTTCTTCAAGACCTGCAGCCTGGGTGTTTTTTTTTGTTTTTTTTAACCAGGTTGGAGCTCCCTTGCCCTATTCCCCAGCACTGCTCCATTTCAGGTACCTTGCTCACAGGCAGCTAGCCCTTCCCACTCCAGAGCAAGAGTGAGACTACTCCAGCTTCTGGCCCACAGCCCTCTTATAGGGCTAGCTATGGCCTGATTGGGGTGTGGCCCCATCTGTGGTTGCTCCCCTAATCAGCCTTTCACAATCTAAGCCCTCCCCAGGGCTGCTTTTGCTCCTTTTCTCCAGAAGTGGGGTGGCTGCCCCACTACAGAAGGTTTTGAGGAGTGAGTCAAAGGCAGTGAAAAGGCAGCTGGGATTGAGTATGTGGGATTCAGTTAAATTGAAAAAGTAGAATTGTGCAGCAAGAAACCCAACAAATCTTGTACAAGAGTCCATTCCCCATGATTCAAAGAGTTGTTTTGTCTCCAGCAAGTAACAAGACTTACAGGGCCTGAGCACTACCATCGTTCTTTGCAGGGTTCTGCAGATCTAGTCTGAGCTGAACTCTGAGTCATTTTTATCTCCCCTGTGCCAAACTGGAACAAGAGAGAAACTGGATACAAGAGCCTGTTTCTGGGAAGAGAATGTGTCACAGAGAATTTGGCAGGGAGCGGGTAGGAAGCAGGAGAGATGAGAATCAAGGAGGGAAGAGGAAAGACGACAGGGTAGGTGGAGGGGTGAGATGGACCAGACAGAGGAGAGAGACAATTCCTTGTCCCTCCTGCCTCTGTTTTTTTCTTTTTTTCTTTTCATTTTGCAAATCTCATCACACAAAATGTAGTTGATATCATACTCCCATTATGTTGTATGATTGGTTTAAAAAAGGATAACAAGTGTATAGTACTTAAGTTATTGGAGACTGGCTACTGCTAGTTTGTGTGGGGAAAAAAGTCAGTGGCAATATAGCTGTTCTTTTCTATTATATTATAGGAAGAAAACAGTGCTGTTAATAAACACATGAACAACTTTCACTGGTATCACTACAGTTTCAAAATATGTTGACCTCTTGTACACTCCTCTACAGTTTGGAACAACCTGCTTCCCAAATGAATTTGAATTACATCAGAATCTTCTGATGATGGAGGGTGGGGGCGAGAAGCTGAACATTGTCAACAATCTTTCAAGACAACTTCAAAGGTTAGAACCAATGACCTGTCCAAATGATTATGAACAGATTGCAGATAATTTCCTCACATGTCCTGCGTGATTTTTTTTTAGCAAAAGTCTAAGGGTCGTTCAAACTCCTTGACTCTAGTAAATCTTTTTAAAATCAAGATTATCAAATTAACTATCTTTTATTTTATTTGTGTGTGTATATATACATTGGCATCTAGGTAGCAAAAAATATTGTTTTGTTTTTTAAACAACCTCTTTCCTACTGAAGAGTCATAGCTAGGTTAGCAGGCAGCATTTTTGTGCGAAGAGGAAAATAAGGTGAAACGATATGCTCGCTCTCCTAGAAGAAATGTTAAAAACCTTTTACCAGCAGCAGCAAAAAGACTTGGGGCTAAGTCCCCATTCTGCTCAAATGAAAGGGAACTTGCCATTGATTTCAGTCCATCTGTTTTGTTTTTATAGTCCTTTTTTTTTCTAGAACAAAATATCTTCTGTTTGTGGTGTAATGAAACACATTGTGTCAAGATGTCAAACTGTTTCATGATAAGAAAACAGTACTGCTGTTAATGTCAAGGGATAATATAAAATTTATATAAAATCTACTAGAATTCTTTGAGCGGGTCAATAAGCATGTGGACCAAGGGGATATAGTGTACTTAGATTTTCAGAAGCCTTTGATAGGGTCCCTCACCAAATGCTCTTGTGCAAAGTAGGCTGCCACAGGATAAGGTGGTCTCATGGATTGGTAAGTGGTTAAAAAGTAGGAAACAAAGGGTAGGTATAAATGGTATAAATACCTCTTCCAGAATGGAGAGAGGTAAATAGTGGTGCCCCCCAGAGGTCCTGTTCAACATATTCATAAACGATCTGGAAAAAAGGGTAAACACGGAGGTGGCAACATTTGAAAATAATACAAAATTACTAAAGATAGTGAAGTCCCAAGCAGACTGCAAAGAGCTTCAAAGGATCTATTAAAACTGGGTGACTAGGCAACAAAATGGCAGATGAAATTTCAAGTTGATAAATACAAAGTAATGCACATTGGAAAGCATAATCCAAATTATACATATAAAATCATGGGGCCTAAATTAGCTCTTATTACTCAAGAAAGAGATCTTGGAGTCCTTGTGGATAGTTCTCCAAAAACATCCATTCAATGTGCAGTGGCAGTCAAAATAGTGAACAGAATGCTGGAAAAAAAATAAGAAAGGGCTAGATATTGGGACAGAAAATATCATGTTGCCTCTATGTAAATCCATTGTATGCCCACAGCTTGAATGCTGTGTGCAGATGTGGTCACCCCAGTAGGGACATTCTTATGTCCTTATGTAAACATGAAAAATTCATACAATTAAAAACAAAAATTTTAAATTCTGAAACAAAATTCAAAATTGCTAAATGAAACTTGGAAATCTGAACCTAATTACTGAAATTAAATTTTTCAAAAATAAAAATCTTTAATTCACAGTTTGGAAAATATTTGTTTTGTTCCAAATCAGAAATGAAGAAAAAAAAATTCAGTTTCCCTGAACTTGAAATTCTGAGTTTTGGGCAGCTCTATAAACAGCTCCTACTTTCTTAATTTTAATTGAATAAATGCTCCAAGAGAGTCAAAGGTGTTCATGTGACCCAGTAACTGTACAACATTAATGATTTTAACAAGATTCAGTGTTCTGGAACATAGGGACTCAGGCCTACTTAGTTTCATGGAACAAACACAAATAAAGCCCCTTTTTACCTTTTATTAAAGGTACAGAGAAAGAAAAGAAACAGTTAAAGCCTTTGAAATGTAAAGTATTAAGTAAGGCTTTTATTTCAACACTTGCTTATTCCCTTTTCCTTTAGTTGCAGAAAGTCTTTAGAAGGACCCACATATCCCCTCCCACCCACACCTGTACAGCCTCTTCATATAAAGATGTATAGATATGATTGATGGGTAGATGGTGGTAACTGTCCTTTGGGTGTGGAAAAGAGAAAAAAGTTAGTTGAGATGGGATGGAGCTGCTGTTAGTCTGATCCAGTTTCCTAGAAGACGAGACATATGCTCACAAAAGGGGAGAGCAAAGAATGGAGGAGAGAGAAAATGCACCTTCTGTGTCTAGTGTAGACTTTTATTTGCAAGCCTACTGTTGAAGATACACAGGCATAGTTAGTAGTCTTCACCACCACTCCAAGACTTGGCAAACTTGTACTAGCATTGGGTTATTTATGGCATTGCTTTTTAGTCATCCTTATTGTTATAGGCTTACAGCAATGTTGCAAAATATACAGTCTTAGCTAGCTAAGCCAGACTTTCCTTAAATTGAAGGCGAAAGGCAGGAGAGCAGAAGAAATAAGATGGGAAAGGAAAAGTACACATCAGGGTTTGGGCATGACAACAAGAACAAAAGTCTCCCATCTCATGTGGTTTAGCTAAAACCAGTGAAGGTGGTGCCATCTGGATCCCTTCCTCTGGCCTGGTCTGGTCAGGAAATCTTTCAGGATCAAGGTGACAAGGATGTCAAGGTGGATCCTGAGTTCCCAGGTGCCAGTTCGGGTGGCAGCCATGATGGGTAGACCAGAAGAAGTCAATTTCACCATCTCCCAGCCAACAGTTGTCAGCTTGAATTGCCCTGCCATAGTCTTTTCCTTTGAGGACTCAAAAGGGGGTGATGAGTGGAACCATTATGTTCTCCAAATAAGGCTTAATTTTCAACCCATGAATATTGAGTTATTTCATCCCCCACACTTCTCTTGTCTAACAGTATGATATTACCACCAACCTTGAATTATATCAGTAGATCTTTTTGTTTGGATTAATTAAGTCTTTCTGCATTTCTTGTGCACCTTTTCCCACAACAATTCTTATATATGTTATTGTGAAAATTTAAGCTTTTTATCACTTTTCACAGTTCAACTCACAATTAGGGTAAATTTGCTGGCTCAGTTATTACAACAGTCCATATGGCTCAACACCACTCTCTTCACCCCTTTTGAGGAAGTATAAAAGGCTGTTACCTCCACCCCTTATTACTTCTGACATCTCCTGGGGATGGGGTCTTCTCCCAAACTCTGCTTTAGACTGTTCAGAAGCCATTCTGTGTTCTACTTGATGAAGTTTGCTTCGAGATATGCCAGGTTTGTTGTTAGAATATTCCAAGGGCAATCTTTGTTGTTGTTCTTCTAACAGTGGGTTCCCTTGCTGGACCACAGTGGGGGAATATAGATGCAATTGCTGTAAACTGTCCATTTTAGGAGCATACTACATATGTAATACTGTGGGCTGAGGGAAGATTGTTGGCCATGTCTGATGACTGGAGGTGTAAAACCAAGACTGTGTATTCTATCCAATCTATACAAATATTGGGTAGACATAGTCCCTCTCTGAGAGTTGCTGTTTAATTCTGCACCATACACAGTCGATTTATCTCTACATCTTGTATATTTTGGTCAAAATGAACTTAAAATAGAAACCAGCATACTTGTATTGGCTATTTGTGCTTCAAGCTAAGAGGACATTTTAATAGAATCTGCTGTGGATGTTCTTCGTGGAAAATTTAATCTCTCCATAGACTCCGCATCTCTCTTTGGAATGAGTGCTCCTGAAAGTATTTAACTAAATTAAGAAGCGATTAGAGGTGCCACCTCCATGCCTCATCTTGGTGGTTCTAGTGCCACTAAAGGCTCTCTTCACTAAGATAGAGTAGACTCAGAAATGTTCAAGATCACTTCAGTTGCAAACAGTTCTTTATCAGCGCTTTGTGCCTGTCAAGAAGCTATTATAATATAGTACAGTGGCCCATTTTCCCAAGATTTTCATTTTAGTTGCTGTATTTTAACCTCAGTGCTGAGACAGAATTAGGTATTTAGGTAGGCAATGAGGAAAACAAAGTCAACTTTGCTTTGTATGACCTGCTGATACTGAGACCTCACCATATCCTAGAGGCTCTACAACTAATAAAGGAGTTTTGGTCAGTGCAGAGTATATGCCATCAATATAGACTTATTACAAACACTGGCTCTTGATAACACTCGATTTGTAAGAACTAACTTGAAAAAAAATGTATTTCAGGTGACCAAAGTCCTGTCAAAAATATGTAAGGATGATTCTGATCTAGATTCAAGTGGGCATTCTTAGAGCAAGGGAGACCGCTCTTCTGAAGCGACAGTCAATGATTTAACTATGGGATGCTGCTATTTTCAATTTTGGAAGAAAATAGATGCAATGTATATGCTGCAAGGTATTAGCTTACAATGTGCTGATTATGCCTATAATACATAACCTTAACTGTGATTCCATATTTTTATCAAATGAACTAATAAGAGAGTTCTTGCCGAGGTTAGACATAAAGTTTTGCTTTACAGCATGAATTAGCTACATTCTGGGTATGCAGTAGATTGGGGGGGATGTTCTAGGAGGAACAAGTAAATTTCTGTTGTGTATCCTTATTAGTGTTCTGTGTGATATTTGCACTGAATAATTAAGACTTCCCCCTAACTTGGTATTTCCTTTATTTGGACTTAACAGGGTTCTAATTAATAGTGTTAGGCAATATTAACATGGGGTTGCTGCCACCATTTGTACTGATACGGTTTTTCTCTCTTAATATAATATATAATAAGATTTATTCTCTGAACCTGTTTGTACAGTAATTTGTTATATGTTCAATAAGCCTAATTAGATCAGCAGTTTATTTCACACACGCCTATAGTGGATCAGCTGTTATTAATTCCTCTCTATGCTTCTACACCTTCTGAAAATAAGATCTTGAAACAAGATGGCCTCTTTAAACTACAAGGATTTGAGGGCTTGCAGGATGATGGTTCTACCCCAGGGCTCGGGCGGCTATTTAAAGGACTGTGTCTACCGCCCTGGGGCCTTTATATAGCTACCGGGGCAGTGGTGGGGCTCTGGTAGCTATTTAAAGGGCCGGGGTCATAGAGGCAGTGGGAGCCCCAGGCCTTTTTAATAGCCCCTGGAGCCCCGCCACTACTCCAGGGCTCTGGGGGTTATTTAATGGGCACAGGGCTCCCCTCCTTCTACCGCCCCAGCCCTTCAAATAGCCCCCAGAACCCTGCTGCTGCTACCCCAGGACTCCAGCAGTGGGGCTCTGGCAGCAATTTAAAAGGCCTGGGGCTTCAGTTGCTACATACCGGGGCTTACTGGCTTACTTTCACCTCTGGCTGGAGGCTAAATTTCTGGCCTATATACCCTCTGTGGTTGACCTGATTCTTGCAAGTCCTACCGATTGGCTCACGCTCTGTATATTGAGACTGATTAACAGAGGGCTTGGACAGGCCTCAGAAGGTGTCATGGAGGCTGTCACCCCTGGAAGTAAAAACAAACAAAAGTGGTGTCTGTTCCAGGGAGTGAGGTCTCCAAAACCATTGAGAAGTGTGATTTCTGGACACTGAAGTGCTGACTGGTCAAGGGGAGAAGAGGCACTACTGCCAGAGGGTCCATCTGTGCTCCCCAGTGCATGCCTGGGAGCAGGACCTGTGTCAGACCCTTAGCACTGGCCAAGTGTTGGCATTAAGAGGGGTGAGAACAGAATTTAACAGGTGGCGTGAAAATTAACTAATGTACTTCTAACCTACTGATCAGCTCAAGAATGATGACCCCTGCTTAAACGTTAATCTTTAGTCGCCTAGAGCTGTACTAGGGGTCTCTTATGCTATACTCCCTACTCTCAAGGTTGTAGTGGGAAGGGGGCATAGCTGAGGTATCTCTATATTGTCAGTTATTGAGTGTTTTTGGTTCCATGTGGTCATTATAGCCTAGCAAAAGTTGGAACAGCTCTTAAGATGCTTTAACACAGTGTGATGGACATGCACAGAGAGAAACTTGGAGAAGGGTACTGCAAAGGTGAGCATTAAATCCTCTTTGCATGGCAACCCGATTTGCACTTTATGGAGATTAAACCAGATATCCAGCTATGGCTAGAATATCTGTGGGCCTGTTCGTGTGCAATACTTGGCACTCTTGCTGCAAAAGCACCATTCTTCAGATAGTTGATTAACTGATATGTGGATCCCCGATCATTCATTTCACGATGTAGGCTCGAAGGCAGACATGCACTTTTCTGTCTCATGGAAGTATCTCCTTTGAACAGTTTCAATTAAAATGCTAAAGATAAATAGTAGTTACTTGTATACTTTGACTCCCCATGTTATCCTGGATCCTTACTTACAGGCCTAATGTGTGACTTGCCCACTAAGGACAAGACAGGCAGCAATCCCACACAGACACTGTGAGTCGTGACGTCTCTAGGAGGAAAGTACAAACAATACTGTGGGTATTCTTATCCTCGGCACTCCACCAATATCAATCTACATTGGCTTTGTTTTAGAGCCAGAAACTAATTGGAAGTGACCCTTACCCAAAGACTGACTTTTTTCCTTCTCATTCAATTAAATGGCAATGATAGCCCAAAGAACAATAACTGCAATGGAAACAAAAATGATTTGCAACTCTATCCAATGAAGGTATGTGCTCATACTTTCTTGCATATGCGTGCTCGTGACAGAGAGTGTACCTGCACACACACTCCTTTCTCAAATAGAATGATGTTCTTCACAGCGAAAGCAATCAGCACTATATAGAAATAGTGTTGAGGCTGCTGTATGTATCACATTCATTTTAATTGCTACATGTTCATCATAACTGTAGTGAGGCGGTTGCCCCACTCTGACTCAGCCAGCCACAGCCTTGTTTACCCAATCACCTAGGCTGATTAAGGAAGCAGCCACAGTTGTGGCCAGCTCAATCAGGGCCCAACTTGCCCTTATAAGAAGGCAGTGGGCCAGAAGCTGCAAACAGTCTTCCTCTGGCTGAGGAGGGAGATGGACCTAGCTGCCTGGGAAGCCTAATGTACCTAGAGTGAGGCAGGGCTGGGGAGCTCCAGGCTGGCAACTCCCCAGGCTGCAAGGCCTTGACCGGGACCCCACAGGGGTACTGGATTGCAAAGGAAGGCAGCAGGTCAAAACCTCCCCTGCCTATGATGACTGGCTTGTATAGACTGCAAGTTGGTCCCAGTGAAAGAAGGCTAGATGGTGACTAGCAGTAGCCCATATATGGAGGTGAGGCAGGGATAGTGGGCAGGGAGACCCAGAGATCTGTGGGGGTACTGCCAGGTGGCAGCACCCTCAGATAAAAGGGCACTGGGGTCCGGGAGAGATGCGGGGCCAGTGGACAGCGAGACGCCGGCTGGCAGAGAGTGCTAATTCCCAGGCGACCAGCTGGAGGAGCTGCAGGGGTGAGTCATTGCACCGCTACAATAACATTAAATGGGAACAGAGATGCAGTGTCAGGTTTCTGTAGCATATGTTCACTGGCATAGCAAATACTTGCAGTAAGATAATAAATGTCAGTTAATATGAGTGAAAGAGAGGAGAATGCTTTGGGGCACACCTAAACCATCTGTGACCTATTGTAGGTGTCTTCAGATATCCTGTCTGGCTGACCAGTAACTTGAGAGTTTGAGACTAGTGATTACAGAATTGTTGTTCTAGCAAATGTCATAGTTATGTTTGTTCACTTGAGATAATTTCCCAAGTATTTCTGCTGTATGGGATTTAGAGCCCTATTGCTTAAACTTTGTTTCTCATGAAATAGTGGCAATAATTAAGGTTAAAAACAGCAAGCCATTGGGTTGAAAAGTTGGATCAGTCACGCACAATAAATATGCTTAAGTATGTTTTGTGCTTAGTTCTTGATTTACTTATCCATTGCCTGTGAGTACTAGAGTGATTTGTGTAGAATTGCTCAGATTAGAAAAATTCAATTTTAAATTCAGTATATGATTTAGATGAAGACATTCACTAAATTTGGTTAACCTGTCACTGTCATACCTCTCATAATTTAAAAAAGCTGTCTACCATAATGCAATCTCCATCTGATTATTTTTCTTCCTCTCAGGTGAATACCAATCCAGCAAAAGTTTTGAAGCAGTCATTTGATGATGGGTTTATAGAGGTGAATTCAAACATTGAAGAGATCTGTTTATACTAAAGGTAAGCGGATAATGAAATAACCTTTTAGAATTAGTTTGCAGCTAATTTTGTGAAGTTCTAATCAAAGACAGGAATTTTCAAGGCCTTATTCTATCTCTAAAGCAAAGCCAAATGAAAACTTCAGAGAGATTTATGACTAAAGCTTAGATCAATACATTTTAAATCATTAAACATACTAGGTAGATTATTGATGTAATTAGACACAGTTTAATTTTGCATCCTATCACGATTCACTCATGCTTCCCTTTCATCACATTACATCATATTCCAAGATGAGAGAGAATATTTTGTTTAAAAAGATGTAGAAGAATATTACCATAGTAGTGAGCACACAACAAACTGAGCAAGGAAATATACTGTGGTTAAATGGATATTTACTCCATTATATGGATTCTCAGGATATTGTGGGGGCATATCTGTAAAATGGATATGACATATGTGCTTGGGTTTAATATTCCTGTCACGTGACAGAGGTAAATGTGCAACTGTTACTCTGTTGGAACACCTGTCCTTTGTTAATAAAGCACAATGCTCGGTTTATCATAGAATCATAGAATATCAGGGTTGGAAGGGACCTCTGGAGGTCATCTTAGTCCAAACCCCTGCTCAAAGCAGGACCAATCCCCAACTAAATCATCAATGTCCCATTGACTCAGATGTGATATTTAGAGTGTGAAATGGTCATTTTAAAATTCAAAACAGAAGGTTTAGGATATTACTTTTCAAAAGACAGAGTAAAATGCAGCCACATTTTTGAAAATTTAACAGCTAATCTAAAGAAAGAGGCAAATTGTCATTGTTTCTGGGAAACACTGATTTTTAATCATCATGACCAAGAAAGGGTGACCTATTGTGAAAAGCAGCATACCAATAGGGTAGATTACACAGGTCACCACAGTACTTCTTTGCAGATTTCCAGGACTCATTCAGTCTCTGCTGGGACCCCAATTCAATATATGTAGCCCTTGCAAAGGTTGCAACAGTTTGTTTGTATGGATTGGCCAACACCTACAGTTCATGAAACAATGCAAGGCTCATTGCTGCTCTCCATTGGCACAGTCTACTCCCGCTTTCGTATAGGTTCTGAATGCTGATAAAAGGATTGGTCCAGGACCATTCCTGAGTACAAGGAAAGCTAATGTGAACTTTTGAAATAACATTACAACCTTCAGAAATGCACGTTTCTTTACAATCACCCCAGAAAACAGCAAAGTAAACTCAGTAGAATTCTGCATTTCCTCAATAGACCTTGTAGAAGTATGTAAATATCGAAGAAAGTAAATTGTAAACCCAGTGCACTCTGTAAAAAGGCACTGTATAAACATTAACTATTCAGTCTTTACAATACCCTTGTGAGGAAGTTAAATAGTGTTATCAGTAAAGCTGGGTGAATACTTAAATAAAATGAAAAACAAACAAAACAAACTGCTGAGTATTTCCAAGCATTTAAGTATTGAATTTCCTTTGGGTGTGTTCACACCCCAAGTTGTATTTGATTTACAGGAAAATGTTAGCAAACAATTTTCCTAGTAAAAAAAACATTTGCTGAAATAACATTTTCAATATTAAGATAATATTTATGGAAAGCAAATTACAAACTCATGAATGTGCATATTTTGTATCAAACTTAATTGCAAAGGTTATGCTTTTCCAGTTAAGGGACAGAAACAATATCATTTGGTCAATGTATCAGAATTAACTAGCATTGTTTGAATTTCAGATATCCAGTTCTTATAACTAACTTCTTCTGGCAAATTTTCTATAGATTAAAAATTATTCAGTGACTAATTTTACATAAGAAATAGAAGGAAAATGTAAGCTTTACATGGACAATTTGCAAATCGAGAACAATATTGTTCTTGGAATTATTCCCCCAACTTTACTAATGGAAAAGTCACTTTATCTCTGTTTCCTTTTCTCCAAGTTGACAGAGGGAGACTATGGTAGAGATGCAACTAAATATGGGTGTGTCTAGTTCTGGCACTGTGCTCTGACCACTAGACAACACAGTCATTTTAACTTGGGACCTAGTTCCTGGGTGGGAGGCACATGCCAGATATTCTGTTTGTATGGAATCCGTAATAGAGAGGGTTTATTTATTTATTTATTTATTTGCTATTCGGAGCCAAGGGAACCATGAGTGTGAAGAAACTGATGAAAATGACATTGATAATATGGCTGAGGTTGCTGCACTTATTTTCACAGTTCAGTCCCTAAGGGCTGGTCTTCATTACCCGCCGGATTGGCGGGTAGCGATCGATCTTTTGGCAATCGATTTCTCGCGTCTTGTGAAGCCGCGAGAAATCGATCGCCTGCGGCTCCCCCGTCGACTCCGGAACTCCAGCTTGCCAGGAGGCACAAGCTGGAGTCGACAGAGGACCGCGCCGCCGACTGCCGCCGCCGTGAGGACGGCAGGTAAGTCGGCTTCAGATACACAAACTTCAGCTATGTGATTCACGTAGCTGAAGCTGCGTATCTGCCGTCGATCCCCCCCACCCCCGGTAGTGGGGACCAGCCCTAAGATAGTGTAAATGAAGACTTGGGAAATGTGAAGTTTATGCCAAGATGAAACAAATTTTAAAATCTGTCTTTTTCACATGATGAAAGATTGTGGAAACAATAAATTTTGCAAATTGGCTGCAGTGTCCTCCTCAAAGCATACATTTCTACTCAAGGTAATTGTTCTAGGTTTACTTTTGAGAAACAATGAAAAAATATTCATTTTACATGGAAGCTACTATGCTTTTTTTTTAAGGGGAAAAGAAATTGAGCACTGAACTACATTTTCTATTCATCTATTACACAATGCTACTCTGTCTTACAGGATACTGCTTGTTCACTTACATCTCTTTTAATTGCTATGTTGGCATGTGGGGTTTGTGACTAAAATAAATATTAAAAAAAGGATTTTGCTAGCTTCTAAAAATTGTGCTAATAGTCTCCCGTAGGCCTTCATTATACCTCATAACTTCATGTTATGCTATACTGTAGCATAATTAGAAAATGTCAGTACTTGGAGCTCTTGAATACTTGGTTTCTTGGGGATGAGAAAGCAGCATGGTAAATGACCTAACTAGGGACTGAACCTAAGCCCCTTGGCTGCTGTCCAGTTTGCAGATGAGCTATAAAAGGTTTTTGGCTGTTTTGGGTCTTGTTTAATTTTTTTTTTATAATGCTCTTAACCTATGGCTAAAATCTTAGTCTTTTCAGGCTCCATATGCAAAATTCATTTCATGCTACTCTGTGACATTTTTGAAAGACTAAAGGAAGCAATAAATGACCTAATTTAAGTGACTGAAGTGTGAATTGCTGTTGTGAGGATTCTAATACTCTTCTGGGCTATATTGTGATGACACTAGGAGGTAAAAAACCTGGAGGGCAAAGCCTACTTAATGTGACTCCAAAATCCCATACAGACTACAATATAAAAATACCTCATTAAAAGGAAAAAATACTGGTTGAAAGCAGGGCCGGCCCTACCTTTTCTGGGGCAGCATTCCAGGTACTGAGCTGGCCCTGGTTGAAAGGGGCATTGTATTCATTCACAGATTCTTTTCTATCCAACAGCAGTGAGCTTTCCAGAAGGGTGTCTAATGGATGAAAATGATGCAACCGAAATATTAAATTCTTTAAAGTTAAACCATAGCCACATAATTCTGGAGTACAGTATCAGATTATTTGGCATAATATCAAAGCAACAATTCCCTAGCTTCAAGTAGCAAGAAAAAGTAATAAATAGACAAGTTATCAAAATATTTAGGAGAAAGCCCAAATGACAAAGTCAGAAATCTTGTATGTATGCATTTCTTCACATATGGGGATCTTATAATATAGGTTTCAAGCTATCCTGATATGTTTTCTCTTATAAGAATCATAGAATCTCAGAGTTGAAAGGGCCATAACTTGTCTGAGCAAGCTTCTCAAACCACAATGGGGAGGGGGAGGGGGAGAAGCAGGAACCTGCAGTCAGTACATTTGATAGTTTATCCCTAACTACAGTAGATTCTAAATTAGCATATTATTTTATTAACATATTTAACTCTTAAAGCTTCAATAGTGATTTTCTTTACAAAGGTTTATTCACATTCATTTTTATTTTGCCATCTGATATTATGCTAAACCTAACTAAAAACTTCTTTCCATATGTGTTCAGGCTGCCAACAAGGTTGCTACTCCTAATACCAGTTATGATTTTGTGTGTGTTTATGATGTGGGCACTTGTCCTTAAGGAACTGGTCCAAAGAAATATGCTAATTTCATGTAAAACTCTAAACAATCATCAGGTGAGAATAATTTTTGGTCTCAACTATACCCGCTAATATTTTTTTTAATGTAGGCTGCATGTTGGATCTCCTCCCCCCCCCCCCTTCATGTACCTTGGGTTTTTTGGGGACTATGCCTGGCTTCCACTCCTACAGTTTGCCACAGACTATATTGTCTGTGTATAAGAAACTGAAAATCTCCATTGCTTATCTGTGATATTGGTTGTCTTTTGATGGTTACACATTATTCACTTAATGACATTGAGGAGCTTTGTTACCCTTACTCTGCTGTGGGAGTTATCATCGTCTAAACCTCTGAACATTGAGATGTTGATCTGTTGGCAGGACTCAAAGGACAGACTGGCATGGAAATGAGTCTTTTGGTTCCATTCGAGCACAGAGCACCCTCTGCAGGCCGGTGTCTGGCTGTCTGCTGGCCTGTGTCCCTGCCGGACCCCAGTGCCATTTTTCATGGGGTGCTACCCCTGGCCATACCCCCCCACACACTCTGCCTCTGGGTCTCCCCTCCCTGGGGAACCCCCAACCCTCTTATCTCCACTTTGCCTCAGTCTGGGCTACTTCTAGTCATCATCAAGCCCAAGCACCCTGGGGCAGACTTCAGCGTAAAAGCCAGTCGTCATAGGCAAGGAGGGTTTGGATCTGATGCCTTTGTATGGCTCCAGTACCCTTCTTAGGTCTTGGTTTAGGCCTGCAGCCTGTGGAGTTGCTAGGCTGGAGATTCCCAGCTCCCTTGCCTGTTCCCCCAGCACTGTTCCACCTCAGGTATCCGGTCCCACAGGCAGCCAGGCTTGCTCCCTGCCAGCCTGGAGAGAGACTGTTTGAGTGCCTGGCCACAGCCCTCTTATAAGGGCCAGCTGGGCCCTAATTGACCAGGCCACAGCTTCCTAGCTGATTGGCTCCCCAGGCCACAGCCCCCTCCAGCTGCTTTTGACCCCTTCAGGGCTGGAGCGGGATGACTGACAGAGACTGAAAGACTGAGATCAAGCATGTAGTAGTCCAATCAGTACTTAAGACGCTTTCTCTTGGTGTTACTGATCTTGCAAGCTGCCATCTGATGTCTGACCAATCATATCTGAGCAGGCTAATAGAGCAGCTAATAAAGAGCTGAGTCCTTCTGTCCACTGTCAATGTCCAGTATTCATTCACAGCTGGCTATGAAATGGGACTTGCTGAAGGATGGGCTTGTTTTTATCCATGGAACAGGAAACCACATTCATGCCTGTACTGCTGGATGTCTCCTCGAGGTTGAAGGGTAATAGCTTGAGATATTTTCAGTAATTTTTCTCAGTAAGCCAGAAGATGGAGAGGGGCAGCTACTCCTTGATGCCCAAGGCTCTTTCCTGTTAAGTTCGACAGGGTTTATCTACCTAAACATGAGCTCCCATTGTGATGCTTAGGCCAAAGGAGCTAATGGCATTCTGGGATGCCTAAACAATCTTGAGTAGGACTATATTTTGGGCTGGAGTGTCTGCTGCTCAATGACTATGGGCAGTTCTGGTGCCCAGAATTCAAAAGAATGTTAATAAATTGGAGAGGTTTCAGACAAGAGCCATAAGAATGATTAAAGGATTATAAAATATGCCTTATAGTGGTAGACTCAGAGAGGTAAATCTGTTTAGCTTAAGCAAAATAAAGTTAAGGGGTGATTTTGATTAGGATACAAGTATCTACATGGGGATAAAATATTTAATCAGAGAAATGTAGGGCTGGAAGGGACCTTGAGCATCATCAAATCCAGCTCCCTATACTGTGGCTCTTCAGTCTAACAGAAGAGGAGATAACATGATCCATTGGGTGGAAGTTAAAGCTAGACAAATTCAGACTGGAAGTAAGGGGTATATTTCTAACCGAGAGAGTAATTAACCATTGGAATAATTTATCAAAATTTATCAAAAGTCATGGTCTCCACCACTTACATATATACATCTTGATTTAAATGTTTTCCTCCCCCTATAAAATATGCTCTAGGGATTATTTTGGGGGAAGTTCTCTAGTCTGTGTTCTACAGTAGTTCAGACTAGATGTTCACAATGATCCCTTCAGTCTGTGGAGTCTCTGAATCTCTCTTGCTCACCTGTTCTATTATGTTCAAGAATAGCAGCCATGTTAGTCTGTATCCGTAAAGAAAGCCAGGAATACTTGTAGCACCTTGGAGACTAACTAGTTTATTTCAGCATAAGCTTTCATGAGCTATAGCTCACTTCATCAGATGCATAGAATGGAACAGAAGTAAAATGCATTTATACACACAGAAAGAAAGAAAGAAAAAAAATTGTACACTAGCATACCAATTCTAAGAGGGCTATTAAATGTAGATGGTCCATTATCACTAGGAGAAAAAAACACCTTTTGAAATGGAGATCTATTGTCAGTGAAATTAACTCAGGAAATGCAATTAATTACTGTAATGAGAGAATCAATCTGAACTTCTATTAAGCCCCTGGTTAATAGTGTCCAATTTGAAAATTAATTCCAGTTTCTCAGTTTGTCATTGGAGTCTGTTTTGGAAGTTTTTCGGTTTCAGTTTTGAAACAGAAAAACATCAAATCATTAATGGAATGGCCAGGAAGATTGAAGTGTTCTCCTACTGGTTTTTGAATGTTATGATTCCTGATATCAGATTTGTGTCCATTTATTCTTTTGTGTAGAGACTGGCTGGTTTGGCCAATGTACATAGCAGAGGGGCATGTCATTCAGATTTTAAGCTTTTGATGCATCTATGTTTGTTCAATGCCTAGTTCAGTATGGCCTTCGCTTTTAAGTACCAATGCAATATAGATATTAAATAATAACTGAGGCCAGTTTGTGCTTCTCAGCATCTACATGGAACCACTATTGGAGATATCTTGAATTGGGACTGGCTCAGGTTAGCTGTGTAAATCCCCCCCCCCCCCCCCCCCCGTGGGACCCTGACTGCCCATAACTGCTTTGTTCCACTGGAACAATGGAACTGCTAACCACAATGATGAGACTTGTGATCATGTGAAGGTGGAGCTTTCTCGGCAGCTGGCCTGTAATTGTGGGATTCCTTCCAGAAAAAAAACATCAATTGATCACAAATCTTGCTGGCCTCAGAACACAATGTGTAAAACTCACATATTTGATGGCGTTTCCCTAAATAAATATTTTAAAATAAACCATGTGACAATCAGGGGGGAGAGGAAATTTATTTTAAGGTAGGTGGTATTGGTGGTGGTGATATTTACAGGGTAAATGATATTTACTACCATTGTGAAGTGTGTGTGTCGGGGGGGGGGTATTTGTGTGTTAACATATTTTGTTACTTATTCCTGTGAGGTATGGTGGATGGATTTCTGTTTACTGAGCAGGTTGTGTGCATAGATGTGTAGCTGAAGGGGTATTGTACACAGCAGCAACCATTATATTGTTTCAGTTCTGAGGGAGAATGTTAATGAGTCACTGAGCCCTTGTATGTGCATTCTCCCGCTTTCATGGAAGCTTTGTTTAGTTTTTTCTTTGTTTTCCTTAATTTACAATAAATCATCTAGACTGGGAAAAATATTTTACTCTGTGATGGGGCTTGGGGAGGAGGGAGGAGAAGAGCATCATTTACTTTGGTGAACTTTAGTATTAACATGAAACTGCTCAATTTTCCACTCCAATTGCTTCTCTTTTATGCCCCAGAGGCACTACGTTTTTTTTATTTGAAAATGTGATCTAAATTTTGCTTCTTATACAAGTCTTTTAATGCCCATCTGCACAATATGTCGGTGTTAAAAGTGACCTATAAATAGGACTTCAACCTTGTCCTCCCTCCCGTTGTCTTCCCCTCCTCTTTCTCCCCTTCTCCTCCCTTGGGTGCTATATGTTGTATATTAAGAAGTGAAGAGGGTTTTAATTTTTTTCCTGTTTTTAATCTAAGAAATATCAAGAAATTTAAGTTTCCACTTTTCCCTGTTTTCTTCTGAAAAACTTGTTGGCCAACTGACTCACAATTTTATTTCTTACTATTTATATTGAGGTAGTGTTTAGAAGTCCTAGTCATGTTCAGAGCTCTATTGTACTAGGGTTACATGGGTCCCTTGCTTAAAGAATTCAGAATCTACTTTTGAGACATGATTTAAAAATGAATGTGTAATGAAGGTACAGAGTTCCTAGGTGGGCACATAACTGGTTGGAAAACTGTTACCAGAGAGTCATTATCAGTGGTTCACAGTCAAGCTGGAAAGGAATATTGAGTGGGGTCCTGCACGGATCAGTTCTAGGTCTGGTTCTGTTCTATGTCTTCATCCATTATATAAATAATGGCGTACAGAGTGCACTGATTGTTTGTGGCCAATACCAAGTGGGGAGGGGTTGAAAGTGCTTTGAAGGATAGGATTAAGATTCAAAATGGTCTGGACACACTGGAGAAAAGGTCTCCACTAATAGCAATTTTCCTTATTGATTTTCATCCTAAGTACTTCACTTAGAAAGGAACAAACACATGAACAATTTGTATACGTACACAATGGAAA
Organism: Sternotherus odoratus; assembly: GCA_032164245.1. NCBI lineage: Eukaryota > Metazoa > Chordata > Testudines > Kinosternidae > Sternotherus > Sternotherus odoratus. The sequence goes on from JAVMKO010000002.1 coordinate 109,697,525, forward strand.
ATGACTACCTAGGAAGGAGTACTGCGGAAAAAGGTCTGGGAATCATAGTGGATCACAAGCTAAATGAGTCAGCAGTGTTGCAAAAAATTAATAATGCAAACATCATTCTGGCTGCCCCACTCCTGGGTAAACAAAGCTGTGGCAAGGGGCAAACAGCTCCCAGGCTAATTGGGCATAGCAGCCACAGTTGTGGTTGGGTCAATTATGGCCCAGCTGGCCCTTATAAGAAGGCTGTGAGCTAGGGGCAGGCAGTCTCCCTCTGGCTGAGGGAGGTGGATCTAGCTGCCCCCAAGCTGCTGCTTATGGTAGGCGCCTCAAATGACATACAGAACTCATTGCACCCCATTAGAGTGAGGCAGGGCTGGGGAAAGGCCAGAGGAGCAGGAGAGCTCCGGGGCCTAGTCCTAGGCCCATAGAGGTACTGGGTCACAGAAAGGCAGCAGGTCAAGACCCCCTTGGCTGTGATGACTGGCTCTTACACTGCAGTCTGCCCCAGGGAGTGGGGGCTTGATGATGACGGGCAGTAACCCAAACTGAGGCAAGGTGGGGATTAGAGGGTTGGGAGTTTCTCATAGAGGGGAAACACAGAGATCGGGGGGGGGGGGTACTGCCAAGCACCACAGATAAGAGGGCACTGGGGTCCAGGAGAGACACGGGGCCAGTGGCCAGTGAGACACTGACCTGCAGAGGGCGCTCTGGAGGCTGGAAGAGCTAATTCCCGGATGAACAGCAGGAGATGCAACAGGGGTGAGTAGTCGCTCCTGATACAGATGTATTAGTAGGCGTGTTCTAAGGGCTTGGCTACACTTGCATTTTATAGTACTCTAACTTGCTGGCTCAGGGGTGTGACAAATCACGCCCTCGAGTGCAGCAAGTCTGAGAGTTTTAATGCACTAGTGTGATATATTGCCTGTTGTTTCTTATCTCAAATAGTTATTCATACACATCAATTTAAACACACTAGAATAGATAAAACAGTAAAAAAGTTTATTAACTAAAAGAGAGATTTTAAATGAGTACAAGTAATGAGGCATAAAAGTCAGAAATCTTCACAAGAAAAATAAAGATAAAATGTTTGTTTATGCCTAACTTAACAAACTATATCAGATTCAAGCAAAGTTTCTCAACTCATACTTAGCTCTTCAGGAGCAATGGGTAGTGAATGTAGTAGAAACGTAGACTTTACTAAGGATTATAAAACACTACTGCTCCTCAGCTAACAGGATAAGAGATGCAGATCTCAACAAAATAATAAACACACCGGTATGCATTTCCCCTGTCTGTTTCCTCACCGCTCTAGAGAGGTTTCTGTATTGAGCTGAGTCCTCTGAGATGTCCAGGATCCTTCCCCAGCAGCTCATGACTTCTCTTCTGAAACATAGAGCCTACCTGGGCGGTGCGTATAATAGGCTAGGGGAGGCTCTGCTGCCCGATGTCAAGTTGCAAGTTTGGTGGGGGAAACTTTTTGCTTTATTATGCCCCATGCAGGTTCCGGGATGGTTGGGGAGGCAGTATGTGCTATTCAGCTTCCTGGGTTCATCGGTCATCTTACCAGGGCATACCAAAAGCTCAGGTTCTTCTTCAGGAAGAGAGGCTTTTCCCATGGTGCAGCTTGGGGTCTGGGGAGTGAAAGGGTGGGGGAGGTGTGGTGCAGCTGGCCCAGGGCTCCTCTGGCAGTGGGGGGCTTGGCACTCTGGCCAGTCAGGAACTCCTCTGGCTGAAGGGGGGGCGCTCGGGTTCCTCTGGGCATGGTGGGGTTTGGAGCTGTGGCTTTGGGGGTGGGGCAAGGGCAGAAAACATGGAGCGAAGGATTAGCCTCCTCATAGGGGATCTCCACCTGCCTCCCATGGCAGCGTATTCTAATCCAGCTAGCCGCCTCTGGTAGGTCTTGGTTTTCAGTTAACAGAAACCCCCTGCTACTAAATCCTGCCTTTTTTCTCTTCTCCTCTCCTGACCAAAGCTTTCTCTTCTTGTCTCTGCAGTTTACATTTCCCCTGTACCACCAGCTATTTCTTTCATTCTGTTACTGGTGGTTTTCCACTCCCACTTGATCCATCGCTTGCAGACAAACTGGAGGAAATAGCTTCTCCCAGCTTCAGTTAATCTTCTTATAATATCAACAGTTCAGTCATATACAGTTGTTAAGGTTAATGACACTCTCTTTTCCCTTGTCTGCTAGATGCATGCTTCTGTGTCAGCAAGTGTTGGATTCTGTGTCTACATAGAGGTGGTTCCTAAAACTGCAATTAAAAGTGAAGCAGTTCTCTATAATTAATTTTCACCAATTTTTAATTTTGCTGCTGGGAAAAAATACTGTGGTTTCCCATCTGCTTTGTACTTCCTTGAACTCTGCAAAAGTCATCCATGGTATTAGTTAAATTGAAAAGTGTGCTTAATTTTATTTCTTTTGCTGCAAAAATGCAGCAGCTTTCAAATCTGAGCAGTTTGAACTGAAGCTAGTTTGTTGTTCCTGTATCATGTGAGTCATCACATTTACCAAATGCAAAAATAAAAAATGTATCTGGAAGAACACAGATTAAATTTATCAAAATAGGTGAGCTCCCTCATCTATTTAGTTATTGCTGTGAAATTGCATATGCATGTACGTGCTTATTTAAGTTCAATGGGATGGCAATACACCACTTGTCATCCCTTCAGGAAGAGAAACATTCACAGCGGTGTTGTACATTACACTAAAATTTACAACTCCTCCAGCTAAAACACACTTCTGATTCAATCCAGCCTATGAAAATGAGACACACAGACCTAAAATGGGGATAATTTATTTATGGTAGAAGGGGATCAACCAACAGATTGTAGGAATTGGTTGTCCTACTTCAAATGCAGATCAAAATGGCAAATTCTGTTTCCTATAATCATTTACAAAAATGTTAAAGCCAACATTAGTGAAAAAAAAAAAAAGTCCAAGGGGGAGGGAGGGAGTGAAGTGGAATAGTGACAAACACCAAAAAGCATCTGAGCAAGGCAGAGAGAAGAATTTCAGTGCAGCTTGAGTGTGTAAGTGCCATTAAAATAAGTCCTTTTTTTTTTTAACATCTAAATATCAAAAGGAAGGTATACCATCAACAGGCTCATGTCCTGTTGCAGCTATATTAATCAACCATTTGTTTTTAATGTATTGCATTTTTCTTGCCCATTCTATTGCCATTAAGACTCGGGTTTGAAAAGCTGGTGCTTATGCTCTGTAATGATTTGTCCATATGGTTTTGTGAATAACATTTTTTTAATCATTGCAGAAATTCTTTACAAATCTACATTTACAATAGAATTGGTTTACTGCTATCCTACCTGGTTGTTCCATTTTATTTATGTGCTGTCTTTTGGAAAGACATAACTGTGTTGCATCTCAATCCTACATTTCATTTATACCATAGCAGAGAGTGTCTGCAAGGCAACTATAGATAATTTCAACTCTTTATGATGCCCATATTTGTTTATAGCATCAGAACAGGTAAAGACCTAGGAAAAAAGGACATGAAGAGAAGAGATTTGTGCATGACAGACCTTGTACTGTACATTCAGGAGTAATAACAATGGGTGAAATAGGGCATACAGCACTCCTTGCAGACACATCACTGCTTTTTCATAACAGTGGCTTATGAATTTGTAATTTTTGGAAGAGGACATACAGGGATGGATTAAGATAGGAGGTTGAGTTAATGGATCTGAGCATAAATCTTAAGTTTTTCCACAGACTTTCTGTGTTGGATTAAGGGAGTGCTGATGGTCAGTAGGAGAGCATGGGAAGGCAATGTTAGGAACAGGGAGTAGTACTGACAGAGCAGGACCCCCTGAGTACTAGGAACACTATTGTAGGGAAAACTGCTGGAGAATTTAGCTTGGACTTGGATTTGGGCCCCATTTATTCTTAAATTCCCACTGCATGTATTCTGAAACATGCTGCACACTATTCAAATCCTGCTTTGAAGATCGTTATGAATGAGTTATTAATGAATGAGATTAAGATCAGAAGTATCCAATTATTTTGAGACCCCAAGTTGAGAGAATGAGGCCCTGATTTTCAGAATACTTAGAATTTGTTAGCATTGTGTAAATTTAAAGCACAGCTCACATTGGCTTGAGTTGCAGCTGTGAGTTCTCAGCACTTCAAGTTAGACTCTAGAAAATGAGGAACAGTTAGTTACCATGTGTAAAAAGTTTTGTTCGAGTGACTTGCCTAATAACACATCGTGTAAGCAACAAGAATAGAATGCAATTCTATCCAACTGCCTTAATTGTGAGACTATTCTTTCTTTTTCTGTAATGAATGAGGAAGGTGTCCTATAGTCAATCAGTTTCCTTAATTACACAGCTCTGATTCATCCCCAGAGAAGGTCCACACTGCACCTTTGGGGAAAAAAATAGTATGTGATCATTTAATTAATGATTATATCATCATTCATACACACAAGTTAACTAAGTTAAAGCAACAGAGGTCACCTTAATTTTTGCCATTTCCCAATTTTTCAGAGCTCGCCTTTGCAACCTGAATGTTCTTTTAAGTCAAAGTTTTCTGTTTCATTTCTAGGTTTTTAAGAAGCAAACTGATAAAACAGAATTTTTCCAGCATGTGAATGTGACATCTCATTCACACCCAGTGGTTCATCAGCTGGGGTGGAACTTTTAGATCCACTGCAAAGACTTCTGCCATATGAGCTAACAAGCTAACTGATGGCATTAGGAGGTTGTTGTCCTCTATATGGAGAAACTCTCTTACAAAGTGAAGAATCATATATATTTGCTGACTGGAGAGGAAGGGTCTGACTCTGATATCTAATCTTTGTTCCATTCCACACTCTGAAAGGGGAGGATGGTCTAGTGGGCACAGACTTTTCAGCTCATTCTCCCAAAACATTACCCTTTCTGCCCAGTCTGTTCCCACTTGACATAATTCCAGTCCTGTCTCTTCCATGCCTCTGGTTCCTCATCCCAGTCTTGTTCTCTTCATCTATCCAGTCTCCACACTTCAAGCCTCTCATCCCAGTTCCAGGCTTTTTTGTCCAGAAAGTGCTACACTCTTCCCTCCCATCTTCTCTCTGATGTGTCTCTCCCGCAACCTGGTTTGCAGTTTCACTATCTCATCCATGTTCCCTATACCCAATGGTGCCCAGCTCCTCATCCGATCTGTGTCCCCCCGCAACTCCATTTCCAGTCACTTTTCCCAACCAGAGCCTGTTCTCCCCTCACATTCTGCTTCTTGTCCTATCTCCTTCCCTCCTCACCTCCTTCCTTCTGCCCAAATGGATCCCAGCCCCAGGGTCACTCCAGTGGGAGACTAAGGTTAACTGAAAAGCTGATCTCCTGGCTCCCAATCTCCAATCAGTTGCAGTCCCACTCCCTGCCTCTAGATTCCAAATCAAGCCCCAGACAGTCCATGTCCCCTCACACCAATTCCAAGTTCTAGTTTCCCTCTGAATCCATGCTCCAATCTACTGACCTCTGTTCCCTAGTGCTTAAAGTGGTGTGGAGAAAAAAGTGGGGAGACTCTTTACCCTCACATATGCCCATCTCCTATTAGAGGTTCTCTACACTTGGCTGTTAGTTCAGGCAAACATTCCCCAACTTCCAAATCACTCTTGTCCCCATATCAGTTTTGCCCTCCTTTCCCCACCCCCTAGTCTTACCTCTGCTCCTCTGACAGCTCTTTGAGGTTCATCAACCTCCTCTACCAAGCATGGAGGGAGGACTTGCAGCAGAGTTCCTGTAAGAGGGGGTACCCCCAGCCTCTATGCTTTGAGTACAAAGGCTGGGCCTCTTCTATGCCAGACCAACAAGTCCTCCACCCCAAGACACCTCCACCTTGCCAGTTGGGGTTCTTGGGGTTACCAATCGCTGCCACCAATCGGGTATACTTCCAAAACCTTGGAGGGGCCCCCGATCTTCCCCTAACCCTGACTTTGTACCCCCTCCCTGGGTTTTAAAGTCAGAAACCGGAAAACTGCTTCTCTTCACCCTGACCAGCTGAAGGCAGAATTCCCTTAACCCTGTCTCTCTCAACCTGAGAGCCAGACCCTAACCTTGTACCCCTTTCTGGGTTTCCAAGTTAGATACCTGGAAGCTGCTTTCTGTCCTTCACCCTCCCTGGCTGAAGGCAGACTTCCCTTAACCCTGACTCTGTTTTCCTCCCTGGACGACAAGTCAGATACCAGGGGCTATGCACTTCCCCCTACCTCCTCTCTTCCCTGTGAAGAGAGAAAAACCGACTGCTTCCTCCCTCCCCTGTCTAACCTGACAGTAAGGAGACACAGTCTTCACACTCCAGCTAGGCCCCTAGCTGCCCTGGTTCCTATTCCCTTCCCTTCCCCCTTCCCAGACTGGAAGCAGAGAAAAACCCTAAGGGAAATAAACCAGACGGTTTTATAACTAGAACATTTAATAAAGAAAAAAGTTACAACAGAAATACAGACACTTTACATTTGGGGTTTCCCACTTTGGTCTGAAAAGGAGAGAACATCCCAAAGGCACGGCTTATTAGAAGAATTAAATTGTAATACTCACATTAGCTAAGTAGAAGTATCAGAAAAAGGTAGAGCCATCTTTATAGCCAAAGATGGTCTAGAACCCTTGCCAGCTACCTTGGCAAGCTTCCTGCCTCATGTGCAGCCAAGATGGAACTCCCCTGGCCCTGGCCTCCTCCCTGGAGACCAGCCAAGCTGGAGCTCTCTGGCCCTGGCCTCCTCCCTGGAAGCCAGCCAAGATGGAACTCTGGCTTTTGCCTCCTGCCTGGAGACCAGCCAAGATGGAACTGACTGTTTTGCTCCTCCCTTCTTCATGGGCTCGAGGCTCCTCCCTCCCCCATGGCAGGGAAACTCCTACGTTACCTGTTTCAGATAACAAGCCCCACCCAGGCAAGGCACACTGTGTTAGATAACATAGTCCCACCCAGGCAAGGCACCCTTCACATTTATGACAGTTCCCCTCCCCTCCTTTCAGGCAGGTTGTAGCATGGAGGGAGTAGTAACAAAGAAGCCATCCTGTTGCTCACAGGAGGGTAAGGGAGGAGAGAGGGGAGCTGTCCTGAGCTGCTGGGCTCTTTTTGCTCACTTGCCTTCTGTAAGAATGGCGGTGGGGTGTGTGTGCAGAGGGGGAGTGGGTAGAGGTCCACCTGCCTGTAGCAGCCCTAGTTGACTGTTCTAACCCAGGACCTAGGCAAGTTTGGGGGGGGGAAAGCCAATCAGAGGGAATCTTTTCTGCATGTGGTACTAAAAATGTGTGTCCCTCAGTGTCAGAGGGGTTTTACCCCCAGCCTTTATGCTCCTGAGTACAAAGGCTGGACCTCTTCTATGCCAGACCAACAAGTCCTTTTCCCCCCCCCACACACACCCCACTTTGCCAGTTGGGGTTTTTGGGGTTACCAATCGCTGCCACCAATCGAGTATACTTCCAAAACATTGGCCCCCGATCTTCCCCACCCCAACTTTGTCCCCCTTCCTGGGTTTCAAAGTCAGATGCCTGAAGGCTGCTTTCCTTCACCCTCTGTCTCTCTCTACCTAAGAGACAGACACCTGGAAACTGCTTCCCTTCACCCTTCCCGGCTGAAGGCAGACTTCCCTTAACCCTGACTCTGTCTTCCTCCCTGGAAGCCAAGTCAGATACCTGGGGGCTACGCACCTCCCCCTACCTCTTCTCTTCCCTGTGAAGAGAGAAAAACCTTAAGGAAAATAAACCAGACGGTTTTAACTAGAAGATTTAATAAAGAAAAAGGTTAAAGCAGAGATACAGACACTTTACATTTGGGGTTTCCCACTTTCTTCTGAAAAGGAAAACACCCCAAAAGGCACAGCTTATTAGAAGAATCAAATGGTAATACTCACATCAGCTAATCAGAAATGTAAGAAGAAAAGAGAGTTATCTCTATAGCTAGAGAGACACTCCTGGATCCTTGCCCATGTTGCCTGGCAAGTTCCCTGCCTCATGGACTACCAAGATGGAACACTCCTGGCCCGTGCCTCCTCCCTGGAGACCAGCCAAGATGGAACTGGCTGTTTTGCTCCTCCCTTCTTCCTGGGCTCGAGGCTCCTCCCTCCCTCATGGCAGAGAAACTCCCATGTCCTTTGTCTCAGACAACATAGCCCCCACCCAGGCAAGGCACGCTGTATTAGATAACATAGCCCAACCTGGGCAAGGCCCCCTCCATATTTATGACACTCAGTGACCCATCTTCCTCCTTTAAAGCTTCTTCCCTGTCCTCTGCAGATGTGTGGTGGTTTTGTTTTGTTCTGTTCCATGTGCATTTGAGTCATGCTACTTTCTCCATCAAGCTTCCTAGGCCCTACAGTGGGGATGATTGGAGCATAGAGAGAGGCAGATTCTCCACACTCAGTTCAGGTGCCCAGAACAAAACCCAGCAAGGCCTATAGCAGTGGTTCTCAAACTTTTATACTGGTGACTAGTAAGCCTTGTGACTAATAAGCCCCTGAGTGTGCCCCCCCCTTTATAAATTAAAAACATATTTTTATATGTTTAACACCATTATAAATGCTGGAAAATAATTCAGCTTGAAGCAGACACCCAGCAAGGAAAACTTCAGTCCAAATGGTTAAATTTTGGCAAAGTTCTAAACTATTGAAAATGGACTTATAATGGGAAGTCGGGCAACCTTAAAATAGGTAATTATACTAGTCCTGCCTACAATAGTATTCCCTCTCACATACAGTATATATTGGTAGATATTAGAAAGTAAATATTTTACCGGTATTTTCTTGGATAATTGAGAATAGATACTACTGTATTGTCACTGTGGATGAATGTTGACTTTTTTAATGGTGACCACTCCATGAGAAACAGAAGCTAGAAACCTACTGGAGGTTCTCTACGCTTGACTGTTAATTTAGATTAAGGTAGAATGTTAATTTGGAGTGTGATAGCTATTTGTGAATAACTGCATGTGTGGACATTCTGATTCCAGAATAAGAGAGTCTTTGTTCCAGTTTAGTTTAGTTCACTTTAACTAGGAGTATGTTTGGATTAATGCAAACTGGCACAAGGCACTCTTATTATGGAATAAGAATGTCCCTTAAATAATCTTATACTCCCTGTGTGTAAGAGAGACTGTGCACGTATGTTTTTATGAATATATATAAAAATAATGGTTTATACACAGTCATGAAATAAAATGACTGCAACATTAATAACAGACAAAATGAAAAAAATGAGTGAAAATTACTATCAACAATTTGTAACATAAGAATCTGTTGGACTATGATCAGAACAGCTATTCAGGTTTCCAAAGCTATTTCACGGCAGTATATATTTAAACATTTGTTGCAACTCCCTGCATTATTTCAATGCAGGGGCTACCCCTGGACATGTTGCTTTTAAGAAGCAGAAGCACAGTTGGTCCAGCTGGAAAAGGCAACTGTAAACACCGTATTCAACTCCGTCTGGGTCAGAGTCCATCAAACACAAGGGAATTTTATATTCCCTGCCTCATATGAATAGAGAGAGAGAGACTGGAGGTCAGTAAAGATGTCTCAGCATTGTTGCAAGACAGATTGGTGCAAAGTGTGGACAGTTCTCGCCATGTTGGAGTCCCTCCTTGAGAAAGAGAGAGTGACTGAGAATGAAATCCTATGTAAAGCAGGAACAGAAGCAAAATCATTATTTGTCATATTGAGCTAGCCTATCTATGGGGAAAGAAAGAAAGCAAATATAAAGAAAATGGGTTTAAAATGTTGTGCAACATGCTCTATCCTGGAAATAGAGAGATTTTTTTCTGTCACATTGTTTTATTCCTTCATGTCAATAAATGTTACTATTTTACTTGTGATTAGGGTGATCAGATGTCCCGATTTTTATAGGGACGGACCCAATTTTTGGATCTTTTTCTTATATAGGCCCCTATTTTCCCTCCCCCTCCCTCCCTCCTCCCCCCCCCCCCCCGCATCCCAATTTTCACACTTGCTTTTACCCTACTTGTGACTGACCTTAAGACAGGAATTCTCAAACTCTATGCATTGCATGGGCCACTATTTCCCCTCACAGTGGTGACTGCATAGATCATCTCCTCTCCCTTAAGTGATCCCATTACATCCCTGTGGCAACTGTATACATGGAAAGGAGAAAGAACTTACTTTAGTTCTTGATGCCTTTTTAAATGCAATTCAGCAGCTGGAAATGGGAAAGAGAACACAATGTGGCCTGTCAGCACTCATTGACCATCATCAGTTACTTTGCAGACCTGCCGGGCCCTGTCCATGGATCACATTTTAAGACCTGCTGATTTAGGCAATGTGCTTGTATCCCTTTCTCTGAAGAGACTACTCTGTAGTATGAAACAATTCACTGCTAGTAAATCTTTTTTGATATTATTGGTGTCTCTCTCACATTGTGCTGGATCCTAAAACTGATGCATCATAACTTTTGGGGAAGGGCTTAGGCCTTTTTTACAACCAGAAAAATTCCCTCTTGGCACTTTTTGGGTGGAGCAATACTGACATCCACTGACATAAACTTAGGTGGATATTTGCTGTATCTCTCCTAACCAATGTTACACAATCCTCTACTATGTCACAGAGACAGGATTGGGTTTAATATGATCCAAAGAGGGATTGTGCTGAGTCCAATTTATTGTATTAGGAAACATCAACTGTTACAGATTAAACCTGTGAAAAGGATTACATCAGCAAAACAGGAAGCTAAACTGTCCTGAGCCAAATCAAAATATGCTAAACACAAGTGAAGCAAATATTGACTTGAAGAAAATATAAGGTTGGGGAGAACGAATAGTAGTAGCTCTGTACCATCTTCTCAGATGAGGTTTAGAAACATTTTGGTATCTTATATAACGTGAACCTGCCCTGTTTTGTACACATTATAACAGGGATGGAGCAGAAGAGACAGATTCAGTGAAAACAATAATAATAATTAACTCTGGTTGCATCTCCGAGCTAATTGTAATTTAACTTGGTATCTTGTTTATTTAGTTACTACTCAGTGGCTTGCCATGGTGAATACTGCAGGATCACTGATGATAAAGGAAATGGAAATGTATCTAATTAAGAAAGAATGCTTACAAGAAGTGGTCATGTGTTTACTGTTTATCCCTGCAAAACGAGTAGATTAGGCTGATTACCTTGGACTACAGACAGAGAGAGCCTTCTATCAGGAGGGGGAGGGGGAAGCTTCAGCGCAAAAAAAAAAAACCGTTCCTTTCTCTCTCTGTACCTCCCACTGCATTCACTTGCAAATCACTGTGTGCTTGGGAAAGCCTGTGCTTTCCCAGTCTCTAACCTTCCAGTGGCAAGTGCTGTGGTTCAATCAGCAGAACCTCTCCTTCTCTCCCTCTCTGTGAGGGAGTGATTTTTTTATTATTATTATTTTCTTAATCAGGAGCTTTGAATGAAAGCCAGTCAGTGAGAGAGCTCCCCCCTAAGCATTGGTTCCCTGCTGTCCAGAGTTAAGTGATGCTGTGAGGAGAAGCTGAGTTAGATTCAAGTAGGATCAGTCTTAGAAAATAACAGCAGAAAACAAACAAAAAAGGGAAGATAGTAGCAAAATCTCCAGCGTTGCTTGGGTTGGACACTACTACACTTACTCAGAAGCAGAATAAAGGTAGGAGCCTTTCATAATTCTATTTCCTTTGGTGGTTTTATTTTCTTGAACTATCAGTAGCACTGTATTTATTGTAATCTGTAGAATTATTCTATTATATACAACTTTTATATATTACAAAGGCACTTTAATAAATAGGACACATACATGAAATAGAGAGAAATGTGTGTGTAAAGTGAACTACCTTTATACATATTCAGGATTGAACTGTGTTTTGCAAAGCTTTTCTTTCTTTTCTCTCCCAATAACCAAGCTAAGGTCTAAGCAGCACTGTTTTAACATGTATTTAATTACTGCAAATTCAATGGACGGGTGAGGGGGATACTATTTAGACTTCAAAAACATAGTGTTTCACATTCTAATTGTCATGAGCATAGCATGCAACATACACATGCATGCCCACACTGACTGCATTCTGATTGTAAGTCCGTTACAGTTTTCTCTATTACATTATGGTACTTGACTTTTCATTGAATTAAATCCTAACACTTCTTCAGGAAGCAAATATCTATGATGAGACTGATGACAATACTTTTGTGTCTGTGTATATCTGCACACATACAGAGGGAAAAGTACGCACACTTTTCTTATACAAGCATTTCACATTCTGGTAAGAAGGTAAAAAACATAAAAAAAGAGAGAGAAGAAAGAAAATATATGTAGTCAGCAGTTGTTGTGAGCCTTTATTGTCACTGCTGCAATGAAATCCATATTTTATATGTTAAATTCATGCAGCACAGTGCAAGTCCAAATCCATATTCCCAAGTAGTAACTGTTGATGGCATTGTAAGCTGCACTATACATTAGCAGTACGATGTACAGTATATGTACTAGTTGCAATCAGAAAAACCTAGCAGATCTTTAGCATAAGAGAATGAATCAGCACGTGCAATCGGTGACAAACAGCAACCAGCATTTTAAAACTGACCTATCATCTGTGTTGTTTCACACAATTGGAGCTATTTCCTATAATCTTCATCTTTCATTCCAGTAAAAGCCTCTCTGTTATCCAAAACTGCACATCCATTACTTGTACGTTGTTTTGAGATGCGTTATTTTGTTTGTGTGTGTGTGTGTGAGAGAGAGAGAGAGAGAGAGAGAAAAAGAAGCAGCTCTGTAAAGAATGTTCTGCTTGTTTTTTATGGTGACTGTAGGCTTTATATTTACGCGTTACTATTGGCAGGTGTTTTTTCTTGAAAAATATTTGACACTCAAATTCCCTTGTTAAATATACCATTTGCCAGAAATATTTTTACTTTAATGCTCCTGTTCTTGAAAAATTCAGGTGATGGGAACTTTTACATAATCACATATCATTAGAATATAATGTTAATTGCCTTAAAGAAAGCGAAGAGCGAATTAAGTGTGGGATATGGGTAGGAAGAGGGAAGTTGGAAAGAGAAGCTTTTTGACTCTATATAGAGCTACTTTTTCTGCTCCAGAGTAATGTGGCTTGCACAGCGAGATAAATACTTCTTGGATCATAAGATGATAATCTTGTATGTGGGAACTCCTCAAATTCAAACCCATTCTGGTAAATACCAATTTAGCTAGCAAGCTCATTTGTGCCGCATGTTTATGTAATGATTTATTCCCACCTTAAATCAATGTCTTCTGTGGTTTTCCAGTGTCAGAGTGAGTTTGTATGTTTGAACTTAATTTTGTGTGATAGAATGTTAATGGTAAAGTAGATCATAGCATACACTTTATGCTAGTTTTATTTTTGTAATACTAGATTGGATTTTGTACCTATAGGTGGCAAAGGTAAACATAAAGGGCAAATATCTGTAGGTATAGCTATTTAGATTTTAGCATATAGCTACTTAGACAACTGTTTACAGCATTGGTGAGCAGTATTGTGGATTTTGCTTTAGAGTTGATGTGTACATCTATAGTAAAATTTTATATATATGAATGTTCTCATTGGACTAAGGCTCCCTTATGGAAGTGTAAAGTGATGAAAATAATACCATACAGTTTTAGTAGAATCTAATATTGTCATGGTCCAAATATGATCTTACGTTAAAAAAACAAAACAAAACACCACTTTACCTGGTTTCCTATTAAAACACTTAGAGAGTGACAGTACAAAACAGCTTATGTTGAAACAGTTACATATTTTCCCAGCATTCTTGTTGAATAACTCAATGTAGAAGACAGAAAAGGTTAATTTGAAAATGTTACCCACCTTGGGTTCTCAAAGTCATTTCCTCATTTCAACATGATTTCCCAAGGAAACAAATGTCTGAAATCGTGTGTGTGAGCTGAGTGATTTCCATGAAAATGACTTAGTTTCTATGTCTGTCAATCAGATTTACAGCCAGGTGGCAGGTGGTATGTTATCCTCTAAGAATTTTCCGATTTCATACCTTATCATGCCACTAGGTTGCAACATCAGTGCATAGGATAAGGGTGAGGGTGAAGTATTGCTGGATTGGCAGCAAAAAAGAGGTGGGGTTTCTAACTTAATATTTAAAATTAATATTTAATTGGTTCATTATTAGCTGAAGTGTTGCAAGGACTCAGGCTTCCTAATTAGACTTCATAGTACATTGGTGTTCAGACAGATCAGTGACGTGTTGGTACTGTCAGCTCCATAATTTAGGGTGACAGAAATGGAAGGAAAGATAGAAAGGCAGGCAGGTAAGTAGATACACTAGTAAAGAGGGGCTTGAGACATTTTAAGACTGTCTTATAACTGTGGCTGCACTGAGCAATATATGCATTGCTGTCTTTTTTTATGAATTACTGTATTAACAGAATTGATGCAGGAGATGTTAATTAACATATCATTTGTAATGCAGGCTGAAGGTCTAAAATAAGGGAGAGTGAAGGAGCCTTCATTTATTTTTAATTACTCTGACTGTTTGGGTACCCCAAAGTCAAATAACATGAAAGATAACTTCATTGTTAATATCATGGATGTTTAAGCAATGTAAAATTGATTAAGCATTTTTAATCTTCACTGAATTTTGTGTTATTGTCTATAGTCGTTAAAATAGAAAGAAGAAACTCCTAATGAAGTACAGCAAACACTTTAACTGTGTATAAAAGGTTCCTTAAGAAAAACGTAAGTCACCCTGCACCCTCCAATATGGACTATTCATCAGTATGGACTATATTAGTGGTTTACCCTCTGACTTCCCGAGCTGCCTTTAATAAGATTAACTAACTCCCCTTTAATATTTCCACTTATAAAAATCACTTAATATGTAACATTTCATGTACTGTACAAAAAAAAATTTCCCCATATTTTTTTATGAAACTTTGATTTCTGTTTAATTTTCCCCTCTTGGAATGGGTAATCTCTTGATCTCTGTTGCCCTAGAAAAATCCCTCTGTGTATGTGTATTTTTGATTGTCCATTATATTTACACCCTCCTCAACCTCAAGTCGTTTAAATGATGACTTCCTTGCAATCAGTGGGTGGGGGTGGAGATTGAACACTACTACGTTGGTTACAGCAGTTAGCGTAGAACAACAGAAAGTAATTCTTGTCCCTTGAGAGCTGAGTATGCTGAATCCACTGGGCTGCACTAAGGGTATGGCTATACTACCTGCTGGATCGGCGGGTACCGCTCAATGTATCGGGGATCGATTTATCGCATCTCATCTAGACATGATAAATCGATTCCAGAATGCGCTACCCATTGACTCCGGAACTCATCTTGGCAAGAGGAGTAAGCGGAGTCAGCGGAGGAGTGGCCACGGTCGACTCACCTTTGTGGGGATGGTCAGGTAAGTCGACCTAAGATACTGAGACTTCGGCTATGCTATTGGCGTGTATCTTAGGTCAACCCCTCTCCCCCAGTGTAGCCTAGCCCTAACACAGTAGAAAGTAAATGTGACCCAAGCAATGCTTTTGCTTTTGTGTGGAGTTGCGGGGAGCCAGAATACAATCCAAACCAGAGGGTCACAGAGCTCATGAATCCTCTTTATTAGATTACCAGTATATCTTTTACTATGTGGATGGTATACAAGACATATGCTTGCCAGTATTTTTGTGTATTTCTTTAGCCTTGACTATTTAACATCAAAGCTGGTTACTCCATGTGGAAGGAGGGAAGAAACTGCATATGTTCTAAAGAGATTACATTGCAATAAATAGGATACCATATTTTCTTTATCTCTTAATTCACATTAGATATCCATTCCTTCCCTGTGTTTTGCCTCCAGAAACTAGTATGAAATAGATGACTGTGTCATTCTGTTGATAAGAAGGAAGTATGTGCTGCAGGAGGCATAAACAGCACTAGAAGTATCGCTGAAACATTCTCTAGGTTTCACTATCAATAGGCCATATGATTTGGGATCTGCTTCTGAACTCAAACCTTAGTCTTCTAGCTGCCAATATGTAATGCTATCTTGATACCAACAGGCTACACTGAGGGAATACAGAATTTTAGGAAGTTTAAGTAGATATACTCTAAGGTAACATGGCAGGTGTCTGTTTTAATTATGTGAGAGTGTAGGGACAATATTATTTAATTCATTTAATCACACAATACTTTTCTCTTTGTTACTCTTTTATTATGGCAACTCTTACACACAAGTCAAAACCAACTTTAAATCCTACTTAATTTACAAAAAAAAAGGATATAAAATCATATTTTGTTTTTGGTTTTTTAAAAGCTAACTGTTTTGAAAGAATGTCTAGTAGGAAATGAAATGCCCAGACATTTGCAGAGTTCTGCTGGTGTTCAAAAGCCAAAGAAGTTCCCTTCTGTGTTTTTTGACAACAGCAGAAATCTTTGTCTGAAATATTTTCCCATGTGTAATTTTATATTACCCTATATGTAATTATGTTTTTTGTAAATCTTATGATTTTATCGCTGGTATTCCATCATCTGCCACATTGCAGATAGGCTAATGCAATAAATCCAGACTCAGTGCTTTGCATTACTGCATAAAAACATGACATACCTTCATTTAGCATGATAAAATCATGCAATTAAAATGAATGCAATCCCTGTGAGCTCTGCAGATGTTCTAGCACCCAGGGTTTTAAGGAAGAAGGGATAGATACTGATGCAATTCACTGCACTTATGAACAAGGAGCTTGAAATACAACATGTAATATCATGGAGGTTTTTCTTTTCAGATTAACAGTGTAAAATACATAGAAATTAATCATCATACCCTCGTGTCAGGGGGAGCATTAGTAATGTATTTGTAATAGTTTATTTAATAGAATGAACTGATATTTGAAGAATGTTGACATAATCCTAATGCTGAACATAAATAAAACAAATAGTGTGTCTCTCTAAGAAACTGCATCATATGAGTAATGTTAACAAAGTATTCCAGACTAACACGGCTACCACCCTGATTCTTGACATATGAGTAATGTGCATTCTTTCATTGGTTGCTGCAAGAAACACATGCCCACATTTAAAGCTATGATATATCTAGGACTAGCCTTCACTTCCAGTGAAAGCAAAGGAGCCATGTATATAAAGTGATGACATAGCTTTGGAGATACAAACAATTAAAAGGGGGTAATAATCGCTTTATTGAAAATGGATATGGTAAAGTGGACAGGGAAAAATGAATTGTTTAGTCAACTGACAGTGTTGTGAAAAAGAAGTGGCTGGAAATATTCAAGGTGGGGAGAGGGTTATAAGGTTTCTAATGAGGCAACTATTGATCATAATCCTTGACTATTATAGGAAATTATTTCCAGATATATTGAGTATGTCTATACTGATAGACATCCAGGGTTGACCTGCTCATGGGGCTCATGCTAACAGGCTGTTTAATTGCAGTGTAGACGTTCAGGCTTGGGCTGTAGCCTGGACTCTAGGACCCTGCAAGATAGGTACATAGGGAACATCTCCACTGCAGCTTGGAGCAAGCTTCCTAGCCCAGGTAGACAGATGTGTGCTAACAGAGCTCAAGCTGGTTCACGAGCAATAGCCATGTGAACTTGGCAACTTGGGCTGGAGTTCAGGTTCTCAAAACCACCTGATCCCCTCATCTCATAGCTGGAGTCACAACATCCACATTCCTATTTTAGTGCATCGACTGGAGCCCTGCTAGTATGGATCTATCTAGCCTCGCAACTGGCTGCAGTATACACACATCCACTAAGGGTGCCAATTTTCTGTTAACTTTCTAATGGCATCACAACCTTCAGACAAAATATTAGAATAGCTTTTGTTGGCAACTTAAAATAATGGTTATTACTGAAAACATTCCAACTACAACCAAAACACCGCTTTGTAAACTTTACCTCTTACAAAAACGTCTGAGGTTTTTATACAAGATGCAGTGAAGTAGAGGACATAGAAATACGTAATGTCTTGCAAGTTAAATATTGCAGATGGTTTTATGTACAGACTGTTCAGACTGATATGAGTGGTCTTGTGCCATTGCACTGAGAACTTGTAGACAATGATATTGAGAGACACTCCTACAGGCCCTATTGACTTTGATTGAAAATCAGCTCCATAGTGTGTTGTTTCTGAAAAAAAGACCTATACTGTGTAGGTAAATAGCCCCAATTAGTGGCAAATGATTTAGGATTATTTTCATGGTCCATAGACATTTTAAGTGGAGAAAGGTTTGCTAGATCATCCAGTACTTGGCAATCTCACTGTCAGGGCAAGATTGTTCTAAAGCAGGTGTTGGCAACCTTTGAGAAGTGGTGTGCCAAGTCTTCATTTATTCATTCTTATTTAAGGTGTGCCAGTAACATATTTTAACACTTTTAGAAGGTCTCTTTCTAGAAGTCTTTAATATATAGCTAAACTATTTTTTCATGTAAAGTAAATAAGGTTTTAAAAATGTTTAAGAAGCTTCATTTAAAATTAAATTAAAATACAGAACCCCTGGACCCCGGTGGCCAGGACCCAGGTAGTGTGAATGTCTCTGAAAATCAGCTCATGTGCCACCTTTGGCGCACATGCCATAGGTTGCCTACCCCTGTTCTAAAGTATAGTGGGCTAAGAGTCTAATCCAATTTCCACTGAAGTCTCCCACTGACTTCAGTGGGCTTTGGATCAGGCTTCTAGAGAGAGAACTCTTTCTTCACTTCTTGGTGATCGGATGCATTTGCATGAGGAGCAAAATGCTGTTAGCCATTTTTACTGCCATGTTACAACTTCCCAAATTTCTCCCTTCCATTAAATATCCATATTTCTGATTATTTCCCTGAAATATGTTTGTTTTTCATTGCTTTCTAAGTTGGATTTAATTTCTCTTTCAAAGTTTGGTCTTCTGTAAGAATCTCCCAGTGTAAATTCATTTATAAGCAGATTTCTTTTTTCGTCCTACTGACATTTATACTCTTCATAGATAAGCGGCTTGCAAACAATTCATGTACTTTCTAGAATTCTTCACAGTTCATGAGAAGTTGGCTTAGAAGTATGAGGCTTTCTCCAGCATTACTTATGTGGGTGGATTTGCTCCTCTTTGTGATCAGGTCAGATTCAGTAATGATTTCGCAACATTTTAACATAGGTATTATGAAAATTCTCATGTCTACAAATTTGCAATAAATCATGGTGGTGGAAATTTGTGCTTGTGCAAAAACAGAATTTTAGATATGCACAAACTGTTGCATACATGTACAACTTGCAATTTTTGCATGAATTAGATCATTTGTGAAGTTTGTGGAATGGTGTCCAAACCAGAGTTAGGAAGATTGGAGTAAGTCTAATGGTAAAGTTTGTTCCACTTAAAGAAGAAACATGAAATGAAGGCAAAATGTGTCATATCAGAAGTATACATATTTTTGAAAAACTGCATATTGCCACCTAAAAATAAGACCACTCATGTTAACCATGGAAACTACAGATGAAATGTTCAACTTTTAGTAGGAGCATGCACTAGTGACAAGTGAGCCATGGTCCAGTTCACAGCCAATAAATACCCCATGGTCTCAAAGACCATCTTAGGCCCGAAGGGACAGCGGGGGGATTTTTGAGGCCTGGTCAAAATAACTCCCCAAATCTTCTAAGGTTTTACACTGAGCTCATAAAAGCTGCATTCAGCAAATAATTTTCTGAGAAAAAGAAGCCTTTTCCAGCCAATCTGTTATCTCTCTCCTACATGCTCCAGGAGGAGGTGCTGCTTAGTAGTACAGTCACTGCAACTTCCCAGACCACCGGCCCCTTTTAGAGACTATTCCTGGTGTTCCTACACAGTCAAAACTCAGGCTATTTTCAAAGGGTATTTTGAAGCAACAAAAACAGCAGCTGGCCCATGTTATGCTGAGAAATTACTTCATGACAGTTGTCCCTGTCCAGCAATACTGAATTTAGGGCATTCAGCTGTGCACGCTCTTGGTCTCTATCCTCTCCTTCCCCTTTACCTTTTTGGTCCCCACATTTAGATTAAGATTGAGGATGCTATTGATTCATTCAAACATTAAATCAAGGATGGCTGCCTGCAGTCATCAAGGGTTTTTTGGTGGTTTTTAAGTACTAAATGTATGAGATTATGTACCAGCCTTCCAATGGGGGTAATAAGGGCAAAAAACCTAACTGGTCTTCAAATGGAATTTGCTAAATTCAGGAATAAGATTATGATTAGATTGCCAGCAATGGCTGGAAACTGTACTTGATAACCTAAAAGTCCCTTCCAGTCCTATCTTCCTAAAATCTACTCTATATATTTTTACAAGTACCCACTATTTGGGCAATGAACCAAAAGCAAGGTCCTGTGTTTGGAAGAGTTTGGATCTGAATTTTACAACTTGAACCCATCTTTATACTTTTTTTTTAATCCTATTCACTTTATTCCTATAAAAAGTCCCCATTGTACCTCAGAAGAATTACAGCCCATATTTGGCAGGTGGTTTTTTTTTGTTTTTTGTTTTATTTTTTTAAAGTAAATTATTTAAATCCCATTGATTTCAGTGGCACTTAAGCACATGCTTAAGTCCTTTTGCTGAAATAAGAAATAGAAATAGATGGACTTATCTCCTATGAAGTTATCTACTTTTCTGGACCCAGTAATGCTTTTGGCCTTCATGGCATGGCAATGAGTTTCACAAGTTGATTTTGTGTTGTGTGAAAAAGTACTTTGTTTTGTTTTGTTTTGTTAAATCTGCTACATATTAATTTCATTGTTTGACCCCTAGTTCTTGTGTTATGTGAAGAGGTAGATAACACTTCACAATGCACTTTCTCCATACTGTTCATGACTTTATTGACCTCTATCATTTTCTTCCTTAGTCATCTCTTTTCTAAGATTAAAAAGACTGGGACCATTCATCTCTGTTCATATTGAAGCTGTTCCATAGCCCTAATCATTGTGGTGCCCTTCTCTGCACCTTTTCCAATTCTAATGTATCTTTTTTTGAGATGCAGCGACCCGAACTACATCTAATATTCAATGGGTGGGTGTACCATGGATTTCTATAGTGGCATTGTGATTATTTTTATTATCATCATCTATCCATTTCATTATAGCTGCAAACATTCTTTAATTTTTTTTTGACTGCCACTGCACATTCAGCAGATATTTTCAGGGGAGTATTCATGATGCCAATTTTTTTGAGGGGGTAGCAACTAATTTAGACCTCCTCATTTGTGTATGTAATTGGGATTATTTTTTCCAATGTGAATTACTTTGCATTTACCGACATTGGATTTCATCTGCCATTATGTCACTGAAATGGGCTGAAATGTATTACGGACCAGACCTGTTTTTCAGGGGTTTGTAGATGTATGCTGGATGTAGATCAGGGGTCTCAAAAAGGGATTCTTTCCTGCAGCTGGCCAAGCTACCCTCCCCCCACTTCCCAGCACCCATCATCCCTGCTCCTCTGCTAACCTCCAGGCACTTCTGTGGTACTTTGTGCTTTCCAGGGGGAGAGGCAGGGAGCCATGGGCTCAGGGAATGAGGTGGAGAAGAGGTGGGGCGGGGATTTGGGGAAGGGGCTGGGAAATGGTGGGAAGGGGTAGGGCTGGGAGCAGCAGGGGGGTCAGTAATGTGGCCAATGTACTAGTCCTCATGTGGCCCTCCTGGTGATTTGAGTTTGAGATCCTTGATGTAGATGTTTCCACTGGAATGTTAATACTTTTATGGACACAGTACATTATTTACTCACTTGTTTCCCCCTCCCACCCCAACTGCTTTGAGATGAGGAAGTGTCTGGATTTAATTGACTTGATGAAATCGCATAATATATGGGATATTATTTCATTCTTTTATTTGAAGTTTTGAGGTACTACCCACTAATGAAATTGTAATTGTTTTTGATTATTGGAATTCTTTATTTTTAGTCATGAAATAACTACATGAAATTTATATAAATTGAATGAGAAGAGCGCAGACTCGAGAGAGTGTCAGCCAGCTGAACCCACTCTGGAATACCCAAAGTATATATTAATATGTCCCAGTAGTGGCTCATTTCATCCAGCTTCTTATTGAGGTCAGAATAATGAGAATTAGAAAAAGTGATGAACTGAGGCATAGTGCATTATAGAAATAATCCCATTTAAGTTTTGGTACATATAAATTTTTGAATATTTCAAGCAGTCTACACCATGACTCAGAGATGTCACTAGGCTAGCACTGTCTTAAATTGCATACCCGTGAGTGAATGGCTAAGAAAGACAGATCTTCTTTTACTTCTGAAATGCAAATCTTTTAAAAAAAAGATATATAGTTACATTTGGGGACTTAAATTACAATAGAGCCATCTTTAGAACAATATTATAAACAGCAGTTTTCAAATCAATTCCTTTATGGGTTTTCTTTTCATCCCTATGTCATTTACTGTTACTCACAAATGGAGCAGCTCATCTGAATCACTAGTGAACAACCTAAACTACCTTTATTCTACCTGCATATATGCCCACTAAATGTGTCATTTTTCAGTGTTGCAGGCTTCCTGTAAGAAATGCTTACTGCATAGTATATGGACTCAAGCAAAAATATGTAAAATTCCTTGGTATTGAAAGTTGTTTTACTTTTCCCAATATGAATTAAATATGTATATGTAAAGCATAGGCTAGCGGGATTTTAATAAGAAAGGGAAGAAAATGAAACACAGTACTGTAGATTTGAATATATGACCAGTGTATGAACGTTTTACTTCTGTAGACGAGTTCTTGTGTTGTCACTAGATGATAACCAACCACAACTGGACCAATTAGGGTAAAATAGATTATATAAAAAACAGTGAGCTAATGGCAGTGCCATTTGCAAATTTAAGGAAAACAGATGAATAAAGGTCTGAACCAAAGTCCATTTGAAGTCGGTAGGAATCGTATCATTGATTTCAGTGGACTTACTTTGAGGCATTAAGCTCTCAGAGATAGTGTGAGTGCCTTAAAATATAGTAGGTAAAATAAATTGATCCATGGATGAAATTTCATCTTTCAATGCAGTTAAATAATGTATTATCATAAACAGTGCCATAAAACATAAGACATTTCTGACATAAAAGCTCTTATTTCATAATGCAAGCATCCTTTAGGTATTGTTTTTAATAAGAAAAAATGCACTTAGTTAAAGAATCTTAAGGAGAATGCACAGCTTTCCTTTTTTTAATGTGTAGATACTATAATTTATTTTGTAGAGAGAGATGTGTCAATAAGTGCAGAGTAGTAGGATTATAAATACCAGTATTGCAATTATGGCATAGAATTTTTACTTTGTTTTCAGCTCTTGAAATAGGTGGACACAATTCAATCTGACTTCATTATAGAATTGTCGTCTTGCATTTCAAAAAATTCTCTGAATTGTGATGTTTTGTGGAAACTAGGAAATAGAAAAAATGAGCAGAACAGTGACATTAAAAATATGCTAGGGATATTTTTCATCATTTACTTTCTTGTAACATGCACTTCTAAAAAGAATTCAGTGAATTAGAAATGGCAATTGAATTTCTGTTTAAACTGTTAATATGGAAAAATATTTTATAACTATTTAATTACCAATGAGAAAGAAATAGTCCAGCAGTTTTTAGACTAAACTTTTGCTTTCTTCTTTTTTTAAACTTGGATGAAATTAATTTACTTCAAAGCCACCAGTGTTTGATTGGTTGACCAGGATACCCATCTGTATGTTTCTGCCCATGGCTTGAAAATCAAATATTTAATTCTAAATGCTATCCCCTTCCTTTCTGCAATTTTTAGGAAACCGAAATTAAGGAAAATAAACTTCCTGAATATTAAATAAACCAAAATTAGTTCTCTGCATTCAGCATCTTGTCAAAGCAAGGGAGGGTTATGTGAACAGCCAATTGATTCTCTGGAAGGTGAACTGTTAATGATATCTCTGGTAAAATTCCCATCCCTTTTTTCATTTCTCTAGCAAGGAAACCTTAAGAATATTAAGATTTTTAGCCCTTTGGTGCCATCTTGTGGTAAGATGTCATTTGTGAGGCAAGAGAAAAGTCATTCAGTTCCTTGCCTTGAGTTTCTATACCTATTGCATAGCCTGGTTTTAGTAACAGGAATATATCTGACTACTTGCTAGCTATAAAAATGACAAATTGAGTCATGATTAGAATAGCTATAGAAATCGCACAAAACAGACTGTACTAATTACCAAATAGAAATACATTTTTACTGTACAGCTGTGTGAATTTTGTATAGAATCCTTCATGGTAAAACTCATTTTAGCATTCTCCAGTGTGCAACAAAAAGCAAAAAACTGTGCTAGTATTCTTTTTGCACTTTGGAAAAATGTAGCGCCTATGTGTTAAAATAAAGGGTGGTGGCATAGCGGTGGTTCATACCTAATTTATTACTCTGTTGTCTGAATGGATATTCAGCTAGACAGATGTTTGCTTTCACATTGAATTAACCCTTGGTTAAGTGAATAAGCTGAAGGTAATGAACTGTGTGGATGTGGTGTTCGTTGAAGATAAGTCCTGGTCATCAGTGGTGCACTGCCAATTGAATTCAGTGGGAGTTGCAGGTGCTAAGAATCAATATGGCTCAGGTATGTATTCAGTGCTTTGAAAGGCACCATATACTGTAGGCAATTGGGGTTTTCCCTCCTCCAGTTATAGACCATTCCTGGATTGAAAGATGATACTGTGTGAACAAGTGGGAGAGAGATAAAATGTTGATCCTCCTACAAAAGCCATTGGCCCCAATTATTTTAGGACAAGTTAAGTTTGTTTTATGAAGATTAGTGGAGAAGGGAGGGAGAGTGATCTTTTCTCTTCCCTTTTTATCTAAGTATTTATATGTCCCATCAACAAGCATCTGAGCACCTCCCATTTGTTAATTATTTATATCCGTAATACCCTTGTGAATTGGGGGAATGCTATTATCTCCATTTACAGATAGGAAACTGGAAACACAGAGAGATTAAGTGCTCCAGGTCACACAAGGAAACTGTTGCAGAGCCAGAAAGCAAATGACTGTGACCCTGGATACCTGCAAGTGCCTCAACCCCAGGACCATCTTTGCTCTCTTTTTTTCTAACAGGATATTGTCACTTTATATTTTTCATCTTTGTGGGAGTAAGAATACACATGTAAGTACTTTCAAGGTCAGAAACTCAATGAAAATATTTTTTTTCTAATTCTAACCTTTGAAAAAGGAAGTTGTATTCCATGTGTGTCTCTGAGGAATTGTATCCCTATGAGCCAGAATCCTGACATCAGTTTTGCAAGTGTATGGGAGTTGCACTCATGGTCAATATTGTTTTCATTATGCATGTTCTGTGTCTCCTATACATTTATCTGGAAAGTAGAGTTAATCTTAACATTATGCCAATATGGACCGAGAGCTAGAATTCCCTACTATGATATGTCTGGAAATGTATGAAAAGAGGAGATTGTATTTTAATAAACAGTAAGTAGCTGGCACCAGAACAGGACACTGCCCAGCAAGTGTGAAAAACAAATACCTCTCAATCTAGTAGATCAACGATGCCGCAGGCGGCAGAGAAATACAAATTCTATGGGTGTTGCTGTTATTTCTCTGGTTACAATTGGATCTTATTGCCAAAGAGTATATTTAGAGATACATTTCAGCAAGGTAGAGATAAACAAATGTGAATATGCTGATGCTTGCTAGTGAATGTAGTAGAGACAACATCTGGCATTTCAGTTTAAGTACATGATTTCTCACTTTACAACTTACACTGTCTCAGCCCAGTAAAGTCCCCTTGAGAAACACCATACTTAGCTATTTATCTCGGTTTATGTATCTTTTGAGTTTTCATATATGAAGCTTTATGTATTTGTAGGACTGTAAAAGGTATGTGAAGACTAAAGTTCGTAGACCAGATTTGCTGAAGCTGACGTAAATTGAAAATTACTCCTCCCTGCCTCTTTGTTGCCTAGTACCAGGCCATAAAAAAAGTGCCTAATGTAGAACCACACTGTGCCCAACTTTTGGAATAAAAAGGCCAAAATATTAGCAATTCTTTATGCACTATATCTGGGGACTTAAATTACAATAACCTCACCCACCTGGTTTGGCTCTTATCTTCTTACTGGACCAACTTCGGTTGGTGAGTGTGACAAGTTTTCAAGCCACACAGAGCTCAATTTAGGTCTAGGAAAGGCACATGTCACAGCAAACTGGAAGGTGGAACAGATTCTTTTGGGTAAGTAGTCAGCACGTATTGCAAGGGACCATTCAAGGCAGAGTGACCTGTTAACACCTCTGCAGTCATTGGAGAGGTTAGTGGATTTCAGAGGCACTGGATTTATGGCTTATTACAACAATCTGAACAAAACCTCTATGAGGCTCAAAAGCTTATCTTTCTCACCAACAAAGCTGGTCCAATAGAATATATTGCCTCATGCACCTTGTTTATCTAATATCCTGGGACCAACACGATTAAAACTACACTGCATACAACCATGCATTATGTTCTCCAGATCTACTTGTGGGAGACACTGTATATTTCATACTGCAAAAACATATGGTCAGCATTCTGCTAATAATCAACCCATATATCTGTCTTTTCTGTCATTTCAAGGCATCTTATTCTGATCTCAGAGAATGACACCTAACAGGCTCCCTAATAATTAACTTTTCTCTTAAAGTACACTAATCATCTTCCTAACTGGAAATATCATTATCCAAAGCACATTTTTGTTTTGTGCTAAAAGATCAGTGTCTTAATATTTAATCTGAAAGACTGCTGCACAATGGATTACTCTGACAGCATTTTAAAAAGTCACATCATAAACATGAACAGTATATAATGAGATGGCTGCCTAAGGCAACATAATTAAATTAGAAGGATTACAATGTTGTGTACCTAATGCTACAAGAGGCTTGTAAGACATTGCCACAGTTATGACCTCCATATCCTATCAATATTTCCAATATTAGGCATGTAGTGTCCTTCCCAAAATTAAATATATCCCCCTGCAGTGTTCAGCTATATTTTTTTTAAAAAAAATTGGCCTATGGCATTACATTTGGCTATGGAAACTGTACAGGTTCTGTTGTGACACTGCTAGCTTGATAGAACAGAGATGTTGCACTGTAGCAATAAATAGAAGTGCAGGGCATACGATTGGCATGCGTGACAAATTATGGAAAATTCTGCAACCTATATCACAGGTTGGATATGTAATTTTTATGCTTATTTCATCACACAGTGTGGCAGAACAGAAACAAAAAACAACAACAACAAACAAATTTGAGATAATCTTCTTTAAAACCAGGTGTATCCAAAATGCTTTAGTGAGTTGTAGGGGAGAGGAGCCATAACTTTTATCTGTGCAAGATTTTCTCTTCTCTTCTTTTTCTTTTCTTCTTTGCCTAAAACAAAGCAGAAAAAAAACAAAAGTAGAAAAGAGATCTTAAGCTTAAATGTTGGACTCTTAGCCCAACAAGCCTTTGCATTTGCACATGGATAGACCAAATAGCGAATGATCACTATGGCCGATCCTTTGGCTAAGTGTTGAATAAGAAGGTACATTGTGGAATTAAATTGGCCTGATCCCTTTTTAGGAGTTATTTATGGGACTTCCATTTAGCCTAAAAGTATGTGATCGTCTTAGAGTTGGTGAAGGGTACTTCAAATCAGGAATACAGTGTCACCATTCTTAAGATAGTAATAAACCAGGGATTTCAAACACACGGCCCATGGGGCTATTTCCTGCAGCACGCCTAGCTCCCCATCTTCCGTCCTCCCAGCATGCTGCGTCCACGCTCCTTTGCTTACCTCCAGGCACTTCCCGCCACTAAACTGTTTGGTGGTGCTTAGTGCTTTCCAGGAGGGAAGGGGGAGGAGCTGGGAAGCCGTGCATTAAGGGGAGGAAGTGGAGAAGAGGTGGGTCAAGGGCAGGGATTTGGGGAAGGGTTGGAATGTGGGTGGGGAAGGAGTGGGAAGAGGTGGGGAAGGGACAGGGCCTCATGGAAGGGGTGGAGTGTGTGGGGGGAAGAAGTGCAACAGGAACGGTGTTAGTGATGCGGCCCTCGGCCCAATGTACTAGTCCTCATGTGGCCCTCCTGCTGATTTGAGTTTGAGATCCCTGTAATAAACCATTATTGAGTAAGGCCTCCTTGATAGAAGGCTAGAAGATGTATACAATTAAAAACTGACTGGATACATTTCTATCACAGCTTTTCAGCCACAAGGATGTTGTTCAGAAAAATGGATAATGTGTAATGTAGTATCCTCTTGGGTCATGATGGTGTGAATAATGTATATTGAAAAGGTAGGAAAATATCAGCATTGAAATGAACAATAATGGAGAGCAAATAAAACACAAGAAAAAACTCCACCTCTCTTTGTTGTTGTCAGAAAGATGAAAAGGCTGAACAAGTAACATTCAGTTCAGCACCAGCTATGGAATATTGCCTGCAAATTCACTGTGCTCCCTAATTGAAAACACGGTTGCCAGTTACAGCTATGGTCAAATAAAAGCTGTAACAAGAAAATAAATGCTAACTTCTGTCTCCAAGGAAATCCTAACCTATGACTCACAGTTCTGTCATCCATTTTCTAATGCACCAGATGCTTCCAGTAAGGGTAGAAAAAATTACTTTTATTGTCTGACATATCTCCAATACAGAAATTGTATGTGGAACTCCTCAGATTATCTGCAAATGACAGGGAAGCCTCAAAATCTGTTGTTTACAGAATGGCAAGAAAGAAAAGGAGCTGCATTTTATTCCAGAGCAATGTGTTTGCATACTGTGCAGATAATACACCACACTGTTCTGGCAAAGCAAGCGAAGGCCACTTAAATAGTGGCATCAAGAGAAAAGTAATATTCTGCCAGTGGGGTGTTCTCATAATATACTATGTTGGGAAAACAGTTTGCTTTGGTGCTACACTTCAAGTCACTGAAATGGGAATATATATATAATTCCCATTTCAGTGACTTTTATTATTTTTATATATATATAATATATATATATATAAACAATGTATTATAATATGAGAGAATTCTGCATATGGAAAGACCTATGGCCAAAATGTTTGTCCAAAAATTTAGGATGCCTCTTGCCTCCTTTTTGGGTGCCAGTACTCAGATGGGCAGATACACACTCTGAATTTCCGAAATATTGAGCACCCAGGATTCCTATTGAAGTAAAATAGGAATCGCTTATGCTCAACACTTAAGAAAATCAAGTCCTAGATGTTTCAAGATGGTCAACCCCTTCCCTAGGCTTCACAGCCCGACCTGCAGCCTGAGTCACAACTTCAAAACACTGCCTACACTGCTATTTTTAGCACCATAGCATGAGCCTGAGTCAGTTGACTCTGGGTGGGAGGCTTGCTGCTATGGGCTGGATAGACTTACCCCAAAGCTCCTGCTGCATTTGATACCCCCACACAGTATAGTACTGGATGGTGCTTAGAGCCACAACTATAGATAAAGTTCTGTCCACCACTCACTTTTGTGCTGTCCATTAAATAGTGACTTCAGTTAGGCAGACACAGACTTATCGTGAAGATAACTTTCTACTCTCTGAAGGGCTCTGTCTTGGGCAGAATCATCCTGCCCCAGCTCACGGCACAAAAATCCCAAAGTCTGCAGACTTCCCCAAGGATCATTCTACCAGATATGTTATGAAACTCACAATGGGTTAAATAATTTAATTAGTGAATTATTTCTCCTAGGTTTCTCACTGTTCTTTTGCTCTGTGTTCCTTGTATAAAGTACAGACTGGAGAATTATGATTTTGAGTTTTATTAACCAAAACACTTTGGAAAGCAAATGATAAATGTTCAGAAGGCAAAATCAAGATGGTAGTGTTCACAATATAAAAAAATAAAACTCAGGGTGGGATCCTAGAATTTTCAAGAGATAATAAATCAGTTTGAATTAAGATTGTGATAAAACTTTGAATTATCACATTTTTTTAATTCTGGTTTTATACTAGTCTGGTCAAGTGATTTTGGTGCCAACATGGAAGTATGGTGCTATTAATGTAGATCCTTATTTAATTCCAGTCAGATTTCTGTGTCAGTGGAATTATGGGACTGCTTGTGTCAGTTCAACTGAAGTAGAATTTATAAATTTAAACAACTTATTTAATTATTGAAAAATGTCAATTCAGAAAAATGATCTTTCTGATGTTATATTCATAGCCACACTTTACCAGTTATACATGTAAGACTATCAGACATCAAATGCAAAACAAAATATGCAGGTAATCATTTTGACACTATTCTACTTTCTCCAGTGTTTGTCCAGTACTGTAAGGTCTTTATCCAAATGTTCAGTGGTAAAATCTTTAGCCTACAAGCCAATTCAAAGCTTCTTCCTCTTTTTGTCTTAGAAGCCATAAATTCTCTTGATCACAAAATCCATGTGATTTTAAAGATGAAATCTCTGAAATGCTCAGGGTTTAGGGTTTCTCATAGTGAACTTTTGCTGTAGGCATCATAGCTTCAAGCTTAAGAGTAGTAGGCTTAATTGGTGTAGTGAGTTTCTCTAGCCTCAAATATGTTGTCTACTTATAACTTCTAATTAACGGTGATTAAATTTGTTAGTGAGGTACACATGATCATACATCTTAGTCACTCAGAAGTTTTTTATTCAGGTATGTACTTTCTAAAAAGCATGCCTACCTCATAACCAAGTCAACACTAGGGTAAACAATTAAAGTATTTTTTTCCAGTTGTAAAGGGCATGAAGGTGGGTTTTTCAGGTGAGTTTCACAGTTGCAATGGCTGGTTTCTTGAGATAGAGAATTGATTCACTCAAGGCAGTGGTTTTTGTCTGAATTTCTTAGACGTTTCCCTAGATAGAATTTTAAATAACTGAGTAATAAACTGCATGTCATAGCAAGACTTCAGTTGTTGCTAAACAGAGGATGTTCTCGGTAGCCAGCTGATGACAGTCCCACTCTGTCTCTCGTCCAGATGTTTAGGCTTCAGGAAGCAATGTGTTGAAAGTTACAGGTCACCATACGTTTTCTGCAGGTCACCATATGGTGACACAGTCCAGTTCCTCCACTTGCTAGAGTGAATGTTGTTGAATCAAAAAGGGACTTGTGCACTTCTGGTGAAGATTTGAAATGTTCAACCTCGATAAAAATGATGTCCCTTATCATTCGGTGAGAAAACACATAATCTCTAATGTTGTCTACTATCTTTGTGCAAAAAATATTGCACCATCTCAGTTTGCATATGATACGTTGGGTCAGACATTGAATAGCTGCTGGTTTAGATCCAATGTGTAAGCTACTTCCCAAGTTACTGTCCCTTTTGCAATATGGTCTTGTAGCCAATTTTGCACAACTCCGAGCTCTTTTCACCAGTACTCTTAGGTGCCTACAGAAATGTCCATGTAAAGTCTCTGTTCTATCTTCAAAATTAAGTCTCGTCACATTCCATAATACTTCCGTTCTCAATTAGTAGTTCATCATATAGCAGTATAGACACTTGACTCTTCTTTATTTGTTCCATCTATAGTCCAACAGAATATAATTACTGAAATAAGACAAAACAGCTGTATACAACTTTGTACTGTACTTGATGATCACTTATACCTCAATGATAAGGTTAATAGTATCCTTTCATATTCAAAATAATCCATGCAACTGCCAATCACAGTTAATCAGGCTTTATGATCATTTAGCCCTTAAAACATTCAGGATGGTTCACTTTAAAGAGTTACACCACCCTTCTAATGATTTTTTTTTTCCTAATATCCAATTTAAACCTCCCCTTCTGCAACATCTTGGCCTCTGTAACTCCTATATCCTTTTCTGCAGAACTTCTGCCTAGCTACTCAGTCTGTAGCCTGTAGCATTGCATGGGATTCTTCCGTCCTAAAGTGCAGGACTTGTATATACCTTTGTTATCAACATCACTCCCATAACTTCATTGGTCCTTGGGGAACCATTATTGATGAGCAGTCAACCAATTGTCTCCACCCCTGATGATTGCAGAGACTCAAGAACTGAAACCCAAAGTCCATTCCTGTCCACTCTTTAATGTTGTCAGGCCATCTCTTCTTGTCTACCTCTTCTTCTCTTCCTCTGTGCTGTCCCTTGGAGGATGATTTTGGATAGGCCAGATCATCTTGCTACATGGATGTAGCTTCCTCTTGTGCTTCTTCATAGTTGTCAGGAGTGACAATTCTTCAACAAAAAAAACTTCAAAAACAGACTCTAATGAGAAACTGCTGAACTGGAATTCATTTGCAAACTGGATACAATTAAATTAGGCTTGAACAAAGACTGTGAGTGGCTGGGTCATACACAAACTGAAATTTATTTCCACAAGCTAGTTTTCCCCCACTGTTACTCATACCTCCTTGTTAACTGTTTGAAATGGGCCATTTCATGTTCTCTCTGTATATTTATATATATCTTCCTACTGTATGTTCCACTCAATGCATCTGATGAAGTGGGTTTTAGCCCACTAAAGCTTATGCCCAAAATAAATGTTAGTTCTAAGGTGCCACAAGTACTCATTTAAAAAAATAATTCCTTATACCTCTTAACAGACATCTTTTGTATTTCTTTATCTAGAAATGCTATACCTTATGATAAAACATGAAACAAGTGAAAGGAAATTACTTCATATGTTAGTAAGAATTTGTGGATAAGCATAGCTAGTTAGCTGTTGTAGTTACTCAAACTTTATGAAATGCAAACATCATCTTCTATTTTACATGTTGTAAAGGCTTATGCCTAAATCATGCCAAGAATCCTGGCATATGTGTGAATCTAAATAATAATTGTTATTAATAACCCCATATGCGCTGTCTCATAACTATCCAGGTGCACCACTGTTTTGACATAGTTTACCTCCCTGTGGTGCTTTTTTAAACTGGCAGGCTTAATTGCAACTAGTGTGTGACAAAATCTGACTTTGATGTATCCAGCCACTGTATCATGTCACAGACCGAGGAAGTTTGACAGGATGTAGTAATTCTTTCTATGTCACTGGAGTGAGGTACTTTGGATATTGTGAGACAAGGCACACACACGTGGTTAAGTAAATAAAGTAAGTGAGTTTATTGGAAGGTCCCGGTCCTGGCGCTGAGAGGGCTTATCAGCTCAGCGCGACCGCAGAAGGAGTACCCGACACTACGGAGCAGTAGCCGGGAAGGAAGGAAGCCCACGAGCAAATACGGGAGTGGGCTTAAGTACACTCACACATTTGCATCTCATACATACTCATGTCTCATTTGCAAGCAACAAGCTGATTGGTTACATGCTGTCCTGCCTCAGTTTCCCCATTTGGTTTCCCACGCATTCATTCTCACACAGACGGGGTAAACACTCACACAGCTGGGACCAGTCTGGGAACTGTTCCCAAATACACAGATAACAGCCAGGTCAATCTCATAGCATCACTATGCACTCTCCTGGAGTTGACCCAGAAGCGTAACTACACTTTCTAGTGGGTGCCCGTCACAATGTCTTCTGGTCCTAACAGTCACTAATTTGTTGGTTATTCTTCAGTGTTTGTTGCATGCTGCATGTGATTTGCTACCTTATTATTTGCCTGTTTATAGAGAATGACAATAGAATTCTTGGCACCTCAACCACAAAATCAGGCTTTTCCTAGGCAGTTGAGTGGTATCACTTGGCTGACACTAATTTAATCACAGCTCATTAACTTTGTGGCATTTTCAAACAGTGGCTAAATGCTAGTAGATGAAGGAAGATACTGTGGGTAGGTCAGTAGCTAGCCATTTGGGAGACTATAGTTGAATTTGCTGCTTTGCCACAGACTTCCTGTATAACTTTGGAAAAATTTCAGCCTCTTTTATCTTAGTCCCCCCGTCTGTTAAGAGTACATCCATACTCACAGGGGTGAGGTGTGGAGGAGAAGATAAATACATTAAAAATTGGTAGGTCCTCACACTATATTATTACTATGGTATGGGGGGCAATATAGCTAAGATTCGTAGAGATGGTAGAAGTCACTTAGACTTCACCTATTTTCTGCTAGCTTCTAGGTTCAGGATGGAGCAAAATATTTAGAGCAGTTGTAGTTGGGAATTCTACCATGTCAGAAGAGGACTCACTGAGTACAACAGTCTGTTTTTAGTCATTGATAAGCCTCATGCACACACAGTTCTCATTCTGTTTAACTGAGGTATTGTACAAATCAGGGTCCATGGAGAAAATATACACTGTCATCTTGACATTTTGACTGTTGTCTGACTGCAAACTTGGGATAGAGAGAGGAGCTGGTCAAACACTCTCACTCAGGGGTGAGCCACATCTGGGGATGGAAATTGTATGGTGGGCCATGAATGTTCACAAAATTGGGAGTTGGGGTACAGGCTTTGGATTGGGCCAGAAATGAGGAGTTGTGTGTGTGTGTGGGGGGGGGAGGGGAGGGATGAGGTAGGGGAGTGAATGGGGGGGTGAGGGAGTTTGGAGAGCAGGAGGGGGAACAAGGCTGGGGGAGGGAGTTGGGGTGCTGGAAGGAGTCAGGGATGCAGATTCTAGCCAGCACTTACCTGAAACAGCTCCTGGAACCAGTGGCATGTCCCCTCTCTGCCTCCTACATGGAGGCACAGCCAGGAAGCTCTGCACACTGCCCCGACCATAGAGACAGCCCCTGGAGCGTCCATTGATCACAACTGATGGCCAATTGGAGCTGTGAGGGCACCACTTGGGGCGGGGCTAGTGGGTGGAGTCCGCTGGCTGCCCTTACATGTAGGAGATGGAGAGGGGACATACTGGTGCTTTTGGGAGCCACATCATGTGTGGAGTGAGGGCCGGATGTGGCCCCCAAGCAGTAGTTTGCCCACCCCTGCTCTAACTAATATCTCTAACATCTCAAAAATGTTAGTGTGTACTTTTTCACCATCACATCTGCCCCACATGACATTCTGATGGAAGCTGGTGTTAAAACTGACTACAAATAGATGCAGATTACAACCTTTTGTACACTGATTGAGGCAGTAGTCCTCGGGGGGAGGGGAATAACATGAGATCATGTAATTATAATATGTACACATGAGAAGGATGAATAAGGTTTCACAAACAATCTTAAATTTGATGTTTTATAACTTGAGTGCCTGACATTGCTATTTTAATGATCTTTTAATAGTTTTTCCTGGATGTAGTATACCATCGCGGATATAATATTATAGGCAAAAATGACTGAGTATATGATCCATGCTGAACTATGATTTCTTTTGTGGGTTAACTCTTAAAAATGTTACTGAACAGATTCCACAAGTCTGACTCATTTAGCAGAATTTTACTAGTGTGTAGCAGTAGCTTTTACAGTAAAAGGCACGAGGCAAAGAAAGCCCAGAATATAATGTGATTGTCAGCACTTCATTGCCGAATTGTAAGAATTCCAAATACATTTCAACAGCACCATAAAGACGAGCTCTTAATTTGCCTGGTAAAAGAGTACATTGAGAATTATACAACAAATACAAGAACAAATTGTACAGCTATAAGAAAGTGAAACATTTAAAGAATAAACCAAAAGGAATTGAAATACAAACTGCAGCTTCAAATTAATTTAAAAAGTTCATTGACAAGCCACTTATTGTGAGAATCACTCATAAATATACCAAGGGTCTAATGTTGGTTTAGCTGGATAATAAAATGAAGACCTGTAGTAACATGAATAACAATGCATATTATAGGAAGCATACATGTGCTCTGATGTTCAATAACTGTTATGCCAATTAACAATCGTAGACACAAATATCATTTTAAGATTTTTTTTTAGGAGTGATGTCATCTCCTATTTACCCTCTTAAAGTAAGCTCTCAAGGGGTGAGCCTTTCATTTCTTGGTCTGTCTTCACAGGAGAATTTATTCCCACTACCCTAATCTGATTAGCAGGAATGGGAGTCTCCATGCTGCAGGCACAGGCACTAACACAAGTTTGAGGAGCCAGTATGGGGACATCAATGAACACTTTATTAAATTACACAGTCTTCTAAGCAGGCACAGTCTCTCAGTGCTCCAATTCTTCATGCTTTAGTGAACTGACTCTGCTCTCTGAAACGGTAAGGTTTCAGCCTGAGCTGCGGATATAAACTCCTGATAAGATTATGGTTAGTTTTTAGATGTTTGGCATGCTTCTCTGCTTATTCTATTTCTCTGATGGGGGTGATAGTTGGCTGGCAGGAAGAAAGCACTAGAAAGTACAGACCTCAAGCCCTAAATTTCCATCTGCCCTGAAGGAAAAGAATGTCTTGTTCGTAAATACTCAGTGTCATTCACCAGAATTCATGCCGCTGGCCAGGAAATCACCTACAGGACAGGGTGAATGTTAAGCCTCCAGCATTGCACGTCTTGCTGTACCTCTCAATCTAGGTTCCTGACAACATCGCCCATAGAATTTTATGATCTTTCCATTCCCAGAAAAGTCAAAGAATATCAAAGATGGACTGGAACAGAATAAAGAAAAAGTCAATGTATTGTTGCCAAGATAACAAGTCCTTATTTCTCTGGCACACGTTTCTAAATTATAGCACGACTGTGATCTCGATAGATCCTCTTACCTGGATATTGCATTGCAATTATTTGCATACTTCCTTTATTGTAATCTCGTGTACTATGCATGTATCCCATAGAGGTTGAAGATTTGGCAAACCTATTGTAGTGTCTTGGGGATTCAAAATTGTACTTGGTTCGCTAATATTTTTTTAATCTAATCTAAATCCAAGGTTCTCTCAAATTAAATTCAGCTGCTAAAACACAAATGAATTCATAATCACTCAACAGCTGCTGTACATAGACTCTCAGAATCGTAGAAATGGAAGGGACCTTGAGTGCCCTTCTAGTCTAGATGCACTATATTGGTGACCTGGATGTAGTGTGTGTGTCTGTGCATTTGTATGTGTGTTTGAAGTATTACGGAGTGCTCTGCAGTCAATGTTAAAGCTATAATCTCCTAATATAAACTCGAAGTTTTTTTACTTACTCCTAGTTTATCCAAGGAAAAATTCAATATTTCTGACATTTTGCATGTCACATCTTTTCAGAATAGTGTTTTTGTTTGTTTTCTGGGATGTTTGCTAAAAATCAGAAAGGCCATTTTAATGTTATGGTATTTTTGAATATTTGCCTATTCTTTTTAAAATACCTTTTTTTTTTAAGTCATCTTCTTTCCACAGTGAATTGGCCTGCAGTCTCCGAATTTGTTTTCTTTGGTTGAAATTGAAGTGAAAGTACTTTTATTTTGGGGAGGAGGGGAGACAAAATATAAACAAAGCATTTATAAATAAAATATTTATTTATAATTTTATATATATATATATATATATATATATATATATATATATATATATATATATATATATATATATATATATATATATATATATATATATATATATATATATATAAAATTATATATATTGTGTGGAAAATGAATATGATAAAAAAGGTAGTTTAGGAGGAGGTGCATAGGGACATACCTTGGAGAAGCAGGATGGAGCTCAACTCCAGTGTCAAAAAGAGAGGAGGCAGGAAGACGCTGGTGGGAATTTGGCCATGGTTAGACTGGCGCTTTGCACCGCCAAAACCCTCCTTTAGCGCTATAATTTTCCTACCGAACACACTTCAAAGGGAGATTTAGCGCAATGACTCCCCTTTTACAGCGCAAGTGTTAAACCTCCTTTTCGAGAGGGATAAGCCTTTTTGCGCTAACGTTGTAGCGCAAGGATGGGAATGTGAACACCCATCGGATCTCTTGCATGCCTCCAAGCCATGGAAAGCTATCAGCAACCCATTGAGGGTCATCAGCAAGCCATTAAAGACAATGAACTTGCCATGTAAGGCAAATGACGTGAGGTTTTGTTTTTATAAAGGCGGAAGTCGCTTTGCAGTTTCTCTCTAACAACTAACACAGCAAATAACCAGTGAAAATGCTTGCAGAGGGAGCTGTGTGTCTGAAATGGACAGCCTGTCACTTTTCCTTAGTGAAAACTAACTGACAGCCAGATCTCATCTCCCTGTGAACAACTTCCCAGTTCCCCCTTACCCCCCTCCTTTGCAAAACACGTTGCACCCAGCTGAATGCTGGGATACCTGCCCTATCCCGCAACTGCTACTGCCGGCAGAAGCACCACAAATGTAGCCATTATTTTGCACTACAAAGTTTCAATTTGTACAGTCTCTAGCGGGATACCAATTGCGCTACATTGGGAAGCGCTACAAATAAACACGCTACAATCTTCAGTCTATCCATACCCTTTGAGTTTAAGAATATAGTAGGGGGAATTTTGAATGAGTCAGGAGATAGAGAACAGAAGGTGGGTGTGGCAGGAGGAATAACTTGTTAGCAAAGAACTTCGGAAGGTACAGACAGTAGACATAGAATGGGTGGAATGTATTGAGAGGCTATATAGAGGAATCATGGAAGGTTGAGAGGGGATGGCACAAAAGGTACAGAGTATAGAAGCGCAAACAAAGGGTCAGGCTTTAAGGAAATGGTGGTAGGAGATGGGGAACAAGTTATGAACTAGAGTCTTTTAGGGAACCAGGGTGGGTCATAGAAAGGGATGAAAGACTGGATGATTATAAAATCTCAATTCCTTTTCAAGGGATCTTTTCCTTTAATCACCTACCGATTTTTTTCTTTTGTTTGGTCATGAGTGTAACATTTTTTTGAAAATTTGAGAAGAAAGAGTTATAGCTGTGTATTTATGTGGGGGTGATAGAGAATATTGATGGGTTATGATAATGAAGGACACACTATCTTATTGTTAATTTTAAGACTTAACTTGTTTAAGTTTTTTAAAGGTGTGAAATTTTAGAATGAGGTGTTGTATAAAACACACCCACACACCTATTCTTAACAATGAATCACTTCCAAAAATCTAGTTAGGATTTCAGTACAGTTTCACCTAACGCACAACAACAACGTAACACTTGACAAAGATCATAATACTGCTTGGCAATTTTTTTCTCCTTAGAATTTTTTTCTCTGTTCTATTTTTCAGTTTCTTTCTCCTAAGTGGGACATAGATAAAATAATGTTTGGGCTTGAAAGGAACACTCCTATTGTATCATGCAGCTTTGAAATTTACAAATACATATTATAAACTAACAATTATGAATGTGTCCAATGCATAGTACAATGTAGAATTGGTAAACTTCAGGTAACAAAATTATCATCTTATTGTCAGTTTGTCAACTAATCCCTTGATTCAGAACTAGGCAATTAATTTGTGAATGGATACAATTATATGCATCAAAGTAAAACGACTATTAATGCATAATATGATGCATGATAAAATTAAAATCCCCTAAGAATTAGTTATTTGAAATAACTTTATTTTTATTTTTCACTTATGGGAACTGGACTTGTTTTTAATGAGGACAAAGTTGTATTCTGACAATTTACTCAGTTGTGTTTTGGAAAAGCCACTTCTATGTGTTCAGAATCTGTTACAAGAGCTGCCACTTCACCATGCTGTGGTCTAGCATATCAGAAAAAAATATATTTTTCCTGTCTTTCCTCAAAAGAGGTTGAAATCCCTCAAGTTCCTATGAATGTAGGATTTTCTGGGGCTGTTGGGGAGATGAAGCATTTATATATCCAGTTACACAGCCATGCTCACTCTGCTAAAGGTTAGCTAAATAGACTCAAGAGTTTAGAATTCACTTACACTGATGTAAATTAGGGGTGACTCCACTGAAGTCAGTAGAATTATACCAGAGTAAAACTGGTAAGAGAGGAGAATCTGTTCCATTGTATCCCATTACAGAATGGAAACTTTCTAATCCTAGAACCTCCCACAGAGTTTATATTCATTTGTTATAAGCATTCTCTGACCAGAAAAATACCTTCCTTTGGAATATTCACAATGTTATGATACAGGACTGAGGGACATTATTGAAGCTGTGTGTGGGCTAT
Organism: Sternotherus odoratus; assembly: GCA_032164245.1. Lineage (NCBI taxonomy): Eukaryota > Metazoa > Chordata > Testudines > Kinosternidae > Sternotherus > Sternotherus odoratus. The sequence goes on from JAVMKO010000002.1 coordinate 109,737,302, forward strand.
TGTTGCTCAACATCCTGTCAGTTCCATAAGTCAATTAACTTTCAGGAAGCTAGAAATCACCTCCAACTTAATCTTACTCTGACCCAGTGTTTCCCAAAGTGTGGTACATGTACCCCTGGTGGTACGTGAGAGGGTTTCAAGGGGTATGTGGCAGAATTTTTTTTATTTTACTTTATCATAGGTGGGTTTTTTAGCAGCAGAAAACAGTTCACTAAAATTTAATGTATAAGAATGGTGTACACTTGAACATTTATTTCTAATACACATTCCCAGAATTAAATGAATTAGGAGTGTGTTATAAAATGTGGCTCCCCCTCCCAATTATCATTGCCTGAGAAGGGGTACGCTGGTAAGAAAAAATGTCTCAAAAGGGGTACGCAAATGTTGTAAGTTTGGGAAACACTGCTCTGACCTATTTGAATACAAAAAGCAAACTTTCAAAAAATAGTGCATGAATCTCTGTACCTCCTTGTTTTGGTTGAAAAGTTAAGCATGAGCAGAGAATTACAGTGCAAGAGGCTTCTCTTGTGGAACTTCAGGCCTATTGAAACCAGGGAGCAATGTTACTTCGTGATGGGCATCTCTTGAAAGATTCAAAGATTCTTTATGATTTGGACAAGCATGCAGAATCTGGACACTAACATAATCCAAAACTACTAGTGAATGCCTCGAAATCCGCAAATTGGACTGGAAATTTTGTGAGAGAAGTCATGATCATGGGATTTCGTGCTTCTGATCAGCCTGAAATGATGCAAATAGCCTTTCACGTGGTGTTTTGGCACATCTGCTTCTATTCTGACTCAAAGCTTGAATCCAGAGGCACAGAAGAGTGGGAAAATAATTTTGAAGTTCATTTCTGAAGTGTTTTGAACTTAAAATTCAGTTAAAGTTTGTTAAAGATCAAAGTTGGGGCAGAGAATCCAGATCAGCTCCCATTTTATCTGAACTTTTTTGCCTCTGGCCCATAAAGCTCAGTGCACACGCGCGTGTGTGTCGGTATAACTTATGTCGCTCAGGATGGTGGTTTATTCACACCGCTGAATGACAAGTTCTATCAACATAGACCATAGTGTAGACATATTACTGGGAATATATCAAGCTAACTAGCCTGATTCTGCTTTCTCACCAGAGTACATAGGCAGTATCTCTTTTGAAGTACTGTAAGTGAAGCTAATTTGGATGCAGTCAGAGCAATTCAGGCACAGTCCATTTTCTTAGTGGGTTTGATTTAATTTGAAATAATGGTTTACAGAAATAAGGTTTCAGGATTTAAAGTCATAAATAGCGGCATAGCATGGGAGGCACTCACTGCCACACCGCTTCCTGCTGGTCTTCCTGGAATTAGCTCAATTTCAGTTTTCTGCTGGCCAGTGTTTTCCTTCCTCTGCCTGCTTTCTCCTGAGCTCCACCACTTATAGCACTTCAGGCCCCATGTCCCTCACAGACTCCAGTGCTCCTTTCCTTGGGGTCCTGCCCCACAGCAGTGCCCCCACATTTTGGGTCTTTCCTCCTTGGGGAACCCCAATACCATAAGCCCACCTAGCCTCAGTGTCCCACTGCTAGTCCTCATCTAGCTCCTTCCCTCAGGGACAAACTGCAGTCTGAAGTGGCCACTCATCTTCGGCATGGGGGGGTTATATCTGCTGCCTTTCCAGGCCCAGCTGCCTCCCTGCAGTCCTAGTACCTCCCTTGGCCTTTAGGAAGACCTCAGCCCGGAGATTCACCAGGCCAGAGCTCTCCAGCTTTGCCTGCCTTTCCTCACCCCTGCTCTGCCCCTGCTCAGATACCTTGCTTCCTCTCCCAGGCACCCTACTCCTCTCTGTTCCTCAGCAGGAGTAAGAGTCTCTTCTCTCACTTCCTCAGCCGGCCCTTTTATCAGGGTCAGCTGGACCCTAATTGGATATGGTCACACCTGTGGCTGTTTAGCCAACCAGCCTCCCTTGGCTGCTGTTAATCCCTTCCTAACCAGAGCGGGGTGACCCCCCACTATATGTGGAATGCATGTTGTAACAAATATTCAATAGTGTTTTAAGGGCATGGAAGGAAGGAGAGATCTTAGGGCAAAATGGTTGAAATCATCAGTACAGTAAACCCTCGATTTAACGGACCTCGATTTAACGGACTTCGGATGCAACGGACAAAATTTCTGAGCAAATCTGATGCATCCAAAATACATTTCTCGCGGGCTGGCTGCCGGCTCCCGGCTGCCGCCTGGGTCCAGGCAGCCCAGCGGGCTGGCTGCTGGCTCCCGGCTGCCGCCCGGGTCCCAGCAGCAGGCGGGCTGCGGAGCTGCTGCCCCGACCCTGTGGCGGGCGGGCTGCTGCTTCGACAGCTCTTTTTTTTTTTTTTATTAAATAACGGACTTTTTGATTTAACGGACACCCCCTCGCCCGAATTAGTCCGTTAAATGGAGGTTTTACTGTATTTCTATATGCATTCTGAATTAATGTGGTTTTTAAAATTTCTTGAACTTCTGCTAAATTGCACATAACTTTTTGGAGAAAATATTTCATCAGAATTTGGGCATGTTTCCCAGAAATGTCAGTGGCATTGATAAGGTGAAAACAGTAGCTGGTAACAGTTTCAGGTTCCTCCAGTGATTAGATCAGCTCCAATAAGGTAATGAAGGCTCTCAGCTGACTTGCAGAATTTAGTACAGAGCTGAGGATGCCTCTATCATTTGTATCATCTCATCTAACTCTAAACCAAAAATACCATCCCCCTCCCCCGTGCCCTTTATTTAGTGACATTGTCACTACTAGTTGCAGTATATTAGGCAAAAGGGTTTTATTGTTTAAGGTGCATTTTATTTCATTCAAATAGGTGACCCATCAGACTTACTATTACACTTAAAACAGCAGGCTGAACTCAAAGAGGAGTCTAAAGGGGAAAGCCATCCATTAACCAGCCTAGCCTGTCAAGTTCATGCTAGTTTTGTAACTTTAACAAACTCCATCAGAGCTTTCATTCCACTGACCTAATTTAACAAGAAGGAAATTCAATAACAATCCCAAACACTGAAGCATTATTTCCCAGGAGGAATTTAACAACACTTATACATCAAATAGTGGTGTGTGAACAGTAGAATATACATACCTATGGGGGGGAGGGGAAGCAAGAGAAAGAAGATACGGTATCTCCTTTATACAGGTAATCCAATAATTTTCCATGTTTGGGGAAAATAATAATAGGTCTCAGGGCCAAGTTCATTGTTTAGATGTACATATGCAATTCCCTGTGACTTCAAGAAACATCAGCTAAAAAAATCAAAAAGAAAGTGTAGAGAAAATATATCCTATTGAGAAGAAAAAGCCATAGGAGCATTCATATACTCTTGCTACCTAGCAACAGACACTATTTCCCCCTTAGCAGGGGTCAGTGGGTTCTGGGGGAAAAAAAAAAAAGGATGCTGAGATATGAAGCCAACATTTCTCTCACAAATTAACCAGTAAGGAATTAACAAGTTCTACACTTCTGTTCTGGGTGCAGACTGCATTATGTAGCCTATGCAAAGCCGTTCCTATTTAATTTAAGACAAAATACTGTGGAAAGATTATTCCACATTTTTCCAAAGATTATTCCAAAGATTATTCCCCCCCCCCCCAGAAGTACACTATTAGTGTTCAGAAATGTCCTAGCCCCTTTACTTAATAAGTAAAAGAAAAGGTTCTTCAGGAGTGTCAATCAAGCAGCCCAATCTTGTTCTCACTGAATTAATGGTAGTCACATCCTTTGGGTCCATACACAGAGTGAAATTATAGTCACAGAATATCAGGGTTGGAAGGGACCTCAGGAAATCATTTAGTCCAGCCCCCTACTCAAAGCTGGACCAATCCCCAATTAAATCATCCAACAGATTTTTTTGCCCCATATCCCTAAATGGCCTCCTCAAGGATTGAACTCACAACCCTGGGTTTAGCAGGCCAATGCTCACAATCCAAGTGACTTCTGTTCAGACTTCTGCCAAGTTTGGGTGTTAAAAATGAGACATGACCCAATAAGTAAGGGTGGGAAACATAAATGTGGGGAATGAGAAGGGAAGGCAAGTGTAAGAGAAGACCCTCTCCCAATTTAAACTCTAGGGTAAAAATGTGGGGGTCTCTTATGTGACCCTTATATGCAGACCACTTAACTCTAAGCTACTTTCCCAGCCTAGGTTAAATTATTCCCCTCCCCCCCAAAAAAAAAAACAAAAACAAAAACCCAAACTCCTCCAGTTGGGGATTGGGACCAGCTGCCACCACCAATGTACTTATTCCAAACCCATGGACTGGAGCACATTGGAACCCTCCCTATTCCTGGGAGATTGAGACACACAGACTCCGCTTCATCCCCCTCCTCCTGACTACCTAGGAGAGAGTTTCAAGCACCTAGGCTCTCACTAACCGTGAGCCTGTGCCAGATCCAAAGCTTGGATCACTTCAATGGAAATACAGACAATTCTTATAGGTATAAAAAGTTTAATAAAGAAAAAAGAGAAAACAAGCATACCACTTATACAGACTTCACAGATATAACGCTCTCTATCCTGAGTCTCCTTGCATAACTAGCCCCCTCCCCTGGAATTTCTCTCTCTGCTGAACTTTACAGTTTAAGGACACCAGAGATTGATTACAAAGCTTATATAATCACAATATACTTACTGTTAGTCTAATTTAGAAATTTATGAAAGGAAAGGTAGGAAGATCCATACCCCTAGAGCCTGGGAAGATGGAAAAAGATGGAGTCAGCCCGATGCCCAGACAGAAGTGAAACTAAACTCTCCTTTGTCCCTAGAATTTGCATTCTTAATACGTCACAGCTTCTTTGGCTTCCAGTTAATCCCTTACAGGTAAAACAGTAAGTCCAAGGTACTTTATACTTATGACAGCAAGTGTTACTGTAATTGTATACTCATTTTTTATCATGTGTGTATTTATTACACATATTTTGTCACATATTACACATTTTGTCGTGTATAATAATTGTTACTCATTTTAGTCATGCGTATATTGGAGTTCTGTTGGGCGTGGTACTTACAGTACTTGGGAGTTATAGCTAAAATGAATATTTTTAGGTAGGAGTTAAAGAAAGTGGTAATGGAGGCTTGGCAAAGAGGAACTGAAAGAATAGGGTGCACAAACTGGATTTATAAGTAATGCAATGTTTTAATCTTGTTAGCCAGTGATCTGAAAGACTAAAGCAAAACAGTTTTAGAAACCACAGAAATTATGAAACACTAGTTCCCCATTGTTTTATATATTTATTTGCATATAGAGTTCTCTTATTTATAGCTACTAATTTTTGTCTGCTATATTTATGTATATTGGAATAATCTAAGACTAATTGTATATGCTTAAAGTCCTTAATGTGCCATTATGATACATAATTACATATCTTTCATTTATATTTAATATATTTCAAAATAGCTTCGGTCAAGTTGCAGTGGTGCTTTGGAATGAAATTAAAGATTAAATGTGATCCTGACAAAAACATTTAAGTGTTAATATTCTTTTTTTTAATTGTATTTTACATGATTTGCTTGCTGAAACAAATCTAAATGAGCCATGCAGACATTTGCTCTTAAGCATTTGGTAATTTCCAAATGTAATCTTTTAAAGTGGAAATCAGCTAATGGTGTCAACAGTCATGAAGAGTGATATGCTGAGAAGGATCATAGGCACAAGACTGGCAGCAGTTTATTTCTGTTTGATGTTAACATAAGATATTGATGGAATTTGCCAATTGTTTCACCGTGGTGCTAAATGTTTCCTTATTGTGTCAGGGAAAAAAACATAAAATGCTACACAAATCGAACAAAACAGGTTTGGAAATGGATTTACTTTTTTTTTCTCTCTGTAGTAATAGTTGTGTATTGAGCGTCAAATGTAAGTATATTGTAAGCCAAAAACATTCTGAGTTCTCTGACTTAACATCAAATCAGATCAGGCCCTAGTTATTTCATCATTTTTTCCCTTGCATTTAAAGTTGTTTCCATGCTACCTCAGTTCATACTGTAAGCACTACATCCTAAGAACTTTATATTAAAAAGTTTGTTCTTGTCATGTCACATTTCTTCTGATGCGTATGATGTTCGCTTTTGCCATTTAAAGTGCCTTGGGGAACTAGTGTTTCACCATTTCTGTGGTTTCTAAAACTGTTTTGCATTAGCCTTTTCAGGCCTCTGGATAACAAGATTAATAAAACACTGGATTACTTGTAAATCAGATCAGGTGGAAAACATTTGAAGTAAAGACTGCAGTATTTAATATGTAAGTGCTAATAGTATTAATCCCGTAGTCTACATGAAAAAAAAATCCTCAAAGTTCTTAGACTGAAAAGTTAAGAAAAAAAGTTAATCAGCTCAATGCACTTTTGTTGTGTTTCTCATGTAATGTGTTGAAAGCAGCTACCTGCTACACTTGCAACCCTCCCACTTGGTAAAGGTTGACAGAAAACCTTTATAGTCATCACATCAGCCATCAGTTAGGTGCACATGGGAAATAACCAGTTGCTTTCTTTCTTTGGTGTAAAGTACAATGTGAAGTCAGTCATAGGCAAATGGAATGTTTTCAATTTACACTCTCTTTTCTCTTTACTTTGAGGATTTGGTGGATATGTGTGGAAGGGAGCTAAACTACTGGAAATCACTTGGCTGCACTGCCAACTAAAGAGACATCGAAAGGTAATTCAGGAAAACAACACTATTGACCCCACAGCCATCTGGCTTGGAGGACAGACAGCAGTGGAGAACTATGATAATACAACAAGTCTTACTGCTGTTGCTGCTCTGGATGTGCCTGCCACATCCCTGCTACGCAGAAATGCTGTTCAGAAGAACTGACCACCAACCAAAAGGCTTTGTGGCACGTGTATCAGTGAGTGATGGAAAAACACTTCATCGCCAGAAACGGGGCTGGATGTGGAACCAGTTCTTCTTGCTGGAGGAATATACAGGCTCTGATTATCAATATGTAGGCAAGGTAGGTCTGTATTAAGGTTTGATATTTTTTCATTACATCCTTATAGATTTGTCCTCCTACTGTTCTCAAGTTATTACAGTGACTTATTCTCTTAGCTGAGTTTTGGTTTTCCAGGCAACACTATACAAGTTGTTTAACTGCTCTATTGAAGATCTCTAAAAGTAATAATGCAAAGAGTTGCTTTAAACTATTTAGAAAGATACAAATGTTTGAAACAAGATAAAGTGTATTTCACAAGTAATTGTGTGATCTTCACAGCATTCCTACCACCACCAGCTACCTACTTTTCTCTCTTTCTGAAACTAATATTTTAAAATTCTTTCTAAAATTCTGTTTCATATTTTTTCTCTCTTGACCTTTTTCAGTTTCATGCAAATGCATGTGGATTCTTATCCTCTGTGTGTACTCTTTGTACATAATTATTTCAAACACAAAATGGCTTCCCTCCTCCAGTGCTCCCTATATCTTAATAAACTGCAGGGGATGAATGGCATTAACAAATGTGATGGAAAATAAATATGAGGAATGAATTGTGAATTGAATGCTACTGACACTAAGAAACGAATTCTGTACTCCCAAATTAAAACATAAATTAATGGGCCACTTTCTGTGTTGACTTCACTTGACATAGTCTTTTTATTATTATTATTATTATTATTTATTATTTATTATTTATTTGTTATACTGAGTCTGTCAGTGCAGAATATGGCCCAGTATTTCAGAGCCCCATGGTGAGGGAATAGATGGAATAACTACAAGTGAAGAATGGCAGCAGTTCTAGATGAAAAATGTTCAAATAAGTAATTTTATTATAGGCAAGTACTAAAAGTAAAACAGCAATTTGTTCAACCAAAATCTTTACTCCTTTCATCCAAAGCAATTGCTAATGAATAGTTATATGAATGCAAATTGTTGCCCAAAGTGAGAGTAGTGCAAGAAGCCATGAATGGGACTGGTGCAAAAATGCATTGACTGCATTCTTTATTTCTTAACCCTATTCTGAATGAACTCCTATGGTTAATCAAAGACTAAATCAAGAGAGTTCCTACAGTCCATTGACTCTTTGGATTTTTGGGAGTCAGGCAATATAGCTCCCTTCTGAGCAACCGATTTCTCACATTTCCCTTCCTATCTATTGGTTTCTCAGCTTAAATGAAGTCGGAATTTGGTCTGTTTAATTGGAGGCTCTCTCCTTCTTTTGACCGTACCATTAATCAGTAACTATTGTTTGAGAAAGCACCAGCTGAGGACTTACATTTTTGCTTTTGTTAAACAGATTCACTGAGAAGCTACCAAAAATTAGATTTGCATGACAGTGGAGGCCTGTTCTGAAAAGATTTAATTGCACCACATTACCCTGGGTAATAGCCACATCACATGTTTTTTCCTTCCTCAGATTAAGGTTCATAACTTAAATAACATACTGGATTATATCAATTTTATTAATTCAAATAGGCCATTTTTTCTCTCTCTCTCTCTCAATATAAAATGTGGAGCTTTGGTGCTGCAGAATCCCACAACAAAATGAGCATCGTACGGCCATATATGAGCTTTGACAACACAGACTCAGTTAGCTTCATTGACTTGGGTCATGATGATACATGTGCAAAACTCAGGAGACTGAAACAACTGTCCTGCACTTGGAATCAGCTGTGCCTGTGTGCAGATCTATTGATATCACTGGTGCGCTGCACAGGTTCAGGTACCAATGAAAAACTGGGGACTTACTTTGGGCTCAGAGCCCTTAGAGTTTCATTTTGAGCCTCAGTTTCATGGAACCCAACACATAAAACAAATTTCAGCTGATTTTAGGCCAAAACCACATCCTTATGGAACAATCCTTTGAAATGTAATAGAACCCTATTGGTTTCTTCCCTATGAGAGTTATTCTTGCAGATTTATATAATTTAATTGAGAATGAGAATCCTTTCCATAGATTTTCCCAGCCATCCTAGGAAATTATGTAGCAGGTATGCATTTTTTCTATTACATTCTGTAGGACTGTCTTATAAGAGTTTGTATATTTTGTGCTTACATTAGAAACCATAAATAGGCTCAGGTTCCTTAACTATTTTATTCTTTTGTTTATTTTTTGCAATCCTGGCCTTAGTTTTGTGTTGCTATAAGGGCTTCCAATTAATTGCAGTTATGTAAAAAAATATTAATCATGATTAATTGTGCTGTTAAACAAAAGAATACTAATTGAAATGTATTAAATATTTTGGAAGTTTTTCTACATTTTCAAATATTGTGATTTCTATTACAACATAGAATATGGACTGTACAGTGCTCTCTTTATATTATTATTTTTATTACAAATTTTTGCACTGTAAACAATAGAAATATTATTTTTCAACTCACCTTATATAATAAATATAGTTCAAGTTCTTTATTGTGAAAGTGTAATTTACAAATCTAGATTTTTTTTGTGATTTAACTGCACTCAAAAACAAAACAATGTAAAACTTGAGTCTATAGTTCCACTCACTCCTCCTTCTTTTTCAGCCAATTGCTAAGACAGTCAACTTTGTTTACATTTATGGGAGATACTGTTGCCTGCTCCTTATTTACAATGTTACCTGAAAGTGAGAACACGTGTTCTCATGGCACTTTTGTACCCAGTGTTGCAAGATATCTGCATGCCAGATATGCTAAACATTTGTATGCCCCTTCATGCTTCGGTCATCATTACAGAGGATGGGCTTCCAGGCTGATGATGCAGATTAAAAAAATAATATGTGAATTAAGTTTGTGACTGAACTTCTTGGGGGAGATTAGTATGTCTCCTGCTCTGTTTTACCTGCATTCTGCCATATATTTCATAATATAGCAGTCTTGGATGATGACTCAGCACATGTTTATTTTAAGAACACTTTCACAGCACATTTGACAAAACGTAAAGAAGGTACCAATGTAAATTTTTTAAAATTAACTACAGCACTCAACCCAAGGTTTAAGAATGTGAAGTGTCTTCCAAAATCTGAGTGGGACGAGGTGTGGAGCATACTTTCAGAAGTCTTAAAAGAACAGCACTCAGATGTGGAAACTACAGAATCCAAACCACCAAAAAAGAAAATCAGCCTTTTGCTGGTGGCATCTCACTCAGATAATGAAAATGACTATGTCACTCCGCTCTCCTTTGGATCGTTATTGAGCAGAACCCATCAGCAGCATGGAGGCATGTCCTCTGGAATGGTGGTTGAAGCATGAAGGGACATATGAAGCTTTAGCACATCTGGCACGTAAATATCTTGTGACACTAGCTTCAGCTGTATCATGTGAACTCCTGTTCTCACTTTCAGGTGACATTGTAAACAAGAAGCAGACAGCATTATCTCCTGCAAATTGTAACCAAACTTATTTGTTTGAGTGATTCGCTGAAGTAAGACTGAGTGGACTTGTATGCTCTAAAGTTTTACATTGTTTTATTTTTTTAATGCAGTTTTTTTGTACCTATTCTACATCTGTAAGTTCAACTTTAATGAGAAATAGAGTTCACTACAGTACTTGTATCAAATGAATTAAAAATATTTATTTTTACTGTGCAAATATTAGTAATAAATATAAAGTGAGCATTGTACACTTTGTATTCTGTGTTGTAATTGAAATCAATATATTTGAAAATGTATAAAACATCCAAAGTATTTAAATAAATGATATTCTGTTATTAACAGCATGATTAATCATTAATTTTTAATCACATGATTAATCATGATTCATTTTTTAAAATTGCTTGACAGCCCAAGTAGCTATATAAAAGTTTTACACAACTCTAGTCTTTGTATGCAGTTGCAGACAAGTCCAGCTATATTTGCATTTAAAATATCCAATATAGGAGTCAACGGTGCAGGGAATATGGGGTGGAAAAATGGGCCTTCCAGACAGAATTTTTGCTTTTAAATTATACAGTTTGTACATTAATACCCTTACATACTATAGTGGTGGAAACGGACCAGATTGATACAGGATGTAACATTTTCAAAAATTAATAAGTCCCATTTTAAAAAGTGACATAGGAGCCTAAATAGTGATATTTTGGGGAAAAAAATACCCAAGTTCTAGTCTTGCAGCCCATACTTATGTGATTCATTCAACTGAAGGCAATATAACTGTTAATATAATAATAAATATTGCAGGACTGGTCTTATAATATCTAGAAATGTCAGTTCAAAATATTTACAACAGACATCTAATTTTTGAAATAGACAGAAAAATTAGTTGCAAATGGACCAAGGAATAATGAGGTAGTGGCACTGAAGGAAGGAAGCAGTGTTTTTCTTCCTCATTAACACCCAAAGATTATGGTGTTGAGAGGTGGTAAAATTCTCAGGACAGACAGTAACTTATTCATAAGTGAAACTTGGTGTTAATAATCAAGATTCTGATTAACACCTTGTAGTTTGTAGCTAGGTAGATTTATTCTATTTTTTTTTAGTCTCAGTTTCTATTAAAATTCACTTACAAAGTACTTTATTTTGGAAAATAATGTGGGGAAGGACATTCCTAGTAGTTTTAAAAAAATATTTCCCTTTTAGTTCTCCAGTGAAGCATCATTGTTGCAGCTATAGTTGAAGTATTAAAGTTCATGGAAAATGAAGAAAAATAATTATAATAGCCTTTTTCTTTAAAAGGTAGAGAATATACTGAATGCAAACTGACATTTTTTTTCTGAGGAAGGAAACACTTATTAAAATTTCCAGGAAATATTCGTGGCAAGTAGAAGTTCAAGAATGACAGAAGCTTAAATGTGATTAAATTGCCTTTGTCAGCCACTATTTCCATTTATTATTTATTTTTCTATGTGGATGTAGTTTCAATGCTGACCTTTAAAGATTATTACATACTGCTTGTACTTACAAGAGCACCCAAAATGTGCTGGGTGCTGTGCAGACTTTTTTTTAATATGTATTTCTGTTTATAATGCATCAGTCAAAAGTGCCTACACAACCTCAAGGCACTCTTCCTATGAATTAAAAACACAATTGCATACCCAAGCCAGCAGCACGTTCACATTCCAAACAGAACCTATATATGGTTTGTGATGAAAACAGTTTTGCACAATACCCCCACCTCACTCACAAATAGCACCTATCAGCATATTCTTACCTGTCAAAGGACCTGGGGAAATAAAGAGGCCTGTAGCATGACCGAGGACCAAATATTCTGAACTATTGCAGATGAAAGTGTGGAATAAATTTAAAAGTTAGGAGCACCTAAAAGAGTGCTAGCAACCCCCTCTTTTCTACACAGAGGCCTTTTCAGTTCTGGCACCTCCACTGACTACAACTGTGGCAGAATAGCAGAAGTGGCCAACTTTTGGCTCCAGAACCGCATGCAGCTCTTCAGAAGTTAATATGTGGCTCCTTGGGATGGGATGGAGCTACAGGTGCCAACTTTCCAATGCTCACTGTTCAACCCCTGCCTCTGCCACAGGTTATGCCCCCAGTTTCCCCTATCCCTTCCCACCCCCTTACCTGAGCCTGCTGCACCCCCATTCTTCTCCCCCCCCCCAATCCTGTGTGAGGCACAGGGAGGGAGGGCGGGGAGGCACTGATTGGTGGGGCAGCTGGCAAGCGAGGTGGGGTAGGACCAGATGTCCTGATTTTATAGGGACTGTCCTGATATTTGGGTCTTTTTCTTACATAGGCTCCTATTATCCCCCACCCCCTGTCCCAATTTTTTACACTTGTCTGGTCACCCTAAGGTGGAGAAACTGATGTGGGCCGCTGACGTAATACTGAGGCTCTTTTCTGATATACATTGGCTATTCTGGCTCCTTCTCAGGCACAGGTTGACCACCTCTGCATTATAGCATTGAGAGGGAGAAAGGGACAGGATCCTTGCTCTGAGGTATTCACAACTAGAGACGACAAGCCACATATGGAATTGGGGGGAGAGGAATAAAATACAAACAATCAAACTTTTAAAAAAAATCTATTGTCCCTCACTGCTCCTCTACCTGAGTATTTTTCATTGTCAGTGTTCTTCTTGGGCACGATAGTAGAGAGGGATTTGAAGAGGAAGACAATAATGGCCTTATGGGCTGGTTCAAGAAGAGTTTTCCATGTGTAAGGAAAGTGACAAAGGTGGTTATGAGGAGAGATTCAAAAAGCTTATTGAGGCTGGCACTGCTGAAGAATCAGAGCAGGGAGAGACAAAATAAGAGATGAGAAAATAAGTAGAGAAAGGCAGAATTGAGAAGAGGTTTGAAGGGCAGTTAAAGATAAGATTGCAGTTTCATGTTTGGATTTATCCTTCTCACAAAGTAAATATACCAATCTGCACATTCAGAACATCCCACCTTAAAGGCAGCGGAAATATATCAAAGTATAGTTCTGAAAAGCCACTTCTATAGCAGATGCATTCTATGGTGCTTTACAGAGCCAAACAGCCGATAAAGAACAGAACAAGGAAAGTGTCATGATTTAACCCCTGTTTCTAAAACACAGATAGAGAATAGTTTAGATCTCTTTTTAAAGACTTTCCCTTTTTCAGTGTTAGCATATTCATATCTTCCTTCCAAGGTTCATGGCTGAGGTTGAGAAGAAGAGGAATTGTACCTTATTTCTTAAATAAATTTTACTCCTCTTTATTATGGTAGTGCCTAAGGATCAGCTTAAAATAGGTCCCTATGGTGCTAGCCACTATGAAAACAGAGTAGCCAATAGTTCCTGCCCTGAAAAATTGGCAATCTAAATAGACTAGAGACACAGGATGGGGGAAGGGGTAGAACAGACAATCAGACTGAACAATGTGATGTTCCACAATATTGTGTGCGCGTTGGGGTAGTTAGGAGGTGCTAAACAAAATGGAAAGAAAAGGGAAGGGAGATGGGAAGTTGAAGAAAAGAAAGATGAGGGGAGCATACAGGCCAGATGAGGGTATGAGAGGGTGTGGAGTGAAGCTGAGATGAAGAGATTGTGATAGAGTAGGCTGGAGCAAACAGCACAGGGCAGAGAAAGTCCTGTCAAGATGGTAGAAAGTTCTCTGAGTGTCTGAAGCTGCTTCTGCCACTGAAGTCTTTGGCTGGTTCCTCTTTTAGTTTTCTCCGAAGGCTACATAGAGAGGGGAGGCACTTCTGGGGTCCTAGTTTCCCCGGAGTTTGTGTGGAGTGGGGGCAGGGGGTCTGTATGTGAAGAGGAATGTTGGATTGAAACAAATCATTCAATTACAATTGGCCAAGAATGTAGGAAAATTGTTTGCCAAGGGCAAAATGTCAAAGTCAAAATAAGTGCTTAACATAAGCTAATTTTAAAAATGCAAAATGTCATTTTTACAAGGACTGCAGCAGTTCGATGCTCAGCAGAAATGCAGACTCTGGAGTACCAGATTCTTCATGATTGTAATATCAAAGCTGTTAGCTTCCTAAACTTATGGGTGAAATTCTGTATGGTGACTCATGTCTCTTAGCCTACATCTATATTTCTAGCAACTGAGAGGGGGCCTGAAGACATCTGAATATCATAATATCCAATTAAACCATTCCAACCAGTGAGTGAAGTTCAGAATGCAGTTTGCACATTGCTTGTTTTGTGGCCTTTATTATTATTCAAGCCAGTTCCAGAAAATACAACTGAAAGACTGTTATAGGAATGTAGCCTAGATTATCGTGAACAAGTTACAGGATATGCCTAACTCAGTCAGAGCCAAAATTTCACCAGTTAATGTCGAGAAAGCAGCTATTTGAGGATACCCGCTGAGATAGATACAACTCTGAATATATTGCAGTAATTCTGGTTTATTACTAAATAATATATAAAGTGACTTATTTTTGTTAATGAAGGATACATTTTGTAAAAACCTTCAATAATTGTGTTATTTTCCCCAATAACATTGTACTACATATTGTAAACTCGGGAAGGGGACCTTCCTTTGTTTGTATGGTCTTGTCATGGGTGTGGAGGGCTGGAGAGGGTTAATGTCATCTGAGACAGGCGTGTAGTCAGAGCCTCCAAACCATGAGGAAGGGAGGAGTTAAAAAGTCAGTTCCATCTTGGCTGGCCTTGAGTCAGGAGGCAAGGGCCGGGGGCGGGAGTTCGTCTCTGGCTGTAGAGATAACTCAGCTTTTCTTCTCAAAGGATATGTCTTCACTACAGCAGTAGTTCAATTTCCTTTATGTCGATGTTGTGAACGCGACTGTATACAGTCGATGTTGTGTGTCTTCACTAGGCACAGCTAAGCACAGCAAGTCGACAGTGTCTGTCCGCAAAACTTTTGCAAGCGTCTGGGTACCTATCCCACAGTTCCCTGATCCCCCAGCAGGCACCATTTCGAGTGCTGCACTATGGTAGGCATTTCCAAATTTTGCGCCCTTTTTCCGCGCCGCCCACCCTCATTACGAGCGGTGCACTGTAGGTAGGCATCCCATAATTCGTGCCCTTTCTCCGCCGTGCTAACGCCATAGCATTGCAAGCATGGAGCCCGCTGACACCACGGCTGCAGTAATGGCTGTTGTGAGGACCTCGATCACGGTTGCTGAGTTCCTGCTGCACCATCTGCAGAGGAGGAATGCGATCCGGGGAGAACTGCGCTTTCCGGAACCCGACGACAGTGAGGAGGAGATGGACAAGGACGTGCACGAGATGGACGAAGACGTGCACAGCGGGGACGACATGGACACTGCCGTTTTTGCAAGTAGGGCGACTGACAATCTGTCAAAAATGGTGGCAATGGGGCAGGCTCATGCCATCGAACGCCGATTCTGGGCCAGGGAAACAAGCACGGACTGGTGGGACCGCATAGTGCTGCAGGTCTGGGATGACTCCCAGTGGCTCAGAAACTTCCGCATGCGAAAGGGCACCTTCATGGAACTTTGTGACTTGCTGTCCCCGGCCCTCCGGCGCAGGAATACCAAAATGAGAGCGGCCCTTACAGTGGAGAAGCGAGTGGCGATAGCCCTCTGGAAGCTTGCAACGCCAGACAGCTACCGGTCAGTGGCGAATCAGTTTGAGGTGGGTAGGTCTACAGTGGGCTTTGCTGTGATGCAAGTAAGCAGGGCAATCGTCGAGCGGCTGCTACACCGGGTTATAAACCTCGGAAACCTGCAAGCCACAATAGATGGCTTTGCCGCCATGGGATTCCCTAACTGTGGTGGGGCTATAGATGGGACTCATATCCCTATCCTGGCACCGGACCACGAGGCCGCCGAGTACAGAAACCGGAAGGGATATTACTCAATGGTCATGCAAGCAGTGGTTGACCACAAGGGACGTTTCACCGACCTCTACGTGGGGTGGCCGGGAAAGCTTCATGACGCTCGAGTGTTCAGGAACTCTAGGGTTTTTAGACAGCTGCAGCAAGGCACTTTCTTCCCCGACCAGAAAATTTCCGTCGGGGGGGGGTCGAAATGCCGATCGTGATCATTGGGGACCCAGCCTACCCCCTAATGCCCTGGCTTATGAAGCCCTACACAGGAGCCCTGGACAGGGGTCAGGAGCTGTTCAACTACAGGCTGAGCAAGTGCAGAATGGCCGTGGAGTGTGCATTTGGCCGCTTGAAGGGGAGATGGCGTTCCTTACTGATTCGCTCAGACATCCGCGAGAGAAATATCCCCATTGTTATAGCTGCTTGCTCTGTGCTCCACAATATCTGTGAGAGCAAGGGGGAAACGTTTATGGCGGGCTGGGAGGCAGAGGCAAATTTACTTTCTGCTACTTATGAGCAGCCACACAGCAGGGAAAGTCGAAGAGCACACCGTGAGGCCCTGCGCCTCAGGGACGCCTTGAAAGACAGTTTTATGAGTGCCCGAGATGGCATTTGAGAATTTGCTCCCTTGCTGTGCTCTAAGCCTGCTGCCCTTGAACCCTCTTTCCCTCCCCCCTCCCCATGCTTTCCCTTCCCCCTCCCCCCTCCCCATGCTTTCCCTCCCCCATCCCCATGCTTGCAGAGGAAATAAAATCACTGTTTGAAAAATCATGGTTCCTTTATTGGTTAATCGGAAATACAAATACAGGGGATCACTGTCCTGGTATCCTGGAGGGAAACCGGCAGTCGCAGTGGGGGAGGAGCGGGCAAAGGAGGGGGGGGCGTGGGAAGGGGGGAGAGGAGGGGTGGGCAAGACACAGCAGCTTTTAAAAGTTTTCCGAGAACGTCAGCCTGCTGCTGCTTCTGCTGGCTTGTGGGGTAGAGTGGAGCGGCCCACGGAGCTTGCCCCCCCGTGTTCTCACCCCGCGTCTGGGTGGGGAATCTATGGGAGTTGGGGAGGGGGGGAGGTGGTTACACAGGGGCTGCAGAGGTGGTCTTTGGGCATGCTGCAGCTCCACCAGAGATCGCAGCATGTCGCTCTGGTCCTCCATTATGCGGAGCAAAGCATCCATGCGTCTTTCCTCACGCTCTTTCCTCTTTTCTTCAGCGGCTTCCCTCTTTTCTGCAGCGGCTCTCCATTCCTGCCTCTCTCGATTCCTTTCCTCTCTATCTCGATCCCTTGCCTCTCTCTCTCGATCCCTTGCCTCTATCATTCTTTCCCTCCAGTCCGTCTGGCGGGCTGCCTCAGCGCGCGAGTTCTCCACGAGTTCAGTGAACATCTCATCGCGCGTTTGCGTTTTCTTTTTACGCTTTCTTATCTGCGATGCACGGCGGGAGGAGGCCGGGGGATTCTGACATACTTGGACATCTGTAGGCGAGTGTGGGAAAATAAAGTTTGAAAGTTATGAGACAGATACATTCAAGGTTAGGAGGCAGATGCAGTCTCGGACGGTACACAATGGGAGTACTATGCCATTTGCGACCTCAGTATTCAGAGGCCTGATATGATTTCTGTACAAGGTCATGTTCTACAGCTAAAAGTGACTGACTAGCTCACAGAAAAGTCAGAGCATCTCAGACACATATGCGTGCCTCAGCCCAAGACGGCTTCTGAAATCATCGTGCAGCCGGCCATGGTAAGTTAAAAGTGGCGCCTGCATACTGTAGAGCAACCCCGCCCCCTTCCCCCCACCGCGTGGCTGGCTCCCACTGCAACCGCAAACTGCAAAGCAAATGCCAAAAAATCTCTCGCTAAGGGCTAAGGTCTTTTGGGGGCTCTTCAGACCGCGTGCAGACTGCTCAGATTCCCTGCTAGCTACCGCTACGGGCTGGGGGACGGGGCGGTCAGCGTTCGGGGGGGGGGGGGCGGTTGATCGGTCCTCAGCAGAAAAGAGTACTTTGCAGCTGGGAATCTTTATCTCCCTACTAATTGCAGTCCGTATCTCAAACAGGCAACCCTGAATGACATCACTTTGCTGAGAATTTCTCGGAGAGATAGGGAGCGCATGCTCCTTGACTCCATGCAAAGTCCTGGTCCATACGCCGCAATGCTAGTCTGCTCAATGATACCAGACAACTTACTACTTTCGTGGCGTGGGTTGGTGTCCTATCACGGGGGACCACATAAGGCGGCTCTCCCCAGAAATCTGCTGCGCTGGATTCATCGCTACTTCCTGGATAGCTTCCTTGAAATGTCCGCGGAGGACTTATGGTCAATCCCGGAGTATATTGACAAACTCTTTGAGTAGAAATTGACCAGCAATGAAAGCACGCTAAGTCCTTAGGGCAAGTTACTCATTAATAAATGCTTCCTTTACAAAATCACGCGTCATGTAATCACTTAAAAAAGAAACACTTACCCCCCTGGGAGGCTTGGGAGGGTACTGGCTCCAGGGTGACAAACAGCTCCTGGCTCTCTGGGAACACGGGTTCTCCGCTGGGCTCCTGCTGCCCCGTGAGATTTTCCTCTTCATGGTCGTCCTCCTCGGAATCAGTCTCCTCCCTGACGATTATCCCATCGGTGGAGTCCACGCACACCGGCGCGATGGTGGTGGGGGCGCCCCCCATTATCGCATTTAGTTCATTGTAGAACCTGCATGTCCGTGGCGCGCCCCCTGATCGTCCGTTTGCCTCCTTGGCTTTCTGGAACGATTGCCGCAGCTCCTTAATTTTCACGCGGCACTGTGTGGTGTCCCTGTTGTGGCCCCTTTCTAGCATGGCCTTGGAGACCCTTCCATAGGTGTTGGCATTCCGTTTGTTGTTTCGTAGTTCCAACATCACGGATTCCTCTCCCCAGATAGCGATGAGATCCAGCACCTCACGAGTGGACCATGCTGGAGCTCTTCTCCTCTGGCTGGTCTCCAGGGTAGATGAGCTCTGCATGGAGTCTTGTGATGTTGAGCTCTGCATGGTGGCTAGTGCTGCTGATAGCTCTGAATGGCGACTGAGCAGTTCAGGTGAGCTGGCCACGCTGACCAAACAGGAAATGGCATTCAAATGTTCCCGGGTCTTATCTACCTGGCCAGAGCAGCGAGTTCAGAGTGCAGTGCAGAGCGGTCACAGTGGAGCAGTAGTGAGGCAGTCCAGAGCGGTCAGAATGGAGCATTGTGGGACAGCCTCTGGAGGCTATTAATGTCGGGTTCCGTCTTCACTAGCCCACGGTCGAGCTTGGAATGTCGAGATTAGCCTTATGTCTCTGGTTAGGCTGGAGTTCCAAGATCGATCTTGAGGGCCCTTTACATCGACGTTAAGGGCATGTATGTGACGACAGGTACACGTTTAATTCGACCTAATGTCGTTAACATCGATTTAAAGTGGTAGTGAAGACATGCCCTTAGACTTCTATTTAGCTGATGTGAGTATAACCATTTGATTCTATTAAGCCGGTGCCTTTTGGGGTGTGTCTTTCCGTTTCAGAAGGGAATTAGAAAACCCCAAATTGTGAAGTGTCTGTATCTCTGTTTTAACCTTTTTCTTTATTAAATCTTTTAATTATAAAACCGTCTGGTTTATTTCCCTTAGGGTTTTCTCTGCTTCCAGTCTGGGAAGGGAGAAGGGGAGGGAAATAGGGACCAGGGCAGCTAAGTGTATAGCTGGGGTGTGGAGACTGTCTCTCCTTACCGTCAGGTTAGACGGGGGAGGGGGGAAAGCAGCCTCCAGGAGCCTCTCTCTTCAACGAGAGGAGAGGAGGCGGGGAGGTAAATAGCCTTCAGGTGTCTGACTTTGGCCCTCGGGAAGGGGGGCAAAGTGAGGGTGGGGAAGTTCGCCCCCCCCCCAAGGTTTTGGAAGTATATCCAAATGGTGGCAGCGATTGGTAACCCCAAGAACCCCACTGGTAAAAAGGGGGGTGTCTCGGGGCGTAGGACTTAATTTGGACTGGGAGCAGCTAAGTTAAGTGGTTTGGCTAGTAGAGTCCCAGCTTTTGTGCTAGAGAGCATAAAGGCTGGGGTACCAGACTCTTACAGGTGTCTAGCACCTTATGGGTGCTAGTAGAAATGGATGGTGATAATACTACAGTTATTTATGTCGAAGCTATATTTTGTATCCATTGTCAATGTCATAAGTATAAAATATCTTAGAATTACTGTTTTACCTGTAAAGGGTTAATCTGAAAGTAACCTGAGAGGGGATGACATACTAGAAATGCTAATCAATCTCAGGAGCAAAGAGAGTGTTTTTAGTTTTGGTTTTAGCTCTCTTGCTGGCTCTCGTGTGCTGTTCGCCTGGCTTTGGGATGAACCACACCTATATCTCTACTCTACTTATCTATAATCTTCTAAGAAGTCAAGTCCAGTAGTAAGTGAATTATATGCTCGAACTGTATCACTTGGTCATTGATCCATGGTGTTCCTTACTGTTAAGCTTGAGCAGAGGGAGAAATTCCTAGGGAGGGGGTCAGGAGGCTGTGTGATGTTAAGGGTTTTTTTCTATTGATTTCTGTACAGGGAGTTTATGCTTTTTCTTTTTTTCTTTTATTAAAATATTCCTTTTAAGATTCTGTCTGTTTCCATTGGATAGATCCTGGTTTGGATCGGGCACATCTCACTCAAAGTGAGGGTTTTGGTCTTTGTTCTCAAGTCTCTCCCAGGTAAAGTGAGGAGATTTGGGGGTGATTAAAGTAGGGGTTCCAATTTAACCTAACCCATGGTTTTGGGGGCTTAAATTGGTGGTGGCAGCGTTTTCCGAGCCCAGACATAGGGGAAGTTTGTGTTCTGGGGAAAAGTTTTAACCTAAGATGGTAAAATAAGCTTGGGGGGTTATTTTTTTTTTCATGCGGGGTCCCCACATCTTTACCCTAGTGTTCAGAGTGGGGAGGTGAACCTTGACAGTCAAACACTATCCTTTCTAGCAAACTAGAGAATATTAGACCCAGAAAAGGAAGGCGTTAGAGGAAGATATGATTTATATATGGATTGTAGAATCTACTAGATTATCTTCATAATCCTATCATAGAAGATAGCCTAAAACAAAGTAACTTTTCATATTTCCAGAGAGGTGACTCAGAGATTGGGCCAATTGTTTAAAATTCTAACAGACACAAGGACATTTTGTCTAGATTTGTTGTCTTATAATAATGATTAGGAATTCTATTCTTTTTTAGCCATGGTGAAAGGGTATAACATGACCTTAATATAGCCTCTTAATGTGCCCAAAGACTGATTCCTACTTTATTTCCTCCTTTGTTTTAGTGCCAGGTGCAATTAATTATTTATTTTTAAGTAAGAGGTGCCGTTACAAGACCTGAATCATTTTCAAGCTTGTCCTGAAAAATTGGATTAATCCTAAATATACCTGAATTAAAAACAGACTGTTACCTACAGAACCAAAAGTGCTGTTCTAACAATTATCATCTTAAGGAAGTACCAGTGAATGTCAAGAATATCCTAATTCACAGTCATATTCAAAGATAGGTCTCTCTCTCCTCTACCCCAGTTTGTGCATGTGTGTGGACTGGACAGATCTATGTCAGCTTTAATAATTTTCCCCCAACACACTACAACCTGTTCATAGTAATTAAGTGTACAGGAATACCTAGAGTGAATGTTCCGAAATGATTTGAAAAACTCTTAATTTTTTTCTGCTATTATATGTACACTGTATCACAAAAGATAAATTAACATACACATAAGAGTGCACAGGGGAAAACACTACAGCTACAGGTTCAGGACAGGAGCTTTTCCTGTGTTTCAACTTAATTATGCAATTAGTTTGACTTCATAAAGTTGCTGTGGCTAAAAGCTTTACAGTGGGTAAGTGGACTGTAATTTCATCTGTACAGGTTCATATCTTGTTCAAGTCTCAAATGAAGATGAGTTTGATATTCCAATCTAGTGTGACCAGATGTCCCGATTTTATAAGGACAGTCCTGATTTTGGGGTCCTTTTTTATGCAGGTTCCTATTACCCCCCATTCCCTATCCCGATTTTTCACATTTGCTGCCTGGTCACTGTAGTCCAATCCTAGTTCTCCTTTGTCTGTAAAACAAAAAGCTACCAGATAGATTGACATTTGGCAGTTTCTTCCTGAAAGCAATGAAAGAGTGGAATGGTGCAGCTGTTAGAATTGGTACTGTAAGGCATTTGTGGGGGCTTTTCTGGCAAATGTACAGTATGATGCTTGGTTTAACCATTTCTATTAGTCTGTCCTTTTCTTACATCAGCATTAAGGCCACTCACAAATGGAGAATGAAAACAGATCACTTACAATTTCAATTAGTTTACATTAAAGGCGTGCACAGTATAGGATGTAGTTTGCTGAAATAAATCTTGCACTACTTTCTATCCTAATTCTGCTGAGTACAATTAAACATTAATTAAAGATGAAGCTTAAAAGTTTCCAGTTTAACCAGTTTAAAGTTTTCAGATACACCAAAAACTTGGGCAGAAATCTGCAAAATTTCTAGATGGGTCCAAAACCAGACAACTTTACATGACACTAGATTTCATTTCAGCCGATTGTCGGCCATCAGTCCCAGACTCTCCCTTTGCTTTCACCTGAATTCTGGGAGGATAAACCCAGGGTTCTCCTTTAGCTGTCCCCAACAAGCACACATTTGGTTGTCATCAGGGATGATTGGCTATCCTGCATTCCATATAGTTCTAATATATCTTTTTCAGTTCTAATATGTCTTTTTGAGATAGGGTGATCATGGATTTATATAGTGGCATTATGATATTTTCTATTTTCTTACCTATCCATTTGCCAAGGGTTCTTAACATTCTAATCGCTTTTTTAACTGCACAGTCAGATGATATTTTCAGAGAACTATCCACATTGACTCCAACATATTTCTTGACTGGTGGAAGCTCATTTAGGCCCCATCACTCTTTATGTATAGTTGGAATTAAGTTTCCCAATGTAGATTACTTTGCATTTATCAACATTTAATTTCATTTGCTTTTTCAAATTTTTTTCATTTTCTTGCCCAGTCACCCAGTTTTGTGAGATCCCTTTATAACTCTTCACAGTCAGCTTTGGACTTAGCTGCCTTGAGTAATTTTGTATTGTCTACAAACTTGATTGTAGTGATAGTAGAACAGCTTTTGGAACAAATTGATAATCTAAACAGTAATAAGTCACCGGGACGAGATGGTATTCACCCAAGGGTTCTGAAGGAACTCAGATATAAAACTAATCACTGTGGTATGTAACCTATTGCTTAAATCAGCCTCTGTACCAGATAACCAGAGGATAGCTAAAGTAAAAGGCTCTTTTTGAAAAAGGCTCCAGAGGTGATCTTGGCAACTACAGGCTGGTAAGCTTAACTTCAGTATCACACACATTGGTTGAAACTACAGTAAAGAACAGAATTATTAGACACAGGTGAATATGATATGTTGGGGAAGAATCAATCTATTGGAATTGTTTGAGGGGATCAACACACATCTGCACAAGGGTGACCCAGTCAATACAGTGTGGTTGGACTTTGAGAAAGCCTTTGGCCTAGGTCACTTACCAAAGGCTCTTAAGCAAAGTAAGTAGTCATGGCATAAGGTGGAAAGGCCCTCTCATGGATTAGTAACTGGTTAAAATATAACAAACAAAAGGTAGTATAAATGGTTACTTTTCACAGTGAAGACTCTGTACTTGGTTCATTTCTATTCGAGTATTGATAAATAATCTGGAAAAGGGGGTAAATGATGAAGTGGCAAAGTTTGTAGACAATACAAAATTGTTACATACCACAGTGATTAGTTTTATATCTGAGTTCCTTCAGAACCCGTGGGTGAATACCATCTTGTCCTGGTGACTTATTATTGTTTAGATTATCAATTTGTTCCAAAAGCTGTTCTACTGTCACTTCAGTCTGGGACAGTTCCTCAGATTTGTCAGCCAATAAGAATGGCTCAGGTATGGAAATCTCCCTCACATCTTCAGCAAGAAAGCCCAATGCAAAGAATTCATTTAACTTCTCCACAATGGCTTTGTCTTCTTTGAGTGCTCCTTTAGTACTTTGATCATGTGATGGCCCCACTAATTGTTTGGCAGCCTTCCTGAATCTGAATCTATCAATCTCATAGGCTACCATAAACTTTTAATATTGATCCAGGCCTTGAAGGAAGTGCAAGTGGGGTAAACAGGGAATTGTTAGTTTGGATGGGTGTCACATTACAGGAATTATTTGGGATCATATAGCTCATTGGAGCAACCAAGGTCCTATGGTGACACCAAATCTTATGTGAAGGGGGTCATAACAGGTGTCTATGACCAGGTTATGGAGGGCTGACTATGAATATGCCATTAATATGTGTGTATCTTTTTTGAAACTAAAGTTATGAATATTGGATATAAGGTGCCTGTACTTCAAACTGATGCTTGGCTGCTGGGTGAAATCTCAGACAAGCTGTTGTTAACTTGGCTGGCCTGGCTGATGGGCCGTTAAGGGACATCAACTACACAATGGACTTTGTAAATGCCTGTCCACACCCGAGCTTCTCTAGGAATGTCAACTGCCTGGTCAGAAACTAAATCCTGGAGAGTCTGGTAATTGGACCATGTCGCTATGGACCTCCATTTTGCAACCGGACTCTGCATAAGAAGGAGGAGGGTCTTGGCCCAGAAGAGAGAGTCTATAAAAGCTGGAAGAAGTGTCCTCCATTTTGTCTTCTACCTCCAGCCTTCAGCCTGCCTTGTTTCCAGCTCTGGATGGAACTTTGCTACACAGGTGAACTCTGGCCAAAGGTGCTGACCCATCCCTGAAGGGGATGCTTTCTAAAGACTTTAATTTGAACCTGCAGTGTATTCTACCTTTGCTGTAAGCCTGAACCAAGAGATGTGCCTTTACTGCATGTAATTGATTTCTTTTAACCATTCTTAACCCTCACCTATACCTTTTTTCCTTCTATAATAAACCTTTAGATTTTAGATTCTAAAGGATTGGCAACAGCGTGATTTGTGGGAAGATTTGATTTGTATATTGACCTGGGTCTGGGGCCTGATTCTCTGGAATTGGGGAGAACCGTTTTCTTTATTTGGGGTATTGGTTTTCATAACCATTGATCCCCGGGACAGGTGGTGGTGATACTGGGAACCTGGAGTGTCTAAGGGAATTGCTTGTGTGACTTGTGGTTTGCCAGTGGGGCGAAACCAAAGTCTTTTCTGTTTGGCTGGTTTGGTTTACCTTAATGTGGAAAACCCCCAGCTTTGGGCTGTAGTTGCCCCTTTGGAAGCAATCTGTCCTGATCTGACACTCACAGTTGGATCCCACCAGGAACAGCACCCTCACAATGGGTAAGTGAGAGAGCGTTTATTTGAAGTGATTTTACTTTTAAATGGTGTATATTTTTCATACCGTATATGCACTTGGAGTGAAAGCCATTGTTTATTTAAAGAAAGCAAGGAATAGAATCTGAGCATCTTGCAGGATCAGATCCTGAAATTCCAAACTATTGACGGGATGTGTCTGAGCACGAGATCTTGGGGACACTCATACTATGGTGATGAGCACAGCATAAACGATAGATGGTTTTAGTTGAACTGAGAAGATATGTTTGCAGTGGCAGAGATGTTAATTGCATAGTAAACAACCTACTGAATATAGAATTGTGTATGTTAATAAATAAACTGATAATGAAATACAGAAGTTGACATAGTCACACTAAGTGTTACTCTAGGGCATTGGTTCTCAAACTGGGGGTGGCGGCCTGCTTTTGTGGGGGTCGCGAGCCCCAACCCCCACGGCAGGCTGCTGGCTCCAGATCTGACCCCCTCGGCGGGTGACCCGGCCCCTGCAGCGGGCTGCCGCTCCAGCTCCAATCCGCGGGGAAGAGTGGCCGGGCGGCGAGCCCCGACCCCGGAGTGGGGCGGCAGGATGGCGACCCCTAAGCCCCAACCCCGGGGTGGAGCGGCGGGGCAGTGAGCTCTAAGCCCCGACCCCGGGGTGGAGCGGCGGGGCAGTGAGCTCTAAGCCCCGACCTTAGGGTGGAGCGGCGGGGCAGTGAGCTCTAAGCCCTGACCCCGGGGTGGGGCGGCGGGGCAGCGAGCTCTAAGCCCCGATCCTGGGGTGGGGCGGCGGGGCAGCAAATCCTAAGCCCCAACCCTGGGGTGGGGCGGCGAGCCCCGACTCCGGGGTGGGGCGGCGAGCCCCGACCCTGGGGTGGGGCAGCGGGGCGGCGAGCCCCGACCCTGGGGAGGAGCGACGATGCAGCGAGCCCCGACCCCGGGGAGGAGCGGCGGGGCAGCAAACCCTGAGCCCCGAACCCAGGGCGGAATGGCGGGGCAGTGAGCCCCAAGGCCCGACCCTCCGTGGCGGAGCTGTGACCCCCGACCCCAGGGCAGAGCTGCGGGGCTGTGAGCCAGGAGCCCCAACCCTCAACTCCGGTGCTGGCAGGTGGCTGTGAGCCTGAGCCCCAAGCTGAGCCCTGACCCCAAACCCTGTGCTGGGCTGCGAGCCCCAACTCCGATCCCTGCACCAGGCTATGAACCCTGACCCTGGATTGCTTCAGGCCATTAATTACTGTCAAGTATTAAAATAAAAAATGAGTTTTCCACTTGTATTTAATTTGATAAATATATTTGTCTTAATTTAAAAGCAGTGAAAAAAGCAGTGACAAAATTCTTTTAAAGCAGTCGGGTTTAAATTTACTATTTAACATAGTGTTAAATATCAAAAATGTGTTTTTAATTTCTAATTGGGGGGGGTCGGACTCAGAGGCTTGGTGTTCAAAAGGGGTCGCCAATACAAAAAGTTTGAGAACCACTGCTCTATGGTTTCTTCCATTTGCCTCTTTCATCCCTATCAGAAAACTATTTTAAAATATTCTAAAATTTTCCTTCATAACCTACCAGTAGCATTGATCTGACATTGCAACATCTCATTTCTAAATGAGACCATCAGTTCAGTGTAGTGCCAGCACAAACATGTCATTCCATTGATCAGCTGGCAGGGAGATTTAGCATGAAGACTAATTAATCATCAGTGAAATGGATTTAGCTACCATCATGGTGGGGTCTTGCAGTCCTGTTGGGTAGTTTCCAACCAAGGATTTTTAAATGATAATGTGTTTCTGTAGGCTGGCTTTTTGTTCCTTTAAGAAAGGAAGAATTCTGTGTAAAACATTATTTTATACTTTAAAGTAGTGTCTTAGGAATATTTTTCTCTTTACAGTGATGTCTGCCTGTCACAAAAGGATTTTCTAAAAAGTAAAAAACTGATTAAAATGAGATGTATTCATAGCTACAGCTATGGAAAGCAAAGTCCACTTCATCACAATACAGTCATTCACTCCAGGAATTAAAAGCATAATAAAAAAGGAAGCTTCAGAAATGTTTGACATCTACCTTGTTTGAAGTTATAAATGTATAAATAGCTGAAAACCCTGCAGTTTCTACAGCAATTTAAAGTCTGGCACTTTAGGGATATTTCTTTTATCAAATGCAGATGATCTTTTAAAAACTCCATATACACAGATAACAATGAGGAGTGGCAGGTGTTGGTAAGGGAAAAATCAGTCACTTACAGTAAAATACTATGAGGGGGATGGGATGTGTCTAATAAGTTAAATATCACTGATTATCTTTTAAAAAATGTGTCTCTGCTGGAAGTCTTGTCTTTTTATACCAGAAATTTTGGCTGTGCAGCTGATAAAAATGTTTCAACATAAAATTCTGCATTAAACAGTTTACTTGTGTTTTTTGAGGTAATATTTAATTTAGATTCAAATTATTTATTGTCCTGAGTGGACAAAGGAACATTGTTCTTCTGAATAAAAACACTCAACCAGCTGCCCAATCCTCTTCCCCACTAATGTTGCAGTTGGTTCATGTGTCTCACGCTAGAGTATGTTCCTAGAGTATGTTGATTGTTTTCATGGCTCCTTTTCTGGGAGGTTAAAGGGGGAGTTGCTTCCTCAGTGCAGGGCATTGTGTGCATCATCTGCTCCCTGTTGTGCCCGTTGGCAGTTTTAAATATGCAGCCTCAATCCAGCTTCTGTGTCCTTCATGTTTGAGGATGACACCCATCTGAGAGAATGGGAGTGAGACCTGTCATGGCCAAGGAACTAATGGCTTGAAATTGAATGCTAATGAGCACATCCTGCAGGTACTGTGCTACCTGCAACTCCCATTGATTTCAGGGAGTTCTGCTGGTTCCAGGATTAGGCCTGATTTTTTTGGAAAATTTCAGAAAATGTTAGAAGAGAGAAGAGATGAGAATGGAGAGGAGGCTGCAGGTCCCATCCACAAATCCTGCGGATCCGCTTTCCTCGCCTCTTGCCCCTATGCTCCAAAAGCAGAAGATCAACAGAAGGTCAGAGGCATTTATATAGAAGCTCCATATGCTGCATGAGCTTTTACAGCACCAGCTGACTCCCCTGCTCTGCCAGTGGAGTTGCTTGACCAAGACTCACCCTCAAATGATTTTGCTTTATAGAAAGGGCTTGGTTGGAAAGGCATCATGGACCCAGACTCCTATTACCTTTGTTTGGGTCATCTCTATAGGGGCAGAGGAGTCAATTATGTGTTTGTCAGTCTTGCCCTCCCCAATGCAAAGGTTTCAACTCCTTGTCCCTAGCCCTGAACTATTTCCTGAACTTTTCTATCACATGGGTACTTCAATCTTCGATGGAAAGATATCCTGGCAGTGGTTAATGCATATACAGCGTCACCACTTCATGTGGATCTTTGAAGTATGATATTGTCCTTTCTTTACAATTCACCATTTTCTAACATCAAAAAAACCTTTACATTTAAGATAAACTATGTAATTGCTTGTACGGCTAAACTACCCTGAACATTCCCGATCCCATCTGATCTTGGAAGCTAAGCAGGGTTGGGCCTGGCTAGTACTTGGATGGGAGACCTCCTAGGAATACCAGGTGCTGTAGGCTTAACATGGGCGTGGGACTAGCAACTCCACCCTGTAGGGAGCCACCTTGCTACTGAAACACCAACAACAGAGTTGGAGTCCTCTGTGGTTCCCCCGCCTCTGGGGGGGTGACGGGCAGAGAGAGAGAGATAATTGCATTTAAGTATATACTTACACAGTATCTTCCTGGCTAGCAAAAATAAGCTTAACATTTAGTATAAGGACTATATTTGCAAATCAACATTTTAAAAAACCCCCACAAAAATACACCAAAAAAACCCCAAACGCGCGGACGCCCCGGCCCCCAGTCCCCGCCGCGGGTGGGCTGCCGCGTGCGCCCTGGTCCCCCGTCCCCGCCATGGGTGGGCTCGCGGCTGTGCGCCAGCCCCCAGTCCCCGCAGCGGGCGGGCTGGGGGCTGGTGCGCAGCTGGCAGCCCGACCGCGGCGGGGACTGGGGGCCGGGGCGTCCGCGCGTTTGGGGTTTTTTTGGTGTATTTTTGTGGGGTTTTTTTGTAATTCGGCGGCTTTTCGGCAGAGGGGTCGTGCTGCACCGCCGGATCACAAAAAGGGGTCGCGGTCTCAACTAGTTTGAGAACCGCTGATTTAGATGATGACAGAGAGAGTACACTTATAAGGTATGTGGATGATACCAAGTTGGGATGGGGAGGTTGCAAGTGCATTGAAGGATAGGATTAAAATTCAAAATGATCTGGAGAAATAGTCTGAAGTAAATAGGATGAATAAGGACAAATGCAAATAATTCACTAGGGACAGCTGCAAAGTACTCCACTTAGGAAGGAACAATCATTTGCACACATACAAAATGGGAAATGACTGCCTAAGACGGAGTACTGTGGAAAGGGATCTGGAAGTCACAGTGGATCACAAGCTAAATATGAGTCAAGAGTGTAACACTGTTGCAAAAAAAAGTAAACTTTATGCTGGGATGTATTAGTAGGAGTATTGTATTGTGAGCAAGAAATGAGAAGTAATTCTTCTTCTCTACTCTGCAATCATTAGGCCACAACTGCAGTATCCTGCCGAGTTCTGAGTGTCACATTTCAGGAAGTATGTGGACAAATTGGAGAAAGTCCATAGAAGAGCAACGAAAATGATTAAAGATCTATAAAACATGACCCAAAAGGGAAAAATGAAAAAAAAAATGGGTTTGTTTAGTCGAAGAAGAGAAGACTGAGAGAGGTCATGATTACAGTTTTCATGTTCATAAAAGGCTGTTACAGGGAGGAGGGAGAAAAAATGTTCTTCTTAACCTCAAGGATAAAACAAGAAGAAATGGACTTAAATTGCAGCAAGAGAGGTTTAGGTTGGACTTTAGGAAAAACTTCCTAACTGTCAGAGGGGTTAAGCACTGGAATAAATTGCCTAGGGAGGTTGTGGAATCTCCATCATTGGAGATTTTAAAGAGCAGGCTGGACAAACACCTGTCGGGGATGGTCTAGATAATACATAGGGACTGGATTTACATGACCTTTAGAGGTCCTTTCCAGTTCTGATTCTATATCCCAGGTCTCCTCACCTGGCTCCACAAACAGGGCATTGTGTGGAGGCAGCCTCTCCTACTCTCTCTCCATGGATGGCTGCTCCAGCCCTGTGCCAACTGCCCACTCTTCTGGTGCCACAGCAGCCCCTGGTGGGCAAAAAGTGTAATTTGAGCATCTCCCCAGCAGAATGTATTATTCTGTGAGAGGGAAGAAAAATCTGCAAAGGACATGAATTCTTTGTGTGAACAGTCACACTGAATTCCTCCCCAGGAGTATGCATTTGCAGTTTTTCTTTTCTGCCAATCCAAATGCTGATTTTTTAAATAGATGAATATATCCTGGAACCCACTGGTTACTCATACTAATTGGGCCAGAAGCACTATTTACACTCCCCTCAAGGCTTGTGGTATACTTACCATGCTACCAACTCCCAAAAAGGGATTTTGTGTAACATGACACCTACCTTGAGCCATAAGCAAGGATACTATAGGTCAGGGATCGCCAACCTTGGCATGCGGGACCGCTGGGTAAGCACCCTTAGCGGGCCCTACCAGTTTGTTTACTTGCCGTTTCGCCAACCGCAGCTCCCACTAGCAACAACAACAACTGACGGGGCCCACTAAGGGGCTTACCCTGCGGTCCCATGTGCCAAAGTTGCCAATCCCTGCTATAGGTGATGAAAGCCATAGAACTGCCAGTAATTATAACTGAAGATGGAGAATTACACTACCATTGGAAAACAAAGTAAGTGGGGAACAGAGGTGGGAAACAAAAAGAGAGAGGGAGAGTTCTGGTGCTATTTAGCTGAAAATAAGAAGAATGATTACTGATGGTTAAAATTCAGGAATAAGTCTTGGCAGCGACATTAAGAAAAAATTCAAGTGGTGTCCTATAAGTTAGAGAAAATGAGAGAGAGTAGCTTAGAGAGGCTAAGTTTAGAATAGTGTGCACAATTTTGGTCATATTATACAAAGAATAGAGAAGTGAAAAGGGCAAACCGAATGATACAGGGACTCAGGGATTTCAGGTATTCAGAAGGGTGAGAGAAACTAGATCTATGTTTGAAAAAGAGGTGATTGAGACGGCATGGAGGTAGGTATATATAGTTCCGAAGGCAATAGCAACGCATATGGAGGCTTTTTGAGTGAATGTCAAAAATAGCAAGCATGGGTCGCCAACCTAAGCTGAGCAAGGAGTGCAAAAACTCAGGCAGGATTTGTGGGGGGGGTTGTTTTTGTTTTTAACACAGTGAATATAGTGTATTCCATTATAGAAAGAGCAAGAGAATGTGCGATGCAGCGTGCTTCAAGAATTTTTTTTTTTTTCCAAAATGGCATATATGTTTTGTGGAAGGCTTTAAGTAAGAGTGTGCAGCCAGTTACTGTGATTTGCACAATTTGGATAACTTTTCAGTGAATGATGTAGTGTATGGAATAAATTACCAAGGGCAACAACTAATATTTTGAAGAAAATACTGTAGAATACAACTTCTGTATCATAAAAGATTAAGATGGGCATGTTCTATTGTTATCCTGTGATGTTTAGTTTGAAAAGTAGTCTGGGAATAAAATATCTTCTTTGGTATCTTGAATGTGAAGCAAGCACATATTTATATCATTAAGGTGAAAACAGTTATTTTGGTATCTTACCCTTTTAAGAATTGTTTTTAAAGATGCTATATTAGTAATTAAGGATTTAATTAAAACTATTTTAGTTACTGTTATGCATTCACTGAGGTGCAGCCTGGAACTCAGTTCCCTCTCACACTGTGATGTTGTGACAAGCTGTAAACCTCTCCAGTTACCGCTCCAAAAAATGTATCCATGCCACACAGATATCCACAGAGACACACCCAACTGAGTTATATGAATGCTTTTGCCAGCCACTCATGAAGTAACAATAGAGATATTCCAGACAATTCCCCCCAGCTGAGGACCCCAGAGCTGTACCATCTTAGCCTGGTCAGAAGCCTGGCCAGTGTAAGTTTATTACCTAGTCCTTCACTTCTACAAAGGAAAGTGGGCATGCATCAGCCCTTGCAACCTGAGAAAATTTCCCAAGTATTTCAACCAAAATGCACTGTTTTGGGTAAAATATAAAAGATTTATTAATTATAGAAAAATAGATTTTAAGCGATAATAAGTAATAATTAATGTTGATCTGTATGCTTATCTAAGAAATAAAAGTAAAATCACAATCTGAGTTCTACAAACTAAACCTAATTTGAATCAAGCAGTGTCTCACCCTGAGAGATAATACAGGCACGTTACAGATCTTATTAATAGCTTATTAATAATTTTCATATTATTGCTGTAGAGATTATTCAGATGCTCAGCCAAATCAGAGAAAACGATCACAGCTTCTAGATACGAATCTCTGATTCAATCCAAATCTACTCTCATAGATGTTATAAGATGTACACTAGGAAAGAAACTATAATTACTTCCACCTGAGTGAATTACCTCAATATCCAGAAGATCACAACTTCTTAGCTCACCAATTAGATGCTGAAGAATAGGCAAATTATGATGTTAAGGCAGACCACCTCTCTCCATCCAAATCAGCTGGTAATTAGCAATATCCATGCCATGATGTATCCCTTGCTCTCTCACCTCATGATCCAAGAATCCCCACAATCCATATGCTGGCAATCCATTTCTTTTCCCTCAGCAGTCAAGGTACCTTAATTGCCAGGTCCAAACTTCTGGACTGTGTGTCTTTGGAAACACCACATTAGTCTGTCCTGAAATCAGGAAGTTGCCACCTTTATTTTCCCATTCCCTTCCAAACCCCTAGGGACCAGTAAAATACAGATTTTCTCAAACAACCTATCCAATGCATACTGACCACAAATCTTCATTTCCTGCCCCTTCTGCAGCTAGACCACTTCTCATCCTCCCTCTCCTCCTACCCCTACCACTCCCACCATCTAGCTTTAGTAGATGTATTCACATTAGCTCAATGAAAGCTAATGCACTACAAATAGGAGGGTAGCTTTGGTATCATGGGCAGTGGTGAGCAATGGTATAAAATATGTAAAAAATGTACCCATGCCACTATAATAACAAAGAGGCCTTGCCCTAAAGCACTCATAATCTACATTGGGTTGGGGTGCACTGAGAGAGTTGGGGGTGTAGGAAATCTGATGTCTGTTGGTAGACCTGGTGCTGCTGTGCCACTTTACCCAACTGGCTTCCAGAATGTTTGTGAACACAAAACTGACTTAAGATAGAGAGGTTATTCTTTTGCCCAGCCCTTAACAATTTGCATTTTAGAGTGATTCTATTTGGAAACAAAGAAAACCTTGTTTTCTGTGTTTTCTTTGAGCCTCCAGCAATAGCCAAATGAGCTAAGAAGCATTGATGTTAATGAAGTTTTGCATTCATTTAAAAAGAAAAGGACTTAATGATGTTTATACATAATGCAAATTGTGTAATATGATGTACGAAGGCTAATGCTTTTTTAATGGTTATTTGGTTAATACCTAAGCTCCTTTATAAAGTCATATTTAAGCTATCTAATAAAAAAACATGTTGCTTATTGTTGGCATGAAGGTCTCCTCAAACTGCTGGTTAATTACCTCTTTGATTGTTGTCCTTATTGAAAAGCCTGTGTAGATTAATATTTTTTTTCTTTCCTGTGTTTATGGAGTTTCCTGTGCAGTGAAAGAAAGGGCTGCTTTGGGTTTCAGTACATTAAGCTTCCTAATTCACCTCAGACCTATTTATGTAGATTATTGTTGACTGTTTGGCTGAGTGGGGTATGCTCTTGAAACTTGGTCAGCCCTTTTCAAAATGCACAAGTGGACAACTCTCAATTATACTCCATAAGGGTTTGCAGCTCCAGAAACTAACAAGCCAGCAAAAAGAAACATTCCAATCTTGAAACATATAAACTATGCAATAATGAGTATAAGGAAACTTAAAATCTTAGTCATAAATAGCATATTCCCCTCCCCCCCACAACCCTCTCTTGAGACCACACAAGCATGCTGAAATCCTTAAAGAGGGAAGAGATAGGCAGTGGACTGTCCCAAGGTGAGTCGAGGTCAGACCAAAGGATGTATATCACCTTGCCCAACAGGTATGTGAAGAATACCTAAGAGAGTTGATATAGCTTGAGATTGCTTTACATTTTCAATCAAAACCCCTCTGCCATGAGAAACTTGTTTAAGAGGTTGTGCTGTAGCCCTGATCATGGCTAGGGTTGGTCCTAGTGTCTAGAGAGTGGGAAAGGGAAACTGGACTTCAGAACCAATGAGGAAACTAAGTCATTACGTAGATGGTTTTTGACTCTTCTAGATCAGCAGGGTTTGTGGATCAGCCCTGCAGCTCAGTGCTTCGTAAACACAGCTATCCTGAGAAAATAATGTGGGAGAAACTCCATGAGGAAAACCTCAGTGTATCCTTTTCTATTGGCTTGAACTATTATCAGGTTCAGGTTACGTACATATTTTGCACTGATCTACTTCTGATCCTCTGCTATTTTAAAAGGAGAACATACTATAATATTTTACATTTTGCACTAAATGTTGGAAGGAAAATTAACGTCGGCCTGATAACTCACAGCTGCCACTTTGTGCATGGTATCAAATTAATCTCTAGGTCCCACTGGCTCTGCCAGAATGGGTATGGCCTCTGCCAGAGTAGAAGTTGTGGCAGTACAAGGCAGCTGCAACTTTCCCCTCTCCTAGGTGGTCTTGACCTGGAGAGGGGCATAGTCATGGTGGCATTGATTTCACCCACTCATGATGAAGCTTCTGTTGCTTCTATGAAGATGGAAGACTAAAGCAGCAAGAAGTCATCACCAACAGATGTCATGCTGGAGAGCGGTAGTTAATGGGTTTACTGAGTTGAGATTAATTGTGATATGTACCTTATGGGGTTTGTTCAAATTTTCTCCCCTCTTTCCTGAATAACTTGAGCAGATTTATGCCAAAGATAAATTTAGCACAGTGAGGCTAATGAATCCAAAGTGAAATCAGCTAATCTGACCTTGGCTGTGCAGTGCAGTACAGAGTGGAGTTTTTGAGTGTGTCTGTTCTGAGCAAGTCAGAGTATTTCAAAGCTTTTCTTAGCTCCCAGACAATATGCAGTTTCTGTACTTTCTTTTTACTTTGTTCTCTCTTCATCTTTCCCAGTCCCACAAAATTTCTCTTTTGGATATGCATTTTTCCTCTCTGTTTCTCACCTCTTTTAAATAACATGCTCTAACACAGGACTTGCAAGCGGTGACAACATAAATGAGCGAGATTTCAGTAGATTAAAAGTGAGCCTCTAAGTATCTCATTGAAACACAGTGCAAAATCCTTCATCAGACAAGAGAGTTACTTTAAAAACTACCTTCAGAGTAAGCCGAAATAAGTGAGTCTCATTACAAATGAATGAAATTTGGCACCAAGCTGCTTCACTTAAAACTCAGCAGTTACAGAAAAGATTGTACAGGATAGATACTCTAAAAAGAGAAAAGGGAAAGGAGAAATGGTTTTCCCACATCTGTTGTAGATCTTGTCTTCTAGGCTAATACAAAGGAAAATGAACTGACAAGTTTTAATACCTTATGTTTTGAGATTTAGGGGAGATAACTATTCTTCAGTACCATGGTTATTAGAATTAGACTCTGCTTTTGTATTTTCTAAGTAAGCCTCCCTCTAGGAGTTAAATGCAAGGAGAGTACTACTATACTAGAGAGTGTTCAGAAATGAATGAAAAAAATAAAAGGTTTACTCCTTTTTTACATCTGAATATCACTGTCTAGGGCAGGGGTGGGCAAACTACGGCCCACGGGCCACATCCGGCCCGCGGTGCCATTGCATCCGGCCCCCCGGCTGAGGAGGCTTCCCCCGCCCCTCCCCCAGAAGCAGCTGCACGGACAGCATTCTGGGGGGCTGGGGCAGTGCACTACCCCCTCCCCCAGAGCCGCGCCGCGTGGCCAGCACTGGGGGAGTGGGGGAGAGACGTGGTTGCGCTCCCGTCCTCCTCCGGAGCCGTGCCGCTGCGAGCAGCGCTCGGGGGGGGGCGGGGTGTGGCTTCCCCCTCCCCCTGAGCCGCGCCGCACGGCACGGCCAGCGTTGGGGGAGTGGGGGAGAGACGTGGTTGCGCTCCCATCCTCCTCCGGAGCCGCGCCTCTGCGAGCAGCGCTCGGGGGGGGCTTCCCCCTCCCCCTGAGTCGCGCCGCGTGGCCAACACTGGGGGGGGGGGCGGCTGAGCACTCCACCCTCCCCCAGAGCCGCACTGCGCGCAGAGCTCTGGGGGCCGGGGCGCGCTCGCGCCTCTCCCAGAGCCATGTGGGGAGCACTGGGGGGCCGGGGCTGCGTGCTCCCCGCTCCCCCAGAGCCATGCCAGGAGGGGAGTGCTCTGGGGGCTGGGGCAGCATGCTAACCCCCTCCACCGGAACCCCACTGAGCAGCTATGGTAAGGGGGGGGCGCGTAGGCAGGGTTCTGGGGTGGTGGTTGGGGGGGATTTGGAGAGGGGCGGTCAGGGAGTGGGGTGAGTTGGATAGGGGTTGGGGTTCCAGGGTGGTGATTAGGGGGTGGGAGGGTGGATAGGAGTCAGGGCAGTCAGAGGACAGGGAGCAGGGGAATTGGGTAGGATCCTGGGGGGTGGTTAGGGGTCTCTAGAAGGGGAAATCGGGACAAGGTCGGGCGGGGCTGGATGGGTTGGAGATTCTCAGGGGGTAGTCAGGGGGCGGGAAGTGGGAGGGGACCAGATTGGGGGCGGGGTCTTCCCTACCCGGCCCTCAATATAATTTGGCAAACCCGATGTGGCCCTCGAGCCAAAAAGTTTGCCCACCTCTGGTCTAGGGAGAAGAATTATAGCATAAGTGAGAACACTTCCTCCAATATATGATTTAACTCATATAGCTAATATAATTAAATAGAAAAGAGCTAAACATTCCATCTAAAACTACTGTTCAAACTTGGAGAAAATTCAGGACATTTTCTAGATTTGAATTTCATATCTAGGTCTCATTGTTGGTGTACATGCTACTGAAGATATACACAGTACAGAGTGATGCTATTGCACGTTAAAGGAAGTAAAAATGCATTTGAGAAGGTAAAACAGAATAATCTGTATTATTTGGTGAAAACTGCTGAGGAAAAAAGTGAAGATTTGTTTTATACAAAGGGGTTTGCTATACATTACTGGGCAGTAAAACAAGATTAAAATGATCTTGAAATGAATTAAAGTTTAATGTAAGAATTCAGTTGATTTTTTACTTGTGGTACAGTTTTAATCTGAAAAGTAACTGCATACATTCTTTTTTTTTTTTTTTTTTTTGATATCTTGATACTCTAAATTTTAGATTAACTAAAATTAAGACGATGATCTTGGAACCTGTAATTTGAACAGAAACAAGTTGTATTAATCCTTGCATCAGAATACTTGCCATTATTATTAGCTATTCCAATATTCCAAATTTTCTTGCATGTGAAAATGATACCTTCTTACTCAATCAATCTGCTCCTTATGTTATTTAGTGTAGTATCTTCTGGCTTTTCTGATGGAAATAGGTTTCAAACTTTTTACTTCTGTTCATACTACAGCAAGAACCCAACTTTCAGATTCCATGTGGAGCTTGGAGGCAGTTAAGGAAGAAAAATCTTTTTACTTACAGAGTGAGCAGATTTGATTCTGGAATCATTGAAAGGCAATTAAGGTGTAAACCTCCAGTGTAGTTTTCAAGACACTTTTCAAATTAGAACAACACTGATATAAATCTTTAAAGTAACTCTGCAGACTTTAATGAAGATACTGCAGAACTCTAGAGGTATAACTGAATGGAAATTGCTTTAAAGACTTATTAGTGTATCATTTTTACATATCTGTCTTTTCCGTGAAGGGGATGAGGGGAATTGAGTCTGAGTTAGCTTTATTTTATGTAACTAAATTACATTTTCTAGCTGTTGTGTATCTTTCCCTATTGCACTGCTAATAATGTTTCTATTAAAGCAGACACCTAATAGGCCCATTGCTAAATATCTTTCCAAACATTGCTCAGTATTTATTACACTGCCTTCATTTTAATAATACTGGCTTATAGCACTAAATGATAGTGCTCTGATGAATGTGTTTTCAGGTAAACAACATATTTTAATCTCAGCCTAGATTGATAACTAAATGCACAGGGCTGTGACATGGTAATTTTAGTTGCTGTACAGTGAGTCAGACCTATTTGAAAAAAAATATAGCAGATATTCTGTATTCTTGTCTAGTAAGATAAACAATACAGTGGTGACCACTGAAAAGTGAAGTACTCCTGTCAGAGGTAGAAACAAGAAATTGATTGGTTTGCAAAATAGCAGGTATGGATGCAGGAACAAAACCACATCTTCACAGCTGATTGTTTTGTGAGACAAAATTGCGAAGTGAAACAGATGTCTCTTCCTTTCTCAGCTTGGCTGTCATGAAACACAGATGCCCATTAGCCAAAAGAGCTATGTGAAATGTTTTACACTTAAAGTAGTATACAGGAAAACTTCACTAGCTTTTTTTTTTTTTTTTTTTTGCCAACTTCCCTGGTAGTCAGGAAAAGATTAATTTCATTTCACTTGGGACAATATCTTTAAATTGTCATAGAACTATTTAAAATAATTCAGTATTTTGTATTTTTCCTGAAACATATTTTATAATGGACATTTCTGATATTAGTGCTATAGGTGCTCATCTTACTAAAAAGGGGTGTTTCTTTTTTCTTTGCAACAATGCTATGGTTGTGGAGTCAGTGTCAGAGGACCTGCTTTTGATCTCACAACAGAGTAAGGCTGCAGCACCTTGCCGAAGTTATTTCATTTCTGACACACACAAATGAAATGTGACAGTGCTTACAGAATGAGCTACAATACAGTCTATCTCCTCATCTCACTTCTGTGTGTTTTACTGCTTTACTCCTCTAGCTGCCACCTGGAGACTGATCAACAGACCGTAAAGCTTACGGGGAGAGTGAGCAGCCTATTGTAATTTGTGCTTGGTACTGGGTAGGATTGGGTGCCAGCATTCTGCCCCTGCAGTTTCTCTGACACCACAGTGATAGGCCATCCCATGAGTTCTTCTAACATCTTTATGTATTCAATGTGGAAACTTCAGCTTCTCTCTAAATATTCTGCTCTGCAGTAGGGCAGCCAGCCACCCCAAAAACATTCAGAGGTGTGTCTTCAAAGTACTTTGTTTAACTACTTCTGGTTCATTTGGGTGCTGCTGAGGAAGACACTCAATATATATATGTATATATATATATATATATATATTATATATAAAAATATTTGGTTTGGAAACATTTCAGGATTCACTCTATATAGTGTAAATACTGTAATTATCTGCCAACAATGGATTTATGAGTTTATTCAATATATCTTGTGAAAATGAAGAAAACAGATTCTCTAAATTATTATTCAATTAAGGTAGTTCTGAACAAAATAAGAAACAACTCAACATTTTACTTCATCCCTCAAACTAGATTTGTCTTTTGAGGTTTTTTGGGGAAAAAAAAGATTACCACCACTTCCTTATAGTTTTGTATCACCTTTATTTTCTATTTGCTGGTTGGATATAAATGAAGAAAAGAAGAAATCCCAGGGGAGGTTATTTTTGAGAGATCCGTACCCCAATTTGCAAATGAAAGAGGGTCTAAAGTTTTGATAAGTGATTTTGTAAGCCCAATTTTAATCCCTTAAGTGTTTCAAAGTCCTCCCATCACTAATTAATTTGTTTGTTGTTGAATACAAAGTTGCTCCTCAGACCACCTTAGGGTGATATACACATGCCAGAAAAGAGTTACTTATCCTTTATATCTGTGGCACTTCACATGTTATCTTTGCCTACCTGCAAATGTGACGTATACTCCCAGCACCTCAGAGCTTGGGGAGACTTCTAGAAAATTAGTGCCTTTTGGAACTGCGGAAGCACCCCTTAATGGCACTGAACATTTGGAGTGAACCTTATAAACCTCTGTTTCTTATGATAAACCCAGGAATCCGGTGTGAGCACAGTTCTAGGTGGAATATTTGAATAGCAAACTTGACTCCCTTAACCTGCATAGAGACTGATTACTCTGATTTAATGCAGGCAAAGCATTAAATTCATTCTGCATGTGCAACTCCCGTTAAAATTGTTAGAAATTCCACATGCAGATTGAGTACAGATATATCCTTCATTTCTACAATAATTTGGTAAAAGAAAAGGGCTACTTTAAATTAGCCTGTCACCACTGCATGTTTTTTATAACCACTCAGTGACCTGAACAGATAAATATTTCAGGAATGGCTTGTTGACTTTGCTGTGGTATTGAGAAAGTGGGACAATCTGTGACTACATGCAGTAATTTGATATTTAAAATGACCATATTATTGACTCAGGACTTTGCAATTAGAAACATTAGAATGAAGTGTAAATATATTTTAAATATTGTACATATATAGATATTCATAGATCATATATTACATACATAGAATTCTAGTTTTAATGCATGAAACTGTCAAAGGCTTCTAAAAATGGGCTCCCTGCAACTATGAGTGGGGCTGTGTCTGGCCAGTTGGGGAAATAGGAGTTGTAGCTCCTTTAATGATTTCCCCCGCCCTTAGGAGTCAGAACACTTGAGATGGAGGTTGACCAAAAGAGGCTCAGGTAGGCCATTGGGCCCCTGAACACTTAGGGGAGAGGAAAGGTGTATATATACACCTGACACTCCAGACAGAACACTTTTTCTCCCTGGATCAGCACAGAACCAGGGTTTTTTTTGGTTTACTGGGGGAATTACACTACTCACCTTTTGGGAACTGAGAAGGTATTTTCCCCCTCATAGCCAGATTGGTTGGGAGGCGTGATTTTTTTTCACCTACTCCACAGCAGTTCCAGGATCTGATGGGGTAGGGCCATTCCAATTGTTACAATTTAGCAGCTGGCAATTGTCAAGTGGAAGCATTTGTTCCAGAGGGGGTCCAGTTTCCTGATAAACCAGAATTGGAAATGCATGGAGGGCAGTGTAACAACTGGTCCCTTAAATGAAATTGGGCCAACTTCTCCTGTTGTACTCCTGCTGCACCCTAGTTTGGTGTAATGAGAAGGGCGGGGCTGTCCAGGGAGTTATAAATGACAGGCGGTGCAAAAGCAACAGAGATTGGAATCCGGAGTTCAGAGAACAGGAGAGCAAGATTTTGAATGGCTTGCTAATTACAAAAGTAGCTTCTCCTCTCTCAGAGTTCACACCTCCAGTTCAGTTGCTAGAGGAATACCTCACCCTCCCTGATTAGAGATAACAAGCTGGTTCAGCCTGATTGGACTAACCTTGTTATCTCCAACCTGGTTCTTGCCTACTTATTTATACCTGCTCCTGGATACTTCCACTGCTTGCATCTGGCGAAGTGGGTATTAGCCCACGAAAGCTTATGCTTAAATACCTTACCCCTTAAGGTGCCACAGGACTGTTTGTCACTTCTGCTATTCCAGACTAATACGGCTACCTCTCTGATTCTTGCATTTTGTGTTTCTTCCTGCATGCTTGGGACCATATACCCCAGATGTTTGCACACACATTTGTTTTCATGCCAAAAAACTTTTTCAGAAGGACAGTTACTCTTTGATAATTCAGTTTATCTCAGTTTCTTCTTCTCTGTTCCCATGATAGAGCACCAGAGGTAGTGTGTATCATGACTCTGTCCCCTTAGGAAGCATATAGCTGAAGGAACTGTCAGAGAGATTTTCTTTTTGTCCATGGGTAGGTCTAGGAGAAAACCAGGGAAGAAAATTAGAAAGCAAGAAAGAAATAGAAGAGAAGGAGCCCTAGGAGAGGCTGAGACTTCCAAGTTATAGGGGGCAAAGCAACTGAAGGGGGAAAGAGGAGGACTGGAGCTTATATAGAAGAGACTTCCCTTACAAAAACCTTCCTTGCTTTCTTCCTGTTAGATGGAGCCAGCTGTTCCTGACTCTCTTCCTTGTTTGTAGAAAAAGGGAGATGTTTGACAAACATCTTTTGTTTTGTGCACACTGTTTACTTTAATTTTTAGCTCGAGCAAAATGTAATCTGTAATTCTTTGCTCTGTGTTTACACTTACTGTTACTGTTGAATTAAGAGAGAATGGGAAAATTACTCTAATCAAAGTTGAGTAACATTTAATCCATTTTATCAGTTTCTCAGTTTCTAAACTGATAAAGGTTCTAGATCCTGCCCTTCCCTTCTCCAGGCTCTGCTCATTATGAGTGTGTGGGAAAGATTCAGCTTCTGAAAATTCAGCACAGCAAGAGAAATTAATGCTCTGACCTTTACTTCATCCCTTTGCTCCATTGAACTCATTTGGTTTCTGCACAGACACCTGGGGATTGCTACATCAGAGCAGATCAGTAGTCCATCTAGTCTAGAATTTTGCCTCTGATATTGTCCTGAAATACATGCTTTAGAGGAGAGTATGAAAGCAACATAGTGCACCAGGAAAACAAATGTAATAACTGGATATGATGGGAGGGGATATTTATACCTGATCTAAGTGTGTGATCAGTTTATTCCCTAAGTATGGACATCTTTTTTTGTTATCCTAGACCAGCGGTTCTCAAACTTACCTTTAGCGTGACCCCTTTTTTCTGATCGGCACGGCGCTGCGACCCCTTGAGTGTCCGCCGAAAAGCCGCCGAATGAATTACTTCCTCATTCGGTGGCTATTTTCGGCGGACATGCCGAGCGTTCCCAAAATAGCTCGGCATGTCCGCCGAAAAGCCGCTGAAAGCGGAAGCGATCGTGATCACGGCGGCGGCTTTTCGGCGGAAAAAAACAGCTTGCGACCCCTCGGGAACCAGGTTGGCGACCCCCCGAGGGGTCGCGACCCACAGGTTGAGAACCCCTGTCCTAGACTGTATGATTGAAGATGGTATTCTTATAAATAGTCAATGCTACTTTAATATTGCTATGCTCTTTTCCCTAACTATAGTTAGAAATGAGGAAAAAGCCCAAACTGCGGCACTAGTTTTATATAATGTGTGAAAGTTTTTGGATCATTCAGATACTCTTGTGGCCTGATATTTTTTTTTAAAGTGAACTTTGATTTTGCCGCTACAATTTTATGCCTATCAATGAATTTTGCAACAACTTTGATGGTGCAAGTAATTGTGGACAGATTTTATAGTGCTTAGATGTCCAGCTGTTTGCACCTATAAATGAATGTTATTGTTGTAACCTAATATGTATAGTGTCATTAAATGCAAAAATAAGTTAGTGAGGCACGTAACTGCATGCTTACAAGGATCATAAATTTTGCAATGGTGGTTTGAGCTCACTAAATGGGCTTAAAGGGTTGTTGGTGGTGTTTTTTCCCCCCCCCCAAATTCCATGCTCGTCAGTTTGGCCACAAAATCAGAAGCATATTAGAGGTGTTTAAAAAAATATCAAGGACTTTATACATTTCAGGGTGAAAATAAATTGAATTATTCAATTCTGCAAATCCAATATAACGGGCTCAATGAGATAGCAGGAAATGGTGCAGGGAGGTGGTGTTGAGTGTAACACTCTGGCTTAGTCAGCTGCATTTCAGTACAGTACAAAATAGCAAAACATTTTGCATTAGGGCTCTTCCAGTGTTAAAAGTCATTAGTAAAGAAAGATATATAAATAATCTGATTTAAATCAATACTGATTGCTTAATGAATCTGTTGCTTTTTTATTTAACCCATTTAAACTATTTGATGGGTGTAAAAGTGAAAATGAGTTGTACTGAAATGTATTCCAGTTCAGGAGAAGGAAACATAAATAGTAAGAAATAAAAAAATTAAAAATTATGTGACACACTGCCAGTTGTTCTATTTTCCTTAATTGTCATGTATCCTGCCATGTCCTTTATCTGCCTAGTGAATTTACAACTAACACAGCAGGTTGTGAATTTTTAATAGGCTCTCTTCAAGGAAAGAAAAGGTCAACATTAACATAAAATTCTTCTTTAAGATTTGTGGCACAAATGTTTCACAGCCGAGAACAGGTGTTGCTGGAAAACTAAAATCTGCCACAACAGTCAAGTGAAATGACTTTTTGTGTTAAGTAA
The DNA here is from genome assembly GCA_032164245.1 of Sternotherus odoratus. Lineage (NCBI taxonomy): Eukaryota > Metazoa > Chordata > Testudines > Kinosternidae > Sternotherus > Sternotherus odoratus. The sequence goes on from JAVMKO010000002.1 coordinate 109,781,835, forward strand.
GGGAGACGTGAATGTTTTAATACAGCACAATGACTGCAATGTGCCAAGTCAATGTAAATAGAAAATGTGTGTTTTTCCAATCCTCGTCTTTTTTTGCATGCAGAATGACTTCATGTCTTTAAAAACTGACCCCCCTCTTTTTTTAAGTAAAAGATTTCTCTCTCTCTCTCTCTTTCCCCTTTAGCTTCACTCTGACCAGGACAAGGGAGATGGATCTCTCAAGTACATTTTATCAGGAGATGGGGCTGGTACTCTTTTTATTATTGATGAGAAAACTGGTGACATTCATGCCACTCGGAGAATTGATAGGGAGGAGAAAGCCTTTTACACCCTTCGTGCCCAGGCTATTAACAGAAGAACTCTGAGGCCAGTGGAGCCTGAGTCAGAGTTTGTCATAAAAATCCATGACATCAATGACAATGAGCCAACGTTTCCAGAAGAAATTTATACTGCTAGTGTTCCTGAAATGTCAGTAGTCGGTAAGTAGTGATTTCTGGTGTAAGGACATACTTTTAACTATGGTCTTTAAAGTAATCATTTCCCGAAGTATTATAAAGTCAGTTATGTCCTGATTTTCACTCAGAAGGTAAGTAATGTTAGTACTTTTCTCTGTTTAGACTTAGAAATAGGCCTGAGAGAAACCCCTACATCTAGTGCAGAGTTCAGGGTTCAGACTGCAGCCAGATCAGGATACACATTTTATGGTTGGAGCTTTTGTCACTTTATAATCTTAAATACATCCAACAAACTTTGTTGGAATTTGAATGAAAAGATGCGATTCATGCTTTGGTCCATGTGAATTGTAGCCCTCCCTGAAATCTGCAGGAAAAAGGTGATTGGGGACACTTTTGACAAAAACTGCAGTGGAGTGTTTCCTTTCTTTTCTTTTTCTTTATAAACTGAAACCCCTCTAGTCTGCCTTCTCTCTTCTGGGTTTTGTGGCTGAGGAGTTATACTCCCTTGCTCCTGTCTCCTAGTGCATTGGTGGCAGACACGGTCCTGACTTGAAGTAGCTTCTGTTCATTCTCTCTCTTTGTTTCCCCATTTTGCATTGTTGTGATGTTTTTTTTGGGGGGGAGGGGGTATGTGGACTTGGTTGTTACTCTTCTGGTTCTCCCACAGCTTGCTTGTGGCTGGCGATAGTCGGAATCCAAAGTGGCTTCCCTGTTCTCTTTATGCTTCATTTCATCCTTCTTAGGAAAGAGCTTTGCCCGTTCCCACTTGTGGCTGGTACATGGGCAGGAGATGAGCAGTTGATAGGCAGAGTCCCATGGAAGGACATAAAAGTACTGTTAAATACTGTGCTACATGCTGAGAATGACTCTGTGGTAAATGTCAGCCAGTACAAATAACATTCAGAATCAGAATTTGTTGAGATGATGCTAAAATTCAATTTGTCCTGGTGTATGAAGACTGCAGTGTTGTGAACAGCATCATATCAGCTAATCTGCTGAAAATATAGAACAGTCCTCCATATAAAGATAATAGTTTTAAGGAGAATCATGTAAGGTATGATTTATGATAAAAAGTGGTCAATATTAAAAATTCACTTTGACAGATTAGCATACAATTGTACGTGATATACCAGTTTCCTACTACATTTAGAATACAAACTAATTTGAGTGTTGAATCTGTTGCTAAATGTTGACTTTTTAGTGGCTACTAAAGTATGACTTACAAGTATATCATATCAATGTGATATATGCCATCATGCACCAGCAATGCCTCTCTGCTATGTACATTGGCCAAACCATCCAGTCTCTATGCAAAAAAATAAATGGACACAAATCTGACATCAATAATCATAACATTCAAAAACCAGTAGGAGAACACTTCAGTCTTCCTGGCCATTCCATTAAAGATTTAATGGTGTCGATTTTGAAACAGAAAAACTTCCAAAACAGACTCCAATGAGAAACTGAGGAACTGGAATTAATTTTCAAATTGGACACAGTTAACAAAGGGCTAAATAGGACTTGTGAATGGTTCTGTCATTACACTAATTGATTGCATTTCCCTAGTTAATTTACCTTCAATAGGTATTGTCTTGTGCAGACAGAGATCCATTTCAAAGGTATTTTTTTCTCCTGCTGATAATGGCCCATCCAAATTTAAAAACCTCTTGGAATTGATATGCCAATGTACAACTTTTTTTTTTTTGCTTTCTGTCCATATAAATGCATCTTACTTCTGTTCCATTCTATGCATCCGATGAAGTGAGCTATAGCCCACGAAAGCTTATGCTAAAATAAACTGGTTAGTATGTAAGGTGCTACAAAGTCTTCCTTGTCTTATCTACCTATATCATATAATGTTTTGAGAGACCTCACTGACCCTGATTCGTATTTACAATCAACAGAAGAAGACATGGACACTAAAAGATAAGAACCCCCAGAGAACTTTAAAGAAATATGTGGAAGTATTATTCTGTTACTACATTGTTAACTACATGCATCTACCATGTAGTCTAAACTTCCCTTCATCTCAAAGTTTCAACATTGATCAAGCAATGTTTATTTTAACAAATGGTAATGCATTATCTGTGAAGGCACTGAAAAGGGTTATATTGGGACTAGGGTTGTCAAGTGATCAAAAAAAGTAATCAAGTTTAATTGTGCATTTAATCACACTATTAAACAATAATAAAATACCAATTATTTAGATATTTTTGGATGTTTTCTACATTTTCAAATATATTTATTTCAATTGCAACATAGAATACAAAGTGTAAAGAGCTCATTTTATATTTAGTTTAATTACAAGTACTTGCACTGTAAATAAAAACTAAATAATAGTATTTTTCAGTTACAATAATATAAGTACTGTAGAGCAATCTCTTTATCATGAAAGTTGAATGTACAAATGTAGAATTATGTACCAAAAAAACCGACATTCAAAAATGAAACAATGTAAAGCTTTAGAGCCTGTAACTCCACTCAGTCCTACTTGTTCAGCCAGTTGCTCAGACAAACAAATTGGTTTACATTTGCAGGAGATAATGCTGACCGCTTCTTATTTACAATGTCACCTGAAAATGAGAACAGACATTGTCATGGTTAAATGTTGGGTCAAGTACTGTAGCTATCTTTCAAAATCTCACCTTGGTACCTTCTTTGCATTTTGTCAAATCTGCAGTGAAAGTGTTCTTAAAATGAACAACATGTCTTGGGTCATCATCCGAGACTGGAATAACATGAAACATATGGCATAATGCAAGTAAAACATAGCAGGGGACATATAATTCTCTCCCAAGGAGTTGTCATACATTTAATTAACACATTATTATTTTTTAATGAGCATCAGCAGCATGGAGGCATATCTTCTGGAATTGTGGGTGAATCATGAAGGGGCATACAAATGTTTAGCATATCTGTCATGTAAATACCTTGTGATGCCAGCTACAAAAGTGTCATACAATGCCTGTTCTCACTTTCTGGTGACATTGTAAATAAGAAGAGGGCAGCATTGTCCCCTGTAAATCTAAACAAACTTGTTCGTCTTTGCAATTGGCCAAACAAGATGTAGGACTAAGTGGACTTGTAGGCACTGAAATTTTACATTGTTTTGTTTTTGACTGCATTATGTAACAAAAAAAATCTACATTTGTAAGTTGCACTTTCATGACCAAGAAATTGCACTACAGTAGTTGTATGAGGCAAATAGAAAAATACCATCTTTTGTTTATCATTTTTACAGTGCAGATACTTTCAATCAAGAATAATATACACTTTGATTTCAATTACAGCACAAATACATTATTTATGAAAATGTAGAAAAATACTCACAATATTTAATAAATTTCAATTGATATACTACTGTTTAATAGTGTGATTAAAATGATGATTAATCATGAATAATTTTTTGTAATCATGATTAATTTTTTTGAATTAATCGTGTGAGTTAACTGCAATTAATCAACAGCCCTAATTGGGACCTTACAAAACTAGTCTGAATAGTGTTGGGATCACAACGAGGTTACCTAGCTTCAGTGTTTTTCAAATGGAACACAAAAATAACATTGACTGTATATAAATTATAGCTTTTCTGGTACCATAAATCTCAGCAAATGTCATTCAGCTTAAATTAAGGAGAAGATTTTGACAGAACAGTTCTGTATCATATGTAAAGGGAGGCATATGGCAGGAGCTGGGATTGGAAAAGACATCACAGGCCATCAGTCCTATCCTCAAAACCTTTCTCTAAAAGACTAGGCTGTATATAAACTATTTTTGGATACATTTAATGAAAGTGATTCAATGCCTTCATTTAACATATTTTTCTACTGTTAATTATTCCATGTTCAGTTTCAACCTATTGGCTCTTATTATCCCATTTTAAGTTACAAAAAGACCCTTTTGTGTAAATGCATCTGAGATATTCATGACTTGTAGCTTCATGTCCAATCATTAGATCTCACATTCAGTTCAAAGTTTTGCAACTCTGGGTCTGTAGGTGCCGTATGTACTTCATGTCACCAAGTAAACAACCCCTGAGACCACTGCACTGCAGAAAAGGAGTAATCTATCTGCTAGGCTGAATCCAGTGTAAATGTTGAAGGTGGACAGATAAAACTCATATGCCTGGAATATCTAAAAGATGCTCTAGTTATAACAGAAAACAAAATATGTGTATCCTGAGTATAGCGGACCAAATCTTGTTCCTCTTACTTACACAAGTAGTCCTACTGAAGTTAATAGGACTAAATTCTGAGTGAAGAGCAGAATTTGGACTACTGTTTTAGCTCAGTTATAACAGCTATTTAAACAATTAACTGTGAACAACTTTATTTCACAAATGTAGCCTTTTTTCTTTTAGTGAGTTCTCAGCAAGACTTTTTCTAGGCTCCAGGCAGTATAAATCAAAACTGGGTCTTAAGTATAATCTACGAATTCAAAAGCAATTTTCTAGCAGGCTGAAATAATGCATAAGGTTTTTCAGCCAAAAACATAGGGCCTGACTTTTTACTGCTTTGCTTGTCAAGTAATATATACCTGTGCAAAGTGGATGTAAAATGCTGCCAAATCAGAATTTTTCACTCAGATTCATTGTAATAGTGCTATCACTTTTTAACCCAAGCACTTAGCCAAAATTACTGGTTTGTTTCATTTAGGAGGAGAATCTGATGTTGATGCAGTTGTGTTTATTTACTAAGAATGTACAGAGTATCTTGTTTCATTGAAAACAGCAGAATAAAACCAAAAAAAGAGTTTCTTTTCTCACAGTACCAAACCCTCGCTGGTCAACACCTAGCTCAAAAGCTCTCCCCAGGCATTTCTGCAGTGATCCCAGTGCTTGTTCTGGCTGTGTCCTTGACTTGCTTCTTCATCCCTCTCAGCTTCTGTGCTGTTCCTCCTGCTTCTCTCTCAGAGACGGGCACAGACATCACCACCAAACAATCAATACTCAGGAAAAACCCTTGCTTAGGTGTCTTGCAGTTAGTTGCCTATGTTTTGGGTGAAAGCTGCTTTCTTACAAGTATGTACAAGGAAAGGCAGATGTGACAACCTTTAGTTTAAAGGAGGCTTAACTCAACCCATAACAATAGCATTTTATGCCCATTTAGCACAAGCATAAAAATTACCCACAAGTGAAAGTGCTTAAAATAGGGAGTGGGTCACAGACCTAATCAATCAATAAATAAAATAGAATTAAAAATAAAAATTGAGCCACTTGACTGAGGGGTGCACTTTACTAACTGCCTTACCGGAGCTGTCATTTCCAGATTTTTGTTGACCCCCATTTTTTCCAGACCCCTTTAAGCACTGGGAAGAAAAAGGTCCATATTTTTTTTTCCAAATAAAGTTACAAACCATTGAACCTAGGCTGAAAATGCCCTCTCAGCCATAACATCACATAATATCTTTCTCCCCTGTTTCTGGAATAATTGTCCTTTATGAGAGCCGTATGCAATTTAATAGAAAATCATATCCTTTCTGTTGGCTCTCTTAAGCATCTGATAGAATTTAATGTAGAAGTTTCTAATGTTCTATGGATTCCTATTACATTCAGCCCTATTCAAATCTACCGAATTTCTCCATAAGGTCTCATCTCTTTTCCAAGAATTCTTAAAACCACCAGTGACTGTTCTGCAGTTTACTCTGACAGTTTTGCCCAAACTATTGGGAACGTCTTTCTATGGCCCTTTTTAGTTCTAACATTTTCCCAAGATTTCATGTGCCATTCCCTATCCTTCAAACAAGCTTCTCAAGTTTTTGGCCCTCAAAATTTTCCACAATTTGCACAAGTGAAGAGTGTCATTACCAAAGAGTCTGCATTCCTCAAAGGAGGCCAGATATGTGCCCAGCAGCTCCACAAGCACACAAGGAGGAAAGAGGGGAAAGGGGGGGAGCAGGAAGGCCGTTAAAATCCTTGTTCTCCCTGGATATGGAGACCAGATGTACTAATATTAATGGGACTGTCCCAATATTAGGGACTTTGTCTTATATAGGCAACTGTTTCCCTTTCCTGCCACCCACCCCTCCTGGAAAAAAAAAAGGGGTGTCCCAATTTTTCAAACTTGTTATTTGGTCACCCTATCCCTGGAGCAAAGGGGCTGTTTCCTCCTAGTATCCCTTTGATCAACTCCAAAGAGGATAGGAAAGGATTCCAGATTATTTCCCCACTATATCAAACTATGGAGCTGTCTAGACATGCATGCAGCAATATGCTGCTTTTCCTTAGGTTGAAGGTAGTAGCTAGTGTGTTCCTTGTGCATTTACGAATTCTGCCAGCTCTGGTTATGGTATGAGAGACGAGTTTGATAATGTCACCAGTTCAGGACTCCTGTTACCTTCTTAATTTTTCCTCTATGCAGGACCCTGCATTTAGGTCAGTTGCCCAGTAAGGCTGCCCACCTTATGTAGATTACATACTGTGGTAGACCCAGGGCAGGCAGCTGCCAGAAGGACCTGTAATTAGAAGGGTTACTACAGGGAAATTGGGTCCAGCTGAGCAAGGCTGCCACAGCTAGAAGCAGGGCCAGCTGAGGCCAGTTAAGGAGGCTGTCAGAGCCCTTTAAAGAGACTCCTCCCCAGAGAGGAGTGTGGGAGTTTGAGGAGTGAGTTTGGAGGCAGTAGGAGTTAGAGGAGTGAATTTGGTGAAAGCAGAGGCGTGTGCGGAGTGATTTGGGGGAAGCAGGGACGGAGAGGCTGCTGGCAAGCAGGGGAAGAGAACAAAGGGTCCCTCCCAGGGGGAACCTAGCTTTCCTAGACTGCAGGAGCCTGACCCTAAGAGAGAGAGACAGGGAGTGGGCTACTAAGGAGCAGCAGAAAAACGGGGTCTGGTGCAGCCTGGTCAGGGCGCCAGTGCCGTGCCAGAACCCACCAAAGGATTTGAGTCAGGGGAGCCGAGGAGCCACCTTGTCACAATACATATCCTCTTCCTTCATTCTTTTACTCACTAAGTCCCAAAGGATTACTACTTACAAATTTCTTCTTTGTTCTTTCCTGTCTTTGAGTTTCTCATGTTTAACTGAGGTTTCTTCTCATGGCTGCAGATAAATCCATTTTCTTCCCTCTGTTTTTTCCTCTGGACATTCTGCTAATATCCTTCAGACAAGAATAGACATTTCAGAGTTTAGACCTGATGATTCCTGTTATGAACTCCTCCTTTCTTTCCTTTCAATTATGCTTCTCTACTCATCTATTCCAGCCTAGGAATTGTTTTATTTAATTACTCCCTTAGCCTTCTCTAATCTCTTATCTTCAGGTTTTAGCAGCACACCCTATGAATTTCCCAGGCTATGATTTTCTTCGCATCTCTGATGGCTATCATCCTTTCTAGTTGTTCTTCTGACCTTCTAATCTATTCTGCCCTCCTGCATTATGGATATCATCATGCACTTCATAAAGGTGTAACCTCCCTCTGGGTTTACATGTGGACTTCAACTTGGGCATCCCACAGTTAGCCTGTCATCTTTAGACATACTTTTCCTTTTGTCTTTCTCTTCAAAAGACCAAAACAGACTATTTATAGCTGCCACTGCTCTACTTGTTCCCCAGGCTTTTTGTTCACTCTCTCATTAGTGTAAGTCCCCTCTTCCCACTGCTAAAATATCATAGAAATAATTGTTTTCTATAGCACTCCCTTCTTATTTAAGTTGCTCATTATGCTTAACTCTTTGGATATTTTTTTTCTTCTTCACTTCTTCCTGCTAATTCCTCAGCAAAAGCCTCCTGCATCTCTCAGCTAGAGTCTCAGATGACAGGTTTTAATGGCTCGTATGAATACATGGCATCTTCACATTTCTTATCAAACACTTTTTCAATCCACTGTACACTAAAGTAAAATCTATAGTCTGCAGCAGAAAAATCCAAGGAATGATGATTATGATGTTGGGGTTTTGGGTTTTTTTTCTTTTTTAAAAGGCCACCAAAAAGATTTACAGTCTCTAGTGCTATGCTTGTCACTGGCACCTTTTTGCCCACTTACTGGAATGCCAGATACCCAGACGCTCTTTCTGGCATTATTTTCACTGGGTCTATCTCCTCTCCATTTAATTTGCTGCATGTAATATAGTGCTCACATTTCAAAAATTAACAAACTGGAAAGTATATGCAATTATTTCTGCCGTTTTTCTCTAGAAACACCAGATAGATTTCTGCTATTTCAACATGCTGTTTGTATAGATACGCCAGCAGAAGGGAGCTTAGGGCATGGTTAGACTGGCGCTTTGCAGCGCAAAAACCCTCCTGTAGCGCTATAATTTTCATAGCGAACACACTTCAAAGGGAGATTTTGCTCAATGACTCCCTGTTTAAAGCACAAGTGTTAAACCTCCTTTTCCAGAGTGATAAGCCTTTTTGCGATAATGTTATAGCGCAAGGGTGGGAATGTGGACACCCATAGGATCTCTTGCATGCCTCCAAGCTATGTAAAGCCATCAGCAAGCCATTGAAGGCCATCAGCAAGCCATTAAAGACAATCAACTTGCCATGTAAGGCAAATGACATGACGTGAGGTGTTGTTTTATAAAAGCGGAAGTAGCTTTGCAGTTTCTCTCTAACAACTCACACAGCAAATAATCAGTGAAAATGCTTGCAGACGGAGCTGTGTGTCTGAAATAGACAGTCTGTCAGTTTTCGTTAATGAAAACTAACTGACAGCCAGATCTCATCTCCCTGTGAACAACTTCCCAGTTCCCCCTCACCCTCCTCCTTTGCAAAACATGTTGCACCCAGGTGAATGCTGGGATACCTGCCCTATCCTGCAACTGCTACTTCCGGCAGAAGCGCGACAAATGTATCCATTATTTTGCGCTACAAGGTTTCAATTTGTACAGTCTCTAGCGCGATACCTATTGCGCTACATTGGGAAGCACTACAAATAAACACGCTACAATCTTCAGTCTAACCTTAGTGCATAGTCAATGCACAGAACTGGGAGAGAGAAGACTATCTGAGCTCTCGTAAAAGCTCTGTTATGCATTTCCTATACAACCTTCTTCTTGTTAATTATCCTGTCTGATCCTTACCTAATTTAAAGGTTAAATTCATGAATATTTGTAAAGTGTTTTAGGATGCTTACATGGAAAGCACTATACATTGTGAAGTGTATTAATATTATTATACCCTGTTTAGGTCAGACTTTAGAGGTGTTCAAAAGGTATCATTACAATTATTTTCAGCCATGACTTCTGAGAGCTCCCATATTCTAGCAGCTGGCTGTTTAGTTATATTATGTAAATGATCTTGGCCTGAGTTAGCCGTGCATTACTCCACTGTATGGCATAAAACGTGGCATTACCGCAGGGTAAAACTGAATTAATGCAATTGTTTATATATAATGTACCCGATTCACCAACTACTTTGGTCTCTTTACAGAGTGGTTGGACTGTGTTAGTGAATCCTTGCCCTTTTATGTCCTACTACAATGGTATTCTCAGCTTTATAACATAAGGGTCAAAGTTTGCTCTCAACATGTAGCTCTGCCTCCTACCAATTTTTATCAGACTCCAAGGGAAAGAATTTAATTTGAGTGCTGCATAGAGCAGAGTATTTACAGTTCTTCTTCAACCAGGAAATGTCTTTTAAGTGCACTGGACATGATTTTTCTCTCTCGCAAATCTTCAATTAATTTGATAGTTATTCCTGATTTATACCAGGGGTAAGTAAGAGGAGGAGAATCAGATCTGCTATTTATTTCAGTAATGCCATGAGACACTTATCCATCTAAAAAGGTGTAACATCACGGAACATCAACAATGCAAGCGATTTTCAAGGGTTACCTAAGCTAACTTCATTTTAAAATGGAAGCGTTGATGAAAGACTATACGACTCTGAGAGGTCTGATGAATTTGTTTCAGTATTTTTCAGTGCATTGTTGAATTGGCAAACAAAGGGAAAGCAAAGGATGTGCACTCATTTTGCTTGGATTTCAGAAAAGCTTTTGATACTATTCCCACAAAAGACTGATCTACAAAGATTTGATCTATAAAGACTGGTACATGGGAGAGCTATTGAAATGGATTAAAAATTGACTATCAGATGAGAAACAAATGGTTTCTTAAGAGGTAACTATAATTTTCAGAGAGGTAATGGCTAGGTATTGTTGGAAGGGGCAGTCAAGTTCCACTTTTACAAACCTTGAATGGCCTGAAAGAGGGTTTTGTTTCAAAAGTGGCTAAATGTGCAGATGCAACATAAAGGGAAGCAGCTAACACATTCAGATTGATCTGAATAAATTAATTTTGGAGGCTGATTAGACAGTCATGCAATTCAGCATAGCAAAATAAAAGGCAATAAGGTTGCAGGGTAGAACAAATCATAACTTGAGCTGATAGAATTATTCATTGGGAATATATTATGTAAATAAATTAGTATTTTTTTTTCCTTTTGGTTAATCTCAAGGTCCCTATTGTAGGTGAAATTGTGTCAGATCCCTGTATGGTGGTGGAGAGGGTGCAAGAAGATTTACTTTACTTTTATGCCCCCTGCCACCACCCTTGTGCAATGGCCAGACCCCCAGCATTATCTCCTACATCCAAAGGAGGCACAAGTCTAATGAGTTTAACAGGGTCCATGCTTTGCCCCCCAGCCACCACGTAGCAACAGGCCAGGTGGACAAAAGGAAACAGGCTGCACCATCCAAAGAGATGGTGCAGCACTGAAAAATACAATCTCTCACCAAACCTCCCCGCCACCCCACTGCGGGTGATGTGGCTCCACATTACCCTCAGCATGACACTGTCTGATAATGGGAGAATTGATGCAGAGCCCAAGCCTGCTCCTGTTGAGTTCAGTGGGAACAGGATCAAATCTGTAGCATTCCGAAGGAGCGTGTGTGTGTGTGTGTGTCTTCTCTGCAGCTGGGAATGTGCTTTCTGGCCTGAGTAGACAGACTTGTGCTCTCTTGGTTCAAGCCAATGTGCTAAAAATAGCAATGTGGATATTACAGTTGGAGCAGCAGCTCAGGCACTCAAGTCCACCCAACCTCTTGGGTCCAAGCTCAAGTGACTTACCTAATATTCAGCTGGTGCCACAACATCCACACTGCTGTTCTTACTGCACAAGTTGGGCTAGCACGAATCTGTCTATCTGGATTGGGATGCTTGCTCAGAGTTGCAGCATAGATTTACCTTATGAAAGTGCACTGGGGCCACTTTGTAACGGTGGTCACTGCAGGTATGGAGTGACAGAGGTAGAGGGAAGGTATCCAAAATTATTTATTTTATGACTAGTGTAAAAGCCCGTCAATGACGGGCTATGACTAGCGTAAAAGACACGGGCCAACAGTAACGCCCCCCCCCCCCCCACACTCAGCCCCCTCCACTCCAAGCACGCCACCCCGCTCAGCCCCCCTCTCCAAGCATGCCCCCCGCTCAGCCCCCCCTCTCCAAGCGTGCCCCCGCTCAGCCCCCCGCTCAGCCCCCCCACTCGTTCAGCCTCCCCTCCCCCACGCCCCCCCCAATCATTCAGCCTCCCCTCCCCTCCCCTCCACGGCCCTCCTCCCCGCTCATTCAGCCTCCCCTCCCCCCCACACCCTCCCTGCTCATTCAGCCTCCCCTCCCCCCCACAGCCCCTCCCCGCTCGCTCAGCCTCCCTCCCACCCACTCCAAGGCCCCGGCTAGGCTGGGCGCAGCTGGCCGGGCCATGCCCGGGCGCTTCCGGCCCAGAGCCCCCTGCCTGTGCCTATTGCGCCCAGCCACCCTCCTGCCCTAGGCCCCTGATCCAGACCCTGCTTCCCTCTCAGCGGCGTACGCGCGGCGGCCATGTTGTGCTGCCGAACTACACCTCCCAGCATGCCGTTAGTCCGGGCCATCTCTACCGCGCATGACGGCTTCACACACACTTTTCTAGTCTTTTATAATATAGGATTAGTGTGGTGTGACTTCAAATAGAGTCAGATGTCATCTGTGGATCTTGAGAAACACAACTCGTGGAGCATAGCTCTCAGAAAGGCATGCTATAAGATCCAGAAGAAAAGAAATAAATGTATAGATTTAAAAAAAAAATCCCAGAAGGGACCAATAAATTATTTATTCCAGTGGTTCTCAAGTTTTTTTGAAAATTGGTGAGGGTCTTGGCAGACCTCTTCATGATCGTATGAAATTTTGATTGCACTGTTAGCTAACTTTTGTAAAGCACTTTGGATAAAAGCAGTATATAAAAAAATCATAATAATTATTAATGCTTTTTGTTCTAAAAATAAAAGCACACAAGTGATATTTTTAATATCTGTAGTCTTACCTTTCTAATGTGATGGGTATGCCCTCTGTCCCATGCTCCACCAGCCCCTGAGCTGGGGCTGGGAAGGAGGGCCATCTCAACATTAGCCACAGCCCTGGAGCTGGGGAAAGTCACCTCTTTCTCTGGCCGCCACAGCCCTGCACATCCCAAATTCCCCCCCACCCCTTTTCTCACCCCACATCCCCTCCCACTTACCCTCTATTTCCCCCCAAGGCCACCATCTCACCTTACATACATGTCTTTTCCAGGGTCCAGGCACCTAATAGTTAGTGGAGCCATGACTGCATGGCTCCACTAATTAAGTGGTAGCCCTTCATTCGGTTGTGTGCGACCGTCCAGGCACACACCTTAGAGGGAACTATCCGTGGACTACCTGAATGGAGCTCACAGACCACAATTTGAGAACCTCTGATCTAGTCTGACCTCCTATATAATACAGGCTATACCATTTAATCCATTTAGTCCTATCCTGAGCCAAACCACTGATATTTAACTGAAATATGTCTTTCAAAAATGCCTCCAAATACAAAAGCGTTCAGCTTGGCGGCACTTCAGGGGCAAAAGTAGCTCACGACCCCCCTTGGAATTGGAATTGCCTTGGAATTGCCCGGGGGGTCGCAACCCCACTTTGAGAACCGCTGCATTAAAACAATATATATATAGGAGGAAGAAATATTATCCAATATCCAGAGTCGTCTTATCCTTCAAAATTCAATCAAAAACACTCAAAGGTCCAGTTCTGCTAAGGATTCAGAAATTATAAGTATATTCTCCAATTTTTCCTCCAAATTATCCTCCAGAGGGAACTGACAGATCTATTTTAGTTTTGGTAGAAACAGGAAGAGAATCCAATTGCAACACATTTGACTTCCTTTTAATAAATGCTGCCAGTTGGCCTGTATAAAACACATGAATATATGAGCCCCTCCTGTGTCACTCATCACTTAAAAGGAAACAAAGAGAGAGAATTCAGCTAGTAAGTCTATAAACTTCTGCTTAAAAAGGAGTAACAGATATTGCCTTGCACGAATTGGGAGTTAAAAGATCATTCCCTCTGCTGCATAATATGTTACACCATTGTGAAATAGCCCTTGATCTTGCAAGTTCTTCTGATGTCTACGGAGGAATGTGCAAAGTTGTGCTCCCTAGCACAAATTTAGCACTAAACAGAGGGTTGTTGGTAGTATATATCGAGCCAATTTGCAACCACTCCCTTCTTTGTGAATGGTAAGAAAGGGGGCAGGGCCAGGGCAATGAATCTCAGGAGACATGGTCTGAAGTGAAACCTTCATCATGCTAATCAGGAACTTAGCTATGTATTGCCTCTGAGTCTAAACTCCTTCTCCTCATTAATGTGTCACTTACATTAACTCTAGAGTGCTCGTCATTGTTTATCTTTGCTTTGGATGTGCGGTACTCCACACCTATGCTGTTTGGGATCCAGAATGTAAGACCCGATCCTACAATTTGTTGCATGCAGATTCAGCAGTCCATCCACACACAATACATTGCAGGATCAGAGTCTCAAAACTTAATTTCGGACACAATAGCAAAAGGTATGAGCACTGTACCCCGCAAACTCTACTCTGTGCCAAAAGATGTAATAGTGTCACACGCAGTCGAGTCAGTCTCTGGTCTGATGCCTTCCATCATCTAGATGCACGTGTGGCTCCCTTCTTAATTTACAGAGTTAAAAATGTACCTTCTCGGGAAAAAAAACATCAGTTCCCAAGATGGTTTTTCAGTGTCACGAAGGAAATCTGTAGATTAGTATATGTCAAAGCATTTTCTAAATTTTCAGTTTTCTGCCTCATGTGGACATGGCCTTTAGCAATCATTAGTATAACAGAAGGCATTCCAGATGTTTGTCCAATCTCCATGTGCCATTTTACTACGATTTCTGTTCCCAAAACTATTTTCTTAAATGAATTCTGCATTCAATTTTAAGTGTTCATATGAACATCAACAATAAAAAGCAGGAAACACTCTCCTGTTCCCACAACATGCTCTTGCCTTATTTTAGGGGTACCCCTTACTCAGTCATTTCTTGTTTGCTCTGTGAGGACTGAATTCTGCAAGATGCTCAGCTTTCTAGCTCCAGTCCAGCAAAGCACTTATGGATGTGATTAACATTCAACAAATGTATAGTTCTATTGACATCAGCAGGACTACTCACATGCTTAAAGTTAATCATGTGCTTAAGTAATTTGCTAGGTCAGGACCTGAGTGCTTAGCACCTTTCGAGAATTCTGCTCAAGCAAAGTAACAGTGTAGCCTTTATCCCATACTTCCTGCCATGACAATTGCTTTTAGGGTCAGGGGTTAGTATCAATTAGACTAAAAGGACAGAAAACTGATTCTGGTTGCTGTTTTGACAGGTGTCAGTACTATGTAGTAATGTGGTGAAGGTATGCAGGAAAGGGAAGTTAACTGGAACCAGAGAAGAAATGTATCGAAGGACTTCCTGCCCCCAAGAAGTCCAATGGCTAGTCAAATGGGCAGGTCCCATGGTGATAGATGATTTTTAATACACAATAAGAGAAGCAAAACTATCTATGTGTGCAGTATATGGAGCTACGATAGATAGGAAACAATCAGGATACTCCCCATCACTATAAGTGCCGTCATTTGGAGTTCAACAGGCTGGGGAATCTGCACTGCTGCAAAAAGTAATAATAGTGAGGATGCTTGAAGGGGTTGGGGAGGAATTATTTCACAGAAAAGTTTGAAGTAGCCATGCTAGTCCATGAAGTGTAGAAGATTAAGACATTTCAAAATATATCTTTTAGGTAAATATGCATGTTTTATATAATATATATTTGTTTTTCCCTTTAGAGTGGAGAGGCAATGGTGCTTATATCTCCTTCTTCCCACCAGGGAGAGAAGTGCAGATGTGGGTGAACTATTCAATCTGCTGTCCCTTTAAAATTCCTGGATCTTTGTATAATGCATTGACATCAGTGCACAGAAGGATTTATCAGACAATCTGGTGTCATTGAAACACTGACATTTGTTTATATTCAAGAGAAGAAAACAATGGGTATTAGCCAATAATAATCATGATATGCATTAAAGTCCGCTGCTGTTCTAGTTTGACTTTACTAACTTGGTTCTGATCATCTATTCAGATTTAAGGAAACAAGTTTGAAACTGCTTAGTACTAGATCCTATAACTTGAATAAGTAAATACATTTTTTTTAATTGACCATAAGTTTATAGGTAGATGAACAAACTGAGTTTCCTGTGATGCAGGAGTCAATGAAGATTTCAGTGGGGTTTACTTGAATGAAAACTAGTGCTTTTGCTCCTCCTTCTGGTACCATGCAGAACTAAGCTGAGTTTGGATACTTCAGGTACTTCTGTGGTGCAAGTCACAGCTACTGATGCAGATGACCCTTCATATGGAAACAGTGCCCGCGTCATCTACAGCATACTTCAGGGACAGCCATATTTCTCGGTGGAACCAGAAACAGGTCAGGAAACTGATATTGTTTTCGTCTATCACAAGCTTAGTTTTCTTTCTTCTAGAAAACTCACCAAAAAGAGGACAGATTTGTACAAAGCCAAGCAGTGAAGGGCTACAATGTTTCTTACTTGCGGTGTTTCAGTAACTTACTTATAATCTTTGTAATAAATTTGAAAAACATCTATATTACAACTACCTAATAAAACATAAGTTACTTGTATTGTTTTGAGTTGGAATTAGAAAGTTGTAATGTAGTACTAATGTTTTTGTTTCTATATTGTACATAGAAAGAGAGAAGATGTATTGAAGACTCTTCACAGAGATACACAGATAATTGGATTGCACTGATAGTGGATGCACGCTTGAAAAATATGTTTTAAAGACACATTGAAAGACTCAGTATCGTGCTAATGTGCATATCAAAAATGCAGGGATGGATAACAATTGTTTACATGTTTTCCTAAAGGCATCATCAGGACTGCTTTGCCAAACATGAACAGAGAAAACAGGGAACAGTACCAAGTAGTTATCCAGGCAAAAGACATGGGAGGCCAGATGGGTGGATTATCAGGGACCACTACGGTGAACATCACACTGACTGATGTCAACGACAATCCGCCACGATTCCCCCAGAGTAAGCTATATTTAAGTCCTCCTGCACTATAAAAGCTTCAGAATTAAAGAGTTAAGCAATCGCCATCTGGTTTAATTTAAAGTAAATCTAGATTATGGGGCACACATGAACAAAAGGCTTATGTACAGATTTATTCACTGTTATTAAAGTAGAAAATTAAATGTTACAGTACTCCTTTGTTCAGGGAAATGGTTACATGATCACATAGAACAAAAGGAAACCTGGGATACTTTTCAGGATTATTTGGGGGAGTGGGGCAGGACCATAAGAGCATTAGAGCAATTCTTTTTCTTGTTACCTATAGATTAACCATTTTTTAATTCTCACTGGAAAACAAAACATGCATTAATTTTAGCAAGGAAGAAAGAGTGCACCGTAGTCCCCGCTTAAACATTTAATCATGAAGACACCAACTCTGGGGAGGAATTACCTGAAGGAAATCCAGACAGATCTGAATTTGTAGAGACACAGTCCTGTAAAAAGCTGATATGCAGAGAACCTCCCAAAGTGAATGTGAATGGCATTTAACATCACTGTTTTTGACAGCTTAAACTTATCAAAGCATTTTATACTGCTTTTTAACCTTTTTTGTGATATTACAGCTTTCAAACCTTCACAGTCTCAAACTAGAATAGGAAACCATTATTAGCCTCTGTTTATGTAACCTGAAATTGTTAGATTTTTTCATATTGCAAACTTGTTAGAATATTCCTTCAAAATTCCTTGTGGTAGGATGGTTTATGTAGGTGAACGTTTTACACTACCTATTTTAAAAAATGCATATTTTGTAGCCAGAACATTTATAGAGAGCGCCAAGATTCTGTAACAACAAATAGTTTCCATCCTCCTTCTCTCCCACTACTTTTATCCTGGTGCAACTCCATTGACTTCAATGATGTTATTCCTGACTTGCACTGGTGTACAGGAAAAGAGAGTTAGGCCCAATATCACGGACTTTAACAAGTTCTTTATGAAATAGCAAGTAGTGCATAATTGTCTTGGACACACAAGAAGAAAGATGAGAGGCAAGGGATGTGGTTTAATTAGACCACAACTTTATTAGCCTTACTCCTCTGGGAACTGTTCAGCAATAACTTGTACAGTGCAGGTCATGATTCCTGCCTTAATCATTTGCACCTCATGCAGGGCTTTCATTAGTTCCCCCACCCCTCCCCACCTTGTTCCCAGCCTGTTGTTGGCACTCAGTGGTGGGGATGGTGAAAGATGGGTGTTGCCTCCCTGTGCCAGATGTTAGGAGCCCCGGTTCAGTTCTCCAGCTTCTTCACAGAATGTCTTCCCTTTCATGGCCAACTACTGCTGATTAGGGAACTGTATCCCCTCTGCAATCAGTTTCTGCACTAAATACCTGCCACAAGGAGGAGCCAGGAATGATCTTGGCTTCCCCTGCCCCTCGTGCACAGGGAACAATTACTTACTTGAGCCCTACTTTGCCCATCCACCAGCTTAGGTGATTCCTTCCCACCCCCTGCTGACCACTCCCCTCCCAGCCCTCAAGGGAAAGGGAACCCATAAAGGAGCCACTGCCTCCTTTTCCTCCAGTCAAGATAAAGCTCCTCTGCTTTTGAGATTACAGGCACTGCATCTAAATTCTCGACTGACACAGAAGAATCAGGGCCCTTACCTCAGCTTCAGCACATTCATTATGCAATATCATTCAGTGTATTTTTCTAAATTCTTTGCTAACACTGCAGTTAATATGTAGCCATTTGTCTACTGTTTGTATTTAATAGCATGTGACTATATTGAGAAATAACTTCATCTGTAAATTCAAAATAGATAAATCAAAGACAGTTCTGGGGACTTACAATTATTTCCCCTGGGTAGAATTTGCCGCTCGCCTGTCACTTTCTACTTTCTCTTTTCCGTGGCAATTCTTTGGATATTTTAGCTTCTCCGTAGATGCCCATTGTACATACAGAATCATGGCACCTCTGATGCTTTGTGCATGAAAGTATTACATCCTGCTGGTCTCAGCAGTTTTGTAGACTACTGCAGAAGACCATTCTAGGTGCTGTCTGCACTGCAAACTACAGGGCAAAAGCCTCAGATTAGCTTCAGTGGTTATATTTAGTCCAGTATTTAGGCACTAAATATAGATGCAGTTGCTTATATTTGTTTGTTCCTTTTTTTTCCCCCCGCGAGGGCCAGACTGTTGGCTTAAGAGTCTGAGTGGACTTTTAGAACTCTTATAACTGAACTCTTCTTTGAATACCTATGTCTTTTTAGCTTTTATATTCCTTATATTCTCTTGTGGCCTGTTCCAATTCCCAAAGAAGTCAGTGTGTATCTTCCCATTGACTTTAAAGGGAAGCATTATGAGGCCCATCATCTACTGCAATTTTTTAGTGTATTACTTTGCAGTTGGGAATATTTTTATGGCTACCCCTCTCTTTCTCCTGATACCTACAACTGCTTTGTTAGACATGGAGCAAATTACACCAGACACACAAATCTTATAGATTGAAACTTTGCCAGATTCATAACACTACTAAAGTAGTAGTGATTTTTAAAAACCCTATAAGTTGTAAATAAAAATTGCAAATACACATTAAAAGGATTCTTGACTTTATCATATGTCTATGAGCTTAGAGAAATTGTCTCTTACTATGTTAATAAATTTATAATAATAAATCTGTTATATTAATCAGCCATTTTTTTCAGATTCTCATGATTTGGACAGTCTCACTAGATTCAAAAATTTATTAGATAATCATCTGTTTTCTGAAACCAGTGAAGACAACACTGATATCAGTTATGGAGTTTTTACTATGGATACTTCAGGGAACTGATCACTGTTAATTCCTAGTGCGCTTAATCATCAACTGCAGCCATGGGGCATGGTGCAGCTCAGTTGGGAGCACAAAGGGTAATCCTGTCCTAGACCAAATAGATGCTGGTCCCAGGGTACAAATTACAGTAACCTAACAGCCACAAGGAACTCTTCTGGAAGATGGGAAAACACCAATGTGGTGGAATGCTCTGGACACAGCCATTTTCCCATCTGTAAGGAAAGAAGTTTGAGTAGGAACATGAAGATCACTATATGCTGGAGGAATGGCCAGCTAAGGTGGCTTTGGGGTCACTTTGTGGCAGCATAAGTAACTTAAATGCAACCAAGGACTGGAGTTGCATATGCCACTTGAGCATGTCACTCCACTTGTGATTTTGATATGGAAAAAATGCATTTTGTGATTGGAAAAAAGGTTATCTTATCCTAGAAAACCTACATGTAGAGAATATAAAGAACTAATTAGAGAACTGTGAAAAATGAAATGCATAACTTCAGTTTTTGTGCTGTGTTGATTGTTATGTGACTAACCAGTTTTTGATAATGGTATATTGTCATTATATATCCCAGCAAATTATTTAGGTTTATATAGATATTAATAGGTTTCACTGATAAACTTCTCAGTTAAGCTTTTAGTAAACATGTCCCTTAGGGAACTGATTTCAGAGCTGTGGACAAATCCAGCATGCTGGTTTGGTTGTGATTTTGACATGACTAACCATGATGCCATGAACAGCTGCATTTCAGATAACTCATTATGCAAGGGCAACCTTTTGTGGAACATTTAGAGAAACATGAACATCTCTCAAATCCCAGGCCATTTCTCAGAGAGCTCATGCACAATTTCTTAAGTGCTCATTTCATGATTGGGAACATCAGTTTCTACTAAGACTTTAGCTAAAGCTCATTCTTTTTGGTTACAAGATGATGCAAGTGTAATCAGACAATTCTACCTCTGGTCCCACTGCGATATTTACCAGCAAGAATATTCAATACAAATTCAGTTGCATTAGCTGGCTCCTATGGTCATAATTGAATTTAGAAGTTGATGGGATTTGCGACTTTCAATGGACCTTTTGCTCCTAAATCCCTTTGGCACTTATGTAAATCTGTCCCTTATGCTACAAAAATTTGCCTAGTTTTGCTCATGGAGCATCCACAAGCAGATAATTGTCACTTTGGGAGCAGGATCCCCACTGTTGGGCAGACCTGTAACAGTAGGTTTTGAGCTGCTGCTGTTGTTTTTCGGGAAATGGGCTTAAGCCACAAGCATGGAATCATAAGGTTAGAAGGGACCAGAAGGATCATCTTTGGATTGATACACAAGCTTTCCCTAATTTCAGTTATATTCAGAAATGGAGTTTTGTTTTGGGAGCATCCTAGCTGATAGAAACAACAAAGTTAATTTGTTTGAGTTCTCTGGACTCACAAACCTAGTGCAGTTCACAGATCTTTCCCCACCTCCATCCCGTAATTTAAATCTTAAATTGTTCTGGTTGAGCATAGGTGTAGCAAGCAATAGAGCTTTAGATTGGTTAATAGACAAGAAATTATAGACTGCTATAGCTGTTTGTGTGAGAAAATAAGCCCAGATAGCAGCACACCAATGCATTACAGACATTAAGAAATCATAATTTTTTTGCAAAGAGATTCAAAGGAGTGGCCTGACAGTCTGGCTTTGGGGATGGTGTTCTGTGTATTAAAGGCAGTGCAGAACAAAGTTCAAGGAGTGTTTCTCAAGCACCTTAAAGCATTTTCAAATTTTAAAATGAAAAAACAATTAAAGCATATCTATTTTCATTAAAAATTAAAATTAAAAATCAAAGTAACTTCTATAGTTTGTTTTAAACACCCAATAATATGGAAAATGAGACTAAATGTTGCCATGGCACCCTTAAGTCTTCCCCTTCATGTGTTCTGTCTCATGAAGTGTTATAAGACATAGTCTTTCCTAATGGTCTCTCACAGCACTGAATACATCTTTATTTTATAAATATGAGCAGTGGGATTTTGTTGTCATTTTTGAACCATTAACAGATTATAGAGAGATTATGTACTAATGTAGCAAAGTACACTGATTTAAATATTACAGAAGGGTAATGAAAATGATAAAGTAAATATGAGCTAAATCATGGAGCTGAAAACACTGAGGTGAAAGAGTTCAGAAACATATGAATAAACAGAACTAAGTGCACTTCGGTGATACAAGATGCACAGCGGTGACTGAGTATTGTAACAGGGCATACCCCAAACTCTATGAATCTATGAGAAATGTAATTTGACATAGTGTTCTGTCTTCTCCGGTGAGATGGTTGATAGCTTTTCACCAAGTGAGTACAGTCTAAAGCCAATATGTCAAAGTTTAAATTACATTGGGCAAACACTAAATAATAACTGGGATAGATAAACTAGTTCCTAAATATAAGAATAAACTTGAACCTTATTCCTATCCTCACAATGAATCAGACATTTTCCTTGATATGGATCTCCGCAAAAGGAGTCCACCTCTTCCCTTGAAACCCTATTTTAATTTTTCTACCATTTTGTTAAGTATCAGGAGCAACCACCAAGTGGCCTCCCTTAATGATCCTGCTTGCTTGGGGGCACATCACCATTCCAAAAATCACTCCGAATCTAGATTTCTTGTCTGCTGGGCCTAAGTTGTTTTTTCCCATTTCAGAAATCTAACATATTCTGCAACAGTATTCGCAAAAGGAGAGTGGATCTAGATAGGACAAGATTAAGGGATAGGCAAGAGCCATGGACTTGTTTTTAGCAAGGGGTGGAATGAGGTTTCAACAGGTTTAGATAAGCATCTGAACTTCTGAATGCCTTCCTAAACTGAAGCTCCAAACATTAGAGGTTCCCCCATTTCTAATTAATATAAGCTACATATAGACAAAACAAGCAATGTGAAAGTACTGGCTACTGTGATCAAGTCAGATCTCTCAAACTAAGAAATGTTTGTATTTGCATGAGACCCCCACATGGAAAAGCCAAAGTTTTTCAGGAAGTGGGGCTGTTAATTTATTAGGTTACATCTCATCAACAAGCTCCTCTGCATCAATACTAAATCCATGCCCTGCTATGATGTAAGGCATCACTGTGTTACTGGATGTGCCATCTTGTGGGTGTCATGTTCATCTCCTTTCTTTCTACAGTAGTTTTGCCTTAGATAATGTAACCTTTATATTCCATCTAGTTGACCATGCTTAGCATAAAGAGTGCATAGGAAATATTGAGGTAACATTACTTAGTTAACTAAAGCCACTGGAAAACAAGATTTTTATGGGTAGCCAGAACACAGAGTAAGTATCTTAAGGTATGTCTACACTACCCGCTGGATTGGTGGGTAGCGATCGATCTGTTGTGGAATAAAGACCACTCTCTCTTATTTGGATTCAGAAATTGGCCTGAGACGCTTTATTGAAGCCAAGCGTCGATGCTGGGGAGGAGTAGCAGTCTGGCACCTGCAAGTGAAGCACTGGCCATCTCCTCCCCTCCCCCCACAACATTTTCCATAGATTTTTATAGATTATTATTAATTATGCAAGTGTCATACTTCCGCATGTGCTTTCCGAGTTGGAAAGGCCCAAACTTTACTTACTTGTGCCATATAAGGAATAAACGCAATCAAGTACCACTCAAATCATAGTATTCTTAACACTAGTTTTGATAAAAACATGTTTTTCAGTAAGCACTGGGTAGTTGTGGTCAGCTTATCATTCTACAAAGCTAAATGTAGATATTTTTGCGGTTAGCAGGGGCAGGGTTCACATATCCAGATATTTCTGGTCTGTGCTGTGTGCATAACTTCTGATGGCTCAAACCATAATCCTTTGCTCTTATAGCAGGCCTTATGCTAGCTTGACTATATTTCTAGGCCTGAAGCGAAGCCATACTAAATTTGCTTCCATAAATCCATCGGGGGTCGATTTATCACATCTAGTCTGTACGTGATAAATCAACCCTGAGCACTCTCCCATCAACTCCTGTACTCCACCTTCATGAGAGGCACAAGCAGAGTTGATGGGGAGCGGCAGCAGTCAACTCACTGCAACGAAGACGCTGTGGTAGGTGGATCTAAGTATGTTGACTTCAGCTATGTTATTCTCATAGCTGAAGTTGCGTATCTTAGATCAAACCCCTCCCCGCACCCAGTGTACACCAGTCCTTAGATTTCCTCTTGGAAGCGGGGTAGTGTCAGAGCAGCATCTGTATCAATTTAAAAAATTTCTTAAAAAAAAAAATGCTGCTTAACCCACAATGTGGCTAAAGGGTTTTTCCTCCTCAAGGTCCTGGCAGATGAGGATAATGATCCCATCCTACACTTTTACGTTAATGGCATGTATAGGACCCTGAATGCTAGACTGTATCGTAAAACTCTTTCATTTCCTTGTTGATATTTATTGCTTTACCTTCATGTTTGTTTGTCAGTACTACGTTAAAGCACTAGGAATGCTGTTGAGACCGTTTAGTACAAAAACAGTAAGAAAAAGGAGGGGTTTTGTTTATTTATCTATTTATTTATTTTGGTGCATCCAATTTTAACAGTAGTCCTGAATGTTAATTTGCAATAAAAAATGATTTAACAAAACTAGCTACCCTTTTTTTCTCATGCGAGGTTCATGAGCAGTTTGCAGTTTCCTGGAACTTGTTTGTTGTTCACATTAATTTGGCATATCTTGTTGAATTTTTTTACCATATGGACTGATGATAAATACCTGAATTTCAAACAGTCACTTACGTATGATTGGTCAGAGAAGTCAGGTGATTCTTTTTGTTTTTGAACAGAATGAAAGTCAATGCACTTCTCATGCAAATACAGGCATGTGAGAATTTAAAATCTGGTTTCTGTGAATACTTATGCAGTTGGCTTTAAAATATGCTTTTTGCAAATATTTGTGCCAGTGAAATTTTATAACTAGACTATGACAATGAAAGCCCCAAGCATATTGCCAATTTGATTCATTTTAAAATGAAAATCAAAATTTTACATTATTCACCAAATAAATAGTAATACATATTTTAATTTTTCTGTGGTGTCAAAGTAGATTTAAAAATTAGCTAAAAATGGTTATTTCTTCAAAGAGCTCAGTCAGGATAACAGCTTTAATATTTAGAATCTGGAAAGTGTGTGCCACTCAATTATAAGGATTTTAAACTAGGTCTACTTTGTGCCTTAGAAATGTCATTTTAGCAATTGGGTATTTTATTGTTACAGCTCTTTTAGTATTAGACATAAAGTAAAGTGTAATAATGAAATTATCTAAACATTTCTATACATGTTAAAAACATTAAAAATGATAGTATAATGAACAATAGATAGATGCTTTTAAGGGGAAAAAAGGAAATGATTACATTTGTGAGTTTCCAAGGCTGTAGCTATGGACACAGGAGTAAGTGAAATAAAATGTGTGGGACATGTGAAAAATGAATATTCTGTATCTATAATAAATACATATCCTAAGGAGCATGATTGAATATTTCGTATATTTAGTCATACAGAAGTAGAGTAATTATAAGTGTCTGAAAGTACCAACAATATGTATTATTACATTAAAAGAAAACTAAGGTTGAAAAGTCAAGCACACATGTTAGAAAATGTCATAATTAAGTTTCCCTGCACCATTTTAATTTGTCCCCCTTGTCTGTATGCATTTATATAGTTTTGCGTAACATAACCTAGGAAGTCTATGGCAGAGTCAGGATTCGAATCCTGTTCTCCCCTCTGTACTGTATGAAGCAGAGTTCTTGCAGAACAAATACTATATGATAATGTAATTAAAGACTATCATAACACACTGTTTCTAAAACTTGCTGTGCATCTCTTAACTTGTTCTGCTTCTTTGTCTTTGCAGACACCATCCACCTCCGCATTCCAGAATCTTCCCCAGTTGGCACTGCCATTGGTAGTGTAAAAGCCACTGATGCTGACACTGGGAAAAATGCAGAAATGGAATACAGAATTATTGATGGTGATGGAACAGATATGTTTGACATTGTGACACAGAAGGACACACAAGAAGGCATCATAACTGTGCGCAAGGTGTCTATAATCAGTAACAACCACTGAATGGTTTTGGTGTAGAGGACTGATGTAAATACCAATGTTGTACATTAGACACATATAGAAACAAAAGTAAATCATATTATGATCATCCTTAAAAGCTCAACATTTGCAAGAGTTACCACACAGCTGTATCTTAGAACATGTACCGTTTCCCTGTACTTAGAATAGGAAATAATTGGCATTTGAGATATCACTGAAAAGTAGGAGTATAATGGGCCATCTCCATATACTGCCACTATTATCACTGATTTTAGTTCAAGGTTTCAGTTTATTTCAGAGAAAAACTGCACTGCTGTAGTATAGGGAAATACCGTAGCCATGCTACAAGCGCATAGTAACTCTTTTTTGATAACAGGGCAACAGCATCACGATCAGTAACTGCCAGCCAGAGCTTAGTAACATGCAACCTTTCAGAGTAATAGCAACAACTAAGAGTGTGGGATTTTCTCAAATTCTTAAGACAGGCATTCACCTAACCATAGCTAGAACACTGTGGATTTCTTAGCGGTGGTCTAATTTACAAAGTTAGATCAGCTTAGCTACATTGCTCAGGGCTGTGAAACATTTAATAGATTCTTCTCATCCCTTGATGGTAATGTAGGCAGAGGTGACTTCTTCAGACTCTGCAGTGGGGTTGTATGCCTCAGTCTGCTTTCCCCGGGCAACTACCACCTCTCTCTTGAGACAAGGCCCTTTTAATCCTGTCAGTTATTTCATCTATTTGTGTGTAGGCCTTTACCTGTTCTGATCAAAACCATTTTTGTGGACTGGTTGGAAAGGCGTTAAAATCATTCAAGTTAATGGTCCCAGTATTGTTTAACTCTTACATGTTTGCTGAGAGGTGGCTCATTTTGAGCCATTCTTTTTCTTCCTGCTTTTTTTTCCCAGGCAGATTCCTGTTCAGTTAAACCAATATAGTCTTATAGAAAACACCCCAAAAACCAAGCCTACATATAGAATTAATAAATTATTACAGCGCAGTTCCAAATCCATCACAAATAGCTCATAACAGAGAACACATTTCTGGACGAATAATTATGTGTGCTAAAGCATTTGGATTTTTAAGGGTTCTTGCTCCTCTTCATGAATAAAAATGAATAATATTGTCCCATAAACAACAGGGAACCAAACTCACTCTGTGGGCATTTGTGAAAATATTAACAAGTCAATTTTTGTATTATTCAACCAATTCTAACTGAGAATTTCCAGTGCACCTTCCAGTAGCGAACAGCTAACAAACAATTATTGTTCTACTCTACCCAAAATGTAGATTAAGGGCCCCTTTCAGCATTAATTATAATGAAACTTAAGTATATGCTTGAGTGCCTTCCTGAATAGGGAGGGATAACACAGGACTTATCCTCATGGGGCACTGGAGCTGTGCAACTGTAGTGCTTTCGTGAAGATGCTACTATGTTGATGGTACAGCTTCTCTTGCTGGTGAACTTAATTCATCTCCTAGAGAGGGGGAAACTATGTTGATAGGAGAAGCTTTCCCATTGATGTAGCACTGTCTACACGGAGGGTTGGGGGCTTAGGTCCGTAAAACTATGTTACTCAAGGGTGTGTTTTTTTCCCACTTGAGTTATGTCATTTTCCCAATGTAGGTCTGTAGTGTAGACCTGGCGATAGGTGAAAGGTAAGCACTTGGGAGGACCGCATTGCTCAGGGGATTTGGTAATGATCTGCAAGTCCTTTCACTTCCAACTGATGGGTTCATACCCAGCTTGCATCATTATATGCTGCAAATTATTGCTATCAGATAGCCATTTCTGAGTTTCAGTTCCTGAGGACAAATTGCTGAATTTCAGTTGGTATCTTCAATGGTAGTCTCAGTAAAAAGCCATTGAGAATGGGCTTGGAGTCATAATTACTCTTCCTTCTATTCTGATCTCTGTTCATAACAAGGTGGGGTGTAGGAAGAGGGGAAATTTTTTTCATTTCCTGTACTATACCTCTTCTGCTGATGTATAGAATATTTAATCCCCAAAGCTGTCAGTCTGGTTTCTTTTTATAAGTTTTAGGGTGGGGAATTTTTAAGTGAGTCTCTAGAATCCATTTTGATAAGTGAAAACCACGGGTTTGATATATCCCTGTTGTTTGTGTGAGCTAATGAAGTCTGCTCTGCAGTCAGACAGGTAAATTCTCAGCTTGCTCATTCTCTATATATCATTAATTAGCTACCACTTTTCATCTGTGACAGTTGCAGAGAAATTGGAGAATGGAGTTTTTTGTCTACACAAAATGGATTCTAATTATAACCCTGAACCCTTCTCTTTTCACTTTAAAAGTAGGTGGTGACAAAATGTCAAATCTATTTTGCGCAAATTTCTCTGATCTTGGATTCATGAAATTCAATGAAAATGAGCAAGATTGGGTACTGATTTTTTCCCAGTTAGGTTTTAAGTCTTTGATTCAAAATTATTATTTTTTGAAACATTACAGTTGACAGCTTAGGTCTGTTTAAATGTATTCCTTCTTCAACAATGAAACTCAGACGAGTGTATGTACATGCCTTTTCCACATAAGAATGGCTACACTTGGTCAGACCAATGGTCCATCTAGCCCAGTATTCTGTCTTCCGATAGTGGATGGTGCCAGATGCTTCAGAGGGCATGAACAGAACAGGGCAATTATGAAGTGATCCATCCCCTCTTCTCCAAGTCCCAGCTTCTAGCAGTCAGAGGTTCAGAACATAAGATTGTAACCCTAACCATCTTTACTTATAGCCACTGATGGACCTATCCTCTGAGATCTTACCTACTTCTTTTTTAAGCCAATTATCCTTTTGGCCTTCACTACTTCCCCTGTTGTTCCACAGGTTGACTGTGCACTATGTTTGTTTTAAAATGCCTGCCATTAGTTTCATTGGGTGATGTCCAGTTCTTGTGTTATGTGAAGGGGTAAATAACACTCCTTTATTAATTTGCTCCTTGCCAGTCATGACTTAGGCAATTCTTTTAGCTTTTTGATTGCTGCTGCACATGATCAGATGTTTTCAGAGAACTATTCTCAATGATTCCAAGATCTCTTTCCTGAGTGGTAACAGCTAATTTAGACCTCATCATTTTGTATGTATAGCTGGGATTATGCATCCAGTATGCATTGCTTCCCATTTATCAGTACTGAATTTCATCTGCCAGTGATGTCACCTAGTTTTGTGATAACCCTGTGCAGCTCTTCACAGTCAGCTTTGGACTTAACTATGTTTAGTAATTTTGCATTGTCTGCAAACTTTGCCATCTCACTGCTTACACCTTTTTCCAGATCATTTATCAACATATGAAACTGCTCTAGTTCCAATGCAGATCCAAGACTGTGTTATTTACCTTTCTCCACTGAGAAGACTGACTATTGTTACCCATTGTTTCCTGTCATTTAACCAGTTAGTAATCCATGAGATGATTCTCCCTTTTATCCTAAGAGTACTTAATTTGCATAAAATCCTTTGTTGAAGGACCCTGTTTGTCTGCTGATCCTCCTCAAAGAATTCTAATACATTGATGTGACATGATTCCCTTTTACAAAAGCCACTTATTCTTTTCCAACATATCGTGTCCATCTACATTCGCCTTTCTGCAAATGTTTCCTGAAGAAATTTGGCATTATAGCCCTGATGCTGCAATTCTTCCACAAACACAACTCCCATTTGCCTCAACAGAAAGGTTCGGGTGTGGAATGCTTTTCTGATTTGGCCTTGTATTTGTGAAACAAAAGCAAAATTAATCAAACAGTTGCTAAGGTTGTAGGCAAAAGTTTGTACAGAAAAAAATCTGTTTAGAGAATAACAATTAATACAACTTTCACTTTTGGAATTTTCTCAGATTTGCACTAAGCAGTTCTACCTAGCTGCAGATACTACTGTAATACACGTAATAATAAGTGGTGATTCAGACTGAAGTCAATGGACATTTTGGTTACTCGAGGAATTGGGTCCCTATTCCATGGAGCTGTGGAAAATGACTCTCTAGATTTTCCTGTGAGGTTCTGAGTGCAATTAGTGCCTATTAATCACAGTGGAGCTACTCCATTTTACATCAGCTGATGATTTGTCCCATTATGTCTTTACTTCCCCTATGTATCCAACACATACAATGTAATTTAATAAAGTTTATCTTCTTTTCTTCCTCCCTCATAGCCACTGGACTATGAGACCAGAAGGCTTTATACTTTGAAAGTAGAGGCTGAGAATATCCATGTGGATCCACGGTTTTATTATCTTGGGCCTTTCAAAGATACTACAATTGTAAAAATTGCTGTGGAAGATGTGGATGAACCTCCTGTCTTCAGCAGATCCTCTTACCTTTTTGAGGTGCATGAAGATATCGAGGTGGGCACAATCATAGGAACTGTGATGGCACGAGATCCTGATTCTGCTTCAAGCCCTATCAGGTAATGTCATGGTCTCTATATATACCTCATGATTTAAAAAACAAAAACAAAAAACAAATGAGAAGATGTGTGGAGAAAATGGTTTCCCTTTCAAATTGTGATTGATGAATGTTGAGGTAGCTTTTCCACCCTGGGACTGGGGAGAGGAGAGCAGGGAGGAATTTCTGAGGTCTGAAGGAGAAGAACCTTCATTCTGTACAACTACTAATGACCACAGGGGAGAGCCCCTCACCTGTGGACAGTAGGAGATACACAAGAGTTGATCTTTACCTGAGTACATGCATAATTTCCCTGGTAACCCCTGAGGCAGTTCATCAGCCCTTCCAAGGCACAAAACTCTAGAACTGCCTTTGCTGTGGGCCTATGCAAGAGGCTTGCTGGTAGCATCCCCATCCTTCATCACCCCTTCGAAGCCCTTGGAGTTTCTCAAATCGTAGATGAGCCTAGGTAAACTTATCATGTCCTCCTGTGACTAAGCCTGTGGGATTTGGGATAAGCCTGATAAGGCTATGGTCCATGGGAGGATGGGGGTTGTTGAACCTCCTAATATTTTCTCATGTTAACTTTACAGGACCCAATGGTAGGATGAAATGGCACTCTAAGATATTCCCCTTTCTTCTATAATCCTTGTAAGGTCCATAGGAACATGTCTTCCTCCCTTCTATCCAGGGTCCATGCAGGAGCAACAAGGCATGAACAATCCCAGTTCATAGTTCCCGCCTCCTGCTTCCTAGCCTTGTCTGTGACGCTGCTGGCTAATTAAAATTAGCTGTGCAAATCCAGACAACTCATCCCAGTGTTACAGTTAAACTGTTAATGATGTCAAAAATAGACTTTTCAAGTACTCCTCTGTTTTGTGCAATTAATTTCATTGAGCTGAGTCCAATAAGTTTTGCCACTCTCCTTTTTTGCTTGGTTCTCCCTCCCCTTCCCAAAAGTATCAACTTTAGAAGAGACACAAGGTAGATGAAGTAATATCTTTTAAATATCTTTTATTGGAGCAACTTTTGTTGGTGGAAGAGACAAATTTCAAACTTCACAGAGCTGTTCCTCAGGTCTGAAGAAGGTAATTAGTCTGTCTGAGCGAATTACAAGTCAGGACAGATGGAAACACCTATGGGGTTCACATAGTTAGGAGACCACTTAAAATGAAGTGAACAGGTAAGGGTTAGCAGGTTGTGGGGTATATTACAAACTGTTGTAATGAACCATAAAACCAGTGTCTCTTAAGTCCATATTTTTTAATGTCTAACAGAGTTAGGAATTTAAATTCCCAGGATAGTCTTTCAAAGGTATTATGCAGGTTTCTTTGAGGATGAACTGAGAGGTCAGGCATGTAATAATCTTGTATGAAAAGTGTTCACCAGAGGTGGTGACTGAAGACCGTAGGAAGGGGTTTGGGAAAAATGTACTTCAGGATTTGGTCCCCATTGTGTATGGGTTGGGGTTGTTTAATGGAACCCCAAAATATACTGGAGATACATTTGTATATTGTTGATTTTGTGATGCATTTTTTTCCACAAATTCTTGAAGGTGGCACATAAAAATGTAGGCACATTGGAGAGCCATTCTAGTACCTATTACTGATTCCATGGTTTGAACAATGTGGTCACTGTTAAACAGGAAGTGGGCGATGTCCAAGTATTGTACTTTGTCTTGTAGGAATTTGAGGCAGGCAGCAATGCCATCATGTTGAGGAATGTTGGCATATAGTGAGGTGACATACACGGGGGCAAGGATGGCATTCTGGCGTAGGTGGTTAATACTGCAGTGTTTCTGAAGAAAGTCAATAATGTTTTGGCAGAACTTTGCCCTTTTTGTGGTGAGTGCTTTCAGGATGATTTCTGAGAGTCCTGATTTCCTTCAGTGAGATTACTGTGGGCAGATTAGGATGGGTCTGTCTGTATTCCTTTTGTTTGTGTATCTTGGAACACATGTAGAAGGTCCCTGTGTAGGAGGGAAGGTTTATGTGGGATGAGGCTGCAGGGGTTTTTCTTGGACAGCTTTGGAAGGATTTGATGGTATCTTTCAATTCCTGTGTGAACTGGTGTGGGGTGGTATTTGAGTTCTTTATAGTATGTGATGTCAAGAGCTTTTTGTTGGCCTCATTGATGTAGCCATCAGAATTAAGGAATATCTTGGTGGTAGAGAGATTGTGGTAGATGTAGTGTTTCTCTGACCACTACATACTCCAAATATGCTGAACAGCTCTTCAGACCTCAAAAAACGGAGGCAGTATCTCCTACACCTGCCATATTTCAGAACAAAACACTGCAAACAAGAAATTATAACATGCTCGCACATACTGGATGAAAAAAAATCAGGAAGACTACCTGGAGTCCATGCAGGAAGCCCAAACCAATCTCTGAGCACTAAAGATTAGAAGGCTATTTGGACTTTGGTCACATTTGACAAAGGTGTCAAAATAAGTGTTTGTCTTGTCTGATTTACTTCAAATATGGTAGACATACAGCAGCATTTACTATCTATGAGGCCAATATTCCTTTGTTTGTAGATTTTGAAGGATGGTAAAACTGGCTGTGTAAAGGAAACTGTATTGTAGCCTCCCTTATGATTATTACTCTGGCTGGAAGAGTAAGATAACAGATGAACAATTTTGAACCTCTAAAGCATCCAGTATTGATACTGCATTTGAATAGTGCTCCTTTATCCATCCTAACTTCATGTGACAACTGGAAATCTAAGTAGTCAGGTTTTTGAAGTTGTGATCTTAAAAGGAACCAAATTGTGTTGTCTCTGGCGCAGCTTGATGAGCGGAACTGCTTCAATGGAATAAGTTGTCCCTCCTCCCACGCCTCCCCCCCACCCCCATTACTGATATAGCATAGTAGCCCGAAGATGCTGTCACACCATCACTCTCTGCCATCTTAGTGTTTCTTCCACTGAATGACAGAAGGCAATTAAGAACAGGCAAGACACATGAACTAATGGGATTAAGCACAGAGGTGTAAGCATTTTTAAAGAAGAAAAAAAGTGGGGAAAAAAGTGAAAAGAATCAATGAATCTTGATTTATGTTGTTGAAGGAACAGAACAAGTCAGGACTTTCCACATATGTGGTAGTAATATAAATGTGTATGATTCTTTACCTTTCTTGTTATTTCTGTTTTCTGCTGGAAGAAACTAACAAACAAATTCCATAGTAGGGGTCAAATTCAGCCCTCCAGTGTACACGTGTTGACTATTAATTTCAATATCAGCCTCACTCTTCTATTCAAAGAATCCAGCTCTTCAAAATGAGAATTATAACATTTTAGTTACTACCAACCATCACCAGACAGATATAGAATAGCAGGTATTACGAGAGTCAATGGACAGCTAAGATTTTGTTGTCGTTATTTAGACGAGTTGTGTCCTTTTGTAATCAGGTTAGCCTGAATAAATGAGATTTTCTATTTTAAAAAAGAAAAAATAGGGCAGTTTATGAAGTTGTCTGTGTCTCCTTTGCTTTGCTTTGCTTTTTTCCTTTCTCTTTTTCTTTTCAATGATGGAGGTGAGCCTAAATTAACCCTCCAGGTATGAACTGCCTCTTCCAAAGCTTGGTGGAATCTGAATCCAGGTCCAGATCTGCATTTTACATGTGATTCTTACCTCTAAAAGGATATGTCTACACAGCCTGAAGTAGCAAGCGCCCTTGCTCAGAATAAGGGGCTTGTGGGCTTGTGTTACTACAGTAAAACTAACAGTCTAGATAGCACTTAGAAATTGCAACTTTGGCTGGAGCTTAGGCTCTAAAGCCCAACCCCCTCCCTGAGTTTCTAAGGCTCAGTTCCAGCGAGGGAGACAAGGTCTACAGAGCAATATTTAGCACTGTAGTACATGCCCTGTGAGCCCGTGTTTGTCGATCTGAGCTTGGAGGCTAGCTGCTGCAGGCTGTGTAGGCATACCCAAGCAGTCCAAACCAAAGCCAAGATCCAAATACCCTGAATTTTAGATAGGATTCAAAACCAAGTGTTCAGGTCTTCTCTTTCAGAGAAATATTATTTTTAAATTGAAAAAAAAAATTAAAGTGACAATCAGCTATAACTACAGAAACTGTGTGGCCTGCTGCGTCCTGTGGCACTATTCTTTTTTTAACAGACTTAAGTAACAATAGGGTTATTACCTGGGATTTAGAAGATCAACAGTAGCATTTGCAGGCTTTTGAGAACATGAAAAGATGTAGGAGGTGTATGGTTGCATAATGCATACATAACCAAATATTTTGGGCTTATAAAGATAATAGGATTAAATTTGATTTATCTGGGTTGTGTTGTGGAAATATGATGTGAGACGTAACTAAAACAGCTGCATCGTTTGCCTGTTGAAAACCTGTACTATCGAACTTGACTTATCTCCACGTTTAAAAAACTACATTTGGTGGCTACAGAATCACTGCTATGCTATGCAATATAGATGTATTAATGAAATACAATTTTCCCCAAACTTGCCAGGCAATAGGCTCTTTTCCTTAATTGTAATTTGCAATTTGGCCACCTGATTTCAAAATGTTCATATCAGTTTATTTTATTTCTGACATTTTTGCATACCTCTGCATTTCCTGGTTTAATTGGGACTAGAAGCATCAAAATACCATGAGAAAGGCTATTCCTATGGTACACTATTTCCAACCTGGGTGAAATCTGTAAGTACTGGAAATTCCAAGATAGATTTTGGTGAAGGTTCTAGATCATTCACATAAATTCACAAAAGCACCCAATTACTTGGATGATTCTCCAAACAAGATCATACCTCCATACTATTAGAGGTACTGGCCAGGATTTTCAAAAGAACTGTGTTGACCTATCTATGCTCCCAGTAAGTGCAGAGTTAGGAAAAAACTTCAGTGATTTTGGAAATCCTATTGAGAGGCCTGAATCATTCATTCTCCCTCCCCCCCCAACCACCACTGAATTCAAGGGCAATTTTGGGTGCATGAGAAATGCAGGTTTGGGTCCTAAATGGGAAGAATCAGAGAGCAATCTGATTATTGATTTCGGTTTGCCACTGTGTGACAGAATGACTTTCTCTACAAGTCAATGGAAGTTATGCCCATATGAGTATTTGGCAGGCAAAGGCTTTGCAGTACTGTACAAAGATTCCATGATATCAGTAGCTTTGTTAAAACTGAAAATCCTGCCAGTTAAAAATCCTTAACATTTTTTTATTTTTATTTTTTAAAACTTGATTTCTTTTAAATAAATCAATACTAAACTAGGAACTGAAAGCTTGAAACTGTCATTTCAAAAAGCTCAGAAATGATTTGTCAGTCTGATGTGTTTTTTCAAACTGAAAGAGAACTTTCCTCTCAGGGAAAAAAAGTGTTTAATTACTGATTTAAACAATGCCCCCCCCCCATAATAATTCATCTTTTAATACAATATCATTTAGTTACAAAGAAAACATTCATAGAAGCCTTTGAAAGTTACAAGATAAATTGCAAGAATAAATACAATGGATAAATCTATATTGAGATCATACTTAGGATTTGTATTTTT
Source organism: Sternotherus odoratus (assembly GCA_032164245.1). Classification (NCBI taxonomy): domain Eukaryota; kingdom Metazoa; phylum Chordata; order Testudines; family Kinosternidae; genus Sternotherus; species Sternotherus odoratus. The sequence goes on from JAVMKO010000002.1 coordinate 109,817,391, forward strand.
CTGTGACTAGGTTAATATTTTAAGAATTATTTTAAGTATTTTTTTTGTTTTTGTTTCAGGAACAGTCATCAACGTAACTAACAGATGAACTGCACAGCATTTTAAAAAGCCTAAACTTGCAGAAACTAAGCATTTATCTCATCTAAATTATCTCATCTATCATTTTTGATAGAATGTGTATAGAATTTGAAAGTTATACAGCTGTAGTGTAAGGAAGAGTTGCTTCTTTTCATTTTCAATCACTTACATAACCATTTTGTCTTCTTTTATCATGTTTAGATTTTCTTTGGATCGTCATACTGACCTTGACAGAATATTTAATATACACTCTGGAAATGGATCCATCTACACTTCCAAACCACTTGACCGCGAGATATCACAGTGGCACAATCTTAGTGTTATAGCAGCTGAGATCAGTAAGCCAATTCTTTTTATTTTTCCTTCATTTAAATATTTCTGGTGCTCAGAATACATTTCTTAAAATGAATTGCATTAGATCCAACTGCTGGTGCTTTATACATCTTTTCATTCATCTCAGACATTTACAAGAAGCCATTTTGACATTACAAGAATAAACCCAAGGTACCATTAAGATTATTACATCACTGCAGATAATTCCAGTCCCACTGGCACAAAATATTCTAGGTGACAAAAAAATCTGAGATTCTTTAAGTCAACTCATAAGGAGTGTTTGTAATGAAATTCTCTGTTTTAGGGTAAGCGCTATATCACTGGTAAAAACAATAATTTCTGATGATAAAAATGGCTGGTACAGTGAAACCCCAATTTAACAGACCCCGATTTAACAGACTTCGGATGCAACGGACAAAATTTAGGAGCAAGTCCGATGCATCCAAAATCTGTTAAATCGGTGGCTGGCTGCTGGCTCCCTGCTGCCAGCCCGCCGGGGTCCCGGCTGCTGGGACCCGGGCGGGAGCCGTCAGCCAGCCCGCCCGGGTCCCGGCTGCTGGCTGCCGCCCGGGTCCCAGCAGCTGGGATCCGGGCGGGCGGGCTGATAGCTCCCGCCCGGGTCTCCGCAGCGGGGAGCCGGGCGGGCGGGTTGACGGCTCCCGCCCGGCTCCCAGCAGCGGGGAGCCGGGCGGGCGGGCTGACGGCTCCCGCCCGGGTCCCAGCAGCGGGGAGCCGGGCGGGCGGGTTGACGGCTCCCGCCCGGGTCTCCGCAGCGGGGAGCCGGGCGGGCGGGCTGACGGCTCCCGCCCGGCTCCCAGCAGCGGGGAGCCGGGCGGGCGGGCTGACGGCTCCCGCCCGGCTCCCAGCAGCGGGGAGCCGGGCGGGCGGGCTGACGGCTCCCGCCCGGGTCCCAGCAGCGGGGAGCCGGGCGGGCGGGCTGACGGCTCCCGCCCGGGTCCCAGCAGCGGGGAGCCGGGCGGGCGGGTTGACGGCTCCCGCCCGGGTCCCAGCAGCCCGGGTCCCGGGCGGGCAGGCTGCTGGCTGCTGCCGGGCGGGCTGACTCACGGCTCCCAGCTGCCGTGATAAATAAAACCTCTATATAACGGATTAATTCGGGTGAGGGGGTGTCCGTTAAAGCCAAAAGTCCTGTTATTTAATTATTTTAAAAAATTATTAAATTACAGACTTTCGGCTTTAACGGACACCCCCTCGCCCGAATTAGTCCGTTATATCGAGGTTTCACTGTACCACCATTCTTCAGACTGCTGGCCACTGCAATAAATGTGTTCTTCCACTGTATTTTCATACTGTGGGAATTCAAGGCCCTCCTGTGCTTAAACTGAGATATTAAACTCATTTGTTTCTGAGGATATTTTGAGATAATTTAATGTCTCAACATAGTTGTAGTAATTAGGTCTCTCTAAAGAGACTTTTTTTTTAAAAAAAAAGTTCAGGTCTTTTAAGGGGAAATATATCTGCATAATAATTACCTGGAATTCATACCTGCCATACTCAAAAGCAGGGATGGGCAAACATTTTGGCCTGAGGGCCACATCGGGGTTGCAAAACTGTATGGAGGGCTGGGTATGGAAGGCTGTGCCTCCGCAAACAGCCTGGCTCCTACCCCCTATCTGCCCCCTCCCACTTCACACTCCTAACTGCCCCCCCTAAGAACCCACAACCCATTCAACCCTCCCTGCTCTTGTCCCCTGACCACCCTCTCTCAGAACTTGCGCCCCTAACCTCCTCCCTGGGACCCCACCATATCCAACCCCTTTGCTCCCTGTCCCCTGAATACCCTGTCTCTATCCACACCCCTGCCACCTGACTGGCCCCCTGATACTCTCATACCTATCCAACTCCCCCATTCCCTGTCCCCTGACTGCCTCCCAAGATCCTCTGCCCCTTATCCAACCCCCGGCCCCCTTACCACACCGCTCAGCAGGAACACACAGCCCCAGCCCACTGCTCACACAGCAGCGAGGCTCCGGAGGAGGGGGAGAAAGCAGGGAAGAGAGGAGGGGGCTAGCCTCCCCAGCCGGGAGCTAAGGGGCTGGGCAGGATGGTCCCGCAGGCCAGATGTGGCCCACAGGCCATAGTTTGCCCTCCCCTACTCTATAGTCACCATCCATTCATAATGTATTGCTGAGCTTCTTTGAAGAGAAAAGGCAATTCTGGAATATTTAGGACATTTGCTTTCATGACATTCAGATTTTTGTTTTGTTTGCCATACTAAATAAACTTAGTATGGCAAGTAGACATAGCATGTCTTTCCTACAAACACTGATACTGAGATACAGTGGAACCATAAGCTGAATTCTTCACAGATTTCTCCGAAAGCACCACAGCATGTCATACATCCAGTCAACTCAATAATTCAGGATCCATCTTCATTGTTTCCTATCCTATTCCAGAAACAAAGGAAAAACTTATAGATGTTTAATATAGTTTGGTAGAGGAGTTCTCAGAAACAGATGATGCATACATGACTTGCCTTTCACTAAAGAGTAAGTACCTCAAAAATTAAAAACAAACACAACTCTATTCAGTTTAGTGCTGCAAATTTGCACTAATCCTACTCCCACAGAAGTCAGTGGCATTATAAGATCCTTATTTGGTTGATTTAAAAAAAACTATTATAAATTTATATATATTTTTTACAGTAATTTAAGCATATAGCCTGTGATTCTGTTCTGACTTACACCAGTTTTACACTGGTGTAATATTTTTTTCTTTACTGAAATGTCTACTGATTTATAAAAGGGGAAATGAAAGGAAAATCAGATCCTGAGAATATCCTTTCAGAATATGTTTGTCGCCAACCAGTGACAGCTTCTCAGTGTGAAACAAATTTGATAACATCCATTGTGTATTCATTTTAAAAAACAAACTTTCAGCAGAACAATACTCTTGAGCCCAACAAAAACAATTGTCATTTGATTATACTAATAGTGATTCTTTTTCTATATTACATTTGCTTATTTCATTAACAGAAGTAGTGTTTATCTTCATGTAAACATCCTAATTGCCCACTAGATACCACTAAATGAATTTGTTTCTGGAACTAGGCAAAATCGTTCTGAACACCTATGTGGCCTGATCCTCACCTAGTATCAGTCTAGAGAGCTATACCAAATTACATCAGTTCAGGATCTGGCATTGAATGCTGAGCTCTGGAAGAATTTTAAACCTTTCTTTTTTTTTTTTTTTTTAATGAGAGCAAGGAATCACTTGTTTCTGTTTTCATTTCTTTTCTTTTGGCAGACAATCCCAAAGATACCACTCGTGTTTCTGTTTATGTTCGAATTTTGGATGTTAATGACAATGCCCCGCAGTTTGCCATATTCTATGATACTTTTGTGTGTGAAAATGCAAGAGCTGGACAGGTATGCATTCTGTGAATACTTTAAGCTATTTGGTTTTTGCTATGGCACTCAGTTTTAGGTCATTCTTTAGAAATGCTTGTGAGACCATGCTGCTTGAGAGAGAGTGCTTTTAGTACAGTTTATGAAACAAAATGAAGGCAAAGAATGGCTGTCAGTAAATAAATCTTTAGACCTGCACCATAATACTTTACACTTGAGCTAGCATGTAAATTATCAAATTACTTTTCTTTACTTTTACAGAAATGGCTTTCTACAAGCGCTCTATTCATTTTACTCTTAAGCTTTTGCATCAGTGGATCTGTTTTTTGTTTTGTTGCTTTAGATGCCTAAGCTTATAGGTCTGAAAGATGTGTGTTAATTGGTTTCAGTGTTATCTTCCCAGAAGAAAGCAACATGCTATAAATAATAATTGATGATCAAATTTGAATTATTATTTTTCAAAAGGACGTCAATACTATGGAGTTCAGTTGTACTTTGAATTCATATTTATCATGTTTAGAAACATCAATGTCACACTTACAGTTTTTATGCAAATGACAGTTTATCTCCCAAACATTTTCTGTGGGAGATAAACTTTTTTGTTTGGCTTTTATAGAAATCAAACGAAATAATACAGAAAAATATACTTAAAGTGAAATGACTCTGCTACCCACTGTCCAGTTCCTAGTAGACAGCTTATCCATTAGGGTTGTTGGAAACCCACCAGGTTCCCTATTACTGTCTTGTGTGTTCGACAGCACATTAATCCAAGAATAAAAAATGCCCTTAAAAGTGGCATCAGTGGTACCAGAATGGCATGTCCACATCACAGTACTATTGAAAAGCTTGTGGAGGAGGAATGCAGACTTATCTGAAAATAGTTAATTTCTTGGACACCTTCATTTCCAGATGATTATCCCATTTTATTTATTTATTCTGATTGGTTTTATAACCGTAAATTCACTGGTACTAATTATGCTTATGATGCACACAATTGAATCTCTCTGGGTCATTGCTAGTTTAATGCTATCTTCTTGTATATTAGTTCCTCCTTTTTTTTTTGTTGTTACCATAATTACAAATGATACATAGTCAACTTTAGACCTCGCTGAATAGTCCTCCCCACTAATAAGTAACAACTGTTTATCAAAAAATGTGCAATTCTATGCTAGAATATGGTATTTTACGTAGTTAGCTGTTTAATATCTTTATGTGTTTAATATGTGACAATATGTTGACTGGCTTCTTGAAATCTAATGTAGTAAACAAAAGAATTCAGTATATTAATATGTATGTGAGCAATTGTGATAGCATCTAACATGTGCTTGGCATTTTCCAAACCTACAGAAAAACCCCAAAGAGTTTACACTATAAATTCACAAGACAGACAAAAGCATAGACAAACACCATAGAAACATAATGTATAAGTACGAGGTGATGCTGAGTAGGAGTGTTTTCCTCCTCTTATGCTTCTGATTCATCCTTGCTCCACTCCTCGAACTTCCCCTTTATCCTCCACTCTCCAACTACCCACCATATAATCAGAGAGACAAACAAACCTACAGCCTGTTAGATGGTGTGCATGGCAAGGGAAGAGTGGAATTCCAGTTATCCTGTGACATCCTGGAGGTGGAGCAGCCTAAACAACCTTTCACCTGCCCACAGCCTGGAAAGGGTCCCTACCACCTTTTGAGAGGGAACAAGCTGTTTCCCCCAGCATGGGCCTCGGAGCAGGGTTTTGGAGTCCTCATGGCCTTATCTGCACCAAGTCTTGAGTAGCTGTTAAATCACTGTGATGGAGGCTTTTAAATTTGGTTTTCATGATCAGCATTCAATAAACCAGAACCGCTTGTCAGATATTAGCCTCTCCTTTACCAAATCTATACAGATGGACTCCCTTATCATATGTGCAAATATTATACCTGAAAAATATATCCATCTAACTGGCAAATTCATGGATTTTTTTCATCACTAAACTTCTTAAAGTATGTTTTGGGGATGGGTTGTTTTTTTTAGTTGTTGGGTCTCTCTTCTGACTGTCTTAATTTATTGTAGATTATAAAGAATTAGAAAAAAAAGAGCAAGTGTTTGTTCAACTCTTTAGTACATTTCATCCAGATCTACATATGTATATCTTTTTTGTTCTATCAAATATTGTTTTACCGTCTATTTGTTCGTTCTTTGCTCTTGGCATTTTCAAGTATCATATCCAACAGTTTCCCTTATTAGAATTCTCTGATGTCCTTGTTATCATTAGCCTTTTTATTATAAGTTAAGTTCAAATAGATCTATTTAAAAATTAACAGTCCTTTCTTTTTAAAGTTGTAGCAATTTTATTTTCTGCCATTCTTCTTCTTTTCTGGATGTATTTATAGGACATTCTTATTGCCTTTGATTCCTTACTAGCATGATATCTTTGCATTTTCTCTGTCATTATTTCTCAGTGATTCATTCACTGTAACATCTTTCTTATTAATCTCTCATGTCTTCCAATTATTTCTTACTTTAGTTCCTTCTGTGACCTTCCTTTCTATTTATATCTCCCATGTGTTTTAAATTCTATTGAGATTAGACTTTTTTCTTCCAGTATTGTGGTCTTTTTAAAACTCTCCAAGCCTTACTCTATTTTGTTTCCAGATAGTGATGCAACTCATGCCACACTAATGTGCCTTTTTCTATGTGTGTGTGTGATGATGATGATGTGATGTGGTATGCAAATAGGGTTTCTGTACACTGAGTAGAATACAGATACACAGAAATCTGCACACCAGATTTTAGATCAGTGGTCCATTTACTCCAGTGGCAAGTACCAGGAATATTTAAGGAACCCCGCAGTGAACTATTTTGGAATAAACTGCTCACAAGGGAAGTTTCTTCCTAATACTGATCAGCTAGTGGGTAGCTTATGTACTGAAATGGTTTATGCCATTCATGATATTTTTACACCTTTGTGATGTTCTCCTCTTATTCGTCTCCTCTCAGGACTTCTCATGGAAATCTTCCCATTCCTCTAATCATTTTCCCCGCCCCTCTGTGATCCACTTATGTTTACCTCCCTCTCTCGAGAAAGTGTATACATGTAGAGTGTACAAGACCTTTGGCTCCACTGCAGATGCTATATACCACTTCAGCAATGAAACGGGGCTGGTGAAGGATATAACAGTGTGAGGAATCACTGGTGGCATTTCCAGATTGCTATATTTTTTTTCTTCTTCTTCTTGGTTTTGTATTTTTCTTGGAAAATCAATAAGCAAAGAATGCAATAAGTAGAACATTGAGATTATCTCACTAATAAGTGACATCATGACAAAGGAATGTATACATGTAACTTTTTTCCCCTTTATGATTTTAGTTTCTGCTTTTTCTTTCAAAAACAAAACAAGGACTGCAAGGTGTCCTTTATTACTTAACAAAATATACTAATAGATACTAATAGTTTAATCTGGCCATGTCTTCCCTAGTTGCTGTTGTTTATGTGACCGTAGTATTTTACAGAAAATGCCATGTGATCTAGGCAGGGGATTTTAAGAAACAGAGAATTTGTGAAACATTTTGAATACTTGAGTCACATAAGCAAGAATAATATTGAACCAAATTTAGTTTATTTGCAGCATATTTGGCAAATCAGTTTTAATATTCAAATTGTCTCTAAATGTAACCACCTATTTTCTTTCATTGCATGTTTTGCAGATACCTTTCTTAATAACAGAGGCAACGGTAACTTTCATGACTATTACAGATACAATATGGAACTGAGCAGGATTTAGCCCACTAAAACACCAACAACATTGAATTAACAATACAAATGTTTGTTTACTTCCAAAAGAGACTAATACAAGAATAACATAATCAGCTGCTTCCTATCGTTCCTATCCTATCTAATAATGTATTTTATGAGCAACTGAAGCTCAGGCTTGACCAATACTTGCATGGGGGAGCTGCAAGAAGTGGTGTTAGTGAGTGAGATGAGACACTTCCATACAGCATGGTGTTACACAGCTCTTTTCTGCTGTAGGTGCTGTAATTCAGATCAGGTGTACAACCAAGGGCCTGACTACCTGTCACTAGAGATCCCATGACACATTTAAAATAGTCAAGTTGTCCTTAGCAAACTGAGGCTGGCTCAGTATGCTGCCCTCCTAAAATTCCCATTAATATTTTATCTGGTTTAATTCCTCCTCCTAAATCTTGTTTAGCAGCATTGTTGATCCAGAATGTGTGCTGTATTTCACTTAAGACATAGCTGTAGCTCACTGATCCCTATTGCTTGGAAAACATATTAGGATTCTTTACTATGAAAGAGTTACATACAGAAAAAAGTGTGTGTGTGTAATATGAACAGAATGCAAGATCCAAAATCAGCAGGAATATTATGATTGGTCCTCATGCCAGTGTCCCAAAATATAGTGTATATATGTAGAAGTATCTCAAGCCAAATTTCATTGTCCTATTGAGTTTGCGTATTGTCAGAAATAAACTTGTTTGAAAGATGCTTTTTTCCCTTAAATGTGACACATTTGTCTTTAACAATTCATTTATGTAACAGTATAATTAAATATATATGGACTTCTTTTTGTCTTGTTCAAGTACTCCAGGAGGTTTATTAAATCTCTTGTGCTTCATTCCTTAAGAATAAAGCCACTAGTTTCCAGATGAGTGGCATGACACTGTAAAGTGCCTCTATGGTGATTATACATATATTTACTATAGAACATTTCATCAAGAGATGCAAAAGCACCTAAAAACTTTAAAGACTGATTAATTATACATACATGTGTAGATATTTTCAAGGATCACTTCATCAATTGCAAATTAACTTGAGGAACTAATCTTATAACTACTCTTTGATTAAAACACAAGAGTGGAAGTGTTAAGTGAACTGTTTTATTGATTTACAATAATGTGATATTGAAGGTTGCCGTAAAATACTTGCAGGCTTTTGGTGATGTAAATGTAGCTGAACGTAATGGGGGGGTGTTCTGGTAGGGAAGAGCTTGAGTACTGAAATCCAGCCTTTGGGGAAGAGAGGCTTCCAGGGAGATGGGGAGCATTTTCTTGGATGCAGAGGTGCCATGTGGTGGGCTCTATTTTGTGGAGAGCTGAGTCCCCTACTTGTCCCCTGGTCAGGGATCAGGAGATTCTTCTGTGGAGCTCTCTTCAAGCCAGCAGTTTCTGCTAATTTCCTTTTAGAAAGCGAGGAGCTGCAGCTGAGAAACTGTTGGGGCTTTGATGAAGCAGGGAGCCAAAGATTCCTTAGCTATATTGGAGCCAGGGCATAGACTGACTGTGACCAGAACCACGACCTTTTCATTTGGGAAAGTGCTTTCAGGAGAAAGGGGGTAACTGAGAGACTTTAATGAGTTTCCTTGACTCTGAGAAGAGATGAAGTGGTCTTATTGTCTAACCAGGGTCACTGACCTCTGGGTATAACAGCTCCAAGTTTTAGCGGAGTTGTGCAACTTGGAATGATCCCAAATTAGAATTGCTCTGCCCCTCGTTGCCATGACGGGATTGATTTACTGGACCATCAGAGTGCTGTCCCTGGCTTCAAGATTGTCAAGCACGCCCATGCAAGGAAGTGTCTAGAACTCTGAAATTCAGAGGAGTTTCACACTCCGGGATGGTGTCAATATAAATGTAAGTTAGTTAAGTTTTATTTATTACTGTAAACTGCATAGATTAATTAATTTATTGAAGGGCCCCCCTGCTGATTTAAAGTAGTTGTGATATTTTAATTAATCTCAGTCTGTTATAACATGTTTTTTTCTAAATTGTAATGTAAAGGTGTGTTAAATATAATTAAGAACATAGTGAACATAGTGTTTGTTTGTAATTGGTACTTTTGAGTTAGACCTCTTGCATAGATTAGCTCTGATTTATTCCTGGAGGCTTCCAAGGCACACCAGTGAGCATGCTCCAGCTAGGTTGAAGCATCACCAGGTAAAAATATAAGCAAAAGGATTTTCATGGAGAGGTGAATAGAGTAGGGGTCAGAAACCTTTCAGAAGTGGTGTGCTGAGTCTTCATTTGTTCACTCTAATTTAAGGTTTCATATGCCAGTAATACATTTTGACATTTTTAGAAGGTCTCTTTCTATATTTCAATAATAGATAAATAAACTATTGTTGTATGTAGGGTAATAAGGTTTTTAAAATGTTTAAGAAACTTCATTTATTATTAAATTAAAATGCAGAGCCCCCCGGACCCGGCCAGGACCCGGGCAGCGTGAGTGCCTCTGAAAATCAGCTCATGTGCCACCTTTGGCACACGTGCCATAGGTTGCCTATCCCTTCAACAGAGGATTCCTACTAATCCAACATCACAACTGATATACTCAGGATTTCCTTTACAGTCAACATCATCTGGTAGCCGGTCGCACAAGTGAGTGCTGTCTGATCCTGAGTAACCCAGGAAGGAAAGTGGGGATTAAGGTTGGGGCGGGGGGGGGGGGGGGGGTTGTTTGGAGAAGTATAAAGGAACACAGTTGAGAGAGAGACTAACTAATCTTGTATTGTCAGAGAGTTTGGCCTCTGCAATGTGGAAGGACTGGAGGAGAGAATTGGGGAGTTAGATGAGTGTTTGGAAGGCCACTGAGAGAAGGTTGCCATTGGTAATGCAAAGGATGATATATCTTGACAAGAGTTTTAATGGTGGGAATGATGATAAACAGATGCATTTTGGAGATTCTAGAGAGACAAAGCAGGATTTAGCATGTCACAGGAGAGATGTCAACAATGACAAATAGGTTGCAGGCTTGAGGAGCCAGTTGGATTGTATAGATGACAACAGTAATGGAGCAGGGAGGATATGTGAGAAGGTTCTAGAAGAAGTTCCGCTTTGTCCAAGTTGAGCTTGAGGAGACAATGGAACATTGAAGGTGAGATGTCAGTCAGTGGCGAGGTAGTTCTGGTAACCATAAGCATACAGTAGTAACCGAGGCTGTGTGACTGGAAGCAACAAAGATCTCAGATTTACATCTAAGATATGGCACGTGCAGTAACTAAAGACAAGTAAGTTTCAATGACAAACTACACTGGTTCACTGCATACTTAAATAGAAGAATGTCAGGGAATCACCACTACTTCCTGCAATGCCTACAACAGGCTTTCTTTGGACCTCTGCAACCCAAGTACTCTGATGCAGCCTAAGTTATGAGATCTACCCATGATCTCAGATCCCAGTGAGGGGTGATAGAGGTGTATGTGTCTTAGCATTTTAAATATAATTTTTGAGTATCGTGCTAAACCAGGGGTGGGCAAACTTTTTGGCCTGAGGGCCACATTGGGTTTACAAAATTATATGGAGGGCTGGGTAGGGAAGGCCCCGCCCCCAATCCAGCCCCCTCCCACTTTAGGCCCCCTGACTGCTCCCTCAGAATCCCTGACCCATTCAATTCCCCCCCATCCCCTGACTGCCCCTTCCACAGACTCCTAACAACCCCCCAGGACCCCACCCCTTACCCAATTCCCCTGCCTGCCCTGACCCCTATCCACCCTCCCACTCCCTAACTACCACTCCAGAACCCCATCCCCTATCCAACCCACCCTGCTCCCTGACTGCCCCCTCCAGACCACCCCCCCAACCACCACCCGGAATGCCCCCCATCCCTCCTACGCCCCCTTACCATGGGTGCTTGGCCCAGCTCTGGGGGAAGAGGGGGGCCGCGCAGCCCCGGCCTCCCGCAGTGCTGCCCGCACAGTGTGGCTCCAGGGGAGGGGCTCAGCACATAGCCCTGATCCCCCTGCATGGCGCTGCTCCGGGGGAGGGATTGAGCGCACAGCCCTGGCCCCCAGAGTGCCCCACAGAAGTGCGGCTCTAGGGGAGCGGCTCAGCGCGCAGCCCCGACCCCCCCAGAGTGCCGACCGGAGGCTCAAGAGGATGGGCAGGGGCAGCCTCCCCAGCCAGGGGGCCAGATGTGACGGTCCCGCAGGCTGGATCTAGCCTGTGGGCCACAGTTTGCCCACCCTTGTGCTTAACTCTTAATTTACATGATTTTCTGTGCTGAGAAATGGACAAATGAATTTCATTACAAATTTAGAAGTTTTGAAGTGGTTTCCAGTTTGTGGTGCTTGACATTGAACAGTTTTTGTTTCACCCGCATCTTCTACCTTTTTTTTTTTGCCTGAGTACAATCAAATTAAAGTCATGGGGGTTTTCTTTTAACCCCTCTTCCTCTTGCAACTTCCTCAGAATTGGAAGAGTCACAATGGCAGAGTTAGTGTTTCATTTTTGCTTTTGTCAATCTAACTTTTCCAAAGTCAAAGAAGTGTTGAAATGTTAGAGTGCGGGGGAGGGGAATGTCGGGGGAAGGAGATAATGAAAAAAATGTTCTACAGTCAATGTGGCGGGGAGAGGAAATTAAAATGTTCACTTTATTTTTAATTTTTAAACTTTTAAATGAAATACAAATTTCAGTTTTTGAATTTGTAATGTTTATTTTGTTTTGAAATTGACATTTTCCTGTGAAAAATTGTGTCCAGTTCTTTATATATATTTTAAGTGCATTAATTGAATCTGAGTGACTACTGTATATATGTGCTATAAATATGCAGAGAAACATGTAATGGGCAAAGGTAGGTAGCGGTTCAAAATATTATAGGGACGTGGTTGTTTTGATTTTATAAACACTGGGTTTAAACTTTGCTTTACAGTGTTTGGAATCCAAACTCTGGACCAATGAGCTAATTTACTACTTTATTTTTTGCACTTCATCAGAAAAAGAAGCTGCATATAAGATGAAAGGTACATTAGATACCATATTATATGGTATTATTCATACCATAGTTTGGTTTATAAATATGGATTTTTTAAAAAAAGATGGCACTGCTCCTTGAAGTAACCAAATAACTGTATCACAATGACTGCTTGTGTTTGTTTTTCCTTGTCTGCAGCTAATACAGACCATAAGTGCAGTAGACAAAGATGACCCACTTGGCGGACAAAAATTTTTCTTCAGTTTAGCTGCTGTTAACCCAAACTTTACTGTTCAAGATAATGAAGGTAAAAATACAGAGCTTGCCCATGGTATAAGATTTATCTTTAATTTCTAACATATTACAGGTATTTTTCTGAAATGTTTGAACTTGTGTTTGCAAAACTTAAGACCTGTTAACTGGGGGAAAAAAGGACTGGGCCTTTACAGGCCACTGAACCTCATACAGATAGCAGACAAAATTAGTGTTAATACTGTAGAATGGTCTATAACCTTACTGTGCTTATCACCCTTTCTTCTCCTTGTCCATGACAATACTTATGTTATATATAATGGAAAATTGGGTATCATGACAGCTTATATTATTAATTGCAATGTGCTTGTTGGTGGGGGACAATATGATGGAAATAATTTTGTTTATTTTAAAAAGAAGAGTAAAGATTTAAATATTTTACAAAACCCAAAATGTAATCTTATGTTGAAGTAAATCTGGATCAAGATTTCATTTGGTGGATTTACATGTCTTTAAAACATGGTGATTTTGTCATCTTTTGGTTTGGAGAGTGTAACAAACTGAACCTCAAGGAACAATCAGGAGAGTCATGTTAATCCACACTATCAAAAACTAGAAAGAAGTTCAGATTGTGAATCAAGGCTGCAGAGTCTTCATCAGTTATTTATTTATTTATATATTAAAACAATTTCCTAAAAGGGGACACTTGGTTTTAGCCCTAGAAGATGGCGGTGCCTCGCAGCCCCAGTCATACAGCAGAGACCCACAATGCTAGGCTCTGTACAGACAGTCCCTGCCTCAAGAAGCTTCCAATCAAACCAGAAGAGAGATGGAAGCACAAGGAGCAATGAGACAGGTCTGAAGATATCAGACATTTGAAGTCTGAATGCTACAAATTCAGGCTTTCAAAACTGCTTAGAAAACTAGCTGCACTGTTGCCATTGAAATTCATGGGAATTGGGTGTCTAAATCCACTAGGTGACTTTGAAAATAGCACTGCAACCTGATATCTAGGGGTTTTCCAAGGCAAGGAGCAGCATTTTCCATTTTTGGGTAGTTAGGAATCTTCTCCATTCTGACAGTATCAAACTGTTTGTGTCCCCCGAGTGTCACAGGACCTTAAACTATATGAAGCTGCTCAGGAGTCTGGAATGTTTTAGTCTTCCCCATCGCACTGGATTAGTGGGGAGTAGATGAGACAGTTAAAGGCTCGTGATAAATGCTGTCTGTGACACGAACATAATCACTACATGTATTCTATAGATACAGTTAGTACACCATAACCAAAATATAAATTCGCTGAAGTTATATAAAGGACACAGACCTGCACTCATTGGAGGTTTACGTCATCTATGCACATTCAAAAACAAATGACATTGATCTCATCATTAAGCCCTTTTTCTGGAAATAAATGAATTAACATATGCTCTGTAGAGGTAAGCCATAAATGGGAAATGGTAGAGTCTCAACTCTGAAGATAGTTTGGAGGTAGGTAAATACCTACTGTACCCATAAGATTGTCAGCTGTCCTCGATGTGCAGAAGATTTCACTTTATATAATCTTACTTCACCAAGTCAGCTTCAGTTTAAGGTCACAGAATCCTAGACTCAAAAGAAAAGAAAAAGGCTTAGTAAGCCCCTCCCCCCCCCCCAGCTTCCTGCACTCCAGGCCCCAACACTGTGAAAAGTTCCTCTGGCCTATGTACAAACAATAGAGAGTCTGTAACAACTGGTGAAGGGGGAGCAACAGAGAATAACATGTCAAGAACAGGATCTAAATAAAACATCTCATTCTTTTGGGTTGTGGGTGAAAGACAGTGTACAAAAGAGGCTAAATCTAATGTCTGAGTTGGGGAGAAGGGTAAGAGAAGGGCAATGAGGGGAGAATGGGAGCAGAGGAAGCTTGAGCAAAGGGACTGTGTTATTAGTCTTCTGTCTTTGCTCCTTTGTAAAGCTGAATGAAGCTGATGACTCTAAGCCGATAATTACTTTGGGTTTCTTTTTGGTCATTCGTCTTTTCTTTTTTTTTTCCTGACTGTGGCTAGTAAAAAAACTTTTAGAAGTTTGTCTTTTGTTGGGGAAAAGGGACATGACATGAGCACTCATCTGTAGGCCGTTTGGCTTGGGTTAGAATTATGAAATCAGCCAGCATAAAAAGATCTGAAACCAGGGTGGCATCAGATGGGAGGAGCTGTAAAGGAACGGTCTAGAATAAATGCAGTGGAATGTTCTTCACTTCTCTCAGCCTTCTAGCTCAAACCCAGTGTAATATTTTAATAGAGGACAGATTCTGGGGACTACATCGTGCCTATGCAGAGAATGGGCTCTAAGAAAATGTATCTTATAATTTCTAATGATATTCCATTTTTTTTAGATGGGTTACACATTAACTTCAATGAGAAGTCAGCGGGCAGTATAGATAATGCTCATCAAAGAGGAAATTTTCGCCCTTATTTCTTGTTTTTGCATATTTGTTCTCTGCTAGTAGAAACAGCAGCAGCCCTCCTGGAAGCTCTGACTTGCAGGGAGGCTATTTGCACAGCATTTAATGCTACTGTTTACACTACAAATTAATAACAGCATGGTAAGACTCCATACTACTTGACACATATACATTATCTGGAGTACACGCACATGTCTAAACTCTTTAGGAATTTTGATCTTCTGAATTCCCGTGTTAATCAGTCTTCCAGTCACATTTCAGCTTGAGATTCTGAGGAATACAATGCATTGGACAACAGCATGTTGAAGGGAAGAGAGAGGCAAAGCGGCTTTTTAGTCAAGTTTAAATGCCAGTAGAAAAAAGCCTGATCTCAGATGTTAAGGAAGTGAAGTAACATAGCGAACCAAAAACACTGATAAAAATGTTTGTGTATATTATATACAATATGAATTTTATAGTTTTATATTATATATAAAATATATAATTTTTAACTGATATAGATAACACTGCCAGAATTTTGACAAGAAGAAATGGATTCAGTAGACATGAAATAAGCACCTATTTCCTGCCAGTGGTGATATCGGACAATGACTACCCAATCCAGAGTAGCACTGGCACTCTGACTATTCGAGTGTGCACTTGCGACAACCGGGGGAACATGCAGTCCTGTAATGCTGAGGCCTTGCTCCTTCCTGCTGGCCTGAGCACCGGTGCTCTAATTGCCATTCTCCTCTGCATCATTATACTTCTAGGTAAGTTATAGAAAAATGCATTCCTTCCCAAAGGAAGTAATACTTCAGAGATATACAGGCCTGACCAGTTGCAAGCTATGTAGTGATTGTATTTTGTGATATAAGATACAAAAACTACCGTAAAACCGTGGAAACAGCTTATGCTATGATGAACATAGATGTAGTAAAACATTGTTTCAAAGTGACTAGGAATAAAAAAACCTCATGTTGTTGAAACAATTTAAATTTTAGTATGCAAATGGCAGTACCTATATACTTACAGTGAAGTTGTTCCCTTAAAAAAATGGCTAAGAGGGTTGAACTACATAGCAACATTAAATCAATGAACTGGGACTTCATTTTTTGGCAGAGAATTATAAAATGTACTTTTAATCAGCTAAATGATTTGACATACTTTTACCCCTTCACCCATGTGAAATCATTATCTATAATATTTTCTAGGAGGAGACATACTAGAAACAGTTGAGAGCACACAGCAAAGTGATCAGTATTTTTCACCTTAAGGTCACATAGAGAGTCACCCTTCTTAGGGCAGCAGTGCTCCTTTCTCTATGAACGGATGGAGTTTACCCCCTGAAACCAGTAGATCTTGTGAGAACTAAATAGAGGCCAGACCACTCCTGAAGTGCTTTGGTTCCAAAGGGATGAAGTAAAGGTGATAATTTCAGTCTGTGAACACACAAGAAAAGCCTGGCCCATGACCAATGTTATTTTATGTAAACTTTATTTACTTTGCCATGGAATTCCTGAAAATACTTTGTTTATTATGCTAACATTTAAAATATTAAAATTCAGGTTTGGTGTGTTGTATTGATAATAGATGTACTTTTTTTTAGTTCTGTCATGCACATGGGGGGAAAAAAGCCCAGGGAATATTATGCAAAGGGCCAAATTTTGCCCACAACACTGGTAAATCCAGAGTAACTTCAGCTGATTCAGTTCAGTGCAATAGGTTAGAACCTGATGGAATTTGTTTGTACAGACTCTTAGTCCTCAAATAAGAAAATTACATTTAAGTTATTTTCTATCATGTATTTCATAAGTCTTTCCCTTTTCTTATACAGTGAGCTTTAGTGCAATTGAGCCTTTACCACTAGTGATAGTGCAGTGTTTTAGGAAACCTAAATGTCCTAAATTTTAAATGTGAAGTTTAATGTCTCCTGTGGAGTATAGGGGAGTGAACAAATTTTGGAAAAAATTGTAAAGGTTCTTGATAGTACTAAAAACCTTAGTCTGCATGTAGAAATATCTTATGATAGTTTGATTTATCAGGGGTGATTATGTTACAAATGGAAATAAAATCAACTGATGCCTTAGTAATAATAAAGGACAGGTATTTTTAGGAACATACAAAATCACCACAACGGTTTGTCTTATGCAAAATTGCCCAATATAATGTTGAAATATTTTTTCAGAAGCCAATTTGGTGAAATGATGTAACTAGCTGTGGAGGAGGAGGGGAGTTGTCTTATTATTTTATATTAATATCATATGCACCTCAGTTTGTCTACTTGATATTATCCTGCCTGACTGTATGGAATTAAATCAAACAAGGCCATTAAGGGGAAAACAAAACAATTTCCAAGATAAGTTATCACCAGAAAATACCAAGGGAAGCTATTCATTGGGAAATCTGTCTGGCTCCAATCAGGCTGTAAGGTTAAGAGTAAACTGCAGGACGACATTCTCTCTCTCTCTCTCTCTCTCTCTCTCCGAGATGGAGACAGTTGGGCTAAGCAGAAACTGTCAAGGAAAGAGTAAAGTTTCGGTGGCAAGCTGTATACACACACTTGTTTAAACCCTTTCTTTGCTAGTTATGTGTCTTTCGCTGATAAGCAATACTTTTTCTTAGGATATAACCACTACATGTATTCTATAGATACACTTAATACACTATAACCAAAATATAAATTCGCTGAAGTTATATAAAGGACACTCCTGCACTCATTGGAACTTTACGTCATCTATACACAGTCAAAAACAAATGACATTGATCTGTTCTCAAAAAATAATAATTGCAGTTAATCACAGAGGGCTAAACCACCCTGAACACGCCCGATCCCGTCTGATCTCGGAAGCTAAGCAGGGTCGGGCCTGGCTAGTACTTGGATGGGAGACCTCCTATGAATACCAGGTGCTGTAGGCTTAACATGGGCATGGGGCTAGCAACTCCACCCCGTAGGGAGCCAACTTGCTACCGAAACACCAACAACAGAGATGGAATGATCTGTGGTTGGTGGCCCATACCCCGGCTGGGGGATGACGGGCAGAGAGAGAGAGAGCAGTTAATCACACTATCAAAAAATAGTGTTATATTGGGGCTAAATTAGCCCCAATCATATTGTATGTATAGCTGGGGTTATTTTTCCCTAGTATGCATTACTTTACATTTATCCGCATTAAATTTCATTTGCCATTTTTAGTATCAGAGGGATAGTCGTGTTAGTCTGGATCTGCAAAAGTGACAAAGTCTTGTAGCACCTTATAGACTAACAGATTTTAGGGATCGTGAGCTTTCATGGGCTAATACCCACTTCATCAGATGAATGTTGTGGAAATCTCCAGAGGCAGGCATAAATATACAGGCAAGAAAACAAGGTAAATTCAATCGGGGTGGGGGGGGGGAAGGGGAATGAAGCCCACTTCCAGCAGGTGATCTGGAGGTGTGAACGCCTAGAGAGGAGAAACTGCTTTTGTAATTGGTGGGCTATTCACAGCTAATATTAAGTAAGTCCAGACCTAATGGTGTTGAATTTGCAGATGAACTGGAGCTCAGCAGTTTCTCTTTGAAGTCTGGTTTTGAAGTTTTTTTGCTGCAGGAAACATCCAAAATATTTAAAGAAATTGTCTTCTGTTATTCTTGGATAGTGTGATTGACTGCAATTAATTTTTTTGAGAACAGATCAATGTCATTTTTGCCCCCTGCCTGCCGGGAATGGAACCCCGCTACTGTGTGACCCCACATTTAGCGCCATGGGATATTTTGGCTCCCATCCTTCGTGTTATAGCAGGGTTCCACTATATTTATGTTCTTCTATGTGTTTGACAATTTTTTCTTTACTATTGTTTCAACTAATTTGCCCAGTACTGATATTAGATTTATTCTCATTGCTGGAATCACCTCTAGAGCCCTTTTTAAATATTGGCATTACTATCTTCCACTCATTGGGTACAGAAACTGATTTAAAGGAAAGTTACAAACCATAGTTAAGAATTCTGCAATTTCACATTTGGTCCCTGTGACTTGTTATAGTGAAGTTCCTCAATTGGTCCCACAACTTCCTCCAGTGATAATTCAATCTGTGACCCTTCCGCAGATTTGTCACCTACAAAAGGTGGTTCAGTTTTGGGAATCTCCCTAATGTCCTCAGCCGTGAAGACTGAAGCAAAGAGTTCATTTAGTTTCTCTGCAATGACTTTATTGTCTTTAAGTGCTCCTTTTGTATCTGAATCATTCAGGGGTCCCACTGGTTGTCCCTATTCAAAGATACAAAAAATATCTTATTCTGAGGGCATCCTGTCATAAGCACAAGGGAGGTTTTACATGGTAAGGTGATGAAAAAACAGGATGGAGTACTGTTTCAGGGACTCTTAAGCTTATCTAGTAAAACTCTTAGGTAAAATAAAGCTATTGTTTCTGCTGAGCTTGCCCCTGAGAAATTGTTAAAGTGAGATCTTTAGTTTATCTATCTTCTTTTCCTTTTTTTTTTAAAGTTATAGTGGTGCTATTTGCTGCTCTGAAGAGGCAGCGAAAGAAAGAGCCTCTCATCCTGTCTAAAGAGGACATCAGAGACAACATTGTGAGTTATAATGATGAAGGAGGTGGAGAGGAAGACACTCAAGCCTTTGATATTGGCACACTGAGAAATCCTGCAGCTATTGAAGATAAGAAGCTCCGACGAGATATTATTCCTGAAACATTATTTATACCACGGAGGACTCCTTCAGCACCAGATAATACAGATGTCCGAGATTTCATTAACCAAAGGCTAAAGGAGCATGATATTGACCCCTCTGCACCACCCTATGATTCACTTGCAACCTACGCCTATGAAGGAAATGATTCTATAGCTGAATCCTTGAGTTCCTTAGACTCGGGTACTACTGAAGGAGACCAAAACTATGATTACCTCAGAGAATGGGGCCCTCGGTTTAATAAGCTAGCTGAAATGTATGGTGGAGGAGAAAGTGACAAAGACACTTCTTAACCTCCAATAGGGTCCATTTGAGAGGAAGTAACTTTACAGACACCTTCTCCACTCAACAATATTTAACATTCAGGAAAATTTTCCTGCCACTCAGCACAATGGTTTTCTTTTTAATTTGTTCATTATCATTCATTCTTTCTAGTAGGATGTCACGGAATATATACGGCATTTTATTTAATCACCTTCCAAGAGCCAAAGCTATGGAAATTCAGTGTTGTCCATTTTAGTAAGTAAAAGTACTTTCAGAAGCTTGAACAGGGTGATATTCCCTTAAGCAACCTCATGTACAAGCCGCTTTTGTTAGGTACATGTCCTACCCTTGCAAGTGCAGCTTTTAAGAAGGCAAAGAAAAAAAAAGTATGTCCAGTTCTGTACATTACAATTTTAAAAAAATGTACATGTGGTGTTAATAAGTGTGATATGCAGCTGGTTTAAAAAAGTTTGTGCAACTTCATTTCATCAAATTCTATCTGCCAATGTTTTATATTTATATTTTTGTATTTATTTTTAAGAAATAAACCAGTTTTTACAACTATGTTGCCTGTTCTGGGAGATGAATTGTGAACCCCTCCCCTCTAAGATGCCTATCTACGTACTCAAAAAGAGAATGCAATTACTCAGGGTGGTCAGATAGCAAAAGTGAAGGATTGGAACAGGGTGTGTGGGGCAGGGGAGAATATGAGCCTCTATATGAAAAAGACCCCAAAATCGGGACTGTTCCTATAAAATTGGGACATCAGGTCACCCTATTGTAACTCCTAACTCCAGCCATTTTTATGTGGTGTATGGTTACCCCAGCATTTTCCACCAAAATTAAGAAGTGAATGTGTTCAGAGGGAGAAGATTGGGGTATCCATTCATTTTATGTGGAAAAAAAACAATCTTTCAATTAAAAAAAATGAGGAGTACTTGTGGCACCTTAGAAACTAACCAATTTATTTGAGCATATGTTTTTATATGATAGAACCCACTTTATCAAATATATAGAGTGGAACATACATACTATGCATCTGATTTAGTGGATTCTAGACCACAAAAGCTTATGCCCAAATAAATTGGTTAGTCTCTAAGGTGCCACAAGTACACCTCATTCTTTTTGTGGATACAGACTAACACGGCTACTACTCTGAAATCTTTCAACTGTGACCAAGAAGGTGGGAAGCAGCACTGCTGGGAAAACAAGTCTATTTCAGGAATATGACTAGTTCATGTGACTAAAAATTTGCAATATTAGACTTTAAATCAGTAGGGCTACTCAAATGCACGAATACTAATTGGGGCTTCAATACCTCTAGTATAGCTTTGCTTTTGCTGGTCCAGAGTCCCATTAAACCACTGAGGTTAATCCAACTATAACAGTTAATGTGGAAAAATAGTTTTAAAAAGTTGCCTCCTTTTTGTTAAGGCACCTAAACTGATTACAAAGTTATAGTTTAGTAGATTGTCTAATTTAAAGGTGAATTTCCTCTTCAAAAGGATTACAGACTGACAGCACTGAAAATATCTGTCCTCAGGACAGGCACACCTGCCCCCTCCATTTTTACTAAAATGTCTTAGTTGAGTTCTAATATCTTCCAGTGGTCAAATAATAATGTAGGAAACTCAAGAGTAATAACAGTGTCTAACAATTACAGAGTAGAGCAAGTACTCAAGAGATCTTGGTTCTCTGACTCTCCCTCAAACTTTAGATTATACAAAATTCAACAAGTATTGTAACAATATTAGCTTTTGGAGAGATGCAACATGACATTCGTATTACAGCACAAATCTCTTTTCCTTAATAGGGTGCTTAAAACCAGTGCAATAAAGAAGATAAAAGGTAGGCAGTCATTATAGTTCCTTCAGTGTAGAAAGGTAAAACTTTTAATGAGTTAAATCTCTGAATTGTGAAAAAAAATGCAGATTGATTCCACCCTTGATTCCCTTTATTTAAATTGATTTTACCACATGCAGAATGCAGAGTGATGTAGAGCATTTTCAATTTTATCTGCTAGAAAATGTTAAAAATAATTAGTTTGAAGCTATTTTAATCATTTAAACAGTACCCTTTTCCATAGTTATTTTGACACAACACACAAAAGCTGATGTGCCTTCTAGTTTTAGAAAAAAAATATCTACTCAGTTACAGTGATATAAAAAAAAAGACTTTAATGGTGTTACTATAAGAATAATTTTGCTCTTTGTCTACCATCCCATTTGTGGTTTATACATGCAACTTACCCATAAGTCATCTGCAGAACTGAGTAAATTCCAAATGTGGAAGATTAAAGTTTCTTTGAGGCAACTTTTATTCTCATACACATTTCCCTGTAATAGCAAGAACACCACCACTAATTTAATCTCAAGTGGACACAATACCCTAAGATCAAGTTCAAATCGTATCCTCCATTTACAGATGACTTGATATCAGTAAGTCTTCATTTAATATAAAGGGGAGTTGCATGTACAACACAGAAGAAGTGAGGATGTATGTGTAGCTTGTATATACATGACTGCATAGAAGAAATATATAATTGCACATTTGGATCCAAGTCAAACCTATGCTAATATAAATCCAGCCAGTCCTTCTGTATAGTGCTCATTCAAAAAGAGTTCCAGCATTTAGTTAGCAAACAGGAAAAATTACTCTTTAAACACGTGCAATATTTTGATTTGCATTACAATATTTATGAAGATCAACAGAGAATAAATGCTTCTTCATCACTGCAAAAATATTGAGAACACTTTCCCTGATGAAAAACGTAGCACAATTGTTGAGTACTAAAATGCAAGAAGGAAGTGGAACTAAAAATACAGTTTTTACCTGTTAGGGATCCTGTTAGCCACAATCTTTCTGTTAGTAGCCTTAGAAAATAGTTATTAAAATAAAGTATACATAGCCAAAATTCACACAAAAGTATGCAGGGAACGAGTAATCATGGATCCAGATTATATGTCAAAATAACTCAGTCAAATTTGTCAACATTCGTATAGCATGTAAGACAGAGCCCAGATTTAATAAAAATATAATTTGTTGTTGTTGAGGCAGTTGTGTGTGCTCATATGACATAAACGATCATAGAGGACACCAACACAACACAGCAAAAATACCTACAAATTGCAGTGAAGGTGGAACTTCAAAAGGTTTACAGGTTAGTTCAGCTAAGTATCCAAGAATTCAGCTACTCATCTAAACTCTATCAACCTATGGCCCCCAACCACTGAGCTTTGTCCCCAACTTAATCTCCCACCAACTCCTCTATTACAGGGAACAGGGTGGGAAATGGGAAAATTTTAAAATAAGATCTTCTCATGGACCTACCTCCTTTTCTCAGTGTTTTACCAAATGACAACACAGATTCATTGTGCCTATCTTGTGGTGTCTTCAGGAGGAAGGGATGATAACAAGCCAAGGGCAGGAAATGTGCTCCACTGCACAGTTCCACCTACAGGCATCAATTCTTTCCCAATCTATTCATTATCAGCTCCATGCTGATATCAATCAATCCATCCATCCACCTACTTACTAAAAGTGAATCAGCATCTTCACATCCATCCATTTATATTGCCTCCTGTCAGGGCTAATTCCCCACTGGCACTTCAAGTGCAGCAGGTGGGAGCCCGCAAGAATTCTAAAAATTAATACTGGCCAATCCTGAAGAACCCCTTTGAGAGCCCAGGAAGGTACACTTGGGAATTCCTTCCTGTGGGGTATCCTCAAGCCCTTTTACCCCTCTCCACCCCCACCCCACCCCCGGAAAAAAAAGAAAATATATCTGAAAACTCAAACTACCGATAGATTTTAAAAGAGCAACTATACGGATTAAACACTAATAATAGCTTTCTTGAAGTCCAGCTTAAAGGTTACAAGCAAAACAAAAGCACCAGGGTTAGCACAGAGGAACTCACAAGCCATAATGAAATAAAAGGGATAAACATAATTGCTTTTTCCTAGACATTTCCCAATCTACTTACTTATATATCTGGGGTTTTAAATTAGTAGTTTCTAGGTATGATATTGGTGATTTTTTCATACCTGGCCCAGGCTTCTTACAGCATAGCTGCCCTGTCCACCTTTCCTTAGGCGAACAACAGACAGACAACAGGGGAGTCCTTTTTTTCCAATTTAAAAAGTTCTAGGTTTCCAACTGGCTCTTCTGGTCAGGTGTCCACTCTGGTCAGGTCTTCCTTTTACCTATGAATGGCAGTGAGACTTTTTAACCCTTTACAGGTAGAGCAATTAGAGAACAGCTACTAAGAGGGATTTTATAGGTACTGGCTTGCTGGGTATCCATAAAAGGGACCACCCTCTTCATTTATCACATCCCGATCCATCTCCTCCACAGTACAGAGAATGTGCCCTTTGTACAAAAAGATCCTTGTGTCAGATTACAGACTCTTCAGCAGTACCGTTCAAACACACGCTATTTGTCATCACTGCTCCCCTCCCTACACCTATCATTTCCCATATGTTATTGAGTTACTGATCCTCTCCAATAATGTCAGTCTCTACTGCCACAAAGGACCTTTGTGCTTTCTCTCATACCTCCCCTCATGGAAAGGCCTGACAAAAACCTCCCAAGCTGCTACACTACTCTTCTTAAAACTTACTTCTCCAATGATGCCTGCCAATTTTTTTGCAGTGGCTATACAGTTCCATTGCTGAGTCCTATGCTTATTACACTAATTACAAACTGTACTGCAGAGAAAGATGGGGCACTGTAAATACAAGAAACATGACTGCACTTTTGCCCCAGTTTGTAGTTTGCAAATTGTCTTGTCCTTCTAGTAAAAGACACGTTCTTTAATAACATTTCCCTGAGTATAGCAAAGGCATGGGCACGCTATTAATGAAATACTTCATTTTTATAAACACTGCTGACAGCCTGATATCAAATCAATCAGTTTTAAAAGGTAAATTAATAAAAGGGTATATGACAGCAACAGATCAGTTAGAGATTATGCTTCTTTTCTTCCTTCCATGAGTGTCAGTGTGAACAAACTATGGTGCTTAATCATGCTAACCTGGTCAGCTAATAGGCCCAGAGCTCACACTGGGCTAACAAAATAGGTTGTATGCAGCTCCAGTATCCTATATGTTTGTGTAACACTCTCCATTCAATTCTCAGTTGTTATAGAGCAGACAGCAAGCAGCTGTCACCATAGGGATGTCACAGTTGGTCAGTGTTATTTTGCTCCATGTAGTCAACTCCATCACTTCTCCAGTTCGTCAAAGGCATACCTGGATGGTGAAGGGAAAGCCAAAGTACTTTCATCAACATCCTCATAACCTAGGAAGCAAAGGGCAGACCAAGGAAGCATAGCATAAAACCAACCAATTCAAACAAACAGATATTTCAAAGGTATTTCACCCCATTTTTAAAAAATGGTCCTATTTTCATTCAAACATTCATTCACCTAAAAATGTGGGTGTTCAAAATTTGCATTTTTTAAAAGGAATTTATTGTAATGTCAAATCTAAAAAAAAAATCCCCAATCTCATGTTGCCAAGGTAGTCCTTCAGAACTAGCAATTTACAAAAAATACCCAAAGAATACAAAATGAAACAAAAAGCCAAAACAAAACATTTTGAAGGATAGATGGTCTATTTTTTTTCATTGAACATTTTCATTGACATTAAAAATACCCCATAATTATTCTGACTACAAATTAAATGGTTTCATGAAAACTTATGTTTAAAAAAGAAGCAAATTTTGATTAGTTGTGTTTTATTTATCATTTCATTTTAAATTTAAACAAGCTTGACTAATAGTCCTGCTGTTCTGGGGTAAGGTGGGAACAATCTCTCTTCCCATATAAACTTTAACATTCTTGTATTACAGACCTGGTCTGGCAAATCAATGTTTACATCCATGAAACATCCTTTGTGATCCACAAGGCTGCATAACCACAAAGTAGTATTATTTAAGCTGTAGAACACTAGGCTGTTTATTAAAGCCAAGAGCTGGGAAGAAAGTTCCATCAATAGATCTAGCACAGTTTTGGAAGTGCTGATTATGTTCAGAGCTTTCAGTTACCTCAGGAACACTGATATTTTTCATCCTGTTGATCCATAGGACATGCTTTAAGCCAATGCACACCTCCATGACAATATCCCCCACTGTGGACTTCACCCAGCCAAAGAGCTCTTGAGGATGAAGTAATCTGTACTCTTGGCCTGTTTCAATACTGCTATGACAACCTGCTAGTTGGCAGATATAAGTTCTCAACAATGGTAACTTTGCACTATAAGTCTGTTGCCAGCTCCACCATAGAATATAATGAAGTGGGCTTGGTCATAGATTATGATCTATTTCAGGATGGGTGGGTGGGGTTCTGTAGCCTGTGATGTGCAAGAGGTCAGACTAAATGATCATGATGGTCCCTTCTGGCCTCAGTCTATACAGTATTTCAGTTACTTACTTTGAATTAAGACTACCACATCGTAGTACCAGCAGCTGGTAGAGCTTGGCAAAAGATCCCACAAGATAGAGGATGCAGCATCCTAATGTGACTGGAAGGTCTCCAGGATATGAAATTGTAACTACGATTCAGATAATTATGGGATTTTTTTTTACAGGAAATCCCTTAATGCAGAATTGAAATGAGAGTCAAGATTCATTAAAATACCCAGTTTTTGTCACAGGCATCTTCTGCTGAAGCACAATGGGATAGTTTCCCAGAACATCCTTAAAGAGCTTTGTGTAGCTTGAAAGCTTGCCTCTTTCACCAACAGAAATGGGTCCTAAAACATTACGTCACCTACCTTGACTTCCTCTAATCTTGGGACCATTCCTGCAAACAAGCAAACAAACCAGCATCAGGCAGAGAACTAGATGTGAATACAAAACATGGTTGTAATGGCAGAAAAGTTTCTGGATGATCATATGCTGAATCACATTATTTGTAATCGGTTATGCTGACCATGCCTCCAAATAGTTACAAACCACAGTTGTAGTTATAGGGCTGGTCTTCACTACGGAGCGGGATCAACTGCAGATACACAACTTCATTTACATGAATCACGTAGCTGAAGTCTGCGTATCTCCAGCCGACTTACCTGCCATCCTCACGGCAGCGGCAGTCAGCGGCGTGCTCCCTTGTCGACTCCAGCTTGTGCCTCTTGGCGAGCTGGAGTTCCGGAGTCGACGGGGGTGCTGCGGGTGATCGATTTCTCGCGTCTTCACCAGACGAGAAATCAATCACTAACAGATCGATTGCTACCCGCCGATCTGGCGGGTAGTGAAGATAAGCCCATAGTGTGGATGTGCCCAAACTGCGAGCCAATTGTAAACCAATTCAGTGATATTTCAAATGGAATGTTGACCCTGGAGCCTACTGATAGTTTATGTCAATCTTGTTCACTATTTCACTGCTGATGAAAGCACACAAGATGACAAAATCTCATATCATGAAGTTGTGCACAATCTGCTATGAACATCTCATTTAGTAGCAGAAGTTGATGCAACTGTGGTGCATAGAAACAAGTGAGTGCTACATATTGGTAGGGGACATATTTATACACAAATGTGTGCCAACTCCCCCCCTCCACACTAGGCATGTTGGAGCATGTTTCTTTTTCTTCTACTAGTATATTTGATGCATTGACAATAGCAATAAAGCAAAAAGTCAAAGTTACTTCTAAGTTTTCCTCAGCACTTTGGAAGGTCACCTTGAAAAACAAATTGCTGTGGTTAAATCTATATGGCTAGATTGAAAGCATTGTTAGTTTCTGATGTTTGCTTTATTTTTAGTTCAACCTTCAGACTAATTTGAGAAAATTAATCTTAGCAATATAATAACAAATAGAAATTTTAGTTGTATAAAATATCAAGTTCCATACCAAAAATATGGAGAAAACACATTTCATTCTTATTTGTAACAGAATTTTTTAAAATGTCACAGTAACCTTTTAAGATGACAGTTCCAGAAAAAGAACTCTTGACAAGAACTATGCACAATTATGTCAAAGATATATGAAAGCCTTCTGAACATCATCTTCTCAGAGCAGTGACCTGAGCAGCCTCTGTGTAAATGAGCCTGCAAGACAGGGGAAGAAAAAAAAGTGGGTTTTTTTTTTACCCTTAATTACAGCATCTGAGGAATAGATCATATAAAAGCAGTCTTCTGATTCTGAGGACTCAATTGTGCCTCACTCCATGTGTGTACACAGCAGATCTGAGGAGAGAAAGAAGTCTTTCCCCTAATTTACACATCTGTGCATGGGCTGAGGACAATGGCAGCCCTTACATAGCCAAGGACTAATGTCACTGTTGGCACCCACCTGTCCAAAGAACAAAAAAGAAGGGGAAAAGGCTTGGACTCCACCCTCTCTGCACCAGCTACTTTCGTACTGCACCCTCACCAAAGCCTGAAAGAAAGGCTGAAAGCTGATGTATGCCAGGGTCTCACTCTCACCGCAGAAGGGCTGAGTGTTGGAGGAGTTGGTGAACTGTGCCAGGTACATGCCCATGCTCAAAACTCAGTTGAGGGGCCACCAATTAATATTACTGGGGGGACCATTGATCCAGAATGGAGTACAGACTGGTCCACCGGGTTCCCCACCCTCCTCAGGAGATAGCAGATCCCACATCACTTGGTGTCAAGGTGAGACATGAGTGTGAGGAAGAGCACAAGTGTGTACAAATGTTCCCCGGGTACAGTTCAGAGGTAAACCAGCTAGTTGTTGTTCAGTCAACTCAAGTGGCATTTAGGGGTGGCTGTGGAGGCATGCAGGACAGTGGCGTATCAAGCTTTTGAGAGCCAGTGGTAAGAGATGGATGGGAAGCACCCTCCTGCAAGACTCTCTCAAGAAAATCAAGAGAACCAGGAGTCAAGGCTGCCCTCACCTCCTGCAGCACGTGAAAGAGGATAGATGGGGTGAACAGCCCCATGTAATGGCTGGGCACCATAGGGTCCACCTTGTCCCTCCAATCATATTCCAGGAGGATTTCCAAGTCTAATGGTACCAGCAAAGACCATCCTCCAGGACAGAAAGGGTGATTCCACCATCTGCAGTTCTCTAATCGGGGTCCTCTGAGGAGGTCCTCCCCCTCAGCAGCCACTACAGAGTTGGTCACTGAGACTAGCCTCGAGGTCCTGGTGCAAGGAGGACAGTACATAGATGTCTCAGTGGACACTTCTCAGGCACAGATAAAAGAGCTACCCAGTCATACCAGAACACTCTGAGATGGCACAGGAAGGCATGAGACAGCAAGTGCCAGGCTAGACTACCTACTTTGTAAAGGAGTCTCTGCAAGGTCTGTGGGCTTAACGTATGGACCTGGCTACAGATGCATAACATTCTCTGTCCACCCTCCCTCAGGAAGTGGCTCAGGGAACCCACAGAGACCCAGTGCAGCCCCATGAAGAAAAAATCCAGGATCTTCAGGCAGCCATCTGGGGTTTTGGAGGAAGGCTCAAGGTGTTGAACCAGTACCAGAGCATGGACAGGATCAGCTGGTTGATCACCAGCACTGTCACAAGAAGAGAAAGGCCCAGGAACAACCCCATCTGCCTCTGCCACCCGTCAGACACACTAGCATCCAAGTTACTTCAATTTTCCAGGGCGGAGAGATTGATGGCAGAAAGATACACTTCCAGACAGAGCAGTGGACATGTGCCCCACTGGATGGCACACAGTGTGGGTGGGAGAAACCCAGCACAGTACGGGTTCCCCACCATCAAGCCACAATTCTTGTTCCAGGTGAGCCAGGCAGAGTAGGTCACCAAGCAGAAGGCCTAGCAAGTCTCTATCCATGCCATATCTGGATCTCCCAGCTACTGGGCCACAAAGAGCATGTCAT
Organism: Sternotherus odoratus; assembly: GCA_032164245.1. NCBI lineage: Eukaryota > Metazoa > Chordata > Testudines > Kinosternidae > Sternotherus > Sternotherus odoratus. The sequence continues at coordinate 109,847,300 of JAVMKO010000002.1, forward strand.
TGTCATACACAAACAGGACCCCTTAAGTCCCACTCTGAAAGCACCAACCCCATCACTTTCTTGTGGAAAAGACAGAGGAAGGACTTAATATCAATGGTATAAAGCTGGCCAACCAGTGGGGTTGGGATGGGGTCCAGATGGGATGGGGTCCAGATGCAGAGCAGTGAGGCTCGGTGAGTGGGAAGGTCTGTTTGCAGAGGGTCAGGTTTGTCAGGGTGTGGGTTCAAATGGGGTCAGTGGGGGGTGGTTCTGGGTCCATGGGGTGAGGCTTGGTGTGGCAGCCTGGATGCATAGGGCTTGGGAAGATGGGAAAGCAGTGTCCCATGCAGTGACCCCTCCTCCCCACAGCTGATGGGGCCAGGAAGTGGGGTGTATGTGTGGTGCTATCTGCAGCTGGAGAAGTTTCTGTGGATGGGTCTGATCCAGCCCTGGCCACTCCCTTCAGGGAAAGAGGAAGTCCCATCCTCCCCAGCCCAGCCTGGACTAGTAGTTAAGCATGACAAAGGGTAGGAGCCACTGACTGGGACATCCCCAGTCCCACAGTGATTTACCACTGGGCTGGCTGCTCTTGGCAACTGAAACAATGCACCCACGCTGCTGGGAAGGGGTGCATGACAGCTCTTGCAGCTTCCCTTTGGTTTCCTGTCAGTCATTTGTCTATGGGGAAGCAAAGACATCTGCAGGGGATATGAATTCTGCACATGTGCAGTGGTGCATAATTTCCCTAAGAGTGCAATCTGCCACCTTACATAAACACAAAAGTCACAAAACAATTTAGAAGAATAAAAAAAGAATACTGTGTGGGCAAGAGACTTGGCATTATACTTTGAATATGCAAAATGCTTTTAGATTTGTTACTGCAGACATATTAAATACAGTGCCACAATGCAACATTTTTATTTACTCTTATATAAAAGGCAATTTGGTCAAACCTGACAGGATAATTTTTTTCAGTAATTAGGGTGACAGGACTGGAACAGGGATGTCAAAACAAAGAACGCTAATATCAGACAAAATAAAGATCCTCTCTTCCCCAGCTAATACATATTATCCATTCATCTAGTCTCAGATTTATGCAAATGAGTAACCCAGTTTTGCAAATGAGTAACTTTTACCCCATCCAGTTCATGTAACAACTACTTGGCTAGCACCCCTGTGGGTACTCTGCTGCACATGCACAGTGTAATCCAACTGGTGTCTGGGCATTATGCTCAAGCCTTTACATCTTTATTCTTTGTTCCTTCTTAAATAACGTTTTCAGTATTGCTTTTCAAAAGGATAGTGAATGCCACACATTAGCTTTGGGCCCAATAAGAGCCATAGTTTAAGCCCCAGGTGAATAGGTGCTGGAACTATGGGGGCTGCTGTACCCCTTGACTTGAAGTGGTTGCTATCATATGCAGGGCTTATAGTTTGGTTCAGTGGCTCTCACCACTCCCACTAAACAAACTGTTCCAGCACCACTGCCCAGGTATGTACAAAACACATTGGTAGAAACTCTCAAACTTAACAAAAGGTGGAGTAGGAATTATTATTATTTTTTATTACTTGGGGGTTGTATCTCTGAAACCCCAATGACCTCAAATTTGGATCACTAGTCCTATCCTAAATCCTCTTGAGTTTCAAGAGGAAACATCAAGCTTCATGGCACTCTGAGTAGCCCTGCTAATTTTAGAACACTTAGAAGAGTCATACTTTAAAAAGAAAGGGTTTCTCAACCTTAACTAGAGGGGAGCTGATGCTGCCCTATAATCAACTGAAATTACACAGTCTTCTTGAATCACTATCAGCTATTCTCACATTTTAAGCTATTTAATGCATAAAATACTGACCTACGCCATTTATTAAATGAAAAACGATTCTTCATTTAGAAAGAATATGGCATACATTACTTGCCAGGCAGGAGCATGCAGCACTGTAGTTTTCTCCTAGTGCTTAAACCCTGTGACATGAATGAGCAGGAATTCCAGCTGCAAGCAGAGTTTAAGTGTAAAATTATTCTTTTTACAAAATTACACAAGCTCACTAATGAATTCCATTGACTTTTTGTGCCATATGAAATATTAAAATATAAATCTACATGGAGAATAATATGACAATGGGAGGTCATGTTGCATTACTGACTGAGATGGCAGATGGCTTCTTTCATTGCCAGGCTGATTTCATTTCTTTCACATTAGTGAAGGGTGAACCTCAAAGAGTTCAAGTGTTCAATTCAGTTTTGATAAGCACAGAGAAGTGTGAATGATTAAATTTGCATCTTATCTGAACCTCTTTAGGGCCTAATCCTGCAGTTTCTCTGTGCTTTGAACTTCCACTGCATAAATTGAAGAAAGTACGGCCCTAAGTCTGGAAAGATGATTGGAAATATCAAGAGATCTGACTTTCAGATGATTTCCATAGTTCCTGTTTTTAGTTGGGTCAGAAATGCCAACAGAACTAGCTTGCTTGTGATATCTCACTTTAGCATTTCACTCACAAGTCTTGAGCTTTTGGTCTCACCCACATCCAGGAAGTACAGATACAGGCAAACAAAAATAAGCAAACTTTTTATTAGGTCCTAATTTTGGTTCATACCTCAATGATGTCCAGGTTGGGGTGAAGATTTGAGTTAGTTCTGACTTTTATCCCTAATGAGTTCACCCGTCGTGAGAGTCAAGATGTTCCCCATTTTGCTTCACAGCCTGGAGGTGAATGGAGAAGAGCAAGTGGTGGAAATGTCTTCGCAATAAAACAAAAGAGCAGATGATCTGTTGATTGTTCAATCTCTTCCTCAGCTTGCCTCACATTTGTGCAGATCTACAGCTTTGGGGGAAGAGAAAGAGTATGTCAGGGCAGGAGGAGGTCAGAACTGGAAGCAATTGCTCTATGGGGTATGCGATCATCAAATCCCAGTGAAATTCCAAAAGGAATTATGTGGGGGAAGTAAATAACACTGGAAACAGCATCAATTTACCGTAGTGGCATCTTCCCACCCCCACGCGGAACAGGAATGGCACAGGAATGAGGGAGAGATCATAACTTAAGCTTCCCAAGGAATCATACTGCCATATTGCAGAAGCAGCAGCAGTTCAGATTGGTTGTCCCTTTGTGAAAATTCCCTATAGCCATGGCCTCGGAGCTTGCTTTCCTTACAGCTTCTCTGTCCCAGAGGGTATTTGGAAGCTCATGACATTTGCTCTCTCCTTTAGGACAGAATCCAAAGGAGGATGGGAGGAGCATGTAGAATTTCCTTCCTGCCTCCTTCAGGTTGTAGGATGGGAAGTTTACAATTATAACAATTTGGTTAGAATTATATTTTATGTCTTTATAATAACATAAGAAGGGCCATACTGGGTAAGAGCAATGGTCTATCTAATCCAGTATCTGGTCTATCTAATCTTCCAACAGTGGCTAGTGCCAGATGCTTCAGAGGGAGTGAACAGGAGAGAGCAACTTATCTAGTTATCTATTTGCTGCCATTCAGTCCTAGGTTCTAGCAGTCAAAGGTTTTGTGGCACCCAGAACATGGGATTGAATTTTGGCTAATAGCCATTGATGGACATATCCTCCATGAACTTATACAATTCTTTCTTTAAAAAAATATATTTTGGTCTTCACAACATCCTCTCGCAATCAGGTCCATAGGTTGTGTGCAGAAGTATTTCATTTTGTTTGTTTTAAACCTGCTGCCTATTAATTTAATTGGGGGACCCCTGATTCATATGCTATATGAAGGGATAAATAACACATCCCTATTCACTTTCTCCACACCATTCATGATTTTATAGACTCTTTTAGCCTTCTTTTTTCCAAGCTGAAAAGTCCAAGTCTTTTTAACCTCATCTCATACAAAAGTTGTTCTACAGCCCTAATCACTTTTATTGCCCTTCTCTGTATTTTTAAAATGTAAGAGTGGATATAATTGTTCAGACCAAAGGTACATCTGGCCCAGTATCCTATTTTCTGACTGTGGCCAATGCCAGATGCCCCAGAGGGAATGAACAGAACAAGTAATCATTATGTGATCAATCCTCTGTCACCCATTCCCAGCTTCTGGCGAATAGAGGCTAGGCACACCATCCCTGTCCATCTTGGCTAATAACCACTGATGGATCTATCCTCCATGAACTTATCTAGCTCTTTTTTGAACCATCCTATAGTCTTGGCCTTCACAAAATCCTCTGGCAATGAGTTCCACAGGTTGACTATGTGTTGTGTGAAAAAAAAATCTTCCTTTTGTTTGTTGTCTATTAATTTTATTTGGTGACCCCTAGTTCTTGTGTTATGAGAAGGAGTAAAAATAACACTAATTCAAATGGATCTTTCTGAGCTGGGGCAACCAGAACTGCACACAGTATTCAAGATGTGGGAGTACTGTGGATTTATACATTGGCATTATATTTTTTCTCTCTCGTTATCTGTCCCTTTCTTAAAGGTTTCTAACATTCTGTTCACTTTTTTGACTGCTCCTGCAGATTGAGCAAAGTTTTTAAAGAACTACCCAAACTAACTTAAAGATCTCTTTATAGTTGGGATATGTTTTCCAATGTGTATTACTTTGTATTTATTAACATTGAAATTCATTAGTCATTTTCTTGCTCAATCACCTAGTTTCATGAGATCCCTTTTGTAATTCTTCACAGTCCGCTTTGGACTTAACCATCTTGAGTAATATTTTAAGAGCTTAATTGGGAATTGGCATATTTTGCCAGCTCACTGTTTATCTCTTTATCCAGATCATTTATGAATTTTAAACAGCAATGGTCCCACCATAAATCTTTAGGGAACCCCCTATTTATTTCTCTCCCCTGTGACCATATACTCCTTTGTTTCTGATCTTCTCACCACTTACTGATCCATGAGAGAACCTTGCTCTTACCACATATCTCCTAACTTTGCTTAAAAAGCTTTTTTTCTGAGGCTTTATGGAAGTCCAAGTACAATATGTTGACTGGATCACTCTTGTCTACAGGTTTACTGACTCCCTACCCAGAACCCTCAAAGAGTTTTAAAAGGATTGCTGAACCATGATTTCCCTTTACAAAAAGCCATATTGACTCCTCACAACATACTGTGTTCATCCAAGTGTCTGATAATTTTGTTCTTTATTATGGTTTCAACCAATTTGCCTAGTACTGAAGAAAAATTGTGCTGGCTACTGGCAAATGATAATGCCATGCCATTTCTATAATACATTATCATTTTTATTAGGATATTGCCAATAATCTGTGATAAAATTACCATCTTGCTTCCCACACTTCTAGTTGCATCATATTTCAGTACCGTACATTTGAAAAATGGGACCAGAGTATAATACATTGATCTTAGATTGTCAAGCAGATCTTATAACATTTTCCAATATTTTGGAATGCCTATGATCTCTCATTAAAGCACGTAAATTCACATTCCCATCTTTGTTTAAGAGAATGAGATTCACAAGTATAAGTAGGTCAAGAAAGATAGACACAAAATTGTATGCAATCTGAGAGAAAGATAAAAATTGGTATTGAAAGAGCCCTAGAAGATGGCTCCAATGTTTTTCACAAGCAAGACAACTTGAAACAATGCTACATTTAGATTGCGGATTGCTTCCCTAGCTAAAATCATTCTACAAATACAATGAAATCTGATACATCCTCCAGATATAAATCTGTGAGTAATCCCAATCAATTCTCAATTAAGGAATTTATCCTACAATTTTATTTTCACATTTTGTTTCAGGTGGAACAATAGGTTAGCTCTGGGCAAAATGTATATCAACATATATGCACTCACCCAAGCATCCTATCTATAGTTTTACATTAAGTTTAGTAATTTTGAAGTTTGGGGCAACTAAACAGACTGGATTAAAACATAAAATGTCTAGACCTTTTAAATGTATCTAGGTAAGAAGTGACTCAGTAGATGCAAGACAGGGAGTCAATTTGCAATACAATACACTGCTATATTTAGAAACCTAGAGCCACTTTTTGTTTTATTAGCTTCTGATCTTTCTATTTTAACTTTTTCTTTCCCATAAAAAGGTTTGAACATGTGCTGGATTATTTTAATGTCAGTCAGTGAAATTTTAAGTGAGGCATACTAAGTAAGTAATTCAGCTGCAGAACTGCTATCACGTTGACAGTTTGGGTTCAACCCAACAATGAGAGCACTAATTTGCTCCACATGAGTGGTTGGACAACTAGAATGATATTGTCTTTAACTATATTTTTAGTCCTTCATTTAACAATATACCCAAGCACTTCATGCCCTCTTAGATATAAGAAATTTTATTTATGTAGTAAGGCATTGGGGAAGAATTGGGACAAGGGGAGTGCTTCATTTTTTAAAAATCTATGTTTCAATAAAATTTCATTAAAGTTGCATCAAATTATCTGTTGACTTTTCTGGGTTAGTTAACACTAAACTGATACTATCCAAAATGCCTTATCTTCCACTCTCTACACTGCAACTTCCGCAATTCTACAAGAGGCTCCAAGACTATTATAGATAATAATGTTGACAATATTCAGCCAGGTCCACACTGGGCCATGAGATACCGCAATCCTTCCAGAAAAATTCCTGATGAAGGAACGTCCTGGAAGGGGTGAGGTTGGGGGGCAGGCCTGTCGTGCAGTGGTGGTTTCTGTCCCTCGGGGTGGCCCTTGCTCTGGGCATTGAAATCTGGTGCAAGGGGTCATAGCATCTCTTAGGTTTGTCCTAATTACCTCTCCATATAACAGACGGACAGACAGGTCAAATCTGAGTGAGTGGCATTGAGACCTGGTGCACATTTTTGCAACGCCACTCAGGTTTGCATCAGGTTGCAACACCACTCACTCAAATTTGGTCTGACCACCCTGCCATCCTGATGGAGGGCCAACTGGGACAAATCTCAGTGGCACAGCAATCCCATGCATTAGGTCACAAGTCCACTCAATCTCACAGGGGCCTCTCAAATGGGGGACTCAGGGCAATCTGCCACTTTCCTCTCCCACCTCCATGTTGCACTGTATGCAGCTCTCTCTAATAACTCTGCCAGGATTAAAAGATTGAGAAATGCTTCAATTACAAGTGTCCCAGAACTGCTTCATTCATTTTCAGATGTATGTGTTATCCTGCCTGTTCCTTTTGCAGGCAAACCTTAACACAGTCATTCTCCACCTTTGTTACTTTGAGACTGAATTCTGTGCCACAAGCTATATAAAAAAACCACCCAGAAGAATCAGTCAGTGCAAAATGCAGCTGACCATATTTTAGCTATGAGAGACTCAGGTAAGGATGTTTGACCCTGCTGAAACCTAGTCACTTTTATAGCCACACAAAATAAACCTTTTGTTCTGGCTTTCTACTGACTGCAAGCCTTTGAATGTCCCAAGAGTCTACTGGATGCTTTCAGATCTCATAGCTGCTGTTCAGGAAAACTAGATCAACTGCTGCACAAGGCTGTGAAATATAGGTTTCCTATGAGAGAAAGATGCTATCTGGTATCATTCTAACCTTTATAGAGTGCCTTTTAAAAATATGGGGATGAATACCTGATAAAGTCAATTAAGTTTCTCCTTTCATAATGTCTATCTTATAAATGGATATAATGACTGATGGACACATCTCCTCTCACTGGGAAGAATAAAGATTAAGAACATTAAAAAGGATGATTTGTTACATAAAACTCAGATTAAGAAGCTTCTTGTTGAAAAAAAAGTTCTTAAAGTCCTTAAGGTAGTTAAAAGATTATTAGGTATTTTTCCCAAAGTAGGATAAAGGAGGTGAAGCTTATTACTGTAATTAGGAGTTTCCTAGGGCAAAGTGTCACACTCAATGTCATTGTACGCCATCCACATAGGTAAAATTATTATTGCAAGTGGGATGATTACCCAGTTTTAGTTTTTCTAATCTCAATATATTGACATTAAATCGAAAACATACAAATAATGAATGTTACTCATTGGAGATTTGACATGTTAGCAGAACAACCGGTGGACAAAGCAACCTCACCTGTGCAAATATATGCCATATACTTGTTGGGCAATCATCTAGGAGCTTCCACTGGTATTAAAAAAGAGTTGCAACTATGAAAAAAAGAAAGAATATATTTTTCATAACAGAAGGTCAATACATTCACCCAATTGTGGAGGTCTTATGTAAAGCCCTTGAAACCACTTACGCACTATGGTGGGGTTATTGGGGGAAGAAGAGGTTTTAGGGAAAATGTCATTATTTGTTAAACATTTCAAGATCAACTTTAACTTCAGTTACACGTATGTAACTTCTACTGGGCCAGAATCTGATCTCATTTTCACCTTGGTAAATTAAAATAACTTATTGGTTTCTATACAGTTGCTCTGGAGTTGCATAGGTGTAACTGAAATAAAAACCTGGTCTTCTGATTTCAGTGGGCATGGCAGGTAAGTAGCTGAGAGTGGAACTTTTCTCTTGATGATATACTTTTTTCACCATAGCTGGATAAGAGACAGCTTAAAATGGTCTACATAGTGTTATGTTCATGGCATAAAAAGAGAGAAGTTAGATAAAAAACATAAAATGTTCTTTCAGGAAGATTGCAAGGTAACACTATTGTATGTCTTAAACTCCAGAACTCTAACACACAGGAATAAAAAAAGAGAGAGAAAAAGCAGGCTGTTCCCTAAGGCAGAAGAGATACAACTCACTACACCTTGACCTAAGCTGGATCTTTGCAGAATGAGTGTTGCCAGTTAGAGCCAGATGGCATGCTTCCTTACAGACCAACCAGCACCAAGAAAACCCTGAGCATCTAAAGTGATAGTTTACAATGTTAATACAGTTTTAAATGCACCACACATATAATGACAAAGAGTCCAGTTGCACCTTAAAGACTAACTAAAGTATTGAAGCATAATACTTCACTGGCCATTGCATGCATCCGACGAAGTGGGTATTAGCCCACGAAAGCTTATGCTTCGATACTTTACTTAGTCTTTAAGGTGCCACAGGACTCTGTCACTTCTACAATTCCAGACTAACATGGCTACCTCTCTGATTCTTGGCACACATGTAATAAGAGTTATATCTAAATATAAGCCCTTTGTCCCACATGAAAGGTCATTTAACACCAAGTTGTTGACCAGCAGATGTAATGTCCCATGAATAGCTTCCTTGCTTTTCATGACACACAAGAAAGAATGTGGGCTCTGACTTTTTTGTGGTTTACTTTGCCTCCTGTTCATCTATTGCTACATACCATGGTGTTGCTCCTTTATTCAGAGTGGATGTAGTCAGCTCTTTTCTATTACATTCAAGCACCTCAAATACCAGCTGCCATGCAAACTGTCTTGAACAAGGGTTGAGTGCCTGTAAACTATATTGCTTTTTTCTACTGTTCATTTATGATGTTTTGGCTCATAACTGAACAGATGTGATCAAATGCAAGGAGAATTACCTGCAGAACTGGCATGCATATAATGCAAATTGCCAGGGTCAAAAATATTTTGCTGGATCCTAGTGCAAGTCTGACTAACTTGTGAGTGAGCATAATGACATCCACACAGATGGGCAAGAATTCAAGTGACTAAGAGGCCACATGTGCACCTCGGTTATGGTTTTCTTCAAAGCCAGATTCCCAGTCAGAAGTGTCTAGCTGTCTACTTATTCCAAATATCATTGATAATGCATGTGGCACTGGTAATCCAATTCCAGACTGGATTAAAATTCTAACATACAAAAACAACAAATACTGTAACCAAGAACTGTACATTGAGTGATGTGTTGGGGATAGACCTGTGGGAGTTTCTACTCTCCACCTCCACTTTTGTATAGTGGTATGAGTTTCCTGAAAAAAAAAAAAGCCTTTCTTGCCATTTTTAAAAAAAATTAATAACAAGGTGTGATACAGTATCAGTCACCTTTCATGTGCATGTATGAAAAATATCTAACATCAGAATCAGGTTAAATGCAAGGTCAGAAATACAACCTAAGCCTGGCCACCCATACCACTAGTGACTCCCATAAAGAAAAATGACAAGGATTACAATGGGTCACTACATTAAATTAATGTTTCCCCTCTGAGAAAGGGATGGGAAACATCAAATGTGGTAGGAAAGAAAACCTTATGGTGGCATAATAGAATAAATGGAATGAACAAAAGAGAGAGCAAGATGGTTACCATTAACAAGAAATGGCTAGTAATAGTGTGGTGAGACACCAAAACAGAGGGACATATGATACACAATTTATTTAGCAATAACCTCAGTTGGATATTAGCCGAGCCTGATTCTGAGGCCTTCTCAACACTACACGGGAAATTTGATCTATGCTACACAATTTGAGTTATGTGAATAACGTAACTCAAATAGACATTGCTTAGGTCTACTTACTGCGGTGTCCACACTATACAATGTTGATGGGAGATGCTCTCCTTTCGGCTCCCACATCTCTTCTCGATTCAGTGGACTACAGGAATCATCAGGAGAGTGATCTAAGGTCAATTTAGTGGGTCTTCACTAGATCCACTAAATCAACTGATGATGCATCAGTCGCCGCTCATCGACCCCCCAATAAGTGTAGGCAGGCCTGAGAAACAAAGGAAACTCACTTCAGGAGATACCATTTTTAGTGCCTATGACAAAACTGTCGTGAATAGCAGGAAATGCTGCTGTTTTATATCTACAGCCTATTACCTTCTCTCCTCACACCTCTGTAATTCTAAACAAGAGAGATATGTATAGACAGAATCTGAGAACCAGCTACAATTCAACCAACTACAGACAATTAGAAGCTGTGATGCAGTAGAAAGGAATGAAAATCAGGCCAGGACACGCTCTCTTCCCTCCCACTTCCAAAATTTAATCCACTATTGGCAAGGCAGTTGTTTTGTTGATGGTGGGTACAGTATTTGTGTAGGAAACAGACGCAGCACGTAGCCCGTTTAAACCAATATGGCAGTAGCATTGGGGAGGAGCTGCTGATACCCCCCCCCCTGTTTCCTTAAGTGATTAACCCTCCAGTGCATTCAGAGAAAATTTAACACTCAAAGTGAGACAAGGTAGCTGCTCTCTGACAGAGGAGCTCTTCAGTTATAAACACTGGACTTGCTGTATCAAGGGCCAGCAGAGCAATAATTTTCAACTGGGTTTCCCAGTGGAGTCAAAGAATATTTATAACCTAATAGCCTTTCACCGGTAACCAGTAGCTATAAACCTGAAGATGGATTGACTACATACACTCAAACTTAGAGCATGTAAACCAACACAAAATTTTCACAGTTCTTTCTCAACAAAGTTTGGGAGTATAGTGTAGTTTGCATACACACTCAAATGATTGTGGGCCAGACGGTCAAAGGAAGTTAGGTGCCTGAAAATGCAGATAGGTACATAGCAGGATTTTCATAAGTTCCTACTCAATTTAGGCACTTCATTCTCATTGAAATCAATAGGAGTAAGGCACCTAACCTGCATCTTTAGGCAACTGAATACCTTTGAAAATCTGTACGGGAGTTTGTATTTAATCCTTATCCCAATCCAAGGTTGTAAGATTAGGCTATACACTTTATGAGACTAGGTTTTCTCATGACTTTTCCGGTACTTTCTGCTGACACTTGGATCAGAAAGGACAGAAGAATCACTATCCCTATCCATTATTTTGGCACTTCTTCAGCCTTTGGTCTCAGCCAGACCAGGTAGTTTAGAGTGTCACAGAAATAAAGAACAGTTAGGAAAAATGTTAAAACTGAGCTTTTCTAAACCTTAGACTGTGACTTGAAGTACTTCCTAGTACAATATTATTCCACAATAGACAGTGTACCTAATTTTTATGCTAAAAATACATCCATTTGAACCTACAGAACTTTAAACTTTCAGTGGAATGTTCATGACAATCAACGGAGGAAAAAGAAATCAGATTTTAAATCTCCCTAGCGTTACTAATAGAGGCAATCAGAAAGTGCTAAATTAATTGTTCATGTGTCTGATCAAGGAGACTTCAGCTGTTTTTAACACCTTCACATGTACAGATGAAGTAAAGGAGAAACTGTATTTACACTATGAAGTCTGAGCACTATGGGAAGTTTCAAAAAGAGATATAACAATTCAAAGTTAAAAGTTTCTCTCTGTGATATCAGATGACATTCAAAATAGACTTTTAGACTTAATTAAGACACATGGTTGAGCAACAGGAATGTTAAGCCATTACAATAATTAAAATTTAAATGCAAAAACATCTGAGTAAATGAACAACCTAGACTAGCATAAAATGACATTAAAAACAATGAGTCTCAGACTAATTACAGGACACAAACTTCTAGTAAGAAATATATAAGACAAAAAAGTGTATGAACTAAAATGGGTGCACGGTGATTATGAAACAGAGGAAGACTGTTGAGTGGTATATCTTCACTTAAATAATAGGTCAACCATCACCACAGTTACAATTTTGTCACATAAATTGTGAATTTGAATGCGGTCCATGAAACCTAGTGGTCCTGTGAGGGGTGTGTAGGGGGTTACAAGTTTGGCTTATCCACCCTCTATCTCCATCTATGTGGGGGTGGACAAGCCAAACCTGAGTGGCACTGAAATCATACTCACCAGCTCACAGTGTCCTACAGGACTGGAGGGAATGGGAGGCAGACCTAGTCCCATGGGACTGGAGCTGCTGCTGTGCAGTGAGTGTGGGGTGGGCATGAGGTGGGCTTGATCTCCAACTCCTCTCCCCTACTCGGGGCCTAACCATTTCTAAGTACCTCCTGGCCTTTCCGTGACTCATCATTTTTTCCCTGAATCTCTGCCTTGAAATTTACTAATAATTTCTGTGCCAAAACCATAGCCTCAACCATGTGAGAAACAAGAAATAAGATTATATATATATATATACACACACTGCCTTTTGGGGCTTATTTCTTCTATGTTATATATATATATATATATATATATATATATATATATATATATATATATATATATATATATATATATGTAATATATATCTATGTAATATATATATATATATATATATATATATGTAATATATATCTATGTAATATATATATCTTCTTATTTCTTCTATGTTATATATATATATATATCTATGTAATATATATATCTTCTTATTTCTTCTATGTAATATATATATATATATATATATATATATATATATATATATATATTATATATATAACTATGTAATATATATATATTCTTATTTCTTCTATGTAATATATATATATATATATATATATAATATATAATACATAGAAGGAATAAACCCCCAAAGGCAGTCCCTTCCAGTTCGGCAGTGAAAAAATCTCATTTGCACAGACAAGAAAAAGTAGCAGAAGTTAAAACTAGTCACAGATCTTTAAGATATCCTTTAATCCCGGTCCACACTTTTTTTTACCATGCTTTTAAAAACAATTTTTAAAGGCAATTTCATCGAAGAGAGTTATGCCATCTGTGTGAATAGCGTAATTTCTTCTGAGGCTCCAATTACAGAATAACTCCACCACCCATCTCTCAGGTGCAGGCCATCGATTAAAGCAGCAATCACGTCCTTTATAGCCAATAAAGATTTAAGAATAGCCAAAAGATTGTATTATGGATAAGGACCTTCAATTCCTCAGTTAGATCCCAAACCCTGAAGATTAGCATCTTCTGAGGATTTTCTAAAATGTTCACTGCACTATGAAAAATTATCCTTAATTAATGCCGCCAAAATGCAACTGACATACACAGTAGATTAGTGAGAATTCATTTTAATTTCCCTTTTAAATGCATCCAATATTTTTTTGCCATATGAGATTCTAGTTCAGTTTCCAAATCCTTAACTGCTTGAAGCTAAGTGTGCTGAAGTATAATTATATTAAGCTATTCTTTGAAATCATATCTAAAGGATTTTATTCTGCTCCTTCCTATACTAGTGTACAACAGGATTAACTCCACTGAAATTAAGAAATAACAGTGTAAAACTGGTGTGACAGAAAAGTCACACCCTTTGAGTTTTTTGTGAATAGACTATCACATGTACAGTAAAACCTCGATTGAACAGACTAATTCAGGTGAGGGGGTGTCCATTAAATCAAAAAGTCCATTATTTAATAAAATTTTTAAAAAACCGAGCTGTCGGAGCAGCAGCCCACCCGCCACAGGGTCAGGGCGGTAGCTCCGCAGCCTGCCTGCTGCCGGGACCTGGGCGGCAGCCGGGAGCCGGCAGCCAGCCCGCCCGGGTCCCGGCTGCTGGGACCCGGCAGCCAGCCGGGAGCCGGCAGCCAGCCAGCCCGGGTCCCGGCTGCTGGGACCCGGCAGCCAGCCGGGAGCTGGCAGCCAGCCCACCCGGGTCCCGGCTGCTGGGACCCGGCAGCCAGCCCGCCCGCTGCAGGGAGCCGGGCGGCAGCTGGGACCCGGCAGCCAGCCCGCCCGCTGCAGGGAGCCGGGAGGCAGCCGGGAGCTGGCAGCCAGCCAGCCCACCCGGGTCCCGGCTGCTGGGACCCGGCAGCCAGCCCGCCCGCTGCAGGGAGCCGGGCGGCAGCTGGGACCCGGCAGCCAGCCCGCCCGCTGCAGGGAGCCGGGAGGCAGCCGGGAGCTGGCAGCCAGCCCGCCCGCCCGGGTCCTGGCTGCTGGGAGCCGGGCGGCAGCCAGGAGCCAGCCTGCCCGCCTACTGGCGGGACCCGGGCGGCAGCCAGGAGCCAGCCTGCCCGCCTATTGGCGGGACCCGGGCGGCAGCCAGGAGCCAGCCTGCCCGCCTACTGGCGGGACCCGGGCGGGAGCCGGCAGCCAACCCGCCTGCTGGACCCGGGCGGGAGCCGGCAGCCAGCCTGCCTGCTGGACCCGGTCGGGAGCCGGAATCCAGTCCGCTTGCTGGACCCGGGCGGGAGCCGGAAGCCAGCCCGCCTGCTGCCGGGACCCAGGCGGGAGTCAGGAACCAGCCCGCCTGCTGCCGGGACCGGGGCAGCAGATGGGAGCCAGCAGACGGCTGCCAGCTAAGGGGACCGGGGCTGCAGCAGGGAGGGGTCGCAGTCTGATATGGATCAGAAATTTTGTCCGTTGCATCTGAAGTCCGTTAAATCGAGGTCCGTTAAATCGAGGTTTTACTGTACTGTTCCCCGGATTTTTTTCTTTCCAGAATTTTCTATTCAAACAGTTATTTCAAATTGTCTTAAATAGCTCAATGCTTCTTGTCCATAAACATGTTACAGCTAAACAATGAGAATAGTAGGTACTCAGCAAAAAGAGTTTTGATTTTAGAGAGTTATTTACAGGTATATTACACATGTAACATCTACTTAAAGTAGCCTGGATTACATATTATATTATATAAAGATTATGTTTACAAAGCATTAATAAATGATTAATAACTGCCTTAAGGATCTTTAAGACCTGAGTAGTATTTATAAGTTCCATATATTTATAAGCATATCAGTAGAAGGTGTTATAGATAGTTTTAGGCAGAGGTGAAAGTAAGCCGGTACGCCCTGGTACGGCTTACCGGCAAGAGCCGATGCGCCGTACCGGGGCGGATCAGCTTCCCCGGGTGCAATTTAAAGGGCCTGGGGCTCCAGCAGTGGCTGGAGCCCCAGGCCCTTTAAATTGCTGCGAGAACCCTGGGGAGGCTGTGGTGGGGCTCCGGTAGCTATTTAAAAGGCCTGCAGATGGGCCACCGCTACCGCCCCGGGCCCTTTAAACTGCCCCTGGAGCCCCGCCGCAGCCTCCCCCGGGCTCCCGCAGTGGGGGCTCCGTGGGCATTTTAAAGGGCCTGGCGCGGTAGCAGCTGCCCAGCCTTGGGCTCTTTAAATAGCTATCTGAGCCACGCCGCAGCCTCTCCAGGCCTCCAGCAAGAGGGCTCCCGTTCCTGTAGAGTCCCGCTGCTAGAGCCCTGGGGAGGCTGAGGCAGGGCTCCGATAGCAATTTAAAGAGCCCGGGGCTGGGCCGCCGCTACTGCCCCGGGCCCTTTAAAATGTTGTGGGAGCCCCCCGCAGGGTGTAGGGTCGGGGAGGGGAGTGGGAGGGAGGCCGTTTGGCAGTACGGGGGCTGGCTCTGTCCCCAGACCCGCCCCTTCTGACCAAGGCCCCGCCCCGTCCGGGGGCGGAGCTAGCCCCATCCCAGTCCCTGTACCAGTAAAAAGCATGTGTTACTTTCACCCCTGGTTTTAGGCCATTGTTAAATGCAACAGAGTGATCTTTTAGACCCTTTACCAATTAATTATCCATTCATTAAACCATATATTAATCTTTTATGAGCTATTTTTGAATATACACTTAATATAAAGTGTGACTATAGCATGCATATATCTAGAAACTAAGATCCTCTTTACTCAGCTGTAGGCTGATTTGGAAATTTTGGCCATAGGATTTTTGGTTTGAGATTATTATAAAACAACTTGCACACACGAAGGCATGAATGAACAAACAAACAAAATAAACACACACAGGATTTTTCAACATACAATTTTAAACAGGTGTTTCATGCAGCAATGTTACAAAACAAGTAACAATATTTTGGTATTTATTGGAAACTGTACTGTAGATGAAGTTAAATCTAGGACTTTAGTGAATCAATTATGGATCCTTGCTTAAAAATATAAAATGAGAATTGATTAAACTAAAGAACAATACATTGATATAGTGGATGTATTTTCTGAGAAAGTATTTTCAGTGTCCTGAAAATGGAGTACTCAAAAATGTTTAAATGTAAATGCAGTTGACAAAAGACCTGATTTTGTAAGGGTAACAATGTGAATTAGAGATATCTAAAATGAAAGTAACGTACATGATTAGAGTACAATGCTTTCAAAGAGGAGATTACAGAATGTGATGGATTATCATTTAAGAAAAAGAACATAGTGTTACCTACTATAAGAAATGAAATGCTGCAAATTCTATTAAAAGATGTCCAGTAGAGAATAAAGGGAGAAAACCCCCAAACACTAACACAATGTGAAAGAGACTTTAGACTTTGGTCAGACATGCCAATTCAAATGATGTTTCAAAGTGTCTATATATTCACTGAAACAGAAACAGCAACCAAAAGGAACTTTCAATTAGTCATAAGCCAACTGACAGCGCTTGGAGGACTGCGACAATGGAGTTTTTTCACTTTAAGATTAGATAATAATGGATTATTATTCAATTTATTATGCAAAATGCCAACTCTAAAGTACTAAAAGCATAACAGTGGCGAACCACATGCATTCTATTTACAGCAGAGAGGGATGGCCACTAGAGTGAATCCTGAGAATCAACTGTCAAAAAGGACTATACAGAAGGCCAGCAAATCTGGAACCACTCTTAAAAAAAAGGTGCAGAAATGATCCTGAGATACCACGTTAACTCACTTTATCCGTTTATCCATACTTTATTTCACTTAAACAGTGCAACGTGCTACATAAGCAACTAAGGGCTTGTCCTCACTGGGGGGGGGGGGGGGGGGATCAACGGCAGATATGCAACTTCAGCTACGTGAATCATGTAGCTGAAGTTTGCGTATCTACCGCTGACTTACCACTCGTCCCCACGGCGGCGGCAGTTGGCGGCGCACTCCCCCGTCGACTCCAGCTTGCACCTCCCGGCGAGCTGGAGTTCCGGAGTTGACGGGGGAGCCCGGGGCGATCGATTTATCGCATCTTAGCGAGACGCGATAAATCGATCGCCAGAAGATCGATCTCCGGAAGCGCTAGTGAAGACCAGCCCTAAGTGATGGCAATCACTCTGCTGCCATGAAATACAGGTAAATATTACATGCTAGAATATAGCATTTATGCCACAATGCAGAATTGTTCTGATACTGCATAAGTAATAGAAAGATATTTTCTCAGGCAGGCATGACATCTCCTGGAGCGGCTCCATGCACATGTCCCCCAATGAGTTGGTCCTTCTGCTCCCCTAGCAGTGCAGAAGGTAGGTGAGAGTCATGGCCCTATCTCTCCTCCTTCCTCTGCTATTTGGCAAGAAAGGACAGCAGGAAGCAGTGCCTGGACCCACAGGGACTGCGACTGTGAGTGACTCTTGTGCAGCCACAGAATATGGGTGGGGAGGAAAAGCTTCTCACCTGCTCCACCCACAAGAGCCATCACAATCCGGCCCAGGCTCTTGAGTGAGAAGCTAATGGGTTACATTTCTTTTTAAATCCTTAAACTCAAGATCAATGGTCTGGCCACGGCTACAGTTGCTGTTTTCCCATTTTCTCAACTGATGTATTTCCATTGTGAACATGCTCTTGAAAGAGGTTGTAATTGATATGTGACAAAATGGTGTTCTTAAGTAATATACAGCAATACCCCTTCACTAGTCTCATACTCCATTTAGCACTTCGCACATTTAAAGCTGCTTTCATCTCTCAAACTCCTTTTCCCTCCTTATTTTGAAGGTACCAGTGTGGACTGAAACCTTGTCAGAACAGACAAAACTGTTATATATAGAGTACATAAATTATTATTCTGATGGGATTTTGGCATTTTCATCCTTCTCAAACTGGTTTAATTAAACATCATTCACACCTATGACAAGTACAACCGAGTGATATATTGCTAGGCTTTGCCAAAAAATTAATTGAGGCTTTGTTCAACTTAATGTTAGGACAGTTACCTGTAGTTTGGTATATTATTAAAGTATCATCTGCTTTTCTTCTTAAATATTGACAAGTATACTTCTGACTCTATATTATGGCAGTTCACATTAATGTACATTATTCTACTATAAATAAATATACATTTGCAAAAGTCCACCTTTCTTCTTTTTTTATTTCCATATACCATAGTGAAACTGAACCAGCACATACCGTTATACCAATTTTAACCCTTTTGCCACTATGAATTGGATTCCAAGATTCCATGACACAGAGAATTACAGCTGCTTTTTCAGATTGCAGTATAAAATGCTCAATTTTTCTCTTTATGCTGAAACTTCATTTACTAAAAAAGTATTAATGTATTGACATATTTATCCCATTCTACAACATATATTTATTTGTTGTAGTGCAAATTCCTATGTCCATTCTTTCCCTTCATCAACTGAAAAAAAAATTCAGCTCTAGAGAGTGATTAATTTTCAATTAAAATGTGATCCTCTTCTGTTTTTTTTCTGACGTCAGGCATGAACACTGTCGAAGTCTGTGCTCTACCCTGTTTAAACTGAGTCTGAGGATTGTGGTAAAGACACAGTTAGGGTTTTATACTAGATATATTTTCCCTAAGTAAAATAATTTCTATTCAAAACTAAACTCAGTTACAGGGCACATAAAGTAAATTGGAGTCACTCCATCTGAAGAAGTGGGGTTTTTTACCCACAAAAGCTTATGTCCAAATAAATCTGTTAGTCTTTAAAGTGTCACCAGACTCCTCGTTGTTGTTATGGATACAGAGTAACACGGCTACTCCTCTGATATAAAGTACATTATTGTCTATGACTCAAATGATTTCATTAACCTGATGCTGCAAGTAACACCAAAAATGATTAATAATAATCAATTAAACAAACAAAGGTCAAAGGGTCATATGCTGACTAAATGATTTATGAGATACTTCTTAGAGACAAAAACTAAAAAAAAAGATGGGAAAAATGGTTAATATTAATAGCAAAATAAAGAGTAAAAGAAAAGGTTAATCAGGAAATCATATCAACATTCAAACACACTTTGGGCTCAAATGTGCATTTCTAGAGCACTCAGAACTCTATAAAACTCAATGGGAGATTGGAGATGTGCAAATATTATTATAAGTCACATTATGGGGCCCTGTTATGCTTGGCACTGCACAAACACAGAGTAGCAGACAGTCCCTGTTCCAAAGAGGTTTCAAACAACAGTATTTCAAAGCACGGTAAGGAACTTTTAGTGTATGGTAGCAGGATCCACGTGGCGACCTAGTGTATAGCAGGCTAGAGCAGTGTAGATTGACATCCCAACTTATCATACACTATCTCTTCGTATTCACAAGCTCTAAGGAAGAGGCTGTGCAGGAGGGAAAGAGTTGGAGTAAGCAGCCAATGAGCACAAAGCAAAGATAAGTCCAGTAAAAACTGTAGAAAGTTCTCATGTCCAAAGCAGCTTCTGCATCTGATGCTAGGGGCTGCATTCTCTGGCTGGTTCCATTCTGCAGTTTTCCCCCAGGTCACACTTGGTGGGAGATTCCCTACAGGCACAGATAATCTTGCTGAAAAGTAAGATCCTTTTTGGAAAAGGCAATGTGATATTTTACATATGTACATACATTTAATAAATCTTATGAACTCTGAGGATATTTTAATATTTATCTCCCTGTAACATTTTATTTTCAAATTCTTGATTTTCTTTAACAATATTATTTTTTGGTGTGTATATATACATATATATACACATATTTAACACACATATGTCTATCAATCAGTAAAGCTATGAGTGAATGCTGCAAATCATTCAGAAAAAAAAGTCTATACAATATCTAGGCAGATCATCTCTGACCCTATTGAAGTTTACTACAATGAGATTACAGAAGTAAAATTAAGCATGTGTATAACTGTTTGCAGGGTAAGTTATATATGTATTAAGAACTCCCATAGCGTACTATTTTTAAACTATTTCATTTAGGAAACCACTATTTTTAGGTATAATTTAGATAAGCAATAATATTCCTTCAATCAAGCCTCACTGGTAGGGTGCGGTATGCCTTGAACAAAAAAAGGAACCAAAAATTCCCCAAAGATGCCATTGAAAAATTCAATCAACAACAAAAAAACCAGCTGAAGTCTAGTATACAGTCAAGGTACTGAGGTAAAAGGATGTATTCTGAAATTCATAATCTCAGTTATCTAAAGTGTATGACTTGAATATGTGGCAGAACTTTCAGCTCCCAACCCTTCATGACTGAAATGTTTGACATAGATTTTAAGTGCAGTACACAACAAAACTGCAGAGAAAGCTATTATTATTATGTATTGCTGGTATTATGGCAATGCTAAGAGTCCCTAGGCACACAGTCCCTGCACAGTCCCTCATGTAAGATGAGACACAAAAGGTGATAATGTAGAAATTATGTAAGATTCGTATCTTAACACAAATTATGGTTTCAATAAATGCTTGTTCTTAATTTTGCTTGGTTATCTCAGAATTACTTGTCTGTCTAAAATAGCCAGTGTCCCAGAGGCTTACAGTCTAAATAGTAAACCAGAAAAAGGGAAGGATATTATATTATTCCTATTTAACAAATGAAAAATGGAGGTATAGAAAGATCAAGGCCTAGGTTTTTGAAGGTATTTAAGTGCTGTCCCTGTCAGCACCACATGGCTGAACTCCTTCATTGACTCATTGCTTAGCAGAACTTTAAAGCTGGGGCAAGTTTCAGTTAAGTACCAATTTCCCTATTCACTCATGGGGACCATGTAAGTGCCTATATATGGGATTTTTAAAAGCCAGGATGAGCGCTACTTTGCCAAAATGGACATTTTACCCAGGCACAGCAACCTGTACACAGGAACCTGACCAGTCCCTACAAAGAGCTGTCTCTCTGAAACAACAGCTCCACAAAGCATAAACAGCTTTAACTTTTGTGGCTATTACATTTTACAGGGACATTTCCACTACTTGCTGCAATGCTAGATGAAAGAAAAAGGGTCTTATCCCTGAATATGGATCCCTGCTCAGCAGTCCTATAGTATAACCTATCTCTGTGTAACTGAAAATTTTCTACCAACTCACGTTTCTGTCTCTCTGGCTCATGCTCAATCACTATCTCATGCTCACCTGACATTTATTTCCACTGCCACATTTTGCGCACTGCTTTTTGCTGTTGCTTATCAGATGTGATCTATGCCAGATGTTAGAGCCCTGTGTGAGACTTTTTTTAATCCCATTTCTGTCCTGCTCCACAATACTTTAACTCCTGCTAACATAGACATGAAATCTTTTTTTATCCCTCATTTAAATGTAAGTATTAAAACCTTTATTTTTTGTTTTCCCGCAAATTACCGCAGTCTGTTTTTTTCCCCAACCCAATCCCTCCCACAGTGAAGTACATTTTACCCATTCCCACTATTGTATCTGTATATCAAATATGCTCACCCTGGGTAACACCCATCCACAACTAGCCTTTCAGGTACAACAGTGAAGAAGCTAGACGGTGCAACTGGCTCATTTACAAAGAGAACGGACCATGGAAGAGGTTAGCCTTCCCGTGAATGTTTCAGCCAGCCCCTGAGTAATGGCTGCTATGACCTAGCAAGGTATACAAGGACATGTTACCAAACCACATCACACTGAACTCCATTTTGGTATTTTTATTTTCCCATAAACTGGGCAGGGAACTTATCTTAAAACAAAAGGTTTTAAAACATAGGGAGGAACTATATAAAGTGGAGAGTGACATCATGATTTGTCTTCACTCCCCCACAACTTCAACACCTAAAAGACAAAGGACTTGGAATGGGGGAGGGGAACCTAAACTGCAAAGTAAATGCAGTTCGTGTCTTAAGAATATGCAAGCCTGCTTGTATCATCAGTCAGGGTGAGAGAGAACGGATTCAAATACGATCTGGTATTTTAGGTTTATTTACTCAGTAATCTGCTTTGATCTGTTTTCTATCACTTAAATCTATTTTCTGTAGTTAATAAACTTGTTCAATACTTTATCTTAACCAGTGTGTTTTGAGTGAGGTGTCTGGGAAAATCTCAGCTCTTTGAACAAAGGCTGTTGGATATCTTTCTCACATGAAGGTGGAAGTGAATATATTATGATCTAACATTGTACCAATCCCTATACAGTGCAAGGTATAATTCTGGCTTTATACTCCAGCCAGGGGTCAAGGCTGGGGAGCTGGGAAATTGGCTGTTGTATCCTGTCTATCCTTGAGTGGCTTAGGTAAAGCATTCAGGTAGTTCAGTTGGGTGCGTGGTGCCACCTGCTGTTGTGTGGGGTGATGATAGGGTCTGAGAGACTGGCTGAATCACCAGCAAATCAGTGAGAGAGAGAGGCCTGTCCAGATGGGGGATGAGGGTGTACAGTAGTTCCCACTGCTCCCAGACTGCACCGCAGGGATGACAACCCATCACAATTACTACTTATTTGCAAAGTAGCTATGAATTGTTGGTTTAAATTTTGATCATTGTAGTAATAAAGTTGCATTTAAATGCTTGATTTTGACATAGCAGGAAAATGTAAAACCTGCAGTAACTAACAAATAAATCATTCATGCAAGGAAAACAAAAATTTCTTCTGAAAAATTGTTAACACAATTTGGTGAATATCGTGAATATTCCAGCAACAGTAAGAAGATCCTTGCACGTTTGCTTTCAAACTGTTCCTATTTCTGTTTGATATTAGGTTAATTCATATTAGGTTAATGCTGTATTGAACACTTCCAGCTTCTATTTTTAAATTTATAACTTTAATAATATTCCATAGTAAATACATATAACCAATTTCTGGTAGGTTCTGGATTCACCCTTATAAAGCGCACACACATCCTTTAATAAAACAAGGAAGACTTTGTAGCACCTAGAGACTAACCATTTTATCTCAGCATAAGCTTTCGTGGGCTATAGCTCACTTCATCGGATGCATAGAATAGAACAGAAGTAAGATGAATTTATATACACATCTGTAGTGGGCCCGGGTGGGCCCCCTCCGAGCGGGACCCGACTGGAGAGCAAACATGGCGGGCGGAGCTGCGGCGGCCCTGCCCCCTGTCCCGGAAGTATCGTCCGGGACCCGGAAGGATAAAGGGCGGGGCCGGCCGCCAAGAGGGGGTCGTCGACCCAGCGGAGGAGGGAGAGTGACGGCCCGACTGCTGGCGGGCAGGCGAAACTGCCGAGCGGAGCAGCGACCCCGACACAGCGGAGGAGAGGGACTGGCCTGGCGTCCCGGCGGCCACATAACCCTTGGCCGAGGACGCCGGCCCCGAACTCCCTGCGGAGGCGGCCACTGACCCTACCGGATCCGGAGGCGAGCCGGACAAGGCGGCGGCCGAGAGTCCCCCGCAACCCCAGACGACTGGCCCGCAGTCCCGTCAGCCATCTACCCCGACGAGCCGGGAATGGAGTGGAGCCCCGAGGACGTGGGACCCTGAAGGACACCCGGAGTCGTGAGTAGACCGTATCTTCGGGCTGCCGGAGCAGAAACGCCCCGGCGAAAGCCCTATAAGACCTGTACCCTTACTGGCGGCCGGAGTTGGGAATCCCCGGATCATCGCCAACTTAGAGAGACTGTAGCCACGGGCTGCCGGAGCTGAGACGCCCGGCGAAAGCCCTATATAGACTGTACCTTTGCTGGCTGCCTGGGTTAGGAAGCCCAGACAACCGCCAGCCTATAAAGACTGTCGGTACGGGCGGACGGAGCTGAGACACCTGGCTAGAGCCCTATATAGACTGTACCTTTGCTGGCTGCCTGGGTTAGGAAGCCCAGACAACCGCCAGCCTATAAGGACTATACGTGTGGGCGGCCGGAGCTGAGACGCCCCGGCTAGAGCCCCTGGAGACTGTGTATTTGCTGGCTGCCGGAGCAGGAAGCCCGGGCCATCGCCAGCCTATAAAGACTGTATGTACGGGCAGCCGGAGCTGAGACGCCCCGGCTAGAGCCCGATAGAGACTGTGTCTTTGCCGGCAACCCGAGCTAGGAATCCCGAGCCATCACCAGCACCTACGGACTATACGGGTAGCCGGAACAGAGACACCCCGGCTAGAGCCCATAGAACCTGTGCCTTGGCTGGCTGCCTGAGTTCGAGAGCCCAGACCAGAGACAGCCCATAAGACTGTGTGTGTTCGAGGGCGGCGCGAGCGGGGAGGCCACGACTAGAGACCGCCCTTAGAGACGGCGTAGTTACGGATGGCCTGAGCTAAGAAGCTCCGGCCAGAACTTACCTCCCTAAGGCGGTGGAAGCCACCAGCGGGGTGAAGACGCCAGAACCCAGTTAAGCCAGAGGGACCTCCTCCCGGCAGAGGGCGCTCCAAGGGCTGGACGACACTAATTCCCCCAACGGCCAGCAGGGAGCGCCGCTGGGTGAGTCCCCACACGCTTACAACATCCTTTGTAACTTATAATTATTTGTCTTTGTAAGGAATGAGATTATTTAAACTTGAATACTGGTGTTTTTTTAAATAGTTCAAAATAAGAACATTCAGTTGCAGTTAAATTTCTAGAGGAAACTATTTGAAATTATTTTAACATAGAACATACATGCTTTTTTCAGGTATAATGAACTCCCTAAGAAAGATGTATCCAAAAGCTCTTGTGTAAATCATCTTGTTTCTTGAAGTGGATCTGCTGTCAGTTCCCTCATTTGATTAAAAACTGGTATCCTGAAATACTCCAAGAATTGTGCATATCTATGTCTATCTATCTACCTATCTATCTATCATCAGTGTGGGTGTGTGAATGAGTGAAAACTGTTTTTAGAAGAAAAGATAATTATTTTTTATTTAAATGGGCCCAATATCATTTCTGGCTGGGCTGTGTTTAGGGCTCTGGAAGTTGGGGGGTATTGGAAAGAGGTTTTAAGCAGTCTTCACACCTCTTTGTCCCAAACTTTAAGGCTAGTTTGGCCCAGAAAGCTAGTTTATGCACATTTAGGGCTAGTTTCAGCTGATAATGTCCCCTCCGGAGGCCATCACACCTGCTGTGGATCACCAGAGCATAGAAAGCAGTCTGGCCAAACCCATTCTCACGTATACCTCTGCCAGCTCTATGCCACCTAGGGTTTCCCTCAGAGTCTGTGAATCCTCAGCTGCCCAGTCAAAGAGCCATGTCAGGGGCCTAATATGTTAAAACTTCCCCAAAGAAACTTCTTTTTGAATCCACATACATTTTAAAGTATCTAGCAGCTGCATTAAAATAGGATGCAAACTCACAAATATTGCATATTTATAATCAGGCAGGACAAATACCTCGGATAATTTCCCATGGAAACTAGCTCAAAATAAAGTTTAATTATTCCACCTGTGTTCATTCTACTTTTGCATTTGCTTTCTGTGACTATTCTAGCAGACAAGTTCACTGGCAGGATTTCTCTAAAAGCAAAAGTAGAAAAAAAGGTAAAACTCATTCTTAGGCAAATTTCCAAACTATTAACTCACTTTGTGTGCATGAATCTTTGTGCACTTTTTTCAAGCAGTAACACATACAAGCAGACAAATGGATATGCACAAATTCTAAAATCTCCCACGCAGGTTTTAATATCTCTCACTTGCTTGCACAGGAATGCTCAAAAGAAAATGTATGCAGGTGGTTTTGCATACATTTAAAATAACTTTAGTGCTACCCTGGGGCAGTAAGAATCTGCTTAACCACCAGTGCAGGGTTACCCATAATAAATAAACAAACTATGGTTGCTGTGATGCAGCTTATCGCATTAGCCTTTAGGAGCTTTGTAACAGGTTACACAAGAGATTTATTTTTTTTACAGAGACAGGTCATATTGGCCATATGAAGAGAGCAGGGGAACAGGCAAAGACCAATCTCAGGATTGGTCACACACACGGATACCCATAGTGGAACGTCCATAGTGACCACTATTTAAAGAAGAACTACATAACTTTTCATAAATTCTAGAAAGATAACTCAATATTTTAGACCCTCTTCAAATAGAAAATCTTAAACGATAGTGAAAAAAAACAGCAAACTTTTAAAAAGTTATGGAATGGACAGCAGGAGACTAAGCCTATTGAATACAAGCAAGAATGAATTCAATTACTGGATTATAAAAAAAATATTTAGTATGGGTTTGTCAAAAGATTACTTTGCCCCTACACAATGAATAATTGTGTGAGGTGTTGTATTTTAGTAAGGAGACCAAAGGAATATTTGAAACTTCACTAGACAGTTCTAGCCCTAGTTACACCTGTGTGCCTCTCAGTTCCATGGGGTAACACCAATATGTATGTGGACAAAATGCAGTTGAGGTGATTAATTTCTTATTGATGCATGTGTATAACTCCTATTATGTTGAATAGAATCTACGCACACAATGACGGCAGAAGAAACCCTTTCTGGTGAACACTGACATACTTTGACATATCTGCAAACATTTACACACCAGTAGCTACATTAAATTTCTGAGATTAAGCATATAGTTAGTTTATGTGCAGGCTTGCAGGATCAAGGCTCTAATATGTGGTTCATATGGCCATTATTTTATTTCTAATCATGTATTCTAAGAACTGACTCTTGGTTTTAAAATATCATAATTTGACGGTAATAGTGTATTATCTCTGGTAAGCATTGAGATTCTCATAGAACAGAAGAAAAAATCGATTTGATATTTAAATATAAAACACCTCCTTTAAGCAGCCAGAAAATTTCAACTGTAAGGCAAAATTACTTATGGTATAATAATTTAAATACAAAAATGAAGAAAGATCCTGGACTTCCGTTTTGGGCCTTGATAAGCCCTAACATGGGCTATATTTAAAGCTATGCCAGCAGGATATACTGTGTTAACAAAGGCTGACACACAATTTGCCTTGTACTTTCTGATTCTTAATTCTTGTTGAGCCAGAATGAATCAAAATATGTTCTACCTTTTGGTAAAATTTAATATATGCCCTCAAATGATTGGTTTGAAGTACTCTGTCCTGCTGAACTTCTAATGTTAATCTTGTATTTATGGAAGCCTCCTGATAATTCAGCTTGTACCAGTTTAGTATTCAGTTAAGCTTCCGCCATTCAACCTTTCCACCCCAGGAGACAACAGAATTAATTTTCATTGAGTGGGTATCATCTTGTTAAGTACTTCCTCAGCAAACTAACCTTTGTTAAAAAATATTAGAAACACACACTTGGACATGAGGAAGGAGAATAGAAAGAGAGAGAAACTACCAGTACTTTATCCTATTTATTAGCAAGATAATCCTTTTTAAGTTTGCAAGGCCAAGCATTATTTATGCACCCAAAACTTCTTCTAAAGACTCTACATTGGAGTTTTGCATGTTCAGGGATTACTGAATTTTACCTGGAATTTAACATATTAGATTTTAAGAAGAAAATTAGAATATTTCAGTTTTATTCCTATATTTCTTTTCCATAAAACACAAGGAAATTACTTTGAAAATGGCAATTAGTCATGTCAAATGCTTTATGGAGACATGCACTGTTGCTTTAGATTAGAAAGAAATGGTGAAAGAGTGGAGGCACAAGTTTCAGCTCCATAAAGGTAGAGTTCACTTTTGCACTTAAAGCAGGGCTCCAGTCTTTGAGTAAAAAATTGATTTTTCCAGACTCTACAAGAAAAATCTGCTAATTAGTTTAGAAATTACAATTAATTTTAAAATTGGTCCATTAAGGAATTCAGCATCCAGCATCAGACCATTTTTGTTCTGAATGATCTTAATAAGAACAACACAGAAGCTTCAGACTTCCCGTGTAGTTTAACCTCACTGAAATATTATGCATTGTCAACATTTCCAGATGTTTTAGGGATAATGGCAATTTTCTTCTGTTATTCTTCATAACTGGAAGTTTAATGTTCTCCGATAGACAATTGCATGAAGAAGTGCTCTCTTTCAAAATGGCTGCCTTTTCGCATTGCTCATGATCAGGAGTTCATCTATGCCTCCTGTCAGCATAGGGAGCTACAATTCTTCCCAAAGCTTCCCAAGTATGGCCATGTTCTGTGTATGGAATTGCTTTAAATGTGGAGCAAACACTGCTGACCTTAATCACAAAAACAGTCCCACTGAAGTCAAGCTTACCATTCATGGGGGCAAAAAGAGTAAGATCAGGCCTACTGGATGTACCATCTATGTGCACATTGCATTTCTTGGCTTTATTTGGATTTGTATATGGTTTTGGTTTTTTTGTTTGAAGAAATAAAATATTAATTATTTTAAAAAGTTAAATGTAACAAAAGATTTGGAGTTTTCTGTGCACAACATACACAACAGAAGAACCCAAACTGATGAAGTAATAGGCCCGTCATGCAAGATAATCAGAGTTTTTCTCTTTCTCCATGAAGTTCATTCAAGTTGAAGATTCTTAGCACCTACTAGGAAGCTCTCAGCATCTTGCAGGATTTGACTTTAAGACAGTAAAGTCCTTCCCAGATCTGAATCTTGGGGTTATACTGTGTGTCATTTACTCAGGTTAGTGGCACTTGCTCACACAAGTTTTATTAATATGGGTAGCACTTATCTAACTCTTAATACTTCTATACAATGGATGTCATTATGTGTAAATACAATTTGTTTTTGGTCTTTACAACACCATACTGTCCAATTAAGGTTGCTTAGCAATGCTATAGTAATCTATTAAATGCAACTAATGTTAGTTAATACTTGGGTTTCTAGGTTAATTAAAGAAGAAAAAAAAAGATTCCCCACCCCAACCCCCAAACAGAATCAAGTGGTTGCTGCATCTAGGGTATAAAATTAGACTGAGATAGATCCTAGTCTGAAATGGGTTGTAAATCAACCTCCTGTAAAGTGAATATTTTATAGAAGGCATTTGCAAACTAAGGAACCTGACATTTATATAGTAACACATGCATAATTTCCGGCTCATATGTCACATTCTTGAGATGAAAGTAATTTTAAAACACAAGGTCACATAAATATCTGCCAATGTCACTAAACATAAATAAATAAATGAATAAATAAATAATAAAAGGAAAAGGCTAAGAACAATCACACGAAGCAATTTAGCACTTTTCTATTCTGGAAAACATTTAATATCAATGTTCATCTTCACACAGCACCAGGGAGAGAAGGAGGTAATAATCCCTGCTGTAAAACAGAGATAAATTCAAGGTAGATAAATTGTTTCATTGATTTAATGACTGCTATTGTTCATTGGCCAACAAAACAGTTGGAACCATTCTTGCGGGACTATAATATCTCCTATATCTGATAAATGATATGACCAGGACAACCTCAGTCTCAGCAGGAAAGACATTGAAGAAATTGTCAGCATGATTTACATACAAGTTGTCAACAGCATCTGGCTTGCTGTGAGGAAGAATGATGAGCAACAGATGTTTTGAGAAATGTTGCCATCTGCCCTATCTGAATATACATCCCCTGTGAAACAATATGTTTGAATGGTTACAACAGAGATAGCTCTTCCACAAAGACCATAACCTTCTCCTTTTCAGCATTTCTAGTCACAACAACATGAAATATCTCCAAATGCATCCAGCACTGAATTACTTGTCTTCTTGTTAGTGAATAATTATGCCCATCCTCATGGAAAATGAAGGGAGAACAGCTTACTTTGGAGAAAGGTATCCAAGGATGATCTTGTATGTCATGGTCAAAAGTGTCTGTGTCACTTAAGTATTGGCAAAACCTTTTTTTCAAATTTTAGCTATATCCTTGTGACTTTTTAAGTGAACACTACTTCCAGAATATGAAATTTTTAATGACTAATGATATCTCCAAAGATTCTAATTCTGGAACTGACTCTTAAAAGTCAGTCAAATCACATAGAATCATAGAATATTAGGGTTGGAAGGGACCTCTAGTCCAGCCCCCTGCTGAAAGCAAGACCAATCCCCAACTAAATCATTCCAGCCAGGGCTTTATCAAGCCTGACCTTAAAAACTTCTAAGGAAGGTGATTCTACCACCTCCCTAGGTAACCCATTCCAATGCTTAATCACCCTCCTAGTGAAAAAAGTTTTTCCTAATATCCAATCTAAACCTTCCCGACTGCAACTTGAATATCCAATCTAAACCTTCCCAACTGCAACTTGAGTTCCCAACTGTATTAACATTGTGGTTAATACAAAATATCTAAAAAAAGAACAAGGAATACCCTTTGGCACCTTAGAGAATAACAAATTTATTTGTGCATAAGCTTTCATGGGTTTATGCCCAAATAAATTTGTTAGTCTCTAAAATGCCACAAATACACCTTGTTCTTTTTGCGGATACAGACTAACACAGCTACCACACTGAAACAAAATATCTAATTACACTAGTGGTCTCTTATTAAATTTGTTCCTTTGTATCTTCAGATGAACTTTCTTATTCTTTCCCCAAAATCAATCAGTCCAAACACTCATCATTGTTCTATCTCCGTGAAAAAGGGAGGACTGCCTATGTTTTATCTTTCTGTGTTTACATTATTACTAATTGAGGGAAAAACCCAACAACTTCAAGAATGACTTACATACAAATATTTGGGGACATGGCTCCCATATTTCAGTTATGTTGAGAAAGACAATGATCAAGGAATCATTTACCATCATTGGCTCCTCACATTATTGAATATTATCTCTTTTCTTCAATAACTCTTTAGTTGCAACCCTTATTTAAAATTCTTCTGAGGAGGTGATTTCTATTGCCTTTTACTGTGTAACAGTTATGCAGCCCTGTGCATTAATAGCCTTCTGTGATTACTGCAGACTGTGTGTGTCTTGAAATAATAATGATTTAGCATTAAGCAACAAAGATAAAGCCAGGATACACTTCTGAAAGTACAGACACAGAAACAGTGTCACTGTTAAGACAGGTCAGTTTTATGGCCTAACAATTTGGACATATTTTAAAAAGGATTCAGTGCTCTGAACAGACCTGCTAAAGGTAAAAAAAATGGTCAAGTGTTCCAAAACATGAACTGTTTACAGATAAAAACCTATGCAGGGTGTAAAGGTGTTGTGTTTTGCTTTTCCCTCTTCCAGTATGAATACGTACAACACAAAAAGATCAAATGAGTTTTCAAGACATGGAAAAAGGTGGTTATAGATGATTGTTATTGACTGATAGATCATTTTATAAAGTACATTCAAAGATGCTACAGACTCCTCCTAAAGTCACAAGGAGGTTTGATCTAATATGCCAAGTTCTGCTTCAAAGATGATTTTTATTTTTTTATTTATTTATTTGCTGGCAACAGAAGTAGTATCTTAGGGATGGATCTATCTGCCTTAGCAGAATATATGAGTAAGGCTAATTACTCTTCTCCCCTCTCCCACAGGGACAACTTTGATTTTAGAGGTTCCCAAAGTCAGAAGGAAACTAAAAGAATCACTGCTAAAGAAAAAAAAATAAATGATGCTGCTTCAGAATGGTTTTGGTGGGGAACAACAAAATTATCATAAAATAAAGATAAAAGGACTTTGACTTGAGGATGGTAATCCTAAATGAAATCTCTTAATTCAAGTTTATGAAAAAGTTGCTTACTGGCAATATACAAGTATTACCTTCTTCATGTTACATTAGCTAACCTATATAGCAGCCAGCATAGTGAAGAGTGGTTCATCGAAAAACTGAATACAAAATGATCAGCTCAACATGTCTGAAGTGGTATTTAAGTAATAACTAATCACTGGAAATGGGAAAGCACCTGATATCTATTTAGATTTCAATCTGTGGATAGGTTCCTTCACAATCTGAATATTGGCTGGTTGTCAACCAAATAGGAATGTGGCAAGGAAGGTCAGCCAAGAACAAGTCAACCTTCTAGGCTACAATCTGAAGACCCGTAGAAAATGTTTTTGTGACTGTCAGGAAGACTAGGTCTGTTTTGTAAAACAGTTCTGTATAATAAATTGGAAGCAGTTTTAAAAATTAAATTACAGAGTTGTGTATGGGGAAGACAAAATTATCAGACATAATGACACAGGAAAATTATTGATACAAGATATATAAAATGAAGAAGTTAGGAGTACATGTTGTTTAATGAAGGAAACAAATCAGTAGGGATTTTAATCAGGGACATTTTTTGTTTGTTTTCATAGTGGAATCAAACAAACTTTTGGGATAAATAAAGTTTAATCTTTGCCACCAGATTCGCACATAACAGATCGAGTTCTGATTTCACTAATACTAGTGAGTTCAATGGGATTATAGCAGTGAATATAAAAGCATTTTTTGATTTGTAGTAGTTCTAATAAAACAGTTAGTTTAATAATATTTCATCAAGACAAATCAAGAGAAGAAGTTACACATTAAATTGTGGTTCCTTTTTGTTCTAATTTAATGTAATATGAACTGCAGGTTTTTTTCTTAAGCTATGTTCACAATATCACTCAGATTGGTATGATTCTATTTTCATTTAATTTATTGTTTTCTCTCAAGACTAAAGCACGTATTAATGAAGGAATAGAGCTCAGAAGGCCAACCACAGCAGCTATTTAAATAGTGCTATGAGTTGCATGTATGGTGTAAATGAATCAGAAAAAGGGATTAAGTGGTAAAACAGTGTCAATAGTACAGGTTTTGCATTTCGTGAGTAGGGCACTGAGAAAAATTACAATTTCATGGTGGTTGTGCATGTATATCACAAAATTATCTCAATACCATGGTTTTTCCAACAGCAGGGAGCTGGAAGACATCTGTACATGTCCATCTCATGCTCAGTGCAATTTGTAGCTCACAGTCGGGTCATGTTGGAGTAACATGTCACCAAGTTCCCTCTTGAACTGCTGTGATTTACTCTAGCACTTGCAGCCATTTCCCTCCTTTTTGGTGCCCACTAGTGCCCAAGCTGCCTCACCTGCTGTGCACTTGGTGGCCAGTTTTATGTAAGGCAGTGCCACTGCTGCTTAAACATGAGCAGCTGCTATCTCATCAAGGAAATGGAAGCACTTATCAGCCACTTAGTCTTCCCTAAACTGCTACCCCAAAATGACACTGCTACACTTCTTTGAGCTGCACAGAGTACAGGATTGGAACATGCCACTTCCACCTCCCTGCTGTTGGAAAAATTGCAGCAGTTCAGGGGAGACTGAGTGGCAGGGACATACTTCCACCTCCACACACAGACTGCATGGGCTGCTCATGTCTCAAGTGACAATGTGCTGTCTTGCATAAAACTGGCCACCAGGTCTGCAGCAGGTGAAACAGTATGGTGGGCAAGGGGGCACTGAGGGACAGGAAGAAAGAGAGGAAGGAGGAAGTCTGGAGCTGCAGTGGGAGAGACTCGGAAGATGATTTTATGCATAAGAATGTATCAATGAACTTTTGCTAACTGACTTCCATGCGTATGCCATTAAAACCTCAACTTTACATATGACACTATTGTGGATTTAAAAAAAAAAAATCTCAAGGCCCTAAATGAGTGAGCTAAATGAATGCAATTCAACAGGTTTTGTATTCTCTAAGGACCAAACAGAGCATTCAAAATAAGTGGGCACAACTCCTGTTAAAGTCAATGGGAGTGGCATCCACTCACCCCAGGAATTGAGGGTTCCCACAAACGTGGGGGATGGAGCAATACAATTTAAAGTCAGTAGAGACTGTTTTTATTACATCCTCCTGCTTGCTGTGTCTGCTTTTTTTGATACAATAGCTTCTACATCCTCATTATTGGTGTTATACTTCTTTTCCACACTTTCTGAATAAGTTATCACTGCAAGTTATACTCTAGCCATGTTAGTCTGGAATAGCAGAGGTAACAAAGAGTCCTGTGGCACCTTAAAGACTAACTAAAGTATTGAAGCATAAGCTTTCGTGGACTAATACCCACTTCGTCAGATGCAAGCAGTGGAAGTGTCCAGGGGCGGTATAGATAAGTAGGCACGAACCAGGTAGGAGGTAACAAGCTTGTTATCTCAAATCAGGGAGAGTGAGGTATTCCTCTAGCAGCTGAACTGGAGGTGTGAACTCCGAGAGAGGAGAAGCTGCTTAGAGTTCACACCTCCAGTTCAGCTGCTAGAGGAATACCTCACTCTACCTGATTTGAGATAACAAGCTTGTTCAGCCTGATTGGACTAACCTTGTTACCTCCTACCTGGTTCTTGCCTACTTATCTATACCGCCCCTGGACACTTCCACTGCTTGCATCCGATGAAGTGGGTATTAGTCCACGAAAGCTTATGCTTCAATACTTTAGTTAGTCTTTAAGGTGCCACAGGACTCTTTGTTAACTCTTTTCAAAATAACACCACTCTATTATAGAATATCAGGGTTGGAAGGGACCTCAGGAGATCATCTAGTCCAGGGATTGGCAACCTTGGCATGTGGCCCCACAGGGTAAGCACTCTTGGTGGGCCCAGCCAGTTTGGTTACCTGCCATGTCCACAGGTTTAGCCAATTGCGGCTCCTACTGGCCAGTTTGCCGCTCCTCTCCGATGGGGGCTGCAGGAAGCCAAAGTTGCTGATTCATGATCTAGTCCGACTCCCTGCTTAAAGCAGGACCAAACTCCAATGAAAGCATCGAACAGATTTTTGTCCCATATCCCTAAATGTCCCCCTCAAGGATTGAACTCATAACACTAGGTTTAGCAGGCCACTACTCAAACCACTGAGCTATCCCTCCCCCAATATAAAGAAAAAAAAAAGAGAATGAGTTCTGAATATACCCAGAGATTTTTGAGAGAGATTCACTCACTTACTTTGTGCTGTAGTCAGGTTAAGTTGGTCCAGTGAACCAAGACTAGGTGGGAATTAGATGAAGAGCTGATTGCACTCTGAGAAATGGAAGTACATTAAGAATGAAAGGAAAAAAGAAGGAAAGAGGACCTGAATGAATTCAAATGAAGGAAAAAAAGGGGACAGATGGGATGGGAGAAAAGAGTGACGTCCTTAAAATGTTCAGCTAAATTGTGATCCATTTTCAGTAATTATTCAAACTTTCAGTGACTTATCCAAACTGAACCTCCAGAATACTTGACATCCACCTGTCATTAACTAGAACACGTGTCCCAAAGGTAAAAGACTTTAGTCAACTGATATCAATGTGAATTGCTCCCTAGAGAGACATGAAGACAGAGTTTAGAGATTTTCTGAGTCAGACTCCAATTTGGGTTTCATCCATTATGTTGCTCATATAGTAGTTAAAGAAAGACATTTCACTGCAACCTGACATTGTTTTACTTTAAGAACACTACATGTTGTTTTTCAGGACATGTAAAAATCATGCCACGAATCACAGCAGCATACTAACCCCCTAGGAGATCTCATTAAATAAATAGAACAGAAGCATCTTCTAATGTCCCAAATTAAAAAAAAATCAAAAACCTCTCCAAGTCCTATAGAATATATATTAAACACTTTACTGCATTGTTAAATCCCTCATTTTACTTTAATTATGTTACTCAAGGTCAGCTTCCATGTTTTGTGGTCAAAGACAAAGCTACAAAACCTAGGATCAGATCCACCCACAACTCTAATCTCTTTAAAAAATGAAACTGTCAAAACGGTCTTCAGCTTTTGCTATTTGGGTTCTATAGTTACCAGGCCCTCCAACTCTCATATGAAGGATTTTCTCCAGATTGGTATCAGTCCAGTATCTATTTGAGCTGTATCCTCTCCATATTGTGTTGCAGTTGCAAAACATGGACACTCTGCTGCTCAGTCTGGGCACAGCTGGAGGCTTTTCACACAACATGCCAACATCATATATTCGGCATAAAACAGAATGACTTTATTTGAAACCCAGACGTTTAGAGTCTACTGGGGCCATCAACCACAGCCAGCATCTTATGCTTTTCGGACATGTTGCCAGAATGCTGCAAGATGTTCCAGAGAGTGCCGTTCTCTGGGGATACAATTCCACCAACCGAGGAACAGAGGAAACCCAAAGGCAGAGCCCCTTTTGCATGGATGAATCAAGCCTGTTCCAACTTTTGACTTTCAGCCTATCAAACCCTTGTGGCCATACAGGAACAGACCAGATGGCAAACAATCACTACAACCAACCATTCTTCTTTGGAGAATATGATGACAACAATGTAAAATAATTAAAACTGGTCCTCGTTATATTAATCTGGGATAAAATAAAAGGAAATGAATATTTATATAACACTAGCATAAGTGCCCGGCGCTGCTCGGGTCAGTCGGAGGTGGGGAGGTGGCAGACAGCTGACACCCCCTGACCAACCCCAACACCCACCCCTCACCCCTCACCCACCCCGATACCTTCCCACCCCCCCAAGCAAACCCAACACCCCCACGTCACCCCCGACCAAACCCGACACCCCCACCTCACTTACCGTCCCACCAAACCCAACTCAGATCCGTCGCAGGCGGGGAGGGGGCCCAGAGCCGAGGGATTCTGGGGACCTTCGCAGGTGGGGGGCGGCACAGAGCTGATGGATTCTGGGGTTCCGTTTGGAGGGGGGAGGGGCAGAGAACTGAGGGATCTCCGGGGTTCCGTTGGGAGGGGGGAGGGGCAGTGAGCTGAGTGATCTCTGGGGTTCCGTTGGGAGGGGGGAGGGGCAGTGAGCTGAGTGATCTCCAGGGTTCCGTTGGGAGGGGGGAGGGGCAGTGAGCTGAGTGATCTCCGGGGTTCCGTTGGAGGAGGGAGGGGCAGTGAGCTGAGTGATCTCCGGGGTTCCGTTGGGAGGGGGGAGGGTCAGAGAACTGAGGGATCTCCGGGGTTCCGTTGGAGGAGGGAGGGGTGAGCTGAGCGAGTGAGGTGTCTGTTGGAGGGGGGTATTATGACATCATCACCACCTAACCGCCCAGCCGATGTGATTGGCCCTGAAAGACTTTCACCCCTGGGGGGCGTCAGAGGTGAGATCCGAAAATTTTTCGACCCTTACCAGCATCTAGACCCCAAGACCCCTCACTGTACCAAATTTCAAGTCTCTGGCTCAAACGGTGCGGGAGGACTTCGCAGTCATACGTACATACATACATACATACATACATACACCACTTGACTTTTATAGATATAGATTATTGAACACAATCCATCTTCTCACCTCTGATTCTCTTTTAAATTCAGCCCACAAGTTTGTCCTGCTTCAACTATCTAGCCAACAGAACAAATCCTGAGATGAAATCGAAGTTGGGCATTGGGGGCTACCAATTTGCATATAAGTCTGATAAGTCTTTAGTGCATAAAGTATGCACATAGTGGAATACAGCAAATGTAAATAAAAGTTCACTGGTGAACTTGAAATTGAGGACAAGTAGAAGGTTCATTTACATTTCAATCTGGAGAAGAAAACAAGATAAAACCACATCTTTCAGGAATGATAACACTAACAGTGACAGCATGTACAGATTGGATAAACATGGCACACAGATCAAAAAATTCATGAATGGTGGCAAACATTGAATCAAGATGAAAAGACCAAAGAGACAGTGTCCCCAAAACAGATAATTAAAATGTCTTAACATTCATCCATCAAAATACTTTTCAGACTTAAAGGCCACCAAATTTGCAGTTTTATTAAATAGAAGAAAAACATTTTCATCACTTTGTTATTTACAGTGCATTAGTAGCACTAGTGGAAAGTTACCATTTTTTAGGATTGTTATGCAAGCTCTAGCTATTTCCTACAAAAATATACTTTATTGAAAGTGTTTTAGTTCTTTCACTTTTTTTTTTTTTTTTTTACAATGTTGACTTTTAAATATATTGTTACCTTGTTAAACCAGCCTGGCATGAAACTCTTTCCAGAGAGAAAACAATGGCAGCTCTAAAGTGGGAGCAGACATGACATTTAAAACTTTTATTACTATTTAACTACCAACAAAATATTCATGATGGAAGAAGGTCGTATGTTCCTTCAAGGCTACCCACTGACAATATTTAGCTAATATGTTTTGGTATGCACCTTCTATTCTTCTTCTAAACTCCCACTTGTTATATTTTTAGTTCACATCCTCTTATTTCTGAGCCTCTTATCCTCTCAAACAGTTTTGGACATCCATCATTTACATCTCTCAGATCTCAATGCAAATCAACTAGTATGAATCTGAAAAGTGGTAGAAGGGATTCATGATAGTGGATGAATCCAGATCTCCAAAATTTGGTAAGTATGAGAGAAATATTTCAGGATCAACTACAGGGAGCCACAGCCAGGTGTTGGAAGCATAGCTGAAATGTGATTTGATGGCAGCCATTTCTCCACTGATCCATATTCATTTCCTCCCCTAATCCCTTAAGTGCTGAAATACAAATACCAGCAAAATACCAGAATTTTTATATGTATCAAACAGAAGAATCATCACACCCCTAACATAACGCAAGATTTCCTAATCTCTTTTTGTTGTTATACTCTAATGCTTTTACTTATGCAAGTTTTGCCATCTTCATATATACTCCAATACCCTTTTCTCTTTCCATTGACATTCAAAGTGTTCACAATAACTTTGGGTTTTGTCTTGCCATCCTCTCTGAACAAACGTTGTGTTTAGTCTGTCTCTGATGGTCTGTTCCACTAAGGCCTGGGCTACACTAGCGGGGGGGTTCGAACTAAGGTATGCAACTTCAGCTACGCTATTTGGGTAGCTGAAGTCAAAGTACCTTAGTTTGACTTACCTGGCCGTCCGCACGGTGGCAGGTTGACCACGGCAGCTCCCGTCGACTCTGCTTACTCCTCTTGCGGAGCTGGAGTTCTGAAGTCGACGGGAGTGAGGATCAATTTATTGTGTCTAGGCGAGATGTCATAAATCAATCCCCAATTCATCAAACACTAGCCGCCGGAGGAGTGGGTAGTATAGACATATCCTAAGAGTAGCATACTATTGTAACCTGAGAACTCCAGCCCTGATGTGAGAGAAGCTCAACGCTAGAGCTCTTATCATGCATGGGCTGTTGACTGGTGCTGCTCTTCTTATAAAACTGTAATTTATAGTGACTTGTAACTGTGTGTGCATGTAAATTTCCCTTCTATTAGCCAGCATATTTGTTTTAAGTGATGCCAGACATTGGACTAAAAGCTTTACATTTGCCCTATCCCTTCTTATTATTTTTCTGACCAGTGTTTTGTAAAGTTTGTCCATGTAAGGCACACCTATGTTATTTTTTTATGTTAATCTGCAGGAACTCCTACTTAGTCTGTGTCTTACTTTTCCTAGTATCTTGGAAATCAATCTCTATCCTCTTCAGTATTGATTACTCCAACCAATTTAATGTTTTCTGCAAATTTCTTGCTCATTTTTCCTTCCTCCAGGTCATAGTATAAAATCATTGGATTTAACACTGATAGATGTAGCATTCCATTTGCCTTTCTTTCCTACATAATCTACATTTGATTTAATAGTACTCTCTGACACCCATTTCTAAGAATATTTTATCAGTTTAGAATTACTACCATTATACCCAATAGTCTAGGCTTTTACACTGTACTGTTTTTAATGGTTTCTAGAAATCTAAGTAGAGTATGTGTCTGTCTCGACCCAGTCATCTGTCATTGTTACCTCTTCAAAGAAGTTAATCAGATTCATTAAGTGTGACCTTGTTTTTATTAAACCATATTGGCTGTTTATGACCACTATCTATTTGTCCAAATATTCTTCTATTCTGAGATAATTGATAAATAAAAGCTTCCCAATTAGAAACAAGTTCAGCTGTCATTCTCTCATGTTAAGATGTCAGCATCAAAGTAATTTGCCTCCAGTCTCTAAGCAACTGTTATATAAACTAATGAAGTAAGCTGAACTTCTACGGTGCTGGTACCTTTATTTTGTCTGCCATGTATTAGTAATATCTAATGGGAGGTTTTTATATTTATGATATTTTTGGAGCAGGTGGGCTATGAATTTTTGTTTGATCCTTTCTTCTCTACCCTTTCTAATATATTACATAATATTGTATGCAAGTCTGAAATGAAGCTGTTAAAATTACTTGTTTTATCTGTTCTTATATGATGCATATTTTCAATATATTTTGGTTTAGTTTTCTGCCCCTGTAAAATGTATGTGTTGCAAGGCTTGAAAGTGTAACCTTGAGTTCAGATTTTAACTTGAGCCTTTACTGAATGATCTTTTGTCTTTGATTTATTTCATAAATGTTTAGCTATAATTATAATTCTGCCATTTTTGTGGAGCCATAAAACTTCACCCCACTCCTAAGTAAACTTTTCAAGGAGCTCACTGTTGGCATTTATTGTATGATCAGATTCTCAAAAATAGATATGGATAACTGGCTGCATACATTTGTTTGTATGCTTAATTCATGAAAATGAATAATCCCAAATGCCTGCACAATTCAGGCTAAATAGGTGTCCAATATATTGTGTGCATGTAAATATTCTGCATGGGAGAGGCTGGATAATAATAAAGGAATTAATAAATTTTATCACATGACTTCTTATCTTGCTTATGAGCCACTGGTGAAAGACCTCAAAGAGGTGCTGAGAGTCCACGGACACTATATCCACTTATCACTGGATTGCCCTTGTCCAAGTTTGTTGCCACTAAATAATTCTAATAAATTGGTGAGACATAATTTCCTTTTACAGAATTTTCTCTTCCCCAACAAATCATGTTCGTCTATGTTTCTGATAATTCTGTTCTTTACTATAGTTTCAACCAACTTGCCTGGTCCTGAAGTTAGATTTACCAGAATGTAATTGCCAGGATTGCCTCTGGAGCCTTTTTTTAAAATCAGCATCACATTAGCTATACTCCAGTCATCTGACACAGAAGCTTATTTAAGCAATAGGTTATATACCACAGTTAATAGCTCTGCAATTTCATACTGGAGTTTCTTCAGAAGTCTTGGACGAATGCCATTTGGTCTGGATTATTTATTACTGTTAAATTTATCAATTATACTTGAAAAATCTCCTCTATTGACACTATAATCTGGGACAGTTCTTCAAATTTGTCACCTAAAAAGAATGTGTGTGGGAAAGCTCAGGTGTGGGAAACTCCCTTGCATCCTCTGCAGTGAAGACCAATGTAAAGAATTCATTTAAGCCTCTCAACAATGGAGTTGTCTTCCTACGTGCTGCTTTAGCATCTTGATTACCCAGGGACCACACTGATTATTTGATAGGCTTTCTGCTTCCAATGTACTTTAAAGAAATTGCTGTTAGTTTTTGTGTCTTTTGCTCATTGCTCTCCTAATTATACTTTAAACTAGATATTCCAGAGTTCCTTTCTATTTTCCTCAGAAGGATTTATTGAACTTTCATTTTTTTTAAAGAATGCCTTTTTGTCTCTATCCACCTCTTCTACTCTGTTGTTCAGCCAAGGTGGCATTTTTTGGGTCCTTCTGCAGTTTTTTTTTTTTTTAAAATTTATTTTGGGTGTACATTTAATTTGAGCCTCTATTATGGTGTTTTTTAAATGTTTCCTTATAGCTTGCAGGCATGTCACTCTTGCTACTGTGCTTTTTAATATACATTTAAATAGCTTCCTCATTTTTTGTACTTCCCCTTGTTGAAGTTAAATCTCCATTCAAATTAACCTGCAAAGAACATTTTCCTTGTTCATTGATTTGACCACGTCAGCCCGCTCTTTGCATCCCTGCACTGGCTCCCTTTTCTCCATTGCATCAAGGAAAGGTATTATCTTTCAAAGCCTCTCATGTCCTAACCACATCCTACTTACCATCTTTCATTCACTATTGATATGTCAGCTCCCACATCCAGTCAGCCAGTGACATCAGCTTTTATCTCCCACTGGTTAAATTTCTCAACACTCATCTGTATGCTTTCTCCCATATTGTCTCTCAGGCTTAGGTGTAGCTCCCTTAAATAACTGCAAATCAAACTCATTATCTTCTCTCAAACTATCCTTACTTGTGATGTCTACACAAACTTGACAAAGTCCTGTGGCACCTTAAAGACTAACTATAAAGTTTTGAAGCATAAGCTTTCGTGGGCTAATACCCACTTCGTCGGATGCAAGCCTATCTCGAGGACTCTCATTCTGCCCCACCACCCCCACAAACATGATACAATTCTGCGGTGATCTGGAAGCCTACTTTCGCCGTCTCCGACTCAAGGAATACTTTCAAGACAACATGGAACAGCACACTGATACACAGACACCATCCCACCAGCAGCACAAGGAGAAGAACTCCACATGGACTCCTCCTGAGGGTCGAAATGACAGTCTGGACCTATACATAGAATGCTTCCGCCATAACTCTGCTATTCCAGACTAACACGGCTACCTCTCTGATTCTTGACAAACTTGACAAGAGTTAGACACCTGGTTTGATGACACCCTGCTTATTACGTTGACCAATATTGTCTGTTTTCTTGTGCCCCCCATCCATCTCTCTGTTTACACTTGTCTTGTTTTATATTTGGATTGTTAGCTCTCCGGGTTTTTTTTTTTCTATACGTTTGTACAGCACCTAGAAAATCCTAGTTGTTACTGCCATACGAACAACAATAACAGATGATAAATTGGCAGAGTTAAGCCTGAGACTCTGATCTGGCTTTAAATGGGCTAGCTTAGCTTGTTTTAACACTGTTATCCCTTGTTGACACTACCTTTTTCAAAAGTGTAATACATTCTTATCAACAAACCTTTTCTCTTAGGCCAGGGTTGACAGAGCAATGCAAGTCAGGGATCTGACTTTAAGTAACATTTCTCTACCAGCAAAGATTTTCAAAACCAGTATAGCTATTCCAACAAACCTTTTCAGACCTGGCCTTAATCTACACACTGTTTCATTGTCATGAGTTATACGGAAAGCTTTCTTATGTGAGATTATGTTGCTTTCTAGTGACTAGACAAATAAAGAATATCAACCCTAATATTATTCAGAGCTCTTTTTCCTGGTGCCATCCTCAAGGTCAGAATAGATATTATTAAGCATTCTAGCTTAAGTCTAGAAAGGTGGTGTGAACATTATACAGACCCTCTGAGTTGACAAAAGGCAGTTTAAAAAGTAGTGCAGTTGCTAGGAAACTGTAATCACCAAGTGTCATGATAATGCATGCTTTAATTTTAAATAAGGAATGTTGGTTAATGAAAATACTTAATGAGATAATGAGAAAAGATATAAAAGGAATGTATATTGTATGAAAGACGTGAAATTTAAATACTGTAAAGCTCAAAGTGAAGAATGAATAAAAATAATCTGATAGAAAGATTATAAAGATTTACATAGTTGTTTCATCTTGCTAGCATTCAAGCAAGCTTGTTGGAGAACAGCTGGCTCAAGTAATTTTCATATTTATGTGTAATACATTAAATATATAAGTATATTTAAAAATATGGAATGTGTAAGTACTTTCTGTGAAGACCTGACAAATTCAAAATGGTCTTGGCAAAGACAGAACATTGTAGTATCAGGAGGAACACAGAGAGTTCAAAGTTAGCCAAGGAGGATAATTATAGTAAGCAACTGGCCTCCTGGAAGTTTTGCCAAATCCATAGAGTTGAATATAACAAGACGAGAGACCCCAGGAAAAAATGTTCCAAGAATATATTGATTAGTTTCTTAAACTTCTGAAATTCTAAAAGTGCAACTGGACATTCCAAGACTTTTTTTTTATGGAACTTGGGGTCTTGAAACACAATCCACAGCAATGTAAGCAATTGCAAATAAAAAATTCTAAAGAAACATGCTCTGTTTTCTCATTAGTCTGTGAAAAGGCACACAAAGTACAATTCATATTCTGATTGGCCACTTCAGAATTCAACATGAACAAATAATTGAATGTAGATTGGTCTGCATTAGCTTTAGAAGAGTGACCAAGTCAATCAGCAGCCCATCAAAACTAAAAAGAACAGTTAATTCATTTAATTGTGCAAGCACTGTCTTACAGCCATCTTTTTTTACATTCTGTAATTTTTTAATTTAAATATATAATCTATTTTGAGTAAAAATACATCAAATTGTAAGAAGTCTTGAGTTTTTGCCTAAGCAACTTGAAATTCAACAGACTGCTAAGAAACCTTGCCAGGGTACTGAAGTCCACCTGTGCTTCAAGATAAAAACTAAGGGGCATAATGTGACCAAAACTGTCTACCCCTACACCATAATTATCTATATACGACATCTCAGAAAGTAGCATAAAATTAGTAAAGTTCCAGTACAAAAAAAGACTTTATAGATTTGCTAGAATAAAAAAAAACACATAAGCCTCCTAATATATGTAATTAATAGGGAGTTACCTGCCTACATATAACCAAATATACTGTAACTTTCATCTAAATTGGAGAGCCAATGCTAATTTCATCATTGAGGGGAACTATGTGGGTTTGTGACACCTTTAGGGTTTAGGACCTTTTTGTCCTAAATTAAATTAATAGATTAAAATGAATGAACAGACCTATTGTTTTATTTTGAATTTTATATTGGAACACGCTGGAATCTTCCGCTTATGAAAACAAAAGATCACAAAATAATTTT
This sequence comes from Sternotherus odoratus, assembly GCA_032164245.1. Taxonomy (NCBI): domain Eukaryota; kingdom Metazoa; phylum Chordata; order Testudines; family Kinosternidae; genus Sternotherus; species Sternotherus odoratus. Next base: position 109,892,125 of record JAVMKO010000002.1, read on the forward strand.
AAAAAATATTGAAGTCAGAGGCTACTAGTGAACACTCTCTTCACATTGGTCTACTATAAAACCAATCCTAAATCCTCACTATTTAACAAAACAAAATATCCTTCAGAGGCTAAATTAAATAGTTTAATTTTACATTACATATGACTTGGTCCCTGGAAGGAGGGAGAGAGTGTACTCCAGAGGTAGAGAAATTTCACTGCTGAGGAAACTCTGCTATTTACTCTGAGGAATTTAACTCCAGGGACAGGTATCAAAAGAAACCCAATACAGATCAACTTCCAATGCAGACAAAGGAAGAGGTGCTATCTGAGATAACTGACCCTTGGACCATGTAAAGTTTATATAGATTCTAACTACAGATGCAAAAAGACATCGCTATAAGTTCATTTCAGTGCTTTCCAGTCTAAAATACCACAACAGTTTGGATATTTAAAAATATATATATTTAATGATATTATTCCCAAAATAAAGTGTATAAAAACCTCCCTGTTTGAGATCTGCATACCCTGAAATGTCCAGTTTATGTAGTTCACACAAATGAGAATGTGCATTGCTTAGTACAGAGATAGGCATTTCTCTGCTCCACTATCTGTTCTCTGGAAGTTCACTTTCCATATAAACCTACACAACAAGAACCCACCCATTGACTCCCAAACCTCACCCACCATCACCACTGCCATCCTCTCCCCCAGGTTGTGCAACTCTAATTTGAATGTCTTCAAAGACAATCAATGATCTGCCCCAACTGATCACAAGTGGATGGGAAGAACATTTTCCATGGCACATTCAATGTGACTGGAGAAACACCTGCACTACTTGTTTATGTAATCTTAATCCCATGAGGTTATGCTTGTTTATTGGGTTTATTCTAACAAGGCTATGCCAAACAGATTTGAAAATTACTCCTGCACTCTTTGGAAAATAGGAAAATGTGCTTATCTGAAAATTTCCTTTCTTTGAGTAACAAGTTCCACTACAGTGAGTACTTCAGACTGCTGGCAGGATAGGAGCAGAACCAAACCTCTCAGTCTATGTTTGAAACAGAATGTGTCACCTCCTGAAGTTCCCTCCATTTGAAATAACTTTGACAGGCAAAATAATTCAAATCTACTTTCTAAAACTAAAATTCTCCCTAATGATGACACCCAAATCCTTGGATGCCAATTTCCATCTCTGTTCTGGATGATCTATTTGTTGCCAAGGTGGTCCATATCTAGGGACCTTTTTATGCAAAGACAGGAACTCTTCAGTTACACGCAGATACATTTTCATATTCTTCTTTAGGGAAAGATCCATAGATCTGTTGTTATGAGATTTTCCATGTACCTTTAGCATGGTCAGAGGATCATTCTGTAAGTATTGACAGCCAAACCAAGGTAGATATAAATATGTCCCCCGTCTTTCCATGGGAAATAAATCATGGAGAAGATTTCTACCAGAAGAAAGAAAATAAAATTGGCTAAAATTGATTTACCAATCTGCCGAATTTGATGAACTAATGACTTTCTAGTAGAACTCAGTACAGGAGACATGGCCACTCTGCCAGTTGTCAGTACTCCCTAGAACTAGATGGGAGGATGAAAAGAGGTTGTGTTCATATTAATTTATTTTGGTTTACTGATAAAATGAAGTAGTCAGGGTAACATTTGCAATGAAGCATGTTTAGACTATTGGGGTAGTGAAATACACCTGTGCTGAAGGAGACAGTAAATAAAAGGGTCTGAAACCAAATAGTGTGTTATAACAACACTTGATAAGAGGGTGGAATAGTCAGAATTGTAGCTGATTAATAACGCAGGGAGCTTATAGGCACACACAGCTCAGATATACATACAAATACTCTGCTATTATTGCTAGAAAAAGGAGAATGGAAATGCAAGATTTATACAGCTGTTCTAGCCTGCTGGAGAAGAACAGTTCTTGAAGTGACTTTGTATTGCATGATGGACTGTTAAAATAAATACAAAGATCTTCAAAGAATATGAAGGGACTTTGTATAAATTATAAGAAATTTGAACTGGACATTTCAGCAGCTAGCAAACTGTTGTTTGAGAAACATGAACAAGCTTAGTGTGCAAACTTGGCCAAAGCATGTACTCCAGAGGAGGCCTTGGAAAGTGACTTGCAGAAGTAAGTTACTGACTGGAGCAAGCTGGCTCGAGTTCAATGCCTTACCCAAGGTGGTGTGGCAGGGTGCTGGCCAGGAGTTTCTGAGCCAGCCCTGCTTCCCCTTTAAGGCAGAAAAGTCTCTGATTGCCTAGCAGAGTGCAGCCCTGGGCTAATCAGGGCCAAATGGGTTGCACCTGGTAGCCTCCCCAGGGGATATAAACCTGGGGGGGGGGGGAAGCGAGAGGCAGAGAGAGAGAGCAGGAGATAGACAGAGAGAGATGGTGCAGGGAAGTGAAGTAGAGCTGAGGAAGGTAGCTGAGGCTGATTGCCTGCAAGAGCTACCTGGCTACAGAGCTAACTTGTTTCCTGAGGCCAGCCAAGCTGCGGGCTGGGCCTAAGCCAGAGCTGTGTCTATTGCTGTAAATAGGTGGTGGGGGGTTGCACTGTGAATAAAGGACACTGGTGAAGCCAAAAGGAGTCTCCTGCCTGTTTCTGAAGTGGGCGGGCAGACGACCGCCTACAGTGGTTGTACCAAAAGCTATAACCTAATTTGTCTTACAGAAGCTGCTATGAAAAGACATTTTCCACAGAGTAAAATTCCTTTTCTTTGCAAGAACTCAGAGGCGATGCTTTGTTCTTCAATTGGATGATGAGAAAAAAACGCTCTCATTTTGATTGGAAGAAATATGGATCATCTGATTGGTCCACACAAGCATTTCCAAGACAAGGAACCAATACTACGCAGGTGAAACAGGACAACCTGGACAGTCTCCATCAGCACATCGCTTCCCAAAAGCCAAAGCCAAATGAAAGGGAGAAGACTAAGTTGACCACCTGGGAGGCCTACTGGTGACAAAATATCTATCTTGGATAGATACCTTTAATTTTGTCTTTTTCCAGCCATCAGGATTGCTGTTAGCACACCAAGAAATGACTATAATCATGTCCACCTACACACCACCTGAACTCAGTCAGTAAGATCCCTTAAGAAACAATCTGATTGTAGGGTGAGATGCAGAGGGGTACCCAAAAGTACTGAATAGGCATATGAAATCTGGATCATTGATACATGCCTGTGTATGAGATCAGCATTTCCAATAGGCTCCTGTAAGAGTCATTTCTCTGATACCATTTGTTTTCCATAAGGGCCATCTTCATCTTTCGTTCAGTTTTTTGTGAGCTGAGACCTTGTACCTGATAGCTTTCCTCAGCCAGATTTTCGACTGACTTCCCTGGAACCACATCTGTGTTTGTCCTGACTCCAATATACTTTAGATGGCATGCAACTCAAATGTTTACTTTACCTTTCTCTCTGTCTAGAACCCTGATCAGATAAATTGTCCAGGTAGAGATGCATAAATTTCTTTTTTTCCTAAAGCCAATATTATTGTTACCATGATCCTAGAAGAAAAAAGGCTTCCATCCATCTACAAAACAAAATAATTGTCTGAGAATGGTAAAAATGGGAATGCTTTGAGTACAAGCCTACATTAGGAACTTTTTTAGATATTTCAGACAGGCCCTTGCTCTGCTTGTCCTGAGTTCTCTTGGGCTCCAATCTCAGGTAGATGGTGAATTATTCCACTCATGTCCTGGCTTTCCATGCGTTACTGAGACTGGGAATGAAACAAATCTATTTCTGAAATTCTTGCATAGCTTCACAGGTTACCCCATCTGCAAGATGTCCATTGACCTAATTTGTAGGTAATCCTTCTGCTCCAAAACTGAGAGAGTCTGGCACAAGTCAGGGGCCTAATTCTAAATAGGAATTGTTGGGAAAACTGCAGATTACTCTGAGGCCACAGAAGGCATTTATTTACTCTGCACTTGTCCTAGCTTCCACTTGCACAGAGTCATTTTCTCCTGACTGCTTCAATTTCCCATATGACCTGTATTCCATTCAATAAATCTGTCTTGAGTAAGGTCTGTAAGATGAATTGTCTCATGACTTTGAAAGTCATCCCACAAAGTTTTCCAGTGAAACACTAAGATAGCTGGGTACTGATTTGTGTGAATACCTGATCCCAAGGACCAAAGCCCCATATACGTACATGAAACAGATCTGAATCCCATGGTCCACCATAGGGAGAAGTCCTTAGTACATGCAATGTTTAGGTTGTGAGGACCCCTGATTGCTTGCAGGTTCTTCTACACTGGACTACTGTCCCTTTAGTCTCTCCAAAGATATTTGTTGAGGTGGGTGAGCCCGGGGAATAGAGGATGAGGTTTTGGCACCCTGCAGCAGAAGCTGGGAACAATACCTGGAGATTAGGTTGTGGTGATTCACAGCAACAGCTGGGGATGACCAATACATATTGCCCCAATATTTTAAGTGTGGCAGGAAATTCCTATCCCCCATTGCACCTTTGCCTTTATAGATGGAGGAATATATAAGTATACCTTGTCTAGGGAAGCTGCAAATTCTGTATCATCTTTCTTGATGGAGTGTCTCCTCTGGTGGTTTTGGTTTTTTGTTTTTTTGTTTTTGGTGGGCTTTTAAAAATATATACACATATTTTACTATTTGATTCCCTAACTCTGATGTTGGTTTTCTGGTCTTCATCCCATAAGGAGGAATAATTCTGTTTGGGGGTGAAAGGGAGAGTATCTATGCATGCCTAGAAGAACCAGCAGATATCTACATCCTAGTCTTTTCTGCATTCATCTGCCACGGGGCACCCTGTGAAGGTAAGTAAGGAACTGAGCAATGTTTTTTTTATTCATTTGTCCCCACTGAGAATTTGTCCCCATAATCCTGCTCTAGTGGGGGAAGTGAAACTGTTCCTAGCGATTGCTATGAAAATATTTCAAGTGTCTAGTGATCTCCATATTCTCAAACGCTGGGCTTCTTATTTTTCATTACCACATGGTCCCCTTACAGATCTCTCAGGGAAGGTGCTGGTCTGGGGCTCAATGATAGGTTCCCCAGAAGCTCTTCCCATCTCTATTATTCAGGATTCACACAGTACAGCTGTGTCTATGTTTTTTTTTCCTGGAGGCCTAAACCTGGGATATTAGTAGGGATCCCCTGGAGGTAGGAAGGGGGGCAGTACCCAATGGCCCCTTACCAACTCTCGGACATTGGCAGTGTCCAAGTTATGTCCACTGACCTCTATCCGCAAGTTGCAGGCAAGGGGAAGGGAGAGGTGGTGGCCCATCTGTGCAGGCTATTGGGATTCAGCCGCATCTGACACTGCCCCCTTATGGGTTCATTTTCTCATGGGAATGTGATCTGCTTGTCCTGGAGACAGTTCACTTCCAATCCTGCCTGCCTCCTTTCCTGACAGAGGAGGGAGGAGGGAGCATGGGCTGCCCTCTTCTGGCAGAGCAGGGGCAGGCTTTCCCAGAAGAGCTGGCCACTCCAATCCTGTCTGGCACCCTTCCTACCCCAGAAGGAGACCAAAACCACTCCACCCAGATTCGGCTGTGAGGGACACTGCATCCTGCCTGTAGTTCTAGCTGAGCTCCACAATGAGACATTTGATAAGAAGGTGATGCAGGGGAGACCATCCCTTTTTACCTCTGACTTTTCTTGGCCTAGCATGTTCTCTGAAACTACAGGGGCACCAGCTGCTGCAAATGCCTCTTAAGGGGAAGCAGACTTGAGGAGACATTCTCCCCTAAATCAGAGCAGCCCTGGGATATGGATGGAAATTAGACAGGCATGTTATTGAGCTGAATTGTTAGCCTAAGAAGCTGAAATAAAGTATGGTACTTTATTTAATAACGCTTTGCAGCAGGGAGGCCTAGCTGAGGCGATGGCCCTTTGGGAGTCAGAAAAGAACTGGAAGGAACTTCAAGAGGCAGAGCATCCCCTGCTCCTAAAGATTGACAGGTCTGTCCCTTCGTCGTGCTATGGTCCACAGATATGTTACAGTGGGTATTTAAGCCTATCTGTGGACCATAGCACGATGAAGGGACAGACCTGTCAATCTTTAGGAGCAGGGGATGCTCTCTGGACATGCTCTCTGGGGATATGACAGAGGCTATGGGGATATGTCTCTGCATGCTCTGATTGACAGGCCTGGTTCTGTCCCTAACCTGGAGATCAAGTACATTACAAACATTCTCCTAACCCTATCCCTTTTTAGATTATAATGACAGTGTGTAAACTAGGACTGTGATAAATTTAAAAAATTCTATTAATCTCAAAAGGGGAGACTTCCAGGTATAGTATTAAATGACTATCTGGTGAACATCTTCTGAGGCTCAATCGACAGCATTGTTAACCTTTTCCGGTAAAGAATGCTGTTCTAATCAAACTCAATGTCAATTAAGCTAACTTCACTATATGGGTATTACTATATCCATTTTCCAGATGAATAAAATGAGGCACAGAGAAATGAATGGGCTTGCTTAGATAAGAGTTAGAAAGAACTGGGACTAGAGCCAAGGAATCCTAACTCCTACTCCTCTGCTTCATCCCTTAGAAACAGTCTTCTAAATCACTAAATCACTGGTGAAACTGCAATTGCAATTCTCTCTTAGATATATATCTAATAATTATTTTTTGCTCGTGGCATTAATAATATGCCAGAGAAATGAGATCCACAGATGAATTATACATTGACTAAAATTATATTTTTCATTTCTACAACACTGTCTATAAATGGCTCTCACAGAAAGCCTATGATACAGTGGGGTTTAGAGTTCTTCTAAATCCCAGACCTGTGGTTTAAACATATGACAAAACCATGCTTCTTCCCTCAAAAACATTTCTTCTTCTTACTAACTGGTAGACTAAACTCTATAAATAGGTTCTATCCTTCTCTCCTCACCTTAGTCAAGCAACAGTCCAGGAGAAGCTAAAAGTTTAGAGCAACTGTAATTTATAAATAAAATGCATCATTTAATTTACAGAGATGGCCAACCACTCCACAGGTAACTCAACTTATTTATCTTATTCTTTATTTAACTTTACCATGTTGCTATTTGAAAGAATAAACCAGTCCTGCTTACCTTTCTGAGTTTTATTAAAAAGAATAATCAAACAGTAAAACCTACAGCTAAAGGCTAAAACTATTACCAATTTCACGGAACTAATTGATCAGGGCTCACAAGCGAAGGAGACAGAGAGACACAGGGATGAGTTTTAAATAGCAGGTTGCTACTTTATGAAACTTAAGAACGGAAGCTTTCAAGTGAGTCTAGTGTGGCTTTACAGGCCATCTATCACACATCATCATACGGCTCAAAAATCAGGGATGACTCTCCACTGCGTACCTCTAGGATCCAGCATGCTCTGCTGAATCCTCTCATCCTCTTCCCTATGAAGGGGACAGAAGGTAACAAAGAGGGGCCGTGGTCTGCAAAGAGTTCAGATCTCTCCTTTTCCTCTAACGGTAACCCCAAGATCCACCAGCAAAATCCTAGGTCTCTTAATTCTGGCCCTTTGGGCCCCTTATTCACCATGGACACCAGCCACAAGTGGCAATGAACTAAATATTAAGACAATTCCAAATAATAAAATTCAAATCCTATTCCTATTTAACCTGTGTCTCTCTGATGCTATGAAAAATGTCACACACAAAAAACAACCACCACACAAAACAAAACAAAACAACCAGGCCTTAGCCAATTTCGCCCAAATGGGAAAAAATTCCTCTTACAAATTGCACTTCTGTCAGAAAATTTTTGGCCAGTTCTAAAAATAACAATGAATCACTTTTTATTAATAATCTTTAGGAGACTGAATGAGGCATCTGTTTTGCTATTATCTAACTCCTCTTCCCACAAAACACCCCAAACAAAAATCCCCCCCCCCCCCAAATCCTATCAATGACAGTGGAGTTGACCTAGCTCTTGAGGGATATAGATGTCCATTTTGGTTTTAGACTCCAACAAAGAGATATCACACGAAGCCATAAAATCAATTTAACTAATCTAAAGAGCCCAAAGTGGTTTCTTAAGTTACCCCTCAATGCTAGTCCACATTTCCTCCTTAAATCTTCTTCTTATGGTAAATAACACTCTCCTTTTCTTATTCTCCCACCCACAGAACTTTCATGCTTACCATGTTATTTCAGAATACAGGAAGCTTCATTGAACAATGCTTACAATTTATGTAACACCAGCTCTGGATAAAACTCTAAAATGTTTTCACAGTTAAGGAAAAGATTCAAGGGCAGAATTTAGATTAAAGAATCATTACGGTGTGGCAGTTTCCCAAAAAGAAACGTGTGCGCTCATGTGCACACACATACAGAGTTTGCACCCCAATAGAACAAGGAGATGTCTCTCCTTGCAATAAGCAAAAAAATTAGGGAGGTAACTTATGGCTCATCAAATAGGTACAGGTATATAACATATACAGTAACTTTTTGTTTGGAAAACAAAGAGCTGCTTTTATATATTATCAATATAATTCTATTTTTATATATATAAAGTTTATACCAACCCAAAATTCTCACTTGGGCAATTCCTCTCATAAACAGTAGTCTCCATTTAAATCTTTACAAATAACTATTCAAGGAATTATTATCCCAATAATTTCACTGTAATATTACCTACAGATATTCATATACTAGACATAGGGAAAGAATACTACAACAAAGCTATATACTTAAAAAGGCAAAATTGTAAATATTTTAAAGGTAGCCACTGTAGAGAAAGTTCTATAACAATGTAAAGTGTGTACAGTCTTACATTATACAGTGCAATGAATATTTTAACAGCAAACAATAATTCTCCTCTCTTCCATAAAGGAAATAGCAAATCCCTTAACAGTCAGTTAGTACAAATGGTATTAAATAATACAAAACACAAGAGAAACAAAATGAAGGAAATGTATATATAAAAATTAAAAGGGGGAAAAATGAAACCAAACTAATGGTGAAATATGAAGCACAACTGGAGAAGGGCTGGCTCTAACTTGCCCTCTCACACCTCCCTCCAAACAACAACAATGTGGAAACACACACATTTTTAAATGAAGCAATCCATTGCAAAAACAAAACACTCAACATGTGTACCACCCAGAGCAATAATCACATTATCAAACCATTTCAGGATTAAAACACTGAATTTGGGACATGATCCTTCAAATCTTACTAGCTAGACTGAGAATAATCCTTACCTGATTTCAAAAATGTTGTTTGTGTTCCTAAGAATTACTCAGAACTAGGCCCTTATTGCCCGAGAAATACATATTATGGACAATAATATCCTTTGTCAAGCAGGTATTACTGGTTCAGGAAAATCTGGATTGTCTGAATTAAACTAAACTCATTAACAATTAACAAAAAAAAACATGCTTTGAGCTGAGATAATTCTGGAGCCTAGTATTCTGATTTGGATTTCATAGGGCTAAAATTTTGAGCTGATCTGCATGTTATCTTCTTTTTGTAGCTTGCCTGTATGAGCTTTTATTAATAAAGAATTGGATATATAATTCTTAACAGTAATTTTGAAATTTTTTGAGCATATCACCTGTTTTTATTAATATATACCTGTTATGTCTGAGATTTATAATTTGATTAGTTTTTTATTCTAACCTATTCTCATTTTGCAGTATCATAATATTTCATCTTTTGACATGCTAAAACAATCCATATTTTATTAGTTTCAGTGACTCCAGTTTTGCTTTGATTTTTTTTTCTTTTAGTATCAACATTTCCCAAATAGTGTTGTAGTTTCTTGTTCTATTTGCTTTTCTGAATTTATCAGTTTCCTTTGTTTAGTAATAAGGTTACAGAATTTCTGAGAACACCTTTATACAGTAACCTTTTAGAACATAAGCTATTGTCTGTTTCATTTTATTCAAAATAGTCTTGAATTTGCTCTTGAACAAGATTATTTTAAAACATACTTTTTTTCCATTGTCTGGGAAACAGGCAATTCTTCCCTGTTATCATAACAAGATATATGAATGCATGACCTATTGGTGTTATATCACCATCACCGATTTTAGTAAACAATACTGTGCCTACCAGTTTATGAACAAGAAATAAATAATTACTTCTTCTAATTAAAATCTTACAATACTGTACCCAATATGTATTACATCTTTTATCTTTTTCCATTACGTGAATTGCACATTTCATTAAGTGTTGTGTTACTTCATATATTTTTATTTTGCCCCGTTCCAGCTACCTTTCATAGATCCTAGCAGCTAATGGACATCATGGCTGGGGTAAGGCATAAACTAACTAAGCTACAATTTAGGGCCACACAATATGAGGAACCTCTAAAAAAGAAAAAAAAATGACTCCAAATTCAAATAAAAGTGATATGGGAAAAAAGATTCTCTAAATAGAGACATTTTGGTTCAAATATGACAAAAAATATACACATCTGGCTACCCAAATACCCTTACTCTGCCCTTATCCTTCACTAATTGTTCATTATTGACAGGCAGGAGGGCAGGGCTGAGAAAAAAATGAGAATTATATTTGTAAAATTAGTATTTCTACGAGTAAATTTGCTATCAGTCTCCTAAGATAGAATTTTGTTGGGTGGCTGCTACTGGTAAAATTCGGACCATGCCTTCGTTACTTATATAAATAAATAATCTCATTGCTGATGAAATTGGGAAAAATGTGAGGTCAGAAATGGCAGTGTCATGAAGCAACCCTGCCAAGCTCTTATTCATACGGGACTCCTGTTAGGAGTGATGTCAGGTATAGCATCATCCCCCTTCACTGGTAATTGCCAGAAAGCTGACATCTCTTGTTTATGCTGTCAGTCATATAGTGACTTTGCTCCTGTTTTTCTTTGTTTTCTAAAGTGTTACTGTGTTCTTTCTTCTTTTGATTTGTACATACATACAATTGTGTATTTCAGTGCATATGCAGATTTCTGCTTCATGCACTATCCATTGTTCATGTGATTGAGTTTGCAGGTCTTATGGACTTAGATCAAGTCATTCTTGAGGAAGATAAATTGGTGTTGAATATAGGCTAGTCTTTCTCTATGCTTGTCTAGAGATTACAGTCACTTTCTCATTCTTTCTTTCTCTTTTGCACATATAGCTTGTTGTCACTCTGTGTGTCTGAGGTGTTTGCTTGAGATTAATTAGTGGTCCCAACGAAGACAGAGGATAGAGAAGTGATCTCTGCCCAGAAAAATCCGCAAGAAAAGCTATCTGCCCTAGCCATCCTATGTATCAAAAGTGACAAACTCTGTAGCTTATCATCTGAAGAGTTCTTCACAGACTTTGCTCTCCAGAAATCACAAAAGAAAATGTTTTAAATTTCTGTGTTAAAATTAACATGTTGTGCAAAAAGACATACTGCACGTTGTACTACATCCATTAAGTAAGCTGGTCTGTGTAACTGAAAATGTAAAGTTGTTAAATGTAAACATTGCTGAAAATGTAAAGTTTTCATATCTACTAATTGAGAAATCAGACAAATATATTAATTGGAAACTATTTTAGAATGCACATAGACATACTGCAAGATGTGTTTTAGTTAGATTATTATTCTGCTTTTGCAATTTGCCTTTTTATATATACAAATATAAAGCTTTCATGTTTATATATTCACTATCCTTTCTGTGAAAAAATTTTTTATGGTAGGGGCATCTTACACCTGACATAGCTTATGCCTCAGGATGTCATAATCCGGCCATGATGGACATTCTCCTTTATCTCACTTAGGACTGGTCTACACACAGTTTTTTGATATCGATTTAACTATTTCAGTTAGGACTGCAATATTTCATTGAAATAGCTATAATGGCACCACCTTTCTCCCCTATGGGAATAGCTATACAAGCATAAAGCATTGTTACATTGATATAACTGCATGCAAAATAGGGATTCTTTATTGCTTTAACCCCAGTTTAACTAAAGTGGGGAAATGTTTGGGTTTAGACAAGTTCTTGATAAAGGCCTGTACTTTTTGCAGGAGGAAGATCTGTTATAGTAGATTGCTGAATGACCAGAGTGAGCAGCATGATAGCAAGTAATATAAATATTTAAAAACTTGGTTATTCATTTTAATATAAAACCCTTTATCATAATTTTAGTATGCCTACTTAATACATATACATTAAAGTTAAGCTCTTTTGTTTTCAATTTAAACCAGTTTTTACAACAACAAAATCCTCGGGTTTTACAAATAATAATCTGTTTTTTTCTGATTTTCACCCTACTTTTGTATTATTCAAATATATACAAATAACTTGTTATATTAGGAAAATAGAATAACATTGCATGAATATATATATATATATATATATATATATAAAATGATAATACATTAGTCTGTGTGTATACGCGAAGCTGCCTGTTGAAGTAAGGCTATGTATTAGTGTAGAGAAGATACATAAAATAAATGAACAGGCCCGCACATAAGCTCTGAAGTGCATCACATCTGATCATATTGATGAATTACATGCCCACCACATACACGTCAAGCTGTTAGTAGATAATGATTTAAGATTTGACACGCTAAAATGGGAAGAAAATGAAAATCTGTATCACAATACGTTTCAGAACACAAGGAAGTACTGGAGAGTTTAAAACAAAAACAGGAAAAAAGGATGAAGTTGATTGTATGCACTGCAAATGTTGTGGCCCAGTTATTAAATGCAAATATTTATAGGCCAATAGTTCCAAGTTTACAACAGTAAACTGTTTATTCAAATGAAAAGTTTTACTTGGGATTAGAGATGTATTGTTTTCTCAAACTCGGAGGCGGAATTGTGGCTTGAGTTCTGTTTTATTTCTGCAGCAAACCACGTTGATTAACAGAACTCAAAGCATTACCCTACTGAATACATTTTCCCCCTCTTCCATCCACCAAAATAAACCCTGATATTTACCAAGAAAAAATAATAATAGTTTTTGCACTGATTTTCTCCTGTTTTTGTTGTGGCAATAAACACTGATAAATTCCCAGGGAAAATTGAGAACGAAGAGCCTGAAGTATAGTGCACAATACAAAGTCAGTTAAAATTAAAATGACAACATCAGCAGAGCTGGTCCTTAAATATGTATTGACTCAAGCGGTCCTAACAGATCTGAAAACACTATTGTAGTTATAGGGAAATGTAGTTAGGGCTTTTAGCTACACAGTAATGAAATAAATTATTAATGGCTGTGTATAGGACTGTCATGTGCAACTGTACTAAGATCTATTGGTGATTCTCTCTTTCCATTTTCTAAACAAAGGAAACAAACAAAAGGTTTAAGAATTGCATTAAAACTATGGTGAGATTTAAATTTACTTTAAATTTAAAGTAGTAAATACATTTTATATTTGTGCTTGTAAGCACGTGACCTCATGGCAGTCCTGCAAGCTGTCCATTGCCTCCATTCCTCTTTTGATTCCCCAAGCTCAGTACAGTTTTTGGAATATATAAATAGTTCTTTTTATGGGGTTAATTTATTGCTGAAAGTTCTACTACCATATACCAGAATCCCTCCAGTGCAGTCCAAACAGTATGTTCATCCCAATAGTCCATACCAAATATGGTTATGTTGTCTTACCACTCCCTAGTTCAGTTCCAGCATCTCTCATCACACGTCAACCAATCTCCTTTAGCCCTGTTTCCCTCCCAGATAGGGTTCCAGCACTTTCCTGGAGATATCAGCAGCCTCCCCCATCCATCATCCCCCAGACTTCAGCCTTTTAGCTACAGCTCTGCAGCTCAGAGGGCCAGCAGGCATCTCCCTGTGCTGCTCTCAGTCTTCATCCCTCTCTAGTCCTCTCTGGCTGTGGCTTTGTGATCTGGGGAAGTTCGTAAGTGCCACCCTACCCCCAACTGCCAGCCTGCCTTCTGTTTTTATCAGTTGGATCTGGCTCCACTGCTCCCTCCTTAATGGACATCTTCATCCAGAAGCTCTCAAAACTAACTGTTCCTTTCCACTAAGCTTTCTTTATTCTTAGGACTTTGAATTCTCTTTCTTTTCTAAACTCTGGGTTCTGAAGTCTCACTCAGTATTCTGAACTTCTAACTCCGAGAGACAGACCGTTCATTCTATTAAACTAGCTCACATCTGGACTGGATCAGGAGAGAGGGAGATCCAATTTCATGTTAAGAAGCCAGCTACCTGGTACTGTACTTCAGTTCAGTCCTTAAACTGCCCAGATGCTGCAAGCTCTTCTAACACAGAGAGAACATACTATAATGTTAGCCATAAAATTAAAATAATTTGTTACAGAATCATTGGAGATGATTTATGTATCTAAGTTATGTTTGAAGTAGAAGCCTTCACTCTCAGAACTCCTTTTTAATATGCTTCAATCTGGTTTTTAAGGGTAATACCATGGACTCCTAAGTATCCAAAACAATTCTTAAAATAGAAGTTGGACTCATTAGAAAATGTTATTCTTTAGGCCCTGATTTTGAAACTTGGGTGCTGGAGGATGATTGTACTGCATGAAGCCCCATTTGCTTCAATAGTGAACTGCCCATGTCGAGTCAATTCCAAGGTCAGCACCTAATTTTACATCTGCTATTGGAAAGAACTAACAATTTCTGTCATTATCATTGGAAGGCAAATTTAAGAAATGAAGTGTATACCTTCTTGATTTGCAGACAGAAATTAGGTAGGTAGATGTGTAAAGAGGTAACTTGATCATAATCCATAAATAACCTATATAAGGAGTAGAAATTTAATAATAGAGGGCTCTTCAAACTAACAGCTGAAGTTATATCAAGGTTCAATATCTGGAAGTTGAAGCCAGACAAATTCTGATTCAAAATAAGTCAATTTTTTTTAACAGAGAGGGTAATAAGTAATCATTTGACAACTTACCAATGGTCATGGTGGATTCTCCATCACTGGAAATCTATAAATCTGGATTTATGTTTTTCTAAGAGATGCTCTAGTTGACATGAATTAATTTAGGGAAGTCCTGTTGCCTGTGTTATATAGGAGGTCATATTAGATGATCACAATAGTCCCTTCTGAACTTATAATTTATGAATAATTTATAATGTTTGCATTTATAATCAACTGTAGGTGCAAAATCAGAGGCTGTCTGAATATTTGACTGTGTTCTTCTTTCTTCAACTTTAAAACAATCTCATTAGTGAAAAGAGAATTCTATTAAAGTTTGAGATAAAGAAATGTCCTACACAAATAATCCTTATTTTTTGTGAACTTTCTCTAACCCTAAGTCTAAAAATAATTTAAGTAGGGCTGTCAAACAATCAAAAAAAATGTGATTAATGACATTTTTAATCATACTGTTAAACAATAATAGAATACCATTAAAAATATTTTGGCTGTTTTCTACATTTTCAAATGTGTCGATTTCAATTACCACACAATACAAAGTGTACAGTGTTCACATTATAATATTTTATTTTAATTAAAAATGCATGCATTGTAAAAATATACACAAGAACAATATGTTTCAATTAATCTCATACGAGTACTGTAGTGCAATCTGCTTATTGTGAAAGTGCAATTTACAAGTGTAGAATTATTTTTAACATGACTGCACTCAAAAATAAACCAATGTAAAACTTTAGAGCCTATACGTCCACTTAAGCCTACTTCTTGTTCAGCTAATCACTAAAACAAACAAGTTTATTTACATTTACAGGAGATAATGCTGTCTTCTTATTTACAATGTCACCTGTAAATCAGATTATGTATTCACATGGCACATTTGTAACCTGCTGCCATAAGTAAAAAGTAACCTAGAATTACTTTTTAACTGTAAAGGGTTAACCTGAAAGCAACCTGAGAGGGGATGACGAAACAGAGATGCTAATCAACCTCGGGGACAAAGAGTTTTTAGTTTCAGTATCTCTCTCTCTCTCGCTGTTCGCTCTGGCTATGGGATGAACCACATCTATGTCTTTTTCTACCTTTCTATAATCTTCTAACAAGTCAAGTTCAGTAGTAAGTGAATTGTATGCTTGAACTGTATCACTTGATAATTGATCCATGGTGTTTCTTTTACTGTTAAGCTTTAGCAGAGGAAGAATTCCCAGGGAGGGATCAGTTATGCTGTGTGATGCAAGCGGGGTTTTTTCTATTAATTTCTGTACAAGAAATTTATGCTTTTCTCTTTCTTTAATTAAAATCTTTCTTTTAAGACTCTGACTGCTTGTTTCCATTGGATAGATCCTGGTTTGGATCGGACACGTCTCACAGAAAGTGAGAGTTTATTTTCTTTGTTTCTCAAGCCTCTCCCAGGTGAAGGGAGGAGATTTGGGGGGTATTAAAAGAGGGGTTCCAATTTACCCTAACCCATGGTTTTGGGGGCTTAAATTGGTGGTGGCAGTGATTCCGAGCCAAGACATAGGAGAAGTTTGTGTTCTGGGGAAAAGTTTTAACCTAAGCTGGTAAAATAAGCTTGGGGGGTTATTTCTTTTTTCATGCGGGTCCCCACATCTTTACCCTAGAGTTCAGAGTGGGGAGGCAATCCTGACACCTGCGTTGCAAGGTATTTATGTACCAGATATGGTAAACATTTGTACGCCCCTTCATGCTTCGATCACCATTCCAGAGGACATGCTTCCATGCTGATGACTGGTTCTGCTCGATAACAGTCCAAAGCAGCATAGACTGATGCACATTCATTTTCATCATCTGAGTCATATGCCACCAGCAGAAGGTTGATTCTCTTTTTTGGTGTAGATTCCACAGCAGAGTGTTGCTCTTTAAAGACTTCTTAAAGCATGTGCCTCACCTCGTCCTGCTCAGATTTCAGAAGGCACTTCAGATTCTTAAACCTTGGGTCAAGTGCTGTAGCTTACTTTAGAAATCTCACATTGGTACCTTCTTTGTGTTTTGTAAGATCTGCAGGGAAAGTGTTCTTAAATCGAACAACATGTGCTGGTTTGTCATCCAAGACTGCTATAACATGAAATATATGGTAGAATGCACGTAAAACAGCAGATACAGAGTTCTCCCCCAATGAGTTCAATCACAAATTTAATTGGCACATATTTTTAACAAGCATCATCAATATGGAAGCATGTCCTTTGGAATGGTGGCTGAAGCATGACGGGGCATATGAATATTTAGCATTTCTGGCATATGCTAGCATATGCCAAGGCTGTTTTTTTCCTTACATATTCATATAAATGGCTGTACATATTTAATATAATCACTTAGTGACATGTATCTTGCATAACTCTGGCTATAGCTAACCATTAGCTAACCTGATTGCATAAGCTCCCTCAATAACCTCATTCCTAAAATATACTGGAATGAATTTAATGTATTGGGGACCTGGAGCATTTTTTACTCACGCAAAATGTCCAGTGAGATTTCCTGAGGTTGCATGCCCAACTGGGCCTTACTCTACTGTGATTACTGAGAGTGAAACACCACCATTTGTTCTTGATTATTACAACATTTAATCAACTAATAAATATTTATACATTTTAATTAAATAAAATAAGTAAATTCACACAAAAACATAGTGGACAAATTAACAAAAGCTCAATAGTCTAAAAGGTATGAAATTCTAATATCCATAGATGTTATCCAATTTGTTTTTTCTACTTCAGGAAATCTTTCAGTCTGGTAAAATCCATTTTAGAAACATTGCAATATATTAGTAATTTTCCTCCATTTCGCTATTTCGTTTAGCTAATCCCTTTGAATGTGTGATGAAGCATATCCTAAATTCATTTTATTGTTCTTACAGTCTCATATTTATGTGCCAAGGACTGAATTCACTTCTAACATGTAATTCAAACTTGTCAATGTAGGACAGAGCGAGCGAGAGAATGCTCTCTAGCAAATTTTATTTTATTTAAAACACTTACTTACAGTTCATAAAATCACAAATTAACTTGACAATTGTTTAAAAATATTTTATTGTTATTACAACTTTAAAATTTTGCGTTTTGGCGGAAGACAGGAGAAGTGAGGGTTTAAATGTTTGAGAGGCTGGGTCTTTTTTAAAAAAACGCAGTCATAAAATTTTAGATCATTCAAACACTCCATACTTAACCCAGATGATTTGTGAACAAAGCAGTGTAATGGTGTGGAGACTGGGGGACAGAGAAAGCTGTCCTCCACTCTAAAAGATCAGTTCACTTCCTTGCAACTCCACTCCCCTTTCAAAAAGCAAGACTACCCCTAATTTTGCCCTCCTACCACCTTTCTTCCTCTAGTGCAGTCTTTGACTGGCTCCCATCCTATGCCCCAGCAGTCTTCAGACAACATATGAGTTTTCACCATATGATAACCCCCCTAATCAACCTTACCCCACCCCCATATACTTTTCTGCAGGTGAAATCTTCCGAGATTCCCTTATATCCCACAATTCCACCAATGTCCCTTCCCTCTCCCCAAGGCATCTTGCTTTGCCTCTTCTCCCAAGTCTCTCTCCCCTAAATTCCAGTTTTTCGTCTCTAAGGCCTTGTCTACACTACAAAGTTTTGTCGCCAAAACTGCCATTTGTTGACCCAAACAATGAGTCCGTACACACAGTTAGGCAACTTTTTACAGGGAAAATGCCCAGTTCTGGTTACAAAGTACATCCACCCTCATGAGAGACGTGTGTCTTTTTCCTTTACATTTTTGTCGACAAAGGGCAAGTGTAGAAACCATGCTTCATTTCACTCTAATTTACCTCCAGGAGGTAAATTATGCCCATCCTGTCTGCTCTAGTTAGCAGTTTGAACTCCACTGCCCTGCAACCAGGAAAACAGGCATCCACCCCTCCCACTTAGAAGCTCCAGGAATTTTTGAAATGCCATTTTTGGTTTGCTCAGCATGGAGAGATTTCATCACATCTTCCCAAGTGACCATGGTGGGTTATTGCAGCAAATGCTCTCATGGTTGGACTACTGCGGAGCTACTGGATCTGATCAATATATGTGGAGAGGAGACAGTGCAGTTCCTGCCATGCTAGAGCCGTAGCAAATGGGATAACTATGAGCAGATTTCTCGAGGCTCATGCAAAAAGGGCTGTGATCGGACAGCACAGTGTAGAGCGAAGATAAAGGAGTCGAGGGAGGTGTATCATAGGGTGAGAGAGGCAAACGGTCGCTTAGGTGCTTCAGCTAAGAGCGGTCGGTTCTATAAAGAGTTGGGTGCTATCCTTGGTGGTGACCCCACCTCCACCACCAAGAGCCCCATGGATACTTTGGAGGGCATAGAGGCATCAGAAAGAGGACCAAACCCATAGGATGAAGTTATTGATGAAGAGATGGAGTTATATGAGGATGTGGAGCTCCCAGTGGGGCAGGCAGCCAGGAACTTTTCTCCACTCCTCAGTTGCCTAGCCAGTCTCAGCAGTTGCTCTCTGCTGAGCAAGACACAGGAGATGAGACTCCTGGTAAGCAGATGTCATTTGTGTAGTACAGAAGTGGGTTCAGGGCATAGAAATGTGGAAGGCTGTCTGTGTTTCTGCAAGCTGAACATTTCCCTGTGTAGCTAATCAGTACAGCAGAACAGGGTGTTGATGCACAGTGAGATCTCATGGGATTCCTCCAGATCTCTAGTAGAGTTTCCTGGAAGTACTTGATAATCCTCAGCCACAGGTTGTGTGGCAGAATAGCTTTATTCTTTCCCGCATTGAAGGAAACTTGCCCATGCCATTCAGCAATCACTTGTGCAGGGACCAAAGCAGCTTATAAGCAAGCAACATAGGGAATAGGGTAGAAGCCATAAGCATGGAGTAGATGTACCCTCGTTTCTCTGCTTACCCTTAGCAGTGAAAAGTCTGCTAGAATTACCCCCTCCTGTGGAAAGTTGTAGGACTTCCCCACTACAAATTGATTAGCAACCAACCAATAGCAGTCAAGAGTTGCCAGCTTCCCCACAGCAATTGCCACACACTTCTCTACCGAGAAGGCAGCTCTCATTCTGGTGGCCTTGCACTGCAAGTCTGGGGCAAGCTCCGCACACAGTTCTAGGAAGGTGGCTTTCCACATCCGAAAGTTCTGTAGCCACTGCTCATCATCCCACACCTGCATAGTGACATGATCCACCATTCAGTGCTTGTTTCACAAGCCTAAAAGTGATGGCTGCTTTATGCCAAAAGCCCTGTGAATGCCAAAAGCAATCTAAAGTTGCTCCTATACATGCCACACAAAATGTTGGGCACCTGCGAGTCTTTTTCAGTTAGGAGATGTGCTGTGATCTACTCAGTCATCCCACAACACTTAGCAACATCAGGACTATGGAACAGGTACCCACAGGACATTGCTCAAACGGTCAATGATGGTGCCCCACTGTGAACATGATCTGCGGGCAGAGGGAGCAAGTGTGAACATGAAATTGCAATTTTTATTATGCTGAGTTTTGGGTGTCAGCATCACTTTTGTCGACACAAATTGGTAGTGTAAACACAGCCTAAGAACCTCTAATCTCTCATCTCCCTTTCAGCACTCAACTCGTTCTCTCCCTACTCATCTCCAACCCCCACCCACTTTTAAACCCCCAAATGACCCTCACCTCAGTCTCTTTTCCCTCCCCACAAATCTTTCCACCGTTTCTCTCTCCATTATTTCTCTGCTGCCTACATCAGCCTCGTTTGGGTCTATTCCCTAGAAGAGGAAGGAAAAGCTGCTACCCCAGCCAATGCTTTTCACTTTACATCTAGCCATGACTCTCCTATTTAGCTAGGGTGACCAGATCACAAGAGAGAAATATCACCACACATGGGGGAAGGTTAGGAGAGACAGAAAGATGGCCACAGGTGCTACCGGAGCCCAACCGGAGCTATGGGAGAGGGGGGCGCACAGCCCCAGGAAGCTGTCAGAGGGGTGTACTACCCCTGCTGCAGCCCACACCACAAGCCATGGGGCAAGGACGCATGGCCCCAGATCCAGGGCCCAGCAAAGACCCTGGGGCCAGGGGCACAAGGCTCTGGCTCCAGCCCCTGGCTGAAGCTGCAGGACAGGGACACAGGCTCCTGGTTGCAAAGTCAGACCCAGTTGCAGGGCAGGGGAGTGAAGGATTCCAGTTCTATCCATGGCTCCAGCCCCAACAACAGTCACAAAGGGAAGGCCCACAGTCCTGCCTTCAGCCCCAGCCTCAGTCACTGACAGCTGAGAAAAAACTAGGTCACAGAGGTCTGGAATCAGTGACTGACATGCCCCCGCCCCCAACTAAATTGTGGATTTAGTTGTAATCCATATTTAAACACACAGATTTATTAGTACACTAAACAAACAACAGGGGTAAGGGGCAGGGGTTTTATTCAGTTAATAAATCAACTTCTAATTTGCACCTCCCTCAGATGTGCCAGAGGTCTAGTACTTCTTGGATGACTTTGTCATAGTCAGAACTTGTTTCTGGGCAATCACAAAGCTGTCAATTCCAGACATCAGTCCATGCACCTTTCATGACTGAAAATACACACTCTGAGTATGCATTGTTTACTGGTATACTGAGCATGTATGACATCAGCTTTGTCACGTTCAGGAATTCAGTGCTACTGTCCTCGTTTCTCAGCACTTGAGGCCAGAGTTCCCCAACTGAGTATTTTGCAGGCTCCCACCTGGAGTTGATGTCTTTGATGACACAATCAACATATCATAAAATTTCATGAAGTATTTCTGGAGACATGCAGCAATGACAGGCAGCATCATAGTTAATGTGTTTTCAACTTTGGAGCCAAAGAATTTGTCATTTTTCCATTGCTGAAGTTTAATTCTCAGAGTATTCATTATGGCACACACTTCACATGCCGTCATACTTTCATTTCCAAAAAGAGCATGGTGTCATTGAAGATTTTCAGCACATTCTGGCGGAAAAACAGATGAACCTCAACTTTGCTAGGCTCTTCACCTTGTTCACTATTTTCCGTGTCCAAGAACAGGACCCATAGAGATTTTGGGCCCTTGTCACTGCCCAGAGAAACAAAGTAGCACTTAACAGCCTGCCACTTATTTACAAGCTTGTTTACAGCTGGGAAAAGACTCACCCAGCATGTCGGAATGTAGCACAGTAAAGTGGCATACTCCATGTCCACAAAGTCAAACACATCCTTCAATGCTGCTACTCTCTTAGCAGAACTGTGAAATGATTGAACGTCTTAATCACCAGTCTGAATGTCAACTTGTAGGATATTGCTAGCATGTTTCATGGAGTTGTGCATAACATGGGCAGGGCAGTTTGCAGGCAAGCTATTTTTGTTTTGTTTTTTAAAATTCTAGTACACTGATTTTCACTTTCCATAATTCACGTTTGCATTATCAGCACAGTAGGAAGACACTTTGCTTAGGTCTAGTTTGTGTGCTGCAAATTTTTCAAGTAATGTTTTGCTTATTGCCTCTGCAGTCTCTTCGCTTTGCTCAAAGAAGTCTAACAGTTTATCTTGGATCATGTTCGGGTGTCCAGTATCTCAGCAATAAGGGAAAAATTTTCATATTGCCTGTGTTAGATGCTTAATGGCACATTCCCAATCAACTACTTTTCTATTCTGGTGCAAAACAAAATATTGGGACAAATGGTGTTCCGACTGATGTATGGTTGGGACATGGGACAAAAGTTCAACTCGTTACTCTCCCGATATTATCAGGATGTGTGATCACCCTATACTTCGCAGATCTTCCCAGCTGGCAGGACATGGTCCCACCAAGGATGGAGCTGAGTGAGCTACAAGCTCTTGCCTCCTGCTCAGAAGAGTGACATTGCTTCCCCTGCTGGCAGGAGACTGATACTACAGCTTCCTGCTATCTTTTGAGCCTACCAGTAAGAGGATGGGAGGAAGAAAAAGTGCTCTTAGAACAACTACCGTATATTTCGGCATATAAGACAACTTTTTAACCCCCAAAAATATTCTCAAAATTAGGGGGGTCGTCTTATACGCCAAATATATGAAACTGACGGACCCTGAGCACCGGGCAGCTGGAGCTGGGCCGGCTGCAGGTGGCCCGGCGGGCGGGGCGGGGCGGCGCTTCCCCCCCGAGCCCACCCGCATGTGTTCGGGGCCGGCGGGGAACGGGAGCAGCTCGGGCCCCGGGGCCCCTTGGAGCGCCCGCCCGCGCGGCGGGGACGGGAGAGCGGCGCGCTCCCAGCAGCCCGCCCGCGCGGCGGGGACGGGAGAGCGGGGCGCTTTTTGTGTGTGGTGGTTGGGTTTTTTTTTTTTTTTTTGGTTCAGAATCTTTTTTTTCTAGATTTTCCTCCTTTAAAATTAGGTGCGTCTTATATGCCGGAGCGTCTTCTATGGCGAAAAATACGGTAAGTGCTATTGCACAAACCAGCACCAGACTCTTTTCTCTGTTTATTCTTACAATTGCCTCCCCCCGCTTCAAAGCCAGCCAAAGTAGGGAAAGAGAGAAAGAAAGGAGAAGGAAGGAATATGATTCCCTCATCATTCACTGTACTTACATTCATAGTGTAATGAATGTGAGATTTAGCAATGAGTCTCATTATATTTATCAAGGCCCCTTTAACATTTTTAGAACAAAAAAAAAGGTCTCTCGATAACAATGGATAAGTGCCAAGAAAGCAAGACATAGAAAAACTCTGAAATGTCACTATAAAAAAAAAACAACAAAACCGAACCCCTTTACATATTGGTTTTGCTCTCTGCTTTAAAAGAAACAAGATCACAAGGAAATGAACATTATTTTCTCCTGTGAGAGTTCTGAAACTGAGCCAAAGATGTGTTACAAATTATTATAAAGTGTCCAGTGACTCCAAAGTTAGTTTAAAACATTTAATCTTTTATATTTTGCTATATTTCCAATTTTACACTTTTGAATTTGTCTTGCCAGCTCACTCGGTGGCTTCTATGTTCCCACAATTCAATGGCCCCATACCTACAAGTGTATTTTTTTTAATGGAACAAACAAAGATAATTCTGTGACTGCAAAGGATTTTGCACCTAGATCATTGTATTTAGGTGAAATGGAACATGTACTCTAACCTTTTTCTTTTTTACATTACGTTTTCTTTGGAAAATAAGTACCAGACTAAATGAAAGTGCATATACAGCCATAAATCTCTGTGACAGGTTCAAGAATAGCAGCTGTGTTAGTCTGTATCCGTAAAGAAAGCAAGGAATACTTGTAGCACCTTAGAGACGGACTAGTTTATTTCAGCATAAGCTTTCGTGAACTATAGCTCACTTCATCGGATGCATAGAATGGAACAGAAGTACAATGCATTTATACATACAGAAAGAAAAAGAAAAGAAAAAAAAATGTACACTAGCATACCAATTCTAAGAGGGCTGTTAAATGTAGATGGTCCATTATCACTAGGAGAAAAATACACCATTTGAAATGGAGATCTGTTGTCAGTAACTCAGGAAACGCAATTAATTACTGTAATGAGAGAACCAATCTGAATTTCTGTTAAGCCCCTGGTTAATAGTGTCCAATAATTCTCTGTGTGCACCTGTCTCTTATAGTCTGCTATCTAATGCTCTTTCGGTGAGAATTGGTCAGAGATGGCACAGATGACTACACAGTACCATGCATCCGGTCACATCTATTACTAGTCAGTGAAAAATTATTTATTGTTGCTAGAATTTACTACCAATGCATAACTACCTATCAGCATGCAGGACTACATTTCATATCATGATGTGGAATAAAAGAAAAGGATGCAATGTTTTTGAAGTCCATTCTACATACAATTGGCTCTCCTTTGCAATTACTGCACTTCAAACAACATCATCACAGAAATTTTGGGGCCCCCTACTCTGATTGTTTGCCCCCCCCAGCCCAGCCGGCGCTCCCCCCCCCCCCAGCTGACAGCGGCTGGGGACCAGGGGCTGGGGATGCTGTGGGGGGTCCAAGGAGCCTGGTTCCCAGCTGGGGCACAGGGCGCGGCTGGGCCGGTCCCGGGAGAGAGGGACACTTCCCCGGCCAGGGGCGCCAGCCAGGGACCGGAGCCCAGCGCCACCGCTGCCGCAGGGTCTTGGGCGGGGCCGATCGGAAGCTCTCCAGCCCGTCCCGGGACCCCTCTGCCCCCGGCCGGCAGCGCCAGGTGTGAACCGTGCCCAGCTCCCCTTTACCTCGGGCTCCGGCTGCGGCAGGCCCGGGCCCGGCTCCGCTCACATCCTCCGCTGGGCCTGGGCGGGCTCCGATCCCCCGGCGCCCCCGCTCCTGGTCCGGCTGCGGCCTCTCCGCAGCTGCCGCCTTCGAGCCCCGGGCTGCGCTGGCAGGCCCGGCGACAAGGGGGGATGACTACGGGTACAGTTGTGTACCGGCCCCCGGACTTAAGGTCCCCCTTAAGTCCGGGGCCCGGTACAGCTCTACCCGTAGTACCCCCCTGTCACCGGCCCTGAGTACAGACATAATAAATGTTATTATTAATACATTTATCACTTTAATGCGTCTTCAGTGTATGTTGCAGACAATGAAAAACAATGCGTTTTTCCCCAGAAACTTAAAAACTAAGGGCTGATCCAAAACTCATCAAAATCAATATAAAAATACTTCCATTGTTTTCAATGTGCTTTGAATCATGTCATAGGAACCAAAATGTTCCTTTAATTCATTTTAATCATCCACATAATTTCAATTATATTCAATAGGTGTGAATATAATTTACTCATATGAATAAGGCAAATGGGATTTGATGCCTAGTTAAGGTATATGCCATGGTTCAGCATACAGATGCAGCTTGTTAAAGATTTATCTTAATTTCATAAAGGCAGGGATAAGGGAAGGCCATGATCAGTTTCTTAAGGAATGATCAGTTTCTTAAATTAAAAGTTATGTAGATGTATAGATACTGGATTTGTATTCTTCATCCACAGAACTCAAAACATCTCTACTGAATGACCATCCTTCTTTGGACAATGTAATCCCAGGCTCAGTGTTAAAGCCACCACTCCCCCTTCTGTCTACACACAAATCTGTCTGACCCCACTCAGTAAGTCCTCAGGACCCTGGCCCAGGGATTCAGCAGGGGAAGTGGGTCATAGCCCAAGTCCTGCTGAGACTCAGGTTCAAACAGTATCATTTTGCAGTTCAGATACAATTCAGGCATGGGTCCCCTGACACATATCCTTCAAGTCCACCAGCATTATCTCACAATCAGGGTTGTCCTGAGAGGGTGTGGGGCTTTGGGACAACCCCTGTCTGTCGCCCAGGCCCTGCCCCCATTTCACTCCTTCCCCCAAACTCCCTCCCTGCCTCTTTACTGCTTCCAACCAAGCAACACTAGGAGCAAGGAGAGCCGAGTAGGCCAGTGCCAGTTCACTTTCTGCTGCCGGCGCCAGGCCCCCCACTAGTCCCGCAAGCTGCCCTGGACCCTGCATCCCAAAGTGCAGGGCCCCCCAAGGTGTGGGGCTCAGGGCATTTGGCCCAGTCCATCCTATGGACAAGATGGCTCTGCCCACAATCCCAAAGGCCAGTGATTTTGGCCTCTCTATCTCAAGAGTAGCCAATCAACTCCCAGGACATGAAGGACTCTGGAGGGTTGCAAGTATAGTTGTTCAGCATTTTACCCTTCCATTTTATTCTGACCACTGAGCTGCAGTGTGAACCATTGCCTGCACTAGCTATGGCCACCAAGAAGATGACACCTTTTGTCAAGCGTGCTGCTACCTAGTCATGGGACCACAGCTAGATTCTGGTAAATCTCTGTTGTGAGGCAAGGAAGATGTTTGACTCCAGGTGTACCAAGAAATAGTGAACAAGCTGGCAGCATTGCGGATTCAATAGAGTGGTGACTGGAATTGGATTAATTGGATAAAGAATGACTACCAGAAAGCTAGGAATGAGAACCCTTCCTCTGGGAGCTCCTGCCTCTCTCCATCTTTCATGAAAACTTTGACTGGGTGTTGTACACATCACAGAGTGGTTCACAGTAGCCTGGTCAACCAGGTTGGCAACCTTCTAACCCCTAAAACTAGCATAACACTGGAGGGGAGCCAGCAATCACTGGATCAGGCTAGCAAAGCTGATCCCCAAAGAGGCTTTACTGCCAGAGCAGCTGTAGCACATCCTGGGTCCATATTCACAGGAGCTGTTTGATGCTCCCCCACCCCCAGAACAGACTGTCACTGAATTGGCAGCAGAAACAGAAGAGGCAGATGTAGCCCCAGAGCCTGGTAAGGTTTTGGCTCCATGTCTGTTATCAATAAACAAATAGGAGGGATTCTACTTGATGACCCAAAGCAATGATTATTGCAAGCTGCAGGGTCTGCTAGTGGCAGAATGCACACTAGCACCTTGGCATCACCACAGGGTTTGTAATGAAAGGGATGCCAAGGCTCAACCAATGTTTTTGTTCATTCATAACTAATGCAGCAAGACCAGTGGTGCAAGAGCTATGAACTGCCAAGCCTAGGGGTGCCGGGACTCAGCCCTGGCACTAATGAAGCACGGCATCGCCCCCAATATCACAACATGGAGTTCAAAATGGAGACCGGGAAGCACAAACAACAGTTAAACCATCATTTAACAGTAATCTCTTACTAAGTATTTGTGCATTCATACAAAGATGTGCTGGGATGTTAAAAGTAAGAGCCTTATATTCCCTTTCCTGTTAGTATACTGCACCATACAAGTCAGCCACATTCCAGTGTAACAAACCACCTGTAAACAGAAAACTGTACAGGGAGGGAAGGGAGAATGTAGCTAATGGGTGATGAAATCGCTGTGTGAAATACAGCAGTGGGGTCGCATAGAGTCTGGAAAGTTGCCACACAAAAGAAGGGCTATTTGCGCAGTTCTGAGGGTCTGTATTCTCATGTGTGTTTGCATATGATCTATAGGAAGATGTAATCAGAGCAGGCTGTATCATAGCTGCACTTGGGTAACTGCAGGAATGCAGAGTTTTTAGCAGCTTACAATAATCAACATGACTGCTAGTAAAGCATACTGTTGATGCCTCATGAATTTTAACCCAACTCTGGCTGCTGATAGCTGCAAACTTTTTCTGTAGTAGAAATTCCACGTAGGTAGCTATGTTTTGGACCACATTTTCCAGGCCCCATTTTGTAGTACACCAGCTCATGCCACTTGTACATGTGTTGCTCAGTCACCACAAGCTTGAAAACCTCTATGGGATACACAACTGGCTTGCCATAGTAGCTTGGAATAGAATGTCCCTTCACAGGTTTTTCACTCTTCATTTAACTCTCAGCTTGTGCCCAGGGAGCATCAGGGAATTTAAAGGTTGCTCTGAGAAATACTGAAACTGAATTTTACAAAGTACCATTTTTTGTCCTTGTGATCCCAAAGGCACATTTTTCTGAGGATGTACTGAACCTTACATGAAGAACTGAGCCAATAAACAATTGTTTGATGTCTGTTTACAAGCCCGTCAACTTCTGCAGCCCAGTCGACCAAGAGCCTAGCAAGTTGCCCTATCATGGAGTCGTCAAAAAGGAACTGTACCCATGATGAACATATGATAGACAACCTGCACAGGGATAATAAGCAAGGGTAAGGATTCATGACAAGTTGAAAGGCACAGACAGGCTGCAGAGCTGGTGGAGAGAAATGCAGAGCAGGGAGATATGTAGCGCAGTTTCTGAAGCAGGAACATCACTTGAGAGAAGATGATACAGTATAGCAGAAATACATATTTGAGTGCATGCTTGGACTAATGGCTATCAGGCTCATGTTCTAGTCTAGCTGAACCCCTTCCAAATCCCTTCCATGGAACCCTGTCCTGAGAGACCAGGAACACAGTGGACAATAGCATGGTTAAAAAGTTGCCCATGCAACTGGGATTCAATACTAGTTGGCTTGGGCACAAGTACCCCCTGCAGTGCTCTGCTCACCATAACTCGTCCATTCCTGTGCAGCAGTGCCAATCGTGTGCTATTTGTTATTACTGGTTTTGGTGACTTAATGGCAACTGCCTAACAGTTCTTTATTATTTGTTTTTGTTTGTTTGTTTTTTGTAATACAGAAATGCTAACAAGGGCTTTTATTTCATTAAGAAATAATATAACCATGAGGTGAGCATTACTTCATCACCGTCCCAAACTGCCCAAAGGAAGGGGGTGACTCCCTTGAGGGTCTAAAGCAGGGGTCTCAAACTCAAATGACCAAAAGGGCCACATGAGGATTAGTGCACTGGCCTGAGGGCTGCATCACTGACGTCCCCCCCACCCCGCTGCCCCCGGCCCCACTCCACCCCTTCCATGAGGTTCTGCCCCGCCCCACCTCATCCTCTGAGCATGCAGCTCCCCGCTCCCCCTGTAAAGTGCTAGGCATCGCCAACAGTTGTTTGGCAAACAAAGCAAGAGCAATATAGGAAGTCAATATAGGAACCCTCTGCAGCAGCGGCCAGGAGCGGTAAGCTAGGCTCCCTGCCTCCCTCTGCGGGAGGCTTACTGCTCCTGGTCAGCACTGCTGAGGGTTCCTGCAAAGTGCCCTGGCTGGGCTGCTGCCGAGCCCTGGCTTCCAGGTACTGCTGCTGCGGCCTCAATGAACAACCTGGGGCAGTGCTTCGCAGGAGCCCTCAGCCCAGGAGCGGTAATCCTCTCGGAGAGGGAGGCAGTAGGGCAGTGGGGAGCCTGGCTTACCGCTCCTGGCCGCTGCTGCAGAGGGTTCCTGGGAAGCGCCGCCCCAGCTCATTCATTGAAGCCACAGCTGCCGTGCCTGGTACCTGGGGATTGGCAGCAGCACAGCCAGGCCGCTTCTGGCCCCTCCGTCTTGCAAACTGAAAGGGGGGGGGCGCGCCAGGAAGCTTGGCGGGCCACAGGGAAGGGCTTCGTGGACCGCATGCACCCCCCGGGTTGCATGTTTGAGACCCCTGGTCTAAGGGATTCTTTTGTTGCTGCCTAAGCCAGTGCCCATTGTTCCTGTGAGGCTGGGCTGGGTTTGTCCCATCCACGCCCTGACGGAGGGTGAACTGCCTCTCTGCTCTTGGAGAGTTTTTGCATGGGCTTGCTTTAAGCCATGAGATACATTTTCAGTCTCATAACTATATACATGAAATTACAACCTATAACCTTACTGGAACATTACCGTAAATATTACTATAACACCACTATAACAACCACACTCAGTGCATGATGAGCCTTCCAAAGACACCCAACATGACAAACTTGGCACTGGATATCACCAATCATTTTATAAAGATGAAAACGGGGGTGTAGGATTTTCTCCCGAGGTATGGAGTGTCACAGAATGAAAGTACTGAGAGAACGCAGACCCCAAAGATAGCTCGGCAGGATGTGTTGACAGGCTGCAACAACTTCCTGTAAATTGTTGCAGGATGGGCACTTATGTTTTACCAAAGTGCACCAGGAACAAATGGCTAAAGACATTACAGCTGGGGAGGCCAACAGGGAGCCTGGCATAGACTGGTTTGACTCAGGCCTGAGTAGTACAGCATGGATAGGTGAGCACTGGATGAGACCCAGATTTGGAAGTTCTGAATCTAGGGTCAGTGTAAAAGCTGAAACACAGGTTTACAAATGCCAAGCTTACAGGCTTTCCTCCAACAGACCCGGGCTTCCAGTGCAGTGCTATCTTTTCTAGTGCCTTAAGGCAGACTGGCAAAATACTTCACAACTGAGGCAAATAGGAAGCTTTCCCAGATAAGTAGGACCATTTTAATGTTTGCAAAATCTATCTCTCCTTTTAATCAAGTAAATTTATATCCCTTAGTGATTGAAGTAAACCTTTAAAATGCATAAAGCAAATGCAACCAATGGCAAATATGGGAGCAACTGTTCTCCCCCAATTGTGGAGATAAGGGGAAGAAGAAAAAACAATTAATTAGGGAAGGACAGAATTTGTTGATGAGGAGGAAGTGGTATGTGAATGGACTAATGACTGACTTGAGAGTGAATGACAATTTTGTGGGTGAGGCTGAACAGGAATGAAGGAGGGTACAACGTAAGACTGGGTCAGGGGATTAGGAAGTGAGCAAATGTTAGGATGGTGTGGTTGACTAGTGGTTTAGATGAAAACATGTAACCTGCATTGTGGGAGTGGGTGATATATGGAGTGTAAAATATGTGACAGGTGGGAAGGTTGTATGAAGAGTTACTTGAGGTAACTGATGCTTGTGTACTTATGATAGGTTGATTAGGCAGCTGATGTTTATGGTTGTGTTCTGGGTTGTGTGCACATTATTGAAGTTTATGGTAAAGATCAGCTGATATATTTTGCTTTTATTAGTATTTTTTCTTGAAATTTTTGCTAGGCTGCATTAAGGGAGATATTTTCAAAAGGGAAAAAGCCCAGCTATTCTTTTCACAAGGGAAATTATCGCCTGTTATTAGCTAGTGACAGGTGCAAGAACCCTAACATCCTCATTCAAGTCAAATGCACATACAAAAAATGCAGTAAGTAAAACCACTTCATTCAAAATTTTCTGTAAAGATACTACTAGGTTCAGTACCATCAGGAGCACATACCCTACCAAAGACAATTTTTGAACGTCAATTTCCAGAATGTCTATTTTCTTCGGACATCCGTTTTGAGAGAAAATCAGAGACAGCCAGTAAACACCTATATCTGGTTGTTCCTATTCAGGTTGAAACACACTTCATTCTGCCTCAGGAGAGCTATAAAACCTGTCTACCTATTTTTCAGAGCTAAGGTAAAAGTGCACCTCATTCACAACTCCTCTAGTGAATGATCTTAGGCCTTTTCCGCATCAACTGTCAGCAAGGCAATTTAAAACTTCATTAACCTGGACAAACTAGTAACTCATGACATGTACCTGACATATCTTTGTTGACCACTATCTGGGCAGACTCTTTTGTTTCTTTTCTTTAAAAAAAAAATGAATAAGTGAGTACCACTAGTCTGAGTCAAACATATTATGGGTAAGTGCTGATGCAATTTCCAAAAAAGCCAAACTGCATTAATGCATGTCTATTCTGAAGTTTTAACAGCTCATGCCACCCTCCTTTCTATTCTATTTCAGGGCATTTGTTAAGCCTTATCTACACTTGTAACCTAGAGTGCATTAAATCTGCTGCAGGTGCCGTAACTCCTGAGGTGTCCACACTGGCAAGGCACTTAGAGCACCCAGACCCCACAGCTCGAGTGCCCCTGGTAATCCATCTCTATGAGACGCATAGAGCTTGCTGTGCCTGAGCTGAAATGCCAGGGTGTCTGCGTGCATGACGGGTTGCATTATGGCAATGTGATTGGCCTCCAGTAACATCCTATAATCCCCTGAAGTCAGGTGGACACTCTGTTCATTGTTTTGAACTCGGCTGCAGGCACACAGGTATCCCCTATCAAAGCTCCATTTCTGATAGCCGGCATGCTTATCTGCTCCAGGACACAAAGCAAACCATCCCACTCTCTGACTCCTCCTCCTCAACCAAGCTTCACAATCATAATCACTGTGTACCAGTGTTAAGCTGTTTAAAAATTATACTGTGTGTGTGTACGTGTGTGTGTGTGTATGTATATTATATGACATATCTATCTATGATGTCTTTTGTCTGTTAAAAAAAATTCCCTGGAACCTAAGTCCCCCTATTACATTAATTCTTATGGGGAAATTGGATTCGTTTAACATTGTTTTGCTTAAAGTTGCATTTTTCAGGAACATAACTACAACTTTAAGTGAAGAGTTCCTGTATTGTAAAAGACCATGTGCAAGATATGCCTTGTAAGGTATGTGGTAGACCCAGGGCAGACAGCTGCCAGAAAGGCCTGTAGTTAGAAGGGTTATTACAGGGAAATTGGGTCCAGCTGAGCAAGGCTGCCACAGCCAGAAGCAGGGCCAGCTGAGACCAGTTAAGGAGGCTGTCAGAGCCCTTTAAAGAGACTCCTCCCCAGAGAGGGGTGTGGGAGTTTGAGGAGTGAGTTTGGTGGAAGCAGGGGAGTTTGAAGAGTGAGTTGGAGGAAGCAAGGACAAAGAGGCTGCTGGCAAGCAGGGGAGGAGAACAAAGGGTCCCTCCCGGGGGAACCTAGCTTTCCTAGCCTGCAGGAGCCTGACCCTGAGAGAGAGAGAAAGGGAGTGGGCTACTAAGGAGCAGCAGAAAAAACGGGTCTGACACAGCCTGGTCAGGCTGCCAGTGCCACGCCAGAAGCCCAAAAGGACTTGAGTCAGGGGAGCCACCTTGTCACAGGTATCAATGAAAAGCTCATAACTCAGGTGTAAGCAACTGATGCAAAGTTATGGACATAACCATGTTTTAACGATTATAATTTCAGTTTGCCAGCCAAGCAGGAATTACCTTTCCCCAGGAAAGAGGAATAAGGAAAACAAGAAGGGTTTCTCCAGGTATGTTAGCAACAAGGTGGCCAGGGAAAGTGTGGGACTCTTACTAAATAGGGGAAGCAATGTAGTGACAGATGATGTGGAAAAAGATGAAGTACTCAATCTTTTTTTGCCTTGGTCTTTACAGACAAGGTCAGCTCCCAGACTGCTGCACTGGACAACACAGTATGGGGAGGAGGTGAGCAGCCCTCTGTGATAAAAGAACAGGTTAAGGACTATTCAGAAAATCTGGATATGCACAAGTCCAATGCATCCAAGGGTGCTGAGGGAGTTGACTGATGTGATTGAAGAGCCATTGGCCATTATCCTTGAAAGTTCATGGTGATTGGGGAAGATCGTGGATGATTGAAAAGAGCCAAATGCAGTGTCCATATTTTAAAAATAGAAGAAAGAACCTGGAGAACTACAGACCAGTCAACCTCACTACAGTATCTGGCAAAATCACGGAGCAGGAATTGGAATCCATTTTGAAGCACTTGGAGGAAAGGAAGGTGATCAGAACTAGTCAATATAGACTTACCAAGGGCAAGTCATGCCTCACCAATCTGATTGCCTTCTATGATGAGATAACTGATTCTGAGGATATGGGAAAAGTGGTGGATGCGATATATCTTGACTTTA
This sequence comes from Sternotherus odoratus, assembly GCA_032164245.1. Lineage (NCBI taxonomy): Eukaryota > Metazoa > Chordata > Testudines > Kinosternidae > Sternotherus > Sternotherus odoratus. The sequence continues at coordinate 109,925,849 of JAVMKO010000002.1, forward strand.
GCAAAGCTTTTGATATGGTCTCCCACAATATTCTTAACAGCAAGTTAAAAAAGTGTGGATTGGATGAATGGACTATAAAGGGTATAGAAAGTTGGCTAGATTGTCAGGCTTAATGGGTAGTGATCAACGGATCGATGTCTAGTTGGTAGCTGGTATCAAGTGGAGTGCCCGGGGGGGGGGGGGGGGGTCGGTCCTTGGATCAGTTTTGTTCAACATCTTTATTAATAATCTGGATGATGGGACTAATTGTACCCTCAACTAGTTCACAGATGACAGTAAACTGGGCCAGAGGTAGATATACAGGAGGGTAGGGATAGGGTTCCAGAGTGATCTAGACAAATTGGAGGATTGGGCCAAAAGTATTATCATAAGGTTCAATGACGACAAGTGCAGAATACTGGATTTAGGAAGGAAGAGTCCCATGCACCCTACAGGCTGGGTACCAACTGGCTAAGCAGCAGTTCCACAGAAAAGGACCTGGAGACTATAGTGGATGAGAAGCTAGATATGAGTCAAGAGTGTGCCCTCATTGCCAAGAAGGCCAATAGCATACTGAGCTATACTAGTAGGAGCATTGCCAGCAGATCGAGGGAAGTGATTATTTCCCTGTATTCGGCATTGATAAGACTACACCTAGGGTATTCCATCCAGTTTTGGTCCTCCCACTTCAGAAGGGATGTGGGCAATGTGGAGAGAGTCCAGCAGAGGGGAATGGAAATGATTAGGGGCTGGGGTACATGGCTTATGAGGAGAGGCTGAGGGAACTGGGGTTATTTAATCGGCAGAAGAGAAAAGTGAGGGGGGATTTGATAGCAGCCTTCAACTACCTGAAGGGGGGGGGGGGGGTTCCAAAGATGATGGAGCTCAGTTGTTCTCAATGATAGCAGATGACAGAACAAGAAGCAACGGTCTCAAGTTGCAGTGGGGGAGGTCTAGGTTGGATATTAGGAAGTAGTATTTCATTGGGAAGGTGATGAAGCACTGGAATGGATTACATAGGCAGGTGGTGGAATTTCCTTCCTTAAAGGTTTTTAAGGCCCAGATTGACAACGCTCTGGCTGGGATGATTTAGTTGGGGTTGGCGCTGCTTTGAACAGGGCTTTGGACTGGATGACCTACTGAGGTTTCTTCCAACCCTAATATTCTATGATTCTATTAATATAATTTCCCCATCTGAGGAGTTACTTCCAAAGTACTTTGAAAGACAATTAAAATGCATTTACATATTGTGTAAACAGACCCATCCAGAAAACAAGGGTGGAGGCAAACTATTACAGCGTGGGGTGAGATTGACAAATCACACATCTAATGCTCATTCAGTTGCACCAGAGGGGACAGGAATAGACAACTCTAGAATGGGAAGAAGCAGCAGGAAACTTCCTTTAAGAGAGATTCCATATTGCCTAACCTATAGCTTGGAAAGAGACCTTTATATGGAGGTACTCTTCAGAAGAATCCATTTCAAAGATTCATTTGACTGAAAAAAAACCCCAAGTTTCACCTAAGACGACAAAGGTACCAGCCCTTTGAGTCTGAAGGAGAGATCCTGGCCCAGTGATCTGGTCAGCCATCTTGATGCAAACACATGGGTAGGATTTTACTTTGAACCAGGGGTGAAAGTAAATTAACTTTCTTACCGGTACAGGGGCTTGGCTGGGGCCAGCTCTGACCCTCGGAAGGGGTGTGGCTTCGGGTGGAAGGGGAGGGGCCAGAGGGGTCAGAGCCAGCACCAGCCCAGCCCCCGTACCCCCACAGAAGCCGTTTAAAGGGCCTGGGGCGGTAGCGGGCTCTTTAAATAGCTCTCGGAGCCCCACCGCCGCTTCCTTAAGGTTCCGGCAACAGGGCTCCCATCCCCGCGGAGCCCTGTTGCTGGAGCCCTGGAGAGGCTGAGGCAGGGCTCCGAGAGCTATTTAAAGAGCCCAGTGTGCCACTATCACCCCGGGCCCTTTCCACTGCCGCTGGAGCCCCACCGTAGCCTCCCCCGGGCTCCCACAGCAGTTTAAAGGGCCCGGGCAGTAGCAGCTCCCACTCTGGCAGCAATTTAAAGGGTCTGGGGCTCAGCCGCTGCTGGGAGCCCCAGGCCCTTTAAATTGCACCTGGGGAAGCTGATCCGCCCCGGTACAGCGCATCGGCTCTTGCCGGTACGCCGTACCGGGGCGTACAGGCTTACATTCACCTCTGCTTTGAACCCAAGTCTAGGTTGTTAAATATTTGTTACTATAAAGCACTTTCTTTATTTCTCTTTTAATCAGTTCTGAATTTAATCCTTACACTTGAACTCACTTAAAAATTCTCTCTTTGCAATGAAATAAATTTGCTTTATCTTTCATCGCAACCAAGCCAGTGTCATATTGAACTGAACTGTTTGGTATCTCCAGTTAACAAGGCAAACTGTTGGATACTGACTCTTTAAGAAGCAACAAATCTTAACATTCCTCTGATTGTTCCAGGACAGGGCTGGACATTGGAGAACACAAGTTATTGAGAAAAATTGAGACTGGGAAGAGTGTGGAGTCATTATACCAGTTGTTAACCAAAGCTGGTGGAGACCAGTGCAAGTCTGTGTTATTGCAAGCAGGCACCAGGATCCAAAGTGTTGGACCTAGGCTGCCCAATACATAGACAGAGTGTATTCTTGTTGCTGACTGTGGGCATCCCAGACTGAGAGCTACAATAGCAAGGCATTGTGAAAGCACTTTGGGTTACAGAGTAAGAGGTGACAACTCTGCACCAGAGTGGATTACATTCTAGAATTTGACACTCTCCTAAACCAACTGGATTGAAATTGTGAGATGCCCAGCTCCTTTAAATCATTCAGAAAAATTCACAAATATCAATAGTATCATGGAGGAGAGAGTAACATAAAAGAAGATACTGTCCTATCTCTATTCCGTACCCCAATACATTTTTAATCTCTTTCCCTTATGAGACCCTTTTTAAGTAAAGTTACTGAAACAGAAAATAGTACACAGTAAAAATATCCAATTTCTCATTTACCAGAAAAAGCTTCACCAATGTCCCAGTATTAAAATGTTGCTTGGAAAAAATCCCATCATTTCATTGAAGACAAGAGTGTATGACCTTAGGGTAATGGATAAGAAGCTGACATTTTGAATTGACAGAATTTGTTTTTTTCCAATTCTAGTTATAGTAAAGAGTTCTGGTATTTTCTGGCATTTTCTTTCTACATGAAAGACTATATTACTGATAAAACACTACACGACTGAATGCTAAGCATTAGAAGACAACCAGTTATTCCATCAGATTATAATGACCGGTTTTTATCCATTGCCCCAAGGTCAATTACATTGTCTTTGGTGGAATATATAGAATTTTTTTCCAAGCTGCATTTTACTGGGCAGCAACTTGAAATCCATTTCTTCTGATGAAATGTCAATACCTTTTCAGGCTATATATACTAACACACACACACACACACACACAGATTAAATTTCTTTTAAAGAAACAGTCACTTAAAATATACCTGACAAATCATCCCCCTTCATTACCAGGCATTTGGAAAACAAGGTGTAAAAAGTTAAAAGATACAGTGTGGTGTTCTGTGTCCTTTTATTCTACTCCATTCAAAAGTGTTACCATTTAATTGAAGAGCAATTCAGAGACCTATTGAAGGTTCCATAATGCCTTTATTCTTTATCTTATGAGACATCTTACAGTTTCAAACAGCTGACATTTCTGACATTAAAAAGAAGACAATGAAAAGGTAATCCTTTTTGAGTCTAGATCATGTGAAACAGAGGGCAATTACTAGTAGTTTGGAGAAATAGGAGATGGTCTGCAAATAGTAAAACTTGGGCATACATTTTCTGTGCATTGAAATTTAGATGGAATTAATACAAGCACACAGGCAAATGGGAAAAAAATTATTTGAAGGGAATTGCCTAGACCAGAAGATTGGTAATGGGATATGGAGGCTTTTACAAGAGGTCACTGGTTCAAACCTGACCTATTTATTGCTGACGAAAGCTATTAGCAACTCAAGGTGTTTTGTGAAGGGATATTTCTATATCAATTCAGTTTGTCGTGAATGAGTGCATCATAATAACTACCATTGTTACCTGGGGCTGTCTAAACCCAAAGCTCTTGGTAATGTTACTGTTTGTGAAGCAGTGTCAGGAAATAAATAATTGGACAGGCTACGTTTATGTCACAGAGGTCATGGAAGTCACGGAATCCAGAATCCCCGATTTCCAGAGTCTTCTCTGACATTTTTAAGATTAGCAGCCATGTTAGTTGTTTTCTTCAGCCCCAGGGGCTGCAGGACTCTGGAACTGACATCCAGTGGGGCCTTGGCAGGGTTCCAACAACAGGTGACAGCACCGACAAGGGGACTCCTGAAAAGTTCCAGCTTGAGGTGACAGACTCCTGAGGAAACACTCCCTAGGGCTACAGAGACAGGTGACACTCTCATACGCGGGGAGGGGGACATCTCAGGTGATCAGTTGGAGTGTCCCATTGTCTCTTTGGGAAATATGGTCACCCTCCATCTCCCAGCTGCTATGGGCAGAGAGGGAAGCCCTCAGATCCCAGCTGCCATGGTGGTGGGGGAAACCATGGAGCCGCAGCAACAAAAGTCACAGACAGGTGACGGCTTCCATAATTTTTTGTTTATTGCCCATTACCTGTCCATAACTTTTACTAAAAATAACCATGACAAAAATCTTAGCCTTAATCATTGGAGAATAGCATGTCTGTCTGATGACTGGTAAAAACAAGAGTGCTTACACTTAAATCTTTTACTTTATGTAATCTCAAACACATACACATGTATACAATTGGTTAAAGCACCAAAATCTATAGTTACCCAAAGTCTGGAGTGGTTTTCGAGTGGTCAACACCATGTTTCCAATGGCCAGGCTTCTATCTGCTGCTAGGGAGCTAAAGAGGAGTCCAGTTGGCCCAGAACTTTTCCCCTTTTTTACGCCTGTACGTGTTACTTAGGTTGTCAATCGCCAATAACCATTAAGCAAGAAGGTTCAAACCATTAGTTTGTCAGGGCCCACAAGACCTGGGGCCTGACAAACATGCACACACCATACATCAAATATAGACAGACTTCCTGCTTTTAAAAACCACATATTTCAGCAGTTTGAAAGAAAGCCCAACACGGTGGCACAGAGTCATGCTCAGTTCTTGTGCTCTCCCGCTCCTCTTTCCCCCATTCCACCAGCTTGCCTAGTTATGCTAAGGTTGCTACAAAGGCCTTATAGCTGCTTTTGGCAGTAAGCATAATAATCAGTTACTGAAAGTGGCCTAGGCATTTTGCTGGGGTGTCAATGTTGTCCCTGCACCATCACAGTTAATATACCTATTGCCATCTTCAAACAGAGAAAGACCAAGGACTGAATAGGCATAGACACTAATTTATTCTTTCACATTCATTGGTCTCTTTCCTGAACTGCATTTCTTCTTTGCTTTAGAGGGACCACTTCTCCTTTTGAAAAAGGTAACAGAAGTTATGTGGCTATGGAGCTTGTGACAAGATGGCCAATGTTAGTATGATGGGTCCTGCATTTTTCTTGGCAGGGAGATAAGATGCCACCTCTTGCCCCTGCTCTTGGGTCACCGATGGCTCTGCCAGTGGCCCAGGAAGGTGATAAAGAAGGGAAGTGGGGGAAGTATCTGGGTTTGCTCCTCACTCTGAGCCTCAGCCCCTCTTAACCCACGTGGGTTCTTACCCTCTTTCCCCTTGGATGGGGTACCGTCAGTCCTTAGATGCTGGGGAAGGGAGTCTCCCTCCCTATTGGGGCAGGGTCACCCTTACTTCGGTTCTCAGATCTTTCAAGTCGCACAGCACACCTCCAAACTCCAGTCCTCTCTCCTTCCTCCTCCTCCCCTGGCTGCCCGAAGCAGGGGTTTTGTCAGGGTGCTGACAGGGCCTTAATTGACTGCAGGTGCTCCGATTAACCTGTAGCCACTATTCCTAGTCTACAGGAAACCACACTTTAATTAGCCTAGGGCTTATATATTTCCCTTCTAGCATTCTACCACTCCCTGGCCCTCCTGTATCACAAGCTGAAAGGTTAGTTCAGCTCTTCACCCCATCCTTCACCATCCATTAATTGGCTTCTACCTAATAATGTTGAGAACCAGACTATTAGTCGTTTCCCAACTGTGATCCAGACCTATGTCCAGTAAAAATTATTATTGAAACTACTAAATCATGGTAGTAGTACATACTAGTTGAATTGAAGAGCTGACCAATACCACTTATAATTGAAATTGCAAGGAGGATATAAGTAGACAGAACTGGTCAAAATTTAATTTGCCCAAAATACAAAAGGTTAACATTCCTCTTGTTGGAAGAAAATTTTTAACATGGACAAGTGGTGAACAACAATGTGCCTTGCCTCACACCATATTGATTACTGATGTCAAAGAGAGGAATCCCATACTGAATTAACTGCTTTCAATAGCACCCGTTTTCACTGTTCATCACTCATCCACGTACTGACCAGGATGTCTTTCCAACTCCCCAGAACAACTAATGCAATTTCAAACTAGCTGCAAACATCTAAATGAACAACCATGGAGCTTTAGATCTTTTCTGAGATTCTGTCTAATTTTGAATTCTACTTGAGAGTCTCTCCCTAGAAGCTCAAAAAGAAGATGCACCTTAAAATATCAATACAATTTTCATTCAATCTGTCAGTTGTGGATCTTTTTTTCTCTAATAATCTGTCTAAAATATCTTGCAGCCTGTGATATTATTCTTTGATGTTTCATCAAGTGAAAAAAGATTAAAGTCTAGCTGGAATTTATCACTGATGACACTTCTGTGACTCTGGACCATCAATCCTTCAGGATGGCTAGAAATCAGAACAAAGTCATCACAAATTATGTAATGTCACTCCACCTAAAGTGGGAATGCCAAATGACTGATGAAACATACTGCTGTGGAGTCTATATCTTTCCATAAGGCACAATAAAGGCTGAGCTCATGTGATTTATGATCTACTGGTGATAAAGATCAGATTCAAAAGGACCAAACCAATTTGGAGCAATCTTTACATACCCTGCCTAGTAACCAAATCCTGGAACTAGCTGAATATCCTCAACTTCCCCAAACTACCATTGATTTCAAGCGGAAATTGAGTGTGGCTCAGCATCTTGTAGGATCAGCCCCCAAAATAAAGATAAATTGGGTGAAATTAATCACAGTCATACTGATGTTCAGGTGGCAAGCTGTATAATTCTGCTCCCTGTAACCATTATTTATTTCGCTTTACTGCCAAACCCTGGTGTAAGTGGTGTGACTGTAAAGAATCAGCACTTTAATGTGGCTGCGCACTATCTATACTGCCACTTTACAGTGCTGAAACTTGCATTGCTCTGGGGTGTATTTATTCACACCCTTTAGCGAGAAAGTTTACACTGCCACTTTCATCGCTGAGACTAGGCCCTTGACTGGTGGTGGTTCTTCTGGCAACTAAGTGCCTGTATCAATCACTTTCTGTTTGGCTTTTATTCTATGATTAAACAATATTTCTTTCTATTTCACTTACATTGCGCAAAATCTGCTTTTAGAGACACTGTATCAGGTTTCTCTGTTTTTCTTTGTTTTAAAGCCTCTAAGAATTCACTCACTCACCTAATCCACACAATAGTGTTGCCTTTACCCATTGTCTTTCACTGAGCTCATTCCTTGGCCTGACCACGTACCCCAGTGTTCTAAACAAAAAATTGCACCATGGAAGCTGCTTGGGTTGCTGCCACTGACTGGCTATTCATTAACCTGACTCAACATCTTGAGTCAGGTTTTTGTCCATTTTTAGAAACAGTGTGTTTTGCTAAACTTACCAATGCTGACTTTTCACATGACTCAAGAGCCAGTCATTCAAGAAGACAGCATTTGCCAGCCATTACCACAGATAATCTCCGATTCTAAACTCTGGAGGGAAATAAAGTAAGTGCAGATGCAACAGTGCCTGAAATTGTTAGCAAATGCTGATTTTTAACAGTAACCATTGTGAAAGAGCAGTTTCACATGACCCTAATATATAAGGTGCATTCCCCTGTTCAGTAACTATTGCAGTTAATCTTTTCATGCTTTTTTAGATGGACTAGGACACATTCTGTGAATATTTTTGAGTAGCTTGTATTTATGGACTTGCCACATTCATTCTATATACACTATACAAGGCTCAGTCCATATACAGCTGGTAAAAATTGCTCACCCCTTCTCCTTAGTCCCTAACCCATCATATACTCGCTTCTTTAGTTTTTCCAGGGCTTTGGAGTGGTGCTGCAGCTCTGCTCCAGCTCCAGGCAAAAACCTGCAGCTCCACTGCAGCTCCGGGCTCTGCCCCAAAACCCTGATTTTCATCCTTCCTATATTTCCAGCTGAATGTCTTCACTCATCTTCTCTAAAGCAAGTAGCTAAAAAATACCTTCAATTATCTAGTAGAAGCATAGGAGTGTCTTGCGGTGAATAAATAAAGAAAACAATTTAAGATGAATACATTGATATTGCTGAGAGTATTTTACAATGAAAATGTCCCTTGCTCATATTTAGACTGTAACAGGAAACAACCTGGAAGTAATTCTGCTTGCCAACCTGTAAACAATTAGGTCTGGGAAATAATAGGCAATGCTCATTGCTGGTGATTTTAGTTTGCCTAACTTAATTACTTTTAAGATAATAATTTGAAATTGTTTTAGTACCAATTTCGAAGTGAAATGATATTGTTCATTTTTTAAATGACAATTTTGCTTTGCATGTATACTATATACTGATAAATAACCCATTTAATTTTTAATCAGTATAATAAATATTTATGATTATCATCAATCATACCATGTCTGATCAGATGCTTTTTTCTTATAAGATGACAAACTTGTAAATTCAATGAAAATCAAAACATTCAAGGACAATTGATGGAACCTGAACCACCATTGGTATGTTTCTTATCCCTTTGTTGCTTGCTATAAATTACTGTCATAATTAAAATACATTCCTCTTACTAATTAGCCGCATAGGAGATTTTTTCCACTTTGTCATTAGCCACTCTTACTGTCTCTTGGCTTTTCCTTGATAATGTTCCCTTTGCTCTTGTATATGATTAATGTTGTATAAAGTAGAATCAAGAGGGTGGAACATCTTGACAGAAAACAGTTGAGACAAAGGACAAGCTGAACCTTTGCCCAAATGAAAGCTGAGCTAAAGCTGTTCTGAGAGTTGGGAGGGATGAATTAATGGAACTGGTCTGTATTATGCCATTTACGCAATAGCAATGCAGCCCCCCCACACACACCTGTTGTACATGTATCATCATTCTACAGATCATTGCCAGTGTTTCTAACTCTAGCAATATTATGAGTGTGATGATCTAAGACAATTTTTGTTTAGTCACATTTGAGGAAACGAAGGCAGTTCTGGAATTCTGTTTGAGCCACGTGCACATGTAGCTGCTAGAGCAAGGGTGGGCAAACCTTTTCGCCCGAGGGCCACATAGGGGTTGAAATAGTGTATGGAGGGCCAGGTCAGGAAAGGCTATGCCTCCCCAAACAGCCTGGCCCCACCTCCTATCTGCTCCCCTCCCACTTCCCTCCTACTGACTGCCCCCCTCAGAATCCCAGACACATCCAACCCCCCTGCCCCTTGTCCCCGACCGCCCCCTCCCGAGACCCCCCATGCTAACTGGGCTGTAGTTTGGAGACCCCTGGCCTAACCAAAAGAAGGCTGAAGAGAGATATGATTGCTTTCTGTAAACACGAGAGGGATAAATATCAGGGAGTTATAAGTTAAGCGCCAATATGGACACAAGAGCAAATGGATATAAACTGACCAAGTTGAGGCTTGAAATTAGATGAAGTTTTCTAACCATCAGAGGAGTGATGCTCGGAAACAGCCTTCAAAGGGGAGTAGTGCAGGCAAAAACCTTAACCTATTTTAAGACGGAGCTTGATAAATTTATGGAAGGGATGATATCACGTGACTGTCTACAAAGGTAGATAGGTAGCTGAAATGCGAGTGGTAGCAGACAATATCTCAAATGGCTGATGAGAAACTAGGAGGCGGCTCTGAGTTATTACATTCTTTCCCAGGTGTCTGGCAGGTAGGTCTTGCCCACATACTCAGGGTCAAACTGGTCACCATATCTGGGGTCAGGAAGTAATCTTTCCCTAGATAAGATTGGCAGAGACTATGGGCATGTTTTGCCTTCCTCTGCAGGATGAGGCATGGGCCACTTGCAGATTTAAACTAGTGCAAATGGTAGATTATTTGTAACCAGAAGTCCCGAAATTATGATTTGAGTATTTAAATAACTCAGCCAGAGGTAACTGGTTTATCACAGCAATGGGTCTGTGAAGTTCTGTGATTAGCAATGTGCAGGAGGTCAAGCTATATGATTATGATGGTTTCCTCTGGCCTTAAAGTCATAAGTCTATGAGATTGGCGGGGGGGGGGAGGGGAGAGCGAGGGGGCTTTGGGCAATGAAGAGGAGGAGTATAAGGGAGCCAGAGCCAGTCTTTATCACATATAGTTGGTAGCGGGGGAGTTAAAAAACATGATTTTCTTTTCTTTGTAAATCTCATAAATTTTGAACTCCTACGGTTTGCAATACTGCATTTCTGATTCCCCATTTAAAATCCCATCTGACATTCCTATAACCTAACCACTTTTCTCACTTCTCAATTGGAATATGTTACATTGGCTGCATCTCCTGCCTTTCTGATCCACAGAGAGTGGATTCAATCTAGGCTACAAATAATGCTAGGAGTGTAATGAAGTTTGCTATTTATTTGATTTTAATGATAATCTAATACTGAAAATAGTGAACCAGTTCCTGCTCCACTAGCAAAATAAGTCTCTAACTATGGTATAGAGACAGTATGTGATGGACTTTGCAACTGTATGCAGAGTCTGAGCTATGCCCCAGTGCCCAAAAGGAATTTGGGACACAAAAGAATAGTTAGTGTCAGGGGCCTTCTGTCATGTGCTGGGAGAATGTGTGTGCAAATGTACACAATGTCAAGGAGGCTAATGCAGCCTTGTATCCACAATCATGGCCATGGAGACGCTCTACTGCCACCTGTGGCCTGGGAGGGGGGGCAGTTTGTATGAGGTTCCATTGAATTAGACTACTCAGGCTAGGTGAAGGAATAAGGATTTGGCTCCTTCCCAAAATAATTTGGAAGAAATAAGAAAAGGAAGGTGAGAGAGGGGAAAGTCTGACAAGGAAAATTTTGTGAGCTATTATTCATTACCTTCTTGTGAAACAAACCACCTATCAGAACTGCCAAGAAAAAAAGAAAAACCTTCCAGGGCCAGGGAGAACTTCTATTTCAAAATGAGCAACAAATTATCAGAGTCTTTCCACTGGAAAGCTGCAGTGGATGACTAACTGCTGCCTTCTGCTCATTACTGCTATCAAAAGATGAATTGAGGTTCTTTGTGTTCTCTGATAACTGAAGTTTCCGTTTTGCCCTTTTCTATTTTTAAGAAGTAGTTACAGATGAAGAGAAAATGTGCTCCAGTAATAGACCCACATCAGGAAATCTCCTCCTCAGCGGCTGCTCAGAAACATTTGAAATGCGGCATAATAGAATGTGGCTTGTCCCATAACATTTTTAAGTGACTGTGCTTCAAATGCAAATTTCTTCATTACTTTGAATCACATTAAATTTCATAAATACTGTGCTACACATAACTCCCCCCAAACAATTTCCTGAGAAAATAAAATGATGTGCTATGATGGTATGCATCTATTAGATAATACATAAAAAAACAGCTTTATAAACGTATTTCATTTTAGTTGCTACTTAATGATTCCATTTTAGTGGTTAGCTTACGGGTTCAGCCATTCCAGTGCAATGAACCAGAATAGTTTTCAGAGCAAGAAACACTATTATTTTGATTATTATGCCAAACGTGATGGGAACATGTAGATTTATAAAACAAACAAACAAACAAACAAAAAAGCTACAGCTTGTTGACTAGTCCGTTTCCAGCATTTCAAAACACTAACCAGAGGAAAACTACAGATCAGTTCTCTGTAGAATTATTTGTACTTTTGGTATGAAGCTAATCCTTCTTGACAACATTGAATGAGACATAAAATCAAGACCTTGACTGCTCCTGCTCAACGAAGATCCCCTATTACCATTCCTAAGATTAGGGGCGTGATAACAAAATTCCAAGTAAGGTAATTACATCCTATCCTCCTAAATTTCCTGAACACTTCTAATGAATAAAACATTCTTCATTTCTTAGTCTAAACTGAAGTGCACTGCCACTTATCATATGGTAGTGGAACCTAAATCACATCCCAGAGGTAGCTATACTGTACATCAGTGGGGAGAAATATAGATATAGGCACAATTATGCCCTCAAATAATCTAGTACATCTTCATTATCATTAGCAGACTTGCCCAGCAGTTTCATAGTTTCAGCTGTCCGTATGTAGCCTGTCCCTGCCCCACACTGTAATGTGGTTCTGCAGAGACTACTCCAATCCAAAGGAAATGTAAAGGACCACAAGCTCCAAGGGAGACTTATGCAGGGGAACAAGGAGGAAAAGAGAACATCCCTGTCTCTTGGTTTCCTCAGTGTGCTCATATCTTAACTTTTGACAACTTTATAAGGCGAACTGAGAAGGGTCTCACCAAATATGAGTATATGGATCCTCCCACATCCAGGGTCCTCTTTTGCTGCGAAATGGTCCCCTGCAGCCATGGAGAAGGGGATTAGTTTTGTCCAAGCAGCAAACAAATTGCCCCCCCCAGTAAACCACTCACTTGCATACATAGAATTATATGTAACAAATAAATTGTTTTAATAGTATTGTGAATAAAAAACATCATTGTGTTGGGTATATTTTGAATGAATGGCACAAACGTTATATTAAGGGAATCCACAGTACAGTCCTGCAACAATACATACACAGGAAATTATAGTTTCCTTTTAGGGTCACAATGGAAGAGGTCCTACTAATAGAAGAATAAACAAACAGCAAATTATTATATGGTTAATCAGTGCCAGTAAGTGCCATCTTAAACAGAATTAGAGCAGGGATGACTGACCTGGTGCACATAGAATAACTGAACAGTTATCGTGAACACCAAGATTAAATCAGAAGAGATACTGAAATGAAATAACTTGTTTGCGGTCTCCATTGTGACAAAATAATTAATGTGATGGAATTATAGCATTATATTTAATAACAAATCATTATTAACTACTTTTGCATGCAGCAGTTATTGAGAGTTCATTTTAGGCTAAGCGTCATTTTGATTCTAAAAGGACAGCTTGCCCCAAATGAATAATAAATGCAATCCTGCAGATTGATGAACATCATCTGCAAGGTCCTGAATACCCCCAAACTCCACTGACATCATGGACTGCATTCAGCACATTGTAGGAGGAACCTGGTGTCCTGCAGGGCCACTCCCCAACTGGCTAAAAACTGTTTATTAACAAATATTCATTTCACACAACCGGCAGGAACTGCTGGACATTTCATACTGCAAGCAAAAGCTTTTAATGTATACAACATAAATTCAAATTCTAAATTTAATCCCACTTTAATTAAAATAATTTCATTCAATGAAGCCTGAAGCACATGTCTTCTGTATAAGACTCTGACATGAATTCAAATACAGCTAAATGTTATGTAGTCAAGTAGAAGTGTGATAATCATTATTATATGCAAACAGACTGAATTGCATTGGGAACTGAGTGTTTAATACAATATTTAATTTTTCTTAGCTCTAGGCCAAGCACTTTTCTACTAAATTATGCAAAAAGGCCTGGCAGTTAGGTTGCCCAACAGTTCCATTATAGAAGGCCAGAATAAAAATGATACTGAATTAGACCAGTCATTCTTCTAGTTCAGTACCCTGACATGGCTAGTATCAGACACTTCAGAGAAAGGTAAAATAAATTCTGCAGAGGATAGTCATGGACTACCCTTCCCAAAGAGTTGGGCAGGGGATTCTAACCCCTCAGTAATTTAGTTACAGGTTGGCTCTTTTCCAATTATTTATAACTTTTGTCAAATTTTCAGCTTTCAGGTTTATTTCAGGTTCATGTTTTCTTGCCTTGGTCTTTGCACAAGAGCGATTTTTATGAAATGTTTGAACAAAAATGAATATTGACTTGTTTACACAGCATGTCAAAGTGCTATAGAGATGTGTGACTTGTAGAGCACTCCAACATGTTGTGCTCTAACTCCCCCCCACCCCCCGTAGACACTGTGGCATGCTCTAAAATGTACCTAATGTGTATGTAGAAAGGTTTGCTAAAGCAAACTAGATATCTTTTACAGCATGCCAGCAGGGTCTCAATGGGGCTTTTAGAGTGTGACATGTTAGGAGTGCTCTACAGATCACACCCCTCTAGAGTGCTCTGCCACACCATCTAGACATTATAACAAAACTGAAACTTTTTGAACCTGCTCTATAAGGGATCTATGCTGCAATTAGTGTGCACTTTATCATCTAATGTCGCCTAGGTATTATTTCATGATATGGAATTTCTTTCTTCTCTTTTTTTTTTATTAAAAACAGTAATAGGAAATTATTAAAAATTCTTAAGGAAAGGTTAAGCTTTTAAAGTGAATCACTTAAGTCAGGAAATGCTAAAGTTAAGATTTATTTCAAAACCATATCTCTGCAAATTATATGCGTACATTATAATACAGGCCCAGTCTTTGCACTAGTTGTGGCTGTTTTGCACTATTTAAGCATCCTCAAAACCAGTATAAACAATCTAGTTGGGACTTCTCTAATGATAATAAATACCATACCATACCATACCATCATTTAGTGCATATTTTATATATGTGTAACCCTCATGCCCTGCAATTAATGGAAGCAAAATGGGCTAGATTTAAGATTCTTCTTGATAAATAAACTGTAACAAGTTCCCACCCAGAAGCCTGGAAAACCAAATTCATCCTCCCTGGGTATCCTTAATAGGCAGAAATTCCTGGCTTACAAGCACTCAAAGTGTGTGTACAAACCAGGGGAAACGGGACAGAGCTATAAACTTGGAAATAACACAGCAACAGAATATACATGCAGATAAAATGCAGTGTACCATCTGAACTCAAGTAAGTTCACATTAGTCCCTTGTGAGACTGTACAGTTGAACCCAGGCCATCAAAGGACTGTGTCACCATGTCCTTCAACTCTGGATGCCTTAAATGCTATGCTGTGGCTTCCATCCCTGAAACCAGAAGCCAGCCTACAAGCGTGCAGGTCATACCGTCTAGTTACTTTTGAAGAATGTCCTCAACTCACTCACTTCCTCCCATGGTTCCAAATATCCCCAAAACTATTTCACTGCTGAGGTTCCTAGTATTGTTAGTTATTGTGTTACCACACTCAGTCTCAGCAAGTGAGAGTTATGCTGCTAAGCCATGTGACAACTCAACTCTCTGACACATCACCTTCTCTGCCTTGCCAGGACTTGGACATTCCACACCATACCTTGCAGGTAACAACCCCAACTCCCGAGTTCCTCAGAGACATGTCCCAGAGCTCTACTGGAACATTCAGAGAAGCTGGTAGGTTTGCTGCTCCTTTAATGAGACAATAACAGCAACTTCTTCATTTACTGATTGGTTTATAGTAAAAGTTAAAACAAAATATATAACAAAACAACATTGGATTAAGTGATACCAAGTAAAAGGGGTATACCACATACTACGAGACACCGCTTTCAATTGTTTTATGCATTAGACATTTCTTTTGTTGGAATTATTTTAATCTCACTTGCTAAATCTGGGGTTTAGCATACCAAGTCAAGGTCTTAGAGGGCGGCATAAAAACTACTTGAAAAATAAAAAATAAATAAAACTATGTGTGTATTGTAACAAAGGAACTGTGTTAGCTACCAGAATATTTCCTGGGACACAGCTGGGCAATTCCCAAAGACGATATCTCCTCCCATATGAACTCATTGGCTCAAGAAGTAATTCAGAGAGAAAGCCACCAGTGTCCCCCTGAGGACAGATGTGATCCTTTCGCTTAATGAACTTGTGCCTGCAGCCATTTCCCCAGGGTTTGTGCTTGTTTGCACTAGCCCACCAAAACCAACCTATTTAAACTTGATTTATGAGCTTTTCTCTGCAAAACAGGACATGATACAGCAGTGATCTTACAATAACAAAGAGAACAAACTCTCACTTTACAGAAACAACAAAAACAAAAGAAACATTGTCATTCTCCAATTACCACTGACTCTTAGAAATCGTATCAGGACAGCAAGTTTTTGCTTTGTACAGTATATTTGGTACACTGTGAAATGTGGTAATTTTTAGAAAAGACAGTCTAGCACTGGCTATAGTGTCATGCAGCTTCTTGACCTCTGCCTGCAAACCAGGTCTTTTGAATAATTACAATGATATTTATAAAAGGCAAGTTAATTTACTCATGATGGAATCTGAAAAAGAAAAAGAAAAAGAGTATTCTCACCATCGTGAAATGCAGGGGAAAAGGAAAAGTTTGAAATTTCATCTGTAAGGCAAACTGCTTGTTCATTTTCACATGCTGAGCTCTGACTGATATATTGATAATGTTGTTGAAATGGTATTTTGTTCCCAGAAAACTATTAACATTTTCATTAACATTAGACAAGCTTTGCTGTTGCTTCATCTCACTGCCATCTGAAGGGCACCCTGCACAATTCCTCTGTAACACAACCTTAAGTGAACAGAAACCAATTTATACTTCAAAGTTTCAAATCTTAATCTTCAAACTTCAGCAGTTTATTTAAAGACATTATATGTTTCCTATTTTCCACAATCACCCAAGAAATCAAAAATTTTGAGTGACCTGGGAATTAAAGCGTTGTCTGTGATTGTAAGCAGTGGGTTGAAATGGGAGGTGCTTTTTAAGACAGAGCTAGACCCTTACGGGACCAACCAATCAGCTGGGGCTGTGCCATTAAAGGATGGATATACAGGACATTCTGTAGGATATTATTACACTTACAGTAATAACAGTGAGCATATCTGAGGGTATATTATATGTTGGCCACTGACATGTTGCATAACTCTGAACAAGTTTCTGAATTTCTTCCTGTATCAGTACCCTAGTCTATAAAACTGAGAAAAATCACAACTTCTAACTAACGGGATGTGCCAAGCATTCAAGAGCCATAATGATTAAATACAAGGAACAGCAACTGTCATTGAAAAGTAATCATTTGTCTGCGGTTTCCACATAGTGTAAAGATGTCCTCTAATAATGTCTGATTCACAAAAAGGCTAATAATTACTTTTGTAGCTGAAGTGAGAAGAGTCTAAGGTGTAGATGTGAAGCTCCAGGGTGCAAACTCTACATCGGAGATTGTATGTTTTCATATGATTCACACAGTCAAAAGACATTTTTAAAAAGGCTTTGTATTTGCAAATGATTATCAATAAATGATTGTATTAATCACCAAAATACAGGTGTTCCACATTTGCCACACATATAAGCTATAGGTGTTATACAGTGGCATGTCTGAAGGTTGAGAGATACTCTTCACTTTGGCAAGGATTGGGGAGCAGACATGTTGCGTACATGGTAGAGTGCAGACATGCACATTACCAGTGCAGTCACTCCTGGCTGCAACCAATTTCCAGGTGACCAGGGGAGGCTTCAGGGTGTTTCAGGAAATGATGAAACACTTAGGTCTTGTCTGTACTTCATGATTTGATTGCCATAAATCAGCTTTTGTCAACAGAACAGTGGATGAGTATACACCACACTGCTCCTCCCACCTATTAAGTCTTCCACTATGTAGAGAACATAAAATGAGAGGTGTAGAGTTGTTCACAACAAAGTAGATTGGCACAGTGTCGGTGTCATCACTAGGCTTGCTTATGTCACTTTAAAGCAATGGCCTCCAGGAGATGTCCCATAATGCCCATCCTGACCACTCTGGTGGGCAGTTTCAACTCTGCTGCCCTGCAGCCAGGTATAAAGGCATCCGCTCACCCCTTAAAGGCCCAAGAAATTTTGAAATTTCCACTTTCTGTTTGGTCGGCATGAAGAGCTCACATCACATCTCAGTCCACCATCAAATGCTTTCCTGCCTGGAGTACACTAGAGTTGTTAGATCTGCTGGGTCTGTGGGGAGAAGAGACTGTAAAGTCCCAGCTTCACTCCTGCCATAGGAACTTTGATACCTATGGGCAGATTTAGCATGGCATGTTGGAAAAAGGCCTCAAATGGTCCATGCATCAGTGCTGTGTGAAGATTAAAGATCTGAGGTGGGCATACCAGAAGGCAAACGAGGCAAACCGTCAGTCTGTTGCTGCCCAAAAGAGCAGCCGCTTCTACAAGGAGCTGGATGTCATCCTTGATATCAACCCCAACTCCACTGCCAAAATCTCCATGTATACTTGTCAGATAGGGAGGTGAACCAAGAGGAGTAAGGAAGACACGTTTAGGGACTGTGACAGACCGCTCTCTCACCCCTACTCAGGACCATGCAGGAAAACCCTTCTTTGCTCCAAACAGTGCTCTTTTATTCACAGTACAGGCCCCACCACCAATATATACAGCTTTGTACAGTTCAGTCCTTCAGCTTGCAGCTCTATCAACTCTATATAGTTCAGCTACAGCTTACAACTCCAACACACAGCTCTGAATAGCTCCAACCACCACCTCACTCTATACCATCCCCACCACACTGGGCTTGCTTCCTGGCGGGCCTTTTATCCCCCTGAGGAGGCTGCCAGGTGCCACTCGTCCAGGCTGATTGCCCTGCAGCCCAGGTGGCTGATTAGCCTTCCTGCAAGGGAGGTTTGCAGAGGGCTTTTCTCCCTCTTAAAGGGCCGGTAGGGCTGGCTCGGCACTCCTGGCCAGCACCCTGCCACAGGACCAATTATCTGATCACCACAGGGCGTGGAGAGAGACAGTTAATGAAAAACTGAACAGAGAGAGCCAGGAGAGGAAGCAGGTCCAGTAGTGTATTTTAGAGGGCCAGCAGTGAATGATAAAACTGATGGAGGGCCAAACAGAGATGCTGAAGTCCTTGACGGTGCAGCAGTCAGGACACATAAATGCTTACTTCACCCTGCAGCCAACGCAGAACTGCATGCCATGTCCTCAAACTCCACATTGACAATTGTTGCATGTTCCTGGCTTTCACTCCATCCCTTCAGACAAGTTCCCTAATGACAGCTGAACTTATATATAGCTATGAGAGCCTCCAGTAAAAGAGTCCTCCTCAGTGTCATGTCCCTTGAAAGAAATCTAATTCTGTGTATTGGTCATTGCTATTTAATAAAAAAATGTATAAAGAAAATTAACATGATCACTTGTGTCAGCTTAACTCTGTCCTGTCTGCTGATTGAGATATAACATTGGGAATCAAGGGCTCCCATCCTTTGCAAAAGGAAGTACCAGCTTCACTGCTAATAGCTCAACTATTTGTGAACCGAGGTGCCTAGGGTAGCCCACAATGAAAATGCCAGTGCCAGAGCAGGCTGCAAAAAGGAGAGCAGATTCTCCCAAAACTGTAGGGTCCAACTGTAGTTGGATTCACCAATCAGTTAGAAACTGTGCTCCAACACTGTTTATCAAGAAGCTGGGGGGAAAAAAGAATATATCACACAGCCTCCTTTATTGCATTCCAGTCTCTGATTCCCAATCAACGAATAGGTCCAGTAAAGTGAGAAGTTATTTAAAACTCCACTCACTATACAGAATCATAGAATATCAGGATTAGAAGGGACCTCAGGAGGTCATCTAGTCCAACCCCACTGCTCAAAGCAGAACTAATCCCCAATTAAGTCACCCAATAGATTTTTGCCCTATATCCCTAAATGGCCCCCTTAAGGATTGAATTCACAACCCTGGGTTTAGCAAGCCAATGATCAAACCAGTAAGCTATCCTCCCCGCCCCCCCAAAAAATGTTCTTCTGATTCCCAAAGGGACAGCCAGTTTATTAGATCAATACTAGTTTGGATCTTAACCAAAATACAACACTGCCTGCCAGCCTCCTAATTAAACTAAATCAATATATTAATAGAATACACCTAACATAGTTACAGAGAGATCTCTCACTAAACAAGTCACAAAGGAAATATAAAACCATTACAGACCAGCATTTCTAGATTATTATACAGCATTTCTATGTCTGCCACAGACATGGCAAGTCTAAAAGCAAAACTTGTAAATAATTATTTTATCTTTTTTCTCCAATAAAACGTCAACTCCCTTAATTATGCATCTGAGATACAAAATTCAAAAGTTAAATTTGAACACCCAGAAGGTTAAGTGTTTTTCAATCCAGATTCTTGGCTCAGCACATTATAAGGATAAAAATCAACTGTGAAATTCAGATTTGGGTTCCAGCTGATTCAGAACATATCATAATTAGAGATGTGTGGATGCAAGGTTTTGTTCCAGTCATATTGCTATCCACCATTTCGAGTTATAGATTTATCTACCAAAGATATCATTTTCCTTTGTCCTCTGATTTCTGAGTACTACTGAATCTCATCGATTTATTTAATTCTCTTCCTTTCACTACTCAAACCCTAGAACAAATTAAACCAAAAAAACCACACACACACGCACACAATTTCGCTTGCACATGCCCTGTGTGCTTTGGTGGTGATGGCAGGCAGGTTACACTTATAGAATAGATTTATCTAAATCTGCAGCAGTAAATTAAAAAAATCAGGCATTTGGAGTAACTCATTTCCTATGCTGTTTTTATACAAGTTTATTCTTGGTGTGAATGCACCTCTTCTCAAAAAGCCTGAGAAGACAAGCTTTGTTTTGGAAACAAACTGAATTTGGGGAGACAGATTACACTTGCAACAGGGCAAGTCACAAGGCTCCAGAGGATCTCCAAGGGGAACTGATATTCAAGCAAATTGTTGGAACGACCACCATTGCTACTCCATGTGCAGTCACGGAGTCCTTCCCCTGGCCTATTCTGAATGTTCCCGGTGGGGCTATTCAGTGAGTATTTCATAGCACAGAAAGCCTTGCATGGAGCTCTCTGCATTTGGGTGAGTTTCATCCTCTTATTTGTCTACCTGTAATAAATATTTTAAGACATGTGCCCAGGAACAGCTGAAAACCAAACCAGTTATCCCATCTCTTATATCTCAAGAGAAAATGACAACTACCTTATCCATCAGATTCTCTCTCCACATTTTTGCTAAATTTAATTATTTTCATTTTTCTGCTTTCCCTCTCTCTTTGGTGTTCTACTTTTCTATTTGATTTTTTACAGTCTCTTTTTTCAACTTCAAACTGTTATTATCCCCTCTCCAGGCTAATCCTCTCTTTCGCTGTCTACGATTATCACTCCTTTATTTCAGACCTTGGCTTCTTACCCTTTGATTCTCTAATTGGCTTTCCTACCCTCTGATCCTATTTTGTTTCTTCTGCATGCAATCTGACCTTTTTAATTATTACCTGGCACCTACATTTTCCACTCTCATCATCTTTCCTTGCCTTTATCTACCTTTTCTACATAAGATCTCCATAGTTGTTCTCTCTGAATGTTTTTATTTCTCACAGACATGAGTAGCTTATTTAATCTTAATTTTATTGTCTATTAAAAATTCAGAACAAATGTCACTATTGGTCTGTAATTAAGTATATTCTGACATGATAATCACTTTAAGTACAGAAATAGCTAAATCCACTAATGATAAGATAACATGATCAACTATATTCTGCCTTTTTTTTTTTTTTGCTTCACTGCCCTCACCGCATGATAACAGCTGCAAGGGCACGAGAATTTGCATTCACCTACTAATCCATTTTAATACAAGGTTTCTATCTTGTCAGTATTCAGAAACCAGTGAATAGACACATAAAGTAACTGATTACAGGTGATTTAAAAGTAGGACAGGATGTAAGCAAATGTAAATTGTAGACTCAAATGCCATTTCTTTCAGTTATTTCTTTCTAACGTGTTCCAGCCTCCAGGATCTTTCATAAATGTCTAGGTGAGCCTCTTCACATTAGAATGATTTTGATAAAACATATTTTATTTATAAAGTCCTCTTATTTTTATTCATAACAACAGGTGCACAACTTAAAGCATCTGTATCTTTCTCTGACACACAACCAAATCCTAATGTACAGGACACCCAAAGCTAAAATCTAACAACGCATACTAAAGAGAAAAAGGTAATAATTGTATACCATATGCAAGAACATCCAAAAACACTCCATATTAAGGACCAGTGATAGGCTAAATAGATTGAGCTCCTTGATTCTAACAAAGAGAAGAAGTGACTTGATTACGCTCTGTAAGTACCTACATGGGAAACAAATATTTGATAATAAGCTCTTTAATCTAGCTAACAAAGGCATTAACACAATCCAATGGGTGGAAGCTGAAGTTAGACAAATTCAGACTGAAGATGAGGTGTATATTTTAAAGAGTGAAAGGAATGAACTGTTGGAAGAAATTATCAATATAATGGTGGATTCTCCATCACTGGCAATTTTAAAATCAAGATTGGATGTTAATCTAAAAAACATCCTAGGATCTATTTGGGGGAAGTTCTATTGCTGTGGCATAGAGAAGGACATACTAGATCCACACAATGGTCCCATTTGACCTTGGAATCTATGAAACTATGTATCCAAAGCCCCAATTATATTAATGGGAGTATTTTCATGCACTCCAGTAGGTTTTGCATCAGGTCTTTGCTCAAAATCTATAAAGGAAACATAGGCTGAGATAAGCTACTTATTCTCTCCCTAATTTGTGTGTGTTGTAACTTTGGAGTTACATTTTGTTCTCACCAATCAAACTTTATTTGATCTATTATAATCTCATCATGAGCAAAAATACCATTTTATCACCTTATAAATGATCTTGTATTTTGAAACTGGACAATTTAAGCAAAATTCCCTACATTTAAAATCTTTAAGGGTCAAAGTCTCATTAGTATGCATTATGAATGAAATATTAGCATCACCCTATAAAAGGAACTAGATGTTTCACTGCTTCTGCATTCTGCTAGTAGCAGATAAAATTTCCGGATATATGGTAAAATAGACAAGGATATCAATTTCCCTCAGTCCTTTCCACTTCCTGGTAGTTGAAAGGATCTGCAGCTTCTGCAGAGCAAATCCTTACAATAAACTCATACAGAAGTATGTAGGAAAGGGAGTTCTTGCTTTCCCGAATTGGCTCCCAGCCTTGTCTGGGATATTTTCTGGAAAGCTGGCCAACAGGGTCAACCTGGTGCCGAGCACATGCTATGAGTGCAGACTTTATTCCATCTTGGAACTGGAATAAATCTTACAAGAATTTGGTATTCTGGACACATGGTCATTTCCTCCCACTCTCTTTCCATCAGTACAACTACAGATGTGTATTCCAGGCAGAGCTGTGATTTCATCACTCTCAGTGACACTCTCAATGACCCACTTTTTAAGGTACCGAGAGTTTGGCACATTTCCCAGTAACTTATGGGCCAGAATTTGTGCCGAAGTCATTATGCATAAGCGATTCTATTGATACTTCTACTAAGCAATTAATTCACATTCTGTTAACCTCAACCATGAAATTAACTGTTCAATCCTGGAAAGATGCTACAAAATTACATATTGATCTCTAGATGTGTCATGTTTTCACGACTTATACATTTGAAGGATATTAATGGTATTAAGCACAATAATTTAAAATATTTGTTAATGTCAAGCTGCTGATTCAATCTAAGTTATTTTTTTAAAGAGTCATTTTCACTTTGTAGGATCAACAAATACTTGCTTCCAGTGTTGAATCTTTTATTGTAGTTATTTTAAGCACCTCTTTCTTTTAAGCATGTTTTTGTTGAAGTTTTTGCATGTTTTCAAAATAATTCTTATATCTTTTAAAACAACAAAATGCTTGTATTTATGTAATCAATATAATTTAATTACTTAGTGAAAAATATTCTCCAGAGAGAATGACAAATAATACTATTTTGAGAAATGAGAATTTACAACTCATAAGACAGTAAAGATGTATATAGTACTCAAACTGTATGCAAAGTAACGGTTACTACAATAAAACAAAGTAAGATACCAAAACCACTAAATGTCTGACTATTACACATTAGGGTTGGCATTCAACAGCATCTGACACCTGCCTCTGTGAACAGAGAATACAATTAATAATGTGAGTTAACAATGCAGTGTCTGCCTTTACTATGAGAGTCCTGAAATTCACAATCATTTACAACTAGCACTGGTTTAAAAATTTAATTTCTGTTTAGTGCGGAATTCTGACATTTAAAAACATGTTTTCATTCTGACTGATTAAAAGACTAAAAATTAAGCATTTCTCTCAGAACAAAACATTCCCCAAAATTCTATCTGGAGCCACTGAAATGTTTGAGGTTGATAATGTCAAAATACTATGATATACAATATTAAATGTATATTATAAAATGTAATATAAAAGTCAAAACAAATACAAAAGTTGAAACAAAATATTGACATTGAAATTAAACAAGAAAATTGAACAATTTGTTTCAACTTTTTCCTGTTGAAACATTCATTGAAATTGATACATTACTAGGAAATATTTTGATCCTCACAAAACTGTATTTTCCAAAGGATAAAAGTGTTTCATTGAATAATTGGTGACCAGCTCTATTCACAACCAGAACAGAATGTTGAGGTTTCATTACTTTGATCTTTTTAAAGACAATCAGTCTTACATAGAAAATGATCAAATGGGTTTACCTGCAATATTTAGACATTATTTCAATATTTTGAATAAATATGCAGAGTTCCATATTAAGATACGTTTTTAAAATCTATATGATGTGATGCACTGTGGGCCTTTCTCAGTCTGTTATCAATTATCTATAACTCTCAAGTACTAAGCAAAATTTTATTTTGAAGACGGTGAAATAGAACAGTAAGAATATATGTAAAATGATTAAATCATTACTGTGTATAAAAATATGCAAAGCCATTTTTCCATGCCCCAAATTTAGAGTTTGCTTAGACACACTACTTGTGAAAAAATGATGAAAAGGACAACTAATGAAGTACACTAAAAAAACTTACTATAAAAGACTATGGACAAGAGGCTGCTAGACAGCTCTCTAACTCCACATTCTACAGGCCAGTATCCTCTGATCCCACTGAGAATTACCAAAAGAAACTACACCATCTGCTCAAGAAACTCCCTGAAAAAGCACAGGAACAGATCTATACAGACACATGCCTAGAACCCCGACCAGGGACATTCTATTTACTACCCAAGATCCACAAACCTGGAAACCCTGGACGCCCCATTGTCTCATGCATTGTCACCTTAACAGCAGGATTGTCTGGCTATGTGGACTCTCTCCTCAGGCCCTACGCAACCAGCACTCCCAGCTATCTTCGAGACACCACTGATTTCCTGAGGAAACTACAATCCATCAGTGATCTTCCAGAAAACACCATCCTGGCCACTATGGATGTAGAAGCCCTCTACACTAACTTTCCACACAAAGATGGACTACACGCTATCACGAACAATATCCCCGACACTGTCACGGAAAACCTGGTGGCTGAACTTTGTGACTTTGTCCTCACTCACAACTATTTCACATTTGGAGACAATATATACCTTCAAGTCAGTGGAACTGCTATGGGTACCCGCATGGCCCCACAGTATGCCAACATTTTTATGGCAGACTTAGAACAACGCTTCCTTAATTCTTGTCCCCTAATGCACCTACTCTACTTGCGGTATATTGATGACATCATCATCTGGACCCATGGAAAAGAAGCCCTTGAGGAATTCCACCAAGATTTCAACAATTTCCATCCCACCATCACCCTCAGCCTGGACCAATCCACACAAGCGGTCCATTTGCTAGACACAACTGTGCTAATAAATGATAGGCACATACACACCACCTTATACCGGAAACCTACTGACCGCTACACTTACCTACATCCCTCCAACTTCCATCCAGAACACACCACGCGATCCATTGTCTACAGCCAAGTTCTAAGATACAACCGCATATGCTCAAGTCCCTCAGACAGAGACAAACACCTTCAAGATCTCTACCAAGCATTTTTAAAACTACAATACCCACCTGGGGAAGTGAAAAAACAGATTGACAGAGCAAGAAGAGTACCCAGAATCCACCTACTACAGGATAGACCCAACAAAGACAAAAACAGAACACCATTAGTCGTTACCTTCAGTCCACAACTTAAGCCTCTCCAACGCATCAAAGACCTACAATCTATCCTGAAAGATGATCCCACACTCTCACAGATCTTGGGAGACAGACCAGTCCTCGCTTACAGACAGCCCCCCAACCTGAAACAAATACTTACTAGCAACCGCACACCACACAACAAAAACACTAACCCACGTACCTATCCTTGTAACAAAGCCCAATGCCAACGCTGTCCTCATATCCATTCAACTGACACCATCATAGGACCTAATCACATCAGCCTCACCATCAGAGGCTCATTCACCTGCACATTGACCAATGTGAGATATGCCATCATGTGCCAGCAATGCCCTTCTGCTGTGTACATTAGCCAAACCGGCCAGTCTCTACGCAAAAGAATAAATGGACACAAATCTGACATCAGAAATCATAACATTCAAAAACCAGTAGGAGAACACTTTAATCTTCCTGGACACTCCATTAAAGATTTGATGGTTTCAGTTTTGAAACAGAAAAACTTCCAAAACAGACTCCAATGAGAAACTGAGGAACTGGAATAAATTTTCAAATTGGATACAATTAACCAGGGGCTAAAAAGGACTTGTGAATGGTTTGCTCATTACAGTAATTGATTGCATTTCCTGAGTTAATTTCCCTGACACAAAAATCCATTTCAAAAGGAATTTTTTTCTCCTACTGATAATGACCCAGCTACATCTAACAGCCCTCTTAGAATTGGTATGCTAATGTACAATTTATTTTCCCTGTGTGTGTATAAATGCATCTTACTTCTGTTCCATTCTATGCATCCGATGAAGTGAGCTATAGCCCACGAAAGCTTATGCCGAAATAAACTAGTTAGTCTCTAAGGGGCTACAAGTATTCCTCCCTTTCTTTATAAAAGATTAACATCTTTCATACATAATAAGGGAAAAGTATTGATAGATTCAACAACTTATTCAAATTTTTAAATGAACTGTACTGCTTGGCAAAAGTACCAGAACTGCAGCTTTGGAGGACTAATCACAGGTGCTATGCAGCAAGAGTAGTAGCTATATGAAACTCCCCAATGTCCCATCAATGTATTTCAGTTTTTACCTGAAAAGACCAATTATTGGGAATAAGAGAAAAACTGGTTCACTTTACAAAGTTATTCCAACCTTTCTTCTCAGCTGAGACAGCCAGTGTAGGTGACATTTACTATCAAATATGTTAGTAGAATTTTGAGTCTACTTGGGACAGAGATGAGACTGGGATCATACTGAATATAAGCCAATCAACAGTTTTGAGTTGCTAAAGTCTGTTGATCATGACTGACCAGGTTGGAATTTGAAACATCAACCAGTGCACACCCTTGAAGGCCTCTGGCTTCAGAGTATTAAGAGTTGCTCAACTGACATATGGGTCAAGCTTAAGTCTCCCAAATAGACACAGCAGTAAAGAATAGACACTTCTATCTGTGAATGGCCATAGGACTGATCTAACCACAATAATCGACACATTTCAGCCTTGAGGTTTTAATTCTCTATCAGTAGGAATAAAGTCCAATGTCCTTTAGAAGCTACCTTAGGTGCAAAATACATCATTCCTGATTTGCTGTTCTCTACATTCGCTCCCCAAACACAAAGGTCAAGTCAAAGTTTCTGTTCTGTTTCAAAATCCTGAATAGTATTGACCCTATCTACTAGCGAGATGACCTCTCCTTCCTCATACAAAGCTTTGCTTCACTGGAAAAACCACATCTGTAGAAAAATGGGAATCACCTTTCCTGCAGGAGAAAGAACTCTCAGAGGAGCTGGACCAAGAAGCCAGAACTCACTGTCAGACAAAAGAAGAATGGCCACTAACCTAGCTATATTGAAAACTAAATGCAAACCTCACATTTCTGATCCTCTGAACAATCATCCTCACACTTTTACTACCACTACCCTTAGCCTTAAACTTTCTCTTGTCAGCTCAGCTGGAAGAGAAATAATTTAATTTTTCCATTTATATTTTGTAGAAGCATGGATGGATAGAGAATGATCAGATTTGTACTACTTGGATAATAATACGAAAAGCAAAATCTGTGTGAGATAAATTTACAGCAGCCTTTGAGCCAAAGGAGAGCAGTGATTCTAAAATGTGGAATGTCAGATGCATACTTTATGTCTAAAAAGTAATCAACTGCACAAATCCACACCCCTTTGGGGAAATTTGGATCCATAAATCAATGACAGGATTACATCCATTCATACTCCAAGTAGATGTCTTGTCTCAAACACATACACTATGGCTAATAGTCTTAACTATTTCAAGACTTAAATTCAATACCAATTTCTAGATCAAGCTGAACACAATCTTCATTTTATTTAGCTGCTGTTTGACAATGTGTTGTATGAATAAGAAGACATACAAAATTTCATTCAGGCAAGTTTGCAGCATTTCATATAACATGCAGTACGCCTCTGTACATTGGGGAAGCTTCTCTTAAATTGTCTGACTATACCGAAAGAAGGCCAGGAAACATTTAACATGGGTTTAAATCAGGCCACAACTTTATTACTAGATGTCTGGTGCAACCTCGAAGATAACAGTGTACTGTGCAAGTAACCCCATGTTTATTCCTTTTACCAGCTACTCCTCTTTTTCCATCTAGGTCCCTCCAGCAAATCCATTAGCGGGAACTTACCAACCTTGCAGAAGGGTTAAAATGGGCTGTAAGAATAGGGGGTTGGCTCCCTGTAGTTCCAATCATAGGAGTTTCCCAACTGTCCCCATTCATTCCTTTAATGAACACTTCTTTTTAAGTTCTTTTCCAAGCCATTTGTCCAGTCACTGTATAATTTCCCTATAGAGTAGCTTCACTGGACAAATACCACGGGAGGCACCAGCAATTAACTTGGCTGCCTCCCCCCAACCCAATTGGGTTCCCAAATATATTTTATCGCTCCCTCCCTTTTTATGTCGGCCAAAACAAATGGACTCCAAAGCTCTACCAAGGAACACCATTCTCTCAGCCTACTCGTGTAAAAGGAAGGGGTCAGGTGCAGAGCTTGCCCCTTTAAATCCTGCATTCCTAGGGGATGATTCAGTGACCACACTAACCTTTTTGCATCAGTTTTCATACCCCTGCCCCTCCCCCAGCCACAAAGCACTATTCTCCCTTAATTCGGCCAGCCAGCCAAATACTTCCTGCCACCCCCTCAGTTTAAGGTGCAGCATGGTCAGTTGTATCGTTTTAAAACCAGTACAGCTTTTTAAAAAAAGACCATATTAAGATTGTCTTGTAACTTTTTGAGTAAAGTTATTCAGACATGACACATACATGGTCTACACTACAGTTTTAAACAATTTTAAAGGTGGTGTAACTTAATCAGTTCAAAAACCGGAGAGATTTTGGAGGATATTTCCTCAAGATCACCAACTACAGATTTATCAAGTACACCTTGGACCACTCAACAAGAGTACACTAAAGGGAACCATCTCCTTGGAACATGTAAGACCCCCTATTTGTTTTACTTTAACTTTAAAACAAGGTTACAGTTTAGAAAGATGTTCTATGTGCAGATCTCCCCATAGTCCTGATCCAGCTCCCAATTAATTCAATTGGAATCTTTCCACTGACTTACATTGAAGTTGGATGTGCTCCCTCAGTCATATATCAAATGTAAAGGTATCAGCATCTCTCCTTACTTTAAAGTAAATGGTCCAAAACATGACTACACCATGCATTGTTTTCAGAGAGAGAAATTTAAAATCTCTCAAAAGAGATGATACAATTACTTGAACTCCTCCTGGCCAAATTCACTGACTTACTCCCACTGAGGATATTAAAATATTTTGGGTGTATTTTCTTTTGGGGGCGGGGGTGTTAAAGAATGCCGAAAGGAAATACAAAAAGTATAAATACGAACCTGAAAGTATTCTATTAACTCCAGGAAGTTTTTAACTAATCCCCCATTTTATTTTGGCTTAACTTCCACTGATAACAAAAGTGCATGAAAAGACACCACAAAACAATGGATAAAGTAGACTTTATAGACTTATTGTCTTTGCTGTGAGGTCATCTTCCAAAGAAATATGGTACCTCAGTGTATAACATATTGAATGAATTCACATAAAGACTCTTTCTAGTCACCCTGATGTTCTTCAATCATGCTTTCCTTTAAAAGTCCTGAATATCTTCTACACTACATCTATCCCTAAATAGTCAAATCCTATAATTTCTAGTCTGCATTTACTCAGGCACCAATGCCTATCCCACACATTGGACAGACATGGTGAAAAATTACTCTGAACAATAATATTTAAAGATGAACAAAGATTTGAAGCTGGTACAAGACCAAAATTGGTGGGCAGATTACATTTGACTCCATCATTGCTGTTGACCTGATAAATGGGAATCAAAGATTATGATGATGATTTACACAAGTAAATGCCCACTGGGACTTTCACCAGAACAATGACAGTAAGTATTTCAGGATTTCTTCCTATTGCCTTTTATGTAAAACAAACAAACAAAAAAAAAACCACCTACTTTAGCTGTATGATCTAGTTGTCATTGGAGAGCTCGGGACTCCTACGTGCTATCATTCACTTTGCCATGAGACTAATGAGTACATTTGGAAAAGTCATTTTGTGCAATATTTACATATTTAGTTGACTAAAGATAGACACAATGAATAGGACTCATAATGTGAAGTGACTGCCCCCCATGACCCCGTGCCCCTTATCCAATCCCACCCCTGCCACTTGCCGGTGCCAGTCACACCGCTGTAATGCTCCCCGGCAGGAGCAGTGGGCTTGAGTGCTAGTGGCATGGCTGTGGGGGAGGGGAGACAGCAGAGGAGGGGCAGGGGATTGGACAGGATGGTCCCGTGGACCAGATATGGCCCACAGGCCATAGTTTCGCCATGTCTGTCCGGCTCATCTGATACCCCAGCTGGGGAGGCAAGCCCCAGCCCCTCCCCCACTGTCTCCTCTCACCCACAGCCATGCGCTATCGCTCTGGCCTGCTGCTCCTGCCGGGAAGCGTTGCAGCAGCATGGGGTGGCAAGTGGGGTGATGGGGGGGATTGTATAAGGGGCAGGGGCAGAGACTCGTGGAGAGGGTAGTCAGGGGAGGGAGAGTGGGGGAGGGGCTGGGGCTCACCTCCCCAGCCAGGAGCTCGGGCGGGCCAGATAGGATGGTCCCGCAGGCTGGATGTGGCCTATGGACCATAGTTTGCCAACACCTGGTTTAGACTAATAATCAGAGGAGCGTCATCAGCACATTTGTGAGCAAAGTGAAGCTACTCCAACCTCTTATGTTACAACACAGAGTTTGTTTCACTTACAAATATCTAAATTATAATCATATGGGATTGAAGGGTCATTTTCACTCACCCGACAATACATTTTTATGTACACTTATGTTTAGATAAATGCATTGTTTGCACAGTGCTCTGAACATATTATGTGCCAAATAAATACTATAGAGACAGAAAGTACTAAGGCAGAGAGAAAGAAAATGAAAAAAGATGACCACAAGTGTAAAATGCATTACATTGATTAGTGTATTCTGCCAAATGTAAGCTACAGAAGAGTGAGTATGTTGATACAATGCAGGTGTTGGAGGTGATAACATTCCCTTAGGAAGGCTATTTCATACTGGTCACATCACACCATGGCTAAGTAATGGAATCAAAATACATAAAAGTGCTCCGCTGTTATTTGTACTGCACAAAACATTAAGGGTTCACAGTAATAGCAAATAACATTTAAATAGCTAAAGGTTCTCTCATGTTGGAGAAATAAAGCAAAGTTCACTAACCTTTAATTTCCCTTCATTCTCAGCCTTGAGAGGATTTAGGAAAATGCACTGTGATAACTGAAGCCTAGTTATAGGAAGATAGATATTACTTGTAAACTACGATTGTAATATTTCTTGAGTGGCAGTGGTTTCCTGTTGCGTCAAGAAGACCTCTGCTCCCCATCAAAATACTATTTCTTCTTTAGCTATATTTCTAGTAACACTGAATGGCTTTCGCTCATTGTGAAATGCACATCTCATTACTATCCATTTAAAAACAAACAGGTTATTACAATTTCTTTAAAATTAATCTTAGCACTAACTCTCAATGATCAAGAATCTTGAAAAGATTGATTAGGCAATGATTCCTTCATTGACGGTGAGTGTTCTTGTGAACAGGCAATAATGGAAGGAAAGAGTGTGTTGATCCAGGGTCCATTAGCAGGAACAAGAGTCAGTTTCCTTTCAAAGTCAAGACTGCTTGAAGAAAGAAGCAGCTCACTCCTTGTCTGGGGAATTGTTTTATTTTAAAGGAACTCACATTAAATGAAAAAAGTGCACTTTAAGGTTGGGATTCGCCAAAGTACCTCAGCACATATATAACTTTTAAGTTATAGGGGTTGACGTAAACATGAGCCTCAGTGTTTTGCTATACCGGGACCTCAATACATCTTCTAATTAGATAACTGGAGAGGCTTTCTGACGGAGATCATTCAAAGTAGTGTCACTTATAATGGACACTTATCTACACTCAGCTGAGACCACAATGTACATAGAAATTCAATTTAATAACTCTAATTCCATAAAAAAATCACTCAAAACTAGTCAGAGGGATCAATTTCCACCAAGATCAATGTATTAAAACAAATATCGTGTTTCTTCACTGAGACGTATTTGATTTCTATTAAATTAAAATAAATTATGAAAGTACTAAAAATAAGATTGTTTCCCTTTTCAATCCTCATGTCTCCTAAATGACTTGTCCAATTTGCACTAATTTTAAACGTACACACATACCCTTCTCTGGCAGAAAATCATGTCAGAAATTTCAGGCTGTTTATTTTGATGAAGTTAGTAGATAGCATGTGAGGGGTCTAAAATCCAACTTATATGTACGGGTTAATACATAGTATTATCTATTTTGTTGAATACTATATACACTGAAGGCCATACCATTCCCACAGCTTGTCCTCAGTATAATTCTATTTACTTCAATGGACTCACTCCAAAAATCACACAAGAGCAGAATTTGGCCCTATACATGTGTATATTGTTAGGAACATACACTTCCATCTTAAATGTAGTTTGAAAGCCTCGGGGAAGATACCACATTCTTAAATAGTTAAACATACTAATTCTTTGACTGCAGAAAACAAGAGGCTAGGGATGAGGAAAACATAACAAGAAACAAATATTCCTAACATGAGATACAGCAAATTGTTAAATGGCAATGAAAAATGCAAGAGTAACAAACATGAAACACTGGAAGAATTCTAAGAGCTAGGCTCAGGCATATATTTAGTTAATCTAAAGCCAAGATGGCAATATCCATATTTTTTCTAACTATTTTGAGATATGTTCCTGACATGATAGTCTTGAGTCCTTACCATGCTTGATTTATTGATGTATAATAAGACAAACAGCACATTACGAATCCCAAAACAAAAAACTCTTGCACCTAATTCAAAGAATCACCAGCATCACTAGTGTAACTAGGAACACAGCCTGCATAATCAAATCCCTTGATGTCTCTCATAGATCAGGGAAATGCAATGAGGACAACATCTAAGAAATAATGACAAGACCATCATGCTATTAGCTGTAACATTATCTGCAACACTTCAGGAAAGCATTTCCCCTTAGTCAAGCATTACTTGAATATTATGTTATTTTAAACAAAATATTACTAGCAGAATTCACTGCCACTGATGTAAGTTGGAAGGAAACCAAATCAAGGGGGATTCTTATCTTAATTAACTCAAATTGACTTGGATCGTAAAGGTATCATGTTTTGTTTTTTTTTTGCAAACTTGCTGAATGACTGTAAATGATAAATGTCACTGGGTTGCTAACAATAAATGCCAATGGATCAAGCTGGGGCAAAGTAGAAAAAACAGGAAAGCAGTAACTATGAAGAAATTATGGGGTGACAGTGGACAACAAATTGGACATGAATTTGCAGTATAATACAGCAGCAAAACAGTGCAATGCAATGTTTCGTATGTGAATATCAGATTATCTTTGAAGTGGATTGATTTGGCTTTCCAGTCCCTAATTAGACTTCTGGATGTTACTTTACTCAAATACACATCACTGGATTTTAAAACATTATTCCTTGTGGATGGAGGTCTTAAGAGTATACATAAAGAATGAGAACCAATCAAGCTTCGATAAAATAAAAGTAAACAAAAAACAAAAACAACTGCTGTCATCTTGAGCTAGATGCTCACTTTTGGATTCCTAAATCCTTTGCTTGGATTGTTCCAGTATTTTTCATTTATTCCGCTACTACACTGTTCAGTTTGGAAGCACGGTTTTCCTTTACTTTTAGTCATTTTTCTTTGCTAAGATTTTTTTAATCACTGCATCCCCTGTGGCTTTATAATATTCATTATTTATATTTATTTATAACTTACATAATATTTTGTAACACATTTATATTGCCATGTGGAATATATATATTGATATGACTGATGAGCTATTTGCTAAACATTTCTAGATGGTGGTAGTTAAACTATTTTATCCCACAGGTTTCCCCTATCTTGGAGACACCCTGATTTTTTCTGAATGACTTTTAGCTACCTGTAAGTACAGTCTTAAAAGTGTCCCCCGCTCCTGGGGGGGACACAATAAAAATACATTTCATTATAGGGTATAATTTTTTTTTATTTTAATTTTCTGCTAACATGCTTTACCATATTCAATCAGCAGCATTCAAAAGTAATAGTCATTATTAAAACTGCTGCAAAGTATCTTTAAAATGGAAAACTACTCTATAATTAAAGTATGCATATTTGGTGTTTTGGGGGACTGTTCAAGTATATTGTTCATGTATATTATATTTTCAAAATACACATTCCTACACTCAGGGATGAAAAGTTAAACACTTCTATCATACAAAATCTGAAAATGAAAGCATACAGTACAGCTTGCTGTAATTTTCAGATTTGCACTGTTTGGCCTAGCTTTGTGAGAAATTTAACATTATTAAAGCTTCAATTTATTTCCCTAATTGGAATTGGTTCAAAGACATTCCAGAAAAATGTATTGAGATGAGCTGAAAATATTACCTCAAAATATAGACATTAGATAGAAATGAACAATGAGGTATAATGGTGGGTATTTTTTCAAAAATCTTCAATAAAAATGAATAATAAAAAGGTCCAATTATTTATAATAGATAACATAATATAGGCAAGTAAAACACTGAAAAAAAGATGAAATGCCATTAAAAATCATTGATAATAGGATCTGATGCACTGTTGTCTTGGCTGGCCAAACATTTATTTGACTTACAATAACTGAAAATTTCCCTCTCACTTCCTTGGCCACATATCATCTTTCAGTAAGTCTGCTTTCAGTTATGATCATTGAAAGTTCCCTGTAGTTTTTTTTATAGGCTTGCATTTCACCTTTTTTCTTTTCTTTTTTTCTTTAAAGGATTAGGAGAGTTACATCATCAGTCTTAATGAGAAACACACTATTTCAGTTATGTATTGTAAAATGAATAGTAGTCCAGTTTCCCTATTCCCACAAATCCTCAAAGGTTGGTGGCCTTAACAGGCTTTCCTGTTCTATTATATGCACTCATTTCTAAGAAAGCTTCTCCCAACCCATAACATTGCATGACCTAATCTAACACAGTACAATACAAATATTTTAAGTCAAATCTCTTTATGTCCATATTTATCCATCTTTCGGGAGTATACATTGTGACCAGATGAACTTTATTAAAATTTTGAGTAGAAATTAGAGCAAAACAAATCCCAAGATCTTAACACTTCTTTACTTTTAGCAAGTTGCATCCGAATTTTGTACCTACCACTATTATCTAAACCAATATCTCAAATCTAAATATTCCTAATCTCTGCAGAGGGTTATATATGAAATTAAATCCAAATTTAAAACTTGTAGACTATCACTAAACTTGAGGAAACTGTTACATCCAGGGGGTTCAGGTTTAAGGCCTAGTTAGGAATAGGGTTTAACTTTGGTGTCAACTGCATGGTAGTCTCTCAAGCTCTTTTTGGAAAGTTTCTACCACACCTTGACTAGCAAGTAGGCCCTCAGTTTTGGAGTAAGCACTGAATCAGGAATTTGATTCAGCGATTTGAGTCCAAGCGCACAAAAAAATAAACGAGTTCAGATTCATGGTT
Organism: Sternotherus odoratus; assembly: GCA_032164245.1. Taxonomy (NCBI): domain Eukaryota; kingdom Metazoa; phylum Chordata; order Testudines; family Kinosternidae; genus Sternotherus; species Sternotherus odoratus. The sequence continues at coordinate 109,962,121 of JAVMKO010000002.1, forward strand.
CGGATTTTGACCTCTCTTTAACATGTTGCTACATAGACAGTCATGAGATACGACATTGTTAAAAATGTATTTGCCTTAAAATGAGAAGTGGACAATCATGTCATATTTTTATTTAATGGAGGCTTCACAAGATACCATTGATGAACACAGTTTGATTATATTTGTAAAGGATTCAATTAGAAATTGGAATAATAATTAAACGAATAATAATACTCATACAAACCACAGTATCATCCACAATTCCACTAGCTAAGTAGAAAGTATAAGGAATATATTAGTCTTCACACTTCAAGAAAAAAAACCCACCACCACTTATTACTGAGATTAGAAAGACATTTCCCATAGGGATGTTTTTGCACAATTGTCTATTATAGGGGGTTTTACACCTTCCTTTGAACCCTGAAAAGTGACCAATATTGAATATAGGATATCAGACTAGATGAACCATTTGCCACAGCTGGCATGACAGTGCCTGTTCCTATGAGTAAAAGGGAAAGAATGTCAAGTCAATTCAATTATAATTTTATTTTAAGTTAAAAATGAACCCCCTGAATGATAATTTTAGTGGTAGAAGCAAAAACCTACACGCAAAATGATCGTGCATTTTGCATGACAATTATGGTAAATAAATGTACAAATCAAGTGGAGTCAGCATTAAGAAGCCATAGTTCACAAGTTAATAAAGCTCTACATCTTTTCCCTTTCACTTCACTCTGCTTTCTGAGAATTAACAAATCTTCATTAACACCTGAGTATATTATACCACTGTTTAGCCAAATATCTTCTCAACAATAATATTTTTAAAGCAATTTATATTCTTGGGTTTCTCTCTCTCATCCCAGAGAATCTGTGAAGACATGGGCAGCAGCACAGCATCACCATTCATCCTTATCCATGACTTGTTTCTCCAGTTAGTCCAGGATGTTTGTGTACAAAGTCCCACCAACTAGTTGGTAGCTGACCTCGATTGTGTTTGCACTACATGCTCTGGCATCCTAGCATCTCTTTTCTGCAGTGCCCCCTCCTTCATAATCTTTTTCAGTTGTCGTCAATCCCACAACCTGATTTCACATCTTACTCTCCTTCTTTGTCTTAAAATCATTCTATTTTCCACCTGCCATTTTTCAAAGAACTCTCATCTCTACTGCTGCCTCCAGCCTTCTCATATATGTTTCCTTAAAGCACCTGCTTCCAGACTGGAGTAATTCTGTTAGTACAATGGCTTGATAATTTTTCACTTTGGTACCAAACAGTGCTTATACAGTCCATGATTTTGCCATTTCCTGTGCAACACTTGGGAATACAATTTTTATTTGTTTAAATGGAAAACTAAAGGATCCTTTTTTTTCTTTGTGTGTGTGTGTGTGTGTGTGTGTGTGTGTGTGTGTGTGTGTGTGTGTGTGTGTGTGTGTGTGTGTGTGTCATCTGCTTGACAAATATTGAGATTTGTGCATCTCCAGAGTTCTGTGGACTGGATACCTATCATTTATGTATCATGCTAAAGACATAATTAGGTATACCATTGTACATTTCCCTATTTGACTGGAGGGTATTTCATTTTTAGAATGTCTTTCCTGGCAAGATGAAAGTTTGTAACTCTATGTCTAAAATGAGAAGGATATGGACATGTCTTGTTGTCAATGTTAACCGCTATGGAACATGAATTACCCCACTGGATTCAACATCTATAGTAGAGATCTTGTAGAAAGTATCCCAAAGTTCTTTATTAGTTTACTGTGACATTTTAATTATGTTAGTCTGCATTACCTGGTAATCTGTTATTTTTACCAGTTTCCTGTTTTTAGATTTATTTAATGTCTTTAATTATCTGTGGTCCCAAAATGATCCCATCTGGCACAGTACGTACATTTGATAACAATGGTACAAGCAACATCTAAGTGAAGAGAATATGACACACTGAATCACCTGCTGTTTTATGATCCCTGGGAGTAAAGGTGGTGGTTTAATGAAGGATGGTAAGCTGCAGAAATACTGGTCATGGCCTTCAATGAAAGAGGTGCAGCCAGTGCCAAATCTATTATTTCCTATTATTTGCACCATGAAACAGGACACAAGTAAAAATATGCTCACGGCAGATGTAACCTGTTAGCTTTCACTCTGCATAAGAGACTGAAGCAGATATTTTAAAGTAAATATTTTAAAGGATATACAGTAGTTAAAAATACAAGCTATTTTACATAATATTTTTAAAACACGGTGACAGATAAGAAAATACATTACAGAGCTGAGGTAGTATTCATCTTTCTGTCAGTAGGGAAGAAAGGTAGAGATGATATGCTTGTCATTCTTATTCTTGAGAAGTGTTCATATACTATGAAGTTGGAGAAGAGTATAAGAATCTAGTCTAGTGATACAGGTAGATTTATCCTCATATAGTTCCATTAATCATCTAACTTAGGCAGTAAGTCATTCCAGTTCTCTAAATCCTTTATGTGTGTCATTCACATTTTATAGTACTTTTGTTTGGGGGTGGGAGAGAGGGGATTGCACAACCATAGGGTCATTTTATTGCCCAGCCACAGGAAGCTGTACAGAGGGGAAGAAAGAGCCACCCCATGACACCCCCACATCATGACTGCAGGTGTAGAAAATAAAGACTGCAGACCCAGTAAGATCCCACTTGCAGATGGATGGCGAACAGGTGAAGTCTTGGCATAGTGATGCACCACTGAATCTATGCTCCCCTGAGCACACATCTTTCCCAAAATACCTTCTTGAGTGGTACAGCTGAACACTTCCCATTACTATAGGGCTAGAAGCAAATGCAAATGCTCAGCCCATATGGATTAAATACATTTACTGGCTGCAGTAACAAGAATTCAGCACATGTGTATATATATATTATATATATATCTTCAGTTTCAGACAATGTATGGCATTTCCCTAATGTGATGATAATAGGGACCTTGGGGATAGATCTCTGAAACAACTCTTGCATTAACCATTACATCATATTAGAAGCCACTTAATTTGGCACCCAGGAAAATATAAAGATTATTCCAAATATCATGGCGTTCCCCCTAGTATGTCACTGTGAATGTTGTGTTTATTTCATTATGGTGGGCAAAATATAGACAACAATGCTTTTCTACAGTAGCAGCCAGTGACTTATATCAAGCCATTTATATTGAAGCAGAATAGTCAAATGTTTTTCAATAGTAGACATATTATAAATAAGGGTGATGCTTACTATAAATTCCAGATCAGAAACTGTTTTATCCACATAAGAATACTTTATATATAGGAATGTGTGTACATATATCAATGCCATAAGGCAAATGCAAGAGCCTATTACACTTCTTTGGTGGTGGATTTTCAAAGATTTCTCTTACCAGATAAACTCCAGGAGTCAGTTTTCTACTACCAAAAGCATTGTCAAAAGGCAAGAAATGGTAAAATACAATGCAGGATCCCAATCCTGCAACTGGCTCTGCATAGGCACCAGGTCAATCCCACACAGAGACAGAATCAGGGCCTAAGTTGCATTCTGTGAAAATCTATTTCAATGAGAGGTTTATTTCCTCTAGAGCCAAAAAGCATCTACTAACATCTCTCAAAGACTACATATTTGCTCCGTTTTCTGTCTATATCATTCCACATTTACATAAACTAATTTTGCTTTTTTGTATTGTTCCAAGCACTTTACATATTCTATCCAAAATCTTCAGGCCAATTTCTTTCTTTTTTTTTGGGGGGGGGGGGGAGGGGGGATGGTTAAAGAGGGGAAAAAAATCTTCCAGTTCACGTTTTAAAGAACAAATGGAACTACACTGCGATTTTATAGCCCCACTTTCCAAGCCCTGCAACTCAACTGACAGAGGCCAGCCATGGGTGTTTGAATGCAGCATAGACGTATGCTATAATGCCATTGTTAAAGAATTGAGTCAGAAACCAGAAGCCCTAATCTGAATTACATTCAATTTCCACATTGTTTTAACAAATGGCTCTATGTGACACAACCGAAGGCTTGAATAACCAAGATGAGGTCAGCATCTGAATGAAAAGGTCAACAACTTTTTTAACTGCAAATGACAGTGTTCTTAACATTCTCTGTCATCCCAACCCACTTAAATATCAGTTTATTTTTAAATGCACCAGAAAAATCTCTTTCAAATAGACAACCCACATGTCTCCAGGCTGCAGAATTGCTAAATGACAACATCCTGTAGTGCTGGACAAATACTTTGTCATAAACAATAGTTATCTTGAATTTTGGCTTCTTCAATTGCAGTATTAAACACTTCCCCCCCCCCCCCATTATGACCTGATTTACTATCTAACTCTTGTACAGCTTTGCCTCCTTTGATTGGAGAAGCACTACTCCATACTTAAAATAGAAGTGCATTCAACTTTTTTATTTTATAGGATTTTATTAAGGTTACCATAAGAAACTGGAATGATCCTACCTCTTCCCTATTCATGGAGTGGCATATAACTTGCATCTAGATGCAGATGGAAAAATACCATATCCAAAAGAGACAACCTACTCCTATCTCTGAAGAAACAGAATTGCTGTTCTCTTTGGAGATGTTACAGGGCCTGAACCAAAGTACACTGAAGTTGATGAATTTTTCCACTGACTTCAATGGATTTGAACCAGGCCCACAAAAGATCACAATGAAACAGATACTAGTCAGATCATCTGTCTCTTCATTTGATAATGGTTCGTTTCTGTTGTGTATTGAAGTATTTGGTCTTATTTAACAAAGAGTGCTCACGAGAGTGAAACAGAAAGAGAAATTAACATTTTCCTACTTTCCAAGTAGTGAATTTGTAATAGGAAATTTATTATTCTGTGACTTTAAAAAGTCCTTTTAATATTTTCCTGATTATGTGCCATAACTTCAGAGTTATTTCCCTCTTGAGATTTTCAGGCAGAAAAAAAGGTTTTCCTAATGATTTATCTTTATATCCTCTTTAACTGCCAGATCTTTCATCCAGATTGCATATATAGTAACATCCGCCACTACTGTTCACGTATAAATAATTCAAAATACTAACACTTAAAATAAAATCATTAGAAAATGTAACTTACAATATGTTACAAAACATACACACCCCACACATCCTGGAAAACAAACACAAAATAAACACCCTTTAAAAATGTTGTTTTTCATTGATCTAACTCAGAACATAAAGTGATAAACTATGACCCAAATAATGCACTGAAGACAGGAATATGGTATGGTTCTATTTTCAAAGAAGGAGCTTACAAATTACTACTACTTTATAATGCAGAAGTTTGAAATTTATGATAGACTTTACATTGTCACCTAATTAAGATCTGTGAGCTTATTTACAAATACCTGCTTATAGATGGACAACAGGCATAAAATCACACAAGACAATATCAGAAGGAGCAACTCTCTGTACAAGAATGACGTACTAGCAGTTCTCCCAGCTCCTAGCACTGGATTTCACATACAAACAGAGAACATGGATGGAAGCAGCACAGAGGCTGCTCTCATAACTAACACACTCCTGCATAATTCTTTGTGGGAGGACTTCCTGACCCTCTCTCTGGTTTATGCTATTGCAGGTAGAGTCTATTTGGGATAAAATACTTGCCAATACATCTCAAACACTAGTTAGTTCAGGTGACAGTAGGAAGTTAGATGAGCTTCCCAACCCAAAGAAACAGTACATTGCAATGTGAAGTGCCCACTTCCATCCACAGGACTGCTCATTTGTGAAAGGTAGTTCAAAGACTCCACTGTACATGGGGGGTGGAAAAACAAGATTGAGCTGGGCATGCCAGTAACCTCAGAACATCAACCGAAGACATTCCCAGTACATGCATGAAATTCTGTTAGAAGCTGAGAGGGCAGCCAGTATTTTACTCCCATGAAAGCTGGCACAACTTCATATAAACAGAAATACATCCCTTCCCTCTCTGGAGGACACTGCTTGCACCTGTGTCAGTTTTAGTGGTTTCAGTTGACAGAGGGTTGTTCAAGGTTTCACTCATATTTGATTAATCTACATTCACATACTCTGAATTTTGCTTTGAATTTGCAGTTTAAAAAAGCCCCAACACACCAAGTTACAATCCTGAGGATTTTCTTGAGTCTGATGTGAAACCAGAGATCAAGGTTTGCTTAAAATAAATGTAAGCCTAAATTCTTTCATAAGGGTTGTGAAACTTTGTGAATCATTCAAATATGGGCTAGGTTTGATGATGATAATATCTGAGTACATCCATGTTTCTCTTTAATTCAGGTTTCACTGTAAACCTGTAGACCTATATTATAGCAACATTCACCGAGACAGTAGGCTGTGATTCCTTTTGGTGTGAATTTCTGAGCCACTGCTCTAACATTTTGACTTACATCTGAAAGCAAGAAAGAACAAACAATGGGCCACTGACCTGGAAGTCCACTGAAAACGGATCTAATTATAATAGAAATCTACTGCTGGGATTTCAAGCTGCAGAACAGTGCCCCCATGGTGCAGTTAACTCTTTGCACCGGCAACTCGATAAATTTTCTGGTAGGATTTTATTAACTCTCTTTGCCAAAAACACACACAAGCAGGTGCTTCTCTGCAACATCTCCAGTCCTAAGTCTCTCAACTCTCTGGAAACACTCGTCCAATTATCACATTCACCCAAAACGTTATTTGAGTCACCCAGGCAAAAATGTGCTCTCAGAGGCATCTGTTTAAGTCTGGATTATTCCTATTGATTTCAATGGAGTTACTGTACTTGATTTTCATTACTGTAAATGAGAATAAAATTTTCTCTGTTGGGTGCACATCTTCCACATTAGAGACCCTCATAATAAATTAGAATCAGCTCTATCAGACAAGTTAAAAAGCGATTCTGTCTGTGTTTAAGCCAATAACAGCAAGGATATCATCTTCTGGTATTCAAGTCAAACTAACAGATGCATATTTTTATCTGCTGATCACCAGGAACTGAACAACATTATTTAAAGAAGGTGCAAATGATCTAGGCTTTTAAGTCTAAGCTTTGGATGCACCATGCATGTGACCTATGGATTAGGATGCACTTATAATTTGAATATGACAGCATGATAGTAATTAAACACAAGTTATTTATTGAACAATCTCAAATACTGCATTGATTAACAAACGAGCTAGCACTGACTTTGTCCTATACCACATGCCACCATTAGGAGCTGTGCAATCTGAATCCTGATATTACCTATTCACTATGCTATGTGCCTGGCTGATGTCAGGGTGGCTACTCCAAATGTCCCAACAGTCCTGTGTCTCTCAGAATCACATCAGTGATTGCTGCTGTGGTACTCTGATCCTACCTAACTGATGTGGTCATGTTTATGATGCACCCCCCCCCCCCCCCGCCCTCTGCTTGTCCACGTGCAGTGCAGATGTCCTATTACATTACTTACATAACCCTAGAAGGAGGAGAATGGTAAAAATTAATAGTGTAGAACATACCAAATAAAAAGCACAAGGTAACTAGTACATTATTTTATCACCATTTTTATTATTATAGCACTAGGAACCCCAGTCATTGTTGGAGATTGAAGGGTTTTTTATTATTTTTTTTTTCGCATCTCAGAAGTCTAACCTTTTCCTTTGCATAGATAAGAGCTCAAATGATAACTCAATTACAACGCAGGCTTGTCAATGGAAAAGATTTTTCCTCCATCACTATGGATGGTCACAGAGTCACCCAAGTATTTGTCGTTCCTACATAACTGAGAAGGTATTAAGCGTGGGGGATGCTACACTGATTTCCTCTCCTGATATCTAGTCCTCCATCCCTGGTGAACCACACAAAGTCTAATCAGGTAGAAAAGGTAAAGCAGCATTGTGGCACTTTCCCTCACCTTTCCTTCCTGCACTCGAGGAACTTGCTCCTGAGCAGTGCCCACCCCATCAAAACTTTTCTGCTCTTGGCAGTCTCCCAGGCACAACAGCCCTTGAAGACACCAGATCCCCTCAGGTCCCTAATTCTTGCTTCCCTACACCACTTCATAGATTCCAATGCCAGCAGGGACCATTGCGATTATCTAGTCTGACCTCCTCCATAATGCAGGCCAGGCACGTAGAATTCCCAAAAATAATTACTAGAGCATATAGAAGCCACTATGACCCTTGGTAAATTTTGCCATTCCTCCAAACCCTTCCTGCGCTCACTCTCCAGCTTCTCGCTGATTTTGAGATGCTTAAATGGTAAAGTAGAAGAAAGGGGTGGGGAAATGATAGTGATACTGACCCTGCTCCACCTCACAGATTTATGCTGGTTTGAAGTAGTGGTACTCCCATCTGACTGACCACAGATCAGTCTTTTGCAGAGACCAAGGGAGCACCAGCGTTTTCCCCCCTGCCTTCTCCTGCAGTGCTAAACTCAGTTTCCCTCTGATATTTGCATGTTCCCACACATGAATATATGCTTGAAACCTTAAATTCAACTTTTTGAGAGTGGGTGAGGGGCATCACATATAGCATACACACACAGAAGTCGACAGAATATTAGAAATGTTTAGTGCAAGAATACTGGTTTCAAAATCCATCATCAGTTTTACAAAGTTGGAGCCTACTCCTAAACCTGACAGATCACCAAGGAACCACAGGAGACTTTTGATATCCTCACAGAGACTGCATCCTTATGTACTGGCTCTAGTGCCCATCCCTAAGCCCCCTGGGAAGAGATCAATCTGTGAAGGATCTCCTCAAAGACTGGATCATGGGAATGTAAAAGAGTGGACTTACTCTGATGGCTGCATATGGCATAGCAAACTCTCTTTCTTTAGCAGCCTCTCCTGACACTGCTCTGACTCTGTGGTAGTCCGCTTCTTCTTGTGACTCAGCCCTCTGGCCAGGTCATGGTTCTGTGTCCCCACCCCCACTCCTCTAGGGTAACAAAATGACCAAGAAATAATAGTCACACTCCTTAGGTCTGATCTTTGACCTTCAACTCTGAACCCCAGGGTCCTCACATCCCTTCACTCAGTCATCCTTATCTCCTTAACAGCCCCATATTCCCCTGCTTTCTCCAGCAACTGTTAGGGGAACCCAGGCTCTCCTACTACAATGGGTTAGAATCCAGGGACCCTGAAACCAGCAGCCAAGATCTGCTCTGACTCCTTGGTGCTGCCTCCTTGGACTTCTTTCTAGCCTACCATTTATTAGGCCTTCTCCCCAGCCACTTTCCAGGATCTTGTAATGAGCAACACCTCCCGGGAGGTCTGGCTTCTGACCCAGGCTGTGTTCCATCACAATCCTTATGGCAGGACTCCTTTGAGCAGACTCCCAGAAGTGTTCCGGTCATCCGGTCTCTCCACTTGCAAGTTTTACTTCAGCTGAGCATTCCTGCTCTTGGGTTAAGCCTCTCCCACATTGAGCTAATTCTTCATCATTACCTCATGGCCCTGCATGAGCCTTCTTCCCAGCAGGGTATATCCCAGGTTTAGCTAGTTCCATCACAAACTACCAGGCCAGCTCCTACGGAGCTTTCCTTTGTCTCTGCTCTCTCAACCAAAACAAGAATCAGAGAGATAGTTACTTCTGCTATTCCAGACTAACATGGCTAACAGTCTTGTGGCACCTTAAAGACTATCTAAAGTACTGAACCATAAGCTTTTGTGGGCTAATACTCACTTCGTCAGATGCAAGCAGTGGAAGTGTCCAGGCGCAGGTATAAATAAGTAGGCAAGAACCAGGTGGGAGATAACAAGATTAGTCCAATCAGGCTGAAGCAGGCTGAACCAGTTCACACCTCCAGTTCAGTTGCTAGAGGAACATCTCACCCTCCCTGATTTGAGGTAACAAGCTGGTTCAGCCTGATTGGACTAACCTTGTTATCTCCCACCTGGTTCTTGCTTACTTACTTATACCTGCGCCTGGACACTTCCACTGCTTGCATCTGACGAAGTGGGTATTAGCCTACGAAAGCTTATGCTTCAATACTTTAGTTAGTCTTTAAGGTGCCACAAGACTCTTTGTTACTTCAACCAAAGCAGAGACTGCAGATTTCCTTCTCTTTAGCCCCCTTTTAATCTGTGCTTCTCTTCTTTATAGTCACAACCCAGTTCCCTCCTGAGCTAGGTTTCATCGTGCAGGTGCAGTCAAGTAGCAGAACTGACTGCTCAGTGCCACATTAACTTTTCATTGTGTTTTAGGGGTACACATTTCTACCACTGGGAGGCAGTGCGGGACAATGGATAGGGAACTTGATTGGGAGTCAGAAGACCTAGGTTTCTTTCCCAGCACTGCTGCCAATCTGCTGTGTGAGTTTGGGAAAATCATTTCCTCTCTCTTCCCCAGTTTTTCCACTTGTAGATGGGTCGAGTGATGCTTGGGAAGATGGATTTGAGAGCCAGTTATGAAAACCTAACTATAAGATCTAATTATTTTTAGTGGAGGTAATTTGTCCCCAGATATATTAAAAGTTTGTTACTTTGTAGTCTACATCTAGACTGAGGTCTCTTTATATTTCAAGCAAACCTAGAAATCCAATGAAAATGCAGCAAAAGGCAAGAAAGAAAAAAAAGAAAGCAGATGCTGAGCTGCAGTAACTTTTCTAACCTTCCTTTGATGCAAACTAATCTGTATTTGTGTTTGTTTAATGAGGTCTAGCAAATGATACTTCATCATATTAAATTGTCACTTCACATTAAATTCAATAACAATAGGTAAAATAATAATGATGAGCCATATTGTGCCATCAATTTTTAAGCAGAACTCCTACTGAAATTAACAGGGAATTCTACTTAAAAAAAAATCAATGGCATGAGCTGATGCAAAGTGTTTTTGATCTCTCTACATCACTTCAAGATACTGAAAATTAGTAAGATAAAAGCAAACAGTGGTATTTACCATACTTTGTGGTTAACTCAAATTTCAAGTCAGGCACCGGAAATTGTACTGGACTATGTTAAAGCATACTAGGACAGAACATATCTCCGTGATTCATCTCATTGCATATTACATCAGTTTAGAGCTGAAGAAATGCTATCCCCTTTTTCAGATTTTTTTTTAAAAATCTGGACAGAAGATAGTCAAACAAACAAGTATTTATAAATCAAGCATTTGCGGAATGATTTTTTAAAAAAATCTATTAGCCTATTCGAACACCTTTATTTTAAAATCTTTAAAGATGTTATTGATTTTTGGATCTACTTTTAGTAGAATATTTTCATTATTAAAATTCCACTGATCTCTCTCATTCTCCAGTTGTGAGATATATTACCTTCCTCTTCATTTTATTTCCTATTCCAAGTCAATTGTCTAATTCACCATGTGAAATTAGAAGCTATAATAATGGCAAAAAGTATGGCTGAATCATGAATGACAGCTTTGGTATTTACAGTGTAACATTATTTATTTTGTAATTTAAATACAACCATTTACAGTGGGTTTGTATGCTAATCCATAAAACAATGTCAAAGACATGTACATTAAAAGAACGTTACATTTCCAAAGTCATGCACTCAAAAACTAAAGGCAAATCCACACTATCCGCCAGATCAGTGGGTAGTGATCGATCTATTGGGGATCAATTTATCGTGTCTAGAGGCAAATCAATCAATCCCCGAGTGCGCTCCCCATACACTCCGGAATTCCACCGCTGCAAGAGACAGAAATGGAGTCAACAGGGGAGCGGCAGCGGTCAACTCACCACTGTAAGGACGGCCAGGTAAGTTGACCGAAGATATATATCTACTTCAGCTACAGTGCAGACCTGGCCTAAGAAATGCCATAATTAAGACTGCTTGAGCAGCCTTAATTCGGCTCTCTTGTGCATATGAATTATGATATAGTTTTTAATTAAATAATCATACAGTATTTTTTTTTCCAGAGATGCCTGCCTTTCAATAGATAGGTCGGGATGTTTCTTTTTATCTTCTGTATTCAATGTGGGGTCTAGGTTTTATTTAATGTGCCCCTGAACTGAATACAAAATTATTAATTTCTTCATGGGTATTTGTATGGTCCTGACACCATAGTATCTAATTAGTTCACAAATATGTTCAAAGTGTAACTCCTACAATTGTCTTCGGTTGCAGTTGAGTGCTCAGGACTTTTGCAAATTGAGCCCAGATATCTCTCTTGTTGGGCATTCAGGAAATGAGGCACACATACCTACATCTGGGTGGAAGGCGGGGGGGGGGGGGAGGGGAGATGAGACATTGAAAGCACAGGAGAGAGATTTAAGATTAGCAGCCATGTTAGTCTGTATCTGTAAATAAGACGAGGAAGACTGATGAATAAGGGCTATCTGGTGACCTCACTTGGGACACAGAGAGGGGACAAGACACTCAAGATGCCCCAGATAGAGAGTAAATGCTGCTCCCCTGGAAAGACACCCCGCAGCACCTGTGGGGTAAGTGTGGAGTAACTGGACAGATAATTGAAGGCCAGAAAAACATGGCTGCTGCTGAGACTTATTTTCAAAGCCAGTTAACAATTTGGCTATCAACAAGCAGTATTGGGCTGTGGTTTGAGACATGATGAAATTCCATTTCAGTTTCTGACGACAAAAGTGATACACATTACACTTTAGACTTGGGACATCATCTCTGGAGAAGATCATAGAGTGTGTACACACATCTATATAGGTCTGCTTACTAAAAAAAAAGGGGGGGAAATGTCCAGCTTAAAACTATACAAATGTGATACAGATGTTACAAATCATATTTGTTATATTAATGTGGAATGTATAAAACCAGTAGGATTATGAAAATCTGCATAGCCTGGATTACACTGACAATCTTACTAACAGCCTTGTTTAAAAATTTAAGTATTTCAAGTGCTGCTTTTAAAATGCTTTGTTCGCCTGTCCTCATTAAATGTGAATACTTCTACACTAAGTAATGATGTGGTATTTCTCTCTTTGATAGTACTAAAAGCTATTAAGACATAAAATCAGAGTTAAATAGTGTCCTGAATATGACTAAAGAATTACTACTTATTGTCCTTAATGCTGCTGACCATAGATATCCCTATGTGGCACTATTCTTACTTCATCATTATCTACACTTCCTAGCTTCTGCTTTGTATTCATTACTATCATCTTCCTCTTTCTTCCATTTGTTAGACATACATGAGTGCACACACACACATACACATGCACAGCTTGACTTCCCCTCTATACCAAGTCAATTTTTTAGCCAATATGACCTTGTTCCTCAATTGTAGGTTTGGGGCTTCTAGTATAGCATTCTTAAACAATCCCCAATTACCATTCACATTTTTCTGATTAAATTCTTCCTCCTAGCTGATCTGGCTCACAATTATTTTCAGCTAAGCATATAGATCATTAGTTTGGACTTTATATTATAAATATGGTAAAAATCATGATCGCTTGTACTAATGCACCATTATCTCTTAGTTCTGTGATCATTTCCTCTCTATCTGTCAAGACAAGGTCTAATACAGAACTCCATTGTGCTGGATGTAACACTTCTTTGAGTTAGGGAATGGTATTTATAATACTTAGAATTTCCAAGCATGTTTTACAACTGATGTCATAAGATCTCCCTCATATATCACTCAAATTGAGGTCCCCCATGATCACACAACACTTTTTAAAAATTTTCTTTATCCCCAGACCCCCAGATCAGATCATAAGGAGCTGGTCATCCTGTTCAGTAGTATTATCTGGTGGGCTGTAGCTGACACCAACTAATACTCTGTTTTCTGCTTTGTCCATTGACACATTGATCCATAAACATTCAAGATAACTTGGAGGAAAATTATCAGTGACTCAAATGAGTAATGCCATTTTTGACAGAGTATTTCTCCCCCTCTCCTTTTGCCCATTTCACACTTCCTATTGATTCTAATATTCCAATCTTGTCACTCATTCCACCAGGTTTCAGTAATACCAACGAGATCAAATTTATGATCATAAATGATCATTTCCAGCTCCTCCGGTTTGTTACCTATACCTAACATAGGTATGTAGGCAATAAAATGATTTCTTATCTTCATGTCCTTTGGTTCCTTGATTAATTCTGTTCTCAACATCTTGACTTTGTACAAAGTGCTCACATCATCCCTCTTTTCACCTTCCCCTTGCATTAGTAGTTTATTGTCCTCCTAACTACTCTAACCAGAGTGTCTCCAAGGATCATTGTTACCCTTCTACTGAGGTGGAGGCTATCCAATTTATACAGCTCTCATGGAAAGAGTCTCAATAGACCACAAACCAAAACTCTCAACCCTACACCATTTACTTAGCCAGCAGGTCACTTCCAGAATCTTCTGCCTTCTCTCTCCCTTTACTCATGGAAAGGAAGGATCTCAGAGAACATTTCTTGGGAAGTTTTTTCTTTAGAACTTCAGAGTTCACTGAAGTTATCTACTGTCTAACAGACATCCCACAAAGCAGTGTCATTAGTACCAACAGGAACCATTACTAATGCATCATTTTCCACTGACTTCAGAAGCTTATCCAATCTTATAGTGATGTCTCATATATTGGCTGTGAGAAGGTAGCACGTCATCATGTTATTCACTGGTCCCTTGCAGATATTTTAAATTAAATTATTATTAGTAGTAGTATTATGAATACCAAATTCCCAGGAAAGATTGCCTGTCTTCCTGGGACAGCTGCAGACCTCTGTGAGCAAGCTTTATTTTACTACACGTTCAGCTAAACTGCCATCCACAGGTGCATCCTGTAAACCTCTCTGTTCCCTTGGACTTGCTGAATCTGGAAGGATATCCTCCACAGTTTTCACATTGATCAGTTGGCCTCTACTGGAAACTTTTAGCTGTATCTAAGGCCTCTTGATCCTCTTCTTTCTGGTGGGAATAATCTGCCCATCCGCATCTGTCTACAGCTGTGCAGAATGCTGCCATGAACTCTTGCCTCTGGAGATTACAAACGACCATTCCTCTGCTCTGACTTTCTCTCTCCCCTGAGTCCTTGATGGCCAGCCCCTTTCTTCCTTGAACCTGGGATACTGCCCTATTTCCCAAAGCTGGTTGTCTAGGAAATGCTAAATTTCTCTGATTCTCAGTAGCATCACCACTTGCCCCACCAATCCAAGAATCTTTTCCTCCAGCACAGCTACCAACTTGCACTTCATAAACAGGAAGTCCCTTTTGGCTTCAGGCAGGAAAGAAAACACACCACATATTGCAGTTGACTGTTCCATTAGTGGCCTTCTTGATATTATACTTAGAGCTGGACCTGGAAAGAAAGCCTTTCACATTCCCTCTCTTAACTCCCTCAGACACTTTCTATTATCTTCCTCTGTTTACAGCTCTTGAGATTGTCTAGAAGTGATTTTTTTAATACAAAGTCTCCATGCTTAGCTCAGCTCAGTTATGCCCTTCACTATCAGGGAGCAATTAGCCACTCAGGGACTTCAAACAGTGTGGCTGATCAAAGCACCAAGAGTCAGAGTCTTATGCCTTTTATCAAGGCACCAAGGAATAGACCAGTCTCAGCTGTTTACTCTGGGACCCATGGTCTAGCTGTGGTGCCAATAAACAGAGAACAAACAAAACAGACAGCCGAAGAACCCCACAGAT
Organism: Sternotherus odoratus; assembly: GCA_032164245.1. Lineage (NCBI taxonomy): Eukaryota > Metazoa > Chordata > Testudines > Kinosternidae > Sternotherus > Sternotherus odoratus. The sequence goes on from JAVMKO010000002.1 coordinate 109,977,619, forward strand.
GGACCAAATGTACCACTCACCAATCCAACTTCCTCCAAGCTATGCCCTCTGAAACACTATCAGTTATCATTGTTCACAGAAACTTCCCCATAATTCAAAATGTGTCTTTACTTTCAGACAATACATGCATCCAGTTCCTCTTTCACTTACTACCCACTTATTCCCTTTCCCACATAGTATTTCTTTCCTATCTTGTTAATCCCATCTTCAGACCACATACACAGAGCAACTCAAGGGTTAAACAAGGACTGTGAATGGCTTAGTCATTACACTAATTGAATCTATTTTGCTAAATTAAGTTTCCTTCACACCTTCTTGTCAACTGTCAGACATAGGTCTACTTGATTATCACTACAAAAGGTTTTTTTCTCCTGCTGATAATAGTTCATCCAAATTAAACAGCCTCTTCGAACTGGTATGGTAGTGTCCAACTTTTTATGTTTTCTGTGTATATAAATGCATCTTACTTCTGTGTGTTCCATTCTATGCATCTGATGAAGTGGGCTATAGCCCTCAAAAGCTTATGCTGAAATAAATTGATTAGTCCCTAAGGTGTCACAAGTATTTCTCATTTTCTCAACTAATTATGTCCACAATGCCATGAGAGTGGTTGGATGTAAACTGATACCTGAGAGGCTGGGCCTGAACTGCTAGTTATCTGGGAGGAGTTGCATCTAGTGATTTTAGAAGGAAACTGAGTTGTGACAGATTTATTTTTGTTCTGTCCCTGACTCACTATGTGACCTTGCACAAAAAGTCACTTGCCATTCATGCCCTTCAGTTTCCCCATCTATAAAATTCAAATAATACTTATATACCTCACAGACATTTGCACTCAGTACTATCATCTTGCGTGGAAATCCTAAAATGGAAGGAACTATACAAATGCAAAGTATTATGTGAGTGGGCACAAATAGAAATGTGATATGGGATTTATAACACTTAGATGTGAGGTTCTACGCAGGAATTATTTTGCCAACTTGGTGGTGAAAGAGACAAGCTTCTGAGCTTGAGAGAGGAGTTCTTCAGGTCTGGGAAAGAAGAACTCTGAACATCTCAAAAACTTGTCTTTTTCAGCAACAGAAGTTGGTCCAATAAAAGAGATTACCTCACCCACTTGGTATCTTTCACATCCTGGGACTGACAGGGCTACAATACTGCAAACAAGATTTATTTTCACATGCTGAGTTGGACACTTCAATTTATGTATATTACACAAGCATCATTTATGCATACTTTGTGTGCACTTTTCTACCAGTACATATATAGACATAAATATATCCGTACTACATAAAGTGTATAATTAGCAAATACCGTTAATAAACAGTTCAATATAGGGAACCAAATTTTATCTCAAACAAGTAAATTATATATTTGTGATTTTGATACATTGCATAGTGCATTTTTATTTTAATACACTAACAAGAACGTTAAACAGTCTTTTTAAATCTAATATATATTTTCACATTTGAGTGTTTTCATGGCAGAAGATAGCTGGGATTACTTCAATATATCAAGTTACATTAATGTGAGATTACTGGTGAAGTAGTATATTTTCTAATCTCTCATGTGGAAATGTTATGCAAATTATTTGTAAATGCAAAAACCTTAGGAGCAAGGATGCATTATCAGCTCATATTGCAAAGGTATCCTCAATAATTTACAACTCATCAAAGGATGAATTGGATATAAATTGATGCTGTACACTACTGTACAAAATTCAGAAGAAATGCAAAGAGCACCATCTGCTGGATCACAAACCATTTGCAGCTCTTTTTGGTAAACCAATGTACTGAGCTTTACTACTGCTGTTTTATATAGGACATAAATGTGAAGGGCATTTACATATTAAAAATAACAGTATAATATAACAATCTACATGAAGCATGTATTTAAATATAAAGCTGACATTGCAGATAGTTGTGCTTAAGTATTGACGTGCACACAGCAAATTATACATATTGTAGAACATTCTCTCCCTCTCTCGAATATTGTGCTGATTTGTGACACTTGTAAAAACTACAGAAAAATTGAAATGAAAGTTGATACTCCATATGCCATGATACCCAACTCTGTAATTATCCAGGCTTATGGGTTTCTAAGGAGAAGTCCTTGGTATTTTCAAGGAGAAACGCTGAACACCAACCCTCCACACCAGCACTAAAGCAACGGGTATTGAATCCCTTAGCCTGAGCTAAGGCTTCTCCAGTTCTGTCTGTCCTGGCAGAAGGACTATACTACATCCCGAACTGGTGGCAGACACATAGTACCTGTTTCCCTCGCCAAGCCCTATAATATGCCTTTCAAACTCAACATCTAAGATCAGCACCCAAGTACAGCAGAGATTCCCTTATCCAAGCCCAAAGAGCCAGATAGATGGAGGACAGTTAGGAGAACAATCCTTACTCTAACCTTACCTCAGAAGCAGTACACAGTTAATTCTCATAAGGAGAGTTAAAAGTAGTACATAGCAACCATAGGCTTTTGCCGCCTCTGTGTGTTCTACACAGCTAATTATTATAAATAGGGAATATATGGGAAATCACAATTGAAGTACCTGTCCCTCCACTCTGTGGACCACTTGTAGGCATAGGTTTCATAGTATAACAGAACCAGTATTCCACTTATTTGCCAAGCGAGTGTGGATTATTCTAAAAATACAAAGTGATACAATTTTGGTATTGATGCTGAGGAAATAGCTGAAAAAGGAGAAAGTTAGTTCTTTGAAAGCATTAGTGCCTGTTCAACTAAAAAGACCCTATTTCTCTCCTTTCCCTTTATAATGCAAAGAAAGAACCATCTGTCTCAGAGGAAGAGTCTAGAAGATCAGCATCTGTGTACTCTCTATTCTATTGCTAACATATTTTTTTTTAAGAGTGGATGTGTAGATTTTGGCTACAAAATGGAGTTCAAGAAAGATCTGGATTTCCCTCATTTTATACACTATATTTTGTTTCTCAGCAAAGGGGATATCTTGAATTAAAAAATATTTTTCAGCAGCATCTTCTTTTGCCACAATCATCTAAAACAGTATGTATGTGTTGCAGGAGGCTTATCTCGTTGCCAGGAGAAACGAGGCTTCACACAGGTGGCTAGTTGGAAAGTGGTGAGTTTATTGGAGGGAGCGGCATTCCGTGCTGGGGGGCTTATCTGCCAGCACGACCGCAATACAAGATGTCTGACACACCCAGGCGATGTCTAGCAAGCCTAAAGAGGAAGCCCAACTCAAAAAGGTGTGTCAGCAGAGATATACTCATGCTCATTTGCATCTCATACATACTCATTTCATTAATAGCAAGCAACAAACTGATTGGTTATACACTGTTCAGCACTTGTTGGTTACGGAGTCCTGCCTTAATTTCCCCATTTAGTTTCTCACGCATTCATTCTCTCACAGACAGGGTAAACACTCATGCAGCTGGGAACTGGTTCCCAAACACACAGATAGCAGCAAGATCATTCTCAGATTAATACCACCATTATGCACTCTCCTGGAGTTGACTTAGAAGCGTAACTGCGCCTTCTAGTGGTTGCCCATCACAATGTCTTCCGGTCCTAACAGTATGCTTATAATATATGATACGATATCATTTCTGCTATATTGCCTTGTTTCCACTTGGAATAAGTGGTCTCAGTGGGTTTAACTCTAAGGTTCAGGTACTGAAAAAAAAAGTTGACTGCCAAAGAGAACCCTCATTCACAAGGACCCCTCCTTACTCTACTTGTCTTTAGAGGTTAGAGGCAGTGTCCCACAACACTAGATTGTAGGGGCTAAATGGTTTATGTCTACCCTCAGGTTTTCAGAAGTACCAAAAGGCTATCTTCCTGAGTAATCAGCGGGGGGACTTCTCAGTATGGACCATTGCCTCTCTGGCCTTTACAAGGGTCTTTACTGATAGAGAGAGGATGTGTCCACCCTTACCTTCTACTGTATGGAGTCTCTGAGAAAAAAATCACTGTTAAAGCTCCCAGGCTGAGATATGCCACATAATTTCTAGTATAGTTGCTGGGGACCCTCATGGGTTTCCTAGCAACCAAGCACTTGAGATTATGAGGTTTCCCTGGCTACTACTGTAAGGACTATGGGTGTTCTGCCTCTGTACTTAGTCATATCGCCACTTCAGCAGGAGTGGAATGTGTTTTCTTTCTCTGGAGTGTACAGGGATAAATTGCCCCAGAAGATTACTGTAAAGACTAAGGGAAGGGACTGACCAAATTAGGCTGTCCACCCAAAGATCCCTCTGAGGTAAGCAGTCATCCAGAGCTCAGGAGAAGGGAACAACCCAGATAATTCAAGGAGCCCCGCTGTGACAGGTAGACATTCCCTGAAGACACCAAGAAGTAAAGATGCAGAAGTCCCAGGGCCTGGACTGTGGGAGTGTGCAGGCAGCTGGAGAATTGAGGAGAAGTCACCTCTATGAGAGATGTGAACACCACCAACTCATGTTCATGAACTGTTTATGAACATGAGCAGATATGAGAGGAAAAAAAAACAGAACACCCCCCCCCCCCCACCGCCAAAAAACACCTGGTTACACAAATCTAACCATAAGTGAAAAACAAACTTCATTCTCACTGAACTTCCAACATGGTCTTCCAATAAACATTTTTGAACAACTCCGATTTTTACCCAATATAAACTCATGAAGCTAGCTAAGGAACACATCTCTGCTATAAACAGGAACTGCACACTCAGAAATATACATAATTCAATGGTCCTCCAAATGAAACTGTTACATTTTAAAATTCTTCAATGGAAGCCTTATATTGGAAATAATCTAGACAGTAAATTTCCCTCCAGGGACACCAGACTTTGCAGAAGGTCAAAGAGAAAACTAAAAAGAGAACTGGTGGAAATATGCATGAGCCTATATCTTCAACAGCACTCAAAGGTGCTCCTGTATCTGTGACTAGATACACTGAATGTCATCTCTCTTCCCTAGCTTCTCCCACCGCAGCCTTTAAATGCATGGGCATCACCTCTACCATGAACGGTGTGCATACATTTATATAAAAACCACCAATTGTTATGGGTCCAGCTTACCGTACAGGACAGCTTTCAGTCTGCATACTTTTAATGTACGTGCACAATCACATACACATTATGTATGTGGTGGTGATAAAATAATTGTATCATAAGTCTATCATGCAATTTTGACTGCCCACCGACTATCTAGTAACAAAGCCTTTCACCCAGGACTTATTTTAACTTTAAACGGTCAAGCAGCTTTAAACGTGTACCTCTTATTAAAAAAAAAAAAAAAACAACCAACAATCCACAACCGTTCAGAGAATGAGTTCCTTCCTTCACCCCAAATGAGGAATTCTTTTCAATTACTACATTGGCCCACAGACTAGAATGGGCAAGTTTCAGTCCTGCGCCTGTGACAAATTTAAAGTCTGATATCTCAAAATCCTGAAGAGCTGGAAAAAGGAGCTTTATATCATCGTGAAGAGAAATGACATACAGTATTTTTTCTAGCCTTGGAACATCCTGATATACTACACCTGTTGCCCATCACCACCACCCATGGTATTAACATTATTTTAGGACACATGTATAGGTTTTCATGCTTCTCTCTAAGTCCTGTACACTTGGACTCATGGTAACTTAGGACACAGGCTTTACGGTGAGAAGGATATAGACCCAATATAAATTGTAAAGTCTCTCCGAAATATTCCTAAACTATTTTTCTGTAATATGTGATATGTACAGGATAAATTATGTTGTAAAGCAGTATAAAGTTTTTATTGGAACTTGTTTCAATTTACCTGAATAACTCACTGAATAACATGAACATCATAAAATTGTGCAGATATAAATGTTATGTCACACATCATATATTTCATTCTGTGTATACAGAAAGTAAAAAATATACTATGCTTCTGTTTGACAGAGTCACATGAGCTAATGGAGAGCCAAATCCCAGATTTGGATAATTACATTAAAATGTCTTAATAGGTTTTATCCCCTAATTTTCCATTTCTTTTTTAAACACACACACACAAACAGCATGCATCAAGTGCTGATAAACATGGCTCCAACAATTGAATACTTTATTAATGGAAGGAGAACGTACTGATAAGAAACAAAACATAGAACATAATGGTGCTATGTAGAGATAAATGGAACTATGGAGAATTGTAACAATACTATATGAACTAGTAAAACTTTAACCGTTTATTTTCAATAAGTGTACACAGTCTGAGGTTCCCTACACCTCTCTTGCCCTCCTCCAGGTCTCTAACAGGCTCGATCTTGTTATTTTTGATAATTTGACACTTTGGTTGCATGTCACTCTTTCCAAGGTGTGATCTTCTCTTCATGTTGGTTGCAGTAGAGTGCCTTCCATTAAGTCATGCTTCTATCTACCTCTTCGATTTCAGTGGCATTCTGTGGTTTCAAAGTGCACCTGGTGTAACACAGGGTCATAATTTCCAAGGAACCTGAATTGCACTGGTAAATTGGAAGAGATCCCAAAGGAAATACCATTGGGTCCTAATGCATAGTTACTATCAGAAGAGGGAACAGACAGAGATAGCTGCAGAAATGCATCAGGAAGTGTGACTGGCTGACTTTTGCGGGGGGGGGGGGGGGAGGTCCAGGGGGCATGGGGAGGATCTGTATTTCCTTGCTATGTTCCAGTGCCAACAGGTTTATCTCCAATAAAGGACATGCTTCCATCTCCCTGACTACTCCCACTGCTTAAGTCAAAAGATTAAATAATGGCAACTAATAATAGTAAGATGATGCTGCAGACTAAACTGGACCTGCATACATGAGAAAGCTTAGGAAGTTGACAAGTCAAAGAGAAATTCATAATGCCAGTATTTGTAAGAGCTTAAACTGGAAGGAGATGTTTTCCCCCTAAATAAATCAATCAATCAGTATTTTGCCTGTTTTTAAAATTGTTGCGCTGTAGTATATTATATTCAGCACCACTCCTACTTAATTTTTTTTTACTTTGATTCAAATATATTGTTTATTTGAATGCTGATAAAATAAATCACATCACATTGAGGACAAGTTCACCCTGAACTACCCCCAAAACTTCCTCCATAATTTACCACAGAAAAGTTAAAAATACTAAAACATTCCACAAAAATCCCCATAGAGCAGAGCCGGGAGTACTGAAATATTATATATTTATCAGTTAACATTAAAACATCAAATTATCTTATGTTACCATATAACTTCATCAGCTTCCTCTTCTGCACTGAGGAAATATACATACACACACACACACACACACACACACACATACATACATACATATACACATACACACACAAGCAATCTCTCTGTATGTATGGACATCATTGATTAGAATTGATTTATTGCCAAATGTGATATCTTGACAGTACAAGGACTTACTGTGTAATCAATATCCTCATCTGCTCTTGTCTAATTCCAATCCATGTCCTTTCCAAGGCTGTGGGAGAATCAGACTGACATCCAAAAGGATGAACATACACACTGTGAAGGACAAGGACAGAGTTTGAGATACATCTTGTTATACATACTTAGGAATCCAAAGGAGTGATTATGACAGCAGGAGAACCAGCAGTAGCACATGATGGTTACTGTACAACCACAAGACCTTTCTTGCAGACAAGGTCTTTTTTTATTAAGAAAGTATGTTAAACTGATAAAGAAACCAAGTGTCAAGGTTCCCTCCCCACTCTGAACTCTGGGGTACAGATGTGGGAACCTGCATGAAACATTCCCTGAGTTTATATTCTACCATCTTAGGTTAAAAACTTCCCCAAGATACAAATTCCTTCCCTTATCCTTGGACAGTATTGAGACAAAGATTCAGGAAAAGTACCACTTGGTGTACCTATTTCCCCAAAATCTCCCCAAGCTCCTTCACCCCCTTTTGGTGGTGGGTGGGGGGCTGGAGAATAATATACCAACCAAAAGGTTAAAGTGAGCACAGACCAAATCCCTGGTTCTTAGGACACAAAGTCAATCAAATTCTCAAAATAAGTATTTTTTTTTAAGTAAAAAATCACACCTGAAAAATCAGGATGGAAGATAACTTTACAGGGTAATAAAAATATTTAAAAACACAGTGGATTTCCCTCTAGGCTCAACTTCAAAGGTACAAAAACTGGAATAAACCTCTTCTTAGCATAAGGAAAATTCACAAGCTAAAACAAAAGATAATTGAACACATTTACTTGATAGAACTTAAAATTTCTGTAATTTTAGATGCATCATTTCAGTAGGAGCTGGTTACCTGCTTGGTCTCTCTCTTTGTCCCAAGAGAGAACACCACAAAAGGGCACAAACAAAATCTTCCTCCCCCCAGATTTGAAAGTATCTTCTTTCCCCATTGGTCCTTCTGGTCAGGTGCCAAGTAGGTTAATTGAAGTGATTAACACTTTACAGGTAAGTGATTCTATACCTCTGGCCTGGAGGTATTTTATATTACTGCATGCATAAAGGTCGTTACCCTTCCCCTTATATTTATGACATCAGGTAATACTATTCTGATACTACACAGTTCCACTTCCAAAAAAGTGACTACTTGTCTCATATAGGCACAGTGCAATCAGAGATGGATAATTATTGCTTCTGTGCATACTCTACTTACTCTTCTTTTCAAGAAAGTGACTTTTCTCCCTACACCTATTTTGTATGTTTTTACATAGAAAAGGTCCAACTGCCATCTGCTTTAATAGATGGAAGATACATGGCTGTTCCAGAATATTGCTAACACTATCCCTCGTGTCCTCGATGTCCCTCATTAATTATATCACAGAGAGAGGCCATAATTCCATTTCAGATCCCTTGGCTGTAGTATATAATTTACACTGGCACCTGTCTTGCTGTAAAATTCTCTTTTTAGCTACAACGTTGTTTGGCCCAGGAGAAAAAAAAAAGTGACTGACCTTTTGTACAAGTACATTGTTCTCTTGAGAGCTAAAATGAGGAGCCCTCTTGTTCATATACAAAAACATAGAAATATAATCCTCCAACTATCTTTCAGCCTTGAGTAGAAGCTCATTAATACACATAGCAGCATGAGAAATTGAAGAGAATCAGTAACTGTCTCTAACTGGTAGGCTTTTAGCCAGGTCAAAATTGTGACTAGACTAAGGTTTCTTTTAGGATTTACTCCTGTTCAGGTAAATATGATTTGATGTTTCTGAACTCAAAATGGGCCAATATCTATTTTTTTAAGATATACTTATAAATGTCTAATGTATAATTAAGCAATAATATATCTATTTGGAAATTATTTTCTTAAGGCCACAAAGTTTGCAATTGGTTTATATTCTAAAGCATTAAAATTAACATTCCCTAGATATTTTTATTCTAGTACTGTAACTGTGTAGGCAAATTTCTCAGGTGCACTGGACAAAAAAGTAAGGTTGTTTACCCTGTACCTTAACCAGAGTTCTTCAAGATATGCAGTCCATATTTATATTCCATTCAAGGTGAGCATGCGCTCCAGTGACCTGAGACAGGAAGATGTTTTGCTAGCTATAGCTGTTGGTCTTGGACTATGCTCTCCTCTGCCTCATGCTTTGAGACAAGGGTGGTCAAGTTGGAACATCTCTCCAGTTCCCTTTCTATTATAAGCCAGATGGAAGGTTTTCGATCAGTCCCTTAGTATTACAGGATAAGCTAAGACCGAGTGCCTGTTCACCAGAGGGTGAAAAGCACTAATGGCCACCAACTGCACTTGCAAGGAGATTATGGATATCCCTGACGCTTCTGGAGAGATGAGGTAGTTCAGAATGGTAGTGATCTTGGAAGCTTCTAGGGGTATCTGGCAATGCTGATATCAGGATGATAATCTTTTTCCATTTTGCTGTGAAGCATTTTCTCATGGGATCTCCCCTACTACTGCTAAGGATGGATAGTATTACCCTTGAGCATAACTTTTATAGGTTTGTGGTCCATCGAAATACCACACTTTTAGATGGAGGGATGCTGGGTTGGAATGTTTGATTCTTTTTGTGTCTTGAATCAGTAGGTCTGAGAAGAGATGAATATGGATGCAAGGACATCTGTAGAATGCAGGTGATCCCGCACTTCCTGGGCCATTGGGGAGCAATCAAGATCACTTACACTCCATCTTGTTTGATCTTCCTAGAATGTGAGGCAGGAGAGGAACAGGCAGAAATGTATACCTCATCTGATCTGAACACTGAACTAGAAATATGTCCCAACCTTTGGATCTGTGGCCTTGATCTACCCTGGAGCAGCAGGTTGGGTATTTCTAGTTTTCTTGAGATGCAAAGAGATCCCTAGATGGGAATCACCACTGCTGAAAAATGCTCCATGCCACTAAGTCATGTAGTTCCCTCTCATGAGCTTTGGAGAAACATATGCCGAGGCTGCTTGCCAATGTGTTGCAAATATCTGGATGATGTACTGCCAAGAAGGTGATCTGGTGGTGAATGCACTAGTTCCAGAGATTGACAGCTTTTATGCAAAGAAGGGTGGAACATGCTCTCCCTTGTTTATTGATTAAAAGCTGTTATCCAATATGACTTGGACATGCAAGATCCTAATAAATGGTAGGAGATGTTTGTAGACATTTTTAGACTGAATGTAGTCCAGAAGGTTTACATGCAGCTGGGATTGTTGGTGGGTCCAGTTGCATATTTTTCCAGGTGGCCTTCCAACTCTAGCAGGCAGACATCTATAATCAATCTTTTTTTGGGGTAGGGGAGAGACGAAAGCCCTCCCTCCACACACACACACACACACACTCTATTATCCCACCGGGGGAGCAAAGTTAGAACTATGTGGAGGGGCAAGATCAATACATACAGACTGGAGCTTCCTTGATACGTAGATTTTCTGTGACCAAGGCTGTACTCAAAGGTGAAGGGAAAGCCTCATGGCAGCTGTTATATAAGTAGACAATACCGTATAATTTAGAAGGATGACAGGTCCTAACTATCATCTGAGGGTTCAGCCAAAGCCACGTAATAAGGTCCTTCATTGCCTGGAATTTATCCTGAGCTAAGTAAGCTTTGAGACAGACTGAAATTAGGGTTGTTCCAGTAAGGACTATGATCTGTGTTGGAGCTAAAATGGACATTGCTAATGCATGTAGGATTCTAAACAGGGAGAGGGCTGTCATCCATACTTCTTGATATGACTTCCCTTTGAACAGCCAATCATTCAGAAAAGTGAAACACTGGTGAATCCTGATGATGCAGGTGAGCAGCCACTACTGTTAACACCTTTGTGAATACCCCTAGTAACATTGAGAAGTCAGAGGGGAACACTTTGTACAATCTAGGCCTACGATAAATTATAGGAATCTCTTCTTGCTGAGTGGACAGCTATGTGGAAATAAGCATCCTTTAAACTGAGAGCTATGAAGCAGTTGCCTTTGTTTCAGGAGAAAATTAGAGAGGCCACATTGATTATTTTGAGTTTTGCATGAAATCTAATGATTTGTCTGCCTTCTAACTGAATAGGCCGATCCTCCTCGGTGGAGTGGACTTCTTTGGGAAACCCAGAGGATTGGAGTAATGAGCCCCACTTCTCATGACTATACATGTTGCCATCAAGGAGGAGGCTGTATCTGCTGCATCCACTAAAGTCTGGAGGGCCAATGTAGTTAGCAATTATCCTTCATTGATAATTGCTTGGAACTGAAGTCTATACACGTGAGAGTGTCTGTTAGCGAACTCAGAGAACTTATTGTAATTAACAACATCAAATTTTGACATTAAAGTTTGGTAGTTTGCTATGCCAAAGTGAAGTTCTTTCTCCCAAAGAAGACTAATGCATTTGGTCATGGATCTGGGACAGTTATTTGTTCCTTTTGGTGACAGCCTCCACCCATAAAGTGTTTGGAACAGGGAGGGAAAATAAAAATTCTGACCCCTTAGATGATAAATATTTATTTTCTATTTTTTAAAATTTATGAGCAGGAGCAAAAGTGGATGGAGGACACTGCTCTGGCTGGTTCAAAGATGGCCTTCTTACTGGGACCTGCACCCTGAAGGATATCCAATAGCTTATGAAGGATGTCCTGTATTTCCTCCTGAAAGACCTGAAACGTGTTTGCAATTCTCCTAATGAAGTACTAAAATTGCCTATAGTCATCAGGTGTTGATGGTGAAGCAGCTGTCACCACCTCTTCTGCTGCTGCTGCTAACCACACAGAAGTGAGTGATTCTGCCTGGTCAGATTGCTCCTCTTCCTCAGAGTGTCCCTGAATGGGTTGAGGTTTTTTTCTATGTGGGAAGCCCCTCTTCATTCCTGGTGTGAACTTGCATATTATGGATAATATATATATGGATTCTAGGGACATCAGTAAGGCTATTTTGTAAGGTCATAAGGGTAATGAATAGATTCCCATTGAGAGTACCACCACTGGTCCTGACATGGGCAGTACCTCCTATGAGAGAGGAAAGATACCCAAGAGATCTTGGAGCCTCTGTAGGGGTGGACCTCCCACTTTGATAAAAATGGTGAAGTTCTCCCACTGATTCTGGATTCATCAGAGGAGAAAGTGGTCTCTACATTGAGAAGCAGTGCTGTCACTACTGGTGGTCTTGTAAAATTCAACTGGTCAATGATACCAATGAGTGGAAAACTATGGTGGAGGGACCTCCCTGATTAGGACCAGGTCCAACAGTAATGGCAATTCTGGTTCTGAATATAAAAGTTCCTCTGGGACTACGTATCTAGGCTGAGACTAAAAATCAGACTGAGCTTCTGTCTCTTGTGATTCCAGCTCAAGATTGAGAGCGGGTTTTTGGTACCAATAACTCTTTCTCAGCATATCGTTATCATTAGTGGAGGAGGGGTCTACTTCCTTCTTTTCCTTGGCAGTTCCAAAGATGGTCCCCACCTCTTTGGCCATCAAAGTTTTCAGGGCTCATTGTTACCAAGGAATTAGTTCCATTCGCCTTGTGCGCTCCTGACAAACCCCTAACATAGTGCATTCTTACATGACTTACAGGATGGCAGATATGAGGACTTTGGATGAAGTTTTCTCTCAGTTCTTCTGAGAATATTTGACTTTACACTCCTCATGTCTGCTGTATTTGGAAAAGTCCTTAACCCTGCGCTGAGTAACCCCAGCTCCAGAGACCACCATGCTCAGAAGGGTGCATCTCAATACCTCAACCTGATATGTGGGGTCTGATAGGCTGGGTTAGATTGGGGTCTCACTGAGAGGTCCACTAGGAATCTTCTAAGTCTGAACTCATGGGACTGACAGCTACCTCAATGAAAGGACTGGCAGATATTGCACTTTAGAGGGGTCATTAGCTTCCCCAAGACAGTAGAGTCAAGTGTCATGGTGGCCACTGACTGGAAAAGCCATACAGATCTTGAATCCTGGGATCTAGGCCCCTTCATGCTGTCAGCAAAAAGTGATGAATAATTGTGGAAATATTCTAAATTGTTTAAAGCTAACACCCTATGAATGTCCAAAACATGGAGGTTTTTTTCCTCATCTTTGTGAGAATGAGGTTTCTACAAAAGTTTGGTAAGTATATAAGCTGATTTATATGAAAATCCAACACTGTCTTAGTGAGAAATTTGGGTTTTAGACACTAACTTTATCCTTATAAGCCTTATGAGGGGGATCAGCCACCAAAGCCTGAAATTCAACTGAAACTCAACTCCTGTCAGACATAATAGGATACACAGAGGGACCATCACTCAAAGAGTAACTTAATTTAGCGGGCTGAAGCTATTAATATCTTGGGGCCATAGTAGTTACTAGCTGATCCACAGGTTGGAAGATGCATTCCCTTCCATCCCAGCATGGTTCATTTATATTAGCATTGTGCAAATTCATAGAATTTCCATCACGGATAACATAACCTGTCCAGTGCCATAAAACTCAGGCATGGGTAATGAAATGATAAGTTAAGGGTTTTGCCATTGTAATGAAAAAAAAACTATTTGAGGTTTCAAATGAGAGAGGGTAAGACAAACTCTTAGGAAATGACCAATTTTGGACTGAGCTTCATGAATACATGGGGTCACTAAATGGATAAAAAAGCTAGTGTTGTGGAAATACCTTGAAAACATTGCTGGCACCAATATTATGGTGGAATGTAATAAACGATTCCAGCCATAGATTTTTTATTTTTTTTAAAGCATGGGTAGATCCATAAAATGCACCTCATTGGGGATTTAAATTCTGTAATTCTTATGAAAGTAAAGCTCACATAGACAGTGACAGAAGTTTTCTTTGCATAAATACTGCTTGATTAGGCCCTATATTTTGAAAACTTGTTTCTAATTCAGATGCCTTTTCAGACAATCATTATCACCCTCTCTCCTTTACAGACATACAGTAAATCAGATACTAACTACTATCAGACAGATCCTATCTACTAGTCAAGAATCAGAGAGGTAGCCGTGTCAGTCTGGAATAGCAGAGGTAACAAAGAGTCCTGTGGCACCTTAAAGACTAACTAAAGTATTGAAGCATAAGCTTTCGTGGGAGCAGTGGAAGTGTATTATCTACTAATCCTCACTCAAGCAAAACTCTTCCTGATATCAAAGTGAATTCTGCTGGATCCTATAATAAATTGTATTTTTTTTCTCCACACCAGATACTGCCTGTAAAGTAGCTGGCTAAGAATATTGGCATATAACTAAAATTGAATTGATCATAAATATCTGAGACAGCAGAATACCTAATATCTACTATAACGTCTAATACTTGTAGATAGTAGCAAAACACTAATAAATACTTACTAGATTTATCCCCTCTATGTATTTTATCTGTATCAATTATTACACTAATACTCTATAAACTTGTGTGTCCATATACATATGTGATGATGATATCCAGGTGAAAAACTGGAGAATGATTTTAAAATCAACATGTGACTGCCTTAGCTGCCCCATATCAAGCAAGTTATCTTTCTGGGATGTATTCGAACATGTGAGTAGCTTCAAACAGCTATTTTGTTTTTTTAAAAACGCAACATGACATGGAATATTTCTTTTTTCTCCTCAGTTCTGGGCATTTAGAAAAAAAAAATCTCAAATTTTCTAAATTTTTTTGTAATATGTGGAATATGCAGAATACATGACAGTGTGACATGAATATTTTATCTGCACTCATTTGTGACAAGCCACATATTTTTTCTTCTGCTTCTGTGGAGGAAAGAACTTTCAACTCCCCTCCCCAGGTTCTCTGGGACTGAGAGAATGAGCATCACAAACTGTGACTGCAGGAGAAATGGTTCCAAACTCTCCAGGACACGTCTTACACGTTGTGTGAGCTGCAGGATGTGGTAACAAATATTTTCCTCCTGTATTACTCATCAAATTGCTTCCATGATTTAAGGGAACATGTTCAGTGCTGGATATTCTAAATTCTGTTCTTATTGCTAACCTTTATACTTCTTTGTACTTCTCAACCTTTATTTAGTGAGACTGCACACCACCACACTAGCATGGATAAATATTATCATAGTCTCACAGATGGAGAAACTGACTCACAAAGCTAGAAATATGCATAATACTTGTTAGAAAAAATGTTTGAACCTATCTGCTTATTCTGTAGATATGCTCTCAATAAAATTGGATTACTAATTTGTGCCACTTGTATCAAGCACTTTGAAATACATAGATAAAAAGGCAATATGTAAGTATTGAATGCAATAGCATTCAGACCTCTGCACAGCAAAATGTGCCTCTGGACCACTCTTAATCCAAGCCTTTGACTTAAACCATATAGTATATCACAATGCATAATCACAGTAGGGGCAAACTAAATCTTGAGCATTAAACTTTAATATCAGAATTTCCTGACTTTTATATGCTTGACTTTGCAACTTCCGTATTCCCCTAGAGCAGTTTTATGTATCGTACACACGCAAACACAGAAGGAATATTGGAATTTATATATAGCTATGTATTTACACACTTGTACAGGTATTATATAAGAGGATCTGTAACCATACACTAGACTGGAAATTGAAGTACGGTAATTTTTTTTAAAAGGGTAATATATTTACTAGCAAGGGTGAATACAAAAAACAAACAAACAAAAATCTTTGTCACCTACATAATCTTCTATAATTTGGATAAACCCACACCCAAAGAACATGCAGCATTTTTTAAAGATGTATCTGGATTGAATTATTTTCCAAAATTAACCTTTGACTGTGTTGTTTGCAAAGTGAAGATGATGGATTTCTTTTTACAGAATATAATGAGTCTGATTAGTACAGCCATGACCTACATGTACAGCAATTTGATTAGCAAAAACAATTTAGATCAACATATTAAATGAGCCTTTGCAGTATAATAGCTTTTGAATTTTGCTAAACAACAATTTAGAAATATTGATCCTTCTGCACTTTGTTTTATGCAAACCAGCTACAAAACCTAAACATTTTGGCTTATGAGTTTTTTGGGGGGTTTTCAAGACACTTGTACAAAACTTTATAAAAACATCTTTGTATACATTTATTTTCCATGTTGGCATCAGCAATTTCTTGTTATCTGAATGAACTTTGTAAGCTTGGAGAAAATTCTATGGGCCTGATTTTTTAAAAAATCATTGCCATTTTTGTGGGCACAAACTAGGCAGTAAGAAATGTACGTTCTACTATTTTTGCCTGTGAAAAGGGAGAATACATTGAGACTAACTCCAAACTCAGATTTCAGGGATAAAGCTGGTTTTCCAATAAAGCCAACTCAATTTAGATTTCTAAATTGAAAAAGTAAAACATTTTACTATAGGATCCAAATCTATAGTTTCTTGGTAAATCTTCTAAATCTGGACAGAGAAACCATGAAAATATCTATATATCTATCCATATGGTATATCATTCAGTGCACTAAATGTCCCAATAACTATGTGGGTGAAACCAGACAATCACTACGCTCTCCGATGAATTCACATAGGAAAATGATAAATGACAAAAAACACCCTATCACCTGTGGGTGAACATTTTTAACAAACGATCACTCTATATCTGACCTATCAGTCCTAATCCTCAAAGGAAACCAACACTTTCAAAAAATGAAACTGGGATCTTAACTTTATAACTGCTAGCTAGACACTAAAAATAATGGATTTAACAGAGACACCAGATTTATGGGTTATTACAACCATCTGTAACAAACTAATTCCCTCTTTTTGTTCTAAGACTTCAGAGAAAATAGCAAATTGAATGATCCCTTGGAATATGTGCTAACTACAGTAACTCTTCACTTAACCTTGTAGTTATATTCCTGAAAAATGCGACTAAGTGAAATGATGTTAAGCGAATCCAGTCTCCTAATAAGAATGAAAGTAAATGGGGGGGTTAGGTTCCAGGGTTGTTGGGGTTTTTCCCCCCCATATAGTACAGTACTGTAGTTGGGATGTGCCCCCGTCTTACCCCACACAGGCACAGCCCACTGGCACTGCAGATAATGATGCAGGCAAGGAGGCTGAAGGTGCTGTAGGCTAGGAGTAGCACCTTGTGCAGCAGCAGCAGCTTCCCCTACTCTGCAAACACAAGGGGCAGGGGGATCAACTCCACCCCTTCCCTCAAACCCCACCCTTGACCTGCCTCTCCTCCACGCCCCACTCTTCCCCCTTTACTCTGCACGCCGCATCCTTGCTCCTCTCCCCTCCCTGCCCTGCCTCCTGCCACGGCAATCAGCTAGTTTGAAGCGTTCAGGAGGGAGGAGCGAGGACATGGCATGCAGGCTCCCCTTCCCTCCCCTGCCTCCTGCCCGTGTGTGTGTGTGGGGGGGGGGGGGGGGAAGCCTTTCACATCCTGGTTTGTGGTGTTCAGGAGGCACGGGAGGGAGGGGGAGCCTGTGCGCCGAGTCCTTCCTCTCCCCTCCCCCCATCGCCTTCTGAACAGCATGAGCCAGCTGATTGCCGCAGGAAGGAGGCAGGAGCGGGAAGGCACTGATCTACGGGATCTGCCAGCAAGTGGGAGGTGCTATGGGGGGGCATGGGGAGGGTGCCAGATGTGGACAAAAATAGGCAGCCAAATGATGTTATAGTGAAGCATTGCACAACTTTAAGTGGCACATGTTCTTTAACGGAGCAGCGATGCAAGACTGAAACAACATTAAGGAGAGAACGTTAAGTGGGGAGTTTCTCAATGTATGTTAAAAAATCTGTTCTACCTTGCATTTAGCTGTGATGTTTGGAGTACCTTTCCCAGACCTGAAGAAGAGCTCAGTGTGGCTCGAAAGCCTCTCTCTCTCTCTCACCAACTGAAATTGGTCCAAAAAAAAATATTACCTTACCCACCTTATGTCTCATGTCTTGTTTCATTTATGTATTGGAGAGAACAAGGAAATCCGAATAAATACCGATTTTTTTATGTGAGATTATTTACATTATAGTAGTGTCTCACAGACCATACCTCATTGTGTTAGAGGCTACACAAACACAAAACAAAAATACAGTCCAACCCCAAAGAGTTTACATTCTAAGTATAAAACAAGAGACTATAGACAGACAAATAGGGGAGTACAAGGCAAGAATGAAATAATATTGGTCTGTATGATTCCAGAGTGTTCTCAGCACAGAAATAGACTATTGGTTCTGTTTCTTGAACGTGTATTCAAACTTTTTCAGAGTTGCTCAAGTACAAAGGTACATATATTTGTGCCCCTAATTTGTATTAAAATAGCCAAAATTGCACTTAAGTCTCTGTAACTGTACACAGAAATGTCCAGTTGTGTCCAACTGAACTTGTGCATGCAACTCAAGATTATATGCACAGTGCGGTAACTGTACAAAAAATAGGTATGCAAATACACACATGCAGTTTTGAAAATCTTATTCAGAAAATTATTTAAACCTATTTGTCTTCCTTGTATTCTAAACCCTTCCACAACTAGCAGAATCACCTGATCATCAGGATGGTGTCTAATTTGTATTACATTTCAGTTTGATAAATCTCTCAATGCTTCACTTTGTCTGGAGCACTGAGGAGGCAGACTTGGGGATTCTAGAAAACCAGCTCCTGCTGCTGAATTTCTGTTTCAAACAGTTTAAGGATTGTCTGCCACATTGCTGTGGTGTGGTAAAGGCAGTGCAGGATTATGGGTGGGCTGCAAGCAGGAGACCTTTTCATCTTGGCCAGCCTATTATCATGTTTAGTTTTCTCCTCAAACACTGTTTTCCTGCAGACTCCTGTTCTCAAAAATCCTCTCCCTACCATCGACACTGAGGAAAAAAGGGGGAAAGGGAGACCACTAAAAAAATATCCTGCCTGGAAATACAAGGGAGAAGAGCCCGAGAGGAACCTCCTGCTTTTCTGAGCAGAGGGAAAACACAGGGGCATTCGTGAAGATACCAGTTCTCTAAACTGCTCCACCTGCAAACCTTTAGGAAGGCAGAGAGGTTTGGTTCTTTGAGGAGAAGCTTCTATATTTGGAAGAAGAGGAGAAATAATCTAGTTGTAATGGATCATGGAGCACCTGACTAATTTCAATTTTCACTTGCCTTTGTATGATATGAAAGACCCAAGCATAAGAGATCAAAAACTAATTCAAAAAGTCAAGATCTCAAACTCTGTGGGAGTATTTCCCCCAGAGCCAGAACTGGTACCACCACCTGCAGGAGCTGGTGTAGTTAGGACAATGGGAGAACTTTTTCCCCTTGGCTTAGACTAGAGCATCTGTGCTGCTGTAGACTAAATAATACCAGTTTTCAGAGTCTCAGATCAAAGCACCTCCTTGGATACAGTGACAGGCTTGAAGTTTAACAGGCAACTGAAGAGCAAACTAACAGAAGAGCAAATTACTACATATTTCTTTCCACTGTGGGTTTTTTCTCTTTTGTACACTATTTAATGTTTTGGGGTTTTTTTAATCCCTGTGTCCTATAGTGCAAAGTGATAGAAACTGATGTAGGAAAATATTGGCATTGAATCTTTAGAACAAGTGTCTTGGAAATTAAAACTAAATTACTTCGTGACTGGGAAATTTGCATAGAGGTCAAAGGTTTCTTTTAATATTTTTTTTAAACTCAATTAGTTTCTTCTAAACATATGAATGTTTCTTTTCTCCTATTCTCTCCATGGACTTCCATGATACCTGCTTTTATAAGAATCTGATGTTATAAGGTCTAAACAACTGTTATGAATTTCTTTTGAAGTAGACCATCCTTGAGTTTAGATTTTATGGGTTTCATTTAGGTTTAATTACATCTTGCACTGTATCTCCACAGTTAGGAAGTGATCCTGATATTTGAAAAGAAACCCTTCCCCCTCCCACTGCTTAGTGCATCACTTGTCATTTAAATTAACAAAATAATGAATTGCAAATGGAGAGAAGTCAGTGAAGCATGAGACCATTTAGCAAAATATTTATACATCCATACAGATCCTTGTTTCCCTGGAAAGGTTATTTGAGTGTAAATATGACATTTTGAAATGTGTAACTATGGTGAAAACTAAATCAATCTTAAGACATTTATCACTTTGTAATGAAATTTCATGTTTATTTTTACTCTCATTATTATTTAAAGAGGTCTTGTCCCTGTAATTATTAGGTTTGAATTTGACCTTCCTTCTTTTTCCAGGCAATTAACTTTTTTTCTGCTAGATAAGACTATGTTCTGCACTAAATTTATATTTTTATGAAAGTAATGCCCCATTTTCTGTCACTGATATGGCACAATGTAATATAGTCTTCTTTGAATTCCATAGTATTATAGCAATAGTACTGGCCAAAATGTGACTTCAGTTCCACTTCTGAAAACGTTTTTGAAGCCAGTGGGCTTGCATGGGTGGAAATGAAACCAGAATCTCTGCCAGCGGAATGATCAAATTTTGTCTCAGCTGCATACATGCACCTCCACTGGAGTGGGGTTATAGGTGAGTAAAGGGAGCATAATTTGGCATACTTCATTATGTGTTTCTATTATCTACTGACAGCCGAAATATACATATTCCACAGATACAGAATTCTGGTTTAATACCTTAACCATATGCATGGAAGTACATAAAATAAACACTTTCACATAGACTGAAGGTAAAATTATGTGCACATAGTGACAGATAAGGCAAACATCCTATTTATTTGTGCTCATTCTCCCCCTTCAGATTCTTTTAATGACATTCCTTCACCACACTGAACAAAGCAGGTGTTAGTTTTCATACATATTGTAATGGACTCAGACCAGAGGCTATAAAAGAGTAGTAGAAGGCAAGTATATCAGCGTCAGGATGATCAGGTTCCTGTTCCCTGGATAGCCAAACAAAGGCTACTCCAGGACAATCAAGACACCTGAAGCCAATTTACCAGTTAAGGTAGTTGGGCTAATGCAGGCACCCAACTCCAATTAACTGGCAAAGACCATTAGGCTAATGGAGACAGCTGAACTAATCAAGATCAGATTCATAGTGCTTAAAA
The DNA here is from genome assembly GCA_032164245.1 of Sternotherus odoratus. NCBI lineage: Eukaryota > Metazoa > Chordata > Testudines > Kinosternidae > Sternotherus > Sternotherus odoratus. The sequence continues at coordinate 109,998,956 of JAVMKO010000002.1, forward strand.
GCTCTACTTCCAGTGAGCTCAAGAGAGCCCAGGTGAAAGAAGCTGGAGAAGAGGACTTGTTGCTGAATTCTATGGTAAAGGTGCAGCTAGGAAAAGGGGAGCATGGGGAAGTGGCTCAAGGAATCAAAGCAGCACCAGTGGTGAAGGGGAAATCACCCACAGCTGCTGCTATTAGGGTCCCTGGGCCAGAACCCAGAGTAGAGGGTGGGTCCGGCTTCCTCCCACCCCCTTGCTCTATAGCAATCCCCTGAGAGAGGAAGCAGACCTAGGTCTAGGCAGGAGGCAGGACTGCACATACTGAGGTCCAAGGAGCAACAAAGACTGTGGGGTATTCCCCTTCCCCCCTCCCATACTGGCCTGTGATGAAAGTAGATCAATAAAGCTGTGACCTTTGCCACTACACAAAGAGAGGTCACCTTGAGGGCCCTAGAGAACTTCCAGGGCCACTGAATCCGCCCGGACGTGCGGGACCCACAAATACAGGCTTGGAACTTTGTCACTATATATATATATATATATATTACACATACACAAAAAAAATAAAGGACCTGCTGATTCACCATATAATTCCCTTTTCCCACTTAAGCAAGCCAGAGATCTTGGATAAAAAAATATGAGATTGAGACACAGAATTAACCCTCTTGGGTCCTTCCAACAGTCTGTGTTATAACAAGGAAGAGCTGTGATAACAGCAGAGAACCAACAGGTTGATCAAAATCCTTCAAGAAGTCTCTCTACTCATAATGTTAAGATGAGAGATGGTAACTTGAAACTTCAAGGAAATTATGGTGGAAGTTGCTACTTGCAATGCCTAAATTATAAACAAATTTTCTAGGCAGGGTTGGTAATACTGACTATTAAGGTTGCTTAACAATCCCCAAGGGTCAGTCCTGGGGCCGATCCTATTCAACTTATTTATAAATGATTTGGAGGAAGGGGTAAACAGTGATGTGGCAAAGTTTGCAGATGATACTAAACTGCTCAAAGTAGTAAGGACCAAAGCAGACTGTGAAGAACTTCAAAAAGATCTCACTAAACTAAGTGATTGGGCAACAAAATGGCAAATGAAATTTAATGTGGATAAATGTAAAGTAATGCACATTGGAAAAAATAACCCCAACTATACATACAATATGATGGGGGCTAATTTAGCTACAACCAATCAGGAAAAAGACCTGGGAGTCATTGTGGATAGTTCTCTGAAGGCATCCACGCAGTGTGCAGCGGCAGTCAAAAAAGCAAACAGGATGTTAGGAATAATTAAAAAAGGGATAGAGAATAAGTCGGAGAATATCTTATTGCCCTTATACAAATCCATGGTGCGCCCACATCTTGAATACTGCGTACAAATGTGGTCTCCTCATCTCAAAAAGGATATACTGGCACTAGAAAAGGTTCCGAGAAGGGCAACTAAAATGATTAGGGGTTTGGAACGGGTCCCATATGAAGAGAGATTAAGGAGGCTAGGACTTTTTAGCTTGGAAAAGAGGAGACTAAGGGGGGATATGATAGAGGTATATAAAATTATGAGTGGAGTGGAGGAAGTGAATAAGGAAAAGTTATTTACTTGTTCCCAAAATAGAAGAACTAGGGGCCATTCAATGAAATTGGCGTGCAGCAGGTTTAAAACAAATAAAAGGAAGTTCTTCTTCACACAGCGCACAGTCAACCTGTGGAACTCCTTACCTGAGGAGGCTGTGAAGGCTAGGACTATAACAGGGTTTAAAAGAGAGCTGGATAAATTCATGGAGGCTAAGTCCATAAATGGCTATTAGCCGGGATGGGTAATGAATGGTGTCCCTAGCCTCTGTCTGTCAGAGGGGGGTGATGGATGGCAGGAGAGAGATCGCTCGATCATACCTGTTAGGTTCACTCACTCCGGGGCACCTGGCATTGGCCACTGTCGGTAGACAGGATGCTGGGCTAGATGGACCTTTGGTCTGACCCAGTATGGCCGTTCTTATGTTCTTATGATAACACACGGTTTTCAATTGCTTATAACTTTGCCAAACTTATAATCATTTGGGCTGACATTTTCCATGCTGGTTTTCTACCTCAGACTAGGGTGACCAGACGTCCCGATTTTATTGGGACAGTCCCAACTTTTAGGCATTTGTGCCGCATTGACGCCCTTTTGCCCCGATTTTGGGACCTTCAGAAGATCCTGGCGCTGGAGGAGAGCTGCTGCCAGCCGGCAGAGGGAGGTGGGGTGGCAGAGAGAGCCCACTCCCCTCCCTCCCAAACCCCTCTGCCAGAGTCAGGGGAAGGGGGCTGCATCCGTGCGGCCCCTCCCGGTGCATGCTGCAGGGGTGGGGGCCCAGCATGCAGCCAGCAGACAAGGGTGGGGGCAGAGAACCCCCTCTCCCCCAAGGGTCCCCCGGCCTCCCCTTGCTGCCCCCTTAGATCTTCCATGGCCAGGGTCAGTCAGAAGCCTCCCTTCTCTTCCCTGCAGCAACTGCCGCCGCAGGGTCCTAGTGCCCGCCACTTCCACGGTCAGTCATAGGGGTGAGTGAGTTTGCTGCTGGGGGAGCAGGAAGGGGGGGCCCTGCCCCAGAGCTTGCTGTTGCTGTCAGGGAAAGGGATGGGGGGGGGTCATCCCCTCTGGCCCCAGTCCCAGAGCAGCCTGCCTGCACCCATCCCAAACTCATCCCCAGCCCTGCCCCACCGCAGAGCCCACACCCCAAACACTTTATCCCCAGTCCCAGACAGAGCCCCCCCTGCACCCCAACCCTCTGTCCCATGCTACATTACATTATCCAATATTAATTTAAAAATTTATAATAAGCAATGCTCTGCGAAAAGGGAAGGGGGGTTCAAGGTAAAAACTTTGCCTAGGGCTCAAAATATCCTTAACCCAGCCCATTGCTCCCCCCTCTCCTCCGCTCGCCCAATGTGTCCTGATATTTTGCTCTTGCGATCTGGTCACCCTACCTCAGAGACTGATTTATTCTGGAAAATTTCAGACAAAACAGCTCAGCTGTTTCTGAGAACGAGGCTAGAAAAAAAATACATTCCTTTGCCCATGTTAAAAAAAAGATACTGTCAGGCAGTGGCAGCCTTTTCTCTTAAATTCCCTGAAGCAATGTTTGCTCCAGGCTGGGCACTACTATTGAGGGCAGGGAGTCTGTTTTTCATGTGTTTTCAAAGCTCCCCCTGCTGGCACACAGGCAAAGGAGGAAGCGGTCTGATTTGAATGCAAAGGAAACAAATGCTGGACCAGGGTGAGAGAAAGGGATAGATTGGAACGAGGATACTGCTTAGACTGGGTCTGGAGAGGGAAGGGAAATTGATAGTTGGAGAGGGGAGACTGGGAGTCCTGGGAAGATTGACTGGTACTGAGAGTCAGTGAAGAAAATGGGGGGCACTGGGAGCCAGTTAGCTGGGGAGAAGTCACTGAGACTGGATGAGGGGAGGAGGAAATCAGGATTGGCTGGACAAAGACTGGGATAAGGACCCAGGGTGGTGAAAAGACAGGCCCGGGACAGGGATATGTTGGAGTGGATTGCGCAGAAGTGGTCAAAAGCTTGGGGGAAATGGACAGAAGAGTCTGTGACCATTAGAACACACACATCTCCTGAGCCTGGAATGGAACTCAAGATTCTCGAATCTCACAGTTCTTCTGCTATCATCAAATATCTATAAAATTCACTGTCAAAGTGTGTATCTCATCCCCTTCAACATAGGGAATGACAACCTACTAGTGTTATTAATTATTTTAGTAGCTCAATTGGCAGAGGTCTGTGAGATGGATGTACTCTGCTGATGATACAGGTATGTGTCAATAGGATGGAAATTGTTTTTTCAGGGGGTTATTTTTAAACATAGAAATTTTCTCTCTCGCACAAACTATGTTAAAATACTATTACGGTTGCAAACTCAAGCACTTAAAAGTTAGGAAATGCCAAAATTAAAGTTGCCTATGCATATTTAATTGGGCCCTCCTTGTGTGTATGCATTATGATACAGTCTCCAATTGCATGATGACCATATAATAATATTTTCCCACAGGAACACTGCCTCATTCAGTATACAGGATTGACCAGCTCTGTGGATGAATCAAGGCTGTGTAGTGAAGGAGATTGCACCTTGTAATTTCTACAACAAAAGAAAAGAAGCAGTAGGCCTAAAGACAGCAAAGTGATTGAGGCAGGATATTGCAGAAAGAGAAAGTTCTCATGAGAAGAGCTGTTAAATGCCTCCCTGGAGGACTGGATTCTATCCCTGCCTCTGCCACAGAAATCCTGAGAGATACTAAGCAAGTCATTAAAACTAAACATTTCAAAGGTTGTCACTAATTTTGTGTCCCTTGATTTCAAATTAGGTACACAGAAAACAAGTGACACGGGGCCTGATTTGCACAAGTGTTTCTATGCAGTAAACTAAAGCAGGGAGATAGAAGAGGAGGAAATAAAGGGGATCTGATCACTAAGACGGACTGCTTGATATTCCTTGATCCCTCTAACCTGAGGAGGTATAGACAGTCTTCTCTTCACTCTGGGATTGGGGAGAGGGGACAAGAGGAGGAATGAATTGTGAAGACAGATAGAAGTATTTAGGGACAAGGAATGTGAAACAGAGTGTAATTTGAAGAGATTTACAGACTTTTTCACCTATGTTACCATGCGTGGAAACTCAAAGAAATCAGAAAATATCATGTTGTGCATCCTAATGCTTGTAACAAATATAAGAACTTCTTAAGGCCTTGGCCCAGGATAGCTACAAGATCATCTAGAGCTCTGGGATGAGGATCAGGGTTAGTAAGGCTGCCCCATAACAATAAAATAATCTCTGCTGAAGATGGTGGTTCCATGGTGGTCAAAGACTGTGGAATGACCTGCCACAGGAACTAAGAATTCTGACCATCACCTTTCGCTCTAAGTACCAGGTGTATTTCTTTGACCTGTCTACTCTAATACACACATACAGCAGTGAATAAATTAAAAAAAACACCACCAAAGCAAACACAACACTGCACACAAATCTACCCCTGGGCAGAGGATGAGAGAAGCAGCGACTACATGTGACATCTTAGTCACATCACTTAATGCACAGCTGCAGGGCAATCACAGAATAGATTAAATAAAGTCTGATATAAGAACACAGAATATAATTGCATCCAAAAAACTACACTAAGAGAGCATTGAGGATGCACACTCAAGCCCTCAATAGTTAGGAAAGGTTAGACTGAAGGTTGCCTGTGCATTTGCTATCTGGAGATGGCACTTATAGTCCTGTCATGTAGGAAAGTAAGAGGATGGAAAATATGTACTCATTGTGTGGAAGTGGTTCCTGCTCAGTGAGGATGGAATTTCCAGAGATTTTACTGTTAAATTAGCAAGTCTTAAATTAGCATATTTAAACTAATTTTTCAAAGGCTTATAATTTGGCCAAATTTTCATGGGAATGTCAAAAGTCACCCCTCTGTCAAATTTAAAGTGCCCGCTCCAGAGCATGGGTGAACTAGGGCATTCCAAACCAAAGGCTGTCAAATGCAATTATTTTTTTTTACAACTGAAAATATGTGCATATTTCCGAAACCTGTTCTTAGAAATGGCTGAGCTATTTTAGCTGAAATTTTCTAAAATAATTCAGCTGAAGGCAGACATCTATAATGACAATTTTCAGACCAATCAATTAAAGTTTGCCAAAGTTATGAGCAACTGAAAACAAGGTCTCATAATTCAAACTGCTGGGCTACCTTAATAGGTGGAGTTACCAGCTCTGCCAAAATGAATTGCTTAATACCATAAATGTTAACATCTTACTTGAGTCATACAATAAGAAACCTTGCCTAAATTGACTTCCTTGTTTCTGTAATTGACAATGAATGTTCTTAACTTATAGGAATGTGAAATGCTTCATAATTTGCATTTTGGTTTGGTTTACAGTGCAATCATAAACCTTGAAATTGCACTGTTATCCACTATTTTGATTTCTTGCAATAAAAACAGTTTAATTTGCTACATAGGGGGAGTCTTGAGCCCTCTCTCTTGGATACTACTGAATGGTAGTTAATGTGAGCTTTTACTGTAGAAAATAATATCACTTCTGATAAAACAGTTAAAAGTAATTAATTTGGGTTTCAAGTAGAGCTGGTTAGAAATTTTTTGAGGAAACATTTCCTATAATTTATGGCAAGACGATATAATGAGATTGCCTATGTCATAAGTGTGAAGTGCTTGAGAGTTGTTGTTTTACCTGAATGGGGTTAACTAAACCTGAGAGGGAGTGATGTAAGCACTCCCGTCCCAGGGACAGAGGGGAAGGGTTAGTTCAGTTCCCTTCGGTCCCGGCTTTGGGCATGACTGATCTCTTCTCTTCAGCTATGAAGAGTAACCTCCTACTTTTCCTTCCTATAATTATAGTCTTTAAGTAAACTAACTGTAAGTAACCTTTTGATTTCATAATTTTGTACCTGATTAGAGTGTCACTGACCTTCTCAGAGGGAATGGTTAGGAAGCTTTATATCTGTGAAGTTGTATTAGCTAAGTGTTGTTCTCTTTTCTTTATTAAACCTTTTTTTTGTTATAAAAAGCATTTGGTTATTCTCATAAAGGAATCCTAGCCTTAGATTGATTAGTGAGCCTGGGTATCTGAGCTCTCTCCTAAGAGTAGGGTGGAGTGGCTGGTGCTCAGAGTCTGTTTTCTCATCTCTCCCGGCACAAGAGGGAGAGAGGGGAGGGGTGAAGCTGTGTCTAAGGGTCCCGATCGGTCAGGGAGAGGGAAGGGGAGTTTGGGATGTTTGTGTGCCCCCCTCCAGGGTCTTGGAGATTCACACGAATGGTGGCAGCGGTACCCCAATTTCCCAACTGGTAGAGTGTGGGTTTTAGGGGGAAGGAAATAACTTAGGCTGGGAAAGCAGCTTGCAGTTATTTGGTCTTGCATAGAAGAGACCCCCCTCTGTACCCCAGTGTTCAGAGTGAGGGGATAGACTCTCTTACAGCCTACAATGGCATTTGGCCTATCTGTTAACAACAAATATTTCCAACTGCCGGAGAAGTAACACTAGATAGGGAGGGCTCTGAGTTGCTACACAGAATTATTTCCCAGGTGTCTGGCTGGTAGGTTTTGCCCACATGCTTAGAGTCTAACTGATCACCATAGTTGGGGTCAGGAAGGAATTTCCCCCCACAAGTTTTTTGTTTGTTTGTTTTTGCCTTCCTTTGCCATGGGGCAAAGGTCACTTGCTGGTATGAACTAGAGAAAGTGGTGGGTTCTCTGTAATTTGAAGTCTTTAAAATCATGATTTGAGGACTTAAATAACTCAGCCAGAGGTTATGGGTCTATTACAGGAGTGGGTGGGTCAGGTTCTGTGGAATATTATGTGCAGGAGATCAAACTAGATGATCACTGTCAGGTTTACCTCCCCACTCTGAACTCCAGGGTACAGAAGTGGGGATCCGCATGAAAAAAGAAATACCCCCCCAAGCTTATTTTACCAACTTAGGTTAAAATGTTTCCCCCAGAACACAACTTCTCCTGTGTCCGGAATTGGTCCACTGCCACCACCAAACTCAGTATCCCAAGAACTAGGGCTAGGGGAATTTGGAATCCTTCTTTCCCTTTCCACTAAACCCCCAAACTTATTTTCCCCTCTGAGAAGCTTGAGAGAAAAACCTCGCCTGAACCTGCGAGACGTGCCCAATCCAAAACCAGGATCTTACACAATGGAAAACAAGCAGTCAAATTTTTAAAAGAAAGATTTTAATTAAAAGGAAAAAAGAAATTACTAAATCCCTGATTTTTTTTAATCAGCAGAACAGCACTTACAATAATCAATAAAGAAAGGACAACCCTTCCCCGAGGCCAATTTCTCCCACTGCTGAAGCTCTAAAGTATAAAGAAACACAAGTTAATTTCAACACTGGAGAATTTCTGAGTGATATAACTCAAGCACAAAATTTACTGCTGAACTTGACTTGTTGGACAGAAAGCTTATAGTTAGATTGAAAATAGAAGAGAGGTAACTCATTCACCTAGCTCCGGTGAACGGCAGAGAGAAACTAAAACCTCCCTTTGTCTCCTGAGGTTGATTAGCGCTTTCGGTTCCTATTGGTCAATTGCCCCCCCCCCCGGGTTACCTTTAGCTTAACCACTTACAGGTAAACAGTAATTCTAGGCTACTTTATACTTATGACAATCACGATGGTTCCTTCTCACCTTAAAGTTTATTCAACCAAATTCTTTCATAGAAACATACTGGTTTCGACAACAACAAAAAATTGTCAGGAAGTTTGGTCAGGTCCAGAATGGAGTTTCTGGTCAAAACAAGTGAAATCAAATTTAGGAGACCCATCTGTGATGTGGGAGACATGTTCAAATCCCTGCTCCAAATTAGGACAGAATGCCCTAATCATTTGATTACTGGCTAATCTGGAATGGGTGTCATTTTTTCCATGAATAATTTCAAATCATCTCATTTTCATTCCAATGAGGAACAAAAATTAATCCCCCAAATTTTTCATGAAATTAGTTTTTTTCCCCTCCATTCAGCCTGAGCGCCAAGAGACTACTCTCTCCTACAATGTGTTGAACTACTGAGAGCATCTGTAAGCTCTTAAATTCTTGGGGGTCATAATAGTTCCATGTTATCCCTAAATATGTTTTTTTCTTCTACTGTACTCCTGTGGTGTCATGTAGTAACAGTCAACAGGAAGAAGCAGCTTACAGTTTAAACAACTGGTCTTGCTCATTAGGAAGTCAACTTTGTGATGTATTGTACATCTTTACATCTGTTATTCCATTCATCCGGTTTCTACCCAAAAGCTGCCCTACTATACACTATACCATGCCTAGTTGGGAATAGAAGATGTGTGCCTTTATAGCCTTTTCTAGTAGCATCACAGATGCTGATAAGTGCATAACATTTATTTATGGCTCAGACACTGCCATCACATTTTTGAGATGTGAATCTCATGAATCTTTAGTGCCCAACTTCCTTACATGACAAGATCAACCAATATCGCTAAGCTGATGGCTACGTTCATTTTTAAACTATAGACAAAATGTCAAATGTTCAAAATGCTGCACAACTGTGCTATCACAATGCCGCATCTATATTGAGCAAATGGGTCCCAAACATTTCTCTCCGTTATTTTAGCTGTTTTTCCCTATATTTGAACTATTCCTTAAACCGAGTCATCATCTGTACTCCTTGAGAACAAAGCAGTGACTCATATGCTATTACACATAACATTCTGTGTTACATTTCAAATGCCAACATATGTAACAAGATTTCCTGTGAAATGCTCTGGATGAGCTTCCTAGCACAATACATTGCCATATTAACAAGCTGTCTTCATTGGTTCACATATCTGAGAAAAAAGATTGACTTAGATCCAAAAATTAATGCATGGCAGTTGTGACATTGTAAAACCCTGGGAAATGTAAAGAATGTGTCTGTCTGGTCCCATGCATAGGATCACAAGAAAACAATAGCTCAAATATTACTGAGACACTTATAGCTATATAGCTTATGAACACACAAACATCAGCAAAACAATTAAAGCAGTAGTACAAGTTTGCAATTATTTAAACTGCAATTATTTAAATTACAAAATCATTTCTGTTCAAATACAGAAGAGCATAGACTTAAGAAATCCTTTCGAACATTTGACATTTTATATTCCCATAAACACTCCAGGGGGTGCCCATTACTGTACAATATCAGCATGTATACTAAGATCAGTGCAGGTGAGGTGTGTTAATATTATGCTTCAACAGCACACCCTGGAGCATCTTATTGCTTAAACAGTGGAAAGGTCAAACATTTACAACATATTATCATGGTTCACAGAATAATCATGCATTATCATTCTGTGTTACCTCACTCTTTCAGGGGGAAAAAGGTTGTAATGAAAAAATAATAAATGGTATTCAATTAACTCAGCTTTGTTAAAGTGTTAATTTGCAACACAATCGTGTAGTTCTCTTTGAATACTGAGTAAGGTCATGTCCCCTGTATATAGTTTTGGCATAAATTACACTGCAGGAGAAAGGTTGCTGGCAGAGAAGATTTTACTGGATTATTCTCCCCCCCTCCCCCCCATTAATATTTTTAAACAAAATGGGAGGGATATATATTGTAGTGTCTGGAGCGTTTACAGTAGAATAAATTGAGCATAGCAAGGAATAGAAGCAACAGTGGGAAAGTTTCTCTTACAGACCAGCTTTATTTCAGTACACTAACGTTTCTCTTCTAGAAGTGGTTGCCCCGGAGGTTGAGGCATAATGAAGCAAAGCAACGAGAAGATGTATGCAGAGCCAGGATGTACACAGCACCCTTTCTGTGAATTGATATTTTGGTCTCCAGAACCATTAAGCCAGCAACTTTTGCAAGCACTCAATATAGGTTTAAAACACAATTACAGGAACAAGCAAATTTCCCATGACTTCTTTGGTATGAAATAGCCTGGTTTTGAACACTTCTTAATCTCTGATTCAGACATTTGGCTGCTTCTCAAATAAAAGATCTGCCATGGAAACCTGCACCTTGAGTTTGGAAGTCGGACACTGTTTTTCTTCCACAAGGCCGTGATCCCTGGACCCTCTGTACCACCATCCAGAACTACAGTAAAACACACTATCCATTTAGGGACAAAGAACTCTGCATTTCTGCAGGCATGTCACACTGCTCACTTTCCAGTGATAGGAACACTTTCTAGTGAAGTATAAAGTCATCCATCCATGAGGACCTTTAACATTCAAATTTCCAGTTTCTTCTTCTCATATCATCTGTCCTAAGCCTGTAGGCATCAAGTCAATGGTAGCTGTGACAACAAAGACCTCCCGTGACTGCACAGCCCACTGCTCCTACAAAGAAGATGCTGGAGAACTCCTACACTCCCAGATGAAGCTGCCTTCAAAATGTTTGCAGTGGGTTGCTTACACTTTGGAGGGCAACAGCTTCTTCCCAGCACAAATGTTGAGCTCAGGACCTAGAAAAAGGCTTTGAAGCAGCTTGGCCTTTAAACTCTGGTCTACCATTTTTCATAAATAAACCTCAATGTACTTCTATCTTCCTTGTTGCATCACATTCTCTCCACATATCTACACATTCAGAATAACCAACACCTTTTACTTCTGTCTCCTGGTGGGGACTACTATTCCTGAAATCTTTGAATATCTACCTCATCTGCCTCATCCTGGACTTTCATGTAGTGGCATACTTGGTAGGCACCCAATTACTGCCTTTTTGGAGGCCTGCAAGCTAATGCTACTTTTCCAATCACTAGACAGCATTATCCAGAGAGTGGGCTTCCTGCTTAAAATCATCTTGTTGCTGTTGAATGGGAGTTTAAGTCTGCCTCCCCCTACAATTGCACCAGCATTTACCACAATTTATTTTCACAAATTATTTTGTGTCAGGTAGAAAGAAAGTAGAACACTATTTAATGGCTAATCATAGCAAAATTAATGCCAACCTAAATTGAACACCACTATGTTTCACTCTAGTAAATTTAACACCCTTAGATGTAGTAATGATAGCACCAACAAAAATGTCATACAGTCAACAATGAATGTTGAACAAGTGCTGGACAATGAGTTTTGTGATTTGTAGATCAGTTTTCAATTATTTTTAATATGTGTTCAGTAATAAGGTTTGGGTTGGAGGAGATGCATTTAGCCTCTTACAGATTTGTGACTGCACTTCAGTAACACTAGAAAGCATTCCTGATTGGCAAGATAGATATTCACAATTGAAGTTCAAGACTGACTCCATGTTACTGATGCCAAGTGCTCTAATGTTTCTATAGTTCGACTCTTCTGTACTTTTTAATACATCATTTTTAATGCATACTTTTTCAATGAGACCAAAATGTAGGGGTTTGTTTGCTTTATATTTTAATATAGAGCTTTATTTCTTTTGACATTACAAAGGGAATCCACAGCGAGACTGGGGAACAGCGGCGAAATACTGCTTCCAGGTTCTTTAGGGCAATGAATTATCAGTGCCAGCTTAAAATCAGCTTAATAGCAAAATGTTGCTCAACTGCCCCTCTCTCACCCCTAAGGGAAAACACTTCCTTTGCCTGGAACACTGAGATATGAAACATACTGCTAATTTTTGTAGTTTTACATTCCTATGTGAGGGCTAGCCAGACCCTGGCTACAATCTCTTGAGATCAGTAGAAACCTTAAGCTTCCCTCTTCCTAACAGCCTACTCAGTTCCCGGCTCCAATTTCCATGCAAATAAAAATGGATTTTGATTTTTTTTTTTAAAAGGAAGCACTATGCCTATAAAACATTTCTAACACAGTAATTATGTCAAAGTTTTTCAAACATTCTTCAGATAGCACAGCACATGAGGAATTTAAGAACAAAACTGACAAACATTTTGTTAAACACACACACACACACATATATCCCTTTATAAAAAATATTGTTGGGAGTGAATTTTAGTGGAGTCCAGTTAAGACCAAATGAAATGTACCACTTTATAAAAATACTACACTTTATTATCACATCCCACCCGCAGCCTAAACATTAACATATTTTGAAATGAACAGTTAAAGCCATGTGCTAACTGCCTTGTAATTCACTAGCATCTTCCATGATTTAGAGTTCAGTGGGCACTATAAATTTTCCTCTTAACATTTGTAAAATTATATGACAAGACAAAACAACAAATTACTAAAAGCCTACATCCCATCTCTGATGCAAGGGATCTAGTTCCAAAATGGTGGAGGAAGAGGAGATAGTAGCTGTGAAAAAAAATCCACTTGGATGATTTTTTTTCCAGGTCGGAAGGAAGGTTATTCAATTTCCTGTAGTCATTAGGAAGTCTATTAGCAGAGAGGAAAGGCTACTCGAGGGTGGAGAGGAGGAGGAGAGGTCTTTATTCATTTTGGAAACTCTAAGGGTTCACATTTTACTAGAAAAGAGTGAGTTGAAGGTTAAATTTATATTTATAATAGTTTATCAATAAATGTAATCCTTGCTCTAAGCATCTCTGTGTAAGTGTGTCCCAAGTTAGACACAAGTGACAGAAGAGAGGGAAAAACAAACGAACAATAAATGGAGGTTGCTTACCTGTAACTGCAGGTTCATCAAGATGTATGGGTGCCTATCTGTATTCCACATGTGGGATTTACACTCTAAACATGCACCTTCGTCCATATTTTTTTAAAGCATTGTCCTTTGGTCCACCTATGTAACATAGTTCTTCTTGTGCTCCTCACTAAGGGCACAAAGGGTGGTGCAGTCAGTCATCTCTCTAGTTCCTATTCTTACCACAAATCCAGACAATCCGCAACAGAGGGCTGGTAGTGTAATACAAATAGGGACCACACATCTTGAAGAACCTCCAGTTACAGGTAATTAAAACACTGATGTTACTTAAATGATGGTCCCAGTGTGTATTTCACATGTGGGAGATTAATGATCAATGGTTGAAGAGGAGATGGGTGTGAGGATGCAAAAATAGCTGACTGCATTACTGCTGTCTCTGCTGTAGAAGATCAGACCAAAGTGTAATGTCTTGTGAAGGTCTGCAAAGAGTTCCAGATACATGCCTTACATAACTCTAGTATGTTATGCTTTTCAGAGATGCAGCAGAGGTTCCTTGCATTCTGGTGGAATTCACCCCTCCAGGAGAGGGCAATGCGAGCTAGTTGGTAAAGGATAATACAACTTCCGAAAGTTTCTGGGCAGAGATAACCTCACCCCACAGCTTCACCTTGCTGTGCCATCAGCGCTATGTCCCACCATTCCTGCTGGACAGTATGGTGGTGTGGCTGGCTCCGGCCAAGTGGTGTGGCTGAGAACTCCTGCCGCTCTGAGCCGCATGGTATGGGGGCAGGAAATGGGGTGGGAGGGGTCGGCTAAGGGGCAATCAGGTTTTGAGGGAGGCAGTCAGGTGGTGGGAAGTGGAAGGGGGGCAGATAGCGGATGGGGGCTAGGCTGTTTGGGGACTTACAGCCTTCCCTACCCGGCCCTCCATACAGTTTCACAACTGCAATGTGGCCCTTGGGCCAAAAAGTTTGCCCAACCCTCAGCTACAGCAACAAATAGTATAGGTGTCTTTTGAAAGGTGTCTTTCAACTTTTTTTTGTTCTTTGTAGATAAAAAGGCCAGTGCCCTTCAGACTCCAGAGATTGCAGTCTCCACTCTCCATCCGAGGCATGCGGTTTAGAAAATAAATATTGATAAGTGGATGGTTTGACTCACATGAAACTTAGAAACTACATTAGGGATACATTTTGGGTGGGGGCTGTGAAAGGAACACCAGAAGATGTTTGTCCTTCACCTTGCTTTTGCCCTCATTGGAAATGGAGTCAGAACTGGTGGATCTGTAACCTCGTGTGCCACTTTCTCTTGCTGAGAACATTTACTCAGGCTTGAGTCCTCAGTGCCCATGTGCGCAGGCTTTTCTGACCTTGACGGGGTTCAGCAGGAATCCTCTCACTTCAGGGCAGTGTTTGACAAAGATCATTTGTCCCTGTGCCTCTTACTCTCATGGGAGGCTCTCTCTTTAGGCTTAGAAGTCTTAGTCTCTGTTCTTGAGCTCATGCTTGGAGGGGCGCTGCCTGCTTGAGGAGGGTGATGTATGGGAGAGATCTCTGGTCCAGATCGGACAGGGGTCTAATTTCCTCCTCCATTAGGAAGGAATTAAGAAACTAATTAAGAAATTAATTCTAAGGTTTCTTAAGCCTTAGAATCTGACCCTCACGTGTTCTGGGAGGGGTGAGCAAGAGTCGTGGTGGTATTTGCCATCATTAGCACTTTTTAAATCAAGATTGGATGTTTTTTACTTCAGGAGCTGGAGGAACAAATCCCTTGAGCTCCAGAGCCAACTGCTAATATTCATTTCCATCCAGAGTCCAGGGCCTTGACCAATTTTCACCGTTTACCCCTGAATAAACAAACAGGTTCCACAAAATCTCTGGAATGTGAGCAAAGTTCTGTCTACTGAGCACTCCACAAGTAGCAAAAAAACCAAGGAGAACAGAGAAAAAGATGGTGGTGCTGAGGGCATTTTGTGTATGGTAGCTTTGTGAAAGAAAGTTGCTGCAGACACAGTAGACATTAAGGCCATAATGCAACTGTTCTATTGATTAACTCCTCTCCGCTAGTGCTGACAGGATGGGTGAATGAAGCAGAAGGGAAAATAACATCATTGGAAAGTCAAGTATAGAGGCTGTCTGCCCTGATGCAGAGAAGACTCACAGACTTACCTTCTCTAGAAACTAAAGTGACAGACCTGAAGGCATGGTCTTGCTATAACCACCTGAGAGAGCAGAGAAAGACAACCCACTAGAAATTTGTTCCTGCCTCCCTTCAGAAGTGCTCAGCCTGCCAGATGATTTGAAATTTGATTTAGAGAGAGCAAATAAGTCACCAGCTTCTAAGCCAGGCTCAAATGCCAAACCTTGCCTTGTGCACTCATTGTCAAATTTCTCAGCTTTACTGTAAAAGAAAAATAATGCAGTTAGCTCATGAAAAAAAAAAGAGCAATAAGGGTGAACAGAGATCATCCCTTAGAAGAGACAGGAAACATGTCAAGCAGCAGCAACTCAAATATTTTATAAAGTTTGCAACTCAATTTTATGTCCAGGTTGTTGCAGAAGTGCATCTTTTCTAAAAGCCACAAGTAGCCGACTTTTTTTAAAAAATAGCTGTTCTGTTCTATACCAAGCTTATTTCCCAGTTTTTATGTCTGCCCTAATAGCACTTATGAACTTATCCCATTCCTGTGACTGACTAATATTCATTTGGGTTCTTTCTTTTGCCCCAAACTTATATCTTACTAGCATAAGTGCCCGGCGCTGCTCGGGTCAGTCGGAGGTGGGGAGGGGGCAGACAGCTGACACCCCCCGACCAAACCCGACACCCCCACCTCACCTCCTGAGCAAACCCAACACCCCCACCTCACCCCCGACCGAACAGTGTATTTAATAATCTGTGTGCTACACAGTGCACCGTGAGCCGGGGGGAGGGGAGGGGGGTCGGGTTTGGTCTGGGGGGGTGGGAAGTTGTCGGGGTGGGTGAGGGGTGAGGTGTGGGTGTTGGGGTTGGTCAGGGGGTTTTGCGTTTGGTGGGGAGGTGAGGTGAGGTGAGGGTGTCGGGTTCGGTAGGGGGGGTAAGTGAGCCAGGGGGTGTCGGGTTTGGTCTGGGGGGGTGGGAAGGTGTCGGGGTGGGTGAGGGGTGAGGTGTGGGTGTTGCGGTTGGTCAGGGGGTGTTGTGGTTGGTGGGGGGGTGAGGTGGGGGTGTCGGGTTTGCTTGGGGGGGGATGAGGTAGGGGTGTCGGGTTCGGTCGGGGGTAAGTGAGCCGGGGGGTGTCGGGTTTGGTCTGGGGATGTTGAGATTGGTGGGGGGGTGAGGTGGGGGTGTCGGGTTCGGTCGGGGGGGTGGGAAGTTGTCGGGGTGGGTGAGGGGTGAGGTGTGGGTGTTGGGGTTGGTCAGGGGGTGTTGGGTTTGCTTGGGGGGTGTGAGGTGGGGGTGTCGGGTTCGGTCGGGGGGGTAAGTAAGCCGGGGGGTATCGGGTTTGGTCTGGGGGTGTTGCGATTGGTGGGGGGGTGAGGTGGGGGTGTCGGGTTCGGTCCGGGGGTAAGTGAGCCAGGGGGTGTCGGGTTTGGCCTGGGGGGGTGGGAAGGTGTCGGGGTGGGTGAGGGGTGAGGTGTGGGTGTTGGGGTTGGTCAGGTGGTGTTGCGGTTGGTGGGGGGGTGAAGTGGGGTAGGGGTGCCGGGTTTGGTCGGAGGGTAAGTGAGGTGGGGGTGTCGGGTTTGGTCGGAGGGGTGACGTGGGGGTGTCCCTGAACTCTGTCAAATTATCACCCCCCCAGACCAATCCCGACACACCCCGGCTCACTTACCCCCCGACCAAACCAGAGACCCCCACCTGACCCCCCCCAACCAAACCCGACACCCCCACCTCACCCCCCGTCCGAACCCGACACCCCCACCTCACTTACCGTCCCAGCAAACCCAACTCAGATCCTTCGCAGGCAGGGAGGGGGCCCAGAGCAGAGGGATTCCGGGGACCTTGGCAGGTGGGGCACAGAGCTGATGGAGTCCGGGGTTCCGTTGGGAGGTGGGAGGGGCAGAGAACTGAGGGATTTCCGGGGTTCCGTTGGAGGAGGGAGGGGTGAGCTGAGCGAGTGAGGTGTCTGTTGGTGGGGGTATTATGATGTCATCACCACCTAACCACCCAGCTGATGTGATTGGCCCTGAAAGACTTTCACCCCTGGGGGGCGTCAGAGGTGAGATCCGAAAATTTTTCGACCCTTACCAGCATCTAGACCAGGGGTCTCCAAACTACGGCCCGCGGGCCAGATGCGGCCCGCGAGGCCCTCTCATCCGGCCCGCGGCAGGGGTCGGGAACCAGCCAAGGGGCCGGGACGCGCCGCGTGCTCCGCTGCCGCCGCCGGCCGGGACGCGCCGCGTGCTCCGCTGCCGCCGCCAGCCGCGGGGCCGCGCCGCGCCGCGTGGTCCGCTGCCGCCGCCAGCCGCAGGGCCGGGATGCGCCGTGTGCTCCGCTGCCGCCGTCGGCCGGGACGCGCCGCGTGCTCCGCTGCCGCCGCCAGCCGCGGGGCCGCGACGCGCCGCGTGGTCCGCTGCCGCCGCCAGCCGCGGGGCCGCGACGCGCCGCGTGGTCCGCTGCCGCCGCCAGCCGCGGGGCCGGGACGCGCCGCATGCTCCGCTGCCGCCGCCGGCCAGGGACGGCTCAGAGCTGGGGCCGGGACGCGCCGCACCGCCAGAAACAAGGAGCCACCCACTGCCAGGCGGCGAAACGGTCTGTGGGGAGAGACCGGGTTGAGCGGGTCAGTTTGGGGGGGAAGAGACCGGGTTGAGCAGGTCAATTGGGGGGGGGGGGGAAAGAGACCGGGTTGAGCGGGTCAGTTGGGGGGGGGGGTTGGAGGAAAGGAGGTTTTGGGGGGAGAGACCTGGCTGGGTGGGTCAGTTGGGGGTTGGAGGAAAGGAGGTTTGGGGGGGAGAGACCTGGCTGGGTGGGTCAGTGGGGGGGGGGGGGGTTGGAGGAAAGGAGGTTTTGGGGGGAGAGACCTGGCTGGGTGGGTCAGTTGGGGGGTTGATGTGTAGTGTTCATGTGTAGTGAACAGGTGTTCATGTGTAGTGTTCATGTGTAGTGTATCAATGTGTTATTAAATAACTGAATAAAATAATATTAAATAATTAAAAACAACATCCATGTTTTGATTCTTTTTTATTTGGACCTCGAGTGTGTTGTCGGCCCCCGAACTGCTATTTGATAGTTAATGCGGCCCTCGGGCTGAAAAGTTTGGAGACCCCTGATCTAGACCCCAAGACTCCTCACTGTACCAAATTTCAAATCTCTGGCTCAAACGCTGCGGGAGGAGTTCGCAATCATACATACATACACCACTTGACTTTTATATATATAGATAGATGTTGAATGGAACCCAAATGTTTGTTTATGCTGTCTTGCTCAGTGACCAAGCTGTATTACCAACAGTGTGGTGTTTAGCTTGGCAAACAATTACAAAGTAGGTGCTAATACACAGGCATATCCTTGACACATCAGTTTACAAAATACAACATTTGTGGATTGTGCGCTCCCTTTTTATCTCCTTACAATGTAACTACTAATTTTAGGTATGGAAAAATAGAATGCATATTAAAGTAATGGATATTAGGGGAGCTCAAAGACTGGATAACATCTTTCCTTGGCACAACCCCTCTGCAACGTATGATTTAGTTTTGTTGATATTGTAAAATGTTTCATATAATAGTTGCCTTTTTATTGTGATCTACTATGCTTAGTATTAACTTAAGATGCTATATGTATGTTTTTATGTTTTTGTTTTAACTTGTCTTTTGGGCTCTTCTCTTACCCTCTCCAGAGCCCTCTCCTTACGCCCTGGAAGTTTGGCATGTGGCAAGATAATTCAAAATCTTTGGAATAAGTCTCAGACATTTTGTTCATAGGTGAGTAGGATGGGATGTAATAAAGCAAAATGATGTCATCTTCATTTATACGACTAAACATACACAAATAATTTTTAACACAGCCAAATTGTTCTAAATGTTATTCCCTGAAAAGGCTCTCAATAAACCATTTCATTTTTTAAAGACACTCGTCATTAAAGAAAGCAAAGGCAGCTGTAGTACTTTTGCAGGAGAGACACTTGACTGCAGATAAGGCTGCAAATTTGGATGCGTCTGAGAAGAAAAGCAGTGTTTTGCTGCTTGTCATGCAGATCCAGAGGAAAAGCCATTCTCTTCCTCAAAGCACAGGCAGTTTATAGTCTCAGAGTCAATTCCAGACAATCAAGGCAGATTTTTAATCCTTATAGTCAATATAAATGGACCTGAACTAATCATTACGGATATGTATGGGCCTACAGTTGATGAGCCAGAAACCTTTCATAGTTCCCCCCCCCCCTTTTAAAAAAAAATACACTACACTGTATGGAGAACCTCATATCCATACTCTTATTACTTTGGATTTTAATGAGGTGCTTAAGGCTTCTGTGGACAAACCTCAGCCTCAGTGTCATAAGCCAACCAAACCTAGAATGGGTCTGAAGTCACACATTCAAGATCTGGGACTATGTGATATCTGGCAGTTTATACATCCAGTGAGCAGGGGCTATTCATACTTTTCTCTAGTACGTGGGTCATATATAGATAGACATTTCTTTTTGGTGTCCAAGGACTTGCTTAATTCTATAATTGACTCTTCCACTAATAAAACTGCTCTGTCTGAGCATGCTCCTATAACTCCTCATGTAGCCCATTTCTCTTTAGAAGAAGGGTTACAGTCTACTGAGCCATTTTCATCATAAGCCAGCAAGGAAGGTAAGGAGAAGCTATCCTCCCTTTCACAGTCTCTATTATCTCCCAGTCCAAGTGATCAATCAGCGGGGTAAAGGGGAAGACTAGGTCCACCATCTACTCTAGGCACCAGCCTAATAGTATCAGCTAAGATGGCTGACCTTTTAGCAACAGAACATATACAATTCCCTGGGTTAATTCCCCACAGCAGGCCTCACTTCCTCAAGCTCCTCTTAACCCTTACCATAAGGCCTCCTTCCTTGTGTCTGATATCGTGTATGTCACTCAGTCACTCCAACAGCACAACTTCCTCAGGAAGAGGTGCTGCAGTACATTCCAATTATAGACTAATTTAAATTTATTAATAGCAATGTCAAAATATATTAGCAAAGTTCTAGAAATGAGGTTGGAAAATGCTTTGGGTTTTATTATACACCCAAACTAAATTGGGGTTGTCAGATGCCATCACAATATTGATATTACAGAATTAAAATAAGACGACCCCAAATCACTAGGGATATTAGCTTTAGATGCAGAAAAGGCTTTTGATAGAGTGGGGTGGAGATATGTGTTTTATACCCAACAAAAATTTGGATTTGGACACATATTTCGTTCCTGCATCCATCTGTTATATTCTCATTCAGCTTCTCACAATCAAAACCTACAATGTGACCTCAGATACCCTCAATCGCTTCAAGGGTACTAGGCAAGGATGCCCACCATCTCCATTATATTTTAAACAATAGCTGTATGTGCACATCCAGCCATCCAAGCTGCACATCTTCATTTCATGAAACATACCGTATTTTTCGCCCTATAGGACGCTCCGGCGTATAAGACGCCCCCGAGTTTTTAAATAAAAAACCCGGACAAAAAAAAAAAAAAAAAGCGCCTCGCTCTCCCGTCCCCGCCGCGCGGGTGGGCTGCTGGGAGCGCGCCGCTCTCCCGTCCCCACCGCGCGGGCGGGCGCTCCCAGGGGCCCCGGGGCCCGAGCTGCTCTCGTTCCCCGCCGGCCCCGAACACATGCGGGTGGGCTCGGGGGGGGGAAGCGCCGCCCCGCCCCGCCCGCCGGGCCACCTGCAGCCGCCCCAGCTCCAGCTGCCCGGGGAGTGTTTCATATATTCGGCGTATAAGATGCCCCCCCCTAATTTTGAGATTATTTTTGGGGGTTAAAAAGGCGTCTTATATGCCGAAAAATACGGTACATTGATGTTCTATGCAGACAATGCCCTTTTGTAGAAATCCAAACCAGAAACCACTATTCTAGCCTACGACAGCTAATTGAAAAAAATTGGTGCAATGCCTGGTTACAAAATAAATTGGAATTTTTGGAAATCTCCTGGCTGTCATGCAGTGGGGCTTTTTCCTCAGTGGTATTTCCATGGGTTAACTAATGCAATTAGGTACATAGGTATAAAAGTATCAAGAAACAAAAAAATAGTGGAGATAAATTTAGATTCTGTACATTATCAAATAACTAGTGATACAAAAAGGTGGCATCCTCTCTGGCTGAGCATGTGGGGATGGGAGAATACAATAAAAAATGAATATTCTGCCTAAGCCTCTCTATATTCTAAATACCCTACCTCCAATTTACTTTAAAAAAATTAACATGATTATTAGAGCCTTTCTGAGGGGTCCTTGTCAACTTCAATGACTATCACTTAAAAACTCCAACTCCCTGTAGTGAAGGGTGTGGTAGAGTCAGGCTCCCAGTTTTACAACAGGACTATCATGCTGTCACATATGTCAAATTAGTTCCAGCATGAAACACACACTTATATCCACATGCGTAGAAACTGCACAGGCATGTTCTTTTGGGGATGATCCTGAGTGCTGCAATTGAGCCTTAGAGACTACAATTCCTATAGTGCCTTGGAGAAGAGAGAAACTTCCATTTCCAGGAGTGAGGGAAGCCTCCTTTAAGATGCACAGGCAGCATGGGGTGGGTGTTATTTTTTCTGGGCAGCTGAGATTCTGTAATTTATACTCTAGTCAGGAGATAGACTTATTATGGAGCTCTGCCCAAGCCTGGAGCTTCTGCTGTGTTGCTGCTAGAAAGCTAAAAGCTGCAGCTGATAAATTGCTGGGGCTTTGACCAAGCAGAGAGCCAAGGAGGCTATTGCTAAGGCTGTGACCAGCTCAGACTGAGGCTGATCTGCAGTAAAGGCAGTGAAAGTATGCACATAACTTGAAGTGGTATTCTGGAGTCTAAGAGAAGAAAAGAGGTTGACTTATTGTCAAATAAGATAGGATCCAGAAATATTGACCTCAGGTTATAACACCTCCCGCTTTAAAGGGCTTGTGCATCTTGTAACCATCCCAAGTTAGAATCATTCTGCCCCTTGTTGCCTTGGTTGGACTGCTTTACCTACAAAGTGCTGTCCCTAACTTCAAGATCTTCAAGTATGCCCATGGAAGTGTCTAGAATTCTGAAATTAGGAGGGCGCATGCTCAGGGATGGGGTAAATGCTACTAGTGTAAATGTAAGATGGTTAAGTTTTACTACTGTAAACTGTGTTTACTAATTTATTGGAGTTCCCCCTACTAATTTAAAGTAGTTGTGATATTTTAATTCCATCTTTTTATCATACTTTTCTAAAATGCAAAGAAAAAGTGTGCTAAATTTAATCTAAGCATATCTCATTTATGATTGGTATTTTGGGTACCATTGCATAGATTAGCTCAGGTTTATTCCTGCAGGCTCCCAAGGTACGCCAGCGAGTGTGTACAAGGCTTGGCCAGGTCACCGCACCACCAAGATTAATTTCCTTATAAGTAAAATACTTCAGAAGAAGGGTGTATAGAGGATTCCCACCTATCCAACAGCAGCACTGGGATATGCAGATCTCCTTTACTGTCAATATAATCAAGTGCATAGGCACACAGGTGAGCATTGCTTGCTATTGAGAAAGCCAGGAAGGAATGGGGCGGGGGGATATATGTGTATGTCCTTAAGGTTTTTATTTTAAGTGTTACCTCCATCCTAACATGTTACATCCGTGTAATATTGTCTGGTTTAATAATGGTCTGATCTTGCAGCTTTGATAAGTTGTAAAGTTGTGCAATTGCATAATTTTACTGAGTACCCTGTGAAATATGCAGGATATACAAACTGTAAGTCATTTATCTTATTGTGTTTTTTTTATTATTTTCTTTATGAAGTTAATAAACAAATCACAAAAAGATAGGATTTTTCCCCTATACTCCAGGAATAATTTTGGGGAAGTTTTATGGCCTGTGCTGTACAAAAGATCAGACTATACAATCACAATGTTCCCTTCTGGCCTTGTAATATATTCATAATTTTGACATTCTGTTTATAAATACACATATAGAAACGTATCTCTGGAATAGCAGTTTACTGGATGCTGTCACATAGAAGTTGTATGCTAAGCACTGCAGGAAAATTTTAATTAAAAGGAAATACTGCAAGGAGGAGAAAAAATGCCTGTTCTCTTGTATGATTAAATCCTCAAACAACCATTCTGGATCTCAAAAGAGTACAGCTTTGCTGGTCAAGGGCAGTAAATCAAAGAGGAAAGTCAAATGACAATGATAACTTGCACTGCATGAGTGCTGCCCAGTTCCTAGAATACTGGAAGTGCTGATTCACTAAGAACTAGAAAATAAAAATGAACTTAATTGCCCTATGTGCTGCTTACAATGGACAAGGAGCTACAAAAATCTAGCTATCCCTGGTCAACGTCTATGAAGTACTTTCCATTAGGCAGCTAGCAGCAAAACTAGAAGTGCCTAGTAATTGCAACACAGGACTGCCAGACACTTTCAAAATTACCCATAATTAATGAGCACAGATGCTTTTAATGCAAACTAGTGCTGCATTTAAAATGTTCAAAGTATAACTAATCTCCTCCAGAATCCTACTAAAACCAACTGAAACGTGCAAATAAGCATTGCAAATTTACAATGCTCTTAGTTAAAACTCAGAGCTCCAACTTGTTGAAAACAGCACCATTTTAGAACTTTTAATTTCAGATGCATTTAACTTGTGTCCCCATTCTTCTGGGATGGGAATTAATCTTGCAGAATCCTAGGGATCAGATACCAACTTTTTAAATGTTGCTGTGAGATATTAACATGAAAAAAGTCCTGCCCTCAGTATTATATTTTGGAATATTGGCCATTCTCTCTTTTCAGCATCACACATGAACTGACAAGTCACCAAAACCTTTCCCCCCTTTTCTCACACAAAATATTCAAAATGTGAAGGAAATTCAGCATTAGGATTTTAATACATCAAATTAGAAAGCCACTTCTCAGTCCTGAGAAGGTGCTTGACTACATTTAGGAAATGGGTACCTAGCTTTATTTTAAGTTTTACTACAACAAAATAATCCAGGCACTGTCCTCATTTAACCTTTGTGCGATAGATTATGCATTCTTTCATATAGTTTTACCCAACCCTGGGAATAGTCATTTCAAATTAACTTTGAAATAGACTAGTTATACTTTTAGCTTTGTGTTATGATTAATGCACATAGCACTTTAAATGAATGCAACACAACTTGTGTGTATACCTTAGTTTGACAGAGGTGAACTTTACTGGACAAATGAAGCAATCAAACAGCACACAGTCCTAATAATTAAATACAGGTGAACCAAAATCACTAGCCAAAAAGGGAAAAACAAACATGAGAAAAAATTGAGGCATGGACCATCTTTTTGTTGTGTTTGCACAACACCTAGCACAACGGGACCCTAATCTAGAGAATATGGTAATACATAAATAAATAATAAAGCTCTGATTGGGGGCTGTGTCAAACTACAATATAGAGGAGTTTGAAGGGTGATAGAGACAAGGGGGATCACTGCAAAGGAAGCAGACAACTCACTGCGGGAGGAAATGGTTCATTCTTCTTAAATTACCTCATCTGGATTTGCCTATCATTCTGAATACTTTAAAAAACAAACACAACAACAACGCTATTGCTTCTTCTTCCAAAGCACTACTCGCTTGCATAAGTAAGAAGATATAAAACACTTTATGCCAAAGCCTGGTCCCATTTAAGTTATTAGGGATTTTTGCATTGACTTTAACAAGACCAGGATTAATCTGATTCTTATCCTATTTTAAAACCAATGGGAGATTTGCCACTGGCCTGGACAGGATTGAGCTCTTAAAGTAATATTCTTTACTCAGCTGCATCCAAGTAAGTTTATAGTGATAAAAAGAGGTTACTTACCTGCAGCTACAGGTTATTTCAGATGTGTGGTCCCAAATTGGATTTCAAATATGATGCGCATGCACGCCATGCATTGGAGCCAGAACAGTTCTTTAGCAGTGTCCGTTGACCTGCATGTGCATCATCCTCATGTCCACAGCTGAGGGATAAGAGATTGTGAGCGTCAACACTGCTTCAGCATTCCTCTTACCTCTAAAGCAGCATAGTCTGTAACAAAGGAAATGGAGGACAGGTATTGGAATCCAAATAGGGACCACACATCTATAAGACACTCCAGTTACATGTAAACCACCTTCTCTTCTTTGAGTGATGGCCCCTATATAGATTCCAAATGTGAGTAAGTTGTGAGCAGTGATCAACATGGAGTTGAGGACACATGAGAAGTTACAGTCTGCAAGACCGTTCAGCCAATGACCAGATCAGCTACCGGTGCTGGAACGATGTTGTAGTGAGTGGTGAAGGTATGGACACAGCTCCACGTGGTTGCTTGACAAATGTCCTACCACAGCATGTCCACAAGGCAAGCCAATGTGTTGGTGTATGCCTGTATAGAGCAAGCTATGAGTCAAGGAGGCGGCAGTACCTTGAAGAGAGCGGAGCATTTGTAAGTGGTATGGGAGATACATTTTAGAGATGTGCTGTAAGGAGAGGGCTTGTCCTCTAATGTTCAGCAATGAAGAGCCTGGGTGTGGTGGAGGTAGGGCAGTCCATGGCAGATGTCGAGAGTGTGCAATGTTCTGGTTTGTGGGAGGTGTAGGTTTGGGATAGATGGTCAGGAGGCATATGTCCCAGTTGAAGTGGAACATGGACATCACCTTAGGGTGGAATTCGAGGTGCAAATATAAAGAAATCTGGTCAATCACTACGGCTGCCAGTTTGCTAACTTGTCGCACCAATGTGATGGCCACCAAGTAAGGTTCCCCTCATTGAGAGAAGGGAGGGAGAGCATGTAATGAGAAATTTGTATAGTGGCTTGGTGAGGGCAGAGAGCAATATTAAGATCCCAGGAAAGTGTAGATTTGAGCACTGATGGAAAGGCATTGAGGAAATGAATGGTGGTCGGGTGAACGAAGACAGAGGAACCATCCACCAGAGGGAGGAATCCACCACCAGGTGGATCCATATGGAGTTGTCGGCAAGAGCCAGAAGTTTGATTTGGAGAAGGTAGTCCAGGAGAATAGGAATGAATACAGAGCGGAGCAGGTAATGGTGAATTGTTTCCATTTCACTTCACAGCAGAGAAGTGCAATCCCTTGTCTCACATTTTAAAGTCCTTTTCACATAAGACCCCCCCAGCAGATGGTCTCCTGCTAGACATGAGGGTCTCATGCACCTGGGTAGAGAATGCCTGGTCTACTCACAAGCTCCAGCCAAACACCAAGCCGTGAGGTGGAGTGGTCTTGGGTTGTGATGCTGGTGCATCTGAGTGAGGAGGGGTGTGGATATGGGTGTGGGGCAGATGAGGGAGAAAGAGAGAGACTATATCAGGGGGTGAGCAGAGAGGCCAAGGAGTTCTGTGAACCAATTTTGGTGAGGCCAAAAGGGGCCATCACTACTTTGTCCTGGTAAATCTTGCACAGGATTTACAGGAGTAGAGGAATGGGTGTAAAGGCACAGTGGATGTTGCTTGTCCTGGGAGGAGATACACATCATGCAATGAATCCACTCTCACAACCTTCCTGGAGTATTAAAGGGAGAGACTGTTTCTCTCACTGCTTTCAAAGAAGAGGTGCAATTGTGGAAGTGCAGGATAAGATCATGTAGTTCCCACTCCAAGGTCACAGAGATGGACCATCTGAGCATGTCCACAAGGGAGTTGTGGGCATCCGGGAGGTATGCGACCTGGAGTGTGACAGTGCTTGATGCACCAGTTCTATAGGTGGACAGCCTCTGCACAAAGGGAGGAAGACTTGGCACCAACTGCTCCTTGATATAGACTACTGCTGCCATGTTAGAGAGCAGTAGAGTGTGATGGGATTGTATGAGGTGGAGGAATGCCTGACATGCAAGATATGCAGCTCAGTTCCAGGATAGTGATATGCATTCTGGCTTCCTCTGCTGTCCAGAGGCTTGTGTGATCACTCAGGTGGGCACCCCAACTGATAAGGGAGGCATCCTGGGTGAGAGCAGCATGGGGAGTGTGAGGTGAAAAGGAGGACCAGAACCTTGGAGAGGTCAGTATACCATGTGAGAGAGGTCAGGAGGATCCAAAGAAGAGTTTGTCCATGCAGTCCATCTGCAGTTTGTAGACTGAGAGGAACAATATTTGAAGACAATGCATGTGGAGGAGATCTTCATCTCCCCCTCTCTGACCATTTCCTTGTCCATGTGATAGCCTATCTTTGCCTACATCTTACATAGCCAGCCCATCTTTTGGTCCAATCCACTTCCAACCTAACAAAATCCAATCCCCCCCCCACACACACACACACACAAAGAACAAACCTTGCTTCTGCCCCTCTTAGGCTAACCTAGGAACAGACCAGCTAACCCAATATAGATGGTCTATTTTCCCCTCTCTCATTTTTATAGTTAACTCATAATTGGTGTGGTTTGGAGTAATACAACTTCACAATATAGTAAGAAAAACATGCTTCATACTTGCACTTTGTCATCAATATTAAATAATCCTTTCCCATGCTACACTAGTCCCTTTTGGACTACTCCAGGAGCTCAGGGAGGTCTAAAGCTACCTTATACTGGGAAAATACTATTTCGATTGTAAGAACTTCAGGATTGGGACTCTCCATATTCTATGTTTGTATGATGCCTAGCACAATGATCTTTTGTGTGGCCATTACAGCAGTACAAATAAATAAAAGTAGTAAACATGTATACAGTACTTGGAAGATGGGGTTTGGGAAAGATTGGCTAGGATTCCCTCTTTAGAGCCTCTTGGTGCCAACTCCTCTTTTGTGACCTGGCTGACCTCCGCATTCTGATTGCTGATGACTCTTCTCCCTCAGGACTCCTGCCTAGATGTTGACCGCACTCCATTACTTTAGCGAGTTTTTTCCTCTTTCACCCCCACCCATAATTGGAGTTGTTACCACTTCCACAGTTGTCTCCCTTTGTCCTCTCCTTATGACATCCAATGGGACAGAAAGGGAATTGCTGGGCTGCAAGTCCAGAACAGGATCCTTCAATTGGTCTCTGGTTACTACAGCTTTCTATTGATTTCAAATGGAGAACTAATAATTCAGTAGATCCAGTTTTTAAATTCAAAAATCTGCTTGCCAAATGAAGTCAGCTGGAACATTTCTCATGAAATTTCCACTAGGGTTCGTAGACAGAAAACAAATCTCCTGGTAAATCACAGTAGCTCTAACTTATCTTTAACAAGCCCTAAATTTGATATTTTTTTCAGTATGTATTCTTCTGATGATGTAACTAAACAAAAATCAGTAGCGGTCTCTCTGACATTCAAAGTAATATGTATAATAATTCTAACTACAGGAAGGAAGGATACCGCACAATGGCTCTCTTTGGTGCAACAGAGCTGCTAACTGGAGAGAATAAAATGTGAACAATTTTCCATTACGAAAATGATGCCTGAACACCAATGCAAAGAGCAAAATATTGGCTGGCTGTAAACAGAATTTTAATGGGAATGGGACAGTATTTATGTGGTTCCTCAGAAAAACAATGTAATCATGAATCATTAGGTAGTCTCATTCTGAAATTGTCAACCTAGATAGAATGATTACTTCAAAACTTTAAAAATTATATCATGCCAGACCATGGACCATCTACTATATGACAAATTGATTATCCTGTTAATCTTTAGAACAAGATATATGAACAGACTACCATCGGTACATGTGCTAAATTAAAACCCTGAAATATATAATAAATGTTTATTTTCTTCAGAATTGATGGCATACTGCAAGCCTTTGAACAAAAATTCATTCATTGTCAACATTTAAGTATTTCCTAGTGCTGTGTTATATTAGCATAAAAATTTAGTACACCATTATAAAAAGCAACACAATAGATTACTAGCAGGTTTCATCCATGGATATCTTAAAGCTTTTATCAGTACAGTGAATGCATATTCAATTAATAGACTAACAGATGAAGTGCTACAAGACTCTGTCGCTTTTGCAGATCCAGATTAACATGGCTACTCCTCGGATACTATTTAAATAGTTTCTAACTAAGGAACATATACAATAAGTTTAAAGCCTTTAAGAGCTCTCTGTGGAATTCTGACTTCTGAAGTGTATGAATGCTCTGTAATTTAATTTTTAGTACTTGTATCATATGAAGTACTACACTTTCTGTATATGATATCAGGAAAATAAATGTCTGATGCATTTGGTGCAGTCAATGTGAAGCATTCAAGCTAACTATTTTTAAAAATCCATTTAAGCTAAATACTCAAATTCACTACTACACCCACACCACATTATTCAGGGATTGTACACAATGCTTTTGGTTTGGACCTACAATTATCAATGCTGACTCAACAGTACTATTTGTCATTTTCAAATAGAATTTGACAGAGCGTACAGTAAGAGTATAAATTACTTTTAAAATACTTTTTCTGATCCTTTGTAAAAGTGTAAAACTGTATGAACATCTTTTCATTGGAGTAAATAAACACTACTTACAGACATGGTTTGAACCTGTGCCCCATCTACCTGGCACCGACCAGCTGTGTAAACTTATCTTAGAGATGCTTAGTGAAAGGCTGAGATCTTTTTGCTGATAGAGAAGCTTTCCTGCATTCAAACACATCCTGTGTCATAAAAACCTGTCACTTCTGATAACCATTTCATTTTATTTCTAGTCTGCAGAACATATGGCGTATGGTAAAGAGGAGATATTTTCCTTAGCTAAATTTATTTGAACATAAAAGTACATCAGCATGAAGAAGATGGGGAGTATCGCCAGTCATCTTCACAGGTGAAAGTAGTTGGACTGAAGATGGTGGTGGTAATCCACTCCCCAAGGATACAGGGTACAGTGTACATCAGTATACCCTCATTGAAGTCAATGGAGCTAGGCCCATGCACACAAGCTAGGAAGCTGGTCCACTGGAATTGTCAAAGGAAATGAAGTCTAGTATCAGAGGGATAGCCGTGTTAGTCTGGATCTGCAAAAGCGACAAAATCTCGTAGCACCTTATAGACTAACAGATTTTAGGGATTATGAGCTTTTGTGGGCTAAAACGCACTTCATCAGATGAATGCTGTGGAAATCTCCAGAGGCAGGTATCAATATGCAGGCAAGAAAGCAAGATAAATTCAGTCGGGGGAGTGAAGTCATCTAAAGACATAGGCTGAACAATTATTAAAGAAAGGAAGCTAATAATAGACATGTAACAGTAGGTCCATGGCCAGTTACACAAAAGTAGGGAGACTACGGTCACATCCAGGATTGCTCTCAGGCAAACTCTGAAATATACAGCAAGTACTTCTAATATGCAAGAAATATGAACAAGATTTTTGGGGAAATGGGATCCCTGGCTGCCAGTGGGAAATTAGGTTCTATTTAAGGAATACTATCAATTTAAATATCACACATCTTTTTAAAAAAATATTCTATTTTCACAGTCAGTACCTGGGAGTCATAGTAACCCCCCAAAATTACAGAACAATTATTTTTCAGACTGTTTACTTTGTAGATTAGACAACATTTTTGTATAGTCAGTTTCAGTCTCCCTTTAAAGGGAATTTAGGATCCATTCATGCAAACACTTATGTACACGAGTAGTGCGATTAACTTCAATGGGACTATAATTTACTCACAAGTGACTTTACATTAAATGTTTGCAAAAAATGAGAGCATTAGTTAGTTT
This sequence comes from Sternotherus odoratus, assembly GCA_032164245.1. Lineage (NCBI taxonomy): Eukaryota > Metazoa > Chordata > Testudines > Kinosternidae > Sternotherus > Sternotherus odoratus. The sequence goes on from JAVMKO010000002.1 coordinate 110,029,721, forward strand.
TTCCAGGTTATGCATTTATTTCTTGTAATCAGCAAACAGAACCAATAAAGCATCTTATTATGGCACTTCTGTCTGAAATATGTAATTTCTCTTTTTACATTGAGAAACTATAGATCAGTGTGTGTAAGGTACTCGAAGTTTGGGAAGAATAAATTAAGGAAAATGGTTAGGTTCAAATGAAGCCAATGATTGGTCATTCTAATTAGTGAGTCTAAGGAGAGGGAAAGCACTTGGCCCAGGCTGTTCAATAAATAGTAACAGAAAGTGTATTCCCCTCCCCACATACACACACACACCCTTGCTACTCAAGAAAAGGTCAAACCATTTCTGTTACTCTTTTAAAGACTTTTTTTCACTTTGGTGCAGACATCGCATTAGAAAAATTTCATCATGAAACTGAATATTTCAGAAAGTGATTAAAAACAAAAGGTTGGAATGAAATAACTTCCTTAAAAAAAAACGTAATTGCACTACAGTAAAACCTCCATTTAACGGACCTCGATTTAACGGACTTCGGATGCAACGGACAAAATTTCTGATAAATATCAGAACGCAACCCCTCCCTGCTGCGGCCCTGGTCCCCTTCCCTGGCGGGCGGGCGGGCCGACGGCGCCCGGCAGCCGGGACCTGGGCGGGCGGGCAGCTCCCGGCTGCCACCCGAGTCCCAGCAGCCGGGACCCGGGCAGGCTGGCTGACGGTTCCCGGCTGCCGCCCGGGTCCCAGCAGCGGGCGGGCTGCTGCTCCGACAGCTCGGTTTTTTTAAATTAAATAACGGACTTTTTGATTTAACGGACACCTCCTCGCCCGAATTAGTCCATTAAATGGAGGTTTTACTGTAGTCACTGCCACTCTACCTATGATCAGCAAGTGTTCTTTTTATAAATAAAAAATTTTTTTAAAAAAAGGTTTATTCAAACAGAATGTACTGAAACATTAAATAATTAAATACATATCCAATGAGTAACATGAAAAGGAACTGAACACTACTTAAATGAACCTTACCTTGTTTTATTACTTTTCATATTTGCTGTATGCTACACAAATATTCTAATACAACTAATGCCAATTCATTGTTAAGACTTCATTGTTGTAAGAGGCATTTTCAAACCCAATCACCACCACATTTCTCCCAAAGAATACTAATTTTGCTGAAACATCACATGTTGTGGGCACTATAAAGAGTGTAGGGAGATCGTGAGTGGTGAAGTATGCCAGTTGGTTGCTGGCAGGATCTTTCGATTTGGAGGTTTTCAAATTAAGGAGGGGAGGCACACCCTCCCAGGGCATTCACGAAGGAACATTTTTTGGGGGTGGGGAGGCAAGAGGTGTGATATCAGGCAGCTTGTGCCAGCCTGCACTGAAGTCAGGGAAGAAATGTCACTTCCATCCTGAATCACTGATGGTGGGTCAGCGTCACCATCTGCTGTGGCTGTGTCGATTGCTGCTCTTGGCAGCCTCCATGCCCAGTGCTGACTCCATCCTCAGAGATCATTGCACTCACCTTCCTTCATCCTAAAAACCACAAGTGGGAGGGACAGAAGGGCATGTATTGGTTCTTCCCTAGCAGTGCAGCATTGCTGCAAGGTGGAGGCAGCTCACTGATGAGGAAAGCTTGGCTGTGTCATTGGTAAGTATCTGTATTTGAAACTTAGAGGTGAAGTTAATTTAATTCAAGTTGTGTTATGGTCTCGGTTAGGTTTATGAGTAGGCTATCAAGCATACTTTTGCATGTGTCTGTATTAGTCTGGGTTGGGATGGGCGCAACCAAAAATAGTAACTCAAAGCAGGGGCTCAGCTCAAAGTCTGCAAACCACTGCTTGAATTGTTAATTTTCAGGGTGACAATTGGGGGTTCTGCTTTTAAAGATATACTTTTGTAACGACAATGCAAATGCTTGGAAAGTCACAGGTGGCCTCATTAAAATAAAGTGAACTGCAACCTTTTCAACTAAGGCCCTATCCTGGAATTGTATCTGGGCAGTTGCCCAGGCAGACTCAAGGGTCTATCTGGGTAGAACAACTGCACAATTGGGGCCTAGGCCTTTGTTTGTGACTTAGTGCATCTACTTTTCTTATTCTATATTTTAATGTAAATTATTCTGGCATTAATAATTAAACTATAATTAGAGAGCACTAACACATACTTATGCGCTGTTCATCACATACACAAAACTGCTTCTGATCTTTCTCACTCAGCTGCATGATTACTTCCTGGGCTGGCCACTGTTATGACATGTCATTCAGAGTAATGAGGAGGTGCACTATTGACATCAAAAACATAGTAGGTAAATTTTATATTTGCACATGGGACAGGGCACTTTCAGAGAACGGTTTACTACTAATCAGTAACTGGATTATGTTTATTTTTAACTTGGAAAATTAAAGTCTGGGAGAAGGATAGCAGAAATTCAGAACTCATTCAGGGAACCTAGGTTAACTACGAAAGCCCTTACTAAATGCTATTATATATACATTTGAATGATTTAACGGATCTCAGCCTTACATTTTGTGGCTGATGAACGATGAGTTAGAGGACGAAGATGTACAGAATGAGTTGGTTATTTATATATTGTCTCTTAGGTCATAAAGACTTCCTGGGCTATTTTAAATTACTATTTTTTATTAAAATGCCTTCAAATAGAAATAGTACATAAAAGAATATAAGCCATAAACAAGATATAAATTAAAAGTATTGGACATATTTTCTAAATGAATTATAAAAAAATAGAAATAAATTTGACGGTGTGGCTTCTCTAACCATGTAATAATGCTTCATTGTTTAAAAAACCATGAGGTGTGATCCCACCAAATCCAACATAAGTGTCCTAATTCTGATCTCACTTATACTAGTGTGAATCAAGAGCCACCCTACTAAAGTGCAGGCAGCTACAACCCTGTGGAACTGGTGCCAGAGGAAAATCAGTCCCAAGTTGGGGAAAAACCATGACCAACCAATAACGTAACAGGCACAAAGAAAAACAAAATATGCAATTTGTATTCCTGAAATAAGAATGACGATACTGGACATATACTTTTATAAAAGATACAAGACGGATGTTGAGTGGAGGGCAGCTGCATTTGAAACCAAGAGAGTAAGGTTAAAAACGCAGCAGGAGCAAATTCCTCAGACTAAAGGCATTTATCTGATTAAAAGCACTGTGCAAGGCACACGCAGTCCCATTAGTTTAATACAATTGATGCTGGTGACATTTGTTTGAAAAAGACTGCTGTGCTGTTAACCTTTTAGCACTATTTCAGTCGGGGCTTCCCTCAGATCAGTAGGGGAACTTGAATGAAGCCAGGCAGGATCTTAAATACCTGTGAATGTTACTTTTAAGTTACTATACTACATTTAGATGAGGAGACCCCAAGGCACAAGTTATTAATAAGTTTCCCAGTGTAGATAACTACTACATACTTCCTAAAGCAAACACATGAGCAGTTGGAATATAGATAGTCAAAGTGGGAAGGAGGCATCTGACCACACGACTGACATTATCATAATGCCAACTGTGAGAGTGACAGCAGCTGATGAAGTGCAGAACTTGCATTTAACAAGACAAGTCAGGAATCACAGGGTAAAGTGTTTCATGTGATGATGATATATTCTTAAATAATCAATGATTTGACTAATTTTAGAATGATTAAAATACTGTCAGTTCAGCATTCCTTCTACCTAGAAACAACATATCCCAGAAGAAAACTGAACAGCTCAAACAGATTGGAGTGTGTATTTGCATAATTGATATTTATGCAAGAGTAAAAACAAATCCCTTTGAAATAAAAGTAAAAGGCCCTCACTGAACACAATGCTTGAAATATTGATGTGTTAGATTCCAATAGTCTTGAGAAACAAAACAGGGGTAACTTCAAAAAAAATATTTTGCTACTTGGTCTATTAGTCATAATAACCCTCTGAAGATTTTCTTCATTTTCACTGATTTTTCTAGCAAGTGAAGCTTTGGTCAAAAATCCCACAACTTCCAAATCCACAAAGAGAGCATCTATCTGGTACATGACATTTCCCTAAGCAAAAGAAACATTTCTGATGCCTTCCTTTAAGGTATTACCTCATAGTCTTCCATGATAAAGTACCCTGTACTGGGATAATATAAAGATGCATCATCAGAAATCAGTCCAGAAAGGTCAAGTTCAATCACTGAAGATTTCCATAGGTGAAAAAGAGTTTTGAAGTACTCTCGAAAGCTCGGTAGGTTCTATCTTACTGTCAACGGACAGTAAGAGGTCACGGCTCTTATGCTTTTGATGCCCTTGTGTGGAAGAATAAGTACAGTAACTCCTTGTTTAAAGTCGTCCCGCTTAACATTGTTAAGTTGCTAATCAATTAGGGAACATGATCATTTAAAGTTGTGCAATGCTCCCTTCTAACGTAGTCAGCTGCTCAGAAGGCTATCAATTGCCGGTAGTTCAACTGGTAGTTCAGATGTCCCTTCCCCCACTGCAATGTGCTGCTCCTGCCCTCTGCCTTGGAGCTGCTCCCTGAGACTCCTATTTGCTGGGGTTGGGAAAGGAAAAAAGAGGGGGGGTAATGTCAGGGTGTCTTCCTCCCCCTGCTCCAGCACCCCGCTTGCCCCATCTTCCATAGAGCAGAGGGGATACACGACTGGTTTGCTGATCTAATTAACCAGGCAGTGAGTGTACCTTTGACTCCACTTTTGATACCTAATTGAAATGTTCATTTCTATCAGTGTGTGTTTCTGCCCTCCCTTCTTTCCTGTTGCATTCTAGAGTGAGAGAGTTAACCCTTGAGGGCTCAGCAAATTGCTAGTTCATTTAGCAGTAAGGCATTCCCTGGGAAATATCCTACCCTCTGACTTCTCCACCTCAACCAAGCTCCACAATCATCATCACTGTGTACCAGTATTCAATTATTTACACCCACACACACAGTATAAGTTTTAAACAAACAATTGAATACTGGTACACAGTGATGATGATTGTGGAGCTTGGTTGAGGTGGAGAAGTCAGAGGGTAGGAGATATATATATATTCCATAAAAAAATAATGAATAGTCCCTTTTAGAAAGCTTTTGTGAAGAGCTCCTATGAATCATGTGGCTAAAAACTAATCAGTTGACACAAAACCCTGCACAATCATGCTGCATATGTGGAAGCATGAAAATAATCATAATGTGGAAGTTGAATTAGATAAGGTAGGACTCAGTCCTACAGACAGGTAAACTTGTTTCTCCTGAATTTTGAACTTATTTGAGAAGTGGGTTTGGATAGTTCAACTTAAACATTAATGGATTTCTGTTCTGCTTCAATAGTCACGTATGTAGTCACCATATTTGTCACCTATGTACATATACACATACATACATATGCACATATATACAGCGATACCTTCATATTTAAATGCCAAGAGGCAGAGAAAAGAATGGGGTAAAAATGTAGCAGCCGGTAGAAAATGATCCTCTGAAGAAAAACAGAATGTATACTTGTTATGAGCCAGCTTGGCTGGTGGAGAAGACTGCCTTTACCTATAATAAAAAATAAACTAATTTACTGAATGGGGGTGGGGGGGAATATAGGTTTAAAATACAAAAAATAATAAGGTTGCAGTCATGAACTAGTTTTGTACCCCAAAGCAGCAGTACTCCAACTACATAAGAGTCCCCTATCCTCCTTCAACAAAAAGAGGTCAATTTCACAATCATATAATTTTTTTAAAGACCATAAATTTCATGGATTCAGATACTTAAATATGAAATGTCATGGCGTTATAACCATGGGGGTTCCAGTTCAAAAAAAGAGGTCTAGGAGGGGGATTGTTTTGTTGCCACTCTTACTTCTGCATTGTTACTGGTGGCATCACTGTCTTCAGAGCTGGGTGGCTGGAGAGCAGAGGCTGCTGTCCAGGCACCCATCAGCACTATCAGCAGCAGCAGAACAGAAGAGAAGTAGCATGCTATGGGAAGGACCTCAGTTTTGGGAGGGGGAGGCAGAGCCAGCCTTACAGGTAGATGACCACCCATGGTTGAGGGATTGGAGGGAGGGGGACTTTCCGTGGTCACATACTCCCCTCCCCACACACACAGAGCAATCCCAAGGCACCTTTAACCTCCAAGCACCTGGCCTGGAGCCAGGGAGAAGCAGGGCTCCTACGCCATATGCCAGGCTCCAGCTGCTGGTCCTGGCTGGGTTGGTGAGAGAAAGGACTTCCTCTTCCTCTGCTGGGTTAGACCCACCTCCTGGAATATCCCGCTGGCTGCAGGAAGCTCTGTGGATGCTGACTGGGACCTCAGCTCTGAAGGCAGAGCCACTGCCAGCAACAGTGCAGAAATAAGGGTGTCATGGTATGGTTATGCCACTTTTACTTCTGTGTAGTTGCAGCACTGCCTTCAGAGATGGGTGGCCAGCCAGCATCCATCACTCTCCAGATGCCCAGCTCCGAAGGCAGCACAGAAATAAAGGTGGCAATACAATGACCCCCACCCCCACGCATAATAGCTTTGAGACCCTTTGACAGCCCATGACACCCTTTTGGGTGTCTTGGGACTTCAAAATCTAGTCTCCCTGCTGAAATCTGTATAACATAGCATAAAGTTACACACACAAACACAGATTTCAGGGAGAGGAGACCAGATTTCAGTCCATGATGCATTTTTCAGAGCTGTTCATTTGGCAGGGCCCTACTTATAAGGCTAACATTTTAAAGAAATGATTTGTAGTTTTCATTATCCATTACAATACCAAATTTCTCCGTATTAAAATCCATATCACCTAACACTTCATCTAAAATGACGCATTCTAAAATGACTGTCACAAGTGACAAAATAATTTCAGGGTTGTATTATCCCTTTTTTCCTTAAATACATTTTATATACTTGTCTCAGTCTACCAATTACTTGCTCTTTCCTCCTAATTGTGTTATGGAATTATTCCAGGAGCAATACATAGTAAAGAAAAAAATAGCAGCAAACGTATTAGATAGAAAAAAACATTACAGTCTTATGAATAAATGTTAATATTCATTGAAGACCAATATCACTTTTAATATAACTCCAAAGAAACAGATATACTCACCCTTAGGAATTGAAATGTTTGTTGTTGAAGTATTATTTGGTCTGTTGATTAATTTATTATTAGTTTACCACAAGCATTATGTATAAATTGGGATTTCCCTAGTGTCTCCACTGTGAATATTACAAGTTTAATATAGCCCTTTGTGGGTTTTGCGTTACACAGAAGTAAATCTCTCTTTTATAGGTTTATTTAAATACTATCAGCATTCTGCTTAGCAATAACAAAACAGTTGAGTTACTGAAATATTTTGCTGCCATTTCAGGCGCAGGACTTCGTTCTTAGTGTTGGTTTTTTAAAATTCCACATTTAGTAACACTTCGAAGACTTAGCTCCTTTAATAAAACTCTGGGATTAATGTGTACTTCTAAATTAAGGTATATAAACCAAAGTTAAGCTACTACACAAACACCAGGTTCTACCTCTGAGCAAACCGAATGCAGACAGAGGTAAAATCACCTGTGGAATGAGGAGAGAATGTGTTCTTAAATTTATACCTCATCCATTGATCATAATTAAAAGTGGAATTCAGCTCCTTCCATAGAATGAGTTTGGTAGCATTGATCCAAGGTATTTAGAGCGTATTGGTCACCACAGTCTCTAATCCATTGCGCTGTTAGAGGATTGCCACATTTTACACAAGAAATGGCAAGAAATTACAGTGGTGGAAAAAATGACTACCGTGAACCATTTGTGTTTTAAGGCTGTGGAGTTTGCAAAAGGATCTCAAAGCACTTGAGATATAAGGTACTGTATATTGGAACACGTAAAATAGTTTATGTAGCATTCTAGGCACCTGGGTGTCATGAAGTGGCACAAAGATTTTTAATTAAAATATAAATCATCATCATTAGGCTCAATTTTTCATTAGTAGATAGTCCCACAAATACTTGTTAAATAACCATTAGCATGGTCATTTACTCATGGACATAAATCCATTATTCATGTTATGAATCTTGCCTCTGCATTTTATACAGAAACTGTCTCCTCCAAACACACTAGACACCCTGGAAACCACTTTGTCAGTATATTCCCGTGAGTATACAAACTACTTAATACTTAGTATTTTCTCAGTCTATGGGCACAAAGTTATTTAGCACAGGTTTTTCCTTAGTTGTAACACAATAGGAAAATTCACAGTGTAAAGTCATCTCAAACTTACCTTTCCTCCTTTCCAATAGTGTGCCAAGCTTTATTGCTTTATTTATCTGATTGATTGCATTTCACCTATAACAAAAGCAAAGTCAGAAAGAATAACTCAGCCACAGGAAGATAGGATAGTATTGAAAATAGTCATATTAGAAATGTTAGGAGTTAAAATGGTCAGGTTAAATATGACAAAATTAGTCCTGACTCAAAGCTTCTATGTTTTGTGAGCCATAGGATTTAAATTCAACTAATAAATATGAAGCAGAAACATTTATCCACCAAGCTACTCAGTCTTTAGATAACATCTATGGAAAATTGCATGTGATAAATTTGATCAAAGGACTCCCTTGTTGTCCCCTGATTGCATTAGAAAAATATGAAAATTTTCAAGTACACAATAAAATACTTAAATAGAATAAAACTCTGGAATTTCCTACCCCACACACTTTTTTCCCCCTCCCCATACACTTTAACTATTAGTGGAGGTTCAACACAGCCAGAATTGCAATTTTCACACTATATGGTACATTGAAACTTAACCCAAAGTGCTTTAACTAAAACAATCAGCTGTTCTCTATAAAGACCTAGACTGAGAGCCACAATCTGGGACTTTCAATCTACTTCACTATAAACTGTTTTACTATAAGCAAGACAAATTGCAAAGAGACCAGAATAAAAGGTGGTGTTCTCATCAATACCTACATGCATGCAAAGCAAGAGAAAAATGTGATAAAATACTATGTTTTTAATTTTGTTTTTTAGAAAAAGTTCTTTTCATAGTGAAGTAAAACACTGATGAAAAATCGGTCAGTTTGAATTAAAGAATAAAAGCCACACAAACTAAAAAACCTGAACCAACCCCTCTAATTTGAAACAATTTATGGAATTAGCCTTGAGAAAAGATTTATCCCCCCCCCCCAATTATTTTCTAATATGAGATGGCATGCTGAACAAAAAGGTGCCCCCACTGTGTCTCAACATCTTCTTTTTCTCCAAACTGCTCTTCTGCTTTAAAAAGGTATCTATGTCTATCTACTCCAGAGAGCTGGGGGGGGGGGGGGGGAATGGGAGAGGGGGAAAGAAATCAAGTAGAAAACAGGCCACTTATAAACTGATCCCCCTGAGGTTATATGATAATGAGGGGGTGGAATTTTATACCTCTCCAGTTCTGAAAGGAGAAGAACAAAATATGGGGTGTTCTGTGATATTGTCTCTTTTGCTGTTTATTCACTGCTGTTCCAAGATGGAATCATTATAAGTGACTAGTCAGGGCCTGAATTCAAGTAGCGTCTGCTGGCATTGGCTCTTTCCCTTGTTGCTGACATAGGTCTTAATTATGCAGACCCAAAGCATATAATTAACTTTATGGCCACATATGTAAAGATAAGCACGCACAGGTTTTAAGGATTGGGCCATAATAGGGATCTCCCAACTGAAGGTAGGGTTTCCACCAATAAAGAGCAAATAATTAGTCTGTCGCTATGATCTTCCTTTTTAATAGAAAATGAGGTTGAAGATAATACTTTAAGAACATTTGCTACCCTTGGAGAGCTAAGGTCATTTCCTGACCAAGATAAATCTAGTAAATGAACTAACCTGTAGAAAGGTATACATTCATTTTTCTATTATATCTACCAACACTCATCCATCTATGTGTACACACACACTCTGTTCCCCCCCCCCCCTTTTCTGAGAAAATCGTCAAGCTGGAAGAGTCCCTCTGTGTTGCATTTAACAGACACTATAAGCTTCCTTACATTTTTGTGCAAAATTAAATATTAAGGAGTATTGCCATCAACAGGTTTCCATTTCACATCTTCCAACTTGCCCTCTCATCTTCTCAGTTTTTCAGAGATTGAAAAATATTATAGGCACTGAAAAAGGCTTATTATTAAAATTTGGTAGGTATTAATAGCTTGATTTGCTGCTAATTTCTAACTCCCTGTGCATTTTCTATTAATCACAGTACACAGCACTGCATAAATCCAATAGTAAATTATTCTGTCTTCTGGACAAGAGTCTGTAAACAGAACCAGGGCTCAGCATAACATACAAAAATATTTTGGAAGAATATTTAACAAAACAAGGCCTCTACTTGCCTATACACATTTTTCAAAACAGAAAAAGGGACAGATAATTGAGGACATTCAACACCAAGGCAGCTCGGATTACTGTTCAGTAACAAAATGGTAACACATGCACCCTTGCAACAAAGCACCATAAAATGAAGATAATCATGACTACAAAAAGATACTGATTTTAAAATACCTAGATTCAAGCCACATGTAGGGTATGTCTAGATAGTACCCTTCTTTTGTACTCTTGGCAGAGTACAAACCCATGCACCCCACTTTGTGTACACATTACACAAAGCAAATCCAGCATTTCATACAACAACATTAAGATATTTCACAGCAGCAATATAATCAGGGAGGCACAGCTTAGAAGAGTACAGAAATGCCTGAGGGTCATGGGCAGTGGATATCATAGGACGGAGGGAGACTGAGACTCCCCAAATAGACTGGCATGGTGTGGCCTTCTGAGTGGGGCAGGACAGCCGGTTGCTGGGCACTCTGGGACCATGCCCCTTGCCCCACACTCTGGGGCTCCAAAGATACAGGTGCTGAGGCAGCCAAGGACTGGGGGAGGGGGCACTGGCAATTGCAGTGGGGGGGCTCTGGGCTCCACGCTCTGAGGGAGGGGACAGGGCCTAGCCTCCCTCAGTGGCCAGTTCACCACTGTCCATTTTGAAGGTTGTTATATATATGCAAGGGCATACCCAACACACACACTATTCGTGCCTCCTTTCTACACTGCTATGTTTAGCAATGTGGTGCCCCCTACTAGTGCCTTTCCCCTCCACAGGAAAAGGCTCCCCTAGCAGGGAAGGGTTCTGGCAGGAGGGAGGCAGCAGGGAAAGGTTTGGGCAGCTCCCCACTGCTGGATCCCTTCCCTACTGCAGGGAAAGATTCTGGGCAGGGAAGTAAAGCTCTGCCAGGAATCCTTCCCCTTGGTTGGGAGAAACAGCAGAGAAAGGCTCCCACAGACTTTTCTTGGCTGCAGGAAAAGACTTGAGCAACAAGGAGCTGCTGAAGTTTTTGCCTGCTGTCTTCTTCCCATTGCCAGAGTCTGACACACCGATACAAGTGGCTGCACATCACAGTGCAGACACAGCAGGCTTTTCATCACAACATGTAACTTTACACATAAACTACTCACTGCTGACAGTGGCATGTTGTGTAGATGTAGCCTTTGCTTGATTTTGGCCTTTCAATAGATGAGACTGAAACTTACCTTCTCATCCAAGCCCAACTTTGGAGACCCTTTCTGAACATACTCTCCACTTCCATTTCTTGGCACATGAAGCCTGTATCCTTCAGAAAATGTTTTGCCTAACTTTTAGATCACTGAGACAGTGTGTCAGACAGTGGGACCTGGGAGGTCCTGGCTTCTGATTAGAGCAAGACCAGGTCTGTGGTTAGAGCAGGAATCAGAAGCCAGGAACAGCAGCCCAGGTACCAGAGCTGGGGTGGGAAATCAGGAATTGGAGCTGTGGGTCAGAATTGGAGTCAGAAGCCAGAGCCAAGGGTCAGAGCAGGGTTACCTGGCATGAGGCAAGTTGGGTCCACGGCAGGAACAATGCTGGGAAGACACAGGCACAGGAGCTATCACAGACATGGACAAATACTGAGAAGCTGCAGAACTGCTAAGGGGCTGAAGAGGCTACTGCCTCTTCCCACCTGCGGGTAGTATAGCCAATCAGGCAGCCTACTACAGGCCAGCTGTGCTCATTAGGTTGCCTGGAGACTGGCTCTGATGCAGGCCCTGCTTCCTAACAGTATGAGACTCAAGGAACAAAACATTCTATGTGGCTGTAAAGATGGCTGGGTAGTTGCAATCCCAGTACAATTAAGACCAATGCATTTGGATGTTTGTTGTCATTTTAATAATCGTCAGTGGTTCTCTGAAGACAATAAAGTGTCCCAGTTAATTTTTTTTTCCCCACTGGTGTGAGCACAAAAAGCTGCTCTTTTTGTGACTAGCTAGAAAACTGGAGCTGCACTGTGTGTTAGAGCTTGCAGTTCAATTATGCATTCTCCCCCCCCCCCTTTTTTTTAAACACCCATCCTAAACTCTGTGCACATTACACAAAGCAAATCCAGCATTTCATACAAGAACATTAAGCTATTTCACAGATTTAACAGATTAGAATATTAATACTAAAACGCCACAATGGTCATTTATCAAGAGACTTGACATATTTTATCCTTTACCCCCCACACAAACATACGCCAAGAAAGGGGAGATTTGACATCTACACAAAATATGAAGTTGTGTGTTATGATTAGTGCTCCATGGCTGTCAGGGAAGTCGCAGTTTCCCTGACTTTCTGCAACCTCCATGACTTTTGCAGCGGCCAGTGTGGCTGACCCCAGGGCTCCCACTCCTTCTGGCAGTGGCTGGAGTGATAGTGGGACCCGTGGGGTACCACCCCACCCCCCCGATGTTCCCTCCCCCGTCCTACTGGCAGGCTCCCAGGACTCCCCTTTCGGCTGGAGCCAGAGCAGCGGTGGAGTTCTTCCCCCCTGGAGTTCTTCCCCCACAGCACCCCTTCCCCCCCCCCCCCACAAGATTCAATCATGACTATTTTTAGTAAAAGTCCTGGAGAGGTCATGGGCGGTAATTTTTTATTTTTTGCCCATGAACTGTCCATGATTTTTATTATGAATACTCATGATTACATTGTAGCCTTAGTATGATGGACTTGAAAGGGGAAAGGTCATATCTTATTGTACATAATTTATTAATTTATCATCTTAAACTCCAACAAGAAACTTATTGCCAGACAGTGGAGATTCGGGAGAACCAGTCTACTATATTGTCTGTGTAATTCCCTGGTTAATAATCAGGCAGCTACCTAGTGGATTAGTTTTGTTTGCTGAGTGGTTTGGAAGTATAGTTGCATGTAAAGGATGCTATGCAGGGGTGAAAGTAAAACTAAAAACTGACCGGTGTGGGGGGCTGGCTGCCACCGTGGAAGGGGCGTGGCCTCAGGCAGAAGGGGCGGGGCTGGGAGTCAGCATGCCCCAGTCAGCCTTTCTAGACTATTTTCCCCACACCGCCCAGGGCTTCAGCATCTATTTAAAGGGACAGGGTCTCCCGCCACTGCTGCTGCTACTCAGGCCCTTCTAATTTGAAAGCCCCAGGGCAGCTGCTCCTTTCCCCTTCCGTTGGCAGCCGGGGGGAGGGGGACACAAAAGGAGAAGGGAGTTAAAGCGCTACCGCGGTAGCACTTTCAGCAGGTTCTTTGGCATGGCTAGGGATCTGACAGGGCTGCTGATGAAGGGCGCAAAAATGGCAGCGGTGTTAAAACACTTCCGGGGCAGCACTTTAAAGAAAGGTGGGTAGCTCCTGTACCAGCAGCTACTTTTTATCAGTATGCTGTACTTTCACCTCTAATGTGATGGTAATCTCATCTCAAGGTGGCAACAACATAGCTAACGCTTGTAATCAGAGCTGGTCAAAGTACTTCAAAATCAAGTTTTTCAAAAAAAAGGGAGAAGTTTTTTGCAATTTCCCCCCTCATTTTTCAATCTGTTGCAAGGGTTATGTCTGCATCGGGAACTAGAAAGGACTCTCTTGCCACGCTATCTGCAGATAGAAAAATAATTCTTGGCCACAGATATTTCTAGGAGCCGTACACAAACTAATGCTACAAAGAGGCCATGAATTAATGTTGCAATCAGAGGTGCCAATATAATCTTCTTTGGAGTGCTTTCACCCAAACTAACACCACTCTATTTTGTCTGGACTTATCATCAACCACCTTGCCTGCATTCAGCTGCCAATCCCATGCAGACGGTGGTAATCATTTATACTACACCAGCTACATGAGCTGGAGATATAGAGCTGTGCCTCTGAATACGGACTACACTGCAGCGTCCCTGCCACTAACATTCTCAGCAAACTTAGAAACACTGAAAAGACGGAGTGATGAATAGTGATGAACGTACGAAATTCATGGTCCCTTTTCGTCAACTTCACGGCCATAGGATTTTAAAAATTGCAAATTTCATGATTTCAGCTATTTGAGTCTGAAATTCCAGTGTGTTATAATTGTGGAGATCCTGACCCTAAAAGTAATTGGGGAGGAGGTGTCACAAGGTTATTGTAGGGGGAGTTGTGGTATTGCTACCCTTACATCTGCGCTGTTGCTGGGGGCAGCGCTGCCTTCAGAGTTAGTCAGCTGCCGAGCTCTGAAGGCTGAGCTGCTGCCAGCAGCAGCGCAGAAGTAAGGATGGCATGGCATGGTATGGGTGACCAGTGAAGCCGCTGCCAGTAGTCTCAGGCAGAGGTCCCTGTCTGAGCCGTCAGAGTGGCTGCTTCCCCAGGCAGTCCCCAGCAGCTGGTGCCATAGCTGGTCCTGCCCCCGATCCCCCAGCAGCAGCCTTTGGTTGTGACAACCTCCCAGCAGTGGCCTCTCCAGACACAACCCCTCCTTCCCAGCAGGGACCCCCGTAAGATTTAGTCACCTGTCCATGACTTTTACTAAAAATGCCTAAAAGTGACTAAGTTGTAGCCGTAGTTGCTCCATTAGCCACTAGATGTCACTAAAGAATAATAGTCTAACAAAAGCTTTGTTTTGCATTTAACTTTTTTTTAAAATATATACTTTATATTTTATATATGATATAATGCATATCTATATATAACTTTATTATATGTTTTAAGCTCATTTATTTAGTGCCTAAATACAAGTGTAGATGAAGCTGCAGAAGTCTGCCAATGTAAAGGAAAAATATCAAAAAGCTCAAACAAAAGAACGTAATCATAATTCACAAACATCACTCATGATAAAAAAAAATAATATATAAGTGAGACTTGTGAAAGTTCACCTTATATGCCTGGAAAATATTATAGAATAAATCAGAAATCCTGTATGCTTTGATTAGAAATAAAGCCATGAGCTTTTTACCTATACTGGGAAAGTTCCCTCCTTTTCCTCAGGAAAATATCTCTTTTCCCCCACTTTCTAGGAGCATGTCATTTTGCATAATAAAGAGACTAATGTGTTGCAGTTCTGTTGGAGATTTGCAGACACACATTAGGCATTTAGCATGTGCTAATCCAGCATTTTCAACCCCCACAATTCCTGGACTCCTCAATCCCTTCTGTAATGATCAGGGTCTTGTTTAAGCACAGGAGACATTTGTTACTCTCTGTATCCTTCCTTCCCTTTCCTCTTACGTGTTTTATCTGAAACTGGGGGAGGGGGGGGGAGAAGAGCAGGGAAGAGGAGAAGGTGAGATTCATTTTTCTACTCCTACTTCCTAGTGAAAGCAGAGGAGAGGCAAGGTGAGATTTCCTCAGAGAGGGAAACTAGGAAGCATTTCCTTCCTTACCTTCCCAAAAGAGGAGCAGTCCTTTCACACATTCCCAATGTGAAAAGGCCATAAAATAGTAATTATTTTTCTGCCTTCATATCAAAGCCTAGAGGGAGTCCAGTGGGAGCTGGAGAGCGGGCAGGGGTCCCTGGAGGTGGTGCAGAGGCAAAGTGGACTTGGTTTCCAGCAGATCTCTCAAAATGCACAGGTTCTGTTAATAATCTGCAAAATTCTCTCTCCCTTTTGCCCCCCTCCAGACATTCTATACATGGAGATGGGTGTGATCTGGCCCTACGAGCTCTATGGATCACACTGCACTCACGTGCTGAAATCCCAGAGTCGGGTCACAGTATGCACTGATCTGAATGTGAAATCTGGCATGAATTCTTTGGAGTCAGTCTGCACTTTGGTTGTTCCAAAAATCCTGGTCTGGAGTTTAAGTGGAATATCCCTATGGCTTGATTTTCTTTGATGATGAGAATCCACAAATCCATCTGATGTCAATACGAGCTGCAATTGCTCAGCAGCCTTAAAAATCAGGCTATGAAAGTCACAAAGCTCAGATTTGGATATGAGTCCTGATTTAGAAAAAAAAAATATCTACATTTGAGATGCTCAGATTATAGTTTCTGGTTTGGGCTAGTTTGAAATAAGGAAAAACCTATCCTATTTGTTGTTGGTCAGCTTGGAGCATCAAATCACTTTGAATTTATAGCATTTTTATGGCCAGTTGTAACTTTACAGCAGACACCATGTGCAGCAATGAGGCCAGCTACAAGAGAATTCTGTGCCTCCTCCAAAATGAATAATGTCACCTTGATAATGCACCACAGGTTAACATCACAGCTGCTTCTAAAAGACACTGGATGGATTCAAGTTACATACAAATTACCCACATGAGATTTTTATTTAAAATGCGGAACTACATTAAGTATTTTTTGTTTATAGAGCATAAAAACCATCATGATTTCTAGCCAGATTCCAATGAATAGCTGAATCACCCAAAAACGGACTGAAAAACTAGAAAACAAAAATTGACTGAATTTGAAAAATCTTCATAAAGCTAAGTAGGACTGGCTGCAGCTGCACAATAATTTTTTTTTAAAAAAAGACAAATCTCGCTTCCTAAGCAAACTGGGAAAATATGAATTTCAGGTTCCTTTCCTCCATTAACTCTTTTTACTCAGTGGTAGCATTTCTTGCCCGAAGTAAATGATTCATTTTGTGAGGAATGTCTTTGGTATTCTTTTGAGCACTGCTGAAACAGTGATCTTAATGTTCAAGGCTTAATTTCTTAGTCACTTCAATGGAATTTAAATACCAGCAGAACAGCAGTGCCACAGCCCAAATACAGATATGACAGTAAATATACAGTCCACCTAAAAGTACAGCTGCAGATTCTTCCACTTAACTTGAAGTCTCTTGAGCTGCATATCATGCAGTCTGGCTTATTTTCCTTTTCCCCTTATTGTACTTCCAAGTTTGAACTTGCTTCAACAAAGGTAAGCAGATCCGAATGAAAAAACACTTGATAAAGCGGAAGAAAAGGAAAGGTATTAAGATTCTAACTTGTTTTCTAAACTTTTCACCAGCCTGTCCAGTTTAAATTTGGGATTATGAAGTTAAAGCAAAATCCATTTACTCTTCCTTCCTTCTTCTACTTGATTCTAAATGTTAACTGCATTAGTTATAACAGTGTTGTCTACAATACTCAGGTTTCCTGAGAAGTTCATCACTACCAAAAACCACAATAATTTCAGCCTGGATGTGCCATTGATCTGACTGATCTTGCCTGTTTCAGCTAAGGTAAGGCACACCTTAATTGGAAACATTAAAGTGGCAGCTTGTTGATAGAGAGATCAATGTAGAGGGTGCATCTAAAGTGCAATTTATATGACAACATCTGTTTCAACAGACCGGACACAGATTTCAGAAGATCAGTGCTTTTATTTAGCTTTCCACCCCCACCCTCCAATTAGCCTGAGTAAGAACCCCTATTTAAAATTCCTCAGGGATGACAAGTTCCTTGCTAAAGATGTGGTATTAGAGACAAGATGTCTGACAAGTGGACCCCAATCTTGAACTAAAATTCTGCCAAAGCCACATTGCTGTGATCAGGGGCTCTCCCAAGAACATGTACCTCAGATTCTAATTAGAGAAGTTCCACCCTGAGTGCTGAATAGGAAGCTTGTTCAGATCTGATATTTCCCTCAGGGAAATTATCCATTACATTCTATGTAGCAGTCATCCTGAAGCATCATTTTCTCCCCAGTGTGACAGACCACCTTCTCACCCCCGCTCAGGAACACAGGCAGGAAACCCTTTTTTGCTCCAACAGTGCCCTTTAATTTACAGTGCAGGACCCCACCACCAATATATACACACTCAGCTCTTGATAGCTCATATACACACTCAGCTCTTGATAGCTCATTAATACACACTCAGCTCTTGATAGCTCAGACAAACTCACACTCACAGCTCTTGATAGCTCCTACCACCACCACCACCACTCTGGGCTTCCTTCCTGGCAGCCTTATATCCCCCAGAGGAGGCTGCCAGGTGCAACCCATGCAGGTTGATTGGCCTGCACCTCAGGTGGCTAATTAGACTTCCTGCCCGGGGGTTTGCAGAGGGCTTTTCTCCCTCTTAAAGGGGCAGCAGGGCTGGCTCAGGCCCTCCTGGCCAGCACCCTGCCACACACCTCCCCCCTTAGCCTAGCCCCATTGGGCTGGCTCAGACCCTTCCAGCCTCCGCTTAGGTCTAGAAAGGCCCGCCCCTGGAGTTAACCACTCAGGGCAGACCAATACTCTGCAGAGGAGCGTGATGGGGAGGCTGAGTCCACTGCCCCCGGTTGGGACTTCCTCCCCCCCCGTACCCGCAGAGTGGGCGCCCCAAAACCCCAGTCCATGGGCCATCGCCCCAAATCCCGGACCCGTCGTGGTCCGTCTTCTCCCCGAGGTCCCTCTGTCTCCATGTACTTCTGGTCGGGTGCACCGCAGACTTCACCGTCTCTGGCTGATGCCTTTTGACTCCGGTACGGACAGTCTCGGGGAGGCAGAGCAAAAACTGCTCCAATATCAGGGAGTCCATGAGTTCCCAAAGTCCTGGGCCTCTGCCCACAAGGTACGGAGCAAGACTGAGGGCCCGGGTGGTCCGCTCCCACCCGGCTGTGGTGGCTGCCCTCTCAAAAAGTCCCACAGTACCTTCAGCTCCAACTGAGCCTGCTGCATCTGGTGGTTTCGCTGCAAGGCATGCATGGCCTGCTGGGTCCACTCCTGTTCTTCCACGAGACACTGCAGGGTTCCCTCCATCCCGGGGCCACCAGTTGTGTTGCTGGTGTAGCGATCCCACCTCTGACACCATATGTGACAGACCACCTTCTCACCCCCGCTCAGGAACACAGGCAGGAAACCCTTTTTTGCTCCAACAGTGCCCTTTAATTTACAGTGCAGGACCCCACCACCAATATATACACACTCAGCTCTTGATAGCTCATATACACACTCAGCTCTTGATAGCTCATATACACACTCAGCTCTTGATAGCTCAAACACAACACACTCAGCTCTTGATAGCTCAAACACAACACACTCAGCTCTTGATAGCTCCTACCACCACCACCACTCTGGGCTTCCTTCCTGGCAGCCTTATATCCCCCAGAGGAGGCTGCCAGGTGCAACCCATGCAGGTTGATTGGCCTGCACCTCAGGTGGCTAATTAGCCTTCCTGCCCGGGGGTTTGCAGAGGGCTTTTCTCCCTCTTAAAGGGGCAGCAGGGCTGGCTCAGGCCCTCCTGGCCAGCACCCTGCCACACCAGCAAGCTAGAAGAGGTCCCACTGGTGGTTCATAGAATGGGGCACTTAGACACAGGATCAAGTCCAGAGGCAGGAACAAGCAGTCTTATAAAAGAAGGTAGTGTGTGAAAAGGAGTGAGAACATAAGGGAGACTGAACATCCTCATTTAGGTTGTAGCAGCAGTCACATGGATCTAGACTTGGAAAAGGGGGGATTCTGAGAGCTCTCGTTGGTGCTGCAGTAAAGAGGACTTAACAGTCCTAACAGCTAAAAGATGACCACTGTGACTTGCAAGTCACAGAGACCCTCTAGGGCAAGAGAGAGAACAGCAAAATACAGGGGAAACCTGACAATGAAGATTGTGGAAATGAGAGCTTAATTCCCCCATAGCAGACAAAGGTCTGTGTGTTAGGGGGGACCAGAATGTCCTAGTGGAGTATTGAAAAATTATGGAAGAAAGAGGAAGAAAGAAAATGGTGGTAGGCAGAGCAGATTCAACAAAGGTTAGGTTAATACAGCAGCATCTGGATAAGGAAAGGTACTTCTTGCACCCAACAAAGTGGGTATTAGCACCCACTTGCACCCACTGCTTGCATCCAACAAAGTGGGTATTAGCCCACGAAAGCTTATGCTTCAATACTTTAGTTAGTCTTTAAGGTGCCACAGGACTCGTTGTTACCTCTGCTATTCTAGACTAACATGGCTACCTCTCTGATTCTGGATGGCTACCTCTGATTCTGGATAAGGAAAGACACTTCTGATCTAAATTGGCATGCTGGGATCATCAATCAAGGGAATTAAGGGAGTAGCAGTCTGGAGAAAAGAGTCACTGTCCCCCATTTCAGTGGAAGTCAGAGCTAAGCATGGAGGGTCACCAGGGGGACACTGTTGTGTTGGTTTATGTTATCCTGACAACAATGGAACCTGATGGTGTTTGTGTTACCCTGCCAAAGGAGAATCCTTGTCAAATGAAAGGACCAGAACTGCTCTTACAGAATTCTACTATAGGTGGAAATGGGCCACCAGGAATTGCATGACCTTTGTATGGAATGGAGCTTGACTGCTCTTTGTGAAGTTCTATGCAACAACATACCAGGGATGGAGGGAAAGGGCATAGACATGCTAAAGATGTAGGATCCCTCACACAGTGTAGATCTTCCCCCGCTCTCCCCTTATTCAGGGATGTGGCATAATAGACCATGAATGCTACTTCAAGCCCTGGGGGTGGGGCAGGAGGGAGAGAATCCCTCCACTCCTGAACCTGCCATAGGCCTAGACTGTCTCCTTGTGAAGAGCTTAGGGGGGGAAATTCTAAGGTATGATTTTTCATTACAAACTGACAGCTTTCACCCTTCATACTTGTATATAAGCGAACAAGCAAAGTGGATTTATATTTCAAAATACTCTTTATGCAGCTAAAGCATAGTGTCAAGTTATATTAATTGTACATACATAGTATGATGGCACAGGAGGAAAAAAAAGCTTTATAAGTCCATTCTCTTGTCTGTTTTATTGTCTTTCTATAAATCACTGGAATATTTAAGATTTGGTACCTGTGATGTCTAAGGTCAACTTTAAGTGACAAAGGCAGTTTAGCCCCTCCCCACCTGAAATATGCCATCAACTATAAGGAATCAAGTCAAGTACACTATTTAATTAAATAATACATAACTATAAAATAAGTCTTTTAGCAATTGCTGGGTTGCACAAAGAGCTGTACAGCATTGCATCATTCACAGCAATTACTTTAATCAAGCAATAAACCTTTCACCAGCAATATGGTGTACAGTAAATTATGCCGGGAATGCAGTTTTTGAATGTGACAGGTTGACAGATATGGTGTGAAAATGAAACCCATTAATGTTTTAAGTGTGGTGGGGGGAAGCATTTACTTCAACTTCATACACTTTGTTCTTATTTAAAATGTTATATATGAGGTAGTACTATGTATGTACAATTAATATAACTTGACATGGCAATTTGGAACAAGAAGCGATAAGAGGTACTATATGCCACTGTTTTACTCTGCTATATAATGTAACAGAGTCTGGGCAGTTAGAATGGCTGCCTGAATACTACACAGATACATTTTTTTTTTTTTTTTTTAACAACTGGCCTAATTTTTTCTCTGCTTCTCTGGATTTCCTCCAGTGTAACTAAATGAACATCAATGGAGGTACAAGAGCAGAAGTTCCCAAGTTCCCAGTGAAATTTACAAAATAAAGTGTTACAGTACACCATGTAATGAAACTGTAGACTAATGAATTCTTATGAATTCTGAAACAGCTCATATACACCCACTTTTCTTTTGTTTTCTGATAGCAGGTCTGAAACTCAATTCCAAAGTTAAGGTTGCATAACCAGTATCCATCTTAACCCCCTATTTTCAGTCATTACCTTTTGAAAATGTTACCTATAGGTCTGAATATCTTCCAAGTGTGGTATGTGCCTGGAAGTGTGCTTTTCTTTAGAATAAGTGAAAAGTGGGTGATAAAAAATTATTTCAATAAATTTGAAATGGCTACATCAGAGAGTGTAGTCTCTCTGTGTGTGTATATATCCAAACCATTTCAGATTATGGCATTTGCACATGCTACTGTCAAATTGTTTGAAGCTTGAAGAGCTTTGAAGTCCTACCAAGAAAAGTTCCTTTTTAAAGATGGTGGAGGGTTCCTTGCCCCATTTTTTCTTCAAAAAATTAGGAAATGCCATACAAAAGCTATGTTAAGAGATCATAAGGATTGAACAGTTCAGCATTCAAAAGTTAAGAAACATTGCAGTTAAAGGTGACTTACAATGGGGAAAAGGGCTATGTCCCTGTTTTTCTATAAACAGTAGAAAGAGAATCAGTTCTGAGACAACAGATGAGAGTGATCAGTCATGAGGAGACTTCTGTAGGTGAAAAGATGGGACTGTCTCATTGGAAGAGAAGATGAATACGAAGGACTATGGTAGAGGGATATAAATAATGAAGGACTAAAAAAAGGTAAATTGGGTACTTCCTAGTAAAAGAATAAGGGGATAATGAATTTAAAGGCACCAAATTTAAAACTTTTAAATATATGCATCCACACATACAAGTTATAATTTACCCCTGAAACCAATTGTCATATGGGAACATTACAATAGATTACAATAATTACAATAGGTAGGGTAATTTTTTTAAAGAAGGGATACAAACTCATTCATCATAAGCTGACTACTCATTGGTAGTGGTTAGAAAGAAACTACACCTATGACTAAATTATTTTGTAATTGTGCAATATAGCTTTCTTGAACCTGCCTCCGAAATAACTGGTATTGATCATTGTCAGATACAAAACACTGGGCTAGATTTTTTTCATTGGTATAATCAATGTTTCACATGTCCTCATTGTATATAAAGAAGACCTGTAAATATATATTGTCACAAAGTTCCTCCTCTACCTTGGTAGGTCCTGTGGTTATTGGTGGATTTGCTTGCCTCAGAGATTCACAGCAGCCTTCAGTTTGCCCACTTTCATGGCTCAAATCTGCCATTCACTCAGATAACCTCATCACTGGCCAGAATGGGGGAAAAGAGTAAGAACAATCCCCACAGTCTCTGCTCATCCACCATGTCAGTTGGGGAACAGCCGAGAGACCTTCCCCTCTGGTGGAACCTACAGTCTAGGTCAACTTATCCCGTGTCCGATCAGGAGTTGGGATGTTTGGGGGGGAATGCTGGCCCACCCTCTACTCCAGGTTCCAGCCCAGGGCCCTGTGGAATGCAGCTGAAGAGTGCCTCCTGTAACAGCTGTGTGACAGCTACAACTTTCTAGGCTACTTCCCCATGGCCTCCTCCCAACACCTTCTTTATCTTCACCACAGGGCCTTCCTCCTGGTATCTCATAACACTTGTACTCCTCAGTCCTCCAGCAGCATGTCCTCTCACTCTCAGCTCCTTATGCCTCTTGCTCCCAGCTCCTTGCACACCCTCCTCATTGACTGAAGTAAGGTCCTTTTTAAACCAGGTGCCCTGATTAGCCTTAATTGATTCTAGCAGCTTCCTAATTGGCTACAGGTGCCCTAATTAGCCTCCCTGCCTTAATTGTTCTAGCAAGTTCCTGAGTGTTCTGGAATAGTCCCTATTATCTTTCCCAAGGAAAAGGGACCTGCTTAACCTGGGATTAATGTATCTATCTTCAACCACTGTCTTGTAGCCATCTGGCCTGACTTTGTCACATACATACATACATATACATATACATATATATACACACATTTTGCTTGCATTTTTAATTAGAAATTAGGGTTCATCTACCCTGACATATCTATTACAACTAGGACACCTGTGAAATCAGGACTTCAAAAGACACAAGAAACTGAAATGCATGTAAAATAACTAAAGCCCCAAAATTCTGAGTTATTACTAGCTCAGAATTGCCCAGGCATCAATAATATTTTAGAAAAGGTATGACAAATGTCTAAGAGAATAAAAACTCAAGATCGAATGGCTAGATTTCTTCAATAGTCTGAGGAAATTCAGTGTACCACTGGTATCACTAAAGAGATTCCCCCCTTTTCTCTGAATGAATTAAAAACACATTGAATTAATATCAAACATTGATATCATACGATGTTCCAGATTCAGTAATACAATGGGGAACTTTATGGAAAGTAATACTATAATTAGAATACATTAGGAAGTCAACTTTAAGTGACACAGCTTTGGGCAAAAGATTGTCAACTTTAATGACAGGCATATCTCATGGGCAATTCTGTTATGAAAGAAAGGGTTATGCTCATCTAGCTTTCTTTTTGTTTAAGCGAAGAAGGCAGCTAGTATTTTCAAAGAAACATATTCATGCTATCAAGTTAGTGAAATGCATAAGTGCTGACGGAGGCAGTAAATAAAAGGAACCAAAACCAAAAAATGTATTTATATGGGTACTTGACCATTGAGTGGATCAATAATGTAACTGTTTGATTAATAATGCACAGACTTGTCTCAGCCACACACACATCAAGATCCCACCATTGTTAAAACAAAGAGAACCGAAATGGAAGATTACATCACTGTTCCAGCCAAATGGAGAACAGTAGTTCTTGAAATGACTTTGCATTGTATAATGGATTGTTAAAACAAGTTTAAAGTGCATCAAAGAATAGAGAGAGACTTTGTATATTATTATTTAAAACTGGACATTCCAGCAACCGACACAGTGTTGGTGGGGAAACTGCAACTTGAGCAAGCAAAACTGCAACTGGCCACGAATGATCCACAAAGGGTCCAGAGAAAAGTGACTTGTGGTGGTAAGGTGCTAAGCAGAGCAAAGCAAAGCAATCAGTGTTCCAGGTATGTCCTAAGATGGTTGTACCAATAGCTTTGGTATAACTTAAGTTACACAAGCTGGTGTGACAAGATGTATTTCTCACAGAGACTGGAAAATTCCAGTCTCATTTGCAAGAACTCAAAAGCTGATGTACTGTTCCCCGATTAGATGGTGAAAGAATGACACTCATTTTGGCTGGACATTTCAAATCTATGGAAGAAGTATGGGTAACCATCTGCTTAGTCCATGCCAACTCCTTCAAGGAGAGGAACCAGGATAGCCAATGCAGAAGAAACAGTGTAAAACAACCTGTCTCCTTCAGAACATTGCTTCCTGAAAGCTGAAGACCCATGAAAGAGAAGACTGAGGTCCTGAGCTGGCCACCTGGTGACATCAAGGACTTATCATGAATAAGGTCTCTTAGAACGGTCTCTTTCTATTTTCCAGCAATTCAAGTTGCTCACTAGTGCACTGGGAAAAGACTACAGTCATGACTTCCCTTACTAGGGTGACAGATACCAATGGGAAAATTCAGGACACATTTTATTTTTAGGGGGGCTGTATAGTTGTGCATATTAGACAAAGCCCCTAATATTGGGATGTCTAGTCACCATAGCCCTTTGCTCCATCTCTGTTTGCAGCATCAACTCTGGGTGTGAATGATAACGGACCTGAAAGCTGAGGCTGAACAAAGATTTAGTGAGAAGTAAACACACAGACTTTCTCCCTTGGGAGATTACCCAATTTAGTCAGTTGACCACTTCCTGAAGCTGAGTACCTAATTAGTAAGGAAGTGCACATGCTTGTGTATGCATTTTAAAAACACTGTAAGGGGAACAGTCTGTGTTTTTGCTTTGTAACAGGTTCCAATCAACAATGCAGCAAAGTTGCTTTAAAAATGAACAAGTGACTATTCTTAAGTAGGATTATAGAACATGCTACATGTGTGTACCACAGTCAGTACTTAATTTGTGCAAGAGTTGGTCAGGGGTGAGCCCCAGCACCCCTAAACTTAGAGTTCATAGCACCTCTGGGCTTGCCAAATCAGTTATGAAAGCAAAAGCTTGAGCCCCGGCACCACTTTCAAACAAATGAAGCACTTACCATAAAACCACCTTTCAGTTTCTAGGTGTATATACTGTGACAGACCGCTCTCTCACCCCTCTTAGGAACAGGCAGGAAAACCCTTCTTTGCTTCAAACAGTGCTCTTTAATCCACAGTGCAGGCCCCACCACCAATATATACAGCTTTACACAGTTCAGCCTTTCAGTTTACAACTCTATCAAACGCTACAGTTTACAGCTCTGAGTAGCTCTACAAACTCTATATAGTTCAGCTCAATACAAACACAGCTCTGAATAGCTCTTCACACTCCATACCATCCCCACCACCCTGGGCTTGCTTCCTGGCAGGCCTTTTATCCCCCTGAGGAGGCTGCCAGGTGTCACTCATCAAGCCTGAGCCCAGGTGGCTGATTAGGCTTCCTGCAAGGGAGCTTTGCAGAGGGTTTTTCTCCCTCTTAAAGGGGCGGCAGGGCTGGCTCAGGCACTCCTGGCCAGCACCCTGTCACAATACACATAAAATAAAACAAAGCATGCAAGCTTTTAGAATGTCACACAGTCTGCACAATCTGTCATAAATGTAAGAGGTTATGTTACATAGTTTGGAGTGTTAGATCCTGCGTCTATTATCATTCCCTGGGAAATAGATAACAAGGGTTGATTACCATAGATTCACTAGGAAGGAGACCTTGGTGAATAGGCACAAGTGAGGCCATATTCTGATTGACTCAGTCAAAAATCTAGACAAAGTTCCCTTCCCAAGACTGTGATTGAGTGTGTGTTATTTTGTATTGTGGTTGTGTGATTTAATTCTGAAAATCTGAATCATTATGTCAAAAACATTTCTAATGTATTTAGTCAAATCATAATTCAATACTATTTTGACTTATTATAACCTATGCTATTAATAAGGGTATGTAATAATCTCTAAAAAAATAATTTCAAAAATTAAAAGAATGCTAAGAAAAGTGCTTAAGAAAAATTAAACAGTTGCTTAACTATGGTGTTTATTAAAGATTCAACACTCCTGCCCTTCAATTAA
This sequence comes from Sternotherus odoratus, assembly GCA_032164245.1. Taxonomy (NCBI): domain Eukaryota; kingdom Metazoa; phylum Chordata; order Testudines; family Kinosternidae; genus Sternotherus; species Sternotherus odoratus. The sequence goes on from JAVMKO010000002.1 coordinate 110,056,492, forward strand.
GACTACAGCTAGAAATGAAACATACAGAGATGTTTTCCAGCAAAAGAAGTGAAAAATGGATTTGATATACCTTACATTTCTAAGATAAATCACAAGTAAATAAATGAACGTGAATAGTTAAGGATTTCTTTATACATCAGAGAGAAACAAAATAGAGTGCAAGCCTGAATTTTAAAAAATCCTGCTCAGGTAATCTGTAATGCAGCATGCAGAACCTTAATGGTGCCTTTCTCCTCTGCATATGTAGTATGATATAGTCTTTAATTACATGCTTTCTAAAACAAAAAAATATATAGTTTCTACAACCTTAAATACAGGCATAATATCGTATAGTACTAGGCATTACTCTGTATAAGCCAGATAAACTGAGTCCATCAAAATTAATTATAGTATAAGTACACAGTGAGCAATACCTACCCAATATGCTACTTTGAGTGTTAACCAATGTAAACTGGTTTACCTCAGCTGACTTCAGTGAAACTATGTGCATTTACACCAGCTGAAGACCCAGCTTTAAGTATATAATATAGAGATATTGTGGGGGTTATGGGGGAGGAGGGAGTGGAACTGTTGCATGTATAGACTACCAAAATTCACAGCTAAGTTGTTTTCATAGTTAGATTAATGTATTTGAAAGAACACAAAACTGACTTGTATCATGACCATGGGAAAATATCTCCTCTGACTACCAAGGAATTTTCACCATTCTAAATCACCTAAGCCTGCTGGCATATAATAGTTGAATACTACAAAATAGTGCTTCTTCAGTCAACTGGAGACTTTGTCCAGACGCAGTTGATGTTCTTTTTAACTTCAGGATTTTCTCTAAATCCTCATACAAAAACATCATACAAAACCCAAACCAAACAGAATCTTCACACTTGTTGCCATCATATAGCTTTATCTCTGCTAGTGCAAACCCAGATTCTCCTTTTAGTTTTCTAGCAATCCATAGAAAAAGACATCACTATCCAAATCAAAGGGAAGAAGTATCATTAACAGGAAAATGTTCATTGACATAGCAATGAGAAATGCTGCTGATGGTCTTTCTGAGCAATGAATATTACACAGCAAGAGAAAAGCCAATTGCCAGATAAGATAAATCCATTATTTGTTACTACAATGCTATGTGTTAAACTGAGAAGCTTTGAATGCAGTTCTGTGCTGCCATTTTTATATAGCATGTATGTTTCCTGGACATCAAGTCAGGTGAAATAAAAAATAGCTTGGGATGAAAATAGCCATTCCAGTCACCCACACAAAAGGGGAGTTTCTTCTTTGGATGAGTTCACATAGAAATGGATCCCTATCTAATTAGGTGGCTGATTTTATAACTAGGTGCCAATGTGCTGGACTCTTCAATTGCTGTAAATAAAACTGGTGTTGTCAGAGAGAGATGTAAGAAAGGGACTAATTCTAATTTGTTATAAACTACTGCTGCAGCACCACATATCCACTGATACCAGTTCAGGGCTATGTTCACTTACACAAAGGCTCTCTGTTTTTTGTGTGTTTTTGTTTCTTTGTTTTTTGGAACTAGTAAAATGACCCCATATTATGATAGTATTTCATTCACAATGAAGCAAGTATCAGGACACATGCCAAAGCCAGCATTCCTAGGATTCATATATCTAACAGTGAAATACTGGTATGTCTATCAATGGCTCCTCGACACATGGATTTTAAAGCTTGCTTTTTCCTATTTCTCCATGATCTACAGGTTTCCAAAGAGGCGAAAAGATGTATAGAATCAGGTTTTGAACAGTAAAATCTCCAACTATCATCCATCTGTAGGTAGTGGACAAAGCACAGAATATTTGCAGAATATTCGAGAGGCTAGGATGAAACTCTGGGAAATAAGGACCACACACAAACCCACAGACATACATACACCACTCACAACAAAATGCAAGACTCATCACTTCAAGTTAGCCTCATCTCAGTACGTTTTTCACATGCCCATCAACACAAAACTAAACTCTATTTTTTTTCCTATAGGCTGGGAATGAAGAGAAAGGTTGTGAAGGTTAGTTTTATTTTAAAATACTTGTGAGGAACTTGGACACTATAGTGACGGGGGCTGTGTAACTTCTTTGAGTAGATAGCCCTCCACATGCTCACAAGAAGACTGTGTGGAAGAGGGTGTAGTAGAGGGCTATGCCAACTGGGGACTCCTGGGTGGTACAAAGCAGTGGAACAGGGCAAAGAGCTTGTTCTAAACATCAACTGCAGACCCTTGATCTTTGTAAAAAAATCGTTTATACCTCACCTTGGGCATGACTGAAAGATAGCTTGTCTCTCTTGGCTAATCATTCCAAATGTGGTCTCATAATACTCCCTTTTTAAATATCTCCAACAGGCTGGGGCATATAATTATTGCAGATCCACAAAACAAGTCACTGGATGATCGGGAATAAGGGAAGCAATGAGCTGTGCTACACAGGGTCTGTGGAACTCCCTTTGATTGCCTCTGCACAGACTTTCTTCCAGCATAGTGGAATCATGTTCTTTGCATTGATTTTCAGCCCTTGCGAACCCATACAAAATTTGTCTCTACACTAGCTGCATACACGACATGTGCATCTTTGTTTATTTTCACATCTGCAGATTTCAGAGAATATTTTGTTATCTGTGTTCAGTATATCATTTTCAAATGGCTGTGTCTTTAGTAAAGCAGATTTTTGCCTCCAAATTAAGTGAAGGTACTTATCTGTACTGCCTTAAATTGAAGACAATATTCATGCCAATTTCAAGCCCAAATCATATTTGCTGTAATCCTGGTAAAGAAAATATTGTTGGGGTATTTGTTTTGTTTTACAGAAAGGGAACAGTAATTCCCCACTGCCCATTAAACCAAAACTTCTGAAGAGATTTTGTTTACCTGGAAGCAGAGCCCAAGTGTGAAAGGTTTCAGTCTAAAAGGTGAAAGTTGAAAGTTAACAAGGAAGCTTGGTCTTTAAAGATCTGGTTTCAATTTTGAGCTCTGTCATAGATGGGGCCTCAATCTCCTATGCAATACAAATTAATAATTAAGTTTCAGACGGTTACGTGCATGTGAAAAGAGAAGGTTAAAATGTCCTCCATCAATGTCTATAGCAGTGACTACTAGCATGATCTTACAGAAGAGTAATGAAAAGCAGTGGTTTTCTTACTGAACTGCAGAAGTGATTAGTTTAAGCTTTAAGTAAACGTTCAGTTTATTTCTTAATTCACCTGATTGCATGCTCCTTGGAAATTATGGTGACAGAAAAGTGCTGCAAAATGCTCTTAATCAAAGTTAAAATTATTTGAGCAATAGAAAACAAACTTTTTCAGTACATGTGTTAGTGTCTGTTTATTAGTCACTTGTGCAACCACTCAGTGTTTTAGATAAGAAGAAAGAATAAATAAATCTATATTTTCCATTCCTGATGCATTGGCATTATGTTTAGCTGCCTAACACCAATGGTCCACATATCCAACATTAACATGTATAGTAACTATGGCATAAATCATTACCACAGTGATCAAAACCAAAAATACTGGAGAAAGTCATATTTCTCATGAAAAGAAAGAAAAAAAACCCTCGTATTTCTCATTGAAATAATCCTCCTTTTCTCAAAAGGGGAACTGACTTTTAGAGGTCATCATGAGTCTAATGATTAAATCAATATGGACGTGTCAGAGACTTAATAGAACAGACAGTGAAACATTATGCACATTTTGAAAAGCATCTCCAGCTATCCCCAGCATTCCAGTGCACATATAAAACCTAGGTATAATAAACTCAGTCAAGGAATGGTTAATATTGTGAATAATGGATGAAGAGGGTCTGGAATGTATCTTAGGTAATCAAAGCCGAATAGATGGACTATAGCAAAAATGTCAGTAAGATTATAGTTCAAATACACTATGCAATATCATAATACAACTATTCAGTATCTTTGGGTGCATTGTCAAAAATTCTTTGGTGAAGGCTGGCTCAAAAATTCATTCCAGAATTAACTTGTGGCTGACAATTATTTATTTCTACGGAATTCATAAAGTGAATGAATCTTCTGATTATATGCTAGTTTACTCAACTCCATTAACTAAACGTTTTCAGTAAATTCAACATGGGACTAGATGACCTCTTGAGGTCCCTTCCAGCCTCACATTTCTATGACTCTATGGGAGTATTGTGTTTGTTCTGCTTCTTGAAGTCAACTTTACTATAATTTCGCTAATGTCCATTCGACTTATTAGCAGCTATGAAAAAGAAAAGGTAGAAATGTTTAGGGGAAAATAGCATCAGCTTGTTTTAAGATGTGTTGTAAATACAGCTCGAATGTTGAGGACTGTACAAAATTCATTATATTATCTTCCTTCTGTAAGTAATTAAAGCAATGTAATCAACCTGTCTTAGTTCTATCATACCAAGTGACTATGTTACACCAAATGAAGATGGTGGGCAGGCCTTGGTCAGACACAGACTAAAAATCAATTATACAACTGTCCTGGTCTGTTGTTTGTACTCATGGAACTCTAATTAGATAATATATAACATTTAAGACTCATTATACCTGATTCTTGAAAGTAGTTTCTTCAGTTCCTGTTGATTCAGGGCCTAGTGCTGCAATATTTACTAAGACATATCTGTTATTAATTTCATAGAACATTTTGCTTGATGAAGGACTTTAGGGCTACAGTCTTAGTCAGCAGGGTCTACACTAAGGAGTTCAGAAAATAGCAAATAAAGAATATTCTGAGGGGGCATCTATCCACTGCATAAATGGTTGAACTTTTGAAAGTAAAACTGAGATAGACCCAAGACATTTGTGATTGCAGATTTCATATTGTGAATAATGGATGAAGAGGGTCTGGAATGTATTTTAGGTAATCAAAGTTGAATAGATGCACTATAGGAAGTTAAATCCTGCCTGTGTTTGCTGGAGTTGTTAATTGCAGCATTCCAATATATCCTTTGATTGCTATAAGCAAATATTATGGAATTTAATGTTCTTTTCCATAATATATAGCTTACTGCATATGGCTATACTTTTTTCCAATGCTGTAATCTGTCTTTACATCCTCTTTCTGTACATGTTCATATTGAATAAGTGAATAGGAAAGCCTACAATATATGAATCTGTCCAATCCATTGTGCACTGTGTTTGTTTTATCTGATGCTGGCTGGTCTGCTGTGGACTAAGACTAAATTGTTGTCATACTGGAAATCTTTTTTACAATTCTTAGTTATTAGGATATGATTTTAAGCTTATATTGGAAATAATATTTCAGTCTCTTTTCCCCCACCCTTTACAGTTCAGGCATAAACCTTTTCCCCGCAGTTTTGCAAGGGCTCTATCAACTTTTGCATTTAAAATGTTCGCTTTCATTAATTGAACATAAAAAAACCAAATGTACTTCAGTGTTTGATTTGTCTTTCATCAATAGTGAAAGTACAAAATGGTTGAAGCAGCCATTATTGTGCTCATAGCAAGAGTGGTCATTTTGACATCCAGAGTTCTTGATTCAAATTTCAAAGATATATTATAAAAAAAATAAGATGTTCACAGATTTAAAAAAGAATAATTCTGTAGAAAAAAAATACATTTCTTTTTTAATTAAGCAATAATGATCCAAGGACCAGATAATTCCTTGGGGATTAATAACTGGCTTGTGGAAGTTGTTTGCCTGAGACACATACTACCCTGTGCCATAGCATCCACTGCTAATTTAAATTGAATATTAATGAGAAACAAGCTTATAGATTTTTTTTATTCTGGGTGATGCACTTACAATCAGTATGTAGAGGGGATTTACAGAATTAATACCCTGAAAAGTAGCCAGTGAAATTGATTGAAACCAGCTCTTAATATTTCACACAACTTCTAGTATTAAAGGAGAAATGTCCTTAAGGTATGCCAAATGATATTAAAACATACAAGATTTCATTCTAATGTCAAAGTATGACATGCAAATGACTTCCAAGTGCTTTGAAAATGAAGAGGAATTGAGGTGCTTGCTGGAGCATTAGCAAATATACTATCATCCAGTCCACTTTTTTAGAAAAAAAATACCATATCTACTGAAAAAAAGTGTGATGTTGAGTAATAAAATTTTAAAATAATGACAGTAAGTGGTCACTAGAAGTTTGACTAATAGTTATTCATCCTGAAGTATAAAGTGGAAGTACCATTTAGTTAATACTGGTAATATCCCTGCCACTCAACAACACCTTTGGGATGTAAGCAAAACAAGGTCAGTACATTTGTAATGTACAATGGAGTCAGAACACTTCAAAGAAATGTGAAGCATAATAGGCCTATGTTCTCTAATGGGGAGAATAATAGCTTTAAGTGCAAATAAAGTAAAGTGAGAGGATTGGTTTATTATCTCAATCTAAACCCACTAACACTAACATGATAGACTTTATACTTTTTAGATTAATTTTTTTTTCCACCCTTCTATGTCAGCCACTCAGTGATGCTGTGAATTCTGTGTACCTCTGGGTTTTTTCCTTGCATGTGTACTTAACTTTAAAAAAAAAAAATATCACCAAAATGACCCCCACCTCTTCTTCCATTAAAAATATAGCTTTATTAGGAGAAATTGGAGATATTACAATATGCAGATATCGTAAAATTATTTTACACAAATATACATATGTATAAACATGAGCTAGACTGTACACAATTATTTGAGTATTTTGATTGCATCATGTAATCCACAAGACTGAGGCTCAGAGGATCATTGTGATTCTCCGCAAGCTAATGTGTCACCTTTTTCTGTGAAAAAACATTCCACTGAAAAAAGAATGAAAGTTTTAAGAAACACAAAACAGATGCTGAACTATGCAATTCATTTTGTAAGCCTGCTCATACCTCAGACATAAAAAGATATTCTCCAGAATGAATGCTTGTAACGATGAAAGTAAAACAAGAACAAAATAATAAACTTGCCAGTCTACTAACTATTATTCTTCTGCATCTACCCTTAGATGTAAATGAATGGTAAACTACTCTAACAAGTTTAAATGCTTTCTCAGTAGCTAGTAGCTAGTATATTATGAAATTCTAACCAGGCCAATCTAAATGTATTCAAATATAACTGTTGGCTGAAGTGACTAGTCTGGAATGTAGGTCTTTTAAAAACTGACAAAACTCTGAATTCAACTGTCCAGTCTTAACTTACACTATTTCTCACCATTTTAATGCAGCAAACTGTAGTACAACTTCCTTCGCAAACGGATTTGGGGTAGAAACCTAATTCAGAATTTTATAAAAGACAGGAAATATAGAGACATACATTTCATTAACCTTAACCACCTTGTTCTTGATTTAACCTTTGATCTCTTCATTTGAAATCAGTCATGTTCACTAGGAAATGGATATGTTGCATAGCTTCTCTGGTTTTTTTTTTTTCATTTTTCTTTTCATAGCATTCCATTTCTTTGTTGTGAATTAAATCAAGCCAGATTTCCATGGAAATTTCACCAGTAGCACTGCCAGGACATAATAGATCAACCACATTCAAAAACGCATTCCATTGTTTTTGTAAGCTTAATGCCTCTTTATAGATGTTGCTATGTTTTGAACAAAGTCTCCCAAAGTTCTCAGATATCATGGTGATGGATGTAATGGAAGAACCAGAAACTTTAAGCAATGAAAATTTCAACATACTCATCAGTTATGTAAATCAGATACCACAAAAATTGCTCCATGGGTCAAGAAGTCATTTTATTTGTCTCTTTTCTGTAAACCTGCATAGTATATAAAGTGATGTAATTCTAGGGACTCGTTGGAAGAGTCCAGTGCTGCTAGCAGCTACCCAGATTGGTTGGGTATGTGTAGCCCTTCTGCCAGTCTTCTGCTGTGTATATTTTTGATGAATATTCTTTGATGCATTCCAATTGAGCCAGTTATCTGACAGCTTGCATTATTATTAATTATTAAAATTAAAACACACCACTCTGTGTGACTGACCTGTTTTCATTACTTACTCTACCAATTCTTGTGTCACCTGAAAACTTATAGACCTATCCTCTCCATCCCTGAACAACTTCATCACCGATGATTTTTTTAACAGATCATTACTAAAGATATTGAATCTCACTAAGCCAAGTTCAGATAGCTGTAGGATACTGTCTGTTACAGCTTTCCCCCTACTCCATTTTGTTTCTTACAGCTGTCCCCTTACTCCATTTTGTTTTTGTTCTCCTGTGGCCGCCCCTCCCTGGCTGTTAAATTGTTTACCAGGGCCACTGCCCTTCTCAAAGGGAGGGCCCCTTAAGTTGTTTACCAAGAGCCATTGCCCTTCTCAAAGGGATGGCCACTTGTGCTTAAGTGGGATAACTGCCCTGTTCAAAGGGTTGGTCCTGTTATCACCTTGTTAAACCTGGGCTCGGTGTAGGGTAGACAATGTCCAAGCTGTAAGATCTATGTGTTTTGAAGATCCTGGGCATGAGTCATAGGCCTCATGTGCTTTTGAGTCATGAGGTGGAACTCACACCTATGGTCCAGAACTCTGCCCAGGCATGTCTCTATGCTAACCTACATTTTTTTTTCTGAAACTCCTCCCCTGTGACAGAAGGAGCCTATCAGAATTACTGGCAGGGAAACTGCCTGAGTTTGCCTTTAAGAACAGGCATTTTTGAAACAAGCGTCAGAAAGGTTCCTGCACTGCTACCTGGTCTGATCAGCCAGGGGTTCTGGGGGGTCCTTTCTCCGCTCTAGTTTTATTTTTGAGCGTACCCCCGTTTTTAACACCCCCCGCTCTCGTTTTATTTTTGAGCGTACCCCCGTTTTTAAACCCCCCCCGCTCTCGTTTTATTTTTGAGCGTACCCCCGTTTTTAACCCCCCCACCCCACGAAGAACGAATTGCTGCCTGAGAGACCTCTTGATTACCAGGACCATACCGAGCCCTCCTGGCTTCTTCTGATGTTGATTTCTGCTTCTGCTTTTCTGCTGCCTGGGGACTGGTGAGAACCTCTCTTCTGTGAAACTTTCTATACTTAATTACTGTAGCTGCTGGCTCTGTTTCCCCAACACACAGACTCAAACTAAAACCTCTCTTAAACTCCTTGGTCTGTGTCTTAAAACCTCTCTTAAACTCCTTGATCTGTGTCTTAAAACCTCTCTTAAACTCCTTGGTCTGTGTCTTAAAACCTCTCTTAAACTCCTTGATCTGTGTCTTAAAACCTCTCTTAAACTCCTTGGTCTGTGTCTTAAAAACCTCTCTTAGACTCAAACTAAACCTTGGTCTGTATCTGTAATCTGTTTCTTGCTTTGCAGCACCTTTGCTGCTAGAAATAAGCCTGTGCCTTCCTGGACTGTATCCTGGGCACACACCACTCTGCCCTCTGAATCTACCCCTAGTATAAGGTGCACCCATTAGGTTAGATTTTGTCTTTTAGTCTAGATAAGTTGTAATTTCATTTTGCATAGCTGTAGTTAAGTTAGGTTTAGGAAATTGTTTGCATTGTACCCTGTAAGTTAGCCTTAAAGAATTATTGCGTTGTGTTTTGATATTTGCTAATTTGTGTAGTTTTGGTTAAGTTAAATCATAGATAAGATTTTGCTGTGTTTGTATAATTGTCTCTCTGCTGTTTCAACTTGCAGCCTGTCTGCTCTGTGTCTCCCTGAGTTTAAATCTCCCTCCACCACGTGCTCCTCTTCCCCCATCCCCCAACCTTTACTTCTCTGCTGTTTCAACTTGCAGCCTGTCTGCTCTGTGTCTCCCTGAGTTTAAAAATCTCCCTCCTCCACGTGCTCCTCTTCCCCCATCCCCCAACCTTTACTTCTCTGCTGTTTCTACTTACAGCCTGTCTTCTCTTTCTCTTTCTAGCATAAAACCCCATTGGTTACCCCCTTTCCTCTCTAATACACCTCACATTTTACATTTACATTTTTACCTAAAATTGTTGGTTATTTAACACACTTTATCCATGCTGTTAGTTGATTATATGCTGCTGTGACACGCTCTTTACATAGGAATTGTTAGCTACCTGTTACATTTATACTTCAGTGTTAATTGGTTGCCTACTGTATTATACCCCACTGTATTGTACCCCACTATTGAAACCCCCTATCCCATTTACTAAAAGAAACCCCTCCCCAATTGTCTACTTTAACAAACCCCATGCCCCTCACTATTGAATTTTCCTTGTTTTTGCATTTTGTTAATAAAGTTTATTTTGCACCCCACCTGTGTGGTAATTGCTCCCCAAGATCCCATATACCTGCTGGCAGGGACAGATACTATTAAAAAGCTTCATTTTGATGACTTATTTAAGGGGTACCATTAGTTTGAGATATATCAAGTTGCCAGTTTTAAATCAATTTAATATTAACTTCATGAATTTTGTATATATATTTTTTTGCCCCAGATTCTATTGTACTTAGTAAAATGACTTAGAGACATCTGAAGGTAAGAATTTCAAAAGTACTTAGGTCTCATTTTCAAAAGACATATAGGATCTTAAGTAATGTTGATTTTCAATGAGGCTTAGGGTAATATTTTCAAAAGCATCTATGTGACTTAAAAGCTCAAATCCCATTTTCAAAAGTGAGTTGGGAAGTCTAAGTGCCTAAGTCACTTTTGAAAAATAGACAAACTCATAAGTGATTTATGAGTTTTCGAAAATGTTACTCTAAATATAGTATGTCACCCACTACTTTTGTCAACCGAACTTGTCATCTCAGATATACACATTGAGCTTGACAAGTCCTGTTTTCCATAAAACCACACTGATTGGTATTATGGGACTGTCTTCACTATTGGGGTAATTCAACCTAAATTATGCTACTCTAGCTATGTGAATAATGTCACTGTAGTCAATGTAGCTTAGGTCAACTTACCCCAGTGTCTTCATCATGCTACATTGATGGAAGACATTCTCTCTGGTTGATTTACCTTACTTTTCTTGGAGAGCTGGAGTGCTGGGATCGACCAGAGAGAGTTCTGGCATCAATTTAGTGGATCTTCACTAGACCCACTAAATCAACCCCTGCTGCAGTGTTGATCTCCCCATAGTGAAGACTAGCTCATAGAAATGAATATGCCAATACCTGGCTTAAGCCTCTGAATAGGGTCACTGTTTCTAGAAATGAACTGGTTGTTCCCACATGCTTGAGGAGACTCAGACAAAGCTGAATGCTCCTGGTATTTAACATAAAAGTTGTTTTCTGGAAAAAAAAACCCCACCAACTTTGAGTGCTTGTTAAACATCAAAAAATGTCATGTTATATTGAACCAAAGTTTGAGCAATTACTTCCTTGCAAAAGATTAGAATCAACATGAGCAATTATTTTACATTTTTTTAAATCTTGAGGCTGTAGGAGAAAGCATCTAAAGGGCTGGCTCTCAAATTTCTCCACAGAGATGCAGAATAGTTGAAGATATTTTACATAGGATGAAAGAGGAGACAAAGACAATTTACCATAGCGTATGATTAAATTTAAGAGGCATGGTAACTCCTAAAGCCCATTTTGAGACTTTGGCATTTTTATTCATAATCAAGAGCATTACAAAAAAATAGATGAGTGAGTTAGAGCACAAATGTGAGACTTTGGGTAACCAGAACCTTAATAAAAGAGAGACTCAATTTGGCATCCAAAGTGAATCTGTGAGGTGCAGACTGATGCAGGAAACATGTTTTACCCTTCAAGTCATTGACATTTCTAAGGTAGTGAAATTAATGAAATGTACAAGTGTGCTTTAAGTGACATAGTACAAAATGAGCAGCTGGCTAATGTGGCATAATTTCAAAGGGAAAACGAAGAAAAGTAAAATATCAAAATAGGGATAAAATCTTTTCTGAAAGACAAAAAGTCCTATGCACTAGCTAACATAGAGAATAAAATCCAATCAATTGCCCAACATTTGGTCAAATAAATTATGAATACAATGGATTTTTCCCAAACACAAGTTGCACAGTTAAAGTCAAGTTTGATTTTAATACAGCAAAGCAGTGATATAGATTTTCACATTTAACTAAAAAAAATCTCAGAAAAAAAATCTCTAATGTATAGTAAGAGATTTCCAATTCTAATTGATCAACACAAATTCACTCCAGGAAGTTTCTTCTCTAACCGCAGCAGTACACACATTTCCTGTGTGCTTGCAGCTAAATTCTTCAGTCAATAACTGAGGTCCTAATGTCTGGGAGATCAAAAACAGCAGATGTATATATGATGACGAACAAAGATTTAAACTGTAGAAGAGAAACATGGGTAGACAACATTTAATTTGCATAACCTTTAGATAGGTTTGGCTGAATTTTATATTTTTAATAATTTGTATATACAATATTGATGTTTATTTTTAAGCATATTTTTATTTATCAGTTTTCACAGCTGCAGGAAACTATGTGGGTCAGACAGATGTAGAAGGTCAGACAATTATTGAATGACAGTAGACGTTGAGATTCAAAAAGTTAACGCTTTATAGTTAGTAAATACAAAGTAAATACCCATAAATTAAACACTAATAAGTTCTCAGGCAGTATTTTAGTTGTTTTATTTTGTATATCTGTAAATTTCAATCATCATGAATGGCAATATTTTTTCATTGGTTTGTGTACACACCAAAGTTGAGGTTTACTGTCATTTACCCAGAAAGATCTAATCCTTCCAAGCCTAGTTTTAGAGTAACTATACCAGTTATTATTGGAAAGTCTGCCAATTAGATCACTGAAGTGTTTTGTTCAAAGCAAATGTTAAACAAATAGAGTCTGCACCAAAAAACTAACCTAGTCTGTTCCAGATGTCCCTCCCTCTGTTCAAATGTGAAAGATGAGAGAGAGAGAAAAAGATGCTAGAATGCTGGTTCAACCAGGAGTGAATTTAAACCAGGGCAATAACTTCTTGTGCATCATCTGGGTAAAGTATGCACTGACTGCCTGAATATTTCTAAAACTGAGCCAAGTGTATGAAAATGCCTACTTGAAATCGGAGAGAGAAGATGGCTGAGGTAATATCTTTTATTGAACCCAATGTCTGTGGGTGAAAGAGACAAACTTTCAAACTATACAGATCTCCTCTTCAGCCCGGAAAAAGAAGAGCTTTGAGTAGTTTGAAAGCTTGTCCCTTTCACCAACATAAGTTGCTCCAATGAAAGTAATTGCCCTCACCCACCCTGCCTTTGATATCCTGGGACCAACATGCCTAAAACACCATTGCAAACAGCTTTCTGAAATCTATTTTATTGATGTCAAAAGCATTATTGATTTAATTAAATGCATAGAAATATGTATTACAAATAGACAAAAACCTAAAATGCTAGGGACTCTAGTACTGGCAGTTCTATTCACATTTGCAGATAAAATACATATTTAGCAGATTCACATCATCACAGCTGTTATGCTATCGTGGCATCCTGCAATCTTGTTTCCTCAGCAGCACTGCTATGGAAAGTTTTCCACAGAAAAAAAACACATCAGAACTTGGAAGAGGTTTGCATCTGCAGCCACTCATGAGGATCATCTCTGAAGACCTAAACAATGTCTTTGAACTCTTTCCCTGAGCAACCTATGTCACCTGTGGGTTGACATTGTTAAGGATTCACTGAGGTGGTTTCCAGTTTCTCAAATTGCACTAGCCTTGCACTAGTCATTGTTTAAGTACATATGTGGGCTCAGACACAAATACTGTGCTATGTGAACACATCAAAGAGTAAAACAAAAAGTCACACCATCTGTGGCAACAAACAGATGGTTTTACATGCTGGAAACTGTCAACACATTACATAGTAGGTGGAGACCATTTTCTGAGTTTATTAAGTGAGGATGCCCCAGGAAAGATTGTGAAGACCTCTGTTCTCAATAGGGTTGATCCAATGCCAGCTGAAGTTAATGTGAGTCCTTCCATTGTCTTCAGTAGGTATTGGATGAGGGGTGTTTAGAGAAAAAGTTAAAGAAACCATCTATTTTAAAAGATCAGAATATAGTAGACTTAACTCCAATATTATCATTGTATTATATAAATCAAATATATCTGGGTTTATAAATGGCCAGAACCAAAAAATATATTTGTACTCCCACACCCAGATTCTGTGTTTCTCCATTCTTGTGCTAGGACCTAGGTCCAAGAACAGGCGGAAGGCGAAAGGTGGCCTTAGCCCCAGAGCTACTCTATGGGACTGTATTCACTGTTGTGTTAGTTTAGAGTGTTGCCCCTAAATTGACCCTCAGATATACATACAAATCCCTAGATTGAGTTAAATAGTGTTTTCAACTTGAGCTAGCTGGCCTTTGAGCAGGTATGGGTTGAAGTTCAGGTGCTACTGATGCTCAACCTAGCATTGCTAATATGATCCTGTAATCCTAATATGCAAGTGTTGTTGCAAATGTCTTTGTTAAAACTATGAGCCCAGTGTGAACCTATTTCCAGAAACCTGAGCAGACAAACTCAGCATTGTGCTTGCATAGTTGTTAAAAAGTGCAGTGCTGTCTCTCCTACAAAATGTTTCTACTGACCATTTCTTTAGTTTTATAGAGTGCTAAATTTTACTGCAATCTGTGATAGAGGAAGGTCAGGGAGCTGTGGCAGAGTGCTTGAGGGGAGATATATCAGCTCCAGGTTCATTAGGGCGTGGCTCCCTGTAGACTAGGGAAGCAGGCAGCAGGTTAATTAGGAGCACCTGCTGTCAATTAAGGCCTTAATAAAAACCCCTGCCTCAGGCAGACAGGTGTGGGTGTTTGGAGACGTTGGAGCAGAGAGCAGTTTGGAGGTGTTGGAGCAGAGAGAGTTTAGAGAAGTGCTGCGGTGAGCTAAGAAAGACCCAGACCCTAAGTAAAGGAACACCTGGCTTGTATAGAGAAGGGGCAGGAAGCCCCCCACAAGCTGAAGAGTAGGAGAGGGAAGTAGTTATGGGGAAGGAGTAGCTAATCCCAGTGGTGTACTGATATCCTCAGGGCCCCTGGGCTGGGACCTGGGGTAGAGGGTGGACCCGGGTCCCTCCCTCTCCCTTTCTCCCCTCTAGGATACTAGTGGGACAGTTAATACCCTGTTCAGAGGCAAGAAAAAGGCTCCCTGAATTCCCCCACAAGAGGAGAAAGCGCAGGACCCATCAATATCATGGGAGTAATTTGCCACAAATCATAGGAGGGGAGAAGTAAGGCAACCCAATATTTATGGGTATTGATTCGGTTATTCAGTGAATGGGGAGCTTTCTTGTAGAGGGAAAGAAACTGGACAAGGGGGGGATTTTTGTTTGGAATTAGTTAGTGTTGTAAGAATAGGCAAAGCACAGGCTGTGGTAATGCAAACTTTCTCAAATGGTTTTGTCAGTGTAGTCTCTCGAAGTCATAGCTGAGACACTTCTACGGGAGCATGGGTAGTCCACTCTCCATATCCAGCCCTTGGCCTCTTGTGATTCTGTCAACAATGGTGATGTTATAGCCCCCACTCTGCCGGCCCAGATTTCCTTCTAGTGGCAAGCCACAGGACAAAAGGCACACCTGCCTAGTTTCTCTCCTTTATGGTCCCAGAAGAAGTTCAAACAGCCTTTCTGAACACAAATAGCCTTATGGGATTAATTTATCACAGAAAAAAGCCCTATACACATAAACCATAACCTATGTCCAATAACCACAGTAAAGGCAGTACACAAAGTAGTGCCCAAGCATCTCTTACCATGCCTCAGCTCCCCGCTACAGCTCCAGTGTTGCTCACCATTACTCAGTTCTCCAGTATGCATTCGGTGTCCCTCACAGTGCTTTATTCCTAGCCTTCAGCATCACCTTTCCAAATTCAAGAGCTAGTGGTAATCTCCCTCTATTGCTTTCTCCCACCCTCTCTGACACAGGAGGGTGAGCAGGCTAGCACAACCACTCATGCCCTGCAAATTCCTTCCACCTTCCAGGAAGAGCCTGCAGAGAGCATTCTGATTTGTACAGCTTACCCCCGAAACCTCCTCCAGTCTCCAGACTCACAGGCAGCAATCTCCTGCCCCCCTTCCTGGCTAACTTTCACTCTCTGCTCCCCATCTGTTTGCTCCCTCTCAGGGCTGGTCTACACTATACAGCTCGGTCGACATAAGGCAGCTTACATTGACCTAATAATGTCAGCCTTCCTCCTACCCCTGTAAATGACCTACTACATTGAAATCATGACTCCATCTCCATGAGAGGCATAAGGGTTATGTTGGTGTAGGTAGGGTAATTATTAAATTGATAAGAAAATACCCGCTCCCCTGAGAGCTGGGTGGCTGGAATCTGATCCCAGTTGGGAACTCGGATGATAAGCCCACAACTGCTTTGGACCCTGATCCCAGCTGGGACAAGAAGCCCAAGGGACCTGCACCTAAGAGCCAATCAGCCTTGTCAATTTCACAGCTCAATGAGCTGTGAAATTGACTAGGCTGCTGGGCTCCCTGAGGAAAGTGGTTGGGAGCAGGGACTGAGAAGCCATGGGAGGCTTCTCCCCCTGCTTCCGGCAGGGAATGGGGGTGAGTAGCCCCAGGTGGCATCTCCCCCTGCTCTTGGCAGTGAATGGGGATGTGAGAAGCCCCAGACAGCTTCCCGCCACAACCAGTGGGGAACAGAGATCAGGGAGCAGGCTTTCCTGAGACCGGGGTGTATGGGACAATCCAGCTCCTGGCAGGAAGCTGCCAGCAGAGCTGAGAGCCCAAGTTCTCAGCTCCCCACACTGCCCCACTTGGGTCACTGGAATCGCTCCTGGTGAGGATGCACACCACCGACCCAAGGACATGCACCACCACAGTAATTACTCCCGTGGCTGTAAGTTGACCTAATACAGGGCAACTTAGGTTTGTAATGTACACATAGCCTCTGATTCCGTCTGATCCTTTATAGCCACAGGTGCTGCTCTGCACTCTTAATTGGCCAAACTAGAAGCACCTGTTCTGGCTCAGGGGTGCTAGACCTGCTTCATTTACAGAGGCCATCATCCTCTAACATAATGCTTATAATTTAGCGTGGTGCTGGTTTTTGTGATGTATAGTCATCCAGTTACCAGTGGAGAGACCTACCAACTCACTTTATATATACTCCGTGAATTTAAAAACTATGAGATTAGCTTGGAATCATAATACTTGAAAAATAATACATTTTGTGTTCCTTTTATTTGCCTTGTGGTGTTTGAGTCTTTAGGATTAACATTGTCAAGCTTTTCTCCACACCCATGAAAACTAAAAACTGACTTTCAAAACAAAATAAAAAACAAGCCCTGAGACACTCATGTAATCACCTTATCCCAGAAACTGAGTCTTTAAGATAAACAACAAAACATCAAGATATTGGTAACAGTGCAAGACGTCAGTGACAATCGATGAGAGGGTGAACTTCCAATCACACTAAATTAGAATGGATTTAAACTAGCCATCTAGAGGTACCCATTTTATCAGACATCCAGCTAGTCCCCATTTTTCTCATTTTACGAAGCACATAAATGACTTTGTACAGTACCGAGATATATTTATTGTTGCAATTTTGTAGAATGAGAAAAACGGATTCTTTATTCACTCTTAAATCATGCTACAAAAATCAGACTTTCCCAAGTTTGAAATTATTTATGTTCAATATCATTTAGAGAACAAAGCTGTAACCACAGTATTTGATCAGCTGGTTAAAATATGCTGTGCTATTAACACTAAATATTACTATCAAGACAAAAATCTTTGTTAAATGAACGCTAAAGTTGCATTAATGCCGTTACTGAAATATGACAAATAGACTTTACAAGTGTGTCAGCTTTTATCTATAGAATGTACAATTTATACACCAGAAAAGTATTATTAGAGTCAGATCACTGAGAGGCTAATGGAAAAAGCCATCTGCACAGACGGGGTTTTTCATTTTAAAGGAGATCACAAAGATGACAACCACGGAAGGAGCTTTGTATGTATCAAGAGTTATTGCAGACATGTTCAATCATGCTCTGTGATACAGAAAAATGTACTCATTTTTATATGAAATAGTTTAAATTCTATGACTTGTGTTTAACTCTCATTTTAAAAGGTACTAAAGCAGAGCCAATCATTATGCATAACATAAAATGGCGGTTCATGAAGAGAATTTGATGAAATAGTAACAAAAAGGCCCTTTACTAAAAAGAACTTTGTAAAAGAAATAGTTGAACAAGAAAACAGATAAAATTGTCAAAGCTAAATTACAAAATCAATGAACTTGGAATTCGTACACAAAGATATTTAGGAAAATAATGTCCTCTACTAAGGCCATGTCTACACTACATAATTATGTCAAAATAAGTTACATCAGTATACAGATTTGAGGACTTCAATAGTTCAGATATAGGTGAGGTATATTGTTGGAATATTGGGTAAACCTCTGTGGCCTGCATTGCAGGAGGTCAGACTAGATGATCATAATGGTCCCTTCTGACCTTAAAGTCTATGGGCTGGTCTTCACTATCGGGGAGGGATCAACGGCAGATATGCAACTTTAGCTATGTGAATCACATAGCTGAAGATTGCGTATCTGCAGCCAACTTACCTGCCATCCTCACGGCAGTGGCAGTCAGCGACGCACTCCACTGTTGACTCCAGCTTGCGCCTCCCAGCAAATTGGAGTTCTGGAGTCGACGGGGGCACCATGAGTGATCGATTTCTCGCGTCTTCACCAGATGTGAGAAATCGATCGCTAACAGATCAATCACCACCCGCTGATCTGGCGGGTAGTGAAGACCAGCCCTATAAGTCTACAGCTGCCGCAGTTATTACATTGCTTGTGCCTATGCATGCTTTGCTCCTTGTGTTAGCAGGGTGTGTCCTCACTAGGAGCACTTGTATTGATGCAGTGCACCATCTAGAATAGTGTGTTTGGGGAAGTTTTTGCAATGCATAATGGGGCTGAAATGAATCTCAGGTGTGACAGAGCCTGGGGTCAATGTCCCATAATGCAGTGTTCCCCATTCCCATAATTCCATCTGCAGCACAATTTTTCATGCCTTCTTTCTAAAATCTATATAAACCCTTGTGGTCCCCTTTCCTGTCCACTGTCTCTGACAGAAGCAAGGAAACTGCACAGCTCTGCATTTTGTCATGAGCGTTGCAACCATAGGGTGCATGATCTTGCAGTATTTGTATAACTGCAATAGGAGCTGCAGGGAATAGGATGAGTCCTTGGAAAATGGATTACTGTGGGACACACAAAGAAACCATTTGAAAAGTTGTTGGTGACATTAGTCCTGAGTCCAAGAAACAAGCACTGAATGGTGAGATTGTATGGTCATGCAGGTTCAGGATGAATAGCAATGGCTGCAGAACTTTCAGATGAACAAGGCCACATTTCTGGATCTCTGCCCCGAACTTTCCCCGACCCTCCAGGTCAGGGAGAACAAGGTGGGAGCCTCAGTGATAGGTGAGCAGCAAGTTGTGATTGCACTGTGGAAACTTGCAATGTCAGTTGGGAATCAATTTGGAGTCAAGAAATCAACCGCGGAGGGCCATTAATAGCCTTCTACCACACAGGATTGTGACTCTGGGCAATGTGTGGGAAATAGCGGATGGCTTTGCAGCAATGGACTTCCTGAACTGTGATGGGGTTAGAGATGGCACACACATCCCTATTTTATCACCAGACCACCTTGCCTCAGAGATCATCAATAGAAAGGGCTACTTTTCAATGATAATGTACTGATAGATCAAAAGGAATGCTTTACCAACATCACTGTGGACTGGTCAGGGAATGTGCATGACAGGTGCATCTTTAAGAACACAGGACTGTTTCTGAATCAGCAGATTACAACTGGGAATATAGAAATGTCAGTAGCAATCCTTGGAGACCCAGCCTACCCCTTGCTCTCATGGCTCATGAAGCAATACACTGACCACCTCGATAGCATCCAGGAGTCCTTCAACTACAGGCTCAGCAGGTTGAAAGACACTTGAATATGTCTTTAATCATTTGAAAGGTCGCTGTCATTGTTTGCTTACAAGATTGTACCTCAGTGAGAAAAAGATCCCAATATTAGAACTAGCTGCTGTGTCCTGCATAATATCTGTGAAAAAAGGGGAAATATTTTGAAGAGGTGGAGGGACTGTCTGCTGAATTTGAACAGGCAGATACAAAGGCTATTAGAAGAATTCAATGCAGAGCTATCTGGCTCAGGGAGGCTCTGAAAGAACATTTTTAATAGTGAGCCTGAGAAGTGTGTATTGCTATAGTGTGCCCTACCCAGCCTTGCTCTTTTGCAGTCCAGTATGAACCTTGTAGTGATGGCTGTGTTTGTAGGAATTCAGCATTGTCAACACATCTATTAATATTGACTGTGAGTGATGTTATGGATTCTGTATGGATTCGAAGTAAAGTCGTAGGAGATTAGAAGCTGTCAGACCTGCTGAGCACCAGTCGTGAACTAATAAAATTGAACTTTGGTTAAAAATATTCTGTAACATTAATGAGGTAATTAAATAATCATTTACAACTTAATTAAGGGAAAAGAACTTATGGAGGGGAAAGAACACTCAATTTCAGATACACATACACTGACCTATGAACATCCTGGTTGGTGTATGTGAAATTGATTATTTTCAATATCCTCCTGAGTGGAGTGGTAAGGATAGTGCACTGACCCCAGATGTCACATGGAATGTTGAGGGGGAGGAGTATAGGAAGATCCCAATATCGACTTCTCTATGGGCTGCAGAAGGAGGCGAGCATGGGATTGTTAAACCTGCAAGTCTACCAAAGTCTGCAGCAGCTCAATTTGCTGCCAGACAAGCACAAGACTCTCCTGCTGAATGTCCCTCTCCTTTTCCGGCAACTTTCTTCTCTCCATTCTTTCCTTCTGCATGCTGTCTACAAGGGTGATCCTCCAGGCCCTGTCTCATTCTGTGATACAGCATTGGCCAGCAGGATTTCCTGGAACATGTGATCCTGAGTCCTTTCTTTTTCCTCCTTATCTGGCTCAGACATTCTGTGGGTGTGGGGCGATGACCCCAAAGGCCACAATGGCAGCAGCTGCAGATACAACACACAGAGGTACCATTGTCAGAGTATTCACGATGGAAATCAAAACTTCAATACCGAACTCACTGCCCTTTCTCCTCAAAACTTGCAAGAATCATATTCTCACTTCTGCTAGGGGTTGACAGAGCACAGGGATAGTCACAGCACCAACCATGGTGACTGTGGCCATCAGAAAGGGGTTGGGGAAATGAGGAGGAAATAGCTCACTGGCATGATTCTAGTTGTATAGGGCAATGGAACTGAATATTTGCACCATATTCCATAGGCAGTGGTGACTTTACCTGATCTCTCACTCCTAAAGGTAACAGAAGCAGAGAGAACACAGTTTCTGCTGGTGTTCTAATGCTGCCCAGACCTGTATGCCACAAGCCTGGGTACTACAATGTTGCCTGCTGACGTAATCACTAAGTGGCATGGGAAAGTGTCCTATGGTGGCAGAAGAAATAAGGCGGAAGAAATAAGGCAGATCTCCCCAGAAACCGTTAGCAGAGGATTGCAGAATATTTCCATGAAAGCTTTATCAAGAGGTCTCTGGAGGATTTCCCGAACATCCCAGGGCACATACACAAACTGCTCTGTGCTGCCCCTTCTGCCCAACTTTAGAGGGGAATGAAAAGCAGATAGCAACTCTCCCTCTTGGTTGTTTAACTACCTCTTCTAGCACAAAAACCATAACATAAAAGTGTCCTGCTACTTTTGGAGATCCATCCCCGTAATTTCAAAGCCAACTGCTTGATTACTAGAGGTTCCTTCACCTGCATCAGGCTCTCCTGCGCTCATCTGTTGGGACTGGCTGGACTGTGGAGGAGTCAAAAAGTGCTGGCTCACAGCACAGCTGGATCCCCTGGTCTCCTGTCCTCCATGGATCTCCTCTTTCTCATCCACCTCCTCCTCCTCGCTGTTCATGCCAGGTGCCTGTGACTCAGGCTCCCTGGAAGTATCCATAGTGGTGGTGGGGTCTCTGCCGAGGATGTCTTGCATGTCTTTCTAAAAGCAGGTGCTCTGCAGCTTTCCACTGGATTCATTGTTGGTGTTACTAGTCTTCTTGACACAGTTTCTGGGCTTTCATGCAGCAGCACTGCTGCTGGTCCCTGTTATAGCCCTTCTCCTCCATCCCCTGAGCAATCTGCTTTTAGCTGTCCACATTCCTATGGGTGGGCTGAAGCTGTGCCTGTGCAGCCTCTTCTCCCCACAGACCCAGGAGAGCCAACACCACCTGTATAATTCAGGCAGAAGCACATCTGCAGCACTTAGATTGCATGGTCAGCTGTGCGGTTAAATTCAACCATGGAAAGCTGCTAGGTATGCTCATCAAGCCAGGCAAACAGGAAAAGGAATTTTAAAAATTCACAGGGTTTTAAACAGGTGGGTCGGTTTCCTGTCTACCTGTCCCTTGGGCAGCAGAGTTCACAACTGTGATCAGAGTGGGGCAATGAGAGAGAGTTCCTGGAGGCTAGTAAGAGTCAATGAAAGTAATGCATTGTCCACACTATCATTGCATCAACCGAGCTACATCAACCATGGCTCTATGTTGCTCGGGAAGGAAGTGTTTATAAGTCAACATAGCAAGCACTTATGTTGGTGGAAGCCAAATTTATGTGAAGATACATCCACAGCTAGGTTGATATCAGCTGCTTTGCATCAACCTACTACAGTTTGGCCAGGCCTCAAATTACTGGAGTTATGTCATACCAGTAAATGATGTTTCACGCCATCATCACTGGAGCTAGTAAGAAGATGAAGTAGTAGTAACTCAAACGTCTCTGATAGGTTGGGTGGGTTTTTTTCTGGTTACCATATAAGCTTCCAAACTTGACTGGCAGATTTCAGCTTCACAAGAACAGGTAGTAGTGAGCAACCTATTATGGCTAAAACACAGGTTTTAACAACAGCTTTGCCACAAACTTCACTATGATCATGAACAAAGCACTTATGCCTTGTTTTCTCCATCCATAACAGAGTCAATAACATTTCTACTTTTTCAGCTGATTTCATAGATTCCCATTCACTTTAGGGACTGAGCATCTTGAGCATCAAATCATATAGAAAACTGAGCTCCCTCATGAACCCAAATATTCAGTGCCCAAATATAATCATTGTAGCCCAAAATACCATCAGTTCTTTATGAAATATAAGACAGTGGCCTTTGGACTATCATTTCATTTCAGAGCTTCTACACTGCAGAGTCTTAGTCACTTTGTGCCAGTTAACAGGCACAAGTTGATCCTCAATCTAGTGGATGCAGACAGCTAAGAAATCCCCTAAGATAGGAAACTTCTCCCTGAGAGTAGACCCACCATAGCAACTGCAACATATCACCATCTTTCCCACTCTGGCTGATGGAAATATATAGGGGTTCTCTGTGCCTCAGAAATTCCCAGCTGCTTGAACAGCTCTTAGCAGTTATTGTCAGCCATCTTAAATTAAAGCCACCCCGAGGTCAGTACTTTGCACTGGGGTCAACACCAAAGTAAACTGACCAGTTTCAGGAGGTGATGTAAAGGTGATGTAAAGGTGGCTTAAAGATAGGCTGACCATACATCCCGTTTTGAATGGGACAGTCCAGTTTTTTACATATTTTCAGACCATCCCGTCTTTTTAATACTAATCAATTTTGTCCCGTTTTTTTGTAAATAACGGAACACGGCTTTACTAGCCTTTATTCTTTCCAGAGACAAATGCGTAGGGACCCATCCTGCCCTCACTGCGATCAGTAGCAACACTTCGTGGGAGCAGGGCCCTTGAACTAACCAGACTGGGGCCGCTCTGTAGACACTACCCTCCCTCCCTGTTCGGTAGCTCTTGAGCCAGCAGCCTGCGGAGCGAGAGCCGAGATCTGGCCCCACGCGGCCGCCCCGTGCTCCGGGGCTCAAAAATGCACCTGCAGAGGGTCTGTGTTTGCGGAGGACACAAGGGGTCGCACCTCCCCCCGGTATTGGAGCTCAGCAGAAGCACCTGAAAACGCAGGCAAGGTGCAGGCAGCAGAGAGAGGGAGAAAGGCAAAGAGATCAAAATCGCCGATGAGCAAACTGCATCTCACCAGCCCAGCACCAGTGTCCCACCGCTGGACGGGTGATGGAAAAGATGCCCGAGAACTATTTTTTTCTAATAACTTCCGGCCGGCAGCTCCCCCGCCGGCGCGCCCATCCCCACCTCGGCCCCTGGCTGCGGCTCCGGACGGCTCCGCTCTGCTGTCGGCTTCAGCCCGCCGCCCGCTGCCTCCTCTTCTCTCTATCCCTCCTTCTTCCCTCCCTTCCTCCCTTCTCTCTCTCCCTCTGTCTGCTGCCTCTTCTCTCGCTCCCTCCATCCCTTTTCTCTATCCCCCTTCTCCATCCCTCCATCCCTTCCTTCCTGCCTTCTCTCTATCCCTCCATCCCTCTCTTCCTTCTCTCTATCTCCCTTCTCCATCCCTCCTTCTCTCTGTCCCTTGCCTCCTCCATCCCCCCTGCTCCCTACCCCATCTCTTCTCTCATCCATCTATCCTCTCCCTTCTCACCTTCTCTCCCTCCGTCCCCTCCATCCTCTTCATCCCTCATCCTCCCCATCTCTCTCTCCCCCATCTCTGTTCTGTTTATTCCTCCATCCCCCGCCAGTCCTCCCTCTGTCTCCCCCCCCCACCCAGCGCTGGGGGGGCCAGGTGGGGCCATGGCTCTGGTCACCTCGCCCACTGAGCTGGAGTGCCTGGCCAAGCCGCTGTTCTACCACAAGGGGGCGCTGTGCCAGAAGGTGATCCACGAGGTCAAGAGCCACAAATTCACGGTGCGCTTCTTCAAGCAGCCCATGTTCTGCAGCCACTGCACCAACTTCATCTGGTGAGATCCCCCCCGAGCTCCGCCAGAGCCCCCCCAGACCGCCCAGAGCCCTCCTAGAACCCCCCGACCACCCGCCGTGCGCCCCTCAGCCCACGTTCTGCAGCCACTGCACCGACTTCATCTGGTGAGACCCCCCAACCCCGTCCCGTTTTTGCCATCCCAATGTCCCGTTTTTGTCTCAAGGAAATATGGTCAGCCTACTTAAAGATACCTTCTCCCCAACCCTTCATAAGGTGCTTGGATACAGTCCAGAATCTGACATCTAAGTCTCTTCTTCTCACCTCTTATACTAAAATATATATATGTAAAATTAATCATGAACTATTTTTGAACAATTTTTATAATTATTCAATTAATTGATGGTAAATGTAGTAATTGATTAAATGTTGGCACAGTTTTATAAAGGGATTCTTCTACATACTCTCCAATCCTGTTCAACATTTATCTTTTAAATACCTGTCACATTCATTTGCTTGCTATCAAGTATCTGTGGTTATTGCAAATTTCCTGGAGCTTTATGCTTTTGATTTAGAAAAGGGCCACATTTACCCGTAATAAGAAATTAGATATGAAACATCTTTAAACAAATAACTTTTCATTTAAACAATTTAAACAATATGGTCAAACTTCACTGGATTTATATATAGCTAATGGTTTCTGTAGCGGGGTGATACCCGCTCCCTGCCGGCCAGGGCTGGAATAGCCCTGGAAAGGGGGTTTGTGGCTGGGAGCCTGCTAGCAGGCTTAAGTGGAAAGCAGGCTCAGCTGTGTGGCCACACCCCAAACATTCCAGGCTGTATAAAAGCCTGGGAGGCAGGAGTTAGGGGGAGAGAGAAAGGGAGAGTGAGTTTACGCTGAAGGTCAGTCTACTCTGTAGGCAGCAGGAGACAGGGCCTGGCTGCAAAGTACCCGGACTGGGACAGGGCGTGGGTGAGGCAGCTGGGAGCCAGGGAGCTTGAGCTCTAGGGAGAGGGCCCCAGCTTGCTGAGCCTAGGGAAGGCCCGACCCACGGGGTACTGGGGATTGCAAGGGGGCAGTCTCCTCTGCAAGCAGAGGGAGACAAGGCCTGGCTGCAGGGAGCCTTTATCAAAGTACCTGGACTGGGACAGGGCAAGGGCAAGGCAGCTGGGAGCCAGGGAGCCTAGCTCTAGTGAGAGGGCCCCAGCTTGCTGAGCCTAGGGAAGGCCCGACCCACGGGTTACTGGGGGTTGCAAGGGGGCAGCCCTGGGCTGGAAGAGCAGCAGGCCGACCCCTTCTTGCCGGTGATGAGTAGCCATGAGACTGCAGTCAGCCTCAGAGAGACTGAGGCAGTGGTGACTGGCAGTGGCCGTATCTGAGGCAAGTTGGGGATAGTGGGTGTTGGGTTCCCGAGGGGAGACCCTAAAACCAGGGGGGTACTGCAGGGGTGCAGCACCCTCAGCAAGGGGCTCCGGGGTCCAAGAGGGACATGGGGCCAGTGTGGAGAAGCGGACGTCGGCCGGCAGAGGGCGCTCCAGGGTCTAAAAGAGCTAATTCCCGTGACGACCAGACGGGGGCGCTGCCGGGTGAGTGACCGACCCCGTTGCAGTTTCATCTTCAACTTCCCAAATATGAAAGGTTTGTGTACGTAGCCAAAAAAGTAACTCACAACAGCGAGACTGGGGCTTGTGCTATGATACTAAAAATAGGCATGTAAAATTCTGGCTTGGCTTTGAAACCCAGGGGCTTGGTAAAACAGGAAATCACGCTAAAAATATATTCTCTTTTCTGCAAGGATTGAGTGAGAGGGAGAGAGAGAGAGTGCAAGTGTGCATGTGAGAGACAGAGAGAGAGAGAGAGAGGCTAGGGGACAAAGATTTGGGTTCCCTTTGAATCCAGTGGTCCTGGAAGTGGGAGTGGAAACATAACCAACATAGAATTGGAGTAAATTCAGTGCTGCATCAGGCTTAAAATGTTCTGATATGTCCCAAGTGAAATTGTATCACTTTCAGTTTTTATAATACCGGCAAACTTATTTTTTAAAAAAAGTTATTTTTCCAAGTGAAGTTGTAGCACATATAAGCAGATTTGAAAAGCTATAGTTAGGAACTCCTCTGAGTATTTTAAAATGCCAGACTATCAATCATTTAAGAACCATGAAAAAAACAAGTGCCACTTAATATAGGGTTATACAACAGGAAACAAATTTAAGGACTCAAAGCCATTTTCTGTTTCAGCTAGAAATGGTACTGCTGATAGTTCATTACCAACACTGCCTGGCCTGACAGGAAATCCAATACCCTCTGTACCCTGAGGTAGCCTGTTGCAAGATTAGATATGATTTCTGTACCTTGCAAACAATAGATGGAGAAATAGGTTTAAACTGGAACCTAGATTTTCAGTCTAACTTGCAAATCTTTTAAATTACAGGTAAATATGACCTATTATGAAAACACAAATAAACAAACCACATCAACCACCCCATCATATCATGGCTCTAAATTGATTATATTAGATGCTTTAAATAGCTATTGCCTTTCTAAGGGATATTATACTGAGGCTTAATTTCAGAGGGTATATAACACAGAGCTAGTAATGATGAATCCATAGTGCAATACCTTTGGTGGTCACACATACAAGTTGTACACATTTCAACTACTGTAAGTCCTGCTCTTTAATGTTTTTCTTATTAGCTGAATGAATACATTAACATATTCCAGTAACATAGCTATGCAATGAATATCTTAATGGTGAAGTCATCTATTCATAACATTATTACATATTAACCCTAAATTCTCTACACTCCCTAGACCTAATGGACCGGGGTGGTGGTGCTGTGGGCCAACTACATGAGCTCTATACTACCGAACACAACCCTTGGTTTGGGACTCTTCAGGTAGTCTGCTAAATTGGCATTGTTCTACTAGTGGACTGGCACAAAGTACCCACATCAGGGATCAGAATCTGGCCAATCATGTTCAAGTGGGAACATAGGATGTACATTTTAGGTGCATGTATAGGTGCTTTTCAAACTTTATGTGTCATTAAATATTGTGATGTATTATCTCATCTTGTTCCTAGACACATTATTCTTTGTGTGTACGTGTATACACCCAATATTACCTCACATTTCGGTAAAACCATGTTGAAGATATTTTTTTTCAAACACATTTGTAATGGATAATCTGTTTAAAAATCTCCTGTACTGCTCCCCCTGCCCCCGAACACGTTCAGGAACAATGGAGACTTAACATTTCCATGGATTTTCCTCTACGTATGCACCCATTAATATATCACCTTGGAGTTTCAAAACTCCATCTGTCCTGGCCTGGAAAGTCAATTCCATGAAATAACAATGAGTTCCAATAAAGAGAGAGAGATTTTTTTCCTGCAGAACAGGAATTTTAAAGGCTTTAAGGTCATAAATATTAAATTATTGTTTTAACTCCCTCCATTGTTCATCAATATTTCAAGTGAGGGAAATTCAGCTTTCCCATTTGGTTTTAATGTTAATCTCAGTCAGCACTGAGATGCCAAATTTGTTAAATAGATTCTGAATAGATTTTTGTGCAGATTTATGTCACCCCCCTCTTTTACAGAGATTTGAAGCAATACTGTCATCTCTAATGACTGCCCTACACGTGTGTATGGGGGGAGGGGCCGGTTGGCTGGCTGGCTGAGTTAAGGGAACAGTGCTTTATGGCTGGTGTGTGTGCATGTGTGACGGGGAAGAGATGAAAATTGCTGCAAAAAAAGGGTCTGTATGGTTATTGACTCATCCCCTGGGAATGCAGGGTTTAAAAGGGGCAGCTCCATGCGTCCAGGTTGTCCGAGAGTTTGCAGCTTCAGTGGTGCATGCAAAGAGGGGCATGTTATGGGATCAACTGATACCGCTGCTGTCTGGGCCTGTCAGTGGCCACCAGATACAATTGTGATGCATCTTGTGAGGGGGAAATGATTTGGGAATGCTTAAAGGGGTGGAAGTAACACTCAGAGCAAGGAGGTACTCGGTGCTGATCCTTGAACTTTTTCCAGGAGTTAGCATTGTTTGGTAAGACTGCTTCAGCATAGGATCTGGTGGGAACCCATGAACTCCGACCCCACACCCCTGGGTAGACAAGGCAAGGGTGTATGTAAACAGGGAGGTGGAACCCGACTGTGTGTAGGGAGGAGGCAGCCAAGCTAATTGCTGGTGCCTCCTTGTGGTGGATGTCCAGTGCTGGTACCCCATTGGGAAGTTATAGTGACCAGATAAACAGCTTGGAAAAGGACTTACAAAGAGGTGTTCATTAAAGGAATGAATGGCGGAGGAGGGACTCCTATGATTGGTACAGCAGGGAACTAACCCCCCATTCTTATAGCCCACCTTAACCCTCCTACAATGGGTGGGGGTGGTAAGGTTCTGGCAATTGATTCGTTGGAGGGTCTCTGGATGGAGGAAGAGGGGGAGCTGGTAAAAGCCCCCTGGGTAATTAACATGGGGTTACCTGCACTACACACTTATCTTCTGGGTAGTCCCAGACATCGAATAATAAAGTTGCAGCCTGATTAAACCTATGCCAAATGTCTCCTGTCCTTCTTTCGGCATAGCCAGGCACTGACCGCCCTGCACCTTTAAGCAGAGGGCAGGGGGTGTTTGGCTGACTAGCCGAGCGAAGGGAACAGTGCCTTATGCCTGGGAGTGGGAGAAAGATGTAAACTGCTTCGAAAAGGAGTTAGCATGGTCACTGACTCATCCCCTGGGAATGCAGGGGGTTAAAAGATACAGCTCTGCACCTGAAGCCTTCCTTCTACAAGGAGCAGTCTGAAGCAGGACACACCCTCCCTCCATTTTAGGTGGTGCTATACCAGGTTTGGTTAAGACCTGTTGTGGGCGTTATGCTAGCTGCCTTTTTCTTAGTGGGACTGGGAAGGAATTTTTCCCTTACCACCAGATTGGCTTGAGTGCAGCGGGGGGCAGAGGGGGGGGGGTTTGCACCTTCTCCATAGCGGGGTTCAGGAAGGACTTTGATAATGCATGGCACGACAGGTGGTAGGCCATATGACTCAACTCATTACTTAAATGTAGGGTGGCCCATCTCAAACAGTTGACAAGAATGTGTGAGTAACAGCAGGGGGAAATTAGTGTGGGGGAAATTAGGTTTAGATTTTGTAATGACCCAACAGCAGTCTTCATTCAGGCCACATTTGATGGTATCCAGTTTGCAAATTATCACTCATTACCACTATAAAAGTTATTTTTCCTCCTTTGGTATCCTACTATTCATTGAATTGTTTTGTTGGGGCTGGTCCCCACTAGGGCTTAACGTCGACTTTAGCGACATTAAGTCGATATAAACATGTACCCGTCCTCACATGCATGCCATTAAAGTCAATTTAAAGGGACCTCAAAATCGACTTCTGTACTCCTCCCTAACGAGAGGAGTAGCGCTGAAATCAACCTCTCTGGGTCGATTGTCAATTAGTGAGGATGCATGTGACATTAAGCCTCCGACCTTCCACAATGCCCGTTTGCTCCCCAGGGGACCAGCCACCAGTCCGAGCAGCTCTGCAGCCCCCCGTGCCCACCTGAGCAGCCCCGCAGGCCCCCCCCCCCTGTGACCACCCGAGCAGCTAGCTCCGCGCCGGCTCCCCCCCCTGCCCAAGCAGGTCCGCAGACCCCCGTGCCTGCCCGAGCAGCCCCGCGCCGGCTCCCCCCGCCCGCCCGAGCAGCTCCACGGACCCCCGTGCCTGCCGGAGCAGCTCCGCGCCGGCTCCCCCCCCCCGCCCGCCCAAGCAGGTCCGCGGACCCCCCTAGCCCACCTGAGTAGGGGCCCACGGAGCTTCTCGGGCGGGTGGGAAGGGGGGGGAGCCGGCGCGGAGCTGCTCGGGCGGGCACGGGGGGGTGAACACATGCATTTGCGTGAACACATGCAGATTGCACTCACAAACACAAGGTTCAGCCTGCTTAAAATAAAGTCAAAATCTTGGATGCCCAAATGCTTAGATATTTTTTTCTCCATTTCTGCAGCTTTAAAATCAAGACTGAGATCTTTTTGGAAATATCTTGCAAGGTGTTGACTGCAACTTGTGAGGGTGTTCAGCATCTTGCAAGATCAGGCCCCATCGCCTGGTTTGGCTATTAAATTACTCCCAAGATGAGGCCCAACTTGGAATTCCTGAACAAGAAACTCTCCCATTGACTTCAGCTGCTATCAAGGGCAGTTCCCGTTCCTCCTGCAGGAACGCCACCGAATCAGCGGTACACTGGACCACACGCAGGCATGCCTCAGAACGTTCACGCTTGGAGTGGCAAAAACCTTAGAGCCATCCCTGTCCCCAGGGAATTGTTACATCAGCTGCTACAAAGAAGATGGTGAGAGTTGAAATATTCCAATCATTGTGACATCTTCCTAACAGTAAACTGATATTTCAGAAAAAGGTGTAAGTGGACATCTTTAAAGACAGTAGTGATTAAGATCACTATCATGATCATTACAATACAGGATCTTTCACCAATAGTGAGGTGCTCTAAGCATAATTCAGTCTCAAATAGCTTGTAAATATAACTGAGGATAAAAAACACAAAAAAAGTTAGATATGAAAATAACTTGAGGTGGAAAAACTAAGCTTAGTTTTAAACTGAACAAAAAGACTGTCAATCTGAACACGAAGGAAACATTTCATCACAGGTAGTGACACTTAAGTAGATGTGAGTGTATCATATTCAGGAAAAAATGTGATATATTTTATGTATAGAAAAGGTCCATAAATTAAAACTATGCTATGCAGTATTTAAAAGGCAATTTTAAAAAAGAATTATATACCAAAGTCTAAATTTAAAATGTTAATGTTGTTGTGCTATAAACTAGCAAGATTAAAGAAATGCAAATTTAAGTTAAGACATGTAACAGCTCTCCCAAAGCACTGCCTTATAAGGTGTCATATCCTACTGGGACCTCAGTTTTGTGAGGTGACATGCTCCCAATTCCTAGAGAGTTCTATGGCTGAGAACACTCAGGCATACCCGTTTTCTGTTAATACATATTTTACTAATCCTAACCAAGCAGTCAGTTTATGCTACATCCTGTTCTTTTTATGCTGTTTTTGATGCATGAATTTTGATAATGACCTTTCAAGTTAATATTGTGCATGAATCAAAGAGAGGGAGTGAGGTTGAGTAGAAAGAACCTTAAATTGCTCCCAGTACAGATTACACCCATGTGGAGAGAGTGATGGGAAAATGGACAGAGCCACTCTTTGTAACTTGTTTCACTTTTCTCACTAACATGCAGGGTCTACCTCTTTATCTGTCAATTCAAATTCCACTTGCCAAAAAAATAAAAATAAACCTGTCTGTAAAAACCCTAAAAGTTCAGATCTGAAAAGATTACATTGCAGTTTTTTTCACCTGCTAATAGCACTTAAAGTTCACTTGCACATTACAAGAAGCAATACCTCTCTCAAAATAAAGAAATGCTCACCCCAGAGATTTGCTTCTGGATGACAACTTGACATAAAGAGGTTACAGCCCAAGATAATTTTCTGTAATAAACATTCGCCAAAAAACAAAACAACCCCCCCCCCCAAAAAAAAACCCAAACCCCACGTCTTTTGAAAAGACAAGTTTCATTCATTCAGGTGACCTGGTTTATTTATTTATTTATTTTTGGTGGTGATTATGGGTTTGAGTAGGAGGCATTAGGGTGCTGTGGACAAGGCTAATAGCCACAAGACTGGGATCCTATTCAGGTCTTTACCACTGACTGATTATGTGACACTGAATTAGTGACCCAAATTTTCAAATATTTGCCTTCCATTTAGGGTTCCCAACTGAGATATCCATAGCTGAAGCACAAGGTACTTATCACCTCTGAAAATCAGACCCTGGGCAGCTCCAGCTGGGCACACAAAAAAACCCAATAAAGCAGCCAAAACTAGAAGCCGCCTTTGGAAAAAAAAACTGGCTTGAATATCTCCGAACCGGAGTTTCACCAACAGCAAAATTGGGATAACACTAACTCATCATTATAAAGAACTTTGAGTTCTATTGATGAAGAGTTTTATTTAAGCATCATTATTACTGCTCAGTATGCTTGGGCAGAGGTGGAATGATGGTTGATATATCTGCTCTTCTCTTCAGCAAGAGGTAATGCCTGGAGTCGAACAGAAATGGTGTGCTGTGGGATGCGGTTATCTTTGCTAAGATGGATCCAGTGATCCCCCAGGTGTTGTCCAGTGCTTTGGAGAGGCAGGCCCAGGTCTCTGGTCTGCTCCCTCTTAAATTTCAAGTACAGTCAAAAGCCAACTCCTGTTATGTTCCCCATTACAGCCATGTAAGTCTGCTGGAGGGGAGAAAGGATCTCTCTGCATTATCTTCCACCGCCCCCTTCGCCACACTCATGCAGAGGGACAGACAGTTTGATTTTCTACCTTGTCTATTTATACTGCAAGATCTTTTCATGGAGTTCTGTGACAAAAATATATATATATATTCAAAATTGTAACACACATATATAAAAATACAAAGTAAAATTACCAAAAACTTCTGTGGGTTTTTATAAAAGCTTGACAAATAATGCAAAGCATATTTTGAAAATTTAAATGAATTTGTTTCAACGATCCTCATGCCCTTTTGTGTTCATGGGTGCTTGCAGAATTATTGTTGGAGACCATGATTGTTGTCTGGATGCAGAAGTGAGATATTTAAATACTGTAATCTCTTGGCCGTCATGCAACGGTTGAGCGGGGATTGCAAAGGTCTTTGGTATGCATAAAAGGCTCAATCCAACATTCATTGGAGGGAACCGAAGTCTACCCATTGGATCTTTTCTTGGAGAGGGAAAATAAATATTGCTGTTGCCTTCTCTGAAAGAAACAATGAATTGGAGGAAGCTATAGCTGGATAGATGACCATTGTATTGTGTATGTAATTGGATGGTACAGTGTGGGTATGTGTTTCATCCTGGAAATGCGAAAGATACACCCTTTAAGTCATATTCTATGTATCTGGAATATAAAGGCTAAGGGATTAAGGACAGAGAAGGGCAGAGTTAAGGGTGTTTGTGGCACTATTCTTCTGAATTTCCTGCCTTTCAAACATTTTGTTTTTAAATTTATGTTATAACATTATAATTGGATTATTTTTGTGTCAGGTATTCTTATGTATTACCTTAACCATAAGTTAATAAAGTTGTGTCAGTGGGGCTATTACTATATTTTGATGACCAACTGTAAATGTACACCTCTTGGTTATTTATGATCATGTTAGTAAATCAGTTTTCTGGTATTTACACATAGAAATTACTATGTTATCACAAGAATGATTACTTTCTGCCTTGATTTGCAGAGCGGATGGGGGTCTGGCTTTCTAAATCTATTATCATCACAACAGAAGGTAATGCAGGAGGAAGAAAATGATAGCATTTTAAAGTAACAGAAAGTGAGGAAATGGTAATGGCCCTTTACCCAAAAAAGGATGGTTTGGACATCTTCAACTATATCACTGTAAGAAAAAGTTCTAGTGCATCTTACTAATATGTCAAAGCCCAAACCACTATATTCTCATTTAAAATATGGGAGGACTGTGTAAATAACGATAAGATCCTAGACAAGGCTTTGTTGTGACTACCCAATTCATTTGTGTGTATCACATCTAAAGGGCAAACATTGCAAGAATATGTAAAACAATCATTTTTGCCATGGCAAACTCCAATGCTGTTAGTTAAATCATATGGTGATCTTGTTTTTAAACTGAAAGATAGCAAAACCTCCGCATCAGAAACAGTGTACCATAATCTAATAAATTAAAAAAAAAATTGGAGAAGATTAAGTTACAGTAAATCTTCCATCTTTTCGATTCCATATTATGGACAGTTTGCAGTTCCCACCAGTATTAAAGGAGCACGGGGCTAGCACTGAGAGATTGAGGACTGTATCAAAATTTACCTAGCACTCAGATATATGTAGAAAAAATCCCTCTGATGTGTGAATGGCATGGAGAGAGGAAAGCAATCAGCCTCTGCTGGTATCACTCAGATAACCTCAAGGGCATAACTCTCAGCAGAAGTTCTGCAGGTTCATCAAAGTTCTTGCTTCTCTGCCAAGGTGTAGACTGTCAGAGCAAGAAAAAAAAAAGATTGGAATCAAGATGCTGATATTGACAAAGTGTTTTTTTAACCCATAAATTATACAATTTGAGCCTAAGGGTAAAATTGGCATCATCTTTTCTTAGATAGAAATCTAATCTCTCAGGGAGTGTGCACACACACAGAGAGAAAGAGAGAACATTTATTGATAGAGACCAGTGGAAGCCCCTTAGGCATATATATAACATGCAAAGTATTTATAAACTGAGTGATCTTACTAAAATCAACCAGTAACCAAGGTACTGTGATCAGAGGAAATTAAATTGTATCCGCACACAACTCAAAGTTTTTTTAAAAGGCAAAATGATGAAATCTGAAAAAGAATATGCAACACCAACTGATGAATTTCTAGACAGGTATACCCACTGTGCATAATATACACACACAGAATATAAATGGCCAATGTCAATTATAAACAGAACTATTCACAGCAGTAAACAAAATTAATGAGCATTAGCCTGTCTGTTAAATATTCTATTAAAGTAATGTTATCAGTTGCAAAATACCTTTTATACCATATAGTAATACCTCTTCATTAGAATTTTTGACAATGCACACATTAAAATATTTTGATATCAATTTCTTTCTAAAATATGGCAAGTGAGTCTTCTTAATAGCAGAGCTATGCAAAGCAATCTGATTTCATATTTGGCAGATTTTTTCCTACTGTGGCGAAGTGGCCTCTCAGACCCCCCTGACTCAGGTCCATTGGGCTCTGGTGAGGCAAGAGCTGTGCCAGCAACCCGCCTAGAAAGCCCCAAAGGCAGGCTTTCCCTTCCCTTAAGGGCTTCTTTCTGGTTGGGTTTAGCTTCTCTCTCTAGCTAGGAAAACTATCTCCCTTCTAGGAGAGACTCCCTGTCCTGCTGCCCCTAGCCTGCAGGCAGCCTTACTCTCTCTATCTATCCTTCTTCTTAGCTGGGGAGGAGGGTTTAGAAAGGTCTCTGACAGCTTTTTAATTGGGCTCAGCTGATCCTGCTTTGGCCAGTGGCAGCCTTACTCAGCTGAATCCAATTAACCTGCAGTTACCTCTCTCACCACAAAACCCCTCTGGCAGTAGCCTCCCCTGGGTTTACCACACTACATACCATTCAAATATTAAATTCTACTTATACTATTCAATGAAAACTTTATTGATTCTGGTGGAACTGCAGGGATAGCACAAAGAACTTACCTCACAAAAGGTCTCTGGAAAATAGTTTAATTGAGAAGAATAGCTCAATTAGAGATACAGCAGAACATTCTTCTGAAAATCAAAGCATCTAACATTTCTTTTCCATGTTAGTAGAAAAAAGAAACCTAAACTACAGTATAAGATATTTCAAATGTCTCCTTTTAATTTGACCAAACAGCCATGGATATGCTCAATCAGAGAAAGCTGGGGAATCAGAGTCCTTTGCAGTAACTGCAATAGATACTATGCAGTGTATTTCTCTGAGATATACTACTCCATGTATAGCAAAGAGTTGTGTCTTCTTCCATCCTTGGCTAGCAAGGAGATTATACTAATTCCTTTCTGGCAACTACCTGACTACTATGGACTGTGTGTTCACCTCTAGGCTGGACTTCTGAAATTACCACCAACTAGGCAGGAGTAGTTAGGAAGTTTACAAGCCAGCTGTAGTTTGTACATTAGGAAGGGTCTGATCTTTGAAGTTAGACAGGACAAACAAAACCTACTGGTGATTTCACAGCCTGCACAGGCTTCTCACTCAGTAATGCATGGACAACAGGATTGTGTTATTGATCCAGAAAGTCCTTAAGAGATGTAGACCTGAAAAGCAGCTCTGTGTAAATTCAAAGCATGTTTCTCTGACCAACAAAAGTTGGTTCAATTAAAGATGTTACCTCTCCCACCTTGTGTCTCTAATATCTTGGGACCAACATGACTAACAATGCTGCATACTTAAGAGATCAGTTAAAGAGCCACCTCCCCACAAATGAACTACCACAGCAGCTGCAATCGCTTGGCCTTCTACAACTAAACAGAGCCCAGACATATGCCAGAAGAACCCATAATTAGAACTTTTTTTTCCCCCAACAGCAAGACCAAGACCCTGCAACAACCTCCCAGAAGAAATCAGGATGAATTCAACTCTTGTCATTTTCAGGTCATGCTACAATCAAAGCATTTCCCAAGTAACCAGAGCAGGAAAAAACCAAACAAACTAAACCAAAAAATAAACCAGCAGTACTCTCAAAAGACAGAAGCTGGTGGCAAAATTCAAGAGTAGAAGGAAGAGATGACAGTCACGTTGGGACAAATTTCACTGTTTTGAAGTACCTGGACACAAATTTCACTGTTTTGCCGTACTTGGACACTAAGGTGACTGGTGTTATTTATTTATTTTTAATTGTTTTAAAGAGGATAGAGGAGGAAGTGGAGGTGACAAAAAAGAGGAAATAACTTCTCACTTTCCTGATCCCAAATTAGTGACATCATATCGTAATGTGAAATAGGCAGAAAAGAGCTGTGACAATTTCCCTGTCAATCCTGCTGCTGTGATGGCATCCCAATGCAGAGTGAGTTCTGATATGATTAAACAACTGCCTAATATCCTCTGGTAATGTTACAGTAGGAGGCATGTGAATAAATATGCAGAGCAGCTCTCTCATAATGACATTAGAATGTGAATAATCAAAGAGTTATGCTGTAATTTTGACTTCACACTTTCAAATTAAATAAATGTCAGAAGCCCAGTGAGATAGGAAAGAAGCTTCATCTTAGTTTCACCCTCAATTTTCAACAAGAGTCATGTTTTGTTTTGTCATGTCCCAATTGGTGCACTGCAGCATTTGACATTTTCTGTCAGGTTTCATCAGCATATTGACAACCATCTGATATCAGAATACTTCAGGAAATGGTAATTATTCAATACGAAGTGCTCCTCCATGAGGAGTCACTATTGAACCGAAATCCCACCAGAAGAATTAAAAGTCACTATGGTGTTGAAGATGCTGCCTCCTAGATGAAATACAGAAACCAAGGTCCTACTGACTCACAGTTGTGAAAAATTTCATTACACTTTTTACAACCGTAATAAAGCACGCTCTCCTGCCCAAATGCTGATTAATACTTTATACATTCCTCCCTGCAGTTACAACTAGGTATAATATATTTTATTTGTGTTTTAAATGGTTGTGTGGGGTTACACTTAAGAAACTGTTTCACTCCACACCAGAGACAGCTGCATTTCAGTGAAAGATGAAGTGATTCCTGTCCATAAAATGGATTTGGATCATTTTTGAGGAAAAATAGCAACATATGTTGCTACATTCCATTTGCCCGTATATGGCCTTAAAATAGCAAACTTAAGTTGATACTAAGAGGTACAACTATTGTCTGTTTTTGTCAAATACATATAGTGGTTGTAAATCTAAGGTGTGTGCTGGATGGTTAGTTACAAGCACAAATAGGTGACACCCCCCCAGCACGTCTCAAGAATTGTGCAGGGAAGACACCTCCCCCCCACACCATCTAGGGCAGTAGGACACAGAGGGTGTTTCCCCCTATACACCATGTGACCTTGGAGGAAAACTGCAGAGATGAACCAGTCAGAGTATCCAGCTGAAATGAGAAGAAAAAGTCAAAACAGGAACCTTCAGACAGGTAGGGTATGTCTGCATTGCAATAACACACACGCAGCCCACCCAGGTCAGCTAACTCAGGCTGTGGAACTATGATGGGCAAGCTCTGTCCACAGCTGAGGCAATGAGACACCACAAGGGCGGAGGAGGGTCCCAGAGACTGAGTCCCAGCCCAAGCCAGAACAGCTACGCTACAATAGCCTGGTAGCCTGAGTCATCTGACTTGGGCTGATTGTGAGCATTTTATTTCAATGTAGAAATACCCTCAGGGAATTTCCAACAGTTTTGACTGTTCTTTCTGTGCCCTGTGCTGATCAGTTGTTTACTTCAGCCCTCCTCTCTCCATTTCAATTTCACTCAACACATATGGCTTATACACTCTTCGTCCCATCCTGTCCCCCTTAATCTTCCTTTCCTTTCCATTTAGCTTATTACCTGTTAAATAAATACACCCGAACACATAAATAAAATAAATAAAATGTACAACTAACATGATCTCTATTGCCACCACATTGTGCACTCGGCTTGTGTTAGCCCTACAGCTGGGCAAAAAAATGTCAGCTATTTATTTTTTATTTTCATAAAAAGGGCCAGTTTGAGCCAACCAAAACACTTCATGAATTGGTAAATTTCAGTCAAAATAATCCTAAAAATAGTTATAAAAAGTCTAATTGATACAATTTTGTGATTCAAAACAACTTTTTTTGACATTTCTTCAATTTCAGTAAAATAAAATAAAAAACCCTTCATCAAAAGCAAACATTTCATTGCTGCTCAAACCTTTTTTTTAAAAAAACATTTCAGTTTGCCAAAATTTTTTTTGTTTTAGATTAACCTGAAATGATTATTTTTGGAACTGCCAGCAAAGTGAAAAATCAGTTATATACATAGCTGTGGTTATACCACTTTCCCCACCCAGTGTCTATCTTGACTATTTAGATTGTACATTTTTCAGGGCAGGGACTTCTACTCTGTGCAGTGTCTAACACAATGGTCCTTAGAGTACTACCATAATAAACATTTATTAATAATTTAGTACGTGTTCTTTACTTACATAATAAACATGAAGATATTCTGAAACAAACAGTTACTTATTGGTTCACATTAATGTATTATTTGACAATAATTACCACACTATCCCTGCTGTATCTAGAAATATCACTTTTCCCCACATACTTGGAACAGAAAACAATGATGGTTACTGTATGAAGTAACAATTGACAAATACTGCCTTTTTCAGTGATTAAAAACTTACTTTATTTGATTAAAAGGGTGCTGCTATGCTTCTACATAACTTACAGATAGTATAATAAGGAAAAATGGTAACTTGTCTGTTGTGGATGAATTCCTAATATTTCCCATATGAATAATATAGTTAATATGCTATATGAAGGGAACTTACATACTATTTCTACCTGGTAATTTCTGTTTTGACAACCAGGTCTCCCTTGAACCCTTAAATTAACAAAAGATCTTGGATTTATGTGCATTATGTGGAACTTGGTGAATATCACCCAACCTCTTACAGTGTGCTCAAAGTAATAAAATACTAATGAAGAAGCAAGTCATATTGAACAATATATAATTGCAGGCTCTGGATCAAATGAAGGTTAAAGAGATGATGAATAAAATATCTTCAAGCTTAACATCCTTATAGTGCCTCTTTAAGGAACTATCACCAAACACATTATAATTTGTGCATTAACAACCAACTATCTCCTGGGAGTCCTGCAATTTTAATATGCTTTACAAGATACTTTTAAGGACTGACTGACTTGTATGGCAGATTATGTGGGTCTTTAACATGGTTTAATTCCAAAATATAACTGATACTGTGTAAAAAGCTATTTTTGTAATGCCAAGACATTTGCATACCAATGCAAGGTGCCAGTGCTATATTAAAAGGGCATGTATGCTGTAGTAAGCCAGCTGCCTCATCTAGCTGTTTGCAGTTTTAAAATATAATAAAGCTCTTTATTAGACATGCAAAAATTAAATTTGAATCTGGAAGGTTTTATATCTAAATGGGTCTTTCCAACATTTGTAGAAAAGCCATGTATATCTAAGTATTTCTATCCAGAGAACTGCTTAGAAAGGTCATTGCAAAACCAGATTATGTACATGTCTTTTAAATGTAAGATTTATTCTGGGATTTTTATTAGTTTTGGATGTGGCAGGGGATGCTAAGGGTAATATCACTATGTATGGCAGGAGAAGCCACACACATCCAAGGAGGATAGAAAGGTAACTA
Organism: Sternotherus odoratus; assembly: GCA_032164245.1. Lineage (NCBI taxonomy): Eukaryota > Metazoa > Chordata > Testudines > Kinosternidae > Sternotherus > Sternotherus odoratus. The sequence continues at coordinate 110,097,140 of JAVMKO010000002.1, forward strand.
GAGAGTCTTGTAATGAGTCTGGGAAGCAACATTTGTTTGGAAAGAAACCTCTCAGATGAAAATGAATACTATGGCTCTCTGAAAATTCAAAATGGACAGAAAAGGACCAGATGTCATAATGCCATAAAAATATCTATTACAAAGTTATTATATTATAAACAGCTGTACCCTATAAATGCCAGTTTTCAGGTCTGACTCTACCATTTGGTACCATATGGTTTTAGCATCTGGTCAAATCTCCTGTTGCTGCCTGAACACATGATGTAATCTAGAATACACATATCCATAATTATTCAAGTAGTGCATGTGAAGCCCAAGCAGATGCTATGGATTCATTTGGTATTATCTGGGATATGGAAATAAACATCATTTTTATGTGAGTGCCAGGGTTCCAGAGGTCTTTCACTATTGCAGATATTTGCCTAGCCCCTATTTTTATTGCCAGCTGTTGGATGTTTTCCTTTTGGATTGTGGAGGATTCCACATAGGATTTTGATCACAGTAAGTACAGTACAGTTCCATTATTATTTATATTTTGATGGTAGTCACAGTTTAGCAAAGGAAAGGCAAGAGATCAAACAATAGTTTCACTTGTGATCAAATAGGTAACAGTAGAATCAGTTAGCTATATATTATTTTAATGTACTCCTGGGAACCTCAGCATGGTACATACTTTTAAGAGCAGCTGATTCCTCCTGCAATGACTTTTTTCATAAGTATCAGTGAGCATAACTAAAGACAGTGGAATCATGCCATATGATAAGGAAACATTCTCTCTGAAGATGAAAGACAACTTTCTAATAGGTTTTTTGTGTCCCATCTAAGGAAAGCATACAGGCAATATAAAGAAAAAAACTAGTATTAAATGTACATCAGTATCCATGTAAACACTGGAATTTAGAAAGCAACAAAGTCTAACATGCAATATGACAGAAACCTCTGACGTATCAAAAGTTAGATTTAGTTGTGCAACCGGGATAAAATAAAGCATGGTACCAGTTGTGGATTCAAACAGCAGTGTGCAGTGGAGACTTGTGATCTTAAAGGTGGAAGCAGAAGTGAGGTAGTGGCTTAGGGACTGCAGTGAAGAATGAAAGAGTTTTGTGACTGCCTCTCCAATCCATGCTGTGAGGAAGATGGCATAGCATACTGTGGGAACAGGGAGAACTACATAAAGTGAGGAGTGTCTATTTGGTTACAGCTCTACTTTCAATGAAATTAGTGGGACTACTACCACTGAGTATGAGTAAGTAGTGCAGAATCAGAGCTACAAAGAGCTGCTTCTTCAAGTGATGTTCCCATACAGAAGTCAACAACTACCTTCCACCTTCTACAGTCACAACAGACTTGTAAAGCTTCCCCTCTCCTTTGGATATCAGTCCATGTGACAATATTTCTAAATTAACTTGTCCTTTTTCATTTGCCTGTGATCTTGTCTAATAGCATGAGTGCTTGAAGTCAGTTGCTCAGTGATCAACGAGCTGTGCCCACAAAAAGTATTATTTTACCTAGGGTTTCAAGTAATTGTGCTCCTTTCAAATTCATCCTTCTCATCAATGCTTCATTCATAGTTTGGGTTATGCAATTAATTTTAAACATTCTACAAAACACCCACAATTTGAATGGTTTGAATCTTCTCTGTGTCCTTTTTAAGTCCAGCTCTCATATCTGTATAGGAGAGTTAACCATATGAAGCACATCAGCAACCCAGTGCAGATGTGCCATTTAATTTTTGACAACATAGAAGTCTTTAGAAGTTGAATACATTTTTGCAAATGCATCATCCTCTCGATTTATTCTTCACATATTCTGTAACATGTTTCATCACTTGATATAAGTGCTGCCTATTTTGTATGTCACTGTGTTTACTTTTTAGCATACTTTTCTCTTCCTAAAATTCCTCACTCTGTATTTCTTGCAGATGGTGTTCATAGCAGTTAGCATGTTTTGAAGTTCCTCCCTAGTCAAAGTGATTCAAACTAGGTCATTCACATATATCGTTGTTGGTATATATGCCATTGACCTCTATACGCTGGATGGCATCTTCCAAACTTTGCCTCATTATATCTTCTACAGATAAGCTAAACAGTTGCAGAGACAGGTGTACATCAAGGTTGAATTCTTGATACTGTAATACTCAAATTCATAATTTGTTTGGACTGCTGCTTTCTGTCTCCAATATAGGTTTTTTTACAAACTGTAATACTGAGAATCAATATTAGATTCTTCAAGAATATGTATCATCTTGTCAAGTTGCAATTTATCAAATGCCTTTGCAGCCTACAAAGCACATATACATTTCCATTTATACTTCTATCAAACACTCACATAAGATCTTTAGGGCAAAGATTGCCTCTCTTGTGCCTATCCTGGGAGGAAATCAAATGGACTCTGTTAATCCTTGGTTCAAAATATTTATGTTGAAATGTACAATAATTTTCAACAAAACTGTAAGCATGCGGCTTATCAGGCTTATAGTTCAATGTTGTTTACAACATCTAGCATTATTAACTAGGAAAAAAGACTGTTCTCAAAGTCCTGTAGAAGTTCTCCTTGTAGTCATATCTGATTTAAAAGTTTTCGAAGATTCAAAATTTATCTTCTTTCAGGGGTCATAGTATTTTAATCATATCTTCATCCTCTTCAGCTGCTTTTTTTCTGGCTTTATAATTTTTAAAGTTCTTTCTAGGTCACACTGTAATATGCAGGGCCTTTTCTTCTCCTCTTTCAATGTTTATATCTCCTTTTTTTTTTCAGAGTAGTCAATTTTTCCGTCACATATTCTCTTTTTCTTTCCCTGATGCTGCTGATTTTATAGTACAGCCTGCCATCCTTAGTTTTAATTAACCACATTTCTTTTCTTGACTTCTTTATTAGTCTTGGGTCTGGGTAATCTGCCCAGAGGCAGCAACATCTGCCACCAAGTGAGTACACAGATTGTTGAATATGGAACATCCTTCAGATGGGAAGGTTAGCTGTGATATAAACAGGGAAACCTGTCAAACTGGTTCTGTGCTGGTTGGATAGCATAGTTGGTGCTCTCTTGTACCCAGGCAGGACAACATAAAATGGATGATTAGCTACAGTAATATGGGTACCGGGTATCCTGTATAAAATCATCTACTGAAAAATCCCCCAAAAAGGCATCTTGGAGTGATGAAAATTGCAACATGGATAGTACCCTGTTTCCCCGAAAATAAGACCTACTTCCAGTTTTGCCTCTCGCTGTAATATAAGGCAGTGGTTGCCAAACTTTTGGTCCTCACGGACCACTAAAGTTGCTTGGCGCGGGCCCCCCCCCCCCCGGCTCGACTGCCCCCCCCCGGCCTCAGCAGCGTGGCTCGCCCCCCCCCCCCCCGGCTCCAGCGGCGCGGCTCACCCCCCCCTCCAGCAGCGCGGCTCGCCCCGGCTCCAGCAGTGCGGCGCAGCTCGGGCTCTCCCCCCCCCCGGCTCCAGCCGCGTTCTCGCTCTTCTTCCCTCTCGCCCCCCCGCTCCCGTCGCGTTCTCTGTTCTTCCCTCTCGCTCCCCCGCTCCTGCCGAATTCTCGCTGTTCTTCCCTCTCGCCCCCCCCCGCTCCTGCCGCGTTCTCTGTTCTTCCCTCTCGCCCCCCCCGCTCCTGCCGCATTCTCGCTGTTCTTCCCTCTCGCCCCCCCCGCTCCTGCCGTGTTCTTCCCTCTCGCCCCCCGCTCCTGCCGCGCTCTCCTCCCCCACTCGGCTTGCCTTGCCTCGCCTCGCCTCCTGCCCCGGCTCCGCCTCCGCTCTTCTCCCCCCCCCGCCTCTTACTGACCCCGCCCCTCTCCTCCGGCTACGGCTCCGCAGACCACCCAATTTTTCTCGCGGACTAAGGCATCCCCCCGAAAATAAGACCTCCCCGATTATAAACCGGTTATGCTGGTTTGTGATGACAACTACTACCGTACTCTATACAGGTAATAAATTTCCTTTTTTTTTGTTCAACAATAAATGTGTACCATATTCTTCTTCATGGAAAAATAAGACATCCCCTGAAAATAAGACCTAGTGCATCTTTGGGAGCAAAAATTAATATAAGACACTGTCTTATTTTCGGGGAAACAGGGTAAGAACACTAATTCAAGTAGGCAAACTTCACAATGCAGTAGAAGAAACTAACCATTTGAAATTAGATGTCCTTGGAATTAGTGAATTGAAATAGACAGGTAGCAGATAGGATGGATAGGGCATGATTTATTTGTGTGGAGAGAGATACAAAGCAGGAGTTTCAATAATGCTAAAGAAAAATCCAGACAACACTATATCAGGAATTTTACTAGCATCTGACAGAATATAGTTGGCAAGATTTAGCACCATGCCCATCCAAATTTGCATGCCTAAAGTTTATGCCCTGGTGGAAGTCTGCAAAGATGTGTTAGACAGTTTTTATGATATTGGAAAAAGAAATAAAGGAAAGGAAAAGTAGAGCCATGTTATAGTGATAGGTGACTTCAGTGCTAGGACAGGAAATGATCAGATCCTTGATTCATTTGTAGCCATGGATTAGGATTTATGAATGAAAGAGAAGATAGACTGTTTGAATTTGTAAACAGCAATGATTTAGTCACCTGCAATATGTGGTCTGAGCAACACAGAAGAAGATTATACATGACAAAGACCTTGGGATGAGCCAGGACACATTAAAAAGAATCTAGCATTACATTTAAATAGCAAAAAGATTCCATAGTGCAGTTACAGATCCCAGAACTTTTCCATCAGCACACTGCAGTGCTGATCACCATCTGCTTGCTGTGAAGCTGAGAGTAAAACTTAAACACCTCAATTACCTAAAAGATACAAAAGACTGCAGATTGATGTGAACAGACAGATAAAAAGGCATGGAATATACTTCAAACGTCAACCTCATACTTAGCATCTACGACACTAAAGACACTGTATAGTAAAATTGGAAAATGTTTAAGACAGCAATACATACAACTACTATGGTAGTAATGGGAGAGAAATAGTGTTGCCAGGTGTCTGTTTTTTGACCAGGAGGGTCCAGATAGCATTGCTGAGCAAGCCATTAAAGTGTGGTTGGTGGTGCAGTGGGACTGGCAGTCTCCCTTCCTAGCTCTGTGCGGCTCCTGGGAAGTGGTTGACAGGTCCCTCCATCTTCGGGGTGGCCACGGGAGCTCTGTGTGCTACCCCCATGCTAAGCACAGTCTCCGCAGCTCCCATTGGCTGAGAACTGTGGCCAATGGGAGCTGTGGGAGCAGCACCTGCAGGTGAGGGCAGCATGGAGAGCCCCCTGTCCCCTCTGCCATGGAGCTGGGGGGGATATGTTGCAACTTCTCAGGAGTCACCTGAGGTAAGTGCTGCATGGATTTCACACCCATCGCCCGATCCCACACCTCAACTCCCTGCCCCAGCCCAGAGCCCCCTCCCACACACTGAACTCCTTGGCCCCAGCCCAGAGTCCATACCCCTCCCACACTCCAACCCACTGTCAGCCTGGAGCCTCTTCCTGAATCCTTCATTCCTCATTTCAAACCCCACCCCAGAGCCTGAACTACCAATCAGAGCCTTCACCCAACCCCTCATCCCAAACTCGTGCCCCAGCCCGGAGCCTCCTCCCACATCCTGAACCCTCATTTATGGCTCCACCTCATAGCCTGCACCCCACAGCAGGAGCTCTCACCCCATCCCTGCCTCAGACCAGTGAAAATGAGAAAAATGAATGAGGATGGGGGGGAGGGGCAAGTGATGGAGGGAGGGGGATGTAGTGAGTGGGGCAGGACCTCAGGGAAGGGGCATGGCAGGGACAAGGTTGTTCAGTTTTCTGCAGGTAGAAAGTTGGCACCCTAGAGAGAAAGGATGTGATGTTAAGCAACTATGGATGACTGTTGCAATAGTAAGCCCAATACATAGAAGAATAGTCCACAGGGATAAGAAAAGTGAGGAATACTGAAAGTTACACAAACAAATAAAAAAAACTGTGCAAAGAGGGAAAGGAAAAATCACTAGGAAAAATATGTTATGAAACTGAAGAATCTGAAACCAGAAACAACCACAGATTCATTGCAGAGTAAAAAGAATCACAAATAGATACAGAGCTAATTATTACAGACTATCTCTTACAGACCTATAGCATAGTTTACAGAACACTAAATATTCAACTATTACAGCACATTAAATCCATATCATATGTCCACCACAGTATCCCTATCAAGCAGGCCCTAGGATTACAGGTCCCAAATTTTACAAAGCTGTTAGTACAATGAAATCAGATTACTAGGCTATTCAACACTCTAGTCTGAACTTTTAAATGAGAAAAAAATTACCTTTAGCAATTCTCATTAAAATTGCTGTTGTTTTTTTGAGAAACTTAGTAAAAGTAATGTGTCATTTGAGTAAGTAAAAACTCCTTGTAGTAGTTGACTGGCCATTCATGACAATGATTGCCCAAATACTTTACATTTTTTATTGGTCCTCTAAACTTGCTGTTATTGGTGCACACATTAATCTATTGCAGATTAGTTTTATGGAGGTGTGTCTCATTTTGCAGATGTTACCAGAAACCTGAGTTGAGTGCTTGTGCAGTTAAACAATGAGTCATGCCTTCTTGCAGGAGAAATAAAACTTCTAAATATTTGCTAAATATTACATCGCCAAAAATGCATCAGATGAAAAGCATTACCCAATTTTGGGTTGAGACATAGTAGCACTGGGCCTGATGAGCTTTTCACAATCCCACTGTTGTAGAAATAGGGGTGGATCAATCATTAGTCTTCCAGGTGATACTGCAATAATAAAATTCTGATTGGAATCGGATGCAACAAAAAAAAAAGTTTGAATTTAATAGACTGTTCCACTTGTTAGCACATGCGAGAGTGAGAGAAGAGAGAGAGAGATGAATTCCAAACTTCAATTTCAACATCTCCAAAATTCTTGAATGGTGGATTTGTTCTTGTGGTGCTCTGGTTCAGTCCTTTCTCCAAAAAATGCCATGATCCCCTGCTAGCTTGGAGAAGTTACCATCAAGTTCATGGTAACTTCAGCAGCCTAACCAGTCACTCACTGAACACATCAGGAAGTGAAGTGCATACCATTACACTGGCTCTGACCACAACAGATGGCTAAAGATGGGGAGAGAAGTCCAGGACTGCTGGAAAAGGGAATGATAGAGAAAATGGTTTCAGGAGAACCCTAAAAAGACACAAGTCTTCTGGAATCTCACAACTCAGTTTTAGGTCTTCAGCAAAACCCAAAATATGGTGAGATTATAAACCCTAATACCACAGTAGGAACTGCAACTTTGCTGTATGATGGTACAAGAAGATTTTGAAATCAAAATCTTCTTGTACCATCATAAAGCAGAGTGCTGGATAATCAGCAACTTCCAATGTCCTAAGTGGGAGTTTTGGCTTTCACAAAACATTATGCTAGTATATAGTTTTGGGTACCTGAATTTTTTAGCTATCTTTTAAGAAGGCATTGTGCCTGAATACTACTTGGTATGCCAATTTCACTAGGGTTTCCCTGCCAATAAAGATAACTTTAGGTGGGCAAGCTGCATATGTAACCTAAGACTCATCGATTCTGCACAAAATAATGTATTTATTTCAGCAGTTCAAGATGTAATCTATGCCAGTTTTAACTATATTCCTTCATATTTGCCATATGAACAAACAAATCCCTGAGATGGGAGGGGAAAAAAATCAAGATTTACAGGGTCACTTATGACCATCAAGACAAGTTGCATTGTAAATATCACCTGGAAAGTCTGTTAAAACTACATAGAATATTAAAATATATGCTCCCCAACTCTTCAAACAATTCCCTGGGTTGGTATTAAATTATATTTTTAGCTGTTTATCAGGAAGCTCCTCTATCATCCAGATTTATCAGTCCCAGGTCCTCCTGTGCACTGGTCTCTGAAGGGACTCACATTAAGAGGTCATCCAAAAAAGGGTAAATGTGAACCAGATTGTGCCTTGTAGTCACTACCAGTACTACAATTATTTTAATAAAAATCCTTGTTGCATCAACATCTGTAAGCACAAAGCTTGTACTAGAAGTGCCTTAGGTCAAACACAGCATAGGAATAGTTTGTGTGAATCCGGTATTGGGGGATGCATATATGACTCAAGAAATTGACAGAAGAGAGGAACTCTACCAGCTAGAATTCCATTAAGGTTTTCATTATCAATTTCAGTTTTTTGGCATGCCCAGAGATTTTAGCTCTATGACTACTGTGTCACCTCCTGACCTCTATTTAGTACTAGGAATTGAATGGAATATACTCTTTTTTTTTTCTTTTTGTTATGGGATGCTCTCTAGCCATTATGTGAAATAGCCTGCTCTCTATTAGTGGGATTTTGTGTGCTAAAGGCCAGTATAAATCTACCCCAGGGAGTTCTGAGTGGTTCAATCACATTCCAACTCCCGATGGTTTCCAGAATCCATCCCTTCAATGCTGTGAGCAATCATTTGTTTCTGAGATGCAGTAGCATGCTATCCTACATTGTTCCTCACTTCAGATGCAGCACTCTCATAATCATGCAAATGTGTTATGTGTCAGTTATGTGATGCAGTTTATTCACTGCACCATCCCCTGACTCTTCCATGTTCCTCTTTTCCAGTAGCTTTCACTTCGTTTGTATTTGAGGCATCATCCAAAAGGACTGCTCGACTTTGCTGCTTGCTTGTATTCCTTAGTGGGTTGGAGCGACATCTTAGCCTTTTTGCAGGACTCTGCCACTATTTTGTTTGTGGGCTTCCTGAAAAAAATTCTTCTTGAAATTTCTTCTGAAGTAGCTGTGAGAGGGGATCTCCCCCCCCCCCTCTAAACTCTAGGGTAACAGGGGGGGGGGGTGTCTCTCATTGACCACTTAACTGTAAGCTATTTTCCCAGCCTAAGTTAAATCTTCCCTCCCCCCAACCCACACTTTACCAGTTGGGGATTAAGGTCCTGCTGCCACCATTCATGTGAATCTCCAAGACCCTGGAGGGGGCACATGAACACCCCAAGAGTAACACTCCTTCCCTCTTCCTGAGAGATCGGGACACTGCTCCACCCCCTCCCTTTTTTTAGCCTAGGGGAAAGAGAACGCAGTCCACAGACTCACTAGTTGTGAGCCTGCCAGATTCAAAGCTCAGATCACTTTAATGGAACTACAGACAATTTTTATAGGTATAAAAAGTTTAATATAGAAAAGAACAAAGCATACAACTAATCCAAACATCACAGATATAAAGCTTTCTAACCCCCCCCCCCCTCAAGATTTCTTCCTCTGAGGAGGTTAGTGACACTTTAAATCAGGTACAAAGCTTATGAAATCAATAGCTCTACTTACTGTTCATCTACCTTATGGATATATGAGGGAAAAGGAGGAGATGGGTTTCCATAGCTGGAAAAGAGATTGAGTCAGCCCGGAATCCCCAGACAGACTAACTAACTTCCTGTTTTTTCTCCAGGTAGTGTAATCTGACGTCACTCCCCTCTCTTGTTTAGTTAACCCCTAACAGGTAAAACAGCACTTCACACTCATGACATAGCCAGTAGATGAATGGGTTGAAATAGGTGTTCCAGTTTCCCACCCTGATAAGACTGCATTGGAGGCCATTGTCACAGATGGGAAACACTGCATCAAGGGATGGATCAGTGTTGCAAGTGGAATCTATTTCTTACTGATACAAGGAGGTAGAGGGAGGAGGAACAGCAGCTAACAGGGGCATGTGATACCCAGCCCAGCCCAGGCCCCCACGCTCTCCCCATCCCTTCCCCATGATCTACTTCCTATTCTGTTCTTCCTGTGTCTTTCCGGTACACCAAACCAGCTATAAATATCTCACTGGTACGGCAAACCAGACTGTACTGCCATGCTTACACTGCTGATCAGAAATGAAGGAGACTTCTTTTGTAAGGTTGATCCGAGGCTCTGTCTTCTTAATTTTACAAGGCAGAGATACTGAGAGAGGGTCTGTTCATAGCTCTCATAAAACCTGATGAAACTCTCGAAAAACTGCAGAGGCTACTTTAGACTTCTGTGCAAGTGAAATCTCAACTCACCAGTCTGTGGGTTCCTTTGGGAGAAATGGGAATGAGCACACATCCTTGAGCGGAGCAAATTTTTGCAAATTTATTTCTGAAAAAAATACATTTTGTAAAATATAACCAATTCAATGGCAAACCTTACATTGTTGTCTTGGTAAAACACTGAAGGTAAAAATAGTGCTTTGTACATATATTTTATCCCTCATATTAATTATATTTGATTCATTTGCTGGGAAAATATTTTAATCAAGCCATGGAAATAAGATCTACATAATAATGTACTAAAGTATTGGAGCATAAGCTTTCATGGGCTAATACCCACTTCGTCTTCCACTGCTTGCATCCGACGAAGTGGGTATTAGCCCACGAAAGCTTATGCTCCAATACTTTAGTTAGTCTTTAAGGTGCGACAGGACTCTTTGTTACTTCTGCTATTCCAGACTAACACGGCTACCTCTCTGATTCTTGACATAATAATGTACCTTATACATCAAGAATATTCTGAAATCTTTGTGTTTAACAGCTTTTGACAATAATGTAAGTAGTAAAAAGATTGCCACTTTGGGCTTGCAGTAGACTGAGAAATTTTGATATGGAAATCATTGAGAGGGAATAAGAAACACCAATGTTATTCTGGGTCACTTTTCTGCTTATCACCATAAATTAATTTAATTTTACTAGTTATTTGTAAATTCTGTGATTTCCACTGTTCTGTCATTGTAACCCTGAAGTCTGTGACTGGATCACTGATGTATAACCTTGTGACCTTAAGTTCATGTTTATCATCTGTTCATGCTTCTGTTTTGTTGTGTGAAGATTTTCCTTTCATATTTTTCAAGGATTCTACCTTTGAAGTGGCTGGATGGTATTGTGGATAATTTCTTGCTTTGTTCTGTGTCACTTATCTAGAAATTGCCAGAGCAATTTTCTAAGAGTACAGTAAAGGTTTGTAGACCAAAAACAGACCCCAGATATTGTAGCCAAAAAAAAATATTAATGTAGGGTTAAGCATGCCCAGGTGCATTTTCTGTCAATACAAATACTAAAAATCAATGAAATCATAGTTAAGAAATTAATATCCAAAATTAAGTAACTGTGATATGCTTTAAAATATAGTTTAACAATATGTATTAAAACAGAACATGATTCAAAATTCCACACCACTGGGATTTTGTCTTAAAACCATAATAATCATGTCTCTACCAAGTCTAGAATGCTTTATAATATACTCCAATTTTAAAAAGTGAATATCGACAGGTTTTGTATTGATTCAGTTATCATTACAGCCAAACTTCTTTCTGGCTTCATTTGAAATTTACCTTACCAAAACCTATAAAAGAGGAGGTTCATATATATTCCTGGCACCACTTAGTGCCTTTTCTAAGTTTTAAAATTCATACACAATGTAACCCAGGGCAGTGTTAACATTTATGTTTCTAAGACCTGGGTGACAAATATTCATGCGTATGAAAGAATCAACCCAATCATCACTTTTGGTGGAACTTTTGTTCTCAGATATGTTTTTGTTTGGGTAGTATTCCTCTGCAAAAAATAAAACCCAGAACAATGTTTGACATTAGCAGTGTGGGCCCTTGAAATGGAAAATCTACCATAAATTAGACATAGTAAGCAAAGGGAATCATATATTACAACAAATCCTCCTGAGTCTAGGTAAGTGGCCTTTCTAAATAAATGTGTAAGTAAATGCTGGGTCAAGGCTACCAGCCAAACATCTACATTATTTCTGCTGCACTGCATATACACTGACAAGCTCCATTTATTCACAGGTTATTTAAATATCATGCCCTTTAGCAAGTACTGCAAATGACTGCTTGCGCTGAATGGTAGTGTAGGGGAAAAAACCCACATCTCCCTCTTCAACCTCCATACAGAGATTAGAATAGTAGAAAGATAAATATATAAAATGTGGTGCTAAAGGAAGAAAACAGAGATCATCAGAGTTGTAAAATACTAGCCTAAACTTTGTACCACCACCAACATATTGGGTAAAATATTATTAAGTCAACATTAAAAATCGTTTGTGGGGAAAAGCTTTTCATCTCAAAAGATAAAAAGAAAGCTGTTGTTAAAGAAGAACGCTCATGGCAGAAGAACAAGGCAACAAAAAGCTTTGGTGAGTGGTTAAAGGCCAAAGTGTTAATTTAAGCATTCCATATGGACACAAACATATTTACTATTTTGTGTATTCCTCTGCCTATCCATTTCTCAAACGTCAAATCTCCCAATCTGTGACATTCCACCAAAATGTGTGAACAATGACTAAAATGTGACACTTCCATTTTGCTTCATGTCATACCACAATTGAAGAAAGAACAATGTTTTTAAAATAATCCCTCTTTTCAAGGATATTTTCTCACTGCATGAGTCAAGTAGATCAGTGTTTTGTTCATTTCCCCCTTCTTTGGTTATTGTAAGGCGTTCCCTCAACTGCAAAGAAGACTAGTAGTTTACTTGATTAAGGTAGTAAGAAAACATTCTTAACCATTATAATGTGTTCCCAATAGTATGACGTGTAACAGAATGTGTGAGAAACAGTTTGGTAATTTGAGGGTCAGGGCACAGGCACAAGGAAAATCCCTGCCTGAGTTTCTCATCGGATTCCTAGAAGAGGGGAGTTTAGACAATGAAGGAGTAGTCCCTAACCAGGCTGCCCATAAATGCAATTAATGCGGCTCCCACTTAACCTAGTCCCCATACAATATGTGGCATACCATACATGTTTAATTAATACCAGCGTGCTCTGCCAAAGAGTTCTGGTTACCCACTCTTATTACAGTCTCCTAATTAATAATGGTCACTCCCCAGAATTCCACCACTAATATTAATACTGGCTTTTCATAATTTGTCTACAAATAAAAAATTACTGCGTGTGTCCACTAACTTTAGGACTTGCTGCTTGCCTGGGACCTAATCACTTCCAGCTTCTTGCTTCACCTGCTGCAGGGCTGCATCCAATGCTTCTCTCCCCCATTTCCTTTCCAGCAGCTGAAAGACTCCTGGGAAGAAAGGAGGGCAGGGTCCCAGAATCAGACAGTACATTTCAGAGAGCGAAAGGGCAAGGCACTCTGTTGGGCTGGCACATTAGTCACAAGAGAGGAGGTAGGAATGGAAAGAGTCCAGCAGCTCAGGGTTGGATTTACTCCCTGCAACCATATCCCTCTTGTAAATAATTTGTCAGCTTAGCAGAACTGCTCACTCTTTCCTCGCCCTTCTTTTCTGCAGGAGATAGGACCATGCTCCCTTCCCACATAGAACAAAGCAGATACCTTGCATACTGGGCTTCTTAGGGACAGGATTTTTTCCTGAAATCTCCTTGTAGCATTGGCAGTAGTGCAGCAGACTCCTAGTGGTAGCAGTGATGGGACCACTTGCACAGACAGGGTACTAGTGATGTTTTTATTTAGTCCTGCTCTGAGCAGAGTTAGAGAACATATCGGCAAAAATTCTGGTGCCCCGTCTACAGATAGCACTTCCGTTGTCATCATCATTGGGGGAGCTACACCAATGGAGAAGTCTAGCGTGGATTACACAGCGGCACTGTCCATCACCTAGCTATGCAGCTCCACACCACCTTTACAAAATGATTGTGCCTGAAGGTGAAGTCCAAATCAAAGAAAATGTATGTTTTAATTTAGTTCCTTCAAAAGGGTTATGGGTGTCCTAAAAGAAAAATGTGTTTTGCCTTCACTCTTTGAATTGTGTAAGTGTTCACAGAAACAATTCAGATTGATTGCTGAATCCTTCTGAGTGTTTTTTTTTAAAGGAAACATTGAGATGACTGATCAGAGACATCCATCACTATTTTACTTTTTGATAAGGCAGTAATGATCTGCCATATTAAGATACTTGCAAGTCAAAGCATGAAGTGTTTTTTTCCTCTTCTCTATATGGAACAGTTAACTGTTAAAAGTCTTGAAGTAGTTGACATTACTGCATAAAAACTAGATTAAGCTCCAGTGGTTGCTGGGATTCTTCAGAAACCTGCTCTGGGGATAAATCAAAATTGTATAATAAAATTAAAATGTCTATGGGCCCCCTGCCCTATTTGTTAAAAAAATGTTTGAAGTTGGTTTGGGGGAGGAGCTACTTATTTGCCCAGTTTGGTTTCTCTATTCCTTGCTGTAATATTGCTGCTAGACAAGCTGGTCATTTTCATCACTAGCCCTAAAGATGGTGTCATAAGTATAAAGTAGCTTAGAATTACTGTTTTACCTGTAAAGGGTTAACCTGAAAGTAGCCTGAGAGGGGATGACAAACGGAGATGCTAATCAACCTTGGAGACACAAGAGAGTTTTAGTTTCGGTTTTATCTTGGCTCTCTCTCTGTTCGCCCGGCTATGGGATAAACCACACCTATGTCTTTTCCTACTTTCCTATAATCTTCTAACAAGTAAAATTCAGTAGTAAGTGAATTGTATGTTTGAACTGTATCACTTGATAATTGATCCACGGTGTTTCTTTTACTGTTAAGCTTTGGCAGAGGAAAAATTCCCAGAGAGGGGTTCAGTGATGCTGTGTGATGCAAAGGGGGTTTCTCTATTGATTCCTGTAAAAGGGATTTATGCTTTTCTCTTTTTCTTTAATTAAAATCTTCCTTTTAAGACTCTGACTGCTTGTTTCCATTGGATAGATCTTGGTTTGGATCAGGCACATCTCACACAAGTGAGGGATTTCTTTGCTTCTCAGGTGAAGGGAGGAAATTTGGGGGGTATTATAAGAGGGGTTCCAATTTACCCTAACCCATTTTTTGGGGGGATTAAATTGGTGGTGGCAGTGATTCCAAGCCCAGACATAGGAGAAGTTTGTGTTCTGGGGGAAAGTTTTAACTTAAGCTGGTAAAATAAGCTTGGGGGGTTATTTCTTTTTTCATGCGGGTCCCCACATCTTTACCCTAGAGTTCAGAGTGGGGAGGCAATCCTGACAGATGGCTACCAATTTCCACACAGCTAAGTTAAAAAATAGGATATTTCTGCCTACCTGTTGTGTATGTCTACAGTAGAAGATAAACTTCCAACTAGCCAAATTAGAAAGGACAACTCTTTTAATGCAATCCTTAAATTAGATTTTGGTATTTTAGGAATTTGTATCTTTTAAATGTAGAGGTTATGCAGATTTTAATTGTTTCATGCTGGTCCGTTGAATTCTTCATTTCCCCAGGAGACTACCAGAAAATGAAGAAGAAACACAAAAAGTGACGAGAGTCCTTCAATCCCCAACCAGAAGGCAATAAATTCTTTTGCTCATGGAAGTCACTTGACTAATGGGCAGAATCAAAGGTGAAATAGACCCATATCTCTCAAGCAAGCTTCTTTTCAATATGTTAGAGGAAAGCAAAGGATATTTCCTGTCTAAATGTATATTTATAGAAGTAAAAACTTAGCACATTAGTAAAAAGGTATAGAAATTGAAACTGTTGATGTTTGTATGTAGAAAATCAAATAGCGTTTGGTTGTCATCTATGCGTCATTGCCCTAGAAAATAGAGAAGATACTAGGGGCCCAATTCTTTTTGCATTTACATCCATTTTGCACCAGTATAACTCTGGCTTCAGTGAACTTACTTATGATGTAACAAAGTCCTGTGGCACCTTAAAGACTAACTATAAAGTTTTGAAGCATGCTTCAAAACTTTATAGTTAGTCTTTAAGGTGCCACAGGACTTTGTTACCTCTGCTATTCCAGACTAACACGGCTACCTCTCTGTTACTTATGATGGGTAAATGAGGAGAAAAAGGCCACCTATTTTAATTTACCTTTCTGAAGTAATGTCTTTAAATGGTGGTGGTAAGTTTTTGTTTATGTATATGCAAAATTAGTCTTTTGATCAGAATTATCATTAATCATTCATGTAATATAAATCTTCAAAGTATCATCATTGTACCAGTTTAATGGAGCTGGTGATGAAGCCAAGCTCAGAAATAGAGTAATAACTTATCCAAGCACCTGAACTACTTACAAGCTTACAAATTCAGAAACCCACATTCCCAGATTTATTTAGGGTAAATTTGACAAAAGTACCTAAGTCCCATTTTCATAAGTGCCTAAAGCACTTAGGAACTTAAGAGCAAGAGCAGAGAGCTTATTTTACCTCTGTATTTGGCATTGGTGCAACTACTGACGGAATAGTGTGTCCAGTTCTGGTGGCCACGATTCAAGGAGGATTTTGATAAATTGAAGAGTTTTCAGAGAAGACCTATGAGAACAATTAAAGGATTAGAAATGTAGTGGGAGACTCAAGGAACTTAATTTATTTCAACTTACAGAGAAGGTTGAGAGGTGACTTGTTTACAGCCTTTAAGTACATGGGGAACAATATTTCATAAAGGGCTCTTCTATCTAGCAGACTAAGTTATAATATGATCCAATGTCTAGAAGTAGGATAAATTCAGACTGGAAATAAGACTTTTTTTAACAATGAGGTTAATTAACCTTTCGAACAATTTACCAAGGGTCATGATGCATTCTCTATCACTTAGAATTTCAAAATCTAAATTGGATTATTTTCTAAAAGACACATGCTAGGAATAATCTTGGGGGAGTTCTTTGGTCTGTGCTACACAGGAGGTGAGACTAGATCACAATAGTCCTTTCTGTCCTTAGAATTATTCAATAAGTAATTATGCATGCACACTGTACACCAAAAAGGACACAGTAAAGCACAAATGTATCAATAAACCCAGTTTCTATCTTTAACTGGATATTACAACTGATGTGGAAGTGAGAACACTGTCTTTTAGAAATGCCTCTTGGTTGAAAATATTATTTATATATTCAGGTTCACTGGCTGCTAACCTAATTATCACAAGATATGAGCCAGGGAAAAATATGTGTGCCCCTATCAGGGAAGAGGCAGGACTCAGAGTTCAACAACAACTAATGAGAGACAAAGGAAGAAAACTAAATGAAGACACCAATCAGAAATATACAATTGTAATTACATCGTCCTATTATTTCTCTTTAAAGTTATTGTTTTAAAATCCACAAAAGCAGTGTTAATGATTCCTTTGGTACATGTGTTTTTGGAGCTAAATCAACTTTCCTTGCATTTTTGTTATCTGGGAAAACTCCTATAGAAAGATATTTTCATGAAAATAGTGGTTTGATTCATGCTGTTTAAATATTGCATTTTATGTCTTTGACATACACAATTCTCAACAACATGTTAAAGACACATTTTTGTGGAGATTCGGTATCAGAAGCTGTGGCCAACGTAAAAGCTGTTGGTCAAGATACCCACTTTTCTATAATAGAGAGCAAAATAAGACATTGTGGTATGCTTTCCACAAATTGAACTTTGAATCACGTTTATCTGGGAGGATGACAATGTCAGAATATATAAAGATAATCAGTTACCCACAGATATACCCCCCAACAGTCTATTAAGTCATCAATTTCCATTCTTTAAGTCATGTTAACACAAGCAAAGAGATACAAAATCAGTTCCTTACAACTCTTGCTTTAACAAAAAAATGTACACGCAGTGCCCATTTTATTACTTTTTGAAGAATTGCCTTGGGAGCACCAATTTGCCAAATAAATAAATAAATAAATAAAATAAAATGAGCCAGCCATCTATGTAATTAATCTGGAGTTCTGGTACGCTTGCTATGTTGAGACCATATCGGTCAATAAATCATGACAGAATTATTTTAAAATATTTTTTCTGATCAGTCATTTACAAATCCTTAGTTGCAAACTTTCAAAAACCTCTAGTAAAATTATTCTCATGCCCTTACCTCTCCCACACATTTTAAATAAAATGATTCAGCAATTTGGATATGCCTCACAGAATTGTTATTTTGGCCATTTTCAACTTTCTAATGCCAGCCCAGTGCATGCAGTAATGGTGTGATAACTATGGACAGGAACCATTTCCATCAGTAGTGTGTGAAAAGCTGTTTTAATACGCAACCCAACTGCCACATCCAGTTCAAAGATATGTAAGGAATTATAGATGCTCACCACATCTTTAAATTTAGTTCTATTTCATATATACTTTGACTAGAAAACAATGACTTTTTTTTCCTGCTGAATTGTGTTCTAGAAACAAAATAGAAACGTATTCCACCATTATGTGACAGACCTCTTTCTCTCTCTCTGAATTCTGAATTGTCATGAAGGTGGGCTGAGGGTAGCTGCATGGCTCTATTTTTGTGTCAATCAAATCTTTTAGTCTTAGCTAACAGTTTAAACAGGAGATGCTTTCCCCTTTTAAGATGTTGGAAATTGAGTGATAAGTACCAGAACTCATTAAATACTATTTTCTGTTCAATAACAACTTAAAATATTTCCTTTTGGTTTGTTTTAAATGAAAATATTCTAACTAACTATTATGATGAGCACATGTTAGAAGAAAATTGCTGCATACAGAGTAGTGTTGAAATACAGCATTGTTTATGTAGGGCCAAAATGCATTTACTAGATAAACATTCTTTTCTTAAGAAAAGAATTAGAATTATCTCATCTCATCAGTGTGCACTGTCTGTATTTAGCAGACTTTATTTTCATGTACTTAATTTTCTCAAAGAGAAAGCATACTTGATAAGTTTATATTTTACTGCAAATGAAAACATACAATGGTAAGAGCTTATATAAGGTTTTATACTGCTGGCTTTCCAGTTATTAGCTTTATATAACTGTTGCCTGTAGGTAAATAGTAAATATTTTAAACACCTCTGCAAATGCTTCTTTTGGGATTCACTTATTATCAGTTCACGCAGAAAAAAAGTTTTAGAAGTTTGATCCAAAACTTTAAAATTAGACACTCAAGGCTGTCTGACTCTTTGGATTTAAGAGATCTGGACATGCAAGGGTTTGGGTACTGTACAGCACAGTACTATTTCCCTTTGTTCCAGGACCCTTTGAAGGGTTCTCCATGCAATACAAGTTCATATGAGGGGAAGAAATTGAGGTAAGGCAGGCCAGAGAAGTGAACATTACTCCTCCCACAAACCCTTCTGAACCAGTCAGGAGAGGTAAATAGAAGCCCGGTATGTATCAACTCTTCCATAGATCCGTGTATCCCCCTCGGCTTGGAAAACTGGTGTTGTTGCAATCAGAGGGGGGCCTAGCAACGTGCCATAACTGGAGTTGAGCTGGTTGGCAACTGCTTGGGAGGGGAACACAGTTAGGGAGCAATCGTCCCTGATGGGACAACACAGGGAATGCCGACAAGGATTTTGTCTCAGGAAAGCCTAACATCCTGTTGACAAGATTAAATTGTGTATGGAAAAATTTAAGATGGATTTTGTTTTGCTTTGCTTTTAAATTACTAATTTTACAGACAAAATTCTTCCAAGGTGAGTTGTTCAAACTTTGGTTAGACAGAGCATTCAGGGTTGATCTACAGGCAACAATCCTGCTCCTGCAAAGAGATTAATTGGATTATCAAATAGATCGTCTCACTCTATCTTCTCTAGGATAATGGTGAATTTGCTACCATGAACAACTAAAGCACTTGTTGCAATATTATAATATTAAAAGATGTTACACTAACCATACAAAAAGCTATTTTTATAAGACAATTCTTTATAATGCGGCAGTAACAATGTATAAAGATTATAGCTATGCAGCAGCAGAAATACATAAATATTTCTTGCTGATTAAGTGGTTTCTAGAAATTAAATTCAGATTCAAATAACATTGATTTTATTTCTTTCCATTTTACAGTAATTTGCATCAGAGTTTATTGGCTATTGCTAAATGGTTGCTGAAGCTTAATATGCAATGAGATAATCATGTCATCAGAGGGTAACGTAATTGGATGCAATGCAAGTGTAGCAATGTAAAGTATAGAAAAGAGCAACTGAATGTCAAATCCTTACAGACTTATTAAAAGATGTCCAAGATAATAGCATTCTACCTGAACTAGCAGGCTGGTTGCTAGTCAAATGACCAAACCATTTACATGGAACAGCGATAACCATTCTTTAAGCATTAAGGAAAAATACTACTGTGTGAGCAGTAATGAGCTGCGTCATACATTCAGGGTTTTAAAAAACAGCAGTGGTTAACAATGCTAGGGTCAGGGCACATACTAACAAACACTAACTTGCTTTAAATTGTAGAAATGCAATACACAGCTAACATTTGACAAACTTTAATTTGTTATCAAAGGAAAAGGTGATAGAAAAAAGTGAGATGAATGAAGAATGTATGTGGTGGTGTTGTACACGTTAGTTTCAGGATATTAGAGACACAAAGGAGGTTGATACAATAAAATATATTACCTAACCTATCTTGTCTCTCTATTCATTAAGAATGCAGTTCTAAAGATTCATAAACCTTCTGTGCATGGAAAATAAAAGGATGTTGAATTATAGTCAAGGGCTCAGAAAAGAGCTACAAGAATAATTTGAGGTCTGGAAAATCTGTTTTAGGAGTGAAACATTTGTAGTGACTTAATTACAGTCAGTAAGGAAATAAGGATTCTGATAGCAGAGGGCTCTTTAATCTAGCAAAGCATAAAAAACAAACTGTTGAAAGGTGAAGTTAGAAAATTTCAGACTAGAAATTGGGTGCTCCCCACCCTTTTTAAAAAAATAGTTGGGGTAATTACTTATTAGAACAATTTACCAAGTGAGGTGGTATATTTGCCATCACTTGAAAACTTTAAATTAAGACTGGATGTCCTTCTCAAAGATAACTCAGACAGCAGTTATGGGCATGATGTAGGGATTATCTAGTGAAGTTCTATGGCCTGTTCTGTTTTATGCAGGAGGTCAGAATTGATAAAAATAGTTCATTCTCACCTTAAAATCTATCAGTTAACCCAGTGATGACAAGTTTTTTAAATGGACTAGCGATTTTTAAATGCCTCAATTTTTAGTGTCCCACGAAATATCTTAAAGGGAGCCTGATTTTTAAAGGGCTTTCAGTACTTTCTAAAACTCAGACCACTTAAAGGTGTCTCAAATTGGGAATGTGAAACTGAAGCACTCAGAATCATCATTTTTGAAAAAAATATGGTCTGGATGTCTTTTGGAAAGACATGTCATAAGTCAGCTAGAAGTCATGAGCTTTATGTATTATTTACTGGGTGAAATTCTACAGCCAGCGTTATGCAAGGTATGTCAGACCAGATTTTCATAAGAGTCCATTTCTGACATTAAAATCTGTGACACTATGAATAAAAAAAGAGCTTCTTTAGCTTAAATAAACAAGGGCCAAGTTCTGCTCCTGGATAAATTCACGGATCCAATAAGGCATTTAAATAAGTAGTCGGATTTTCAGAATTGCTAAGAGGAGTTGATTGAAAAATATAATTCTTGTCACGCAGGCAATTCCAAAATCTGATTTAATCTCAAATTAGGACCAAAGCAAAATCTTGGAATATTTTTGCTAAACAAAATATTTCAAAACTTTTGGTTTGATTTCTATAAAATAATGTATATAATGTCAAAATATTTTAACTTTTATATTATATTTTAATTATAATATACCAAAAGTAAAAACAAGAGAGTCAAACTAAATATTTCTGCCTTAACATTGATAATTTTCTATTGAAAATTTAGATGAAATAGATCATTCCCATGAAACATTTCCGTTTAATCAAATTACCATTCTCTGACAGAATATTTCCTTCTGAAATTTTTCAACCAGCTGTATTGCTAAGCAGGCACAGATCTTGCTTACTTACATAGAAATTGTGGATGAAAATTAAGTCCTTTGTCGGGTAGCTAAATATGGATTATGGAGCCTACCTTAGGTGATCATCTTTGATAACTGGAGCCCTTACTTCAATTCCCACATACCATCTTCTGTTAAAAAAATAATCATTGATTATACACAGTAATAGGAAGCAGAATTTGCACCAAGGCATTGAATAAAAAATTCAGGTCAAAGTAAAATATTTGACATGGGATTGACATACTTATGTTCAAATTATAGCCATGGAATGTGAATAAAATATATACTCTCCTGTTATGTATGAACTCCCACTCTGATGACTTGCTATAACCACTGTAGTTCTATGTATTTCATCACAACATATTGACTCTGCAGTTATAAGTATGGCATCCCAGAAGCATATTCATAAAATACATCAGCATTGAATTGCATCATTTCTCCTCCTTTGAACTATACAACTGAGGACTTTCAAAGTCTTCAGTGTAGGCAGGGAAACAAAGACAGCTTGTTATTTTGCTAATAGGGGCATTATCCCTGATGGTTTCTGTGAAAGAGGACAGCCCAGCGTTTCCAGTGTTATGCTACCAGCAGGTCATTTTGTATGTATAAAGTGCATGGTCATCAAACTCTGGACAAAAGTACAGCCTTTTTCAACTATTACAATCAGATTGGAGTGGTGGTCTCAATGTGACACAATATATTCCCTACTTTCAGAACTCTCTTGTGTAACATTCAGACCTCTCCATGTGTCCAGTGGCAGCGCCTACTATTCTTGTTTTATAGGGTTGTTGTTGTTGTTGTTGTTATTGAATACTAGAATACCAAAAGAAAAAAGTTTCATTTAAAAATTACCACATCTCTATAAAATAAACAAACACACAATAATGGCTGCTTAGATTTTCCTACAACTACTCAATGAAAACTTATGAAGTTGCAAACAAATGAAGTTTGTACCCTTTTCCTTTTTTAAAAAAGTGTATGATACTACAGGTGCTGAGTCTTCTGCCACTGATGCAACAGAGTGTTTAAATATGCAAGTTACTTTCAGCCTAATTGAGGGACTACTCATACTTAAGCACATATTTAAGTGCTTTAGAAGTTTGAAGCTTTAGACACAAAAAAAAGTAACAGAAAAACATAAAAAACACTGTTGCCTAAACTTTTCCTTATGTAGCATATCAAAACATACATTCCCTAAACTACTAAGAAATATTGCAAAAAGAACGAAGAGTACTTGAGGAACCTTTTATTTGGGCATAAGCTTTCATGGGCTAAAATCCACTTCATCGGATGCACAGAGTGGAAAATACAGAGGAAGATAGATATATATATATATATATATATATATATATATATATATATATATATATATATATATACACACACCGTATTTTTCGCCCTATAAGACGCACTTTTTCTTCCCCAAAACGGGGGGGGGGGGGAAGTTGGTGCGTCTTATAGGGCGAATGCAAAAAAAAAAAAAAAAAAAAAAGCGCCTCGCTCTCCCGTCCCCGCCGCGCGGGCGGGCTGCCGAGGTTCCCCCCTCCCCGCCGCGGGCGGGCTGCCGAGATTCCCCCCTCCTCGCCGGACCAAAAAAAAAAAAAAAAGCGCCTCGCTCTCCGGGCAGGCTGCCGGGAGCGTCCCGGTTCCCCCCTCCCCGCCGCGGGTGCGCTCCCGGCAGCCCGCGGCGGGGAGGGGAGAGCGAGGCGCTTTTTTTTTTTTTTTTTTTTGTTCCGGCGGGGAGGGGGGAACCCCGGCAGCCCGCCCGCGCGGCGGGGACGGGAGAGCGAGGCGCTTTT
The DNA here is from genome assembly GCA_032164245.1 of Sternotherus odoratus. Lineage (NCBI taxonomy): Eukaryota > Metazoa > Chordata > Testudines > Kinosternidae > Sternotherus > Sternotherus odoratus. The sequence continues at coordinate 110,120,598 of JAVMKO010000002.1, forward strand.
TTTTTTTTCCGGATTTTTTATTAAAAAATGAGGGGGCGTCTTATAGGACGGAGCGTCCTATAAGACGAAAAATACGGTATATATATACACACACACACACAGGAACATGAAAAGATGGGTGTTGCCATACCAACTCTCAGAAAACTAATCAATTAAGTTGGGCTATTAGCAGGAGACAAAAAAAACTTTTGTAGTGATAATCAGCATGGCCCATTTCAAACAGGTGACAAGAAGATGTGAATAACAGTAGGGGGGAAAATATCACAGGGGGGGGGGGGAAATAGTTTTGAGTTTGTGTAATGACCCATCACCTCTGGGTCTTTATTTAAGCCTAATTTAATGGTGTCCAGTGTGCAAATTAATTCCAGTTCTGCAATTTCTCATTGGAGTCTGTTTTTGAAGTTTTGTTCTTGAAAAAAATTGTCTTTTAGGTCTGTGAGTGAGTGAGTGTCCAGGGAGGTTGAAGTGTTCTCCAACTGGTTTTTGAATGTTATAATTCTTGACATCTGATTTGTATCCATTTATTCTTTTGTATAGAGACTGTCCAGTTTGGCCACAGAATTGTGCACATAAAAATCACCATGTGTGAAACAGGTGAGATTATTATTATTTATTTTGAAACTGACAAAAAAGTAAAATTCATGATAACTTTTTGCTGATATTATTTTACAAGTTTGATCCAAGCAAATTAGTTTTTGGGATGGTGCTGGAGGAGTAAAGGTCATCCTGTTCTCCTTTTAAAGCTGCTATGGCCCTTGTGGGCTTGCTGCAAGAGAAAAAGGAAGATAATTTCCCCGTAGAGAAATATTTCCTTCATTTTTTTCTCTCATTTTTAAAGGTTATAATCATCTTATTTCTCCTCATTCCATGGTTCCATAAGAAATATAAAGGCAAGGTCAGCTCACAGAGTTAATTCTTGTTTCTTTTACATGCACTGGCCTTTTCACTGAAGCAGTAACAGTATGAAATGATAGATGTGGCCAAACCACTGCTCCCCAGGAGACAATATGATTAACTCTTGTCAATTTCAGCTTTTCTCTTTTGTATTTTATATTCACGTATGACTACATTTTGAATGCTCCTGTGTGGATATACTGAGAGCAGGAGAAAAGGTACAGAGAAGTCCTAGTGGAAGGAGGTTGGCACAGTTCAAACCTTACTCTCTTGTGAGCGTTAGAATGAGTAATAGTCCTAGTAGCTCCACTGCATCCTGCTGGTGTCTGACCACAGGCATTATAGGTAGTACACATGGCTCCTTTGAAAAGAAGCTGCAAGGAAAAATATTGAATCAGTTCGCCTCCCTGAACTATTCATATATTCCAATTTTTGTCCTGTGATTTAGAGAGAGATTCCTATTTTTTGTATTATCTTTACAAATCAGAAAAGCTATGGGAATAGTGTTTTACCATATATATTAATGGACTTTTACTCCCTCTGCTGATTAACATGGACCACAAAAGTTATGTGCAACATAAATTCTGGTTTTTAAATTTTATTTAATGTTGCTCAACACAAGCATAAATTTTATATGTTAGAACCCACTGGAAAATGCTCACTGAATTATAAAAATGTTTAAGAATCGCAAATATACCACAGGACCTCCATATCATGCTCTTTTAAAGGACACACAGAATATTTTTAAAATAACACATTTCTCTTTGTTTAACAACAACAAAAAATCCTAGCAGGAACGTCCACAGGTCGAGTACGCCTGCTTGCAGCTCATTTGAGAGAGACACCAGACTTGTCAATCAAAGCAGTCTAGGAACAGCCATCACCTTGAAGTGTTTGCCACTTCAGTTTATGCTTCCCCTCAGTCTAGAAGATTGTGTGGTGGGCGGGTTGGCTTGGTAAATTTTCCTATTAAGAGAGAGGGAATTTTTTAGCAAGCCAAGATAAATTTTCCTATTTTTCTGCACAAGGAAAGTCCTCAATTCTTTTATAATTAGATATACAATGGTGTATCACAAAGGAGGTGAAAATATGAATGAGGAGATGTGTTTTCTCTTTTTACATATTACTTTCACCTATTGGGTAAGCAAAGCAAGCAGAACGCTTTGTCTAATGCCAGGGACTGATAAAGTCTGCATAAATTGCATTGTAAAATGTCGTGAAGGTGAGAAGACATATCCAGGACACCATCCTGCATCTGTATGTTTTGTATAGGATCCTTCAGGCCAAGAGGCCTCCATGACTGCATAACTAGCTCAAATATTCAAGAGGAAAGGCAGCCTCTCTACCTTAGAAAGTCTGAAATGCACCAATGCACCCATTTAATAACTGCAGTATTGGCAGTGGGTTTATTTATTTTTTTGTTTTAATTATTACTTTTATTTATGATGGGTGTGATAGACCAGGAGATAATTTCTGAATTGGATACTACAGTCAGTATTGATCTTAGAGCTTCAACATCAACAGCATGCCATATTCATTGTTTTTTAAAATTTTTACTTATGGACAAAAATATAGGGGTGGAAATAAAATTATTAAACCCAGACTGTGGTAGTTAGTGTTCTTGTATGAGTGTGTTTTAAATAAAGGTTGTGTTAATCTTAGCACACACTCATGAGAGGTGCAGGACTGCTTTTTCCCCAGTTGCATCTTAATTTTCAAAAAAAGCTCTTTGCTGAAGTGATTGGAGCCTGGATGACAGCCTACAGAGAGAAGTGAAAAGAAAGATATTTATGTTTTTAACCAAGGGAGAAAGTGCATGATCATAGCTATAGCTTATGAATTTCTTTATCTAGAATAAAACTTGGGTATCACCTCTGGATCCTGTATGTAAATGGCCTGTTGATGGGCAGGTGACCCAAGACCTGGTTCTCCATTTCAAGAACCTGGGCTGTAGACTCCATTTTCCAGAATTTAGACTTTTGCTGCTTAACCAAATGCGATGATGATTATTTACTCTTTTTTGTAGCACTTGAGAATACAGCATGGAATCACTGGTCTCTTCTCCCTCTCTAAAATGGCTGCTCTGAAAGCCACTTTTATAAGCTCCAGACCCCTTGTCAGGTCTCATCAGTTGATCAAAATCTCCTACTAGGTGATCTGTTGCTCCATTGCCAGCCCACCTAAATAGACTGGTTCTCCTGGGTAAGAATGAGATTATTGTCTACTCTTGAGTGGTTCCATTTCAGTGAGAGAACATTTAAGTTAACAACCCTTTACTGTTCGCCCTGTGCCACCACCTCTTGAAATTCCAGTCCAACACAGTGGAGAAAGAACAACAGAGAAGGCAAATATCACATTCAAAATGTAGTCTGACACAGGTACACAAAGAGACCCGCAAATTCAAACAAAATTCCTGCATTTGCCATTTCATGGAAGAGACAAAAAGGACAAGAGTTTGTGGTTCCTCATTTGCTCTCTTCACCCCAGTGTTAGGGGTAGCCACCAGAGTCTTACTCCCTTGCACAGTGGGTTTTAGTACCACAGAGCCTTTGTGAGATAGGCAGTGCCTGATTTCTCCCCATTTTTCCCTAAGCCAAGTCCCCATTCTCCTTCATATCTGCTGAGATGAGTTGTGCTTCCTCCCCTATGACTCTCAGATTTGATTACATCTTGAATGATTTCTCTCAAGCCACAGATTAAAGGAACTTTCCCCCTTTCACCTCTTTCCTGAAGCAGTTGCTTTACATCCATCTGTTTTTCCCCCACCCTCTGACAGGTAAAGTTTATTTGGCAGGGACTTTACCAGCTTCAGTTTCTCTTCTCCCTGCAGGGGTTTGAATCACAGGACCTTTCAGCAGTACCTTAGTTTCTTTTCTCCCAGTGGAGCCTTCAGTACAACTAGGGACAATGTCTAAGCTTTGCACAGACCCAGGAAATTGAGGGCACATGGAATTCCATATTTCAGTCACCTCACAGAAACTTGGTGAGTGTCCAGCACAGAGAGTTCAACAGATCTATGACTGTAACATGTTGGAAAGATTTTTGCAAACATACTATCAACATTTACACCCACAGTATTACACATACAATCACTGACATGGAGTTTTAAAACCACAAATACTGCATGTACATGTATAGTTTGGATAGGTTTTTTTTTTTTTTAAGTACAAATTCTTTCACAAGTCTACTCCCACCACCCATAAGAACGGTTTAGGATAGTCAAGACTACATATGCTTTTAGACTGTAAAGCCTTTTGGTTGGGAGGGACTGCCATTTTGTATATGTATGCACAGCAGCCAGAACAATGCAGCCCCAACCTGGTTGAGGTCTTTATGTGCTACCACAGTACAAATGTTGTTGTGGTTTAACAACTTCAGTTCAAAGGTACCAAAAAATGAAGGGGAAAGAGCAGCATGGCAGATTAAATTCAATGCTGACAACTAAAAAGTGCTGTAAATTGGAAAGAATAATTTGAACTGCTCGCGAACAATGCAAAATTTGAAATTGACTGTAATCATATAGGAAGAAATGTGTATGCATCATTGTTGACAGCATAATGAAAGCCTCTGCTTCATTTACAATGAAGGTCAGAAATAAACATTCTGATATATAAACAACAGTGTAAAAATTAGTGACAATATTATAATACCTCTATATAAATCCATGGAATACTGTATTCAGTTTGGATCATACAGTCACCATAACATAATAGACTGGAACCAGAGATGGGCAATGAAAATGATTAGAGAAAAGGAAAGCTTTCCATGTGACTTGAGTGACAAGACTTGGACTGCTTAATTGAAGATGAGACACATAAGGGAGGATATAATAAACACATCCAAACTAATGAATGATATAGGGAAAGTCATTAGAGATTCCTAATTACCCACCCTCCCCTTGTAATATCAGAAAAGGGGCCCATCAAATGAAACTTTAATTTAATTTAAAACTAATAAAGAAATTTTTAATATACCACCAAATTAATCTGTTGAACTCATTGTGACAAAACAGCATCCATGCCAAAATCTTAGCAAGCAACATTTATATGTATGAAAATCATCCCCCGTTACACGTGATGATAAAAATATAGTCTTATTAATCCTCATGCTTCAGAACAAAAGTCAATCACAATGGGGTTTCTTGTACCTTCCTCTGAAGAATTTGGGGCTGGTTACTGTCGAAATGGAATAGATGGTCCTAAATGTTATGACAATTCCAATGTTTTTATATTCTATAGCCCCAAACCTGCCGTCTACTGGCAGTTTTGTGATGCAAATAGAACTGTGAATTTCACATGTGTATTTTCACATTTCCCACCTGAACAATAGTGATTCTGCTGAATTGTGACTCTTCTGGGGCTGTGTAGGGCAGAATCTATTATGCCCAATATGTTCATATAGTGAAAAAATTATGGACAGTAGTTGAACTTCAACAGCTTTTTTCAGCTTTGAAAGAAATCTGACTTGAGAGGCTCTTGATCAGGGGTCTCAAACTCATGTGACCACGAGGGCCGCATGGGGACTAGTGCACTGGCTCGAGGGCCGCACCACTGACACACGTACACACACCCTCACTGCCCCGGCTGTGCCCACACTCCACCCCTTCCATGAGGACCAGTGCACTGGCCCAAGGGCCGCACCACTGACACACACCCCGCCCTTGCTGCCCTGGCTCTGCCCCCACTCCACCCCTTCCAAGAGGTCCCACCCCTGCCCCACCTCCTCCTCTGAGCACGCAGCTCCCCATTCCCTCCTGGAAAGCGCTAGGCACCACCAACAGCTGTTTGGCAAACAAAGCAAGAGCAATCTAGGAAGTCCAGAGCTAGAAACACACGCGGCCCAGCCAGGCAGCAGAGAAGCCTCCACTTCTGGTCCCTCCGTCCTGCAAACTGCTATGGGAGGACCGGGGGGGGGGGGAGGGGGCGCCAGGAAGCTTGGCGGGCCGCAGGGAAGGGCTTTGCGGGCCGCATGTGGCCCCCGGGCCGCATGTTTGAGACCCCTGCTCTTGATGTTTAAGGTTTCTTGTAACTGTATTAAATAAATTTCCAAAACCTCTACAAATAACATTAACTAAATGCAATGCACTATAGAATATTTTGAAAAAGCTGATTTCTTTTACTGTAGGTCTGTACATAAAGATTTTGTCCTTAGAAATGTGCATTTGAAATATATCAAAGAGCAGTTGTGGTAAAAATAGGAGTAACAATTTTCTTTGCAGTTTTACTCATTTCAAACAACTGTAAATTTGGCCTTCGGTGTTCCCATTAGTAATATATAGAGAATTCATGCCGCTAGAATAGGATTTTCAAAAGCTCTCAGTGTTGGCCTAATTCTTCTACTGAATGAAGTGGTGAAACTTATGTTGACTGAGGCCAACATTAAGTATTTTATTTAAATCACACCCTATATGTTTGTTATGATGTTGTACGGCAAATTGATTAAACAATATGACATTCTTGTTATCAAGTCTTTTCAGAGTTGACTTAAAATAAGCATTGAAAAGGCAAAGAGAATCTATCCCCCATCATTAATTTTTTAAAAAACTGTTGAAGATCAACTACAGTCCATATTTTTTATGTGAACGTATTGTGCATAAAAGTGGTTATGGTTTTTTTCTTTAAAATTGGCAACGACTATATTGTATACAACAGCCAGCAGGTGGCATTGTAGGAGTGACCAGAAGTGAAAGAACCCACAAGTTTATTCTACAGTGAGATTTTTTCACTGTTGTGCTATCCTGATTAGTAGTAGTATACTCTCACAAAAGTCTAAAATATAAAAGTTGCAACAGACACTGGTGTAACAAGCTTTATATCTTTATTATTGTCATAAGCTCATTATAGCAGGTTTCCAACTTTGATTATTTGTCCTTAAGCCTTCAGAAGCATTTTATTTCTCTCACTGAAAATTCTGTTTTCTTACTGTGATCATCTTTCAACATCTTAATGTTTATTTTCCACACCCTTTCATAATGGACAGGGAAACGGGCCATGACTTTGTCCAATGAAAGAAATGATAGCTAAAAAAAATTAAGAGTAGAACCAACTCTCTTTTCTACTATATGGCATATCTTTTTGCAGCTTTTAAATTGCTATACATGATTAAAATGGTTAATTCATTTTGTTTCCAGAAATATCTATCTATCTTCTTCATAAACACAACTGTATCAGTACTACGGAAGCTTGTCTTGCAAGAGCACCAATCACAACCAGAGTCTATCATAAGAAAAAATTCTGAAAGGTGTTTCAGCCTGGTTTAACAAAGGTACAGTTCTCCTCTTTCTAACACAGGGTGAAATTCACTGTGCTAAGACTTTTGCACAACTTGTATGGCGCTGAAAGATTTGTGCAGGTCCTTTGCTTTGGATGCAAAACCATATTACTCACTTTTCTATGGGGTAACTGTGTACTTTGGACAGCTATTGTGTGCAGCTTTTCAAAAATATTACTGACATACTTACTGAAGGGGAAGTCAGGCTTCTGTGAGTGAATATTTTTTAATTTGCTAGCTAGCAATAGAAAAGAGATTTTTTTGCTAGGGCATATGGGGAACAAAGAAAAAATAAAGGAGAGAATAACAAAGGATGGGTGGCATCATGAAGAGAGGCCAAATGGATGTCAAATGTTACTGCGAACAGGTAAAAATTAAGGGTAAGTAAAGGGCTGGGCAACATTAGGGACTACTAGATACATTGAGGGGAATTCACCCATGCTGCAGCCATTTTCACCTGCTGTGCTACCCTGACACAAAGGGACAACAGTGCAGGGAGTTTTCACCGTGATTTAGAACTCTCTGCTTCCCAGTGCGGAAGCATTCAGGGTTGGGCAGAGACTGTTCTAGGGTTGCAGTCAGGCATTCCTGTGATTTGCACATTCCCTGCAGCTGTGAGGCTTACAATGGGTATGGTAACAGTGGGCACCAGTCAGGACAGCCCTCAGGCTGCTCTAACTTCCCCCACAGACCAAACAGAATCCCCACTACCCCATCATAGTGAAAGTGCAAAACTTAGATGTGAACATTTAATTGTATTCCCCTTCCTCCAGAAGTTGGCTCCTTTCCTGATCTATAATTCTAGTATTTCAGTCTGCCATACACTTCTCCACAAATGGATCCAAAACTGTTTTAGGTGGACGTACATGGACCCAGGTATTGTTTTAGCCAGACCATCTGCATACACAACCAGTGCCTATTTCTTGCCATTTACTTGCTCTTTACGGAAGGTAAATCCTCGGAAATCTTGCCAAAGTAAATCCCTGACATTTTCAGTGTTCCCTGGAAATAACACAGCCTACCTGAAGGCCTTCCATTATGTTTGGAAATACTTGACATTTCCTGAAATAGATGTTTCAACCTCACTTTCAAGCAAATAATTGTTAGAAATGGTTCAATAAAAGTTAAGTTCTTAATCTATAGTATTTCATATAAGAGGTGAAGTATCAAAGTGCACTTCCTGAAGTGATGCATTAACTCTAGACTATGAAATTTCTCTCCTGCACATATGCAGTGAAATGACAGCACACAAATCTTTCCTGAGTTAATAATTTTTATTTTTCTTATCCTTAATTGGTTAAGGTTGTCTTATTTAAAAAGCAAGGTAAATAGGGGCTGCATTTGAATGAAAAATACAAAAGAGCAAGGAGGAGAGAGAATACTCAGGTACATTTCATGGTACATCTTAAAATTAGGTTGGATCTTGCAATCATGCTTCTATAGCACCTAAACTTACCTGAATCCTAAAGATCCCAAGGGATAAGAGGCTCCTACAATATGTCTGGCCTGGTTACAACATGAACTCTTATATGGTAGTTTAAGGGAATTGTAATGTGTATCCAGAAAATTCAGGAAACCTGTTCACACTGGCCCTTTTCCCAGCAGTTCACTTTTTTTGTATTACAACTTATGCTGTACAGTCTAACATAGGCCTGCACAACATGTGGCCCAAGGGGGGGCTCACTGTGTGGCCTGATTTAGCTTTTGTCAGATGGGATTACCAATGCTGCCTAAGTAAAACATTTAAATCAAAGGGAAGGGAGCAGTTGCAGAGCCCTCAGCTTGCTTCCCCAGGCCTGCACCTCAATGGCATGTAAATATAGTGGTTCCACTATAATTTGAGCTTTACATGAAATCCACAAAAAACTTGAATTAAAAATACAGCATGGTGACACTCAACAACGTCTTAATATTAATGAGTGAGTTGTAGCAGCATAGATATGTACATTTTGCATGCCTACCATCACTATCTCCACCTTACAAATGGGAAACTAAAATAAGTGATTAAGTGACTTGACCAAGGACAAGTCAATATTTGAGTCAATCAATGTATCAATGTAATTGACAGCATAGTCCCTAACATTGGAACATGATGCCTTGTTCTGAGTGGCTTAAAATGCAGTCCATGTAGAAAAGCAACTGCAAAGTAGAATCATGAACCTTTAATTTTGAACCTTTAATTTAACCTTTAATTAGAACCTTTAATTTAGAGTAATTAAAAAATATTTATTCAGTTTAGAGAAATCTTATTTTGAGTTTTAACTGCTGGCTCTAAAAAATCCAGCCACCTAAGATCTGAAAATATGCATTCTTTCTACCTTTTATGTCAACACCAGCAGTTCTAAATATTTTGTAATTGGAATTTATTGCAGAACTTTGTTAAAGATCCATGTGGCAAAATAGATTATTGATAGTTTTCTATAGCCGTATTAGCTCTGAAGTTCAAACAGGAGGACAGTAAATAGAAGAGATAGGGCTCAAAGACATGGGAAACAGATATGTTGAGCAGGGTGACCACATTTTAATTAAAACCAGAGTTAAGTGTGTGTATTTGGAGGCCAGGGCTTCATCACAGTTAATAATGTACACATCTTATGCCCTCTAATCATGATATTTTTGAAAAACATATTCCAGGTTTATAATTAAACATGTCATACAACTTTAATCTATTAAAAACACCAGTCTAATAACACATTCATTACTAGTTAAATACTTTTGAGTTAATTGCATTAGCGGCTAGATGCATCCTTAGACAAAGCTGTTAAATCTCAATAAGAATGTTTAATTAATATATAGTACTTGTCATATTGTCCAAATTAAATCCTCAAGACACTCAACTGAAAGTTGTACTAGAAATGTAAAAGCATATTAAAAAGTGAATTGTACAGCAGCTCAGTTAATCTAACTGAACCTCCATAAAGACTCTTAAAGTGAGCAAATTATATAATTTCCACTAATTTCCTGATGCAATATGAATGAGATGTAAATGAAACATGATTTGCCAGTTTTTTTTAGAATAAAGGATGTACTCGTATGTAATTTGTTAATTATCTCAAATAAGTCAGATTTCTTTGAAATAACTTCATTTTCAGACTTTGCAGAACAGCTACCTTTGATTTGTCTCTGGCTGCCTATTCAAATCAGCAAAAGCTGAAAAAGGCAGCAAAGTACTTTAAAAAAAACCCCACTTATTGATGGATTGAACAAGAAGAGTTTTGAGGATACTGAGTAGATTACAGACTCTTCTGGGGCCTGCTAAACAAAAGAGCTCTTGCTCTGTGACTATACAGTAACTACTGGGCTCTAAGATATTCCATATCTGTGCCACATCAAATAGACTGCTTTCTCCCCCTGCCATTTTTTTCAAATCACTAACCACCAAATTGAAAATGCAGAAACATCCCCTTAAATGGAATAGACAGTTAGCCATTGAAGATATGAGCTCTCTCTTTTTTAGACTCCTGTCTCCATCTTTCAAAGTTTTCTTTTTACCATATTGTACTTAATTAACACATATTGTAGTTATGGAAACTTTAAACACCTGCAATTGTTCATCACAGCCATGTTTAATAGTCTGGAAGTAGACTGTGATGATTTTTAATTTCTAATCTGCTCTGAATTTCATCAGTTTGTCATCACTTACTCTTTCCTTCCCCTTTCTCCTTTGTTTCCCAGCCCAACTTAGCCTTCAGACTTCCTTGTATCAGGACCTTACTAATATTAACCTGTAATCCCTCTGCATGTCAGGTCAATAGTGCAAGTAACTCCCTTAGTTAGCCAACTCTCTTGGCTGGTGTTTAAAAATCTAAATGTTTGCTCTAATTTTGCCTGGATTGGTACTGTTCACTGGAACACCACTACATTCAGCTTTACTGTTTAAATAAGAAGTGACCTGATTGTTCCAACCAATTCGCACCACACAAGATCTTGGGCAGGCGGGGGGTCCGGCGCGGGGCTGCTTGGGCGAGCGGGGGGTTCGCGGAGCAGTTTGGGCAGGCGGGGGGTCCAGCGCGGGGCTGCTTGGGCGAGCGGGGGGTTCGCAGGGCTGTTTGGGCAGGCGGGGGGTCTGGTGCGGGGCTGCTTGGGCGAGTGGGGGGGTTCGCGGAGCAGTTTGGGCAGGCGGGGGGTCCAGCGCGGGGCTGCTTGGGCGAGCAGGGGGTTCGCAGGGCTGTTTGGGCAGGCGGGGGGGTCCAGTGTGGGACTGCTTGGGCGAGCGGGGGGGTTCGCGGAGCTGTTTGGGCAGGCGGGGGGTCCAGTGCGGGACTGCTTGGGCGAACGGGGGGGGGTTCGCGGAGCGGTATGGGCAGGCGGAGGATCCAGTGCGGGGCTGCTTGGGCGAGCGGGGGGGTCGCAGGGCTGTTTGGGCAGGCGGGGGGTCCAGTGTGGGACTGCTTGGGCGAGTGGGGGGGGGTTCGCGGAGCTGTTTGGGCAGGCGGGGGGTCCAGTGCGGGACTGCTTGGGCGAACGGGGGGGAGGGGGGGTTCGCGGAGCGGTATGGGCAGGCGGGGGGTCCAGCGTGGGACTGCTTGGGCGAGCGGGGGGTTCGCGGGGCTGTTTGGGCAGGCGGGGGGTCCAGTGCGGGGCTGCTTGGGTGAGCGAGGGGTTCGCGGAGCTGTTTGGGCAGGCGGGGGGGGAGAGGGGTCCGGCACGCATTGCACTGTGGGCTACCTACCCACAGTGCAATGCGGGCTATGTCGACCCCTGCAAAAGTTCTAGGACAGGGGTCTCAAACATGCGGCCCGGGGGCCACATGCGGCCCGCAAAGCCCTTCCCTGCGGCCCGCCAAGCTTCCTGGCGCCCCCCCCCCGGTCCTCCCATAGCAGTTTGCAGGACGGAGGGACCAGAAGTGGAGGCTTCTCTGCTGCCTGGCTGGGCCGCGTGTGTTTCTAGCTCTGGACTTCCTAGATTGCTCTTGCTTTGTTTGCCAAACAGCTGTTGGTGGTGCCTAGCGCTTTCCAGGAGGGAATGGGGAGCTGCGTGCTCAGAGGAGGAGGTGGGGCAGGGGTGGGACCTCTTGGAAGGGGTGGAGTGGGGGTGGAGCCAGGGCAGCAAGGGCGGGGTGTGTGTCAGTGGTGCGGCCCTTGGGCCAGTGCACTGGTCCTCATGGAAGGGGTGGAGTGGGGGCACAGCCGGGGCAGTGAGGGTGTGTGTACGTGTGTCAGTGGTGCGGCCCTCGAGCCAGTGCACTAGTCCTCATGCGGCCCTCGTGGTCATTTGAGTTTGATACCCCTGTTCTAGGACAGACAGTGTCGACCACTGTCGACCTGCTGTCCTGGTGGGGACACACTGATTCGATTTTCTAAAGTCGAGTTTAGAAAATCGAATTAAGGGAAATCGACCTAGTCCTGTAGTGAAGACATACCCTTGGTAACAGACGGGAGGGGTAAGGGGGAAGGGAAACAGCCTCTGAGGGTTCGGCTCTCAGGAGAGAGAGCAGGGGTTTGGGGGAGTCTGGGTGCCCCCCTCCAGGGCTTTGGAGATCCACCCGGATGGTAGCAGCGATTCCCCAATTTCCCAGCTGGTAAGGTGTGGGATTTGGGCGTGTAAAGACTTAACTTAGGCTGGGAAGCAGCTTGTAGTTATTTGGTCTGTCATAGAAGAGTCCTTTTCTCTGTACCCCAGAGCACAGAGAAAGGGAAGAACACTCTGACACACCCTGAGCCTCTAGTGGATCCCAAAGATTACATATCTCTTGTGGGATCTGCAAGCTTTGAGGACTCAACACCCACATCCTTTCATGGGAGGGCAAACCCCTGCTCCTTTTTTTCTAAACCATGAAAGTGTTTGAAGGCTCTGAGGGGAACCTCATGAATCTTTTCTCCCCTCACCCTCCTCCCTCAGGTTCTTTTCCTACAGGAGGGCTTCAATTCCTCCCAAGGAATTCAGCCTCGTTTGGGTCCTAAGGAATATCTACCATGTACCACTAGCTGCCTTCTAATCTGCTTCTTGGTTATTTTCTTTATCAGAAACTGCTTCTTGATTTGTAGAAAGAACAGTTATCATCATTTTCAAATTATCTCTCAAAAGCAAAACCTTATTTTACAACAAACCAATAAAATGCACAAGAAAACAGTCAAGCTTCATTTACAATATAATAGATTCAGCATTTCTTTTAAAATGATATTAAGGAGTTCTGCATTCTGATCAGGAAATATCTGTGGTGCAGGCAATAATGTGGGAAAAAACACTACAGGTTGGGCCTGGGTGTTTACTGAACTTAAAGGGACAAATTCTGTGTCCTGACTCAAACAAAACTCTCACTTGGTCTGGGGAAAAACTAACAGGCCAAACACTATTAATATCAACTATAGTCCAATCAGAACTAAGTTCTCTAGTGCCGTATCAATGTATAGCACTTATTAAATGAGAGATATTTTTCCCCTTGAGAAAAATAGGGTCATACAACTTTACTGGTGTGATGCAATGAAACAGTTCTTGACACTTTCCTTAGGAAACTATCAGCTTGTTGATGGCAGGCTCAGATATCTCACTGGCTTTGTGATAGGTATCATTGGGGTATACATTCTTGAGGAAGAACCATCATGGACTGTAGTATATCAAAGATTATCTGCTGATATCCTATACTACACTGTCTGTACAAACATAATTATGTTTCTGAAAATGCTGTTATCAATCAGGAGGCAGGAAAGCTGTGACAGTGATTCAGGGGGGTCAATACGTAAAAGGAACCAGAAGTAGACATATTGTACATGGAAAACAAGGCAAGGAGACCCCAGATAGAGGAGAAGTGTATGTGAATTAACAATACTTTTGGAAGGCCAACAAGGAAGAACTCCTTCAACTCACATGCCTAATACAATTGATACACAATTGCCCAACCCTGCTCCAGTTTCAGCAGATGGCAATTTTACCACTGAGTTTAATTGGCAGAGGGTCAAGCCCCAAAACAGATAAGACCAGTTTGTTATTTCATTTACATTGGCCTGAATAAAGAGCAATATTATTGATTTTAATTAAGCTTTTCCAGATGTACCACAGAGAAGAGAATCTGGAACTTCACATACAGAACACTAAGCTAGGGGGAGAGAGAGAGAGAGAGAGAGATACACTGGAGGATAGGGATAGGGTCCAGAGTGACCTAGATAAATTGGAGGACTGGGACAAAATAAATCTGATGAGGAGTTCAATAAAGACAAGTGCAGAGTCATGCACTTAGGAAGGAAGAATCCCATGCAACACTACCAGCTGGGGGCTGACTGGCTAAGCAGCAGTTCTGTGGAAAAGACCTGGGGATTACAGTGCACGAGAAGCTGGATATGAGTCAAGGTGTCCTTGTTGCCAAGAAGGCCAATGACATATTGGGTTGCATTAGCAGGAGCATTGACAGCAGATCAAGGGAATTAATTATTCCCCTCTATTCGGCATTCGTGAGGCCACATTTGGAGTACTGCATTCAGTTTGGGGTCCCCCACTACATAAAGGATGTGGACAAATTGGAGAGAGTCCAGTGGGGGCAATGACAATGATTAGGGGTCTAGGGCACATGGCTTATGAGGAGAGGTTGAGGGAACTGGGCTTCTTTGGTCTGCAGAAAAGAAAGGGGGAGGAGATTTGATAGCAGCCTTCAACTACCCGCAGAAAAGAAGAGTTATGTAAAGTTTCAAAGGGGAGGGAACTAAGCTGTTTTCAATGATGGAAGATGACAAAACAAGGAGCAATGGTCTCAAGTTGCAGTGTGGGAGGTCTAGGTTGGATATTAGGAAATACTATTTCACTAGGAGGGGGGTGACATACTGGAATGGATTACCTAGGGAGGTGGTGGAATCTCCATCCTTAGAAGTTTTTAAGGCCCCGCTTGACAAAGCCCTAGCTGGGATGATTTAGTTGGGGATTAGTCCTGCTTTGAGCAGGGGATTGGACTAGATGACCTCTTGAGGTCTCTTCCAACCCTAATCTTCCATGATAGGGTGATGAATCCTGATTAGTACTCAAATTTTCATTTACACACACTTCCTCCAAGAGCCAGGATTTGGTCCTAATTAGTTAAACATTAAACGACATTTAACATCAGCCTATGAGTCACTAAGTATGACTGAGGTTTAAGGGGAGGGGAAGGGATGATAGGGTTTTTGGTAAGATATGTCTATGACCATTTCTTATTAGATCCCACCTGTATTTCTTCATCCAGTCCTCCTTACTATGATATAGAGCAGAGGTCTCAAACATGCAGCCGGCAAAGCCCTTCCCTGCAGCCTGCGAAGCTCCCTAGCAGCCCCCTTCCCCATAGTACACTGCATCTTTTCTACTTGGCTTATGAGGTACAGGAGGATGGCTAAGGGGAAGGTCTTAGAAGAATAAGATCCTAATATTTTTTGCTATAACTGGGCTATTGCATTCCTGGAAATGTTACGGAAGCCTCTGCATTTACTATGTAATAACTACATTTTAAAAGCAGGTGAAGAGCACTCAGATCTTCGAATGGGCTTGTTCTTCCCCAGCCCTGCCTAGGAGCTGCTGCCAGGGGTGTGTGTGCGCCAGTTTCTTTGGGAGCCGTGCCACCTGAGGTAAGTGCCAACCCCACTACCCTCTCTCCCCCCGGAGTTTCCGGGAGGGAGGGACCAGAAGCGGAAGTTTCTCTGCTGCCTGGCTGCGCCGCTGCCAATCCCCAGCTACCAGGCACTGCTGCTGTGGCTCCAATGAATGAGCTGGGGCGACGCTTCCCAGGAGCCCTCTGCAGCAGTGGTTAGGAACGGTAAGCCAGGCTCCCCGCTGCTCTCCAGCCTACCTCTGCGGGAGGCTTACCGTTCCTGGACTCCACTGCAGAGAGCTCCTGCAAAGCTCCCTGCCTGGGCCGCTGCTGAGCCCAGGCTTCCAGACACTGCTGCTGCGGCCTCAATGAACAAGCTGGGGTGGCGCTTCGCAGGAGCCCTCTGCAGCAGCAGCCAGGAGCTCAGAGGAGGCGGCGGGGCAGGGGCGGGACCTCATGGAATGGGTGGAGTGGAGGCGGGGCCGAGGGCAGCGAAGGGGGTCGTGTCAGTGATGCGGCCCTCAGACCAGTGCATTAGTCCTCATGCGGCCCTCATGGTCATTTAAGTTTGAGACCCCTGATATAGAGAATCCCCATTTGTAGATCATACCCTAAGGGATGTCTCTATCCAAACTGTGTGCTCTTCCAGACCTGTCAGCTTTCCCCCAGGCCTTAGTATAAATATTCCTCAACAACCTTTTTAAATTTACATCACAGCAATCTGGTTCCCTTTTTGTTTTTGATTCCCCAGTTTCTTATAAGTCTAACCCCCTTCTCTCTACACCATTGTCTCATCCATGCAGGGAGACCCTGCAGTTCTGTCTGTCTGGTCCCACGTGTGGGACTGCAGCATTTCAGAGACTGAACTCCAGGACCTCCATGGTAGCAACCTTTTACCTACCAGACTAAATTTGGCCTCCAGGACCTCTCTCATATCTTTTCCTATGTCATTGATACCTACATGTACAACAACTGCCATCTCCTCCTCAGCAATGTCTAACTGTCTTGAGCAATCTGCAACCTTCAGACCTGACAGGCAATTTACCATGGGGTTCTCCATGTTGGCATATACCCAGCTATCTATATTTGTAATTATTGAATCCCCCATTACTAATACCCTTCTCTTCCTAGTAACTGGGATTACCTACCCCAGAGAGGTATCCTCAGTGTAAGAGAATATCAAGATATCATCTGGAAGGAGGGTCCCAACTATGGGATTGTTTCCCTTTGCTCCAGTTTGATGTTCTCCTTCCCTGAAACTTTCCTCCTCCTCAACAGTGCAGAGTCTGTCAGACCTGGGGGCGGGGGCTGCCCTACTGTGTTCTAGAAAGTCTCATCGATGTACCTCTCGGTTCCCTTAGATCCTCTAGTCCTGGTCTCCCATACTTGATCTCTTAGGGCCATGAGCTCCTGCAATTGAATGAACACACATGCCCCCTGCCCACAAGGCAAGTAATCATGTATGTTGCATTCAGTGCAATAAGCTGGATAGCCTGCATCATTCTGGTGCTAGACTTCCGCCTGCATTCTTTTTACTCCTGCAGCTTTAAATGTTTTGATTTGTCTGTCTTTTGTGTTGTTGTTGTGTGGAGGTGGAGAGGGTGTTTGTTACCCTACATTTGTAGAATGTTAATCAGGCATATCTCTCTCCTGCTCCCTCTTTCTATGCCCTTTCAAAACTTTCCCGTTCACTAGCTCCTCTGGTTGCTTACAAGCTGACTTTCTAAACCCCAGTTTTCCCAAAATAGGCCCTTAGTAGCCCCGCCCCCTGGTTAAGCCAAAGAAACAGCCAAAGAAAAGGTGATACCTCTGTCGGGGCCAAATTTCAAAGTGGAACCACGTTAAAATGTTTTGTCTGAAAACATTAGTAAACACTTGACAATACGGAAAAATCAGCTGTCCTCCCATAAGTTCCTTTTTTAAGTGTTGACGTTAAATTCAACCATTTAAAAAAATCTGTACAATAGCTGGATTTGAATTCTTCAGTTTTTGACACATTATCTGGCACTACTGGCACCTCCTTAATATCCATTTGAGATTAGCTAGATATGTCAGAATGTGGAAGGATTATGCAGTGACACAATTTTCACAAGATTTTGGATTTCTTTTAATTAAATCATACATCTGCTGTATCTTATGCTGTATGTTAGAACTGACAGAACTATTTTCCATTTTCCAAGCCTGTTTTATTACATGATGGAAACTAATGTTAGCAACATCAGTCATGAAAAAGTCAACCATAAATGCAATAAATTTGAATCCTTTAATAATGCTCTTGTTCAGTTTTGTTGTTTAATATACAAGATGCTGATTATTTGACTTGAATGTGTTAAATATTTCAGCACTGAACAACGATTGATACCCATTCAATATCCCATTTACAGAAACAGGCACAGAAGATGATGACAATCAGAGATGATCAGGTGTGACAGACCGCTCTCTCACCCCTCTCAGGAACACACAGGAAACCCTTCTGCTCCAAACAGTGCTCTTTATTCACAGTGCAGGACCCCACCACCAATACATACAGTTTGTCCAGTATACAGCTCACAGCTTACAGCATACAATTCTAAACACACAGCTCTGACTAGCTCCAACCACACCACACTCTGTACCATCCCCACCACACTGGGCTTACTTCCTGGGAGCCTTTTATCCCCCAGAGGAGGTTACCAGGTGCAACCCATACAATTGATTGCCCTGCAAGCCAGGTGGCTAATTAGGCTTCTCTGCAGGGAGGTTTGCAGAGGGCTTTTCTCCCTCTTAAAGGGCCGGCAGGGCTGGCTCAGGCACTCCTGGCCAGCACCCTGCCACACAGGATTCAGAAATTGTTCCTATTTTCTAAGAGTAGGGAAATTGATTGTGTTGGATACTCCTGTCTGATCCTAATGGATCATTCCTCCTCAGAACTCCAGAAGAAGCAGAAAATGTTTATGAAATACAAAAACTGGGCAATCACATTTCCTTAACATTCATCTACACGGTATCCACAGATTTAAGTCCCACCACAAAACCTTCCTTGACAACAGGAATGCATCTCTCTTCCTCCCCAATACACACACACAAAATCCCCCTTCCCTTGAAAAATCTATCCTTAAGGGACATAGTAGGCAAGTTTGCTCACTACATAAGTTTGCACCATCCTCAGCAATGCAATTGCATTGATGATTATGTTATTATGAGAAGTTATGAACTGGAGTTCTGAATACTAAGCATTGAGAAGCTGTATAACTGGTGATGTGACAGAATAGGAACAATATACCATTATATATTATACTAGCGAAAATACCCGGCGTTGCTCGGGTCAGTCGGAGGTGGGGAGGGGGCAGACAGCTGAGCGAGTGCAGGGTCCGTTGGATGGGGGCAGAGAGCAAACCTGACACCTCCACCTCACTTACCCCTCGACCAACCCCGACCCACATTTTCACACCCCCAACCAAACTCAACGCCGCCACCTTACCCCCCCTAGACCAAACCTGACACACCCACCTCACTTTCCCCCCCCAACCAAACCTGACACCCCTACCTACCACCACAACCAATCCCAACACCCACACCTCACTTACCCCTCGACCAACCCCAACCCCCTCCTCGCCCCCCCAACCAAACTCAACGCCCCCACCTTACCCCCCCACCAAACCCAACACCCCCTGACCAACCCCAACCCCAACCCCCACACCTCACCCATCCAGACACCTTCCCACCCCCCCCCAGACCAAACCCAACACCCCCGGCTCACTTAACCCCCGACCAAACCCGACACCCCTACCTCACCCCCCCCAACCAAACCCGACACCCCCACCTCACCCCCCCGACCAAACCCGACACCCCCACCTCACCCCCTGACCAAACCCGACACCCCCACCTCACTTACCCTCTGACCAAACCCAACTCGGGTCCGTCGGAGTTGGGGAGGGGGCAGAGAGCTGAGGGATTCCGGGGTTCCGTTGGGAGAGGGGAGGGGGCACAGAGCTGAGGGATTCCGGGGTTCTGTTGGAGGGGGGAGGGGCAGAGAGCAGAGCGAGTGCGGTGTCTGTTGGAGGGGGTATTATGACATCAGAACTATGTCACAGAGAATAGCAGCTGCCCAGCTGAAGTGATTGGCCTTTAAAGAATTTCACCCCTGGGGGGCGTCAGAGGTGAGATTTGAAAAATTTTCAACTCTTATGGTCATTAGGACCCCAAGACCTCTAACTGTACCAAATTTCAAGTCTCTAGCTCAAACGGTGTGGAAGGAGTAAGCATACATCCGCGCATACACGCACGCATACACCATTTGACTTTTATATATATAGATATAGCAAAATAGCCCTTTGCTATTTTAAGCCAGGATGTATTTAATATCTGAATCCAGTTGTGCACAGCAAGCCTTTATATCAAATGAAAGATCCTGACAAGTTCAGTCTCAGTGATAATACCATAAATGATCCAACTTTACGTGCCTTTGGTATTATATTTGTTCTGACCTAGATAACCTACGGAACATTTGAGAGACACCCTGAAACAAGATTAGAAAAACTGATTGCATTCCAAGTTGTTACATTCATAAGCAAGTACCAGCTAATCCAGCCTTTAGCTGTTCAGAATAAAGCTGAGATAGAAGTGTCTTTACATTCATACTTGTAGATTCAGTTATTTAAGCCACATTTATTTGAAGTAGCAATTCATGATATAAAGAATTATGGTAAAATTTTAATATACAAAAAATCTTGCTAATAAGAAGTCTGAACCCATTTGATCTGACAGGGTGAGACATCCACTGAATTCCAAGGAGGAGGAACAATCATGTGGTGTATTTGTGTTAGTCAAAATATAAAGACATATTCCATGGATAATTTGTAATAATTCCAAAGTCTCTAAACTTAAAAAGTAAAGTGGCACTGTGAACATAAAAGTTACAGCTGATAGTTTCTTCTCTGCTACTGTTACACCTAGCATTAGCGAAACAGGAGATTATATATATTCCTTTTTGACATTTGTTTCCTTTTACATTAGGCAGCACAGTCTGCATCCTCAGTATCATTCTTTCCTTCATATAACCAGCTGTGGAATATAAAACCTGTGCAAGTCTTTTGTGGAACAAAAGAGGAAAAAGTAACACAGTAAAAATGTGATTGTAAAGCTACAATTGTTGGCAAGTGGTCTTAGGGTAGGTGAAAGCACCTAAACCCACTTGTAACCATTTTTAAAAATTTGACTGGATCATCAGTTCTCAACCTATTGGAAGTAATAAAGAAACAGATAGTGACACTATGATTCAGATGCTCTTTGCCAAAGTGTCCTCAGTTCTTTGCGAACCCATCTGAGACCTGACAAACTCAGGACACCAAATATGTCTTTTGCAGGGTATTTATCCATAATGAATAGCATGTAAAGTAACTATAGAAAGCTCATAACATACTCATTGCAAGATGTATGTATGAGTAATATTTAAGGAATAACATTTACTTTGAAAGTACTCTATAAGGACTTGGAGTAAAAAAAATAGTCATTGGGGAACAATGTCTCAGTGATAGCTAAGGATACAATTTAGTCATTACATTCACAGATTCCATGACTTTACGGAACATCTGACACTTTGGATTCAGCTATCAGTGTCTGCAGCCGAGGACACGAGCCCCACTGTTGCAGTGGTGGTAGCTGCGGTTATCTGTCCTCCCCCTGCCTTGATAGGCTGGGGCTCTCAGTCTGCACTGCACTTGGCCCCAGTTGTCGTTCCTCCTCTCCTCCTCAAAGCCCTCTTTCCTCCCGTTAATTTTAGTAAAAGTTAGAGAGAGGTTGTGGCTCCTGTGAATTTTTGCTAATTGCCCATGACTGTCCATGACTAACTAAAAATAACTGACACAAAAATCTAAACTTTAGTGATAGCCAATTCAAGTAGCAGGAAGTTTTCCCCCCACCCTAGTTAGCTAGTGAGGTGATGCAATGTTCCATTGTGTAGCCTTGTTCCATCCCAAGACCGTAACTGAAAAAACAACAAAGACAACTGCAAACAATCCAAACCATCTGAAGGGGAGAAAGAAAGGAAGAGAGAGAAAAAAACCAGAGGATCACCATGTCTCTGGATAAAGACAAAAGATTGATTCTTTTGGTGGAATGTAAAGGAGGGTAGAAAGACCCTCTTCAACTTTTGACTGAAGACACAGTTGGGGAGCAGGGATGTTCATGAAAAAAAAAATGGACCCGGGTTTCTGTGAAGTCACACAGCTCCAACAGAATGAACTTTTTGCAGGGAAAACCTACTTTATCAGATAAAAAGGTAGCTATTGTGTGTTTAATGATTGTATTTTGTATTGTAACCATTTGTTTCCACCATACTTTTGTTGCTAGTTAACTCTCCTTTCTTTCTTAAGTATACCTCCTTTTGTTTTATTATAAGTTCTCAAGTGCTGTGCAATTTTACAGGAGCATTGGCTTAAGGTAAAACTGATAAAGTGGGATACGTTGCTTCTTTAGGGACAGATGATCTGGATTTATGTGCGTAGCTCCTATCAGGAGCTGGATATCATCGGGGAACAATTCACAGGGACTAGGAGTCCACTGTGTACCCATTGTTAACCTACAAGGCGAAGACAGGACTGGCATAATTGCTTTAGTGGCTGAAAAGCTGGTGGTATCAGGAATTAACAGTCAGTTACTACAAGACTTCCTCAGGCTGGAGGCAGGTGAGTTGGAAGGGGGTTAAAAAGGTGACTCACAGTGCTCACATCACTCATAGTCAATAACTAGACATACTTCGGTACCTCTACATACCCCACTAAACTGCATACAGTGCTTCGTGGGGCCAGCAGTCTCAACTTGCAGATTTCAGTGCAGGCTTGGGAGGGACCATAACATTGACAGTGTCACAGAAATCAGTCAGCATCATGAAGATACCATGGAGCTTCACAGGATAGATGGAGAGGCAGATTAAGTTATTTTGGATTCCTGGGCCAGAACAAGTGGGGGACCCATCCTCACCCCTTCTGCCAGCAGTCTCACCTCCTTTCAACCTTCAGCCTCCCCCCCCATGGCTCCCCCCCTTCTGCCCCTTCCTCTGTGGGTCTCCTCCATTCTGCACCCCCAACTGCACCCCCACAACCAAATTTGCTCTTTTCCCCCAATGCACCCTTAAGAACAGAGAATCACTGTCCCTCTCACCCACCACCACCGCAGAGAGTGAGAACTCTCTCAACCCTGAGGCTGTAGCAGGGAGCTAGAGTTTCTCCAGTCCCAGGACTGCAGCAGGGGTCTTGGTGCTGGGAATGCCCCTGCCACCAGGTGCTACTGAGTCAGACCAGGGTCGGGGCACAGGGACTTCCCCTGCACTGCCCCACCTGCCCTGTGCCTCTGTTATGAAGTGGGGTCTGAATGGGGAAGGGAATTTCTCTGCCTTGTCCAGTACCCCTGTTGGGGAGCATATGGCACCCATTTTTCCAGAGCACCCCCATTGGCCCAGACCCCAGGCACAGTCACTAATCAGCTACTGGATAGACAGTATTTTCTTAGTCCCTATTGTTAACGCAATTTTGTTTTATTTGGAGTGGGTTTTTTGAGGGGTTGGGGAAGACACTTACTACCGTGTTTCCCCGAAAATAAGACAGTGTCTTATATTAATTTTTGCTCCCAAAATTACATTACATTATATTACAGCGAGAGGCAAAACTGGAAGTATGTCTTATTTTCGGGGGATGTCTTACTTTCGGGGAAACAGGGTATGTGCAATATGGGTTTTACAAATAGACATGTATAATGTCTTGTGCAAATTGTCTCTGAAACAGTGCTCATTAAACTATCCAGAAAGAACAGGATTTAATTGGTATCATAGGGTAGGGTTTCTCCCCCGCTTCCAAACACTCACTGCCAAGCCTTGTCTCCTTCAGCAAAGTTTATTCCCTTAACACCAGCAAGATAAACAGAAATCAGTCTTTTTAACTCACTCATTTCTCTCATGCTTCAGGGCCACACTCCTAGGGGTCTCTGGCTCTCCTGCTCTTGGCAATTTCCCAGCTCTGCTCATGTCCTGGAGCCGTAGCTCCAGGGCTGCTTCCCTGAGCTCCCAGCCCCCTACTCCAGGTACCCATTGCACTACAACATCTTTTTCCCCTGGCACCACCTATCCCAGTCACTCCCTTCTACCTCTCATTTCCTGCCATCTGGTAACCCTTTAGAGACTTAGATGTAGCCCAGCCCCCTTTAATTGGTTATATTGTGCTCACCTGCACTGACACAGCAGGCATTGGACCCAGCTGTGCTCACTGGGACTGCCTAGCCTGTCACAGTATCTACTGAAATCTTAGCTGATAACAATAAAGCATGATTATTTAATCTTCCCCTGAAGGCCAGCAAAAGTATAAAACATCAAGGATACTGAGCTGCAAGTTTGCAATTTCTGCCATTTTTGCAGGGGGGCGGGGGGAGTCTAGAATTTTGTTTTACAATAAGATACAGTATATAGATGCTTTCCTCCACTGTTCCATAATTCAGATTCAACTAAAAAGATTTTGCCCATAATTTCATTTTCAATTGAAACCAAGCATCCACAAAGTGCCCTAAAAGATAAATGTTTGAGAAAATTATAAGCAAATGCAAGTGAATAAAGAGTTATTCATAACCAGGGTACAAAACCTATTAGATAACACATCCAGGTTTCTGTAAGCACAAAAAAGATGGGATGAGAGCTTCTGTTTCTTTCTAATCAGATTACTTCTCTTCTCGCTGGGCATGGTGGATTGCTCTGAAGCTTAAATATGAAATATTACCTGCTTAATTTCCCTTTACTCCCCAGCATCAATATTGGAATGTAGCTAAGCATTCAGACCACGTGCAGGGCAGATTAACATGGGGCAGGAGGGTTTTGATTTTTGTTTCTTTACCTCAGTGGCTCTTCAGGCCTTTACATGACCCCTCTCTGGGGAGGATGGGACAATTTGTGCAGCAACAGGCTTTTCATGCCTGCCCTGGCTCTTTTATAATTGCCCCCTGTCTGCACTCCTTATCTGCATCAGACCCTTCTGTTTCCATCCTCTTGTGAAGGAAGCACATTGGTTCTGCCACTTATACATTCTTCATAGCTATAAGAGAAGGGGCCAGATTTACTCCAAATGCTTAGCCATATACAATGAAGAAACATAATTTCCCAGTGAAATTTTTCAGGGGTTGGGGGACAGGAGTCTGTACTGCTGCCGCTGGGTCACAAGTGGGGGCTGCTGGCCATTGCTGATGGACTGAACAAGCCCCCATCACAGACACTGACTCCCACACACACTGTTTCTCACACATCTCCAACACACACATACACTGTCTCTCTCATGCACACATACACAAACTGCTTCTTACACTGCCTCAATACATATTTTATCTCTATCACACACACACATACTCTGTCTCTCTCACACTCCCAACACACATTTGTCTCTCTCACACATACATTCTTGCATACACATCGCCAACACACACTGTCTCTCTCTCTTGCCCAACATGGACTGTCTTTCTTTCTCTCTCACACACACACACATATTTTCACACACTCTCCCAACACACACACACACACTGTCTCTCTTTCTCATTCCCCCAACACACAACATTCACCCCCAACAAACACATGTATTATTGTTGTTATTCTTCTTCTTGATACTTCCTGTCAAAATGTGCAATGCACATATATTCTCTGTAATTTTATTCTTTCCAAGTTTAAGGATTACAGTGCTGGTGTGTTTTTTGTAGGGGTTTTTTGGATTGGATTTCATAATTTTATTTCTCTCTGATGCTTACATTTAATTATTTGAGTAGGGGAGTTCTAAAATGCCTAAACTGTCCTGGCTGAAGTAATTGCCATTATTACTTTTATTATCATATGCTGCTTCGTCATTCATTATTTAAATAATAGGACTCTCCTAGAATGTAAATTTAGCTTGTATTCACCTTAGCAGTGATGCTTTAAAAAAAATAGCTAATCACATAATTTTAGACTCTGCAGATGAAGGTCGCTTATTTTCAAACTGTATTTTTCATTATATCTGTAAAATAACTTTAAAATTCATATGAAAATAGATGCATTTCCAAGAATGATACTAATATGTTTGTGATCATTAAACATAAATGCCAAAATCATTAGGAAATAAATTCCCTTTCTTAATAAAAGAGAATGAAGCCTTAATCATGTATGTTAAAATTAAATAAATGCATTTTTAGTGGAGTGAAAAACAATTGACTAAAATAAAGTAGATAATGGCAGTAACTTGGGGTGTGTCTGTTAGAGAAAGTAAGCAGATTTTATTTATCTCTACTAAACATAACGTACAAAATATCAAACTTGTAGTTCTGATACCTGCATTAAAGAACCAGAACTGATACCTCAAGGCTTGGTTGGGAATATCTTGCTGAAGACTGTACTTTCAGGGATCATTTCTATAGTTTCCTGATTGTTCTAACCATACATATAAACTTAAAATGGGCCTTTAATGAGAGTTTTTGTGTCCCCCCCCCTTCTTTATATAGGAATTGGATACAGTGCTTCTGTCAGCTAATTTTTAGATTACTATCTGCAAAAAAACAAGAGTTTACAGGTGCCTAAGTAGCTCCTGGGATAACAGTTAAAGTTGCTCTCCATCCCCCTAAATCTGAAATGGTTTCCCTGGTGACCTGGTGGCCAGAGGGCTACAGGAGGACCATGGGCTCTGGCAGAATGTAGTCCCTGTGTGATGATGTGAAGCCAAGCTCCAGGCACCAAAAGCCATAGCAGCAGTAAGGATGTCAATACACTATATATCATGCCACTCTTACGTTTGCACCGCTGCTGCAATGGGATTGCCTTCAGAGCTGGGCACCCACCCAGAAGCCACTGCTCTGCAGATGCCCATTCATCTTAATACAAATTAAGCACTAGTTAGAGGCAGAATGGCCTGGAGGTGACGGGGATGGGGAGTAGAGCGGGGAGCCTATGGGGACTAGGAGTGATGGGTGGGACACCAAAATACAAGTTCGCCCAGGGAACCATTTTCCAGAAGCTCTGCTCTAGCTCATTATGGTTTTTTAGTCTAAA
This sequence comes from Sternotherus odoratus, assembly GCA_032164245.1. Classification (NCBI taxonomy): domain Eukaryota; kingdom Metazoa; phylum Chordata; order Testudines; family Kinosternidae; genus Sternotherus; species Sternotherus odoratus. Next base: position 110,147,273 of record JAVMKO010000002.1, read on the forward strand.
TTTCCATATTTTATAATCGTTTTACTGGTCACAGTCCATAATCCTCTTTTGCTGTAAATGGTGTTACTCTGTTTGTAGGATGAGTGCTACTATGCTGCTCATCATGTGATGCTTCCACTAGGAAAAGTAATTAATCTCACAAGTTGTTGTTTTTCACATCATGGTATCTGTTATGTTACTTTGTTTTAAATATGAACCAATATTTCTTTATTTGCACTCCGCATTTTCTTGAACTTGGTTTACACAAATTTCCATTTATTAAAATGAGTCTTGTGTGAGCAACAGCAGTATCAACTTCTGAAAACATCATGGCTTTGCATTCATATAAATTCACAACATCCAAGCTTATTGGATCTTGGTTTGGTTATTCCTTCTGAGACCAATATCCAGTCTAGAATGATTTTTTTATTAGCTAACTTGTAAACCTTTGAAAAGTGAGGGAAGTATATGATTTAAATGGTATCAGACCTCTTACTATAGCAGAACTACTATGCCCTTCTAAGTAACTCCCAATCTATTAATTTATAGGAAATATATTTTTATGCTTGCATTATTTAAATCAACACCTTTCCTGGGATAATTGATAGTCATCTCTTCAATATCTTATTCTCTAACACTGAGTTAACTGAATAAGGGATAGCAGTTTGAAATCCATTTCTTTTCAATTTTCTGTTGAATACTAAACAGCTATCATGGAAATGGAATATCAGACTTGAACATAACAGCAAATATAAGACAGCTTTATTACTGTCTACAAACTTATTTGTATGCTTAGCAGTACTGTAAAAGGTATCATTACTAAGTCTCCCATTCAAATGTGCGAAAGTATTAGCGGATACCAATGAAAACCAAAATAATAGAATTTTAAATGTCATAAAATTAATTTAATCTACAACTCTTAATTTAATCTACAACTCATAAATGCACTACACTTTCTCCCTCAGTGTCTGCACTGAGTAATTAAATTTTACAGCTTTTTTCTCAGTAACATCTGTTTCATATTTTTGCCCTGTAGTTAAGCTATCAATTTTTTGGCAGTATAGCAACCCTGAGTCAATAGCTGCTGTTTGTGTGATATTGAATCAGTAGTCAGTTCCTTGTTTGTTTGTTTGTTTGTTTGTTTGTATAATGCATATGTTTAATAGATATCATCATTTCTAATTAACATGATATATTCATAAATGTATATGGTGTTCATCCCCCAGGCAGTTGATCTAATGATATCCCTTCTGTGGAGATCTATGAAATGTTGTTACTCATATGTAACTAGATTTATCTTTAAAATATTTAAACAATCTAGTATTGCTACAGCATCTTCTAATGTATTTGCAACTTGATCTAGCTTTAAATTCTAGCAAGCCTACCTAGCTGTACTACTTTAGATGTCATGGTAAACTTTTCTCCTCTTATAGCAATAGAAACTTGCTTGATTGAATAACCTGAAATAGTAAAAACTATACCAAACTGTATGAGAGATGCACAAGTGACTGTGGGATATATACCTTATGAGCACAGACATATCTCATCACTTGCAATAACAATTTCACCATCTCATAAAGGATGTATGGAACAGATATGCCATGAATGATCCATAACTAATGATTCCTTCTAGCTCTCAATAAACTTAGAAAAGTATCCATGTCTGTGCGATGGGTTGGATCACAGAAACTGCTTTGGGAACTGCCAACTGATGGGCCAAGACTACTCCTGCCCCTACTTTCCTGCCCTGGAAGCCTGGGACTCCAGAGCCCTGCCTGGTTTGAGCCAGATCCACTAGCCTGCTGTAAACCTAGACCCAGGTCTGAACCATCCCCTAACAGCTGTAGACTTAAATGAAAGCAGTTTAGGAAGTGTCCCTGTCTTTAACACTCAGGTGCTTAACTCCCAAAGGAGTCCAAACCCCCAAATAAATCTGTTTTACTATGTATAAACCTTATAAAACTCAAATTGTTCACCCTCTACAACACTGATAGAGAGATATGCACAGCTGTTAGCCCACCTCTCCCACAATATTAATACATACTCTGGGTTAATTAATATGTAAAAAGTGATTTTATGAAATCCAGAGAGTAGGATTTAAGTGGTTCCAAATAGTAACAAACAGAACAAAGTGAATTACTATGCAAATCTATGTCTACTACAGTAATAAAACTGAACACAGATAAAACCTCATCCTCAAAGGAGTTTCAGTAAGCTTCCTTTTACAGACTGGTCTCCTTCTAGTCTGGGTCCAGCAATCACAACCTCTTGTAGTTACTGTCCTTTTTTCCAGTTTCATTCAGGTATCCTTGGGGATGGGGAAGCTATCTCTTGAGCAAGCTGAAGATAAAATAGAGGGATCTCCCAGGGGTTTAAACAGACTTTCTCTTGTGGGTGGACACCCTTCCCCTCCATGTAAAATCCAGCTCCAAGATGGAGTTTTGGAGTCACATGGGCAAGTCACATGTTCATGCAGATTGAGTTCCTTACCAGCCAAGCTACATTCTTGGGAAAGCTCATATGTGGAGTGGCATCTCCAAGTTCCTTGTTGGCTTAAGTGATTCTCGATTGGGAACTTACTGAGAATAATCTTTTCTCAGGAAGCTGAGCAATTCCTTCACTGAGACTATTTAAAATTAATCAAGTACATAAGCAATATTCATAACTTCGAGTGCAAAAATGACACATGCATACAGATAGGATGAATACATCCAATAGATAATAACTTTTACAGAGATATGTTAAATGGCATATATAGCATAAAACATATTTGTTATGTCACATATACAATCATAAGCATATTTCCATATAGCCTTATGGGGTCAACCATCACAGTCTGGTTATCTCAAAATAGGATCCACATAAGTAAAGACCATAAGAAAATGGTTCACATCACATGAGACACTTTGTTCAAGGACCCACAGATTAGCCTAGTTCAAGAATTTTCCTCCCCAAGAACAAACACTAAAACTAAAATGGCTAAACAAGAGTATTTTGTTAATCACCTGGTCAAGAATCTCTTATAATATACATATGGATAAAATATCTTGCTCCCTCCTGACCTAGTTAAAAAAGCGCTCTGAGGCTTTGTTTACACTCTGCGCCTTTCAGTGACACGGCACAGCCACACATGCCGCTAAAAGGTGCAGTGTAACTGCTGTGTAAGTGCTCTCTTGCCGACAAAAAAAAAAACTTCTACTCACAAACAGGGGTGGTAGCTTTGTGTGCAGGCAAGGGTGAAAGTAAAATGGGGTTCTTACCTTTATGGGGCCAGTCTGCTTCCTCCTCCCCCCCCCCCCCCATCTGTGCTCCCTGGCCTGTGCCCCTGGGGCTCCACTGGCGATTTAAAGGGCCCAGGGGTCTGGCTGGTGGCAGTGGCAACCAGAGCCCCAGGCCCTTTTAAATCGTGGCCCCGTGCCAGCTACTTCTTCCCCCACCCCCTGTTGGCAGGCGGGGGGGGGGGGGGGGGGAAAGGATAGTGACATTAAAATGCTGCCACGGTAGTGCTTTAACGTCGCTGCTCCTTTTGCACCCCTGATCGGCGGCTCTGAAGGGTCCCGACCAGCAGAGCCACTAATGGGGTGGAGACAAAAGGGGCAGCAATGTTAATGCGCTGCTGCAGCAGCACTACACATTTGACAGTGTAGCCAAAGCCCAATTTACCAAGAAAGGGTTGCACCCTGCTTTCCTATGCAAAGTGGCCCATTGCACATTGAATGGATGAAAAGATGGATGAGGAAGCTGCAAATTAAGCAGACTAGAAATGTTACTTTAATATTGATGGTCAAAGTGGATGAACTACTTGTTACCTCCAAGAAATCCAAACCACATGTTTTCCCCTCAAATTATAAACTCTATGTTGTTTTTTGTAAATCAAATATACCGGGAATAATATCTTTCAATTAGAAGCTGAACGTATTTTTCTGGGGAGTGAGATCCACATCATTTTATATGTGGAGAATCTCTCTTGTTCTAATATAAGGCTTAAATAATGTGAAATGCTTATGTACAATCAAAGACTATGTGGAATATGTCCTCCAAATTTAGAAGAGTATAAGAGATTTTGTTAATTTTCATTGCACATAACTGTTGCACTCCAGAAGCAATAGGAATTGTCTGGAAGAGGGATCGACAACATTGGTATGCGGGACCGCAGGGTAAGCACCCTTAGCAGGCCTCGCCGCTTTGTTTACCTGGCGTTTTGTTGACCATGGCTCCCACTGGCCGCGGTTCACTGGCCCAGTCCAATGGGGGCTGCAAAATGCCAGGTAAATAAAGCGGCGGGGCCCACTAAGGGTGCTTACCGTGCTGTCCCGTGTGCCAATGTTGCTGATCCCTGGTCTGGAACAAGGAAAGAGCTATGCTAAAATATATAAATCAGGGCATAATTTTGAAATAGTAAGAAAAATTGTTTTAAAGGGGAATCTCAATTGATAGTAGAGGCTAATAATGAAATAGAATCCTTGAAAAGAATTAAAATTAAAAAGCCTCCAATAAGATGAGGATTAAACAAAATTATTCATTATTGCTATCTATTGGATACCAATGGAAGCAGCAGAGAAACTAAGCTGAAACGTGAACACGCACTCAGCATGTGTCCAATAGGAATCAGAGCTCTGAACCTAAGGTATATAAAACTAAGGTCACCATATGCTCAAGAGAGATGACTGAATCCAACACAAGAAACTGAAGAATCCTAAGTGTGATGGATGCCTGGACCTGCACTCTGGAAAGGACCATCCCAACACCATCCCAACACTAGAAGGATAAGAAGAAATGGTGAGATATAATCTCTGAGACTACATTTCCCCTTCTATTCATTAATATGAATATAAGTTATTTTAATATAAATAACTGCCGGTTATCTTGCTGGTTACTTAAAAACTCTCTTGTAACCATATTTTTAGATTTTCATTCCTTTTTTGTGAGTCAAGGCAAATTGTCCCAAGAGATTGGAAAGAATTGTTTTAAGCAACTGATTTTAATATTCTAACCTTGTCCCTTTGGGACCAATCCATTCAAACTGCACTAACCATATTTTTCAAAGTGCCTTAAAGACGTGGTCCTTGGATGTGTGATAAATGTGTTAGGAAGGGAGAATTTATTATCATAAATAAATGTAATGAGAAATCTTGGTAATTTGCTACATTCCTTGCTTGCTTTGGTAGCACATATATACTAAAATTGGAATGATACAGAGAAGATTAGCATGGCCACGATGACACACAAATTCATGAAATGTTTCCATATTTTTGATAGAACTGCTGCAGCTCTAGTCTGTGATAATTGCTTGCAAAGCTGTATTGTGTATGTAGTTCACACCTAGGACATTGATTGTGTCTGCACTTGAGTGGTGAATGGTTGAGTGTATCCTAATGTGGTTCTGGGTGAATTAATAAATTGCTGGTTGGTTAAGAACAGACAACCATCCTTATTTTAAAAATATTGTTCAAGTTATAAATTGACCTGAAAAGAACGCAGCATTAGAACAGTAAGCTAATGCTCCATGGACTGAATAACAGGGGTTAACTCGCTGGAGTCTCTCATATATTGGCAAATCTAGTTTGTTAGATTTCAGCTTAAAAAACTAACTGGCTTCCTGGCAAATTCATAAATTGACCCCCTTTCATGCTTGCGATGTAGTGTACACTTGTGGCTTTTTGGCAATTTATTCATTAGAACATGTGGGATAATAAAAACAACTTTGAGACAGATAATCTTCCTCCAAATTTGACATGTGTTTATTAGCCAAACACTAAATCATCATACCACATAAAGGTGAAAATAAAAATTTTCAGACGTATAGGAACACCTGTTCTAAAGTACTGAAACAGATTAACTGATCTACAATTGTTGCCTGCAATAAGTCAACATGCACCTATAGTTATCACATAGTGCCATCCAGGATAGTATCTGTCTGTGACCCAGAATGGGTATCAGCTAGGTGATCTCAAACACCCCTCTGTGACTACAGTGGGTAAATGTTGAGTTTAATGGGGACCAGGATATATGATTTATTCTCATACGTCAGTGAATGACAGTCTACTGTGCAATGGATTCAGGACTCATGAGAGAGGCTCTCACCCTAAGAAGGAGGGTATCAAACAGGTATGTGACCATGAAAATGATGATGCACCAAACATTTTACACTCAAAATCTACCTGGCTATAGTTGAGACATTTTGTGTTATTTTATTCAGTTGAAAACTACTGTTACTCGGTACTCTGGGGAAAGCTGAATCTCAAGGTTTCGCAATTTCTGAGGCAGAAGAGTGTGGACAACTGGAAATTTTATGCAGGATTGTGCAGGATAATTCTGTGTATTTAAATGTTGACGGTTGTAATAGAAAATGTAAAGTAATAACAAGCAAATCTTTTTGAGAATAATTATTTGTTTTCTTTTTGTAGGGTTGAGGTCTACAACTCTGATAGCTATTTTTTTTTCAGAAATTTACACCAAATTTTATGACACAACTTGTGCCTGCTTTTCAGATGGGTTGAGGATTTGCAACTCCGAATGACATCAATGGAAGCTGTGAGTCAAGAGTCAAGTCAAGCTTTGAAAGACTGACAAAATTAGGGAGCATGTTTGAAAATATAGCTGTCCGTGATCTGGGTTTTAGATTCTCCTCTGTATACAGCAAAGTGCTTTCTGTGCCACTTTAACTATAATTTTGGAAAAACAAACAAACAGTTTGGGGAATTTTGTTTGGCTCTATCCAAGAGATGACATTTTGTCTAGTTCCCATATATAATAATCAAACTGATCTTTTTAAAAGTCATTTTTAATTAATCTAGATGTGCAAGCCAGGTGAGATTAACTGAAGTCATAAACAGAAATGATTACACATAACAAAAATCCCATCAAAACCACAAGTGAAACAGGAAACTTAGACAAAACAAACCTCAGTATTTATGGAAAATCTCATTCTACTAGATAGCGTTATGTCAAATCTCATCACATCAATTTCAAAGGAGCACTGCAAGATATTAAAACATCTCCAAAAGGAGATAGATACTGAATGGAACAAAGATATAAATGCTATGAATGCATTAGATTTGTATGTATGTGTTGTGAATTCAGCATTTGGTAGAAGGAAAATCTATGGACCAGGAGATCAAGGGATAGAGAGCATACAAGGATTCTACAGCTAAGTCAGAACATTGGTTCCTAGCCTTCCCAAGCACATGGAAGGAAGTTATAGCACCATTAGTGTTGCTAAGCACAACAGAGGTGGTTGGGTCTGATACAAGTGGAGCCCATTTGAATGCTGGACATCTAGAGCCAACAATGTGCTACAACCTCAGCTTCTATGTGTGTTTCCACATCATATGCCTGAAAAGATTCTATTTCTCTCCTTCCTCCTGGGCAAAATGCCTCCATAGTATGCTGTCTGCGTCTGCCTCATATATCAACACACAACCACAAGAGTGGTTAACTAGTGCCAAAGTAGGGTCCTATATTATAAATTCTCAGAAGTAAGAATATTAATATTAACATATAGATTACTACACATTTTTGTCTGTTGCTACACAAAGAGCTAGATTGCGATCTCGGTTACACCAAAGTAAGTCTGGAGTACTTCATATAAGTTACTGCAGATTTATGGTGCTAAAGGAAAAACAGAATCTATTATCTTTTGTAGGGCTGCATGTTATTTTATGCCTTCAAAAGAATGAAAGGTGTTTTTTTAAATCTTCTTTAATCTTATTTCCTATTTTTAATTGTAAAATAAATGGATGATAATGGCTAGCAAGTATGTAGCACTTTTCATCAGTACATCTCAAACTGCTTTACAAAGAAGTTCTCATAACCCCATTTTGCATATGGGTAAACTGAGGCACAGAGTAATTTAAGTGATTTGACCAAGGTCATACAGCAGAGTCAGGAACAGAACTCATATCTGAGTCCCAGCCCTGTGCTGTAGCCACTAGGCAACATTGCTTCCACAGTACAATAAATGATTACAACTAGAAATTCTTACAAATCATACAATAAACTAGTAATGGGATCAAACAAAAAAAATCCATTCAGTATCTGGATTTTAAATACACCAAAGAATGGGTTTGTTCACATCTGTGGTTCTGGTACAGGTTCATCTATATCTTCTCTAGTCTGGGCAAAGCTGACATATGTTGAGATTAGTAATGTGAAAATAATGACAGTCCTTACACTGAAACAAAACAAGCCCAATTTCAAGTATACCAAAGATCTGACAGCCACCCCATTTTACACAAGCAAATGATTAAACGCAAACAGCTTCTGAAGAGATTGGAAATGAAAAACAATAGTTGATTTGACAGCATGGAACAAAGGCTCCACTGTAAACTCTTTAGTTCCTTATTAAAAAGGCAGCAATTTAAATGCATTCATTGTAGCTTGCAGCTTGTTAATAATGCATTTACTACAGTTTTGTGTTGAATAATTTTGTTTTAATGCAGGAAGCATACACCTGTTTTATGTTAATTGATATTTAATGAGCAGGGTAGAACCTATCAAGACCTGAAATTGATAGATCACATGTCCAGAAAATGCATAATGTGACAAGGAAGAATATTCCAGTGCAAGTTCTCCAATAATTAAAAGTGCTTCTCTTAGCAAATAAGAAAGATTTGCATAGTATTTGTCATGTCTGCTTAATTTGGAATTAATCAGATAAGGAGAACAAAGCTGGTGACTTTTTCTTGTGTTTTGATCAAGAGAAGAGAAATTTGTGATGAACCTAGACTTTTGGGTTTTTAACATCTGAGCCTTTTCTCTCATCAGAAATCACTTTGCATGAAAATGTTTAATATTAGTCTAACTTGTTGCAGTAAAAATAAAATAATTAAAACACTAGACACATCCAAGCCTGGAACAATGAAAGGAGAATGATCTCTTGCAATAGAACCAAACATTTATAGCCCACTCCCTACTAAACCCTTCACTCCCCCCCCCAACCCATGAATTCTGAATAATTTGAATAATCCATTTCTGTGTAAAAGTAGTCAGCCACAAAAGAATGGTGTTTGAAGGCATATGGAATTGCAAAAATGTCTTTCAAATAAAGAGAACTACTACAAAATGATATACATTTCTTAGAGGTCATGTTTTAGATACGTTATAATAATACACTGAGGATGATTATTACCCTGCAATTCCCATACTTTTTTTGTGTGCATAAGTGCTTCTGTCTGCATCAAACATTTCTTAATCCTTTCCCTGCTGTCACTCTTTTAGCAAGTTCTAGCCTGCTAACATCACAGGTTTTCAGATGAACATTGCAAGTTTACATAAAAAGGAAATACTGTGTCTTATTTATAACTTTCAACAAAATCCCAAAGCTGTAATTCAAGTTCCTGATTCTTCTGCAGAATATATTAAACCCTTAATCTGCCTCTAAGAAGGTTTATGGCGTCATCATCATAATCAGAACCACCAGACTGAGTATTATACTCAAATCAAAATCGTATTTTACTCCCTATCTTAAAGTCTAATCCTTCTCAATGGAATGTGTGGAATTTCTAAAATGATATCAAATTCAATTCCATTTCCACCACTGACAAAATATATTTCCTAATCTGTAATGTTTTATTGTGCCACTCATTCCCTCCTATTACAGAAAGCTGGCATGTTCTGGGATGAGATTTCAGTATATGATGGCAATTCACTCTTCAGAATGCACATTACAATGAGATCCCATTCCCAGCTTCTATGGTACTTAAAGCAAAGGTTGAACATGTCTGCCCTGACAATGTTAAAAAAGCAGTACAAATTATCACAGATGACTATACCGCACAACCAACATTCCCTTTCACTGTTAATGTATTCACTTGTTAATTAGTCTATAATGTAAATATTTATGGATGTGGGAAGCAGTGATGAGTGTGGAATAACTAGTACTATATCTATATCTATATAGATATATATGGATTTCTTCTTATATGATTCATTTCACAAGCTGAGCAATAAAAAACATCAATTTATGATGCAAAAACATCAACATAATTCTGCTTCATAAATATATAGAGGCTACTATAAACACTACATATAATTTTTATTCCTTTGTATTGTTTGTATGTTATTCAAATTCTCTCTGTGCTTCCCCATCCCAGCCATATAAATTTTAAAAAGTACTATAAGGGGGAAAATACTAAAGCAGACAGTTTGATATCCAGGTATACTGATAAAATCAAATATAAGATTCTTCTTATTTTATAAGCTTTAAGGGCAATGTAAAGAAATAATTTGGATTTGCATTGTGGACACAGTTGGCCAGTTTAATGTAGCAGGATGTTTGTTCACTATTTCTACTAAGAGTTTGTGTGTACAAAAATGAAGATGTGTGTTTAAGGAGTTCCTCTCTTTTGCATCAGAACTCAAGTTCTGATTCAAAATGTATATGTTAATTATCATCATATTTATGTTAACACAGGGATTGGAGAACAGTGTTTCCTGTTATGTAGTAAGTGTCATGAAGGCAAGGTCTATGCTAAAAAGTTAGGTCAATGCAGCTACGTCACTCAGGGGCATGAAAAATCCACTTCCTTGAACACCATAGTTGAGTTAACCTCCAGTATAGATTGCCAATCGCGTCTTGGGGATTAATTACAGTGATGGCGGAACCCTTCCCAGTGCAGTAGAGAGGGTCTTTACTGAAGTGCTAGAGAAACACAGCTGCAGCTGTGTCGCTGCCATGTTTCTAGCAAAGACATACCCTTAGGCTAAATCTACACTATAGCTGGAAGGTATAAATACTAGCTCAAGTAGACATATGCACGCTAGCTCACTTAGAGCTAGAGTACTAAAACCAGAGCATAGCCACAGTGGCATGAATGACCCTTGAATGTATGCTCACCATATCAGATGGATATGTATTTGGGGTGGCTAGCCCTTTCCACTATTCAGACCATGGCTCTATTTTAGCATGATAGCTTCATCTGAGCTCATATCTGAGCTAGTCTACTAGAACTGGAATTTAATCCTCCAGCTCACAGTGTAGACACAGACCCTTAGATCTTTGGGACAAGGACTGTCTTTTTGTTCTGTGTTTGTACAGGACCTAGCACAAAGGGGTCCTGCTCCATGACTGGGGCTCTAAGGCACAATTGCAATACAAATTAATATTAATGTTAATTTACTTTGTTAAGGGGAATTATTTCTGTATATATGTAGGTATACATACCATCATTTAAATTTAACAACAATATTTGTTTATGGATCTACTTGTTTTTTAGACAATGTGTTTTTACTTAATAACAGTCATACTACATGTTAAGAATCAGAGAGGTAGCTGTGTTAGTCTGGAATAGCAGAGGTAACAAAGAGTCCTGTGGCACCTTAAAGACTAACTAAAGTATTGGAGCATAAGCTTTCGTGGGCTAATACCCACTTCTTATACTACATGTTGGCTACTACTTCACATGTGCTTCTGCCACAATCATACATTTTTTTCCAGTTTGGGGCACATAATACAGCCTGGTCTGTAGCTCTGCTGAGATCTTCCATGGTATATGGTTCCTTCAGGAACCAGCAAACCAACAGATGTTCCATGATTTGTGTTTCACCACAATCACATGTGTCTGGGTCACTGGAATAGCCCCACTTCCCCATATTGACTTTTGACCTCCCAACTCTTGTTCAGAGGTGATTTGATGCCCTTGTTGAGTATTTCAAGCCACATGTGCCACAATTCTAGTCATGTAGCCAGCCATCAGTGATTTTTTTAAAGCAGTTTCACTGCAGCTGGGAAGCAGTGGTTACTTGCATCACAGCAGCCCCTACAGTAGATTTATCCTCTCCAAATTGATTCCCCAACTGACTGGTAGCTTTCTGGCATTGCAAGCTTCCAGAGGACAATTGGCACTCGCTTATGAACTGTGTGGGCTTCTCTCATCTTGGTATTCTTGTGCTTCAGGGCAAGGGAAAGCAAGTCACAAAGTTCCATGAAAGTGGCCTTACACATTCAAAAGTTTCAGAGCCACTGGAAATCATCCCAGACCTGCAACACGATGTGGTCCCACCAGTCTGTGCTTGTTTCCTGGGCCCAGAATCGGCATTTCATGGCATGAGGGAGCTCCATTGCCACCAGGATGTCCAAATTGCCGGGGCCCGAGCTTTGAGAGAAGTCTGTGTCCACTCAGTGGTTCCCAACCTTTTTTTGTCCATGCCCCACCTAAGCATCTCTAAAATCCTGATGCCCCCCCCCCGTGACATATAATTCTTATTATTCAAAAAGTGAACTCCTATTCACGTGGAGGAAGCCTAAAAGACCATTAACTTGGTCTAAACAAGCTTCCAAAGAACATGGCATTCATGAAAGAGAAAAATAAAAGAACGAAAGGACAGTTGAAGTACTGAGGAAGAAATCACTAAGAAATTGTTAAAAAAAGAATAATAATATGAAGTGATATGAAAAAATAGCAAATAAAGTTTCAAAACATATAATAGAGAACTGAAATGCATAAATATAAAATAATTTTAATGGAAGCTTTTTCTGTAATACTTTGATCATTATAAGGAGACCGTTCATCATGGATAGCAGGTATGAAACCAAATTTTAAATATTCCTCTGAATACTGACAAACTTTTTTCTTGCTTGCACTACTCATTTTATGCATACGGTTTATGAAATAAATAAATGTGAGAAAAACTTATGAAGTGAAATGCACTTTGATGGTTGTGATGATGGTGATACACCAGGCATGGGCAAAAGCGTGCACGCGGGCAGATTGCACTTAAGTGCGAACGGTTTGCACTCGGAGTGCAGAGCCCCTCCAAGAGGCCGCCAGGGGTGGTGGCATCGGCGGTATATGAGGCCCCTAGAACCATAAGAAATGCAAAAAATTCACTGTTAATAACTCATTCTCGAATTGCCCCCCTTAAAAATCAAATTGCCCCCCTGTGGGGCATGTGCCCCACGTTGGGAACCACCGGTCCATGTCCTCATCACTCTCATCAACGTGCTGCCATCACCTCCTCACCTTCTTTTGCAGGTTCTGCACAAGCTGCACGATAATGCGCGACGTGTTTACAGTGCTCATAACTACCACAGTGATCTGAGCAGGCTCCATTCTTGCAGTGCTATGGCATCTGCATGGGCAATCCAGGGAAAAGGGCACAAAATGATTATTTGCCATTGCTTTCACAGAGGGAGGGGTGACTGAGGGGATGCGCCCATGAAAACCCGCAAGAATGTTTTTTCCCCCATCATTCACTGGGAGTTAAACCCAGAATTCAAATGGGTGGCGGAGACTGCGGGAACTGTGGGATAGGTACCCACAGTGCACCACTCTGAGAGTCGATGCTAGCCTTGGTCCTGTGAGTGCACTCCGCCGATTTAGCACATTTAGTGGGGACATACACATTCAAATGTATACAATCTGTTCAGAAAAATCAACTACTGTAAATTCAACCTAATTTTGTAGTGTAGACATACCTTAAGAGTCATAGTGAATCACAAGCTAAATATAAGTCAATAGTGTAATAACACTGTTGGGGAAAAAAAAGCAAACATCATTCTGGGATGTATTAGCAGGAGTGTTATAAATAAGACACTAGAAATAATTCTTCTCCTCCACTCTGGGCTGATTATGCCTAAACTGAAGTATTGGGTTCAGTTCTGGGTGCCGCATTTCAGGAAAGATGGCGACAAAGTGGAGAAAGTCCAGAGAAGAGCAACAAAAACGATCTAGAAAACGTGTCTGATGATGAAAGATTAAGAAAAAAATAGGGTTGTTTAGTCTGCAAAAGAGAAGAGTGGGTGGTGACATAACAGCTTAGAAGTACCTAAAAGATTTTAGAAGGAGGGGGAGAAGAATTGTTCTCTTAAACCTCTGGTGATAGGAAAAGGAGCAATGGGTTAAATTGCAGCAAAGGAGGTTTAGGTTGGACATTAGGAAAAACTTCCTAACTGTCAGAGTGCTTAAGCACTGGAATAAATTATCTAGGGAGGTTGTGGAATCTCTGTCATTGGACATTTTAAAGAGCAGGTTAGACAAACACTTGTTAGGGATCATCTAGGTAATTGAATCACAGAATAGCAGGGTTGGAAGGGACCTCAGGAGGTCATCTAGTCCAACCCCCTGCTCAAAGCAGGCCCAATCCCCAACTAAGTCATCCCAGCTAGGCCTTTGTCAAGCCTGATCTTAAAAACCAACAAGGAAAGAGATTTCACATCTTCTAGGTAACCCATTCCAGTGGTTCACCACCCTCCTAGTGAAAAAGTTTTTCTTAATATCCAACCTAACCCTCCCCCACTGCAACTTGAGACCATTACTCCTTACTTAGTCATGTCTTGGGTACAGGAGACCAGACTAGAAGACCTCTATAGGTCCCTTTCAGTCTTATGATTCTGTGCCTCTAAGATCATGTTATCTAGATATATAAAAGTCAAATGGTGTATGCATGTATGTATGTATGCGTGCGTGTATGTATGTAAGCTTACTCCTTCCACTCCGTTTGAGCTAGAGACTTGAAATTTGGTACAGTTAGAGGTCTTGGGTCCTGATGGTCGTAAGGGTCGAACATTTTTCAAATCTCACCTCTGACGCCCCCCAGGAGTGAAATTCTTTAAAGGCCAATCACATCAGCTGGGCAGCTGCTGTTCTCTGTGACATAGTTATGATGTCATAATACCCCCTCCAACAGACACCGCACTTGCTCAGCTCTCTGCCCCTCCCCCCTCCAACGGAACCCCGGAATCCTTCAGCTCTGTGCCCCCTCCCCACCTCCGACAGACCCCAGAATCCCTCAGGTCTATGCCCCCTCCCCACCTCCAACGGACCCGAGTTGGGTTTGGTCGGAGGGTAAGTGAGGTGGGGGCGTCGGGTTTGGTCGGGGGGAGTGAGGTGGGGGTGTCGGGTTTGGTTGGGGGGTGAGTGAGCCGGGGGTGTTGGGTTTGGTCTGGGGGGGTGGGAAGGTGTCTGGGTGGGTGAGGGGTGAGGGGTTGGTCAGGGGGTGTTGGGTTTGGTGGGGGGGTAAGGTGGGGGGGTATTGGGTTTGGTTGGCAGGGTGAGGAGGGGGGTCGGGGTTGGTCTACGGGGGGGTAAGTGAGGTGTGGGTGTCGGGTTTGTTTGTGGTGGTAGGTAGGGGTGTCGGGTTTGGTTGGGGGGGGAAAGTGAGGTGGATGTGTCAGGTTTGGTCTACGGGGGGGTGAGGTGTGGGTGTTGGTCAGGGGGTGTTGGGGTTGGTAGGGGAGAGACGTGGGGGTGTTGGGTTTGGGTGGGGGGGTGAAAATGTTAGTCGGGGTTGGTCGAGGGGTAAGTGAGGTGGGGGTGTCGGGTTTGGTAGGGGGGGTGAGGTGGGGGTGTCAGGTTTGCTCTCTGCTCCCATCCAACGGACCCCGCACTCGCTCAGCTGTCTGCCCCCTCCCCACCTCCGACTGACCCGAGCAACGCCGGGTATTTTCGCTACTTCATAATAAAAATCACTTGAGTTAGTAAAACTGATTTTTTCATGTATCCACTGCAATGCAATCTGTCTTGTAACATGCATAAGAATTACTTGAGAATCTTGTACTTCCCCTTTAATCTACTATTCACATATCCATTTTCTTTGGCATAAAATGTCAACCTGTGCAATCATGTATAAAGAACTACATGGAGCCAGTGTTTCAGTACTGGAACTCTGAAGGAAAAAGCTTCCTGCAAATGAGATGGCACAGACACAGATTGTCAATCTCAATAAATCCTTCTCTGGCAGCCATTCTGTAGCACAAGGGTCCAACTAATTCACAATGAACATGAATATTAGCAGCAGCCAAGTATTTTATATACTTCATCTCTTGTAGCTGAGAGCATGACTCTTAGCTAGAAATATTAAATCTGCTGTCTGCCTGGAGATTCTTTACCAGTCTTTCATTCCCATGCTAATCCAGTGCTGCGGAGCTAAATTAATGAGGGGTAGGGTTCGATGTACTATAAAAGGAGAGCACAGGCCTGACACCCCATCTCTTTTTGTCTGTGAGGAAGGACCCATGTAACAAAATAAGGAATAAGATTATTTAGCCTTGTCAACGGCATCAGCAAGTTTTAATAGTTGGTAATTTATCTAATCTGACCTGTTGTGTGTAAATG
Source organism: Sternotherus odoratus (assembly GCA_032164245.1). Taxonomy (NCBI): domain Eukaryota; kingdom Metazoa; phylum Chordata; order Testudines; family Kinosternidae; genus Sternotherus; species Sternotherus odoratus. The sequence goes on from JAVMKO010000002.1 coordinate 110,163,307, forward strand.
TCTGTGAAGAGACCTCATGAGTAGCATTTGCTTCAAGGTGTAGAGAGCCCATACTCCCTTTGACTTAAATTATTGGGCTTTTCAAAATATGGCCATTCTGAGAATTCTTTAAATGACAGCCAAGCTCACTGGCAGGAAACAGTAGAGCAGTTTTTCTATGGCTATTTCTCACATGCATGAGTGTATGTGGACAAATATACTCAGCCTAAAAGATAGCATCAGCTTTTGTGACTACACATATTAAGGAAAGTTAAAAGATGAGGATAAAAGTTTATTTCCAATGTGAAAACTGTCAAATGTTAATGCTCTGTATCACTGTGTATCTAAACAGAATAAGACTCTCCCTAAAAAACTGTTTCACATTTCCACAAAAAATAATTGTCATTTATTGATCAAGTCATTTTTTGTGTAGCTGTGTTTGTTTTTTTTTTCTGTCACAGGAAAATTGAGCCAGCTTCACTTTTGACACTCATGCCTGATAAAAATAATCAACTGATAATAACATCTAGGGGAGCTGATTAAAACCATGATGCATTTCATTCTGAGTCAAATATCACATTTCAACATGCATTTCATCCATCAACTGAAATATAGTACTTTTTAAGATACATTTTACCTATTTAGAAGTAGGTAAAATGTAAAGTAAGGAACAGAGAATAACACATTCCAACCATGCAGTCAGATAAAATGTTGACTAATAAATTTCATCAGCAAATAAAATAAGCTCCTCCAGGCAGAGTAACTTAAATCTGTTTGAAATATTTAAAAAGACATACAATGTGTCACTAAATCCAAGTCAATCTGATGACAACTGTCTAACATACAACAAAATAAGTCACTGAACACAAACTACTTTGCAATTGTTCTGTTTGCTATTTTCCTCCACCATATAGGAATGACACTGATATATAGGGTAGCATAGTTAATTTTTGCCAAGACTATGATATCACCTCTGGTTATGATCCCCAAGCACCGAAATGCTAAACTCTCACAATGTTTCAACACCTGCCATGTAAGTATTCAGACAGATTTTTACAATACTTGGTAACACTGTAAAACTTGGAAAAGTTATGAGGAGGGAATCAGAACTGAAATATATAGGAAAAGGAACAAAGGGCAGCAAGTTTATTAATTTTGTAAATTGTTTTCTTCTAGTTGATGTTAAAATAATATGCCAGACTGAATTACAAGGTGAAAATATGAACTGTGGAACACAAATTGATTTAATTTAAACTCCAAGCAAATTATCACACTGCAGTATACAATACTTTAGGGCAGGAAAACCCCTCCAAAATTAAATAGGTATACTCAGACTGCTGGCAATAATAAATGCCAAATGATGCCTTCACACTAAAAATACACTCTTAAGTTCTGGGTTGAAACAATTAGGAAAATCTGAAGCATCTAAAGAAGAAATCAAGATTGTGCTCTTCATTTCTTTTTGGAGGGATGTGCTGAAGGAATAGAAGTTAGAGACTAATTAGTATTAGGCTCTGCTTATTAACTGAGGCATTGCCAGTTTTTTCTGACACATTTAACTGCTTTGTGTTTTCACAAAAGCAATATGACATTGTTTTTAACTTACATCCCACGGTAAACAAGATTTTGAACAAAGGCAGATCATGTCCCCTCTTCCGTGGCTGTAGAGGGCCTTCTTTGCATATAAACTGGTGAAGTTCTGCTGAGGAAAGGAAAAGCAGGATTTGGGGAGAGTATGCAGCATGGAAAGGGCCTCTGTAGGCCCTATGTGCAAGCTATTATGCCAAGGCAGTTTGGACAGGACAAGTGTATCTATTCTATATGGATGCCCTAGGTCTTCCATCAGGGATTGAGGAGGAGTGCTAGTACTGCAAGATAATACACAAGCCACTATACTAGAGGTAGCATCTAGCTGTGCTCCCTAGGAAAGAACCTTTCTCCCATTTCCATCTACATTTAGAAATTGTGCTTCAGTAATAAAAATAAGTTAACATAGTAAGGAAACATTTTGTTCCTGTATCAATTTCATTTTAGTTGTACATAAAACTTATCTTTACAGAATGCCATTGAGGCACAAGCAAGTAGAAGCATAATGTACAGTGTAAATAACTTTAAGACTTTCTAAATTAAAAATGATTAACCCAATTTTAAAAAATTTAGCAACAATCTTATTCTGCATTAAGGACTGTGTGCATACAACTACAGCCTTTTCTATCTAACCACTTATAAAGTTTGCGGATGATACCAAGTTGAGAGAGGTTACAGGTGCTTTGGAGGATAGGATTATAATTCAAAATGATCTGGACAAACTGAAGAAATAGCCTGAAGTAAATAGGATGAAATTCAATAAGGACAAATGTAAAGTACTCCACTTAGGAAGGACACATACAAAATGGGAAATGACGTCCTAGGAAAGAGTATTGCAGAAAGGGATCTAGGGGTCTTAGTGGACCACACGCTAAATATAAGTCAACAGTGTAACACTGTTGCAAAAAAAGCAAACATCATTCTGGGATGTATTAGCAGGAGTGTTGTAAGCAAGATACAAGAAGTAATCCTTCTGCTCTACTCCACACTGATTAGGCCTCAGCTGGAGTATTGTATCCAGTTCTGGGCACCATATTTCAGGAAAGAGGTGGATAAACTGGAGAACGTCCAGACAGGGCCGGTTCACAACATGTTGGCACCTGAAACTGGGAGCTCAAAATGATGCCCCAATGTTGCCTCACTTGGCCAAAACTTTGAAAGGTCTCTTGTGCCCTCCTGTAGGAACTGCATTTAATAATTGTTCAATAAGAATTGATGCAAACTTTAATGTCATTCTAGAACAGAAAGGAATGACTGTCTGAAACTGTGTGATGTTTCCAATATGCATTACAATTAGCACCTCTTGTTACAAAGTTTAGTTAGTAAGAGACAGAATTTTGTATTGTGTCTGTGATAAATAGGTTGGAGAAATGATGAGGGCCTGAAGCCCCCAATCTGAATTGTTTTAGTTATAAGATTTAGCAAGGCTTAATTTACAATGTATTCTGCTACCTTTAAAGATTTCTGTAAGAAATTGTGTGATTGTTTGTGTGAAAGAGAAATGCATGCATCAGGAAGAGAAGTGTAAAGTCATCACAAATATCCAAAGGGGATCAAGAAAAGTGAGGTACCTGAAAAGACCAGGAGACAATCTAAAAACATCCATTGTATCAGACGCTAAACATGTTAAAGCAGTCTTGACGGACTTCAGAGCAGCACCCCTGAAGGTGAGACAACAAATAGAAGATAATGATGGGAAGCCTGACAATAACCATCAAAGGATGACAGCGGGGAAACCCCAAGATTAACACCACTTAAGAACTAATGATTACAGGATGACATTGCTAAATGCATGGTCCCTTCCAGTTCTATGATTCTATGAAAAGACAGCGGTACCAAGGACACTTTGGGGTTGTTTTAGGAAAATTAAAAATTGGTTCCACTGCCACCAAACCAACCCTTAATTCAACTGAATATGTTTATATTTTAAACTTATCTCCATGTTTGTGCTAGGATAATACAATGTTACAGTGTGTATGTTTCAAACTTGGTCTCAGGAGGATTTGCTCTCCTTATTGTACTAGGTAAAGGAAAGGTAAGTCCAATATGAAACTGTTAGACTAAGTATAAGAAACAGGGGAATAGAAAATAAGAATTGTTCTAAATATGAACTAAACAATATGAACATTTGTCCACTGTACATAGGAAACTTACCATCTAGAAAACAGGAAGATATGCCCAGAAGCAACCAGTTACAAATTGGCCACATTTAGGCTGCAGCAGTTTTGTTCTACCAAATTTAAAGAGGCAACCTCAGAAAGACATGTTGGGGGGCAACTTGATAGTGTAAAGACCTATTTGGGTCATAATGTTTTTTGTATTATTGCTTTGTTTTCTCTTTCTTCTGTGTCTAATATAAATATACACCAACTGAAATATTAAGTCTTCTGTTTAATTTGTATTAAAATATGGTAATAATATTCATAATTTTTGGTTTCAGATAAATCACAGAGCTGGCACTGGGAAGCCTCTCCGCCCCTCAGCTATGCTCTGGAGTGGTGGGGGGAAGCCTGTTCCTCACCTGACCCTGCAGGCTCCACAGCAGCCTCTTGGGTAGAGGGCATAGCACCCTCTTCACCTCCCCCCCCCACTCCTGGTGCCAGCGAGTGTGGGGCTGCTCAGTCCCCTAAGCACCCTCCCCTGCTGAGCCACCTCTCTGGCCAGGCTGGCTGAAGCTCCTTCAGTCCAGTTCCCTGGGCCCTGGTGCACAATGAATCCTTGGAGCTTAACCCCTTCCTGCCCATGCTGTAGTCAGGGGACAAGAGACAGCTAGATTATGTTGGTGGTCAACAGCAGCCTGGAGGTGTTAGGTGTCTTTCAACACTGAGTGTGCAGGAAGGGAAGGGAGCTGCTTCTAGCCACAGTGGGAGCGGGGAAGGAGAAGAGATGATCTCTGTAAAGACACAGGCCAGGTCATCCCTTCCCCATCTCCTCCTGTCCTGTGGCTGGAAGCAGCTCCCATCCTTTCTTTTTTCCTGCACAGCATTGAAAGGCTGCTGCTGGCCACATTCCAGTGTGAACCCTGTCAGAAATCTGGTGGGGGGCACATGTGACCCTGTGTGCCACCCCTATGTGTTGCCTTAGGAAGACTTGGCACTAGGTACCAGGAGATGCAGGTCCATCCCAGGGGCCCAGCCAGGCAAGGAGGGCAGCGAGCCTCAGGCAAGGAGGATCCGTCAGTTGGTCACCTCCCTGCCATGTGAGAGGTGTACGGGAGTGTGTGTGTGTGTGTCACCCCTCTCCATGTGAACACTAAAGCCTGAAAGATAAAGACTCGCTTGAATATGAGTAATTTTAACTGGTGTCCCATATTCAGCATGAGGAAATATGGTCACCCTACATGTGCCTGAGTACTTGGGTTAAGCCTCATTGGGGGTGGGGGGTAGAGGGAGGAGGTAATCAGGGCTTTGTCTTTCTTCACTAAGGAGTATAATGGTACTTCTATACCAATACCTGTAATTGGGGCAAATCCCCAGTCTAGACAAGGCCTATTTAAATATATGCATATTTGCACACATTTATGCAAACTTATTCATACTGAAAATCTACTGACTTTTCAGTGGGAGATGTTGGCAGGGATGTGCACACTGTTGGACCTGCAGGTTTATTAGGTAGATGTAGCAACAAACTCATGATTTTTTCCCACTATTTTTGACACACAGAGGAAGTAGTCTTCTGTCCACTGAAAGAATATAACAAGAACTGAAATCAAGTTTGCCTGATGGTATCCAGTGTGTACAAAAGTGGCTTACAATAATGATAGCCATGTTTTTGTAGCCCTGAAAGGGAGTGACAAGTTTCAGATGAACAAAGGAGAGCTGCCTAACATCTCGTCTTGTAAGAGCAGTGTCATAGGTACTTTCAAACCATTCCAACAGTTGTGCCTGACTTAAAGGGGAAACAGTGGAACTGACTCGCCTCAGAGTTCTGTCATGTAACAAATTAAGCCAACTGAACTTTAACTGGCGGAAAATCCCGTTTATTTTACATTCTGTTGCAATACTAGGTAAGAGGCTTTCAGATGTGTGTTCTTTTATATTGTGTCCTTAGAGTTCCCTATGGTGTATAGACAGAGTTTAACTCCACTGATTCAATTAGTCCCAACTGTGTGGTATTTTTGACTGCAAACAAGTGCTTCCATTTGACCATTCAAAGTTTCTTTCTTTGTAAAGAGTTAACAGACAACTTTGCTTTGTTTGGACTGAATGTATCAGGTTTTTGTACATGTACAGAATATTAGAAGATTTCCTCCCTATAAGGAAGCAAGTTTAGTTTTTTTCAGGAGTGTGTGTAAATGCTTATTCTAGAAAGACAAGATAGGTGAGGTAATATCTTTTACCAGACCAATATCTGTTGATTAAATAGACAAACTTTCAAGCTGATACTGAGCTCTTCATCAGGAGCTATGTATAAACTTGAAATCTGGTCTCTTTCACCCACAGAAATTGGTCCAATAGAAGACATTACCTCACTCTTCTTGTGCATCTAAGGGCAGGTGTACACTACCTGCTGGATTGGTGGGTAACAATCGATCTATAGGGGATTCATTTATCGCGTCTAGTCTAGATGCAATAAATTGACCCCCTAGCTCTCTCCTATCACAAGAAGCGCAGGCAGAGTTGATGGGGCAGTGGTAGCAGACAACTCAGTGCCGTGAAGAAGCTGCAGTAAGTCGACCTAAATACATCAACTATTCTTGTAGCTGAAGTTGCGTATCTTAGGTTGACCCTCCCCCCACAATTTAGACCAGGGCTAATATTCTGGGACCATCAGGGCCACAACACTTCAAACCATCATGCAAATACTTCTAGCAATTATTTCTGGCTATCATAAGCTTGGGGACCAAATGTGTTAATATTAAAATCTGGCATTTTCTCATTTTAGAGCCACAGTTCTAGGCATTTCCTTCTTTGCAGTGGAAAGTTTATCATCTCACTCATTAACATTATTTCAATGTATATTTCATAGTCTAAGTTTAAGAAAGAAGCTCAAGAGAATATGGGTATTTCTGAATCCCATGTGTACTTTTATTTCTGATTCAGTATGAGCAGTGTTTTGTGCACGCTGTTGCACTGTCACACTGGCTTTCTGAGTGAAATTATATAGTATGATCAATTATTTGTGCTATCTAGGGCTTGAACTACTTTTTTGTTGTTTTGTCTTGCATCATTCCTATTCACATTTTACTTTGTATGGAAAAAAACCAACCTTCAGTCAAATTCTAATTTAGACATCTCCTTATCTTTAAATAAACATTGTGAGCAGTCTGTGAAAGGGCAAAAAATTGTGACATATCCTTTTCATGTTACCTAAAAGGACCTGGTTCTAGTGACAAGTCTCTGAAAAGAATTACTTTGGTTTTGTCAACTAAAATTTGGACATGGAAGGGTAACAACATAAATTTATGTTGTGTGTTTAATTATTTTACTTCCTGTTCTGAATTTGAGAACAAGAAATTTGATTATGTAGACAATGCTGGACTTTATTAAAGGATTGAGAACCCAAAGTGCAGCCAGATTTCCAAAAGAGTTCCACTCCCATTTAGGAAGCAAAATAAGTGGTCAGATTTTCACAGTGAGAGCATGTTGAGTGCTTCTGAAAATATGGCACTGAGCACCCAAAAACCTGATTCTAGAGGTGTCTTGAAATGTAAAAAAAAAAAAAAAAAAAGATTATTCACAGTTAACTGAATAGATATTTTTCTATCTGAGTAAGTGTTGGATGGAAAATTCCAGAAATCCTATGAAAGTTCTAGTTCCAAGAATCCCTCTATGCCACAGCACTGTTTCTCTTTATTTTCCTCTATCCCACTTTCCTCCAAATGGGCTTTGCTCAAGGATTAAATGAGTCTCCTAAATATTTGGCTTAGTATTGGTGTGCCCTATAGGGTCCACATTCATGATGATTTGCTGGAGACATAGGAAGGTCATTTTTTTAATCTGGCCATCTGACCAACGACCAACAGGAGGAGTGGTACTTCTGTATTCTAAAATGGGTATTTCTACTGTGCTCATCACTGTAGTGTTTAGGGCATATACTTTCCATCCATTAAGATCAGCATGTAGAAAGCCTGGTGCTTCTGCAATTGCCAACTTTCAATGTATGTACATCATATTTGGGGCCCTATGAATTGTATTAAACTATGAAGCACATTTTTGATTTGCTGGTCCCTACTGCTACTACATATTTCTCTTCTTGCCTTTCTTCAGCTCTGTGCCAATAGAACTGACTTGTTGTGATGAAATAATTCTCTTATGTATTGAACATTACAGAAGGATATTAATATTTGTCGTGTGAATAGTTATTCTTGGCTGCTACTAGGTCAGCCTCTGACTTATGCAAAAGATGTTTTCTAAGAAATATCCCTGCATCCAGGATTTTCCCCAGGAGTATAAATCCCTATTCACATTCTACACAATACCAAACAAGAGAGGAAAACAAACTTCAATAAGCTATTTTGAACCAACCTTTATAGGAAAAGCAGGCCTTATGTTTCTATTTATATTATATACTTTGAAGGCCCTTCACAGTCTAATGTGTTTATCCTGCTAGCACCCCTGTGAAATAGAGAAATAGTCCTAGCCCTGTTTTACGGACAGGGAACTGAGGCATAGACACTATGTGACTTGGACAAGGTCACACAGGAAGTTGGTGGCTGAGCAGAGCTTGAATCTGGGTCTCCCATTGCTTAGGCAAGTGCCCTAACCACTGGACAATCCTACCTGATTTGTTTATCTCTGTCTGTGGTGCATGACTAAACAGACATGGCATAACAGATATGCAGGATTCTGATCTTTGGTACACATAAGTCCAGTGTTAGTCAACTGGAACTTTGTGTGAATGCAGTGACTGCATGACAAGAGTCTAACTCTTATTCTTACGCCTTCTGTTACTGAAAATGGAATAATATGAAACATACATATCTTGATGATGTTAAAAATAAGACTGGTGTGACATACTCTACCTCTGTGTTTGCCCCATTTAATAGGGCTATGATAATTTTTGTACAAAGTATGTGTTGTGAGGTATCATTCCAAAACTCATAATTTGCTTCTTGTCTGGTAAAATATGTGGGGGGAAGCGAGGGGGGGGTAAGACTGTATGTAAAGTTGTAAGATTCTACTGTATGATATTACTAAGATATGTTCCAAGCTGGAGAGCAGCCACAAACCAGTTCTCCATAGACAAAAGGCTAGCTGACACCCCAGCCAGCTGTCAATAAAATCAAATAGACCATCACATGGTTAAGTGTCCATTCTTTGACAGGAAGAAGGTGTGAGCAAAAAATCTACATCTTGACAAAGAAACTGTTTGGGATTCCCATCCATACAGATGGAATGTCTCCTGGACCTCAGCTGGAGATGATTCTCAAAGAAGAGAAAGAACTATAAGGAGGAAGAGCAGATGCCCCAAGTGCTCTCTCACTTTCTCTCTACCCATGGCATCCACAACACCTGAAGAAAAAGGAAAAAGGTTTGGACTGGGGGAGGGATCCTGAATGAAAGACATTCAGCCAATAAGACTGCTGAAACATGTGGTGAGAGAGACCTTTGCTCTGAATTCACTAAACTCATTACTTTAGGGCAAGCATTAGTGGCGTTTTACTTTTATTGTCTTGTTACCAATTCTAACTTATGTATCATTTCCTGGAGTGACTTCAAAATCTATCTTTCTGTAGTTAATACACTTGTTTTACTGTTTTATCTAAACCAATGTGTTTGGATTGACATATCTGAGAAATTACATTTGGGATAACAGCATTTGTGCATATCATTTTCAATTAACAAAACGGCAGACTTTATATGAGTCTGTATCGTCCAGGAGAGAGCTGAGCAGTTCAAAACGCACACATCTGGGAAACCCTGGGACTGGGAGTTTGATGGAGGTGCTCTGAAGTGTAATTCGTGAGTGGCTGGGTATAGCACTCATATACTAGAATTGGGAATAATTTACAAACTGGAGGTTGTGTATGAACAGACTAGTAGTGGTAACCAGGGCCGGCGACAGGAATTTTGGGGCCCCATACGCAGATCGTGCGGGGCCCCCTCCGGTCTCCCGCCGCCCGCACCGCCCCCCCCCCCCCCGACCGGTCTCCCGCCGCCCGCGCCCCCCACCCGGCCGGTCTCCCCCCCTCCGGCCAGTCTCCCGCCGCCCGTGCCCCCCCCCCCCGGCCAGTCTCCCGCCGCCCGCGCCCCCCCCGGCCAGTCTCCCGCCGCCCGCGCCCCCCCCCCGGCCAGTCATCCCCCCTCCGACCGGTCTCCCGCCGCCCGCGGGGCCCAACCCCCGCATGCGCTCTGGCCGTGTGGCCCGGCCAGGAGAAGCAAAGAGGGGCGGGGGGAGGCTGCTGGATGCCGGGGGAGGGGACTGATGAGTGCTGCAGCGGCTGCCCGGAGCCGTGCCTTGCTCAAAGGCCCGGCGACAAGGGGGTACAGCTGCGTACCGGGCCTGCCCCGGATTTAAGGGCCCCCCCCGTATGTCCGGGGCCCAGTACAGCTGTACCCGTTGTACCCCCCTGTCGCCGGCCCTGGTGGTAACTCTCACAGTGAAGCAGTATAAAAGGCACTCCACGTTGAAGAAAAGAGGGGAAGTAGCTGGTCTTTGGTCCAGATTGTACCCTTGTAATCTCATAACTGGCTAATCTTTTTTTTTTCCCCTCCTTTTTACTTAGCTCTGTCATAAGTATGGAGGGTGCCTTGCCTGGGTGGGGGCTATGTTGTCTGAGACAGGTGACGTAGGAGTTTCTCTGCCATGAGGGAGGGAGGAGCCTCCAGCCCAGGAAGAAGGGAGGAGCAAAACAGTCAGATCCATTTTGGCTGGTCTCCGGGGAGGAGGCACGGGCCAGGAGAGTTCCATCTTGGTTGTCCATGAGGCAGGAGGCTGTCAGGCAACATGGGCAAGGGTCCAGGAGTGTGTCTCTAGCTATGGAGATAACTCAGCTTTGCTTCTCTTATACTTCTACTTAGCTAATGTGAGTATTACCATTTGATTCTTCTATTAAGCCGTGCCTTTTCGGGTGTTCTTTCCTTTTCAGAAGAAAGTGGGAAACCCCAAATGTAAAGTGTCTGTATCTCTGCTTTAACCTTTTTCTTTATTAAAGTTTCTAGTTATAAAACCGTCTGGTTTATTTTCCTTAAGGTTTTTCTCTCTTTACTGAGAAGAGAAGAGGTAGGGGGAGGTGCATAGCCCCCAGGTATCTGACTTTAGCATCCAGGGAGGAAGACAGAGTCAGGGTTCAGGGAAGTCTGCCTTCAGCCGGGGAGGGTGAAGGGAAGCAGTCTCCAGGTGTCTGCCTCTCAGGTACAGAGAGAGAGGGTGAAGGAAAGCAACCTTCAGGTATCTGACTTTGAAACCCAGGGAGGGGGACAAAGTTGGGGTAGGGAAGATCGGGGGCCCCTCCAAGGTTTTGGAAGTATACTCGATTGGTGGCAGCGATTGGTGACCCCAAAAACCCCAACTGGCAAAGTGGCGTGTGCGGGGGGAAAAAGGACTTGTTGGTCTGGCATAGAAGAGGCCCAGCCTTTGTACTCAAGAGCATAAAGGCTGGGGGTAACCCCTCTTACAAGCTCCTTCAGGAAACAGCAGGTGATTCTATTTATAGATGGTCAGGTATTATTATACCTAGGTATTACTTGTAAAATATCTTTGCCCTTTTCCTCTTTAAAATCTTATTTAAAAGGAGGCGAAATGAACGTTTAAACTATCCATAGCTGGAACCAGAGGCAGTTACTCAACTGTGGAATGGATCACAGAAAGGAACACTGAAGACTGTGTGTTCTGGATATCTTGTGTCAAAATGTCATCTAAGGCTAAGGCTGCCAAAGGGATTGAGGGATGATTAGTGGAATGGAGTAGTCACATTTGACTACAGAAATGCTTACAGGAGTAAAGAATTTACTTCACTGTCAGAAAGGGATCAACTTTTATTGTCAGGATTGAGCACCTTCAGAAAAGTGGGAAGAGTAGCCAGCCCAGCCTGCAGGCAGATTAATGAACTCACCAGGTGTGCAGTAGAACTGCCTGATTGACTGAAAGGACCTTGCAGGCCTGCTTTTAAGATCAGCAGCAGCAGGTTGCTGGCTGCTCACCACTTATGCATGTAGTCTGATCATTCCTGTACCTGCCTTGTTCCCAGCCTGGTACTTGCCTTTGCTCTGCTCAGTTCTTGACTTCTAACTCCTGCTCTGACAATTAGACCTGACCACCCGCACCCTGGTTATGACATTGGCAGCAGTACCTTATGACAAAAGTCTCCAAACAGCTTCCTTGTCTATTTATGTGAGTCTTCCTTTTAGATAATGAGTACAAATAGTTTGCAATGCCAAAATGAGTAACTTTTTTGCAGGCAGCAATTTCAACAAGGAAGACATTAACTCTGTTTCAACAACAACAAAAAATCCTAATCATGCTAGCATTATATGGCTATTGTCTCCCTTGATGCACACACATAACTCTCATTGACATTAATTGGATTTATACATGTGCATTGAGGGGAGAATAGACTTCTAATCATACCGAATTTTTTTTTATTCAATTTAATATACACATGGCAATAGGATTTCTGGCTATCCCCCACTGAAACTAACATTAACGGTAAAAACATGTGTTAGCTACAAATGTGGCCATTGCACCATGAAACACATGGAATGGGAAAATATATAATTTCAAAGTATTATGGGTATAATCAATTGCCACATGTACTGTTTGTTGAAATGGTAGCCTGAAAATACCCAACACTGTATTCTGATCTCACTTACTCTGGTGAATATCAGATAAGAATTGGGCCATATGCTTGTGAGCCAACTGCTTCTAAAAAGATATAGACATATTTAGGGGCTGGTATGAAGTGGTCACTTTTCAATTGTTTTTATAATAGTAGACAATTGAAAAGTGACCACTTCATACCAGCCCCTAAATATGTCTATATCTTTTTAGAAGCAGTTGGCTCACAAGCATAGAAAAATAAATACCGGCCACATGAAATAATAGTCACTAATAGCTACCATACACACTGAGTAATAAAAGATTGGTGAATTTGATTTGTAAAATATTTTTAGTATGAATCTCTAAGAATACCCAACACATTGCAAAATTGAGCCTCTTTTTTTTTTAAAAAAAGCAAAGCAAACAAAAAACCACCTTTGTATATAAGTTTCCCTAATGATTCAGAAAGTCAGCCATAAAAATCAAAAGAAAATAAGAGACCATAAAGGTGTGGAATATTGTGATTGAGCTAGTCATAAGATTTTCAACAAAACAGAGTTTAATCAGAAAAAACAACACTTCATTAAAACCCAAAAAATTTGCAGAAAAAACTTAGGTTCAACAAAACATTTAGTGAATCAAAATCCCTGAGAGTCAGCGGAGCCAGGAATCTTGAAGCCCAGGTTTAGCCTATAGAGATAATGCTTGCATATGTTATATTGAAATGTAAGTAGGCCCCAAAATCTCTTTCCCTAAAAACAGGCTTGACAATAGTCAAGTGAAGTTTAGTAAAATATGAATAAAGTGAAGCCAGAAAATTCAGAGGTGAGTTCAAGATAAATTAAATTAAAAAGACCTAGGTTGTCTTGTAAATATGATTTCATCCTAATTAGTTTTTTGCAAGTGTTTTAGGTAAAATGTTAATGTTTTGGAAAATACTGTCTATATCTATACTTATAGGTATGACATTCACTCAGATATTAATTAAAGGTGATGTTTAATATTAAATAGTGAGTGCGTAGAATGTATTTTAATTATAGTAGCATAAATATAGATATGATAAAAGGCAGGTTTAATGCCAATTAAGTATGGGATGTTAGATTATAACAAAGGGTAGCACACTAATTTTAGATTAGGCACCCTCCATCTATCATCCAGGTATGATTAGTGAAACGATTATACCCATTCTTCCCATTCGGGGACTGATCACCCCAGGATCTATCATTTCATCTTAGAATGTGAGTATCAAGGCAGTGTATGTTATATTGTAATGATTGTTTGCTTCAGCTAAATTTTATTTTAAATGAAGTCTCTAATTTTATTATTCATTGTGTCATTCACAGTCCTCTACTAAATTAAATCATCTGTAACTGTTCTGTCTGCTTGAACCTTGAAGATTCAGTATTGTCTCATTCTTTATCTCTAAGCTACTAATTAGGGATATATAAAACAAAAGGTTACATGAGGAAGTCTGCATGGCAAGCCTCCTCCAGATGCTGGGAGACTGTCAACAACCTCCAGGCTCCCAGCTTCATAGCAGGAAGGCTGAAAGCCTTGAGAGCCACAATTCAAATCAGAGTTCTCAGGGCTTCCAAGTTCCCTGCTGAGAGCTGAACACTTAATACAGGGGTCTCCAAACTTTTCAGCCCGAGGGCCGCATTAACTATCAAATAGCAGTTCGGGGGCCGACAACACACTCGAGGTCCAAATAAAAAAGAATCAAAACATGGATGTTGTTTTTAATTATTTATTTAATATTATTTTATTCAGTTATTATTTAATAACACATTGATACACTACACATGAACACCTGTTCACTACACCTGAACACTACACCTGAACACCTGAACACTACACATGAACACTACACATCAACCCCCCAACTGACCCACCCAGCCAGGTCTCTCCCCCCAAAACCTCCTTTCCTCCAACCCCCAACTGACCCACCCAGCCAGGTCTCTCCCCCCAAAACCTCCTTTCCTCCAACCCCCCCCCCCCCAACTGACCCGCTCAACCCGGTCTCTTCCCCCCCCCCCAACTGACCCGCTCAACCCGGTCTCTTCCCCCCCCCCCCCCAACTGACCCGCTCAACCTGGTCTCTTCCGCCCCCCCCCCCAACTGACCCGCTCAACCCGGTCTCTTCCCCCCCCCCCAACTGACCCGCTCAACCCGGTCTCTCCCCACAGACCGTTTCGCCGCCTGGCAGTGGGTGGCTCCTTGTTTCGCCGCCTGTAACTGGGTGTCGGTGCGGCGCGTCCCGGCCCCAGCTCTGAGCCGTCCCTGGCCGGCGGCGGCAGCGGAGCACGCGGCGCGTCCCGGCCCCGTGGCTGGTTCCCGACCCCTGCCGAAAGATCTCCACGGGCCGGATGAGAGGGCCTCGCGGGCCGCATCTGGCCCGCGGGCCGTAGTTTGGAGACCCCTGTTTTAAAATAAAGACATCTTAGTCTCAGTAGACACACATTTTGTTTGTCTTGACTTCACCTTCATGCACACTATTGTACAGTCCTAAAGTTGCAGTTGTGAGCACTCTGACATATCTGGTACACCAACTCCAGTTGGACTACTTGCATGACGGTACATTTAACAACATGAGTAAGGGTTGCACAATCAGGGTTGAAATGTGCTGAAGCTGCTTTAAAGTGGATAAAAAAGATGACATCCCTGCTCTTCCATCTTACCAAGTCAAAAACAAGACAACATAAAAGTGACACACTACAGTGGGCTAGGGTGTGGATAGGACCTTAAAGCTGGTTGATATATATTATTATTATAATGAATGGAACTGCCCTTTCAGAAACAAAGGCTTTAACAAAAAATGACAATGTTGTCAAGATTGGTTGGAAATAATCTGATGAAAGAGCTCCATGGGAAAATGCTAAGTCATTGACCCTAATTGTCTTGTGAAGTTATTCATGATTGAACTATTGTCCAATCATAGGCAGAGTTCCACAAGAATCCTCCCATGCAGACTGCCCAGAGCCTGAGGCCCCCCAAGCTTCCAGGGTCTATGGCTCTGGGAAAGCCTCATCACACAGATTACCCTGGGGCTTCTCCGGTCTACAACTCTGAGGCAGCCTCACCAACAAATGGCTTCAAAGGTTTACAGGCCCCCTGCCACAGAGCTAACTGACAGTTTTGCTGACTGAGCCCTGAGCATTCTATTAAGTCAGGGGTCTCCAAACTGCGGCCCGCGAGGCCCTCTCATCCGGCCCGTGGAGATCTTTCGGCAGGGGTCGGGAACCAGCCACGGGGCCGGGACGCGCCGCGTGCTCCGCAGCTGCCGCCGCCGGCCGGGACGCGCCGCGTGCTCCGCAGCTGCCGCCGCGGGCCGGGACGCGCCGCGTGCTCCGCTGCCGCCGCCGGCCAGGGGCGGCTCAGAGCTGGGGCCGGGACGCGCCGCACCGACACCCAGTTACAGGCGGCGAAACAAGGAGCCACCCACTGCCAGGCGGCGAAACGGTCTGTGGGGAGAGACCGGGTTGAGCGGGTCAGTTGGGGGGGGATGGGGAAGAGACCGGGTTGAGCGGGTCAGTTTGGGGGGGGGAGGCGGAAGAGACCAGGTTGAGCGGGTCAGTTGGGGGGGGGGGGAAGAGACCGGGTTGAGCGGGTCAGTTGGGGGGGGGGGTTGGAGGAAAGGAGGTTTTGGGGGGAGAGACCTGGCTGGGTGGGTCAGTTGGGGGTTGGAGGAAAGGAGGTTTTGGGGGGAGAGACCTGGCTGGGTGGGTCAGTTGGGGGTTGGAGGAAAGGAGGTTTTGGGGGGAGAGACCTGGCTGGGTGGGTCAGTTGGGGGGTTGATGTGTAGTGTTCATGTGTAGTTGTTACATAATTATGGAACCAGAAATCAACAGGTGTTCATGTGTAGTGTTCATGTGTAGTGTTCATGTGTTCAGGTGTAGTGAACAAGTGTTCATGTGTAGTGTATCAATGTGTTATTAAATAATAACTGAATAAAATAATATTAAATAAATAATTAAAAACAACATCCATGTTTTGATTCTTTTTTATTTGGACCTCGAGTGTGTTGTCGGCCCCCGAACTGCTATTTGATAGTTAATGCGGCCCTCGGGCTGAAAAGTTTGGAGACCCCTGTTTTAAAAGATGAATTACATTTAAAAAAAAATTAAAATGTGATTTAGCTATGAGAGGGAAGCAGTATTTACTCACCTCTCTACTGATGTCATGTTCATTTTGAAAGCTCAATATGCCCTTCCCGTCTTCTCCACTTTTTGATGGCACAGTAGTGTACTAAGATATAAAAGCTACTTCAAAGTATGGTTTGTGTTCAGCAGTGGATGGACTCACATAATGAGGTGGCTGAATGTTTAAAGATTATAGCATACAGACAAGTGTGGTTCAGTCTTTAGTATATTTTAAGCAGTTCCCTTTCACTTCAGGACCAAATTGAACTCATTTCTAATGAAGTCTTGCGTGCTTGAGAGACTCCAGAATTGTTGTTGATATGGAGCAAACACTACAGGTTCACATGACTAGCTGTAGCCTGTTACAACTTCCTGGCCCAGAAGACCCTCCCTAATTTAGAATTCTGTGCCAGGCCTGGAACAAAGATTTGTGTATATCTTTGAACCTTGTCCAGTGAGGAAGTGCCTTGAAAAATATTATAAACTATAGTATGGTGCTATAATTAAAGCTGAACCAGCAGAAAATGATATATTTTGTTCTCACTGGTCTCCACATTGATTGCAGGGCATGGGCCTTGCCAAAACAGACTGCTGCTGGAGATGTGGGTCTCCTAGCTCACAAGTTTTGGGACTTGACCCTGGATACAGTCCTTTTAGCTAGAAGTAGGTAGGAGAATATGATAATTAATATTTATTTAAAACAATACTTCTCAGAACTCTGTTTTGAGATATCACTCATCATCTTGGAAAATCTCCAGCTCACAGAAAATTTGGGTTCCCTACAACACCTCTTGCAACCAAACAACATATATTGCTTAGAAGGAAGAACAACCTGTCTCCAAGGATAGAAATTTAATATATTAGTGTGGCTGATTTGGCAGCTAAAGAATGAATAATATTTCAGAAAAAAAAGAATCTCAGATCAAATATTTTCAAATTTACCTAACTTTTTTGAAACATTTTATTAATTCCTAGCAGATAAAAACTGAAATGTTCCTCTCATTTCCCTTCTCTGATCCTTGTTTTTTCTTCTTTTCCTCCCTTCTCATTTCTTTACCATTTTGCTATTTTGTCATTTTTTGTTCTCCCCTAGATTGAATAAAATGTAAATAAACATAAAATGAAATTAATTCATATTCGCTTTTAGCTCAGAAATGAAAATTAGTGTGGTCTCATCTTAATCCAAGTCCATACCTAGCTCTGATATTTATCTACCAGAATAAAACTAGAATGCATGAGTAACATGACTGGCAGAGTTTTAGAGGGGTCCAGAACTAGGGCTGGGTGAATATTTTTGGACAGATGGTTCATTTGCTGGAAAAAAAAAACAATTTTGAGTCACCTGAAACCATTTTCAAAATGAGGTCAAATTCAGTGAATAGTCCCAGATGAAGAAAACAAGGGGTTTTTTTTTTTAAAAAAAGTTGAAATTGACATTTTTGAAACAAAGCAGTTTGACTCATTTCAAAATGACGTTTTGAAATTTAGCTCGATTTTAAAAAGAAACCCCAAAAGGTATATTAAACAAACAAAAAAAATCACTGTTTCAGATCAAACAAATGGTTTCATTTGACCTAAAAAAAAAAAAAAAAAAAAAATTCTTCCAGTTTTCCATGCCCAGGAGAAAAATTGAAGACATTCTGTTTCAGGTTGATTTTTGTATTTAATTGGTTCAGGCACTGAACTGGAAAGCAGTTATTCACTCAACTCTAGCCAGCACTGAAATGGCCTTGATTATGCATGTGAAAGTTTGCATTGCATCTTTTCTCTACAGTAATTCTAAATAGGTTTAGGGTTCCTCACTCTAAAGTCAAATCAAATTTCCAAGGGGAAAATGAGATAATAGGTCTCTGCTCTCTTTCCAGAATTTGTGCAAAACTAAAAATTGAAGAAACTTTGTTTTATTTTTTAGAATTTAAGATTGGGTAATTAGTCTTGTCTGCAGTTCTACAAAATGTTCTCTACAAAATCCCAAAACACAAATTCACCTTTTTTGTATTTGATTACAAATTCAAATATCAACCCAGGTTCAATTGAGGTTTGAAAAACCATTTGAGCAATCCTGGGTGGATTTGTGGGTTCCTGTCAAAACATGCAATACAATCATCTTGTATTGATGTGAAACTTGGCACTATCCACTGAATTTAATTTTTAGCTTTGGGGTTTCTTCAAACTCAAAATCAGTAGTTTCAAATCCATGTGAGCTGAAACTGAAGCAAATGTTCACACAACCCTCTGTAAAACAGAAATGTTGTATTGCATACAGATCTGGTCCCTGTATGTGTTGCATACTGAAGACATCAGTTATCAGACATCTTGTGAACAAGAATTTGCCATATTCTGCATCGCACCCAGCAGCAGTTAATAGGTCTCTCCCTGCATCTTTCATTCAAGGGAAAACAAAAACAAGAAAACCTTCTTTTGACTTTCATGATGCTTTTATCTCCTGAGTTGGGACTGCAGGACCAGCCCTACTATTTAAATTCAATATTGATCAAAGCCTAAACAGAGAAGAGTTGTGAAAGCTGCTAAGCTCCATATCAAGCTCAAAGTAATGTGAAAGAGCTGATCGCCTGGTAGAACATTGCAGGAAGAGAAGCACAGGACAAGACTACACTGCACCTATAGCCCACAACTGGCCCAGGTCACCTTACTTGGGCTCCTAGAGTTGGGGCTGCAAAACATTTGGGCTCAGGGATCCTGCCCACTCACAGCCCGAGTTTGAGCACCTACACCAGGGATCGGCAACCTTTCAGAAGTGGTGTGCTGAGGCTTCATTTATTCACTCTAATTTAAGGTTCCTCATGACAGTAATACATTTTACCTTTTTAGAAGCTCTCTTTCTATGTCTATAATATAGAATTAAACTATTGTTGTATGTAAAGTAAATAAGGTTTTTTAAATGTTTAAGAAGCTTCATTTAAAATTAAATTAAAATGCAGAGCCTCCCGGACCGGTGGCCAGGACCCAGGAAGTCTGAGTGCCACTGAATATCAGCTCACGTGCCGCCTTTGGCACCCGATGCCATAGGTTGCCTACCCCTGATCCACACTGCAATTTTACAGCCCAGCAGCCTGAGCCCTGTGAGCCTAAATCAACTGACTTGGGCCAGTGGCAGGTGTTTAATTGCTACTGTGCAGACATACTCCCCACTGTTTTGCTGAAGGGTCAAAAACAAAGGAAGGGTGTCGACCTATTAGAAGAGAGTCAGGTAGGGGTCAGGTGCCTATTGGAGAGTTTCAGGGAGAAGGCAATTAGCATGTAGGCATGCAGAATGAGAAAGAGGGAGAGGTCTTTATCCAAATTAATTTGGACCAGGAGAACTACAGACTAAGTTTCAATGTTACTTAGTACAGTCTCTTTAGTGATAAAGGCAAAGCTTGAAGCCA
The DNA here is from genome assembly GCA_032164245.1 of Sternotherus odoratus. Classification (NCBI taxonomy): domain Eukaryota; kingdom Metazoa; phylum Chordata; order Testudines; family Kinosternidae; genus Sternotherus; species Sternotherus odoratus. Next base: position 110,183,102 of record JAVMKO010000002.1, read on the forward strand.
CTCATTACATCTCCACTGCTTCTCTCTGCTGAATACGAATGACATTTAATGGCTTTATTTCACACATACTCCAATTGACTTAAGGGCATGGCTTGCGAACAAATTGGCAGTACAGACTTTATTGCCTTGCATTTCATGCTCTCCTTAGCCACCATGATTCCTTTTAATCATCTCACCTCATTGTCCAAGAGAAATATTATCAGACATGGAAAAGACTTCTGGCTGGGCTCTAAATTTCAGATCAATATTCACCACAGTATGCAGAATACTAAAACCAAATTCAGGAGAAGAGAACTGCAGCACTTCAAATTAATCTTGCAATGAGTTTTTACACACAGCGCATATTTATTATTAACCTCCTCTACGTCAGGGTATTGAAGCAGGAGTATATACTTGCCATAAGAGATGTATTGACTGATTAAGTAAAAATTAGTTTTAATAGGGAGGTCCCTGGCATCTGAAATAACATCCAAAGTGTTGGGCAGAATATAGAAACTTTGTGTAAATGTCCCATGTCCAGTAGCGGACTTGATCTCTGAACTTGAGTGTGTATTTTTGGGCTCTGAAAGAGTGAACACTTTAAAAAACAGAAATGTCATTTTCTTTGAAGAAAAGTCTCTAAATACTCTGAATCAGCCACTTTCTTTAAAGAAACTTAAACCATTTGTGTTGAAAGAGAAAACACTCTCATGCTGAAATATTTTGCTGAATTCATTTAATCAAATTTGTGACCCAACAGATAATGCATATTTTGGGGAAAATGGAGAATAACCATTTTCCCTAAGTCTAAGTCCCTCTTGATTATTTCCTTATACCCCACAAACGCACCCAGGAACTTCCAGTTGCCAACAAAATGTCACTACATTTGTTTTTCTTCCCAAAAAGTTTTCAGGCTTCTGCAGTCACAAGTTGAAGGGAAAAAAAAGATCTTTAATAGAACAGCATAAAGGCCTTACTTGAGCTATAAAATAATTTCAATCCTTCAGCTCCTGGGTTGGGTTTTCTACTCAGATCTCAGAGGCAGGAGCTGTTTTTATAGAGAGCAGATCAAATAGTAGACTGCATGCTAACATAATCAGAAACACAGTAGGGGAAATGTTACTATGAAGAGAATTGTGTTCAGAGATGTGTTTGTGACTTTTTCTTTACTTGAAGTGGAGACAAGTTTGTCTGAGGGCACAATTAAGCCTTCTGCCTGGAACAGGGAGAGTGTCTTAGGCATAAAGATGTCATTATAATTGTTAGAAATGCTACCTATTGCATATTTAGGTATTTTCACTAAAAAAAATATGAATACCTTTCTAAAGTTATACAAAGTTTCCAACTTTTTGGAATAATTCAAATGATTACAAATATAGGCCTCAATCCTGCAATTGCATCTGCTAGAATGGATGCCTTTGCCGAACTTAATTAAAGTTGCAGATCTCATTGCTAGATCAAAGCCTACAATTTTAGGCCCCTGCTCCAAACAGTATTCTTAATGTGAACATGTATATGTTTCTTAACCTCTTGATAGGACAGAGGTTTGGATGATCCTTGTTTTATACTGGAAAATGGGGTAGGTTCTGTTTCTGATTTGAAGTAATAAAGGATGCTACCAGACAACTCTCCAACACCAATTTCTACAGGCCACTTCCCTCAGATCCCACTGAGGAATATACTAAGAAACTGCACCATATACTCAGGACACTCCCTACACTAACTCAGGAACAAATTAACATACCCTTAGAGCCCCGACCATGATTATTCTATTACCCAAGATACACAAACCTGGAAATCCTGGACGCCCCATCATCTCGGGCATTGGCACTCTCACTGCAGGACTGTCTGAATATGAGGACTCTCTACCCAGACCCTATGCCACAAGCACTCCCGGCTATCTCCGTGACACCACCGACTTCCTGAGAAAACTACAATGCATTGGTGATCTTCCAGAAAACACCATCCTAGCCACCATGGATGTAGAGGCTCTCTACGCAAACATCCCACAAAGAGATGGAATACAAGCTGTCAGGAATAGTATCCCTGATGATGCCAGAGCACAAGTGGTTGCTGAGCTCTGTGACTTTATCCTCACACACAATTATTTCAAATTTGGTGACAATATATACCCCCAGACAAGTGACACTGCTATGGGAACCCGCATGGCTCCACAGTATGCCAACATCTTTATGGCTGACCTGGAACAACGCTTCCTCAACTCTCGTCCACTCATGCCCCTTCTCTGTCTACACTACATTGATGACATCTTCTTCATCTGGACCCATGGGAAAGAAACTCTGGAAGAATTCCACCATGATTCCAGTTGCTTCCATCCCATCATCCACCTCAGCCTGGAACAGTCTACACGGAAGGTCCACTTCCTAGATACCACTGTGCAAATTAATGATGGCCACATTAACACCACCCTATACCAAAAACCTACCGACAGCTATGCCTACCTTCATGCCACCAGCTTCCATCCCGGACACACCACACGATCCATTGTCTACAGCCAAGCACTGAGGTACAATCATATTTGCTCCAACCCCTCAGACAGAGACCAACACCTACAAGATCTTCAACAAGCTTTCTCAGAACTACAATACCCGCACAGGAAATAAGGACGCAGATCAACAGAGCATGACGTGTACCCAGAAGCCTGCTGCTGCAAGACAAGCCCAAGAAAGAAAACAACAGAACACCACTGGCCATCACCTACAGTCCTCAGTTAAAGCCTCTCCAACGCATCATCAGTGATCTACAACCCATCCTGGACAACAATCCCTCACTTTCACAGGCCTTGGGAGGCAGACCAGTCCTGGCCCACAGACAACCCACCGACCTCAAGCATATTCTCACCAACAACAGCACACCACACCATAATAACTCTAACTCAGGAACCAATCCATGCAACAAACCTTGATGCCAACTCTGACCACATATCTATACCAGTAAGACCATCAAAGGACCTAACCAGATCAGAACCATCACTGGTTCATTCACCTGCACATCTACCAATGTAATGTATGCCATTATGGGCCAGCACTGTCCCTCTGCCATGTACATCAGCCAAACTGGACAGTCCATATGAAAAAGGATAAACGGACACAAATCAGATATCAGGAATGGCAATATACAAAAACCTGTAGGAGAACACTTCAATCTCCCTGAACACACAATTACAGATTTAAAGGTCACCATATTGCAGCAAAAAAACTTCAAGACCAGACTGCAAAGAGAAACTGCAGAGCTGCAATTCATTTGCAAATATGACACGATCAACTCAGGACTGAATAGAGATTACAAGTGGCTAGCTAACTACAAGAGCAATTTCTCTTCTTTCGCTGTTCACACCTCCAATTCAACTGCTAGAGGAATACCTCACCCTCCCTGATTAGAGATAACAAACTGGTTCAGCCTCATTGGACTAATCCTGTTATCTCTAACCTGGTTCTTGCCTACCTATTTATACCTGCCCCTGGATACTTCCACTGCATGCATCCAACAAAGTGGGTATTAGCCCATGAAAGCTTATGCTTCAATACTTTAGTTAGTCTTTAAGGTGCCACAGGACTCTTTGTCACTTCTTCAATCATTAAATGAATTCCATTTTTTGATTAAATGAATTGTGGATAAGAGTCCACAACTTAGTTTTCTGCAGCTATTGTCATAAGTATGAAGTAGCTTAGAATTACTGTTTTACCTGTGAAGGGTTAACCTGAAGCAACTGAGAGAGGGAGATGATGTAATCACCCTTAGGAACAAAGGAAAGGGTTTTTACTTTACTTTCTCCTGGGCTCCCTCGGGGTCTGTCTGTGCCGTTCCTCTGGCTATGGAAGGAGCCACACCTATTTTTCTATTCTACATTTCTCTAATCTTCTCAGAAAACCAAGTTCAGCAGTAAGTGATTTGTAAACTTGAACTGTATCACTTGATAATTGGTCCATGGTGTATGTTTGCTGTTAAGCTGTAGCAGTGGAAGAATTCCCAGAACAGGGAGGGAGGGTTCAGTAATACTATGTGATGCCAATGAGTTGTTCTTCTATTGATTTCTGTATAAGGGGTTTAGGCTCCTTCTTTTCCTTTTATTAAAATCTTTCTTTTAAGATTCTGACTGTTTGTTTCCACTGGATTGATCCTGGTTTGGATCGGGCACGTCTCACAGCAAGTGAGGGTTTGTGGTCTTTGTTCTCAAATCTCTCCCAGGTAAAGGGGGGGGGGATTTGGGGTGTGTTACAATAGGGATTCCAATTTACCTTAACCCATGGTTTTGGGGGCTCAAATTGGTGGTGGCAGCATTTTCCAAGCCCAGATATAGGGGAAGTTTATGTTCCGGGGGGAAGTTTTAACCTAAGCTGGTAAAATAAGTTTGGGGGGTGATTTCTTTTCATGCGGGGTCCCCACATCTTTACCTTAGAGTTCAGAGTCGGGAAAGACACCTTGACAGCTATAATGAAGAAACCTCTCTTTTATAAGAGGTTAAAAAAGTAAATGGGATGTGAAATCAAAGACAAACTCTCTCTTTAGAAGTTACCAAAATGTTCAAATTGACATTTTGTCATTACCCAGCTATAGTAAGGATGACTCCCTACACGGAGGGCTGGGGTATTGCAGACCAGGTTCACAGGCTATAATTTCAGTTGGTGAACATATCTGATCCAAAATGTGAGGTACTTTTCTTAACCAGGCCTGATGCAGTGATTGTTTTAATCCCACCCAAAACATATCCTCAAAACTGCTAAAAGTCACATTATCCTACCCTCTGACGCTGAGCAGTACCTCACTCTTCAAGTAGCTGCAGAGTGAAATACTGCATAATATGAGTAAAGAAAGATAAATTGGGCCCTATTGCACCTTATTCTCAGATATGAGTTTACATTTCTGACCTAGTCTCAATGTCTCTGGGCTATGATGACAGCTTCAAAGCTCTGTTTATCTGCTGCTTCAAGGCATGTCTTCACTACACTTTAATTCGACCTTAATGACGTTAGGTCGAATTAAACGTGTACCTGTCTTCACATAAATGCCCTTAAAGTCGATTTAAAGGGCCCTCAAAATCGAATTTGTAACTCCTGCCTGACGAGAGAAGTAAGGCTAAAATCGACTTCTCTATGTCTACTGTGAGTAAGTGAAGAGGCATCTGAAGTTAAGCCTCTGACCTCCGAGCAGCCCCGCCCACCTGAACAGCCCCCCCGGCCTGATCCCCCCCCGCCCGCCAGAGGGGGGGGGAGCCGCGCGGGGCTGCTTGAGCGAGCGGGTCAGCTGCTTGGTCAATTTCAGGTGAAATTGACTAGGCAGCTGACCCGCTCGCTCAAGCAGCCCCGTGCCGGCTCCTCCCCCCTCGGGCGGGCGGGAGGGTCTGGCGGGGGGGCTGTTCAGGCGGGCGGGGGGGTCCGCGGGGCTGCTTGGGAGGGGAGGGTGTCCGGCACGCATTGCACTGTGGGCTACCTACCCAAAGTGCAATGCGGGCTATGTCGACCCCTGCAAAAGTTCTAGGACAGACAGTGTCGACCACTGTCGACCTGCTGTCCTAGTGGGGACACACTGATTCAATTTTCTAAAATCAAATTTATAAAATCGAATTAAGGGAAATTGACCTAGTCCTGTAGTGAAGACATACCCTATGACTATCTCCTACACATAGAATGCAGTGGAAGGGCAATTTCATTCCATTCCCTAGTTATTCCATATGAAAGTCAGAGTTTGTCTCCATGTGGAAAGAATTCAAGGTTGTCCTGAAGGTATATAGCTTCTGGAAAAGTCCCCTCTGCTCTGAATTGTTGCGTAGTGTCAAGAGTTGCTCCTGCCACAGTGATTCTTAGGAGCAATCCTAAATGTGACTGGCCCTGGATCCTGCCTCAACATAGGCAAGGGGCTCCACATTACTTTGGTGGAGAAATTCCAAAGGAAAATTTTTATCCTAAGGAAAAATCCCATTACTTACTGTACTCCATTACCCAAACACTATGTGTAGGAGTGAGCTTTTTTTCCTCCACACATAGATACACAGAGTTGGACATTTCAATAATGCACTGAGCATGTTCAGCTAAAGTGACCTTCTGCACTACAAAGAAATAAAGAAAACAATATGGAAAATAGTGGATTAGGGTTTTTTTAAGGGATAACAGTGTATTTGTGTACAAAATAATATATTTGTATCAGAATATAATCCTTTCCAGGATGATTGCTTGGGAACATACATATATTCAATCTGCTATGGGTTGTATAACTCTTGGTACCAAAGATAAGACGTGATGTAAAATGTAGGACAAGGGATCACCATGTGCATCATTTATCAGAATGAGATTCTATGAGGGTTTTACATCAGGCACATTCCTATAACCACAAGTGGTTTTGTTTATGAAAAGAATGAACACCTCAATAACTTTTGTCATGGCTGTCAACTAGTCAGCAAAAAAATTGAGCCAGGATTTTTTTTTTAATAGGTGCCCAAAGCTGGTCATTTTAGGTCATATTTAGATGCCTAAACAGGTGAATTGATCTTCCAAAGTGCAGAGCAGCAGCTTCTGCCAAAATCAGGAGAACTGCTTTTCATATGATCAGCAATTCCCTCTACACAACCCCATAAGGTATATGTGAGCTGCAAACTATTCCGGAGATACATTGACCCAGTAAAAAATAAGGCAAAAGTAAAAATCCACTAATAAATAGCTGGATTCGAATAATAGAAATGTGGAGTTGGAAGGTACCTTGAGAAGTCATCTAGTCCAGCACCCTGCTCTGAGGCAGGATCAAGTAAACCTAGACTATTCCTGACAAGAGTTTGTCCAACACATTCTAAAAGTCCTCCAAAGATAGAAATTCCACAACTTCCTTTTGAAGCATTAAGTTTCCCTAACCTCAATATGTAGAAAGGTTTGCCTGAGCTCCTTTGCTGCAGATTAATCTTTCAAAGTGCACACGGGAGACAACTGGTCACCATCCTTTTTATAAGCCTCGTCTCCCCGCAGACTTCTTTTCTCAAGATTAAACATGCCAATATATTTTAAAAATTCTTTCCTTATAGGTCAGGTTTTCTAAACCTTTTATCATTTTTGTTACTCTCTCTGGACTCTTTGTCCACATCGTTCCTAAAGAGTGGTGCACAAAGAGTTGAGTGGAACAATTACCTTCCTTATCTTACATGTGACTCTCCTAATTAATACATCCCAATTATATTAACATTTTTCATGACTGGGTCACTTTGTTGACTCATTTTCAATTTGTCATCCACTATAACCCCCAGTTCCTTTTCAGCAGTACTATCAACTAAACAGATACCGTATTTTGTAGTTGTGCAATTGATCATTCCTTCCTAAATGTCGTACTTTGCATTTGTCTCTACTGAATTTCCATCTTGCTGATATCAGACTAGTTCTTCAGTTTCTCAAGGTCATTTTGAATTCTAATCCTGTCCTCCAAAATTCTAGTAACCCCTCTCTGGATAGTGCAATCCACAAAGATCATAAGCATATTCTCCACTCCATAATCCAAGTCATTGACGAACATACTGAATAGTTCTGGTCACAGTACTGACTGTTGTACTTGATACGTCCTTCCAGTTTGACAGCAAACTATAACTATTCTTTGAATGCAGTCTTTCAACTAGTTGTGCAGCCAGTAATACTAATTGAATCTAGACTATAGTTCGCCAGTTTGCTTATAACAATGTCACGTGGGACTGTGTCAAAAGCCTTACTAAAATCAAGCTATATCACATCCATCACTTTCCCCATCCACTAGGCTAGTAACCCTGTCAAAGAAGGAAATTAAATTTAACATGATTTACTCTTGACAAATCCATGCTGGCTATTCCTTATAATCCTATTATCCTCTAATTATTAAACAATCAGTTTGGAAGCACCTAGTGACAGTATCTTTACAGGTATCAAAATTAGGCTGAGTGGTCTATAATTTCCTGGATATACCTTGTTATCCTTTTTAAAGATAGGTACTATATTTGCCCTTCTTGTGCCCTTTGAAACCTCACATATGCTCCATGAGTCCTCAGAGATAATTGCTAACAATTAATTTCATTTGATTTGATAGTGTTACACCAGGGTAAATCCAGAGTCAGAGAGAGAAGAATTGGTTTTATGTAGTTAGCAGTCATTTTGTCGTTTTCTTCAGTAAATACCCTATGCTCCAATAAACCGATTTAAGTGACCATTTATGCTTAAATTAGCATAGTCATAACAATTTAGGGTCAGGTTGTCTCATTAGATGGGATTCATGCTGTGCTCTATACTGTCTTGCAAAATACTAAAGCAAATAGCAGGTCAGGATTGAAGAGTGCACAGATTGGCCTAACAATGTTTTACCTCTGGCTTCAGCGGGAGCAGAGAGAAACCAACACAGAATGCACTAGAAAACCCCACCCTAATTTTTTCCTACTGTCATCATTAGTGTTTAACTATCTGTTAAATTTTTGCCATGTACCTTCTTCTCAATATAAAGCACTTGATCCTTTATCCACTAATTTCTATCCTACACTCAAACTCCCTTTTCCCTCAAAAATATGTACAAATCTTAAATAACTATTCTGATAATACAGTACACCCCTGGCATGATTACTTCCCATCTTTTTTTAAGCCCCTTCAGACCATTAAGAGTTCTCTGCTGGAAGTTAATAACCTAAGGACATGCTACTAGATTAAGGTCCAGATCCTCAGAAGCATTTAGGCAGCTGACTCCCACTCTTTCAAGTAGTTTTAAGGATCTGGGCTTAACATCTCTATTTATTCCATCATATAGATGATCAAGATTCTTGAATGTCTTGGCCAATAAGTCATTTTCTCCACAACTGTCCTCTTTTCTTGCATCATATGTATTTCACTAACATTACAGGCCTTACATCCCCCCCATCATGTATTTTCACATAGATGTGGTGTGACATTTGTTCTTTGGAGAGTGTCCTTTTATTCTATGTCTTGGTGCATGCCCCTTAACATCAACTTCTAGTTGTTAAAAGTTATTAATCACTTAACTCTAGATTTAATTGAATTATATTTAATTAAATATTTGATAAACTATACAATTTTCTGTATCTTGAACTTATCCTTCCAGAAATCTGTTTTTGAGTCAACACATTAAGGGACATTTTCCTACAAACAATTTAATCTTTTAAACAGTTAAAATAATTTTCTTTATTTCACACAGCAAGCCTCAGAGTGAGCTCCTTAATTCTTTCTCTCTTATGCAACTGTATATTAAATTAAAAGGAAAAGCAACAACTCTAGGGATGGGGGAGGAGGAGCTCAGCCATTAGCCAGCCACCCCACTGCTTCCTCCTCCTCCTCCTCTCCCCCCGCCAAGGCTGCAGGAATATGGAGAGTCTGCTGCCCTCCATTTTGCTAGGCATCCCTACCAAAAGTGTTCCAAAAAATCAGCGGGGGCTCCGGAAGGGGAAGGTGTCAAGTGAACCTTTCATTTGTGTGTGTAAGGACTGTTGACATTCCTGGATGTGGAGGCCAGCCAGACTGTGACGATTAATGACCTGCAGACTCTTGATACCACAGGAGGAGGAAAGATCATGGGATGCCCAAGATGACTAGCCACTGAGAAATGATAGAAAGTAAATCAGGGAAACTTAATGGAGAACTGGTCATAGGACCAGGACTTGGCTAAGTGAGTTTAGGCATGATCCTCATTGTGTGGTGGGCAGCCCTGAAACTACCAGGGTTTGGGACCTGGTGGAATAGGGCGGGCCCGGGCCTGCTACCTTGGCCACAACCCACCTCTCCAGGTACCCCGGCCATCAGGCCATGCTCCCCTGCCACTCCAGGGTAGCCCTATTGACTCTGGCCATTAGGCCACACAGCCCTGATGAGTAAGACAGCCATATGGACTCTGGCTACTAGACCTCACAGCCCTGCAAGGGATATCATCCATATTGATTTTGTTCATTCAGCCACACAACCCTGTGAGAGAGGGATCCTTATTGATCCCAATCATTAGACTGTATTGCCCAGAATCCAAAGCCAGTCATCTAGACTTAGTCACCCGGCCAACCTCATCCCCCCCAAAGGGTGACAGGGTATACTAGCCCCACAACAGAGGTAGAAATTGGCCAACTGGAATATTAAGTATTTTATTACTCATTCCACATTTCTTGTTAATAAATCTTTCAAGCACCCAGACAGATCAGTAAACAAAACACAAAGTGAGTCTCACTACATATATTCTAAATCACCAATAATATATTTGTACTATATATTGAAAGTGTGACTTGTAAAACAACATGCAAGTTGTCAAAAACTCCAGAGGGCCCTACCAAGTCTCAGAATTTGGGCAGGATAATGAATATTTTCACTGTTCACAAATGTATGGTAATGTACAACAGAAGAAACAATTGAACTACTCTTCTATACAATCGGGTTATGAACCAATTGAAAATACTCAGGAAAAGACCTAGTTTCATCTTGGGCAGCTCAGATACAATATCTGCAAAATGTGTAGCTTTTGTCAAAAAAGAAAATAAAACTGGCTATTGAAGACTAAGATTATAGTACTACGGCTGTAGTAACTTCTGGACAGTTCAAAAGCAGCCAAATGAGTTATTAAGAAACAACAACCCATACCTCCTATTCCATATGACAGGAAAGGAAAACAGTCTACCTTTCCCAGTGATTGGAGTGTTTAGGTGACTCAAGATTATAGATCTCAACAAACACAAAAGTATAGGCCAGAGATATATCATGTCTCACGCTTGCAAAGGATCTTTAAAAATGTGTTTTTTTCAGATTGCTTAATAAGTGAATTTATCCAGTGTCATGATGTTGGGGGATGTAGTAGTATTCTACTATGTGTTAATTGCATGTTGTGTCTGCTTCACATTTGCCTCTAAAAAGTGCTCTAAGTCCAGATCCTCCCAAAAATCAATGGGAGTTAGGCATCTAAATACCTGTGAGGATCTAGGCTCTAGTGTCTAAAGAATTTAGGAGAATACTTATTAATTTGGATTTATATTTGGCACTTGCATCATGTTATCCCAGGGTCCAAAGCATTTTACAAAGAGTAATTCATTCAGTTTCAGACCATCAATAGAGCATACATCTTACTGTGAAGTGTGATTGTCCACATTTTATAGAAGGAAACTGAAACACAGAAGTTAAGTGACAGGACACAGGTCTGCTGACTTCATGATTCTGTGTTCTGGTTATAAAATAATCCTTCTTTCTTAAGGGCCCAATCCAATTCCCACTGAAATCACTGAACAGATATGAAAATTTAAAAAATGCAATAAGAATACGGTCTCCAATCATGAGAATCTCAATGGTAATGTTGTTGAGAATGGAATCCTTTTTCTAAATCCAGATAGATGAGTTTTGTCACACGTGCAGACCCAAGCAAATTGGATAGCTCATTTCTGCTACTTCCTTGAACGTGTAAAGAAAGTTTTGTACTAACTTGTAATGGGGGGGATTGCTTTTGTAAGGTGTCACAGAAATCTGATAGACTTAACTGTATTGTCTTTCCCACTGTTTCCTCTCTGTCAATCTGTTTGTCACTGTGTACCCAATTTACTGCAGAAATGTGAAACCAATAATCTTTTCTGAGATCAAAAACTGGAAGTACTAAATCAAATATTAAATCTAATACTTTCCTAAGGTCATTACATTTTTCTCTAGGTAAACGATTTGAATCCACTGCCGGATAGATATCATTATTGCGTTTTAATGATGCAGGTGAGACTGAGTGCTTAGGTCTACAATCTGACTGAAATGACAATTTCACTAACTAAATATTTGTTAATCTGTGCACACTTTAATTTTCCCACTACCTCATCTATAGTGGCAAAAAGCTACAGTATTTATCAGATATTTTTAATGAGTTGATAAGGGCTTCCTGGCATAAATCTTCATTTTAATGAAATAGGCATATTAACTCCATACAACATATTTGAGGTATTAAAATAACAAGATGACTGATACCAGCATTTAAAACAAAAACAAAAAAACCCCACACACAAAAAACAGGGCCTTATACTCCGTGCCAAACATTGATCCTGTTGAAGTCAATGTAAATCATGCCACTAAATTAAATGGGATTTGGCCCTTGTTTACATATTCATGGCGTATTTGTTTACCACTTTAACCTGTATTGGGGCTCCTTCACCAACTTTGTCATGTTTACTTCTGTTTCCCTTTATATTTTAACCATGCATACCTATTAGCGGATTGTGAAAGGGTGGCCTTCCCCTTTAAGAGTTTGGGGGTTTGGGAGCAGCCAGCTCTGATCTGGAGAGGAGCACAGTAGATGGGTTCTGGGAATCATCTGGTCTAGCTGGATAGTGATTGGAGGTGATGAGTCCCAGATAGGTGCTATAAATGAGCTCCTCAGCTGCTTGTGACAGCTGCTTACACAGATACAAGATTTTTGTTTGATATAAGTACCTAATAGCATAGTGAGTGTCTGTATAGGTGGTGATATGCTACTTCTTAGAAAGTCAGTATAAAAAAATCATGAGACTAAAACACATCACTGCCAACAAAAAGTTAGAGAAAAAGAAAAAAAAATACAGGAAAAAGAGTAGCCTTCAGCTAGCGTGCATTACATATTTGGAGTAGCCCAATGAACTAGCACCAGCCCACCTCACATATAAAGGGTGAAGACTGAATATTTGGGGAAAAGCAGCTAGCAGGCAGCCATTAAAATGATGGGTTGTAAACCGTATACCTTAGTGTTTAGAGTTATGAATCTAGAAACTGGGAAATAGAAAAAAACAGCAAGATGAAATGGATCAAGTAAGAGAAACAAAAGAAATGGTTTGGCTCACTGCATGACTAGAACTACTCTGAAGGGAGAATTTGCTGAATCGTGAGAGTAGCTAATTTTTAATTTCTGGCATTGAGAGAATATGCAGAAGACTATTAAAATAGAATTCCTAAACTCCTAAAACTTGTAGGAAAGGTTTAGTGAAGTTTAAGGGATTATGATCTGCTCCAAATCCAGCTTTAGAAGAACTGAAATATACAGGCCCCACTCAGCCTTTTAAAAGTTTTTGTCTTTATGGTGAGACTAAAATTAGTGATGTACACAAGGAGTGTTTGTATTCTAGGAAGATGTATTTTCTTCTATAGGATCTCGTGGAGAACAGGATGTAACAGACACTAGCACTTCAGTGGTAATTCAATAGCCCATATTCAACAGAGAGATGTGTATAACGTAGGTCACTTCTTTGAGAGTGGGATGGGGGTCTGCAATAAGATAAGTTCACAACCTATTTGGCAGCTGGCTTTGAGCACTGATTATTTTTAGCTTTGTACTAAAAGTGGGCTGTTTGGTTGTTGTTTTTTTTAATAATCATTTCAATATTCAATGTGTAAATTAGTCAGGCCAGTGGCATTGCCTGAAGACTCTCTCTTTTATATCCAGTAATCCATCCACTGTTAAGCCTGTCCAAAATCCCTTCATGTGTTTAGGAATTTATTTAAAACCTAGTCCTGCAGGATCTGAGTGTGTGCTCACACTGGAACAGCTTATACTTTCTCTTTAAAGTAAATATTTTAATGGTACTAAGTATACGATCTTCTCTAGAGTTTCAAAGCACTATACAAACATGAATGGTCAGATTCTGCCATCCTATGTTATATTCAGCACTTTACTCTGAAATCAGTGACAATTTGCAGGGTATCATACTACTGAATGGGCCAAATACTGCAAGGTGTTGGGTGCCCTCAGCTTTTAAAGTAAGTGGGAATTTAGATAAATTGGTGCTTCCTGGAAGTGCTCAGTATGTTACAGGATTGAACCCAGTGTGAGTAAAGGTGACAGAATCTGTCTTGAGCAAATTTAGTAGGTGGGAAAGATACCAGTATGAACCGACGCCTCTTCATAGTGCTTCTCTCAGTCTATCTAGCCTATTAGTCTTTCCAGAACAAGGTTTGAGCATATGATCTTCAAACTACTTTCCTCTATAACTTCCATACCTGTTCAGTCATTAGCCTTTCTGCTGAAATTGCTAATGAAATTTGGTTTCGATTAGATGTGATGGTACCTTGTTTTTACCTAAGCGACACACCGAGTTTGGAAATGACAAAGATGTGATCTGATAGTCACATGGAACTGGAAAGAGATCAGCTGCAGTCTATTACTGTGACTTTGACCTTTCTTCAGGCCAAAATCTGTCTTGTGATCCACATGCATTTACCACTAACACAAGTCCCCCACACAACTGAGAACAGAATTTTGGTCCTATGTAATTTTAATGTTTTATTACCAACCTGGTCAGGAAAACATTTATCTCACTTATTAAAAATGCATAACTTGTGAGATTACCTCCTGGAATGGCTCAATGGGATTTATTGTTATCTAGGTGTTTCTTGTATTTTGCTATCAGCACAAGCTAAATTATAGTTCAGAAAATCTATTAGCTACCACTAATAGTAAAAGATGTGTGATCATAAAGTAGGCTGACCATACGTCCCGTTTTGAACGGGACAGTCCCGTTTTTTACATATTTTTGGACCGTCCCATCTTTTTGACAAAAATATCAATTTTGTCCTGTTTTTGGGGCAGGTCCCAAGCTGCTTTCTAGGGGGAGGTTCTTTCTTTGCAGGACTCGCAAGAGCTCAGGTGAAGAATCTTGCTACCTAAGGACAAGTATCAGATGTCAAAATCTCCGATGAGCAAACTGCGCTCATCGGAGATTTTGACATCTGATACTAGTCCTTAGGTAGGGAGAGGAGGCAGCAGACGGAGGGAGAGAGCAGGGAGGAAGGGAGGGATGGAGAAGGGGTATGGAGAGAAGGAGGGAAGAAGGAGGAATAGTGAGAAGAGGAGGCAGCGGGCGGTGGGCTGAAGCCGACGGCAGAGCGGAGCTGTCCAGAGCCGCAGCCGGGGGCCGAGTGCACCAGCGGGGGGGGGGGGGGGGGGGGGTTGCCGGCCGGGTTTTATGAGACATAAGAGAGAAAGGAGATGGAAGAGGAGGCAGTGGACGGAGCTCTCTCTATCCCCTTCTCCATCCATCCATCCATCCCTTCCTTCCTCCCTTCTCTCTATCCCTCCATCCCTCTCTTCCTTCTCTCCATCCCCCTTCTCCATCCCTCCCTTCCTCCCTGCTCTCTCCCTCCGTCCGCTGCCTCCTCTTCCATCTCCCTTCTCTCCATCCCTTCTTCTCGCTGTCCCTTGCCTCCTCCATCCCCCCTGCTCCCTACCCCCATCTCTTCTCTCATCCATCCATCCTCTCCCTTCTCACCTTCGTGCCTTCTCTCCCTCCATCCCCTCCATCCTCTTCATCCCTCATCCCCCCTTCTCTCTCCCTCCATCCTCTTCATCCCCCATCCCTGTTCTGCTTATTCCTCCATCCATCCCCCCCAGCCCCCCCTCTGCCTCCCCCCCTGCCCAGCACTGGGGGGCCCAGGTGGGGCGATGGTGCTGGTCACCTTGCCCACTGAGCTGGAGTGCCTGGCCAAGCTGCTGTTCTGCCGCAAGGGGGCGCTGCGCCAGAAGGTGATCCACATGGTCAAGAGCCACAAAGTCACCGCACGCTTGTGCAAGCAGCCCACGTTATGCAGCCACTGCACCGACTTCATCTGGTGAGACCCCCCTGGGACCTAGAGGCCCCCCAGACTGCCCAGAGCCCCCCTACAGCCCCCCAGAGCACTCAACCACCCCCCCAGCACCCCTCAGCCCAGGTTCTGCAGCCACTGCACCGATTTCATCTGGTGAGACCCCGCCCAACCCCGTCCCATTTTTGCCATCCCAATGTCCCGTTTTTGTCTCAAGGAAATATGGTCAGCCTATCATAAAGGCTCAGATGTGATTATTACCCACTGACTTACATAGGAACTGGGTGGAATAACCCTTAGTGGGAGAGCATCCAAAAATGGGCTTGACTTGTTCAGTGGCCTCACTGGCAGAGCAAAGAGAGGATATAGGAGATACTAAATTGATATATCACTTACTGACAGATTGTGCCTCTAAGTCACATGGCACTGAGCCTCCCCATTCTGGCAAGACCTCTGTTGGAATAAAGAAAATGCCTCTGCTGAACCATCCCTCAGGAAAGTACAGCAAACAGGCCCATGCATCTGGCTAATTGTCTTCCTGGTCTAGAAGTGATTAATACATAGTCCTGTCTCCTCACACTTCTGAGCCCCTTTGTGGAGGCTAGCACCTATAGGCCTCATTAGTCGGGAATAAGTTATGATAATATCTGCCTGTCCCAACAATGGGAAGTGCTGCCATACAAGAGGCCATGAAAATCTTTGATTACTAGCAGGTCAGGCTTTGGTCCAGATATGGACTGGCTACAGTTTCCAGCACAGCTAGATACCACACATGGTTTCTCTTTCAGATACCCAGCAGTGCACTGAACTGTAGGAGCATGGCTGGTGTCTGCTCGGGTAAGATGTGTTACACATAGCACCACCTACTGGCTGAACATTATAGTACAGTATTAGCTTTCCATCATTCTCAACTTCTAAATGTTAAATTGTGTGGGGAGTTTCTGGGGGGACTCATGGCTACACTGGCACTTCATGTTGACAGACAGTATCAAGTATCTGCAAAGCATCCATATGACCCTCTGCAGAGCATAATAGCATCTGTAGCAAGCACAGCTATACCACTCCTTTTTATGCCAGAGCCCAGTACGGGGGACATGCCAGTAGGTGTGATTGACAGTGGCCAAGTGCATACCTGTGTCTGGGCTATTGTCCCATTACATCACTGGGAATATGGGCCATTGCAGCTCCTATGTAAATTATGGCAGTCTTCAGGGCTGCCATAACTTGTGGTTGATTACAGACTGATACTGAGAAGAGGGGAGATATTAGGCATTCTTTCTTAGGGTATGTCTATGTTTTGAACCAAAGGTGCGACTTCCAGCTCAAGGAAACATACACACACACTCTTACTGAGCTAGTGTAACCACTGTGATATGAGTAGCAGGATGAGCTAACCATCCTTAGTACAGTCCTTTTGGAGCAGCTAGGTATGCACTTAGAGTGGCTAGTGTCTCCTGACATTTATGCTGAATTGGCTATGCATCTATTTTTAGTATGCCAGCCTAATCAGTTATGTCTTTTTGAGCTGCAAATTATACCTCCAGCTCCAAATATAGATGTACCCTCAGTCACCAGCTCTGCGATGAGCACTTCCCTCTCCTGAACTGAGTTAAGATCAAAGTTTTCTGGCTTTCATTTCCTTTTCCAATTCTGTAGTGAAATTTTGTTGCAAGTCCTGCTAGCCATTCCTATGATAACTAGCTTTCAAATCTGTCCTGTTGTCAAGGAGATCTGTCTCCTTCCTAAATTAATTGATTGACCTACTTTTTACCTTTACATCTTTGCTTGAACTGAACTTACAATGTTGTTTTCCATTGCTCTCCATTTTAAAATTTCAGAATCACTTCCTCCCTCAGACATTTTTGATGGGCTGTAATTGGTATCCATCTTTAAAATTCTGCAGTTTTCTATAATTATCTCTCATCTGTCTTTTTAGTTTTAATAGTTATTAAATTGCCCTATGAAAATGCAGTTTCAACAGACATGAGCAATAAAGGTAACCCTGAGAATAACTGATCTCAAACTGCACAGTGAAAGGGTTTATTAATCACTGCAATGAAATTAACAGTGCATAGTTAAAATGGAATCATCCAGTTCGTGGACTGAGAGAACACAACAGTTAGAGACCTTTTAGATACATCAGTTGGCTTTTTAGCAAATTTGTTCCTTTAACATTCCAAGGAATTAGATCTTTCAGTAAATTTCACCTTTGAATTCCTATTTTCCAAAAGAAAATTATTTATTTGAAATCAAAATAGTTTTTCTATGGTTATGCTTTAGGAACAGTCACATAGAATATTAGGGTTGGAAGGGACCTCTGGAGGTCATCTAGTCCAACCCCCTGCTTAAAGCAGGACCAATCCCCAACTAAATCATTCCAGCCAGGGCTTTATCAAGCCTGACCTTAAAAACCTCTAAGGAAGATGATTCTACCACCTCCCTAGGTAACCCATTCCAATGCTTGACCACCCTCCTAGTGGAAAAGTTTTTCCTAATATCCAATCTAAACCTTCCCAACTACAACTTGAGACCATTACTCCTTGTTCTGTCATCTGGTACCACTGAGAACAGTCTAGATCCATCCTCTTTAGAACCCCCTTTCAGGTAGTTGAAAGCAGCTATCAACTCTCCCCTCATTCCTTTCTTCTGTAGACTAAACAATCCCAGTTCTCTCAGCCTCTCCTCATAAGTCATGCGCTCCAGGCTCCTAATCATTTTTGTTGCCGAGATGATTGAACAGCTTCATCTCTTTGCATCTGCAAGGGAAGTTATGCAGCTGGTTTATTAGGCAATGTTACCTTCCAGGTTTGAATGACTGTCAACTCCACCTTAATACCTCTTAAGATGAGAGAAATAAGTTCACCTTAACTAGCTTCATACATCTCTTGATTTTGAGAATACTGATAGTAAAAATGAGAATCTAATGAGCTAGTGTGCACCTATGCTACTGCCCACTGCTGGATGCAATCATATCGGCTCCCACCTAGCCCTTGAATGCTAATAATGTTTTCTGTTTTTTAGGACTCAGTCTTATTGTGGGAAATATTTTTGGAACTCTTACTAATTTACCACTTATGAATTATTTTTAAAAATTGCATACACAAATTCATGTTTCAGCTAAATTATCTAGTTACCTATCACTCCATTTCCTCATTTCAGAAGGTAACCTTTACCAGCTACATCAGAAAATAGCTTTTGTAGTCATGTATGCTTTTCATGCACACTTTTAAGCCTATGTAAACACATGTCATTAATGCTACTGTCCTCTTTCCTTTCTGTTATTTTTAAGCTATCCACTTTATATATTTGTACAGCATTGAGATTAGTGGGGTGCAAAACCATGACATAGAAGCTTGAGTTTTAACACAATACAAATTTTTAATTTATTTCTAGGTATTCAGATTAATTTGTTTTTGCATGATACTTTAACATTTATTTCTGTTTGTCTTTTGAATTCTAAGTTTTTCTCTCCATCTTAGGGTTTTGTATAGTCCCAGTAACTATAGTAGCTAAGGCCCCAATCCTGAACTCTATTATGCACATGCAGCTTATTTATTTGTATTTCCATAGCATAGAAGAGACCTAACTATACATACCTGAGTTGTCCCACTGAGTTCAGCATGACTATTCAAGCATGTAAGGTTAAGTATGTACATAGTACTGTAAGAGTGTCCTACCCTGCCTCTGTGCTCTTGAGTACAGAGAAAGGGATTTCTTGTATGCCAGACTAACTAACTTTAACTGTACCCCAGCTTAAGTTAATTCTCTACACCCCAGACTCCCACACTTTACCAGCTGGGAACTTGGGGACCCCCGGCTGCCACCATCTGAGTAAATCTCCAATGCCCTGGAGGGGGGTACCCAGCCCCCCCTCCCCCGTTCTCTCTCTCCCTGAGAGATAAGGGTACTCTCGCTGTATCACTCCCCCTGATAGCCCAGGGCAATACAACACAGAACTCCGGTCTCTCTCTCTCTCTTTTAAGCTTAGATCACTTTACTAGAATCACCAGTCAATTCTTATGAGTATAAAAAGTTTAATAAAGAAAGAGAATAAGCATACACTTAATACACTACACAGGTACAGAATCTTTCAACCTTAATCTTCTTGCATAAACTAACTTCTCCCCTTCTCTGCTAATTACACAGATAGAGACACCAAGATCAAATGCAAAGCTTTTATGCAGGACAATTCTTACTTACAGTTCTAGTTGTGAAGACATATAGAGAAAGGACAAAGTTGGAGGTCCAAAGCTGGACCAGAGGTTTGAGTCAATTCAAAGCCCAAATTGAACTGAACTTTACTTCCTGCTCTCTCTGTATTTAGCCAGACTGCTCTGACGACACTGCCTTCTCAGGTAACATTAGCCCCTCCCAGGCAAGGCAACACTCCACACTTATGACAAGTGCATTGCAGGATTTGTTAAAGTACGAACATTTAAGTTCAACATGGAGAAGAAAAATTGATTTTAAAAGGGGAAGCTAATACTGTTTTTCATTTACATCCTTCGCCAAGTGGTACAAGTTTTGCTTTTGCAAAACACTAAGGGCTGCTTCTGTAACAGTGGTTCAATATGTACACAGTAATATATATTATTCCTAGTTATATTAACAAATAGACTTCCTTGCCTAAAGATACCTTAGCAATGGTAGTTACAATCAGAAATAAGAGAGGCAATGTGACTATTAAATTGCCCAATGCAGTCATAGTGTGTGTTTAAATATGAGGATAATCATTCTGGTGCACCAACTTCCCCAAACAGAAAAGTGAACTAAACTATGCAAGAGCCTGAAACTAGCTGGAAAAAAAATCTCTTATACACCTAGTTTTTCTGTTGTTGTTTTCTGTTAGATTGCAAAAAAATGTTGATGAAACCAAGTGTATAAATCAACAGTAGTAAACTAAGGCAGTTTCATGATTATTTTCATTAGTTTAGGGATTCAATATTGGTTCACAAGCAAATAAATTCCTCTCTCTTCTGTATTTTAATTTCGCACTAATAACGTGTTGGTTTGTAATTTGAGGGTGACAGTCATGATTGATTTTGCAGAGTACCAACCATTCCACATCCTGCAAAACTGCTCTTAAAAATTCAATTAAACAAAAATCTTTTGAGCTACATTTGATAGGGTTTTAAAAAAATGTAATGATGATCAAATGATGTTTAAGCAGAGTTATTTTCCCCCCAGTAATCTTCAGTGCTCATCAGCAATACATTGTTTTACAGGAAAAATGCTATTTGAATTTGCAGTGGTTTTTAGTGTGAAAAAATATCTCAGTTCACCAAATAAAGAGATAAAGTGAGAAAACAATAGTTGATGCGGATAATAGGTTTCCCATCCCCACACCAACACATTTTTAGGTGGAAAATGTCAAGACAGTAATACAGCATGGTTTTGACAGAGTTAACTTCAGCATAACCTTCTCAAAACAGTGTATACACATCTCCTATCATCCTCATCATTTACTGAGGACCCACTGCACCCTTTTCTTCTTCTGTTTGTCTTGCTCTGCAGCACTCTTAGGGACATGTATCTTGTCCGATAGAAAACTATGCAGAAAGAAAGCATGATTCTTGTTAAATCTGTTCTATTGGTCTGCCACATCATTACCTTACAGGCTTGTCTACACATGCACTGCTGTAGCACTTCAGTGAAGACACTACCTATGCCAATGGGAGGCATTCTCCCTTTGGCATGGATATTCCACCTCCCCGAGAGGCAATAGCTGGTTGACAGGAAAAGTCTCTTGTTGACCGAGTGCTGTCTACATTGGGGGCTAGGTTGATTTACCTGTGTTACTCAGCAGCGTGGAATTTTTACACCCCTGAGTAATGTAGTTATATTGAGCTAATTTCCTAATGTAGAACAGAGTTTAGATTTGGATGCCATCAGCTGTGTGGAATAGGGTGCCATGGCACTGAATCCCATGTACAATATGTTTACATAGTCTTACTTGATCATTCATGTGGACCTTAGAATTCATATAATGCATAGGCTTCTCCTGTGTATTGCTTCAGCTGCCTTTTTCTCAGCAATGGCGGCATAACTGTGCTGCTAATGGCCCAGGCCCAGGAAACTAGACACTAACATGGACATATATCCAAACTAAGAATTAGACCTGGGGCTGGTGATTATACCGCCTCTTCATCGCTGGCAAAAATTAATTCTGACTCCCTCCACTTATCCCCTCCCCACATCAATTGGCTGAACAACTGGGAGCTGTTTCCCTTCTGCCTGATAAATGTGTCGATAGGACTATCTCCTCTGTGACTCTTCTCACTGCTCTTCTAAGAAGAGCTGGCAGCCTGTTCTGCTCCCTACCAGGTCATAAACCTACTTGCTCAATATCAGATTGATCAGTTCTTTGTTCCCTCTGCCTCAGGTGCTGCTTGTGAGGTGTGGGTGGATCTCTGAACTGGGAATCTTTGGGGGCATATCTTCTTCAGCCCAAAGGGAGACTCTGATCTTACCTCTGCTGTGTGCACTCAGTGGATGAAGGAGCTGTTGGGGTAGGACGGCAGGATACAGTTCATGATGTTGCCCTTTAGAAGTGGTAGAATCCACCAATCTCATTGTCTCATCTTATCACAACTGACCTCCTGCCCCCCTGCTTCTCTTGCCATTGTGCAGAGGGAGCAAAGGAGTTAGAGAGGTATGGGTCACAAAGTAGTGTTGAAGGTGGGATTTAACTGATAGGCCTTAGTCACTATTAGCTCCGCATTGCCACCTGCTACTATCAAAGACTCCACACACTCTCAGAACCATGGAGAATGAGTAGATCAGGAGAGCAGCATTTTGTGATGCTTTAGGCATACATTTCAGAGACAAATAGTCAACAGGCGAACTGCTCACCCCTTGGCAGAAAAAAAAAAAGAGTGAATTCTTCTGCAAGAGACACCAAAGGAGTGGAATTCAGACCTATTCAGGTTTTCTTCCTGTTCCCCCTCCGCTTCCCCATCTACCCAAGAGGTAGGATTTCACTGTTTGACTTTCAAGGTGTGAGGCTGGCAGTGGGGGCAGGAAATAGAGAAGCTTTTATGCAGCCTCAGGGCATCTGTGTTCTAAAACTGTCTCCCATGGAGAGTCATTACACTATTTTTTTATTGTAGTTCTTCTTTACTGTAGCTTCTGCACTGAATTAACCCAGTGTAGAATCCTCCTCATACTCACAATTTTATGGTGGGTACAACAAATCTGGTTCAACAATCTTTAAAATGTTACCACTATAGATGTGTATAAATACCAAAGCTACATCATAACTCTTGATACTCTACTCACTTCACTGGCTACCTATAGAATACCTGATCACTGGCAATCCTTCCATTCCTTCTTTGGAATAGATCTTACTGTAAATATCTCAGAATCTCTATCTACCCTGTACAATGATTTCCTGCTGTAACTTTTCTCCTTAGGAACTAGGATACTGCCAAATTTCAGTGTGAAGTCATAAGGTAGGACACAAGCAGCAGGGACGAGACTTTGAAATATACTCCAGGAGGACAGAAGAAGTAAACCTTCGACCTTCAGAACAACATGGAAAGCTTTTCCCACAACCCTACCTGAAAACGGTAAAGAGAAGGAGATGGAAGAGGAGCAAAAGGACATGAAGAAAAATGAGCGAAGATAGCATAGGAGGAGAGAAGAGTAAAAGAGTAATTAAAAATTCACAATCAAAAGCAAAGTGTTGTGAGGCTGCTATGGGAGAAGTAGGGAGGAAACTGGGCCTCCAACAACATGTGGATTTAACTTTTAACTGTTTGGGAGACAATCAGATATTATGGTAAGGGGTCCTCTTAAAAAAACTGATTAGATGAAATAATCATATTGTATATGCAAATATATGTAGCCAGACTGAGCTTCATAATAACTAATATTCCTTTCTCAGGAGCTTTTTTCTAGTCTTATCATTAGAACATAGGAACATAAGAAGGGCCATACTGGGTGAGACCAAAGGTCCATCTAGCCAGTATCTTGTCATCCAACAGTGGCCAATGCCAGGTGACTCAGAGAGAATGATCAGAACAGATAATCACACAATCCATCCCCTGTCATCCATTCCCAGCTTCTGGCAAACAGAGGCTAGAGACACCATCAATGGTCATCCTGGCTAATAGGCATTGATGGATCTATCCTCCATGAATTTATCTAGTTCTTTTTTTAACCCTGTTATAGTCTTGACCTCACTTACTAAAGAGTTTAAAAGACAAAGGCCCCAAATGTCGTTTATGCAGTAAGATGAAATTTTAGTTTGATTGAAAGACTAAAAATTCAGGTATGTGAAAGTACATACTGTATTCTAATTTTGAGTGAATATCATGATTTGTTGTCCCATGACATAGTAGATATTGATCTTGCCTCAGTCAATATTAGTCATTATCGTACAGTAAATACTAGCTCCCTCAATCAATACTTACTTCTTAACCTATCAAAAGAAGTCAGTATTCGTATCAATCAGAGAGATGAATACAGTATTTTGGAAAAACCCATATTGAATCCGATTCAAATATCGATGTGTGGAGTTTCCAATGTATTTATGTTCTCTGAAAGGCATATTTAAAGACCAACTGCCTGTGTATTTCATTAATAAAATGCCCGTCTTTTTCTGGGTTACTACACCCTGTTGCGGGATGTAAGACCATTAAGGGGAAAAGGAGGTGGGACAGAGAAAATCCACCCCCTTTTAGTGATTGTAGCCCTTGCATTCAGGGCAGTGAGGCCTACCAGCTAGAGTATGAGGCCAGCCTTGAAATTGTGGGGCAGCAAGGCCTAGGAGCCCATGTCCTTGCTCTTAGGCAGTACCTTGAAACTTTCACTGTCTTGTGTAGAGATGCCTAATATCTTAGGCAGTAGTCACACCCAATTGTAGGGGGACACAGGCCCATCTTACTCTAGCACATTGGTTCTCAAAGTGGGGGTCAGGACCCCTCTGGGGGTCACGACCCAGTTTGGCGGGGGTCGCAAGCCCCTGTTGCCTGCAGCAGGCCCCAACGTTTGGCGGGGGTCGCAAGCCCCTGTTGCCTGCAGCAGGCCCCAACACCTGCCATGGGCTGCTGGCATCCGGCACCCCCATGAGCTCAGTCCCGGTCGCGTTGGGTTCCTGGCGCCCCTCTGGCCCCAGCTGGCTCCAGGCGCCTCCACAAGCTGAGCCCCCGCGAGCTCGGTCCCGGTCCCAGAGGTGTCCCCGGCCCCAGATGCCTCTGCTAGCCAAGCCCCAGTTGCGGCGGGCTCCAGGCGCCTCCGCAAGCTCGGTTCCAATCACGGCAGGCTCCACAGGCCCCCCCGGCTGGATCCAGGCACCCCCGTGAGCCAAGCCCGGTCACGGCAGGCGCCCGGCGCCCTCGCGAGCTCAGGCCGGTCACGGCAGGCTCCCAGCCCCTCCCCCCCCCGGCCGGCTCCATGCGCCCCGTCTCCAGGTGGCCCCTGCCCCAGGGGGCTGCTAGAACCTCCCACCCCCAGCCCAGCCCCTGTCATGACAAGCTGCAGGCACGCCCCCCCAGCCCGGCCTCTGCCCCAAAGGGCTACCAGCAGCCCCCCCCAACCCAACCCGTAAGGGGGGTCGCGCTTTGAGGCCTGGTGTCCAAAAGGGGTCACCAATACAAAAAGTTTGAGAACCACTGCAGTCTAGCGGATCCTGACCCATGGCCCTATGAAACCAGTAGTCCTGGTTTCAGATTCAGGTCCCAACCTCCACAAACATGTTTCTTCTGACGCATCCTACCTGTGATGCCAAGTCTGCCCATTCCTCCGGGGAGGGGGGGGGGCAGTGGCTGGCTGTCTTCTTCCATTTTTGCGGTCGACCGGGGGCTCTCAATGGAACTGGAGTGTTTGACATCTGCAGTCTGGAGCTCGAGACTTCCTGGCAAGAGCCTGCAACATGTGTCCACTCTCCTACTTAGTCATCCCAGACTGAGTTGTTTCCTTTTATACCCTGGCTCCAGCTGGAGCATGCCCAACAAGAGTGAGGGAGCATGGCCTCCTGAGCCCTCAATGAGTGGTTAACCCTTTCAGGGCTAGTGTGGGAGGATTGATACACTGTCAGTGTCCATTGATAATATAAGCAAATATACCTATTTACTTCATGTTGAATGCATATTAGTTACAGCACCTTAAATGGGCATGCTAGCTACTGAACTGGATTTTACTGCCATTTAATTGTCTATAAGTGTCTCAAGTAAAAATGGGGTGGAGAGGTAATAAATAAGGTATCTTGAAGACAGAGAAGCAGAGTACCACTATGTAACATATATGGGCCTCATCCCGTACTTTATTTTTTGAAGGTTAAAGGCACCTGTTGCAGGGTGCAGCCCTCATCACCAGACTGGTGCCTCTTCCTTGTTGGTCTGGGGGTTAGCTCAAGTCTAACATCCACGTCCACAGTCTGCACACCGACACTCTGTCTCTGTTCCCACTTACAGCTCCTCTCTCAACTCCCAGGACCACAGCATCCTCTGCTTGACTCAGCCCTCCAGCTAGGTAGTCATCTGTGTGTGGCGAGGAAACTCTGTCTAACATTCCATACGCTTCCCCAGTGGCAGGTGGGGGAGGGGGACCCAAGCCCATCCACTACTCCGGGCCCCAACAGGAACGCTGTAAATAATAGCTTCTTGTTGCTCCTCTGTAACCTCTGTCAACATTGATCTATTTCCCTGGGCCACTTCCCCATGGCCCCGGCTCCATTTTTACCTCCATTTGAGGGCCTCAGATGCTCCTCCCAGGAGCCAGCTTCTGCTCTGTCTATCAAAGGTGCTTAAAGTTCTCTTAGCCCTCCAGGGATGCAGTCCTTATTCCTTGGGCTTCCATCAGCAACGGACCCTGCTCTGCCCTAAGGCTCTTTTTATATGAGCCTGCTGGACCCTGATTAGGAGCCTTGCAGCCCCTCTCCTATTGGGTACTTCCCATGGAGCTTCCCTAGGGCTCTATTAATCCCTTCTCTGTCTGTGCAGGGCAGGAGCTCATCACAGCACCTATCTGAAACATTACGTGGTTCTGACATAATTATAAAAACAAATAACTAGCAGCTAATCCCCTAGCTGCTAATAATACTTGACCCTATAATAAATTCTCTCAAAACGCTCTATCTGCACACAGACTTTGCAAAGGCCAGACTAGGAGACGAGCCTTGAGGCATGCCCTGAAGCACAAGAGACCTGAGCTATGTCAGAGCAGGAAGAAGCTGGAGACCTTTACAAAAACAGGTGGTGATTTGTTACTATTAACCCTCAGTACACTTACACAGAAGAGACTTATTTCTACATAGTGAGTGCTGTTGGAGGGGCTGTTTAATTCTCTGCCTTCTCACTGTCTGGAGCTGCAGAACATTGCCAACATTTTTGAGCCTTCATCTTAGATAGTGTTGCTGCCACACTTGGTTAGACACAGTTTCCTCGGAGAGTTGGCAGAACAGTAAAGAATTGATTTGTGAATAAAAGTACCAAACTCAATTTGGTAAGACATCATCTTCTTTGTGTGGTATTTGTTCTTACTGTTCCCTTTGACCCTGTCTTTCTCCACTCAGCCACCGTGGAGTCGCTTCACCGACTCCTTATTGACCTGCACATCAGATTAAACTGTCATTCTTATCTTTAAAGCCCTAAACCATACCAAGTGCATCTCTCCCCTATCTCTAATCTGAACTCCTTTTGCACTATTCTCACTCTCTGCTCTGGCAGTGGCAGCAGTCTTTATGCTTCCTTTCTTTGTTCTTTCACAGGTGCCTTTTTTCTGTTTCCACTTACTCTTGGTGGCTCAGCCTAAACCTGCTGACTCACCCACCTCCTTTATCACATTCAGATCAATTACCTTAAATGGATTTGCACATATGAAAATGAGTGGAACTTAGTTAATAATTCTGTGAATGATATAAAATAGACCCCCACCTAACATTATCCCACTCCTTCAGTTCCTATCACAAGGTGGTATTGAAGATAAAAGGCATCACCTAACTCTGGCTAGGTAGGTTTCATTAGCAACTCCCGGTGAGGGATTGAGGTGTCTTCTCTAATACATGGTTGCTAAGAGACTAGTGAGGGTTCTCTATCACTTTACTAGAGATGATAGAGCATCTCTGTCCCTGAACTCAGTCTCATGGACAGTATAGTATGGAGACTATCCTGTACCTGCTGCAATCTTAGGGGAAACAGGACATCCTTGCCTCCAAAGAGCCCTTGGGAAAGGGACAAAGCCTATCATGGAAAAGAGACCAAGCCTATCTTGTACAGATTGCCAAAGTGCCCTGGTGGGAATGATCAGTCATTCACTGTTCAGACTTGGAGGAAATGGTCTGAGAGGAGAGGAATTGGCCTCTTGGGCCTACTAAAGCTAAGACACTTTAGGTAAGAGGATTTAGATGGGTATTTTTGGGGGGAAGAGGCAACTACGGGAAGTGGCAGAAAGAGCACAACTTGGTCAGAGGAAGGCATTTATAGATTCTCTAACTTTGGGCTTGATTTTCCCAGAATAATTGATATGAATGGGACTACTTATTGAGTGAGGACTACTTATTCAGTGGAAAGATGGCAGAATTAGACTGTGTGTGAAAATCTTTTCCATGGTTTGTGAAACATCTGCTTGGTGTGCTACAGTGACAGTAACTTTTCAATCCTCAGTCCTAGTTGCTTCAAGATTGAAGGGAAACAATTAATAGACCTTTGTTCTTCAGATGAAATAACTGATTTTTTTTTTGTAGTTTATACAATTTCTCAATCCTTTCTGAGAGCCACATTTCTATTTAACAAATGTTGTTTTGTTTTTTAAAACATTCTGTTAAAATAAATGGATCTGGTTTTGAGCCTGAAATTGGAAAGAAACACTCGAACTCTGGACTCAGTAGTCAGTAATATTTTTATTCCACTAGAATTTAAAGTCCCATTAACCAACTTAATTTTAAAATGTTTTGTTGATTTCAAAAATCAACAAAAGTCCTAATAAGTAAACAATGTTTCCACAGCCTCCTAAGCTCTTGCATGACTAGTTGCCATCCTCAGTACATTTTTCAGGGTAAATTTAAAATCCCCTGAAAATATGTTTACAGTTGAAGCACTGACACAACCTTAACTATAACTGAGTGAATGGCACCCGTTCTAATACAAAGATAAAGAAAATCAACATGTAACTCGATAAAGCAGAAAAGTAAGTGAAAAGCATATATCTGAACTTGCAGCCCTGAGGGGATATCTTAACTGTTGGGTACTGCCAAAGTGCACTATTTTTCTTAAGATTTATTCTGCATAAAAGAGACTGAAGTCATTTTCTTGTTTTCAACAATATTAGTCAATTTCTACTCATAGCACGGCACATTAGCCTGTCAAGAAAAATCATCACCTAGCAGCTCCAAATATGTTTATAACATTCTTTTATGGTCTTCTACTAATGGATGCATATCATCAAGACAAACCATTTTGTTGTAATTTTTTTGCACTGAACAACGATATTGTGAAGTTTATATGAGATTTTCCATTTTATGAGCAGTATAGAAATTTACATATAAAGTGGGCTTGTCCCAAAAAGAAAGAAAAAAAAAACAGAGTAAAGTGCCACATCATTAAGTTAAGGAATAGCAGTCCAGACCCATTAGTTTAAAATTCTGTTCCTGTTCTTTAGATAAACTTTTTCTGCATAGTACCATATTTCCTCAGAGAGGGAAAAAAAAAAGACTAAGAGGTTGTAAGCGCTGATTATTTCAGAATAAGTTTTTCTAAGCAATTGTTTTTGTTTTCTTAAATGTTCTCAACTCCCTTCGGTTTTGACCTTAAGTGGATCACAGTTCCATGATAACGTGAATAACAGATGAATTAACTTCCCTGAGCATAGCATAGACCTGTGAGACATGTGCAATTGTACAGAACCTTATATGAAACCTTTTCCATGCAACCTTTTCAGAGGTGTAATTTGCTGCATGTGACATCAGAGGACAGACCACAGAGAAAGCAATTTGTGTAAGGAACTTTTTATTTTTTAAAAACTACTTCTGGGCATAGAAGGTGCTGTTATGCCATTGTATGCTATTGCCTGGCCATCACACAGCTGGTGACTCCTCTTCTGTGTATACTGACTCCTGGCTTCTCCATTCCCGTTTTCTCACATGTGAAAAGCACTGGAACAGTAGAACCAGGAAGCAGAAACTAAAGAAAAGGAGGAAGCTGTTTAATGCTTCAGGGAAGAGGAGTAAAGTAGAACTAGGTGGAGGAAAAGATGGAAGGGGAGAATAGAAAATGGGAGATATAAAAACAGATGTTATTAGCATGCTCAGGGTTGAGCTGATCACCATATTTGGGGTCAGGAAGGAATTTTCCTCCAGGGCAGATTGGCAGAGGGCCTGGGAGTTTCCTCTGCTGCATAGGGCAGGATTCACTTGCTGGAGGATTCTCTGCACTTTGAAGTCTTTAAACCACAATTTGAGGACTTCAATCTCTCATACATAGGTTAGGGGTTTACTACAAGAGTGGGTGGGTGAGATTCTGTGGACGGCAATGTTCAAGTCAGACTAGATGATCATAATGGTCTCTTCTGACCTTAAAGTCTATGAAGATGAATGTGAATGTATATATGGGATTTACTGTGCTAGTATCTGTTAAATCTCTGAACATGGCCAACACAATTTAGAGGTTTCCCAAAACTTGAGCAAATTGCCTGAAAATGTGTATTGAGGGGTTAATGAATTCCTGTGTTCTATCCCTGACTACTCAACATACATTATAGTGGCATAATTTGTATCAAACCAAAGATGGAGAAATTATCTCCTTCAGGCTGAGGGACGTCAAATAAATTTTAAAAGGAAAAAAAAAATGTTGTTGTTTTTTTCTTAAACCAATTAATGGTGAAATTTATTTTTTAAAATAAAAAGGAGAAATGGAGAAGACAGGAAGATGAGAGAATAAATAAAAAGTAGAGAGCACATGCTAGATGAAAGAAAAGGGAAGGAAACGTAAAAAGAAGGGGAAATGAAAAAGCAAGATTAAAAGAGACAAGTAAAAATCTGTAAAAAAGGAAAGAGAAAAAACAAGAGAAAAGTTTTAGGATGGTGATCTGTATTGATTTGTTTCACTTCCTGCAGTTCTTGTGTTTTCCTGAGAGATGCCGGAGAGAAAGTGGCTGAGAAATGATTCTGCATTGAGGACTTTAGTCTTAGAACTGGCCATACACTTTTAAAAATGGTGGCAAGTTTTCCCCCTATTTGTCAAGCCCTGACTTTTTTCCATCTGTAACATGAGGTAAACAATGATTTACAAAGATACGTAGGAGGTGTGTTATAGTAACTAATATTTGTTCAGAACTTCAAAAATGATAAAACTCTGTTTTACTGCAAGGTATAATGAATTTTGTGCTAAAGCAAATGAATATAATTTACTATAAAAAGCTAATAATATTGACTTGCACCAGACACAGTACAGGCAGGATTTGCAAAAAGCTTCTGCCAACGCACCTCACTTTTAACCTACAGTTTACTTATTATTCCAGTCCTGTATCTCTCTGAAGCAGGCACAGCCAATCATGCCAAATTGTATGGTATACAGAAAGAATGACTAGAATGAGAAAGGCAAAGATTTCATTTTACTTGTGAGAGAAGGCAGAAGTCCAGTCCCGATGGGAGAAAGAACTCAACTTCTATTAACCCTTTAGCTATTGCAACTAATAATCTAGGTCAAAGGAGTGTTGATTTAAATTAGATTGTGAACTTTTGGAGAGTAGCCTAGCATTCAAATCCTTCACTAATTGTAAAACAGTAGAAAATAGCATCTTTTTTTAATCTCTGCTTATGATCAAATAGACAATATGAATGAGGGAAAGTTAGGGAAAGAAACAATGATTGTCAGTAAGTCCTCTTGACTCTCTTTATCTTCAATAAAGCTATTGAAAAAATTATATGGCAAACTTTCACCCATAAATAAATAAATCATTTTCATCTAAAGTTTCTGTGAAAAAAAATGATTTCTTGGATGAAATTTAAATAACAATTGGTCATAAAGTTAAATATTTAATGAAAGGTAATTATTGGGAGTTGTAGTTAAAATGCTTGTATGCTCTTCCATAAGCCTGTTTCCTTGTTGGACTACATTTCCCATCATGGACTGTGGTTTTTCCCATCTTGGGGAAGGCAGATAGTGAATCATGGGACTTCCTGACTGCTGTGCATAATGGGATATGTAGTCCAGCCATGGAGCCCAGTCCAGATCAGTGAAAAGACACACCGAGCTATGACCTATGGTCCTATGAGGCAACACAGCAACGTATAAAATCAGAATATTTCAGTTTTCAGGCATTTGTATTTTTCAACAAAAATGGAAACTTTCTCTGGAAAACACATACATTTGCAAGAAGTTATTAGACAAAACCCAATTATCCATTTGGAAAAACATGTATCAATAGAAATTTATTGTCCAACCCTTCTTCTAGAATTTTCCCAGAGCGCAAACAAAGAACATATCATTTTCTCAAAGGATGAGTTGCCCCTTTCAGGACAGGCCTGTATCCATCTCCACACTCTTTCAAGATAGATACTTTAAAGGTATAAGGGAAATGAAGACAATAGGACTGTCGAGTGATTACAAAGATTATGGGAAAGTAGGTCTAGTAAATAATTGCTTGAGGAAAGCAAAATGGTATGGGGATTAGGTGTAATATTTTTGTTTCTCCTGGAGGAGGACAGTTCGATAGTTGACATAAAATACCAGAAGGAAGATGAGCTATTTTGGACTTGAAAGTGAGAGAGACTAGAAGGGATTTCTAGGGGTATTATTTGTGGGTCTCTACCAAAGCACTGTGGAAGAATTCCAGAAATAAAAGACTACTTGTGAGCCCTGCATCAAAGGGTAAAGGTTAAACTTTTGATAAATATTTAAGCCTGTGGAGAAAGAGGGTGGGGTTGGGGTCTGGTCTGTACTCTGCTCTTGAGGGGCTGTAGGGAAAATGGAAAGAACTTCAGATCCCTGTGTTTAAGGGGAATATTAACAGCTGATTAAAGTGGTCCCCAGGAATGGCAAGAACTAGACTCAATCAGATAATTAACATGAAGAACTAAGATGAATAGGGCAATAGATTGCCTGGTTTCATTGGGCTGGAAGAGGATTATTCTCATTTGCCTGGAGGAGTAAATCAACTCACCCACCAGAAGAACACTACAGATTACAAAGGAAAACAGAGTCAGTGGATGTATTCTGAATGTGCACAAGGTAAGCTGCTGTTATACATTTCACTATGACTTCCTGTAAAATGTTCAGTTACATCTCTGGACTTTGTGACTCTGCTGGGGAGTAAGAAGAAATAAGCCCCCCTGCCCCTATATTTTCCTTCAGGACCATGTTAATCTTGTCCACGTTGACTAAATTTGGGATTTCGGGGGAAATAAAACACTGGTACTGTAAGACTGATGTTTGTTTGTTTTCCCTGGGAGGAAGAGGGGGAGAGTAGGTGGAGTTATGGCTTGCCCAGAGAAGGCATGAAATAAGTTACTCCTCACACCCATGGGGTACCCTCTGAGGCACCATAGTTTACTGGAACTCCTTTGCAGCTAGCACAGCTATGTATTACCTTTTACTCTATGCTGATCCCAATGGTTCAGTCTCAACTTAAATCATATATCTATCATTACCACTTGCAGGGAGTTATTGATTGCTGTTGTAATCTAATTCCTTGTAGGTGGCTGTTTGTAAGTTCTATGTATCATAAATGGAGGGACAGCACTGTAGGTGCACTAGGTAAAGGCCCCATCCATCCTTTGATCCCACTTAGCATTTGATTGTCTGAATAAGTAACAGGATTCTTTTACTAGGGCTGGGAAAACATTACCAAGTGCAAATAAACGGTACACAATAGTTTCAACCATCCTTAACTTAAGTCTGATGGGTAGGTCATTTAAAGGGTGTTAAATGTAATGGGGCTTCTCCCTATTGTCCTGCCATCCACATATGCAATTGCCCTATTCCACTTACTTGAAAGTTGCTGCTCTGTTTTCTCCTACTGCTGGTCTCCTGTCAAGCAACAAGCTGCTTCAGTGCCTGACTCTCAGCTTTTCAATCCTACCATTCAGTCTCCCTGTTAAATTGCATCCTCTTTAGATGCAGGTCCAGCATAACTGCCTCTAGGCTTTTAACTACCAGGAAACTGCCCCTTTCACTGACCAATAACTTTCTAGTGCAAAGGCAAAAGCATTTCATTAAATGGTCATCAATTAGACCAAACCCCAAAAGCCTTTGAGTCTTCCTCTGACTGAAGAATAATGAAGCTGTACTCTGATAGAGGTGGAACATAAGAGAATTCCATAGCCATGATATGATAAACTGTCAAGGTGAGAGGGGAGAAGGAAAAAAAACCCTCCAGTCCCTTAGAGAAGATAGATTTAACAAGAAACAGCTGTAGGAAGCTTGGCTATTGCAGAATTAGAATAGGGTATGGTCCAATTAGCTACCAAGCCTTAGTGAAAGCTGCTAGAAGAGGGAAGAGATGTGTTGCACTATATAATACAGGCTCAGCTCACTCCAAGGTGTAGGAGGAGATGCACTGCTTAAGATGGGTGTGCCACTGATAGAGTGGTAAGTGAGTGGTTTAAAGACAGATTGGAAAAGAAGTTATTGAATTTGAGATAGTTTGTGAAAAGGCAGGGGACTGCTTCTCTAAAAAAGACTCTGGACTTTCCTGAGAGGAGACAGACCAATGTTTGTATGTCAGACACATGAGGTGTGATCTATGAAGCCACTTAGGTGCCTAAACTCCATAGCTAAGCACCAAAGTCCCCTTGTGCAGCTCTGTGTGATCCATGTGGCTAACTGCTAACTCTTTTGGTGCCTAAACTGACTCAATGCCACTTTTCCACTGTATAAGTTTGCTAGGCACCTAAGTTTTAGACCCTGGGGATATGTGCAGTATGTACTGTGGGGGGCCACATCTCCAACCTTAGCTCCAGAGCAATTAATGAATAAGAGGAAGATAGGAGCTTGTCTATCTCCATCACATGTGGGATTCCCTCTGATATGTAGTCTCTGAGCATGCTGACTGGATCAAGTTCCTTTTGAAATCTGCCCTCCACCCTGCTCAGCCAGGATATGGGAGACCCATGTTCAATACACTCTTCAGCTAGAGGGGGAGAAATGATTTGGTGAGAACTTACTGGTGGGTGCCCTAATCACCAGATTACAGAATCATCTTCACTCTGTCTCTGGCATTACATATTTATCTACAGTGGAACAGTCATTGGATCAGAGACCAAGTGAATGAGAATAACTGTAGCCCAATAATTTGGGAAGTGGGAGATACAGGCTCCAATCCACCTGCTTCAATTACTCTTTCATTATTTATCCACAGTGGAACAGCTGCAACAGCAGAGTTGGAGGGACCCCTCCCCATCAAAATATGTCTTAGGAGAATGTTCTAGCCACTAAGCTGAGAGAGAGCATTTAAAGCAGGGTCTCCATTTTCTCCATCTAGCAGAGAAAGAGGAATTGAACCTGGATATTCCTGACAAGTGCTCTAACCATTGAGATAGTGTTGGTTTGGGTTTTTTGGCTTTTAAAAAGCAGATATACTAATCTAAACTCCATGTTACACAAATGAGAAGTGGGTAACCTCTGCTATGCCCACTGCTATGCTGCTGGCTCTAATTGCTGGGCTAAATGTTACAAGGTGGGCTTTAGACTTTTTGCAGTGCTAATTCCTTTTTGGAGCCCACCCACAAAACTTCTGGGGAAATGGAAGTAAAAGTAAATGGGTGCACATGCTGGTAAAACAATACTGGTGCAGCTTTTAAGAACTACTATATCTGTTGTCCTTCTCTATTTTAGAGAAAAATTTGGATTTAGTGAGATTTTTATTTTTGCAATAATTAATGAACAGATGATTTAAAAGCCTTTAAGAATGTTTAAGATGCATTTTTAAAATAGCCTTTGGGGGTGTTGTGGTGATCATCCAGTAAACAGGAATCACTTACTTGTTTTGATTTCTAGAATACCTATTGTAGCAGCAGTATCCACTCCAGAGACATATCAAAATGTCCCAGGGAGGGAAGAAAAACCCAAACCTAATAACAAAACTATATATCTTGAAACAGTCAAAATTCCACTTAGCCATAGTATCCAGTGTGTGCTGCTACCATTACAAACACATTTTAATACACATGAGTATAACCTTTAGGTCTAACTTAGTCTGTCTGCCAATCATTTCAGGTGTGTTTGTTTTTAGGCAGAAAACATCCATGGCTTCTGTCAGGGTTCCCTCCCCACTCTGAACTCTAGGGTACAGATGTGGGGACCCACATGAAAATACTCTAAGCTTATTTCTACCAGCTTAGGTTAAAACTTCCCCAAAGCACAGATACCTTCTGTCCTTTGGAGGGTATGCTGCCACCATCAAGTGATTAGATAAATAACTAGGGAAAGGACCACGTGGGGGTTCCTATTCTCCCAAAATATCCCCCCCCCTAATCCATACACCCCTTTCCTGGGAAAGGCTTGAGAATAAAACCCTAACCAATTATACAGGTGAGGCAGATCCAAACCCCCTGGATCTTTAAAACAATGGAAATCAGTCCATTCTTAAAAGAAAAATTTTAAGTAAAGAAAAGGTAAGAAGAGTCACCTCTGTAAATCAGGATGATAGGTAACCTTACAGAGTAACAACAAATATAAAGAACACAGAGGAAACCCCTCTAGTCTTAGTTTCAAAGTTACAACAAACAGGGTAAACCTCCTTCTAGCAAAGGGAAAATTCATAAGATAATAAAATAAATGGATGCACCTTGCCTGGCTGACCTTACTGGTTCAGATGATGTAGAGAACATGGATTGCTGTCTGGTCCCTCTAAAATCCAAGCGTGAACAACACACAAACAAAGAACACAGAAAGAAAGCCTCCCCAACCCCTCCAGATTTGAAAGTATCGTATGTCCCCATTGGTCGTTTTGTTCAGGTGCCAACCAGGGTATTTGAGCTTCTTAACCCCCTTATAGGTAAGGAGAGATTTTAGGCCACCCTTATGGGTATAACAGCTTCTAGACTCTAAATTTGTATGTGTTATTCCTTTGTCAAACAAAGTATATTTTCCAAACTCTGAATTCAGTCACACAGTGTGGCTGAGACATGGGTTCTATCCAGCCAGGGTCAGTTCCAGGCATCAGCATCCCAAGCACGTGCTTGTGGTGGCCTATGTTGGGGGGTCGGGGGGTGCACTGTCCATGATTGGGGTGGCATTTTGGCTGCAATACCCAAGATGATGCTGCTGCTGCTGCTGCTTTTGGCAGCAGGTCAACAAATTCAGGTTTGTTTGTTTGGTTTTTTTCCCCTGCCACTTGGGGCAACCAAAAAGCTGGAGTTGGCCCTGTACCCAGCTCTGTTTAAGATTATCTTTGGCAGCTTCTGTTACAAAATGTGGCAAAAGGAATGATGCTAACCTACCTTTACTGTCTAGGGCATGGCTCCTCGCTCAGTAATAAGGGTTATGTAATGCAAAAATATATACAGCAGTGAGAGGTCGCCCAGAACTCCTGTTCTCAGCTCAGTACGCTTTCTCTTAGGTTAAAAGGTATTTCAGTTTGATCTCTGTGGACAAGAGCCTGATGCAGCTGAAGAGTGCCACATGTAGCAAAATACTGTTCTTGAGAAACTATGGGCTTGGTTCTTTCCGAAGTGCTGAGCACTTTCAAATAATGTAAGAGAAGTGGTGAGTGCTCAGCAACTATGAAAATCAGGCCCAAAGCTGTTTCAAGTGGTGTTCCTGAAGCCCATGGCCATTTTTAAACAGGGCCATTTGGGGGGCGGGGGGGAGGGAAGAGGGGCAGTTGGCCCTTACTTGAGAGGGCCCCCGAACTGAGTGGTGGTGTGGTCGGGCACACAGGGTTGCAATGTTATTGACCAGAATTTGGCTTGATAGCCTCCCTCTCATTACAAGAGCAGCAGAGTCAAACCCAAGTGACTCTGTGACCCTGCATGCTGGGTCACAATGCCTGGAATGGGGAGCTGGGCGCAGCCCTGTGGGGCAAGAGCCACCACTGAAGGGTTTGGGCTTGTTGTCGAACTCCCCCATCTCACCAAACCTCCCCTCAGTAGTAATTTTTTTTGGAAGTGTGTGTGTGTGGGGGGGAGGGGGGTGTCACAGTTTCAGATTTTGACCTAGACCCCCAGAAACCTCTGTGTGACCCTACTCTTGAAAGCTTTGGCTGAAGGGCCCAATTCTGCATCAGTTATTAATGTTTCACGCATGTCCCAATCTGTCACAGATGACAGAGGTACAAAAACCCTAATAAAAGGAAACTGTTACTTCTATTGCCTTTTTTTGGAACCTCTTGATGTTTTACCTTGTTTGTAAAGAATGTGGTACAAAAGAATATAATCTGACATTATGCATCAGACGAAGTGGGTATTAGCCCATGAAAGCTTATGCTTCAATACTTTTGTTAGTCTTTAAGGTGGCACAGGACTATTTGTCCCTTCTGCAGATCCAGACTAACACGACTACCTCTCTGATTCTATTTTTTGCAATGTGTTGTCCGGAAAGTATATTCTAAGAAAGTTTTACACATTTTTTTTTCTTAATTCACTCAAAATAGTCTTATAGACTGGCTGGACTCACTTCTGATAGCTCCATTGATATCTCTTATTATGTATACTTGTATATAAATGTCATTATCAATATCTTATTCTCCTCACTCACTGCAATTAATTCATTCTGTAGATCCTGCTCTTATGCTCAGATTTTTCTGCTGTTTAACTTGACAGCTCTAAGATTTGGAATGTCACATTGTTTAAAATATCACCAGAAATGCAAATAGGAATTAATCGAAGCCTTTAATGGTGGTCAAGAGCCTGCAGAGTGCTGATGAACATAGCAGAAAAGTCTTTGAATGAAGACCAAAAATAGTATTTTAAAAGTCTCTTCTATGGAAAAAATTGTATGGACAAGTGGGTGGAAGGGAATTGGAATAACATAGTGGGAAGGGCAAACAATGACAGAAAGGAAAGGAGAGAGAAATATGAGAGACTACAAATCAGGAGAAAAAGTAGAGAAAACTCTGTATGATTGTAGACTGGAAAAATGCTGTTTTTTGTCAGCTTTTATCCTTTCACTAAGAATTACTCTCTGCAGAAAACATTTTAAAAATCCTGGTTTTAAAATAGTAATTGAAATTTAATATAATAACATTAAGATACTCCAGGGTGTTTTTTTAGTCCATTAATATATGCCTTGGGTGATTGAAAGCAATCAGCCTCACAACACCTTCAGAAATGTATTAATGGTGTATAATAAAGCATACCCTGGAATATCCTAATGTTAAATTTCTACAGATTTCTTTCTTAGGGGGGATATCTGAATACCTAAACCATCTTACTGTATAGAATACATATGTGACACTGCACCCCATATTATTTGCAGTGATATTATATGATTGTCATAATCATAATTTATTTTATGTAAGAAGTCATGTGATAGGATATTCAGCAAATCATAACTTTTCCAATTTGCATGCATGTATCACTTTTGTATCTGAAGTTATGAATATTGACTGTATCTGTATTTCCATGTAGTGACACATGGGTAATGCTAACTAGATTGCTCTAAATAGGCCCTTCCCAACCAGCTATGGGCCATTAAAAATAACAATAGGCCTTTTTCTGTGGTTACAAGTTCATAACTCAGAACAAGCACACCCATTAATTTTTGAGTCACTCTTATCTAGTTTGGGTTTCTGGTCTGGTCCTCGTATGTCAAGTGATCAGCAAAAATGTACTTCTCCTCAAGGTGCAGCTTCAAAAGGATGGGTGCAGAGATAAATTGCCTTCACTTGGCCCGAATCAGAGTTGTTACTCTAGTGATTACAATAGAATTACAGGGTCTATTTTAGCACTGATTTACTCCGGTCTTGCAATGTGTTCCAGACCCAGTATCGTAATGCATATTCACAAGGGGGTAAGGTTTTTTTTAAAGTTGTGTATAGGCAACCTTAAATTTTGTATTTCCAGACTCTTGAGTGCTTAGATTTGTAGAGTTAATGTTCTTAAGTCTTCCCCTGCATAGAAGATCAGCACAGAACCTAGTCATGAAAGAAGCCATAAAAATTGGTTTTAAGGGGAGCTTAGGTTCCACTTATTTTTGTGTGGGCCATCTACACAGGGGGAAATCCAGTCTTTAAGTTCACTTTTTACAGTGCTAAATGAAGAGATTTCCCCCTCTTTAAGAGGCGGCATAAGCAATTCCACACTTGTTAATACCTTTTAACTCATTTCATATCTCAACAAAAGAATATTAAATGTGTTCGGCTTGTATAGATGTTAACAAATTTCAAAGTCCTTTTATTTTATAACACAGTTATAAAGAGAAAAGTTTTGTTTTTAAAGTTGTAGGAAAGTGAGCAAGTACATTACTTTGTTCAGTTGAAGTTAAACACATACATTCTTAATATACCTAGAACTCTTGGCGCAAAGCTTGAACAATTGCTTCTATCAAATATATTAGTGGTGGACTGCAAGGTTTGGTTTATTCCCCAAAAATTCCAATTAGAGCGTGTCTTGAAGCCTAGTGTGCATGAAGTGGTCCAGCATAGGAATATGTCATTTCTTTCTGTTTGCTTGGCTGGAAAATGTATCGGACCAGAACAAAAAGACCTTGACATATGATCTCGAGAAGTGAGATTGCTGACCATTAAAGATTGTTGCTCTAGGAGTATTTTCTACCTTTCAGTAACAGCCATACAACTGACCTTGAAACAATAAATAAAAGAATCACTATTATGGAATGGATGCTGTTTTAATAGATTGCCTCTCTTTCTCCAAATATTACAGTACTGCTACAGTCATCTCTCTTAATTTAGAGACGTTTAACCCAGATTTCGAGATCAAACAATTTTACTTCTATCTTGTAAAAGCAAAGAAGCATATCACTCTATCCATTGCGAATCACCCAATTAAAAAAAAAAAGAAACAGTAGGCAGTCTGAAAGCAGGATTACATATGAAACATTTGCACATTTTTGTTCAGATGTGGGTTGTTGCTTTTGTGTGTATGTGGATAGATATGGTACCCCATGTTGTATGCCTCTTTATTGTTTGTGGACCTCTGCACTAATAAGGATACTCAACTCATCCCTCTGTTCCGGACACTAAAAATCTTTCTTTTTGAATTTAAAAACTCAGGTTTTGATTTAAATGTGTCCTGGAGTTGTCTTATAAAGAAGATGAATTTCAATAGCCTACCAAGAAAATGCATATGCCCTGCTTTTTATTTAATAATTTTAAAAAAATATTTCCAACAGGGACCTGATCTCAAGTTTATTTTAAAAGACCCTTCCTTGTTGACGACAGAGGTCTTTGCATCAGATCTCATGTGACAATGTTTAGAGACCCTACCCTGAGATAAAATACTTGCACATATCATTTCAGGAAGTATAATTTATGAACACGTTGAGTTTATTCCCCGAAAGTACTTTAATAGAAGTAGGTTGACTAATTGATTCAGTTTAGATGAAGAAAAACAACAATGTTCTTTGTTCATTTGCTTTATACTGAAACTTAATGTAACAGTGCAAATCCAATAGCATAGTTGAACATAGTTTAATCATTCTTTCTTGTGTGACATATAACTTACCCAAAACAACTATTTTGAAAAGTTACTGTAAATATTGGCAACTCAATTAGGCAAACGTCCAAAATTTACTTTAAAAAATGTATGTTAATAAAAATGTTTAGCTATTGTATCTTTTCATACATCGTCTCAAAACATGGAGCCAAGGAGTGACAATGATCTCCCATTTTCCGAATGGGGAGACTGTAGGAATTTAAATCTCTTTTATTTATGATTAAATTTTGCATCTAATTATTTTGGCATCTAAATGCATTGCAGGCTAAAGTGAAAGTCCAAAGTTCTGTTTCCCCCCTTTCAGTGCTACAGCATGCACCTTTTGGCAGCTATAGAACCTAGTAGTGCCCAGCGTCTTTGGAAGTCCTTATAAATAATACATCTGAGATGAGATACTATTTTATTTCAGTTCCATTGTGGAGACTGTTTACTGTTGCAGAGCTAGTAGGGGGGTCACTTATTCAAATAGAACAGATCTGGGTGTCTTTAAGGTTCCTGTACTTATGCATGTATTTTGCCATTTAGATGTCTAACCAATGTAAGAAAATTGCAGCAACTGCATTTGCAGATGAAGGTGCTATACATTGTGCATTTACTA
The DNA here is from genome assembly GCA_032164245.1 of Sternotherus odoratus. Lineage (NCBI taxonomy): Eukaryota > Metazoa > Chordata > Testudines > Kinosternidae > Sternotherus > Sternotherus odoratus. The sequence continues at coordinate 110,224,746 of JAVMKO010000002.1, forward strand.
AGTGCTTTAAAATGTGACTTTGAGTAAAGGGCATAAAATAAGTGGCATTTTTACTTGCATACTGAACTAAATCCACTTTACATGGTTACTGTAATGGAATGTTAAACTGTATTATACTGTTTAGCCACTATGCAGCGCTATGTATAAAATATTTTATCTAAATGAACCTCTGCCATATCTGGGAGGGCATAAAATATTCTTATGGTGAACCCATCTGGTTTGTGTGTACATATTGAGTACAGAAGAATATACTGCACAGAAAATGTTAATCTGGACTTCTGCAGGCAGGTATTGGACATACAATCATATGGTACATAGTGTTCAGTTTTGAATGGCTGCTGACACTTTTGTAGACAAGTCCTCTGATAATTAAAATAAACACTCTAATAGAGTAGAGATGCAAGTATCTAAGTATCTTTAAGTAATTAGAAATACCAGCTATTAGTAAATCAAGTATCTATTTCCATCATTTTTGATGCAATACTTTTTTTTTTATTACCACATCATTATAAGGCTTACTATAAACCACATAATACTGATGATAACCTACTTACTGCTCCGTTTATGTCATATATGTTGTGTTCACAGCATAACCAGGTAAATTAAAAAAAAATACTCTTGTTGGAAGGATGCAACATAACACTGCTTTGTATTAGAATTCAGAAGGATCACACACACAGAGGAATCTGAAAATCAGCTGTTCCCTATTGTCAAAAGGCCTAGTTACCCCACCTTGCTTTAAGATGATTTTTTCCATGATAACCATGATGCATGCTTTCCTACAGAGTCTCTGGCCTGTAAACATGACCAAGAAACTCTTCCTCCCACCCGTACTCTTAGCCTGGCCATATAGAGTTTGAAAGAGTTACAATCAGGAGATAAATGTTTAAAAATATCCTTTTATACTTGGATCAGAGTACAATATACTTACTCTGGTTTACTAGCACCTTACCCTATAAATAATTCCTTTGACTTTAATGGGACTACTCAAGGATTAAAGTACTAAGTGTAAGAAAAGGGTATCAGAAGCTGGTCTGTAGTGAAAAAAGATACTTTACTGACTTCTCTCTTCCTTTTCTCCAACAATTCTGAACAATACCTCTTGAGAAGAGTGGTGACATGTTCACTGTATGGTCTTCAATAGAATTAGCTGGAGAGATTTGATACTTTCTATATACTAAGAACACATCTCCTGTGTGAGTTAGCCAACTGAAATGAAACAGTTTTGCCTTGTCAGAGTAAGTTTCAAAAGAGAATCCTTAACTTAAAAAAAATTTTTTTTACTTGCATGGGGCAACCCTCACATCTTCTAGTAACTTTTCTTATGGCAGTTTTCCAAGTTTCAATTCTGTTCAATGTTTTTTGTTCAGTTTGCTTGAAATGAAAATTTGAAGTGCAACTCTGTGTTCAACTCAAGTAAAATGACTCTTTCAATAGATCCCTACAAAACAAGGTCTATTTCTACACACGGCTGATTCTCAAGTCTTTACTCTGTTTAGCATCTTCATTTTCATGCACGTTAAACTGACAGGGTCAGTATAATGCAGAAGCATCTGTGACAGACCGCTCTCTCACCCCTCTCAGGAACACAGGCAGGAAACCCTTTTTTGCTCCAACAGTGCCCTTTAATTTACAGTGCAGGACCCCACCACCAATATATACAGGTTAAAACAGTTCATTAACATCCAGCTCTAAGTAGCTCATTAATATACAACTCATTAATACCCAGCTCTTAAACAGCTCATTAATACACAGCTCTATGGACTCTAGGTAGTCCAGCTAACAGTGATACAAACACACACAGCTCTTGATAGCTCATACAAACACAGCTCTGAATAGCTCATGCCACCACCACACACTGGGCTTCCTTCCTGGCAGCCTTATATCCCCCAGAGGAGGCTGCCAGGTGCAACTCATGCAGACTGATTGGCCTGCACCTCAGGTGGCTAATTAGCCTTCCTGCCCGGGGTTTGCAGAGGGCTTTTCTCCCTCTTAAAGGGGCAGCAGGGCTGGCTCAGGCCCACCCTGCCACACATCATTAATTAATGACTAAACTTTGAACTTTTCTACAATTCTGCAGTTCATGGAATACCCTCATATTATTACTTAATCTCATTTTCATAATCTCTTTTATGGAATGTTACAGTAACTATTCTCTCTCTCCAGAATCTGTTTATACAATATTGGGATTTCCCTTACACTATCTATCTTGACCTGTTTATTGAATTCAAAAATATACAATTAGATCGCTAAAGGCTTGCTGACACCTCAGCCAGCTGTCAATAAAATTAAATAGACCATCACATGGTTAAGTGACCATTCTTTGAAAGGAAAAAGTTTTGTGTGCAAAAATCTACATTTTGACAAAGAAACTTCTTGGGATTCAAATCCATACAGACACTTTGTCTCCTGAACCTCAGATGGAGATGATTCTCTCAAAGAAAAGAAAGAACTATAAGGAGGGAGAATAGATGCCACAAGTCCTCTCTCACTTTCTCTCTACCCATGACACCCACAACACCTAAGAACAAAGGAAACCACTTTGGACTGGGGAAGAGATCCTGAATGTAAGATTCTACCATACAATCTTATTTATAAATGTTCCAAGAGTGGAAAGCAGCCACAAACCAGTTCCCCATAGACAATGGCCACATTGAATTACATTTTTTCAGTACAATAAGAGGTCTATTCTCCCCTCAGTGCACATATAGATATCCAATTAATATCAATGACTAAATGAGTAATGTGTGTACATCAAAGGAGACTATAGCCATATAATGTTGGCGTGATTGGGATTTGTTGTTGTTGAATCAAAGCTAATGTCTTTATTAAAATTACTGCCTGCAAAAAAAGTTCATTGTCTTGGCCTTGCAAACTATTTGTATTCATCATCCAAAAGGAAGTCTCACATAAATAGGCAAGGAAGCTGTTTGAAGACTTTTGTCATAAGATACTGCTGCCAGTTGTTATAACCAGGCTGTGCATGGTCCGGTCTAGATGTCAGAGCAGGAGTCAGGAGCCAGAAATCAAGAACGAGCAGGGCAAGCACCAGGTTGGGAACAAAGCAGTCATAGGAACAATCACACTATAGGCGTAAGGAACCAGAAATGTTGTGTGGGTGATCTGGGGGAATCGCAGAGGAAGAATACAGCTGTAGTTACTGTAAAACAGTGACACCAGCTGAATTCCTCATGAGAAGCTTGAAGTGATTGGGAACATTTAGTAAGAAGATATGAAAGCTATTGTGTAGTGAATATTTTCTAATCAAGAGTGTTGGGTACTTCTATTGATCCATTCTCATAATACAGTAAGAAGGGTAGATCCAATGAACTGAGAAAAACAAACTTAAAAAATGAATATTTCTCCACAATCTGTAATTAAGTGAATTCATTTACTGCCACAAGCTACCATTGAGATAATTGTTTATATGACTAATGAGAATACACAATGCTAAATTAGAGAGAGATTTTTTTCTAGAAGGGAAATAAGTCATCGTGTTTCACAGCATAAATGAAACTGTAACTTAAGGCTCGGGAGAAATTTACCCTATGGACTGTTAAATTTCCAATAGGATTTACCGACATCTGGTTGGCACAATGATAAACACTATTTCCTGTCTATGCTAACAACAGCTAAGTTACGTTTAACATAATATGTATTAACTCTTCAAGGTTGTGGTCTAATATGATCTAATTGTCTAATGGGGACATGCCACATGGGGATTCTTTCATCTTTCTCTGCAGCATAAGAACATAAGAACATAAGAACGGCCATACTGTTTCAAAGGTCCATCTAGCTCAGCATCCTGTCTACCGACAGTGGCCAATGCCAGGTGCCCCGGAGTGAGTGAACCTAACAGGTATGATCGAGCGATCTCTCTCCTGCCATCCATCACCCCCCTCTGACAGACAGAGGCTAGGGACACCATTCATTACCCATCCCGGCTAATAGCCATTTATGGACTTAGCCTCCATGAATTTATCCAGCTCTCTTTTAAACCCTGTTATAGTCCTAGCCTTCACAGCCTCCTCAGGTAAGGAGTTCCACAGGTTGACTGTGCGCTGTGTGAAGAAGAACTTCCTTTTATTTGTTTTAAACCTGCTGCACACCAATTTCATTGAATGGCCCCTAGTTCTTCTATTTTGGGAACAAGTAAATAACTTTTCCTTATTCACTTCCTCCACTCCACTCATAATTTTATATACCTCTATCATATCCCCCCTTAGTCTCCTCTTTTCCAAGCTAAAAAGTCCTAGCCTCCTTAATCACTCTTCATATGGGACCCGTTCCAAACCCCTAATCATTTTAGTTGCCCTTCTCTGAACCTTTTCTAGTGCCAGTATATCCTTTTTGAGATGAGGAGACCACATTTGTACGCAGTATTCAAGATGTGGGCGCACCATGGATTTGTATAAGGGCAATAAGATATTCTCCGACTTATTCTCTATCCCCTTTTTAATGATTCCTAACATCCTGTTTGCTTTTTTGACTGCCGCTGCACACTGCGTGGATGCCTTCAGAGAACTATCCACAATGACTCCCAGGTCTTTTTCCTGATTGGTTGTAGCTAAATTAGCCCCCATCATATTGTATGTATAGTTGGGGTTATTTTTTCCAATGTGCATTACTTTACATTTATCCACATTAAATTTCATTTGCCATTTTGTTGCCCAATCACTTAGTTTAGTGAGATCTTTTTGAAGTTCTTCACAGTCTGCTTTGGTCCTTACTACTTTGAGCAGTTTAGTATCATCTGCAAACTTTGCCACATCACTGTTTACCCCTTCCTCCAAATCATTTATAAATAAGTTGAATAGGATCGTCCCCAGGACTGACCCTTGGGGAACACCACTAGTTACCCCTCTCCATTCTGAAAAAGTTCCATTTATCCCTACCCTTTGTTCCCTGTCTTTTAACCAGTTTTCAATCCATGAGAGGATCTTCCCTCTTATCCCATGGCAGCTTAATTTACGTAAGAGCCTTTGGTGAGGGACCTTGTCAAAGGCTTTCTGGAAATCTAAGTACACTATGTCCACCGGATCCCCCTTGTCCACATGTTTGCTGACCCCTTCAAAGAACTCTAATAGATTAGTAAGACACGATTTCCCTTTGCAGAAACCATGTTGACTTTTGCCCAACAATTTATGCTCTTCTATGTGTCTGACAATTTTATTCTTTACTATTGTTTCAACTAATTTTCCCGGTACGGACGTTAGACTGACTGGTCTGTAATTGCCAGGATCACCTCTAGAGCCCTTTTTAAATATTGGCGTTACATTAGCTATCTTCCAGTCACTGGGCACAGTAGCCGATTTAAAGGATAGGTTACAAACCCTCGTTAATAGTGCCGCAATTTCACATTTGAGTTCTTTCAGAACTCTTGGGTGAATGCCATCTGGTCCCGGTGACTTGTTACAGTTAAGTTTATCAATGAGTTCCAGAACCTCCTCTACTGATACTTCAATTTGTGACAGATTCGTCACCTACAAAAGACAGCTCAGGTTTAGGAATCTCCCTAACGTCCTCAGCCGTGAAGACTGAAGCAAAGAATTCATTTAGTTTCTCTGCAATGACTCTGTCATCTTTAAGTGCTCCTTTTGTATCTCTGTCATCCAGGGGCCCCACTGGTTGTTTAGCAGGCTTCCTGCTTCTGACATATCGAACACAGCATCGAACACCATTCACTGTCAGACAGGGTATTGGACTGGATGGACCACTAGATCTGGTATGGTCATTTCTGAATCATAGTTGCTTGATGAGCATTCACATTTAGCACAGAAGCCTACATAGTGGCAAGTAACCTATTTAAGATTTGGTTTGAAGCTTCACTGTGCAAATGGAATGTAAATTGATTAGCATTAATTTAGTAATCCGGTATTCCACTCATTTTCTGTCCTGCAATCCTCCACCACCCTCAAACACTTCTTACATTCCAGCAGGCTGACAGCTTTTCTCTTTGACAATATTTATATTTTGGTTCTGTACAACCCTGCTCTACTTCTCTCTGAAAGCTGACCACATATCTGTTGATTTGTTAGTGTTATGACAATATTGTAAAAATGTGTAAAAACTGAATGAAAGAGGATGACTGTTCTTAGAACACTGAGATCATCTTCTAACAGGATTAATGTTTATCAGTCAAATTTAGTAGCTGGTTTTAGAAGTATTAACTCCTCCTTGCAAAGCTTTTGAGTTCTGATATACTCAAAATGCTCTATGGTGCCACCTTCTGGCTCCTCATGTATTTGTGTGCAATTGATGACATTAAGCTCTTGATTATTCTGTGAGTCTTCATTTTCTTCCTCTGGGAAAAAAAAAAAAACCACACATGCAAAAATACAGGTGCATCTGACAGCAGGCATTGCATAGTTGAATGATCAAAGATGATAAGCAAAAAATGGGGAGTATTACAGAATGTTGAAAATATAGTCGTGTATAATTTTAAATTAATACAAATATATGCAAAGCACAGATTACAATGACTTTTAAAATTGAATTAACTTGTAAGTCTGACACAATCTAATTTGGAAATTCTTATTATTTATGCACATAAAGCTAATGTTTGTAACAGATGGCATGAGATTTGAATCAGCAACTGTTTTTTTCGTTTTTGTTTTTTTCCTTTTTCTTATTTGGATTCTTTTTCCTGGTTCATTTAGTTGAAAGTGTGACCAGCAATAAATCATTATCAACAAATAGATCTATATCCATATGCTCCTTTTAAAGCATTGGTTCTCAAAGTGGGGGTCGGGACCTCTCTGGGGGTCGAGAGCCAGTTCTGTGGGGGTTGTGAGCACCTGCTGCCAGCAGCCTTCCCCGAACAACGCTGCTGTCGCGGGCTGCTGGCATCCGGCCCCTGCTGCTGCAGGCAGCCCGTGCCCCTGCTGCAGCGGGCTGCTGGTGCCCCCATAAGGCTGGTCCTGGCCGCGGCAGGTTGCTGCTGGCCCCGCGAGCCCAGTCCCAGCTCCCGCCGTGGTGGGCTGCTGGCAGCCCCATGAGCCCAGTCCGGGCCCTGGCTCCTGCTGAGGCAGGCTGCCAGCACTGCCACGTGCCTGACCTGGCTCCGGCCCCGGCCCCTGCAGAGGTGGGCTTCCGGCGCCCCCATGAGCCTGGCCCCTGCCACGGTGGGCTGCCAGCACCTCTGTGGGGCTGCGGAACCCCCCCTCACTGGCCTCGGGGGGCTGCTGGAAATCCCCCAATCCCAGCCCCTGCCGCAGTGGGCTACAGGCACGCCCTCCCACCTGACCCCTGGGGGGGGGGTCGCGCTTAGAGGCTCACTGTGGGAAAGGGGTCACCACTACAAAAAGTTTGAGAATCACTGTTTTAAAGTAATACTGCAATGAAAAAAAAATTGCACATTTTTTCTGGCATATGCAATTACTCCTGATAATTAGGTGTAGACATTAAATTCAGCATGGAACTCGAAGCTCCTTTGTTAAAAGGTTAACACTCTAAATGAAGTGTTCTGAATACACTTAACAATGCATTTAATTTAGAGTTAATAGATTAATACATGCTAAGTAAATGTTATCTTATTTTTAAGAAGCTAGTAAATCTTAATTCTGAGGTATAAAAGGCACATGTAGACTGAGATAAGAACAAGTGGAAAGAATGGGTTTCAAGGACTTGAGTTTACCGTCCCTACAGACTCCTGTCAGACAAAGCCTGGAGAAGGCAAGTGGCAGGGATTTTGAGAGTAGGTGTGGGACACTTCTTCCCAGTCCAATACACCTTGTCTGATGGTGACATAAGCTCTCAGAGCTCAACTTCACAAACTGAATAGAAGTGTCAATAGTTGATATCAGATTACAGATGTCTCATAAATGAGACCCTTCACTCAGCTTGTACTAAAGACCTAGTTGCATGTTAGCCTTGTCCTGTTCAGATGGGTACTTGATTAAGCATGGCATTAAATGCAGATTCTGATATAATAGGCATTGTTGGACCTTGGTGGAATGATGATAATCAATGGGACATGGTAATACCAGGGTACCAGATCTATAGGAGTGACACAGTAGGTAATCCTGGTGGGGGAGTGGCACTGTATATGAATGCAAGGTAATGCACACTGGGGATATCCAAATCTGTTACCATAGCTGACTTCAGGGTCCTTCACACAAGAATCTACAAAGTCTAACAATGTTGCCGGGTGGTGGACAATTTAGTGGATTTGGATTGCCATTACCTGGAAACCGATTAATATTTCCAGTGGTGACACAACTTTAAACTGTTCGTTTGGAGTCTGCTAGGACTCCTGGAATCACTAGGGACAGAATGACTCGAGGAGAGGAAATGCTGCATATTGACATTTTAGCCAGCTACACTCCCCAAGGTTGAGGTGCTGGTGAAAATAGACCCAGGGCACCCAAATCTTTTAAAATGCAGCACCTGTGATGGTTCACTTCTGCAAGTAGATGAAGTGGGCTTTTTAGGATGACACTAATGTATTAATGGCACTAGTCCCATGCTCCAGGGAGCATTTTTTTTATTTTGGGCAATCTTATCTGCTATCTCGTTTCTAACTTCCTTTCTAAGCTTCTGGTAGGTGGGATGAATTGCCAAGTCTTGTCATGGATCAATAGTCACCTAAGAGTATGACTAAATAGTAACTTCTATCAAAGCAAACAGTTAACAATGCTGGGCATCAAGATTCTACATTAGTTCTGGTGTTTAATCAAGTTGGAAAGAGGGATGAGCAGTGAAGAAGCAACATCTGCAGATGAGTTGTGTAGGTTATAATCTAATTCAGACAAAATGCTGAGAAATTTCAGAGGAATTTAACCGAATTAAGTTCAGTATTGTAAAGGCAAAATAGTGCACACTGGAGGTGAAAAACAATGAACTGTATATACACCTTCCAGGATTCTTAATTAACTATAAGGTGTCACTGTGGGGAACTTGGAGAAGACTTAATATGAAGCTGTACTAAAAAAAATTAAAAAGTCACATTAGGCTGCATAATGAGAATAAGCATTATGCCAGTCTATAATTTGATGGTGTGGAATCATTGAGAATATTATGTTCAGTTTTGATTAGCAGCTGTGTTAGTCTGTATCCATAAATACGACGAGGAAGACTTTGTAGCACCTTAGAGACTAACCAGTTTATTTCAGCATAAGCTTTCGTGGGCTATAGCCCACTTCATCGGATGCATGAAATGGAACAGAAGTAAGATGCATTTATATACACGGAAAGCAAAAAATTGTTAGTGTTAATTGATTTCATTTCCCTGGTTAATTTACCTTCAATAGTTATCTCGTGCAGACACAGAGATCCATTAGCATTTCAATTCTAAGAGCTGGTTAAATTTGGATGGTCCATTATCAGCAGGAGAAAAAATTGCCTTTTAAAATGGATCTCTGTGTCTGCACGAGATAACTATTGAAGGTAAATTAACCAGGAAAATGAAATCAATTAACACTAACAATTTTTTGCTTTCTGTGTGTATAAATGCATCTTACTTCTGTTCTATTCTATGCCTCCGGTGAAGTGGGCTATAGCCCATGAAAGCTTAGGCTGAAATAAACTGGTTAGTCTCTAAGGTGCTACAAAGTCTTCCTCATCTTATTTATGTTCAGTGTTACTCACACAATCTCACTAAGGATAGTGTAGAAGAGACCCAATCAAAGAAGGATCAATATAATGATTAGGAGCATGGAAAAAACTCTCATGAAGAATGGAAAATATTTGCATTATTTACCTTTGGAAAATAGAGTGGGGACTTGATACAAGTGTATATAATAATTAATGCAGTAGAGCAGGTTAATGCAGAGTTTCTGTTCTCTCAAAACACAGGAACAAGGGGACATCCAGGGAAATTCCACTGGCATATTTAAAATTGATAAGACTAGTTTTTCACATGTAACTTAACAGTGGAACTCATTCCTACAGGCTATCGCTAAGGCCACAAACTGAGCAAAACACCAAAAGAGATTGGATATGTATATGAATAACTAGAATATCCAGGGCTCCTGTAGTAAATGCTAACAAATATTTCACTTGATTATAAAGAGGAAAGGAAGAGACGGTATGATGCTATTCTTGTTGACTGATCTCACAGTAATGGAAAAAGGGCAATTGTCCATGCTTATTGCTTTTGATTCACTGACAGTCTGTGATACAGTTGACCAAGTCTCTGCTGACTTGACTGAGACCCTGACAAGGGTACGTAGAATTGCTCTTGAATAGTTTTTCTTTCTTTCTTCTCTAATCCTAAATGGGATCATTGGGAACTAAATGAGTGTTGGGGAAAATTGAGCTGGGTTCTAGTCTCTCTTTCCTAGTGGGAAAATGGTGATGGGGTGAAGAGGAGGGTTATATAACCAAGTAGCATGCTCTACAACCTCAAAGTATGTGGGCCTTTTCTGTTGACCCATATTATTGAGATGAGTTAGAACCCTGCCTAAAGTTGAGATGAGTTAGAACCCTGCCAAGTTCTGATGACTTGCTATGGCAGGTGTGGTTTGTGAAATTCACCAGGATATAGAAGTGTGTGTGTGGGGGGGGAACCCTCTGGTCAGAGGGAACTGGTAGAGATGGCAAAGGGTGTTTTTTTTGTTTTGTTTTGTTTTGTTTGTTTTTTTGAAGGAGTTTTAGGAGAGAAAGTTTAGAGAGAGCAGCTTGGTTTTGGCTGAGACTAGATATGTTGTGACTAATAAAAGCCAAACCTTTAGAAGTGGGGAACTTGACTTAAAACAGCACAAGTAGATTTTGGTTGGATCAGGTTGTGAACATCAGTTGTTCACACAGGGATAGTGAGCTATTCTGGCCACCAGAGCCATTGATATAATGTTGTCGCACAGTTCTAACTAATATTTTCACAAGACCTGGATACTGCACTCTCAGCTTTCTTGGTCTCAGTCCAAGCTGGCCAAGGTTTGATCCAAATAGACAGAGGTCATACAGGTTGGTTGGAGGAAGCATTCTTTCTCCTGTGTGTTTTGTCTTAGGGGCAGAGATTATTTTATGATGTGTCTTTGTTTCTACGATGCCTACACAAGGGGGCCTTCCTCTCAGCTCTTCTAGTATATATATATTACTGTTATCCCTTCTTCAATTAGTAGCAGAGACTTTGGAGGGGGTGAGGAGAAGAAAAGTGGTCTTACAGGAAGGCTTTAGTGACCCATTGTTTTAGTATAACTCTTTTTGCTTTTTTTCTACATATCTGTCCTCGAACAGGGGTGGGCACAAAGAGAATGCAGGGAATCCTCTCTCTCAGGAATCTCTGTTCCCATACCCAGTAGAAAAGGAGCAATTCTGCTCCAATAATTGGCTACTTAGAAATCAAAGGAAGAGAACAAACTCTCAAGCTGTTTGCAAAAGCTTCTCTGAAATAATCTGACTGTCAAAACTAACAACACAGGATACCTTCTGATTGTATATTGCTTGTGTTTATAAAGCTGTTCTTTCAGCACTATCTAGTGATTGCTATGGAACATAAGTACCCTATTCAAATGGAAATCTGTTTTTTTACGAGGGCAGAATGTAACTCTCCTACTAGAATCTTTCTAGGACCCTGGATTTTATCAACTCCCATGCTCTTCTGAAAAGTGCCATGGTAACTTTGTCTCAAAGTGTTCAGGAGCTTGGTTTGAAGTTGCATCTGTCTCCTCTCCCAGATGTGTACTACTGTATCATTGTGCTGGGCCAGTCATTCCACTTGGATTTGTAGAGAAGTCTCATGAAGTGATCACTCTTGCTATTTTCTACAGAAATCTGAGCTTTTTTTCTCAACTGGCTCTTAATCAAGTATTGGCTTTGCTCAGACTTTTATATCTTGTGAAATCTGATGAAGCTGAAGAACAAAATGGTGTATGACCTTTTAAACAGTTACTGCATCCATAATTTTTGGGCAGGGGAGAGGGGGGAAATGCTACCTTTTTTCTTTCTCCACAACCAGAGTAGGGATTTAAATTAAAACCTTGAGAGAAACACTAGATGGGCTAAGTCCTATGTCCCTATTTCAGGCAAACTAATGAAAAGCCTTTGGGAGCTTGTCTGAGTAAGAACCTCTTTATTTGGCCATCTTTGTAAACAAATAGTGAAACATCTTAACTGAAAATGACAAATCCTGAGATCGTGTTGGTTTATAGCTTTTAATTAGAGAGTTGTTAAATGCCGGGATTTGATGTAGTAAGTGGGTAAAGTTAATTAAATTCAGAAATTAAATTCACTTTCAATTTAACAATGTAATTAGATAAATACCAATTACTAACTTAATAATCTTTAATAAAAATACAGCTAATTAATCACAGTAAGGATAGATATTTTTTGGAGAACATTAAGCTCAAAGCTTAAAAAAAATTGCTAAACAAAACTTCCTTGTCTCTTTTTTAACTACATTTTAAAATCTGTGTTATCCCAAATCTATTACAAATGCTTGCTGGCAATTAACACTGGCCCATTACTTTCTTCTTGCTATACACTATTGATTTATATACTATTTGAAATGTAAAGTCAAATTAAGCACTGTTGAAGCTCCGCACAGAAGAGGAAATGTCTTATGAATAATGGATAAAAGGAAATGATCATTCACCCTAGATTTCTATATTCATATTTTCATTGAATAGCTTAAATGCATCTGTCATAAAGACATATATTTTAAAAAAACTTAGTAGAAATATGTGAACTGAGGTTCTGTTACAAGTATTAGTTGTAAACAGACACAGCACTTGATAGTCTAATATGTGGTGGGAAAAGGAGAAGACCCAAGTAAAGCAAAACTATTTAACTCATAGGCTATATGAACTACTGTATACATTTTAGAGTAGCAGGGACACCAATATCTGGCTTAATTATTAAAGGGGACTGTATTTTAAAATGAATTTCTCAGAAGCGGCAGATTCTCTTCATAATTTAAACCAACATTTTACTACCATGCATTCTGTGAAAGATTTAGTCATTTATCTGTGATGCATTTGTTGTCTGTCGAAACTTAAGTGCAGTTTTTAATGGGCTTAGGATAAAAAAAACAACATAAAAAAACCTACTGTGTCTTTATAGTGACATTCTTTTTTTCACAAATTTTTCTCTAGTCTCTGCAGTTCTACTCCTGTTATTTGATGAAAGATAATTTGTCATCTGAGACAAACTTTGTATGACATTGTTCTATTTTAGGGTACAATCCAAACCAGTGAAAAGTTATCACCTCTTACCCTGTAAACGTTAAGTGCCTTAGATCTTTGCTACTGTTGCTCTTTACCTCAATCAGCAACAAGCATGTATTATTTCTATATATTGGGCAGATCCCACACTTCTGGATTCTGAAGATTGCCAAAAACACCACAGACTTCCAGTGTGCTCCACCAGTCTTGGTTAACAACTAGTAAGGTGACTCCACACTCTCCCAATCCCAACTTTTCCCAAAATGCAAGTTTTAAAATGTCCATCAATGTCCTTGAACAATCAGAGTAATGTTTAAATTTGTTCCTTTTAAAGAGTCAAACATCCATCAGTTTTGTTACTTTAACTGGAGTTACCAAGCAGTTTAGTTCAAGCATGCACTGAACTGGTTGAGATTTTTAAAAAAGCATGTTTAGAATTAAACAAAGAGAAATTTTAAGAGTGTGCAAGTGTAAGGATTAAAGTCAGAAATGGTTACAAGAGAAATAAAGATAAAACGCTTTCTAGTAAGTAAAACATTATGCGCTAAACCTGGTTCGAGGTAAAATTCCCATCACACATTTCTGTCAAGATGCCTGACAGAACTCCTGGGGTCAAGATCTAGTCTTCAAAGTCAAAGGGCTGGTACCTTTGTTGTCTTAGTTGAAAGATAGATAAGTTGTGGTTTCTTGACCTCTGTTTTACAGGCCCATGAGTCTTATAAATGGATTCTTCTGAAGGATACCTCCTGAGAAAAGTCTGTTTCCAGCTGTGAGGTAGGCAACATGAAGTCTGTCTTAAGGGAAGTGTCCTGTTGTTGCTTTTCCTGCTCAGGTTGTCTGCTAATATGAAAATTATTAATTTCTGGCCCCTTCATAGCAAGTGAATGAACATTAGACACGTGATTTGTCAATCTCCTTCCCCACCATCATAGCATGAGGTTTGCCTCCAACCCTTGTTGGCTTGTAAATACATTCACATTGTCTTTCAAAACACTTTTTAAGTAACTCCCAGGTAAGGAAATGTCCTTCCTTTGTCTAAGGAGGAATAATTACTGCTTGGAAAGAAAACACACTATAAGAGTTTTAACTTCAGTTTATGTCCATAACTTTGCATCAGTTGCTTGCACCTACATTATACAGTGATATTAATAACCAGTGAGTTGTGAGCTCTTCATTGATACCTGACATTACACATAAATTTCATGACATTAAAGAATTAGGGTACCCTAGAACCAGGGAAGCCTGCTGAAATTCATGACCAGATATCAAGATGCCCCTTGCCCTTGGGCTGTTGTTAATGTCACAGACATGCAACTCATTTTATGTCTCATTAAGACTAAAATGCCATAAAAATGTTGTGAAAGTTCATTTCTAACATCACAGTTTATTCAAACTCATGTAGTTAAAGGTTAAATATGCCATAGTATGAAATCCTAGTAATGAAAGACATAGGGCCACAATGAGATAACGAAACTGATCCAACTTTCCTAGTGAAGTAAGTGGGTGCATTGCTAGTACTTCATTTTTATCACCTGCAACTTGTGTCATTGCAAGTTTCGATGGAGAATCTTAAGGTAAATCTGACCAAAGGAATTTTATCTTATTCGGCAATGATTGTCTCATTATGCTGTGGCACTGTTATTCCAAAACTTAGATAGTAGGTACATCAAAATTTGATCAGATCACTTACAAATCAAACCCAGAAAAACTTGCCTCATTCCTTTTTTCCCCTCAGGAGGCAAATTGTATTCATATGAGTGGCAAATCCTTTTCTGTTTTTGGTCCTCACAGAGCAACATGGGTTTTGATGTAGATTTAACAAGTAAATCACTTTGTATCTCTGCAGGAATGTCTGAAGAGTCCAACTTTCACAATTTGTGCATTTGCCTGCAGTGATAGGGGAAGAAAACATTGTGGCTAACCTGTTTATGCATGTCAGGCAGTAACTTGGATTCTATTTTACACATGACTTAGAGAGTTATGTTCACTTCAGTAGGATGAACAAGAATAAGTAATAGCACTCAGTTGCATATTTGTGTGGTGTTTTGGATAAGACAACCAACAGCCTAGAATTGTCGACTAACATAAGCTATATTGGAGTGATTTGAAGGCCTACAAAATTAAATATCTTATTTTTATATAAATGTAGAATATTGTTACAATGCCTTCCACAGGTTAATGTTGCACTGTGTAACACTTGGGCTGAGAGTTCAGGAGGATTCCAAGGTTTGGAGCTCTTTACTAGCTGTAGAAATGTCTGCAGTTCATTAGATAGTATTCAAAGTGTTGTAAATGATGTAAAGATTGTATTAATGTACTTTCTCTGGCCCCTTTCATTTACCACAGAATTCACTTTTACTGTCCTCCTGAATCTATTTTTTTCAATCCATACATCTTGCTGAGAGCTTTGGTTAAACTTGCCATGGAGTACATCTAGGGGACTTTGAATCCTCAACTCCTATTTTTTAGGAATTCAACAAATCACCAACAATCAGTGGTGAAAAATAAACTTCTGTGGAAGTAGGGGGGATTAATTATTCCATAATTGACTGCAAGGAGGTTTCACCTTCTTCTGGTGCATCTGCCAACGGTCACTATTGGAAACAGGATATAGGGACAGATGGAACAAGTGTCTGATCGAGTATGGCAATTCCTATGTTTAATTTAAAAATAATCACATACAAGTCCAATGGTATGTTTTATAATATCTGCATTATGATATCTATAGCGTGTCTGAATAAGTCCCATAGTGAGGCTTTATCATCAAATTGATGTGGATTACATTTTAAATTCAAATGACGGATGTGCAATGTTTTTTGTTTTATTTTGTATAAATCATTATGTGTAAGATGATCACCAGGAAACCTTTTGAATCCCCCTTTTCTCAGCCTGAGAAACAAGCACCAACTGGTTTGATCTCACTGCATGCAGGTTTGGAATGAAAAGCAAGGGCTGCAGAACTTTTGGATGTACAAGGCCACCTTCCTCAATCTGTGTGCCATACTCACCGCAGCCCACCAGCACTGTGAGACCCCAAAATAAGAGTTTTACTGATCATTGAGAATCAAGTGGCAGTTACATTATGGAAACTAGCAATGTTAGATTGTTCCTGGTCAGTTGGGAGTCAATTTAAAGTCAGGAAATCCGTCACAGATGCCATTGTCAAGCAAGTGTGCAGGGCCATTAATTGCCAATGTGAAGCACATAATAGGTGGTTTTTCATCAGTGAGCTTAATTGCAGTTGGGCAATAAAAGGCATGAATCTACCTATTTTTAGCACCAGATCATCTTGCCACAGAGTACATCAACAGTAAGGGGTATTTTTCTATGGTTATGCAAGCAATGGTGGATTACTACCAACAGCAAAGTGGGCTGGTCAGGGAATGTGCATAGTTGATGCATCTTCAAGAACACAGGACTGTTCAGAAAGCTGCAAGCCAAGATTTTCTTTCCTAACCCGTGGATTACCATTGGAAATGTTGAAATGCCAATAGTGGTCCTGAGAGACCCAGCCTATACCTTGCTCCTATGGCCATGAAGCCGTATACCGGCCACCTCACCAGCAGAAAGGAACACTTCAGCTACAGGCTCACCAGGTGCAAAAGGACAATTGAATGTGTCTTTGGCCATTTGAAGGGTCATTGGTGGTGGTTACTTATGCGATTGGACCTTAGCTTGCAAACTCCATGAAACTAGTGCTACACTTAACATTCAATAGGGCATGTAAATTGCATTCACAAAAACGCGCACAACTGCTCTGCATACACCCAACACACTTGTAGGTAATTGCATACAAGAACTGACTTGCATTCATAAAAATGTGTAACATGCGTATCCAGTGGGTGAGCCCACACATTTTGCAGTTTCATTTTAGGCACCCCATGTTTTACTCTTATTCCAAAATCTATTGGAGATTTAGATGTGCTAGCAAGATTCTTCTGAATTAAAAAGAAATAATCATGAAATATGATCCTTTAAAACCCATAAGATTAAATCTTCAATGGCCACTTTGCACAATAATACCAAGTAATCTGCCATTAAATGCATAATTATCTTTCTATTTCACTCAGAAAGAAACCCAGCTATATTTACATCCAGAGCCTTATGTAAATTGCCAAATATTCATTTTCTTTCTTGTGCAAAGAAGGCAGAAGATTTAGAATGTCCTAACATTTCCTAGGCTGC
Source organism: Sternotherus odoratus (assembly GCA_032164245.1). NCBI lineage: Eukaryota > Metazoa > Chordata > Testudines > Kinosternidae > Sternotherus > Sternotherus odoratus. The sequence goes on from JAVMKO010000002.1 coordinate 110,242,034, forward strand.
CTTATTTAATATATGTGCTTCTCTCATGTATACCTGAACAAATCAAAGACCCGTTGAATTGCTCAGGCTCTGCTTATGTTTATAAATTTGAGTAATCCAATCAAAGAATAGAAACATTAATTACTATGTGGTTTAAATGCAAAATAGAGCAGATGAAATAGCAAATTTCAAATAATGAATATTCAATGGAACACACATCCCTTATGTACCCATACGTTCATTTAAAAAAAACAAAAAACCCTTCATTGTATAATTACAAATTTACTTTAAAAAAATACTCTTTTCGGGTAATCTCTGAATAGAATCAGAGGTCACAAAGACAAAACTGGAGACTTTCAAATTCACTAAACTGAGTGAATGAGCAACAAAATGGCAGATGAAATTCAGTGCTGATAAATGCAAAAAAATGCACATGGGCAAACATTATCCTAACAATACATACAAAGTAATGGCATCTAAATTAGCAATTACTCCAATGTCTCTTTCCTGAGTAGTTACTGTGGATAATTCTCTGAAAACATCTAGTTCTAACTCTAACACAAACCCATTTTTCACAAACCAGTTTGACCTTGAAGGTCACTGCTCTTGTAAAATAGCGATAGTGTTAATGCTTAACTTCCTCTTTTTTGTGCCAATGGAAGTATTAATTCATGCCTATTTATAAAGTGACAACTTTTGATGGAAGATAATATGATTAAACACTGGAAAAAATCAAGACCATCTACAAGGATGGGAAAATCACCAAAAAGTAACAGAAGCACTTGCAGCTGCATAGCCAGAAGTTAAAACAAAGATTGCAAAGTGACAGTGTATACTAATGAGATCATCACCTACTCATATCATAATCCTTTCTCCACTACTAGTGAAGCCAGCTATTTCACAATATACTGTATCAAAATGAAAATTTGAACAAGATTATTATCCCCAATGTTGGATCTAAGCCCACACTGAGAGGGATAGATGAACAGAGGGCTCTTTAACTTGAATTAAATGGGTTGAAAATTTGAGATTGAGTCAAAACATACAGAAGAACATCTAAAAAGGAGCCAGGTCAAACTTTCAATGTTGATATAATATAACAACATGCCACTTATATCCAAACCAATTTGTATAGAAGAAATGACAGACACCTCACTGACATTTTTTTTGCATAGTTTAGTCTCAGTGAAGACATACATTGCATGTTCTATGGTTTTATATAACAAAAAGCTACTAATGATCTATTTTTATTAAAAGTGAAATACGAAGGGCTACTTTGCACTTAAAACATTACAGAAGCACAACTGTAGCACTTCAGTGAAGATGCTACCTACACCAAAGTGAAGACTTTCCCATTGGTGTAGGTACTCCACGTCCCTGAAAGTTGGTAATTAGGTTGACGGGACACCTCCTGTTGATCTAGCACTGGTCTACACTGGGGGTAAGATTGGCTTAACTGTGTTGCTCAGAGTATGGATGTAGATATATGACCTAAATTTCTAGTGTAGAGCAAGCCTTAGATAACTAGATATTTTGTATTTTTCTTATGTAACATATAATTTAACATCTGTAATAGGAAAACTAAAACAAAATAATGACTTTCTGACAGAAAATATAAAAAGTCTTGTTTTCATATAAAACAAAAGAACTTGTAACCTTCTCTGTGTAGATTATGTATGTGATTCCAGTTTTATGCCACGACTGTCATTGTACTTCTATCAAGTACTATTATTTAATACACTGATCCCTATTTTTGTGTTTTATTTTGACTAAATAGACTCCAAAGCAATTAGCTATTCTTGCTACTGTCTGTTGTACACTGTCATAGCTTCCCTTTCATGTGATTCTTCTTATCCACTTTTTTTAGATGTTTGCAAATCTCCTTGCTTTTGGCAAGCTATAAGCTAGAGTTAGGACTGAAACATTTGATACTGCCATTGCCCCCCCTGCCGCCATCTGCTACATTTAACTTAGCCTGTACACATTATATATCTGCCCATGAAACTGTAAAGTGCCAGGGAGTCTCCAGTATGATGGCACAAATTTCTGAGTCATACACCAACTCCCTACTTCTAGTCCTAGATATTCATTTCTCAGTACAGTTCTTGATCAACATGCTACATGACTCATTGGTGTCAGTGGGAGCAAAGATTGCAGAACGGAAACATAGAACATTAAATATTCATATAAGCTCAGATACAGCCAAGCATTTAAGCACTAGTTCATTCCTTCCCTTATTTTGCTCAGAAGAATAGGATTTAAGTTGGCTGTATTTAAGTGTTTAGAATTAGAGTTTCTGGTACCATTGTTCTACCTGATGACATTCCTCAACTGTACTTACAGTTAAAAACACACAAACAAAAACCCACTTCTCCAAAATCAGTTTCTTTAAAACTTACCTGGCCATTGAGTTTAATATTTAGTATGGCCAAAATTTGAACAATGAGTTGGGGGTACATTTAAGTTGTCTCATGTTAGGCATCCCAAATCACTCATCACTTTTTTTGAAAATGTTGGCCTGTGAGCATATATCAGCATTTATAGAACTGATCTTGTAGTCTTTACTCAAGGAAAACTCCCATTGAATGCCATTTAGACTTGGGCAGAGGGTCAGCACATTGTGCTGGCCATCTGCACTGTGATGCTTTTTTACCTACAGTAAAACCTCCATTTAATGGACTAATTCGGGCGAGGGGGTGTCCGTTAAATCAAAAAGTCCGTTATTTAATAAAAAAAAAAACGAGCTGTTGGAGCAGCAACCCGCCAGCCACAGGGTCAGGGCGGCAGCTCCGTAGCCCACCTGTTGCCGGGACCCGGGCGGCAGCTGGGAGCTGTCAGCCAGCCCGCCCGGGTCCCTCAGGTGGGACTCTGGTGGGAGCCGGCAACCAGCCCGCCCACTGGCGGGACTCGAGCGGGAGCTGGGAGCCGGCAGCCAGACCGCCCGCTGGTGGGACTCGACCGGGAGCCGGAAGCCGGCAGCCAGACCGCCCGCTGGCGGGACTCTGGCGGGAGCCGGGAGCCGGCAGCCAGGCCGCCCGCTGGCGGGACTCTGGCGGGAGCCGGGAGCCGGCAGCCAGGCCGCCCGGTGGCGGGACTCGGGCGGGAGCTGGCGGGTCTCGGGCGGGAGCCGGCAGCCAGCCCATGAGAAATGGACTTTGGATGCATCCGAAGTCCATTAAATCGAGGTTTACTGTATTGACTTCCCCAGGAATTTTGTTTGAGTCAGGACTTCAGGACAGGGTCCTTCCTATGTAAATAAAAGAGCAGACTCTGAACTATGGGGTTCATTTATTTCTTGGCAATATTATACTAATACACCAATTATGAGTAGTAATATTTCTGGGGTCATATCTTCAGCCACATTAGGTTTTTGCTTTGCAACTTTCTATTCATCTCCATCCCTCCTGTAACTCCCAGTGAAGGGACATAGCTAAGGAAAAGTGGAGTGTAGCAAGGTTGTCATTGTGTTGTGGAGAATAGATCTGGAAAGGAAATTATTTTCCTATCCCATGAATATTTTCTGAGACTTCAAAATATTTCCTTATTGGGATGTACCCAATTCTATTTTTTTTTTTTAAAGTGCACAGGATAGATCCTACTCCATGATAACAAGGGAGGGCATGCACCTGTGATGTGGGAGAAACAGGTGTGATTCCCTTGCTCTGCTTAATTTAGAGTAGGGACTTTAACTCATCTCTCCTGCATCCTAAGTGTGTGCCTTAATAAAATCACTTATAAAATCACTATCTTGCTGACCCAGTTAATATATAATTATACATAGAGGAACAGCTTCAGTAGGAGAGACTGAGAGATTCTCATTCCAGAAAGCCCTATAGTTCAGGGGTCAGGATCAATTCCCTGTTCCAAATTCCCTCTCATTTTGATCATATATTTCATCCTAGACTTGAATGACAAAAGTTTATCTGAGACAGATCCTTTCCCACAAAAAATGTTTGTTCTTGATGATACTTGGTATATTTTGATGAAACCACTTTATGGTCAGGAATGTTTCTAATCTAGTGGTGATTTCCTGGCTGTGGTTCTGTGGACCACTGTAGTCCGTGCAACTTAGAACAAACTCAGGACTGCTTTGAGTTGTTTTCTGGGCCCAGAATGTTGCCTCTGGATTCCAAGATCAGGAAGCTTTGACTGTCTCTTTTTGAAAATACCCTATCCCAAAACATGGCCACGCCGTAGGGTGACCAGATGTCCTGATTTTATAGGGATGGTCCTGATTTTGGGATCCTTCTCTCACATAGGTACCCTCCACTTCCTGTCCCAATTTTTGACATTTGTTTCAATATGGTCAGCCTACCAATACCACATACCCAGTCCTAAAGATCAAAGCCCTGGGTCTAATGTCTTGTTACTGTGAATCATACAGTAGCAATGAATCAAAAGAGGAATCCTATCAAGGTGGGTGGGAACTTTGATTTATTAGAAGATTGCTGATAACACCTGAATGTCCGCATAAGCTATGTTTAATGCATCCAAAATTTGGAATGTGTTTTTTTTCCAAACTGAACTTAGCTGCCACATCTTTTGAAGTTGGGAGTGTTTAGTACTACTGTGCAATTATGTTACTAAAACATAAACCTTCAAAAGTAAAAATCTAAAGGTACAGTCTAAGATACCTTACTACTGCATCCACGCTTGCTGGTATGGTAAAAAAAGAAACAGAAGATTAAGGCAAAACTGCTTCTGACTTCCATCTCTGGCAATTTCCCTTTTGATTATGTTATCAATCCTACAGATTCAGTCAAATGGCTGGGAAAAAGCATTATGAAACCCATTACAGAAATGTCATAGACAGAGGCATAGATGCTTGATAGCAGTTCTCAAAAAAAAGTGTTCATGTTTCTTGCTTTCAATAATTTGTTTGTGTACTTTGAAGGTATTGGGAAGCTTGATATTTTTATTTACAAGCTAAATACACCTATTAACATACTACATATGATAGAATTAATGGCCTCAACTTTTAGATAAGTCATCCATGACCTCTTTACTCATAAGTATTCTTAGACTACATTCTGGCTGTTCGCACTATTGAGGAACAACTGAGAAACATTATAGACAAATTTCAATCAAGAGAAAAAAATAATCATGTTCAAATACCTTAACTGCCTGTGAGGCAAATAAAATATGTACTGTCTTTGCAGGATAAATATAACTTTCCATAAATGTTTATTATAGCAGGACAACATTTCCATGTTTTCTTTCAAAATACTCTATACCTGATTAACTTTAGAAAACTAGGTTTGAATGGAAATTGAAACCAAATATGCTAGGGAAATTTTAATAAGCAAAGGGATGCTGGATGTCAATATAAGGAGGAAATACTACTTTGATTTAGCAATGAGTGCATCAACTTTTTTTAAAAAATCAGCTGCAAGAAAATGTTTTGTGTCACACACTGCTGTATCATTCTTTTAGTCCTAAGAAAAAAATTAATTAAATACCAATTAAGTTAACACCAAGACCCAGATCTTGAGTTGTGAATAGGGTGAACCGCTGCATTTTTACAGAGCCCCACTGCAATTAGTGGAGTGTAGGGCATAGTAATAAAGTATTATCTACTGCTTTAAATTGCCTTTGAGCCATCTAGTGACCCCCACTGTCTTCAATGTTAAACAAGCTACTCTATCCTTGCAGATTATGGATATGGGTTTTGCATGCTACATGTAGTTATAAACATGGTCATTTGGACCACACAGTACCTGTTGTGTTCCTTTATATTTTGGATATGTTTGCTCTTTACGTAACTGTGCAGTGCTATGTGAGGCGCAGCAGTCTGTCAGCACAGCTCAATATAGATTGGGTTTGAAAAATAATAAGGTCATTTTACATTGTTTTCAATAAACTAGAATAAATATCTTCTGTATAATAGGGACCTACCCATAGAGAAAGCTAGTGGATAAATTTTAGCCTTGTTTCCTATACAAAGGGATATAGCAGGAGTCAGCAACCTTTCAGAAGTGGTGTGCTGTCTTCATTTATTCACTCTAATTTAAGGTTTCGCGTGCCAGTAATACATTGTAATGTTTTTACAAGGTCTCTTTCTATAAGTCTATAATATAGAACTAAGCTTTTGTTGTATGCAAAGTAAGTGAGGTTTTTAAAATGTTTAAGAAGCTTCATTTAAAAGTAAATGAAAATGCAGAGCCCCCCAAACTGGTGTGACTTGGACCCAGGTAGTGTGAGTGCCACTGAAAATCTGCTTGTGTGCTGCCTTTGGCACCTGTTCCATAAGTTGCCTACCCCTGGGGTATAGTAATGTTACATATAATTAATTTTAATACCTTCAATTTTTCTGCCACTTGGAGGACATGGAAAAATACAGCTAGATCAAATTTAGGTCTGATCAATGACTGTAAAGGGAAACAATAATTAAATATATTGGGACCAGAATGACTAAGCTTTGATTTTTGAAGGATTGATCTACTACAGCAAAATAAAATAATAAATGATGTCACAGTTCTTCTCTGGGATTCCCCTAAAGATAGGCGGGCCAGTTTCTCCCCCTTTTTAAAACCAGTTCATCTTCTCTGAGTTCAGTAGGGATTCATCAATGTAACTGAATGTAGAATTTGGCCTGGTATAAGTAAACAAAATGGGACAGAATAGTTCTAGTGTATAAGTCACTCTGATATATCTTATATTCACTTGATAAATTGACTGAGCCTCTGTCCCCCATGGTATTACAGATGCTAGTCTTACTGTCATGGGTGACTTCAGAATCAATGCAGATGAGTCTTCCTAAATCCTGAACCCTCTTCAGAGTTGGCTTGAGCAAATGGTGGCCATAGTCATAGCACTCACTCAGAATATGGCTAAAAATTCATAGTAGCCATATTCCTTCATGGCGTAAATGCTGATGGTTTTTCTGAATTCATTGGCTTTATTATGCCTAAGTACACCTACAGAGTACATATGCATGGGTATAATTTTCACCCTGTTCTTGAACTGGTAATGGTTATTGTGGGGTGAAGACAGTTTCTCGGGACTCAATGTAGGTCCAAACAGGAAAATGGATGTATTTCACTCCTCAATATATAGACATTGACCAGGGGCCAAAGTCAGCTTCAGGTGTCGCTCAAAGCCAATGGACCAGTCTGTTCCTTGTCTGGTAGGACATAATAGAATTAGCCAAGTTATTTATATTGAATAGTTTATCTAGAGAATGCAATACAATTTTCTATAAGGAAATATCTAGAAAAAATTTAGGATTTATACATTTTTTAAAATTATTTATTTGAATTATGTAAGTGAACAAATCTATTCCAAGGGATTTTTAAAAAATAATATAATTGTTTTGGGTCAAATCGTTAAAGATGCAGATATATGCCTATCTGCATTTAAAGTGCTTAAATTTCTTTATTTGTATACAAAGGGCCATATTTTTATCCCAGAATTTAAGATGATATAAAATTTCCAGTCTCAGATGAGTGGCCAGGGCTTTGTTAGAAGACAGTGCAAGCAGGTATGCACATATACATAATATGGGTTCCTGGCAGAGTGGTGTGCTATTTACTTGAGCCACTTTTCTTAAATATGTAAGTCATTTTGAACTCTGCGAATGAAGTAACTTTGGTCTTTTCAAACTGTATAATTGAAGAGTGCTGTGATTGCCTATAGTATATTGTATACAGGTCCCTTACATTTCATCTCTAATACTGACCTACTGTTAGAAGTTTATAAATCTTTGCATTTCTATTCACGCTGCATAATAAAGCCTAAGATTGCTCTGTACACATGTACAAACAGGTGAAGAACAGCAGCAGGGAACGTCCTTCTCCATAGACCTTTTGTCTCCAGAATATCCGCAAGAAATGTTTTCCAAGAGTGGACAGACATAAAAAGGACAGATAAGCACCCCTCTCGTCTCTTTCTCTCACTCTCTATCAATTCACTGAACCAGAAGGGACAAAAGAAGCAGCCATTGAACTGCAAAAGGGATCCTGGCCTAAGGTGTTGGGTCAGTAAGACTGCTGAGAGCATGTGGTGAGAAGAACTTTGTTTGTACTTAACATAGTTTGTTAAGTTAGGCACCAGTTGCATTTTATCTTTATTTTTATTATAATTGTTTTTGACTTGTATGCCTCATTACTCATATTCACTTAAAATCTCTTTGAAGTTAATAAACTTGTTTTATCTCAGGGTGGGTGTTTAAATTGAAGTTATCTGTGAAACACCATTTGTGGTAACAGGGTGTGTACATATTATTTCTATTAAATACAGACTTGAGATGACTTTATATTGTCTAGGTGAGGGCTGGGCAATGCAATACATACATTCCTGGGTGGAAATCTAAGACTGGAAATATATTAGGGTCACTCTGCAGGATAAGTAAATCTGGTAAAAGCCAAGCTGTGGCTGGCTTCCTGTAGCACCACAGACATAGCTGGGAGTGACCTGCATGCTGGAGGTTTTGTGAGCAGCCCAGACTGGAGGCTACAGCATGAAAGCAGTGCAGAAGGCACCCCAGGTTAGAGGGCAGGGGTGTCACAGCTACTCATTAGGCTGGATTTTATCCTGTTATGTCACAGTATTCAATCGTGGACATTTTTAAATTAAAAAAAAAATAGAGATCACTTTTAACATGGACTAGATTCAGATCTCACTTGTACTGGGTATAAAGTTGAAGGCACTCCACTAGAGTCAGAAGTTATTTGGGATTTATATAAGTGGAGCTGATTTCAGGCTCTGACCTTCTAAATTTGATGTGGGTGAATTTGGATGTGCATTTTTTTTATGCAAGAAGCAAAACACTGTATTGCTCACTTAATACCTTATGCTTCTATTTGCTAGCCTGTCATAATAACAAGCATACAACTCTACTAGTGCCATATAATTTCATTCTATGCCCCAAACATTTCAAACTACACTAATACAATACATCATAATTCTATATGTATCATTATTTTTATTACTGTAATTTCTAAAAGCCCATTGTGCTAGGTACTGTACAAAGAACAAAAAGTTTACAATCTAATATGAGGAAAACAATACCACCTCTAGTGTGAAATTCTACTTACAGGGGAACAGGGTGTTTGTCTGTCCCTCTCTCTCTAAGCAGCAAAGAAGTTAAATCAGTACTTTTCCCTGCATTACGTTTGAGAGTTCTCTTCCACTCCAAAATATGATCAATTCCAGATCTTCACATCCTTTGTGCGAGAAGATGGTCCAACAGAAAACATGAAATAGCTTGAGAAAAAAGATATTACTGTCAAATTCAGCACCCATTAAAACTTTCCTTTGAAAACTGCATACATTTTCTATCTCATGTATGCAGACTATTCCATGCTTGTGGTAGAACTGTTCATCTTTCTCTGAGACAGCGTTGACAGGTGTTTGATGATATAAAGATCCCAGTGCAAACAGTTTCATTTGGAAAACTTTTATTGGGTTTTGAAAAATTCCCTGAGGCGTCTGTTTACATTAGTATAAATAACACTATGTAAACTTCCATCATACAACCAAAAAACTGCTGCATACACTATTATTGTGTATGTAAATAACACACCTGACTATGCTACTGGTAAATCTATATATACAAAAGTCAAATGGTGTATGTATGCATGTATGTATGCATGTATGTATGCATGTGCGCTTACTCCTTCCACACCGTTTGAGCTAGAGACTTGAAATTTGGTACAGTTAGAGGTCTTAGGGTCCTAATCAGGGTTAGAGTCGAAAATTTTTCAAATCTCACCTCTGACACCCCTCAGGGGTGAAATTCTTTAAAGGCCATTCACATCAGCTGGGCAGCTGCTGTTCTCTGTGACATAGTTATGATGTCATAATACCCCCTCCAATGGACCCCGCACTCGCTCAGCTCTCTGCCCTTCCAACAGACCCCGCACTCGCTCAGCTCTCTGCCCCTCCCCACCTCCGACAGACCCGAGTTGGGTTTGGTCAGAGGATAAGTGAGGTAGGGGTGTCGGGTTTGGTCGGCGGGTGAGGTGGGGGTGCCTGGTTTGGTCGGGGGGTAAGTGAGCCAGGGGTGTTGGGTTTGATCTGGGGGGGTGGGAAGGTGTCGGGGTGAGTGAGGGGTGAGGTGTGGGTATTGGGGTTGGTCAGGGGGTGTTGGGTTTGGTTGGGGGAGTGAGGAGGGGGGTCGGGGTTGGTCGAGGGGTAAGTGAGGTGTGGGTGTCAGGTTTGTTTGTGGTGATAGGTAGTGGTGTCGGGTTTGGTTGGGGGGGAAGTGAGGTGGGTGTGTCAGGTTTGGTCTACGGGGGGTGAGGTGTGGGTGTTGGTCAGGGGGTGTTGGGGCTGGTAGGGGGGAGACATGGGGGTGTTGGGTTTGGGTGGGGGGGTGAAAATTAGTCGGGGTTGGTCGAAGGGTAAGTGAGGTGGGGGTGTTGGGTTTGGTCGGGGGGGGTGAGATGGGGGTGTCAGGTTTGCTCTCTGCCCCCTCCCCCCTCCAACGGACCCCGCACTCGCTCAGCTCTCTGCCCCCTCCCCACCTCTGACTGACCCGAGCAACGCCAGGTATTTTTGCTAGTATATTTTAAAAAATAGTAATACTATTACTACTAAAAAATAATGCTGTCTGAGAAATTACCCTGGAAGAGTCTGTCTGTCTCTCTTCTTTTGTCATTATTTCAATCCATATGTTTTATTAGTTACATGATTTAGAAAGAACTCACTATAAATTTAGATCACTATTTTATCTAATCTTTAGACTCCATAATCAAGGGTGCTGGCAGTATTTCCCACTGCTAGACAGAGTGCAGTGCTTAATTTAGAGCACTGCCTTGCTATGTTCTCTGCCTATACCACCTAATTATAGTCAAGGACCTGACTTCATTGTAATCTAATTGGCACTGGAAATTAAGGGATAAACTGTAAGAATTGATGCATATCCCCTGGCAGTAGGCACCTGTGCCATTCTTGCAAAGCAGGAGGAAGTGCTTTTAACTTTTAGCCCAATAGTTAGGCTCCCATGTTCAGGAAAGACCACCAGTTCAAATCCCCACTCCACCTGAGGGGGAGAGGGATTTGAACAAGAATATGGCCACTCTAAAGTGAGAGCCCAAACCACTGAGCTATAGGATACTCTGATGTTGGACTCCTTTTGTCTTTCACTTTGTAGCTGTTCCACTTGAAATAAATAAATAAGGTGAATACACTAGCAATGGGGCCAAAAACTACGAGTAGTTACTCCTATCATTCCCGCTGGCTATTTTCTGTGAGCTCATGTTGGGTGCTGAGCGAATGGGTGAGCTCTGATTATACCTACTGGATTGGGCCCCTAGGATGAGTTAGGTGGAATAGTGCCTATTTTTTCCCCAGGTTATGCGTCACTCTCTGGGGCTTAGGCATCCTGATGCTGAGAGTTAGGCTGCAGTGTGCATGTGCAGGGCAGAAATGTAGGTGCCTAGGGAACTTCTATTACTAACAATTTAGGTGCCGAGCAAGTTTAGGTGGCTTCACGATTTGGCAGGAGTTGAGCAGGAGGTGTTTGTAAATCCCAGTGAGGCCTCATTCTGGGATGCAGGTGCCTAAATCAGCAGATAAGGCCTAAGTCTTTTGTGAGTCTAGCCCACAGTGCCTGTTTCTTTCTTAGAGCCCTGTGTGGATACAAAATGTATATCTGTGGATGTGGATATCTGGGTGTAGCATTTGTCGGTCACTCACCCGGGCGGCGCCCCTGTCTGGTCTTCACAGGAATTAGCTTTTTACCTCCAGAGCGCCCTCTGCCGTCCGACGTCCGCTCCTGCGCACTTGGGCCCGTGTCCCTCCCGGACCCCGGTGCCCTTGACCTGAGGGTGCTGCACCCATGCAGAACCCCCCCAAGTCTAGGGGTCCCCTCCCCAGGGAACCCTCCACCCACTATCCCCACGTTGCCTCAGACCTGGCCACTGCTAGTCACCACTTGCCTCTGCTCACTGAGGCCGACTGCAGTCTCATGGCCGCTCAACACAGCCAGGAAGGGTTTGGCCTGCTGCCTCTACCCAGCCCAGGGTTTCCCCCTCGCTATCCCAGTACCCCGTGGGACGGGCCTGCGCTAGGCTCGGCAGCCTGGGGCCCTCGCACTAGAGCTTCCCACTCACTGGCTCCCAGTTGCCTTGCCCTAGCCCTGCCCCAGTCCAGGTACCCTATTTACAGCTCCTCGCAGCCAGGCCAGTCTCCCTCTGCTTACAGAGGAGACTCTGTTCTCTCAGGCCCCTGCCTCTCAGGTTTTATACAGGCCTGAGTGTTTGGGGCGTGGCCACCCAGCTGAGCCTGCTTCCCCATCAGCCTGGGAATTGGCAGGCTCCCTGCCACAACCCCTGTCCCAGGCTGCTACAAGCCCCTTCCCGGGCTACCCCAGCCCCTTTTTAGGGGGGGAGCGGGTGCTCACCCTGCTACACTGGGATATAAATTAGTATTCATGGAGCTGCAGGGCTCTACCAGGAACCCCGACAGTTAAATCAGCAGCCTGGTGTGCTGCCAGGAGCTAGTGCCCTGTGCAGGCAGCTCCTCGGGCATGACCATACCGCCCCCCAGCTGTCCCTGTGAGCACCAGGCTCACCAGCAGCTGTCCCTGGTTGCATTGGACTTTCACCATTACGGTTCCCGGTATAGCACTGCAACTCCGCAGATACTGATTTGTGTTCATGGGTATCCGCAGCTGCAGATATAAATTTTGTATCCGCACAGGGCTCTGTTTTTTCTGTGCACTTGAACACAAAGGCCAGGAGGCCTGTGCAAAGATATTTGGGGTGTTCTGACTCCCTTGCATAGGCATTCAGGGCAAGTTATAACCTTCTCCAAAGCATCACATTGAGTTTGAACTCTTATGATCTGAAGACCACAACACAAAGAAGGTTAGATATATCTTTTTCTGTTTGACTCAGGCACCATGATGACTCTGTAGAAGTTAGGACCACATACAATGGATAATTACATTAGTGATGGTCAAGCTCTGCTTTGCAAATAAATGACATATGATCTTAGTATGTTGGAGCGAATTAAGAGCATGGGCTTCTCATGGTTATTTTCCTGGGTGACTTTCTGTTTATGTCAGAGTTCTGTAGTTCTTGCAGTGAGAGCTAGTAGCAAAGAACTATTGTGCAAAGTCCCAGAATTGTAGTTTATTAAGGGAGATGTTTTGTTTTCCACCACTCAATAGAAGGAGCAGGAAACGGACTTCCATAAAATGCTAAGCATAGAACACAATAGCATATGATATAACAAACTCCAACTTGTAAACCTTTCACAGCCAACTCTTCTGGATCACTGAAAAGTGTCCCACAATGGCAAATATAGCACTTTCTCTGAAGCACTATAAAATACATATTTCCTCCCTACAAAATCCATGAGGATCCAATCAAAACACTTAACAATCTTCTTTCTCATGACTCCTTCGATTTCTCCCTAGTAACACCATCAAATAACAAATGGCTCGATATTTATCCATAACTGAATGAATTTCCTTTTCCCCTTCATGTTGTTATTAAAAGGTTCAGCCAGACTTGGTCTAACATGATAGTCTATATAAATAGTAGAAATATTTCCATTGTTTTGTTTTTTCAAGTGAAAATGGCTTTTCAACAAAATGGAATTTTTTCTTGAGGAAGATATTCCATTTAATCAACCTTAATGAAAAGCTTGGAAGGCCAGTTTTCAGTTTTTGGCAATGAAAAAACAAACAAAAAATGCTTATAAAGGAGTCCTGTTTGTTGATAAGCAAGAATTTGGGGGGGGGAGGGTTGTTGTTGGGAGTTTTTTTTTGGGGGGGGGGGTTGTTTTTTACTAAGACTCAAAAAATTCTTATGAGAAATTTTTTAAAAAGGCTCTTCTTGAATTTTTGTGTGTGATAAAAAAACATTCCTTGACCAACTTTGTTGCAATTTGTGACCATATATAACTACAGCTGCAGAGAAGAACTCTATCAAGTTCTTTTCCTGTCAAGTCTTCCTGTTTTTATAGAGTCTACCTCTTTGCCACTGGAGCAGAGGGGAAGCTAGAAAATCATGCACTGCATATCAGCTTCTGTAGCCTAGTAACAGGGGTTAATTTTAATCAGTAAGGATTATATTGAATCATTAAATTCTCACTGGATTGAGGGGGTGGTATGTAGCTGTGATGTCCTAGAGAGGAGTATTGACACTGTCTGGCCAGCTTCTCTCCCTGGAAAGTAGTGGCAGAGCCAAAGGGTGTGAGGAAAGATACTTCGAACTACAGAGAGGTTAAGCAACTCACCCAAGATCACACAGGAACTCTGTGGTAGAGCAAGTGTTTAATTAATTTTATTATTCTTTTGTAACTGTTGGCTAATGAGTCTTGAGTTATGCAGCTGTACTTGGATGCCTTCAGAATCAGAACATAACTCAGCCACTAAGATTTCATTTCTATAGTGTCCCTTTTTAAGAAGCATAATAAATTGCAGGCTTTTACAACGTTACATTTTCAAAAAATAAGTAGAATTTTATTTTATACAGCACCTTTCATGCTTAAATTGTCCCAAACTGTAACAATATAATATATTGTTAAAGAAGATTATATGAACCAAAGCAATACAATAAACTGTTTTCTGTGAGGATATATCTTAATACCTAAAATTCAATATTCTCTCCTCTATGCAGGTGCATAAGTCATAACTAATCTACCATTGAAACAAGCTGAAAGGCAATAAAAAGAAAAACTATATCAGATTTTCCGGACACAGTATTTTTCATCACATTATGCTTTGGTTAAATTGAAATAATGTTGCAGAGCTCCTGCAGTAAAACCCTATTATAGAAAACTAACTTGACTTAAATATCAGGTTGACCTCTAACATTAAAAACCATTTAATCAATTCAAGCATATAGTAATGCTGAGCACTTGCTTAAGTCTTACAGGGTTCATTGGCTCCTCATATACATAAAGGTAAGCACATGTTCAGGTCCTTTGCTGAATGGGGACCTAAGTCACATCATACAGATAAAGAAAAGGAATTTGGTATCCGTGAGGTTTTTGCTGAATGGACATTCTGTCTCTCAACAACATACTCACTCTAATTGTAAGAAAGGCTCTTAGAACTGTCCATAAAGATACAACAGGGACTAGGTGGGCAAGGTAATATTTTTTGTTGGACCAACATCTGATGGTGAAAGAGACAACCTACACGGAGCTCTTCTTCAGGCCCAGGACTAAAACCTGAAGAAGAGCTCTGTGTAGCTTGAAAGCTTATCTTTCACCAACAGAACTTGATCCAGTAAAACACATTACCTCACCCACTTTGTCTCTAACATCCCTGAACCAAGCAGGCTACAACAACACTGCAAACTACAAAGAGACAAGCATAAAGTCCAGAGTGTAATTTACATCACTTTAACACAAATTAGTACAGTAAACCCTCAATTTAACGGACCCCTATTTAACGGACTTCGGATGCAACGGACAGAATTTCCTGATGCATCCGAAATCCGTTATTGGGGGCTGCCGGCTCCTGCCCCGGGGAGCCGGGCAGGAGCTGTCAACCCCCCCCAGGAGCCAGGCGGCGGCGGGCGGGAGCGGAGGGGGGGGGTTGACAGCTCCCGCCTGGCTTCCCGCAGCGGGGAGCCCGGCGGGCGGGCTGACAGTTCCCGGCGGGCTTCCCGCAGTGGGGAGCCCGGCGGGCGGGCTGACAGTTCCCCCGGGCTCCCCGCAGCGGGGAGCCCGGCGGGCGGGAGCGGAGGGGGTGGGGGTTTGACAGCTCCCGCCGGGCTCCCCGCTGCAGGGGAGCCGGGCGGGGGCTTTGACAGCTCCCGCCGGGCTCCCCGCTGCGGGGAGCCCGGGGGAACTGTCAGCCCGCCCGGTGGGAGCTGTCAAAGCCCCCCTAAAACCTCTATATAAGGGACTAATTCGGGTGAGGGGGTGTCCGTTAAAGCCAAAAGTCCTGTTATTTAATTATTTAAAAAAATATTAAATAACGGACTTTCGGCTTTAACGGACACCCCCTCGCCCGAATTAGTCCGTTAAATCGAGGTTTCACTGTAATGAGTTTGAGGAGGCAATATTCAGATCTATATTCGATTAGGCCCTAGGGTTTGGTTTCAAGACTGAATTAAGGCCAGGGTTCAGTTTTCAATCTGATTACATTGAATTCTCAGTGTTCTTGCAAGTTTTGTGCCCAAAATGGAAGAAAGCATGTGAGACTTTTGGTATGTTGAACAAAAGAAAAATTTCCAATAACAGCTCATGAGACTTCTATCACATTGTGCCAAATTCTTAATATTTAAACTGTATCTGAATTTAGGTCAGATAGTAGACCTTCATGACATTGAATTAACCTAATACAGTAGGAGAGGGCTTGGAGCTGAGGATTAAAATCCTGTTAATGTTCATTCATGGTCCTATTTTTTTATCTTCTATAATAAAATTCTATTTTCTAGGAGCACCTCTGTGCTGGCACCTCTTATCTTTCTTCAGCAAGTGGCTGGTAGATAAACCGAATCAGATGAGCAATCAAAAACACACATTTGCTGAAGAATTGAAAGTGATTGCTTTACGGTTTTTTGTATGAAACAGAAATACATTTATACTCCTATTGCTCCCGTTGACATACAATAGAAGTTATTAAATGATCAGTGTACTAGAATGCTCAGTTTATTATTTTTATAGAGCTGTAAGTGTGCATGCTGTCTTTGCATAGTGTAATTGGAATTATAAAACAGAAAGCTAACACATTTGTTTCTTATTGAAAGCTTGTATGATATTTCAAAATACCCCAAAGGGAGATTATGAATAGGGCTCTTCACATACCTTGAGATGTTGCTGTCATAAACTACTTGAGCATGACTGTCATCAGCAGGATTTAATGTGGTGTATCCATTTATATTTCACGTGCTCTCTTTTTATCAAAATGTTGCCTGCCACTTTTATTTGCAGAAGAAATTGTTACTGAATGTTGTCACTGTGTCTCAGTGGGTTACAGTTGAGAATACCAGATTGAGGACAAACTGCTGAGAAATGGGACAGACCAACCCTAAAACTGGTGGTTATTTTTCCTTCTACCAAGCCAGTAACAAAAGTAAACTTCTGTCTTATCATGCAGGTTAATAAGACATCAGAAATGCAGTCTCCTTAGGTATTCCAGGCCTTGTTTCATCCAGACACTAGACTTTATGATGTGTGGTTATTTAAAACCAATTTAATCAAACAACATGTCTTTCTGATCCCAAGAGATCAGCCAAATAGCCATGTCAATATATAATTCAATTCTTACCCAATATGTCTCTATACAGTTTCATCTACTGTCTCTCAGGGTATGTAACTCAATGTCTGAGCTAGCTTATACAAGTTCCCTGTCTATGTTTCCAATAACCTGCCCTTCCTACTAGATGGGAGGAAGGGAGAGGGCATTGGTTCTTGTGGATGATCCACAATATCTCTGTTGGAGCCAGATTGGCAAAGTTTGGAGACGGATGTTATGTGTGAGAGGGAAGCCACAATGTCACTATGTAATTAGCTCTGTGCACCAATAACTCTCAAGGATTTATGCAGATCTTGGGGATCCACCTTTTTGATGGCCACTTTGTTGATGGTGGGATAGAGGCGAAGTATACTTCTCAACCACCCAACTACTGCTAAAAGAATTAAGAGACAACTGCAAGTAAAGTTTTCAGATCACAGCAAGAATTATTCCCACACATGGGACTGTGGGGTCTTCAATGAGTATACAATATTTAATAAATCATTTCAATTTCATAAAAAATTAGCTGTTTGGTGATGTGCCATCATTCAACCAACTTAAGCTGTAGTGCTTTCTGATAATACTTCTATAAGTGTCTAATAGATACTTACTTGGGTTACAAATATTTAATACTGGGGTCTTCAGTCTAGAAGAGAGAGAATAAGACGATCCAACGCCTAGAACCTGAAGTTAGACAAATTCAGATTGGAAATAAGGGGTACATTTTTAACGATGAGAGTATTTTACCATTGGAACAATTTACCAAATATCATGGTGGATTTTCCATCATAGACAATTTTAAAATCAAGATTCGATGTTTATCTAAAATATATGCTCCAGGGATTATTTTGAGAAAGTTCTATTGCCTGTTTCATAAACAAGGTCAGGATAGGTATCAGAACAGTCCTTTCTGGCCTTTGAATCTATGAACATCTTCTAGAAAGATTGATCAACAGTTATTCAAGGTGGCTTAATGGCAGAATGGGAGGAATCTCATAAATTGTGTGATTTCTCACTCAACTTAAAATTTCATTACCTTTGGCTATTCTGGGATCCTTTTGGGTTCACTTTACATGAACATTCAAGTCTTTTTTTTTTTTTTTTTTTTTTTACTTGCACAAATGCTAATAGAAAAAATGTTTTAAGGTCAAAAACCAGATTTGTTTGAATGCTTAGTATGAAAATGTTCATATCAACAAAATGACAAAAATGAAGTGTAAGTAAATATTATAGTCAAATAAAAGCTGTATTGGATATACATTTTTATTTGTAGATCAAAATACTTTACCAAACATCTACATGCTCTGAGGATGAAAGTGTTTCCAAACTAACTTCAAGTTAATAATTCAAAGTTAATTTTCTCATCTTAATTACCTGTTTCATTTTGGAGGAAATCCGGTGCAAGTTGATGGATCTGACAGTGAGCCTCTCACCTTTTTAAAGGATCCAACTCTGAGAGGTGCCGAGGAAGTCTCACATCTTTCAAGAAGGTGCTCAGTCCCTCACAGATTAGGCTCGAAGCCAAATATTGAGAAACCTAATTTGTTGGTGCTCACCGTCAATCAGATTAATTTTAATGTCTGCTTCTGAACACTCACAATGTTCTGAGGAAAAATAATCATTCAACTTGACATATTTTCCCTTGCAGGTACTAATGGTTTTTTTTTTTAGGTAATATTTAATTCCTAATCCATTTGTCAGCATTATATGTCTCTCTTTGCTTTAATAAGTAAAGGCCCAATCCTGCTGCAATTGCTAGATGTTGCAGGCCAGATTCTGTCACACTTGCTTGCTGATTAGCATCCTACTCTGAAGGTCAGAGCCGGATCTAACTTTTTGCTGCCCCAAGAAAAAAAAGGGGTGGGTGGAGCCAGAATGTGCTGCCCCAAGATTGGCCAGAATGCCACCCCTTAAAATGTGCCGCCCCAAGCACATGCTTCCTCGGCTGGTGCCTGGAGCCAGCCCTGCTGGAGTTAGTGCTGTTGACTAATTTATGTGTAAGTGCAGAGTATGTTTGGTTTTGGATCGTATACATCATGCTAGTCTTGCTTTTTCATTAAATTACTTTGCCTTTGTTTTTACAAATTGTGAACAGGAGTTTGAGCTAGCATTGTATGAAAGAGTGGAAAGTAAAGGGAAGAATGTGAAGAAGGGCAGGGAGGCCACAAGCTATATAGGTTCAGAGAAGTTGCTTTAAGCATAGAGACAGTATGGGAGGAAGTGAGGCATTTGTCAAAAGAGTATAACTGGAAAATCAAGGAAAATAGAGTTGGCAGACCACACTGGAGACAGAAGCATAAGATGGAAGTTGACAGGTAGGTTGAGGGACAGCAAAGTAGAACCTTGAAGGCAAAGATGAAAATTTGAATTTGATACAGGTTGTGATGTGGATTCAGAGAACAGACTAAAAAACATGAGTGTTGTGAGTATATTTTTGTATCAATGAAGCAAATAATTCATACGCTTTAAGACAAAAGGATCTATTTTTACAAATATCACTCAGAGCTTTGTGTCATGAGATTACTCTTGGTTTTTTTAAATAAATAAATGAATTAATAAATAAAGCCCTAGTTAGAGTTGGCTGTTTCATACCAGCCTTGTGATAAGATAGGTTTGAAGACATACTGCTACATGATGAAGTATGGTAGAATGCACCAGACTGAGAATCACAAGTCACCCTACATACAAATAGGACGTTTGAGGAAGATTATAGGCTACACAGGTTAGAAAACTGCCAAACAAAAGCTGAAAACGCATGATTCTTGAAGTCTTATGTCTTGGACTATCCAGCTTCTCTAAAAATTATACACAGCCATCATAAATGATGTCACTATTCCAAGGATTACTGACATTTTAAAGTGGTACTTTCCTGATTGACCTCGTATGACAACTAAGGCTATTTGAAAGGTACTGACAGACCAGTTCCCTGATATTTGATGTACACATGACATAAACAGAAAATCTGGATGTTATATCAACAGAAGTTGCCACTGGCAATATGCATTTTAAATTACATGGGTTTATTTTTGAAGTCTTTGCTCAGGTATATTCCACTGGATTTTGCTTTTGTGAGGACTGTAGGTCCAGGCTCTAAACTGTCACAATATAGAAAATTGAAAAACAGCAGTCTTCTAGGTATTTACATCCAAACAGGATTACATGATAACAGTTAAGTCATTGTATTCTAAAACACACATTAAATATATTTTATTTTCTTTGTTTAGTGAAATAGAGATGCTTATTACAGGTTTAGGCAGCAAATTAGTGGTCTGGATATGTAATATACAGTAGACTCTCGATTATCCAGGATGATAGGGAAAAAATAATCCTGGTTAATAAAATCCTGGATAATCACCATCCATAGGAAACATGGGGAGGGAGGGTTGGTTCACCAGCCCCTGCACCGGGGGGAAAGGGGTGTTGGTTCACTGGCTTCCCTGTGCCCTGGTGGGGTTTTTTGTGTGTGTTTTGGCGGCAACAAAGCCAGAGCCAGCCCTGCGAGTTACGCATTTGGTTTTTTTGATGTCCTGGTTAATCCACATCCTGGTTAACCCAATCCTGGATAATTGAGAGTCTACTGTACCTTCTCTTTTTTCCAATATTACTGTTTTGTCAGTTGTCTGTTCAGAGCAGCTTAATGGTTGACAAATTCAATGAACATTATATGTATCAAAAATTTCTTTCAGCATAAATGTACTTCTAAATTTGCTGACATTTAGTGTCTTCCATGACTGGATATTAATCCTACTTAATCTGTCAAAATTGTACACTTTATACTCTCTCTTGATTTACAGTCTCATCTAACAAGAAGATTAAAGCTTTTATGCTCATGGTACTATAGTGTAGTGACATCATTATAAATCAGAAGAGAAATGTTTGTATGGTGACTCTATCATTCAGTTGATCATTTGAGCATCTGATGGATGAGAACATATTGATTTTATAAGAATACATCTCTGTAAGCATGCATTAAGTTTTGATCATTGTATCAATCAAGCAAAGATTATTTTCATGTCCTCCATTTAAAATACATCTTCTATCCTTTGCAAAAAGTTATCTTGACCAGTTTCAGTGTAAGATGCAGCAAGCAATTGCCATATTATTGAATTTACATTTCATTCAGACCAAGATAATTAATAGATCATATAGTCAAGACCTCATTCCTTTATTCCGTGAATATGAATAACAGTCTGATGCTTGTAATCTAAGAGTTGCATAAACTAATGCCAAATGTGAGTAAAATTGTCATTTAGATACACATTAGAATGTGGATGAACATTTGCAGAATCTGATAAGCAACAGTGATTAAATAAAAAAAAAGTCTGACCTTTATTAAGGGATTTAGAACATCAACTCGTTGCCAGCATATGCAGTTTTCTTTCCCCTGAGATCTGATCTGACAGCCTAATTTGATAAGAGGAAAAACAGGTACATTTGATCAAAGAAAATAATTTTACAGTGACTGGCCAATTGGCTTTTAACGCTTCCAGAAAATAAATTGTGTATTATGCTTTAACCCACTGAATTATTAGGGTTTTTTGGTTCTTCTGTCTATTTTCATTCCACATCATATCAGTGCCCACAGAGGCCAGAATAATTTAGAGCCAGATTCTCATATTTTTACTCCTGTTGAGTAACACTTACTTTATGAGTTCCTGAAGTACAAGCCATGTTATAAAATTCTGCTATTACAATAGAATATGTGCCTTTTTAGAACCTTACCTCTCAATGACAATAAGCAAGACTTGATGGAGTGTTCTGCATAGGCACTACATGATATTTGACCTATGTGATGGGAGACACATATTTAGAATATACCCAGAATCATGGTATAATCTGACATTATCCATTGGGATGCTTGTAGTTCCATGGAAACATAATTTTGCTTCAGATGCAAGTAAATCCTGTCTTTCCTTGCCAACCTGATTAGCTGGGCTTGACAACAGGTTTTTTGTAGCAGGAGGGGAAAGTATATTGCTATGCCTGTCCCGGCCATGGGGTTGTAGTACATCATCATGCCTGTACTTCTGTGCTTTAGGGGGCAATGGCAGTAGATCCACACAGAGCAATCAATCCACTGGTCTTGTGTCTGCTCCTCCATTGCAGTGCCCTGCTGGCTTTGCAAAACCCCACTGTGTTGAACACTTAGGGCTCCATCACATGACAGGCAGGCTCCTTGCACTGTCTCCCCAAATCTTGCCACTTCCCTGTAAAACACAAGAACTGCACTACTTTTGTGCCCAGACAGAGGGGAAAGGAATTGCTTCATAATGCTATTCCAGGTTAGGAAGATGATTATTATAATGTATATTAATGAATGAGAAAGACAAGGTGGGTGAATATCTGTTATTGGATCAAGGTCTGTTGGTGCAAGAGACATGTTTTTGAGCTACACAGAGCTTTTCTTCGGGTACTGGAAAGGTATTCAAAGTATCACAGCTAAATAAGGAGGTTTATCGTAAGCAGTCAGCAAATATTCTAAGGAACCATTCAAGGTGAAGTGGCCTCTTAACACCCCTGAAGTCATATGACAAGGTTGTGGGGGTTATTAAGTTACATAGTGTTGTAATCATCCATAAATCCATTATTTTTAAGGCATGTACACACTATCACTTATGTCAGTATCACTTATCAGAGAGGTAGCCGTGTTAGTCTGGAATAGCAGAGGAAACAAAATCTTGTGGCACCTTAAAGACTAACTATAAAGTTTTGAAGCATGAGCTTTCGTGGGCTAATACCCACTTCGTCGGATGCAAGCAGTGGAAACATTTCCACTGCTTGCATCCGACGAAGTGGGTATTAGCCCACGAAAGCTCATGCTTCAAAACTTTATAGTTAGTCTTTAAGGTGCCACAAGATTTAGTATCACTTATGTCACTCAAGAATGTGAATAAGTCACTCCCCTGACTGATACAAGTTACATCAACCTATACACAAGGGTGGACAGTGCTATGTTGGTGGGAGAGCTTCTCCCACCCACATAAATAGCTCTCCTGTTGGAATAATAGCCATCTTTCATGGAGATGGTTTTATCTCCCATTGGCATACAGCATCTTTGCCAGATGGTGCAGCAGCATTGCTGTAGGGCTTCTTGTGTAACTTGCCCTTAGTGTCTAGCAAACTTATCACTGTCAGCTCCCAGGCTGATCTTTTGAAGGTGATGTGCAGGTTTCCCTTGAGGATGAGAATTGAGTAGTCAGATAGGAAGCAATTGTTTATTCTGGAATAACTATTTCAGTAAAGCCCCTGTGTGGACTCTCTTATTTTGCAATAAGAGTGCCTTTTTCTGATTTAATAGTGGATTAAGTTAAATTGGAAAAGGTCACTCTTATTCTGAAATAAGATTTTACATCAGACCTTAAACCAAATAATAATAATAATAATAATAAATAAACATTCTGAAATAAGTATTTTGGTAAATTTCCAATATATACAAACCCTTAATTATGAGACTTTAACTTATTTTTTCTCCCTTTTATGTGTTAGATTTCAATAGAGCCCAAGACAGGAGGCTAAGTAATTAAAATATATGGTATGTCAACATAATGCAGATTTATAAACCACTTTCATAACCAGATCCATCCTCTGGAATATTTATGTATAATAGGTTAGAATATGGTCAAAGTTTTGCATTTCCACTTGCTCACAGAATATATTAAGCATTAAATGTGGAGAAATTCCTAATCATAGCCTTTTGTTCATACTCTGAGAATCTTCACACTTTAAATCATAATGAGATAAATTCATTCTTAGCGCATAACTCCATTGCGAGTAGGTTTTACCTTCATTTTGCAAATGCAGGCACATGGCTACTACCTGCATTAGGCACCTAAATCCATACTTAGACACTGTAATAAGTGAACTGAACATCTGGGGTAATAAGCATCTACAGATCCAGTCAGTGTCCTGGAAGAAGCAGTTGGTCAGCATGTCTGAAAACAAAGGTACTTACTTCAGTGCCAAACTGTGCAACGAAGTTGGAAAATCTTTTCCTCCTGAAACTGGCATGAGTCACACAGAAGGCATGCAGGCTGTGTGCAGGTTTTCCACGTCTCAGGCTTGACTTGGAACTTAGCTCTTGCCGTTCCAATTGTGGAATGCTCTTGAGCAGAGACCACCAGACGTGCCGAATGTGGTTATGAAAGGCCCACAGAAAAAGACCCTAATTCATTTAATGTACATTTCTAGTAAAGTGGAGTGTACCACACCATCAGGCTACCCAGCCCACCCAGCATCCTATAATATAATAAGTGCATCTTACTACCAGTAGACTACTTTTCCAGTTAGACTACAGTATAGTCATACTCAAAATGGGCCTGTGTCAAGAAGTTCAGATCAGGATTTTTGAGCTCGGAACAAGTTTTTTACTAATATTTGTAAAAACGTCTTACTATGGATGTATTCATACTCCTTTTATTTTCACTTTTCACAAATATATGTGTGATTGTTTTAAATGTGCTTCTTTGTGCAAATTCCTGCCACAAACCTGATTCAAGGTTATACTCATCCAATCAGGCAACAGAAATAATATTCTCTGACTTGTATGAGTAGTCCCAACCAAGCACCTGCATAACCCAAAGGGAAAATGTTTGAGTAAGCACACTTTGGAGCACATTGAATTAAATTTTAAATAAAAAATGAATTTTCACAAATGACCGTCCATGGATATTACAGACAGGGCTGGCGACAGAAATTTGGGGCCCCCCTACTCTAATAGTTTGCCCCCCCCCAGCACAGCCGACAGTGGATGTGGGGCCCCCCCCAGCCCAGCAAGCGCTCCCCCCCAGCCCAGCAAGCGCTCCCCCCCCCCCCACAGCCAGCTGACAGCTGGTGGCAGCGAGAGCTGCATGAGCCGCCCTTTCTCCCCCCCCTCCCCTCCCCTCCCCCGGACAGCGCTGCTGCTGCCGGCCGGGCTCTCTGCTCCTGCCGGGCCAGGCGCGCTTGTCCGGGAGAGAGCCGCGCCGCCTCCCCGCCCCTTCCCCGCTCTCCAGGTCCGGCGACAAGGGGGGACACAACGGGTACAGCGGTGTACTGGGGCCCCCCTAAAGTCAGGGGGCCCGGTACAGCTGTACCCGTAGTACCCCCCTGTCACCGGCCCTGATTACAGAAACAGAAGGAAGCAACATATATCCAATTGCAAATTGCTCACTCTATCCTACAGGATCAGAACTTCTTCAGACCCAGCATTTTTTTTTTTTCATTTGGATACATCTCTAAGTGCAAATACTTAATGAACAAAGACCAGATCCAATGTCCATTGATATAAACGTGTCTCTTTCCACTGAACTCAGTGGGCTTTGGATCATGTCTTCATCTAGTCTGGTACCTGCTAGTTTTCACCTAATTTTAAAATATTTTAAATTTACTTTAACATGTTGAAATCCAAATCTTCACTAATCTATGTTCTACATAACCTGTGCATTTGTAGAGTAACAGCCATAAGAGTGTGGTTGCCCTATTTTATGAGGCAATCATAAGATTCTAGCTATGTGAAAATGAAGGCAGAAAATAAATGTAAGGGTAAACATCCAGGAAAATAATCATCTCTATTATTTCCCTTGTCCTGACTTTTTGTGAGGGAGCTGATTTAGAAACTGGTTTCAGGAAAAGATGCAGGGAGGGGAGGAGAAAAAGAAGGCAAATGTGAAATAACAATTACAATATGAGTCTGAAGGGAACAACTGGATGGGAAAACGTGACGATTACATGGCATGAATTCCTAAACTCTCACTGCTTGTTGAAAAATATGGAAATAACAGCTTAAAGTAGCTGGAAGTGGTCTCTGCCAACAAGGATGCCCATAATGTTTTTGGAATGGTATCTCACTACGCCATCTGGCTGGTGTTAGTTTGAGGTCCAAATTACCAAACCACATGAGGCCACATTTGTAACTGAGACACTTCTCTGTGAATGACAGAATCATTTTTATATTATTTATATGATATATTTTTTCTCGGTTTGAAAACAGATTTTGATTCAAGGGTTAATAGTATTTAAATTAACTGGCTTTCCTTCCCATTACCTCCCCAACCCACGCTTGTTTGGTACAAATTGATCTTCAGTAGTAGAGGATTTTAGTATCTTGTTTGGGAAAAAAAAAGATGGGACATAATTGCTTCTCAGTTTTATTTCTTACCATGAATAAATAAAATCATATGGGTCAAATGGGAAGTTTGTGCTTTACATGGTGAGTCCAAAACCAGTTTCTAAGCAATGGGAATGTTCTTCAGCTGGAGTTCTGAACTCCTGACAAACTGAAATACAGGAAGCGACTTGAATATACCAGCGCGAGACAAATAATGTGTCTAATTTAGCAGCAAGCCTCTTCTCAGAGCAGGGAAATCACCAATAGTGCAGGCAAATGAGCTGGCAGAATAATTGTGCTCCGGTATCCTGATAGTTTGACTAGAAAGTTCTTTCACTTTATCAGAGCAAATAAACATAATGAACCTGGTAAATTTTCTAATCAGAAGAACTGGGCCATTCAGGGCTAGAGTGTGGTAGTGAATAGCACCACTCCATAAGAAGACCAGGGAGGCTTTGTGCCTGAGCACCCCAGCAGGGGTGACAGAAGGTCCTTAAAAGTGGGGGAGCCTTCAGTGCCAAAACTGTGGCCTTGCCCTCACCCCACCCCTTCTACCAGAGGCCACACCTCCCACACTTCCCCTTCTCCCTGAGACTCCACCCCCACACTGCCCCTTCTTCCTGCACCCCCATGATCAGATGCCCTTTTCTCCTTTCCCCTAGGTTCCTATTCCTCCTCTTCTCCTCAATACCCACTCCGCATTCACGCCTCTCTCCCCCATCGCTTGCCGTTACAGCTGGTAAAAAGTGGGAGGGAATAGTGCCCCTACTTTTAAAAGTGAGGGGCCATGGCCCCTTGGCCCCCACTCCTTTGGTACCCCTATTTCCCAGTATGCAGAAAAAACATACAGGCAGACATCCTTCCTTTGCATAATGTAGCTTGCTCCTCTCATTGTGACTAGTCATCTTCATTGACAGGTTTGGTGGGGATACAAGACGTGATTCTGCCTCCCTTTTATAATGGAGTGAGAAGTCTCTGTCCCCACTTCTGGTCTAAGGACAGTTGTCCCTAGTCCTTGTGTAGGGGAAGATTCCTTTTTGCTTTCTCCCACCACAAACCAAGGGTCAGGGACTTTCTGTTCCTAAAACAAAAACACTTTAGTGAAGAGCAAGCATAAAATAAGTTCAGGAGATGAGATATGTGAGCATAACGGGGTTAACCTCCTCAGGGAGATCTGTACATTACAGAAAGGTGAATCAGGTCAGAAAAACTAATTGTTCTCCCATGTCTTTGCATGGAAACATCTTACAGATAACCTGTAATTTTTGTAAGCCTCTTCCTTCTGGGTTTCTGCTACGATCAGAGCCAGATGTACTAAAATACTATGAGAAAAGCCCTTCTCGTGGTTCATCTAATCTGACTGGGTGCAAAGAAAGATGAAGGAAATAAACTGAAACAAAATACACAGAAATAAAATGTGTTCTTTTTCGAAGGCAAGCCATCAAAGAGCCATGGAGACATATATGGATGATAAGAAGGAAAAGGTTGTTTGGTATCCATAGAGTTGATATTGGTGGCTAGTGTGTGCTCAGAATGATTCTCCATTCTACAACCACATATAATGGTTACTAAGTATGTTTTGGGATTCATAAGCTTTTGTGGCCAAACTATGATGGTATGGTACTCCTGTTGCATGAAGGCACAGGGAGAATTCCAGCACTACTTCTATAAGGTGGTATTTTGACCATGGAGATGTCTGGTTAGTGATGTTTCCTATGTTCCCATTTAGTCTTGAGATCAGATCTGAGGTGTGGATTGAACCAGAAAGAATTTATGAGTGCTTTAAGATGGAGAAAGAGAGGAAATTAATGTTCAGGGTTTTCTGTCCGCTCCCCTGTTGATGTGGATGCTGAAATCTCCCAGGATCGCAGAACTTCACCAATGTCACTTTGACAGCCCCTTTTAAAAATCCATTGGTCAACGGGGTGTGACGGCTGGCAGACCATGTGCCAGTTTATGCCAAGGTCCCTGGCCTCAACTGAACAGTACATAGCTGGAAACTACTCTGGCTCACCTGTTTATTAATATTTTCAGAATAGATGCTAAGTTTATAAGAATTTGTTCCGTGTTTAGATTTTTTGAAATGCTTATAGATTGCTGCATGCATTAATCTCATTTATAATCTCTGTGCTGCTTTGATTTTAGAAGGACATGATTTCTAAGCATAAGCAAGGAATCTGCAGTTGCTTAACCTGAATTACACCTAGAGGACTTCTAGAGCTTGCACATAACCACAGTTTATTATATTTTTAAATGTAAGACTGTAAATAATTTATGTGCATATGTTTATCTGCTTTAACATTATAAATAACTCTGTTTTCTTCCCTTAAGGTTTAATTAAATCTTTAATTAAATTATTATAGGAGTTATCTTTGTTAACTTTCTATAAGATCTAAAGTGCAGTTTACCAGGGGTAAGTGATTGGTCCTTTGGGATTGGGAGTAATCTGAATATTGTTGTGATTTTTGACAATCTATCACAAGGCAAGTGTGCCAAGATAGCAAGATAGACCCGAGTACCCAAGAGGACTCTCTGTGACTCCTGGTTAGGCTATTAGAACACCCAAGGAGTTTACGTTGAGACTTGGTTGGTGATATTTAAGTATAGAATTCACAAGCAGTTTGGGTTTTGTGCCCTGCTTTTAACAATTTTCCCTCAGGTTGGTACTCACTCTCATTTTGAGTCAGGTAGCTTACAGGAGGTTAGAGGTGGGGGTGAAGGTGGGGGATGTCTATAAATGAAGCAGAAACATCAGATTCCTTTTTCAATGTTAAATGTAGGAATTCAGAGGATTTTGTAGTTCTTGGTGTGCCTCTTAATTTCAGTTTGAGTTGTGTGGCTGAATCTTATAAACAACTTTGGCTCTCTCAATCATTGTTAATAAAAATTAAGGGTGCATGGTTCTTTGTTCTTTAGGCAAAGAAAAAAGTTCAGCCCCTTTGCCAAAGTAGTTACACTATAAAGCTCCAGTCCTCAAGCTACTGCTTGTGGCTTGGCCTCAGAACTGAAGTGGAACCTCTTTCAGGACTGTTCATCTGTTACATTCACTTGTTCTTTGATCACAAAATACATCACTTTCTGTACTAATTTACACTCTCTGTATTCCACTGGGTCAAATTCTACTTTCTACTCACAGTAGAGTGTT
Source organism: Sternotherus odoratus (assembly GCA_032164245.1). Taxonomy (NCBI): domain Eukaryota; kingdom Metazoa; phylum Chordata; order Testudines; family Kinosternidae; genus Sternotherus; species Sternotherus odoratus. Next base: position 110,271,389 of record JAVMKO010000002.1, read on the forward strand.
AACATAGAGAGTAACTCCATTGGCTCAGCATATTAATTCTGAATTTACAGTTGTGCAACCCAGAGCAGCATTAGGCTGATTGCTCTGCTGGACTTCCAGGCCTTATATATACAGAAGCATAGAGGAGAACATGACCCTTATTCAGTTATTGTACTTAATGTCAGCTTGTGTATAACAGGTTCATGAACTTATATATAAAATTATATCAACCTTTTGGAGTAGTTATAGTAGGTTTTGGACAAACTATAGGGTTTTCTATGCCTTTCTATTTGTATATTTGACAATTACCAGTAGTGACTTTCCAGTTTTAGTAACTACTAATAAAATGCACTTGTTCACCTAGCAGGTATTGAGTGCATATTTTCCATGTGCTGTGGCTAGAACAAAATGAAATGAAGTTGTCCTATTTGAGGGAAGATTTAAAATGTGTATTGTTGCAGATAATGTTTTATGACAGTAATGAGCACTAAAAATAAAACTGCACTGACGATCCCAGATCAAAGGGTATTAGGCTCATCTTCTGGGAGACATTCTTTCAGTTTTGCTTGCTTTAGGGTGCCTTTATAAAATAAATACCAGCTTTGCACTTTTCAGTCTATCAAGTGAGTGAGAGACAAGCACAGTGTGGGGCACTGAGTACCCAATCAAAGGAGGGTGGGTTCATTGAGATTTGAACACACCAGCAATCAGAATCTGCTGTTATCCATAAATTAAGTTTCTCAGGTCAGGGACTGTGAGGTGGTATACATTAAGGCAGCTCCATTGAAGTAATTGGGGATCTGGTCCATTAGTATCTCTTATTTGTCTTTTAAAACCTCATATACCCTTATGGTGCAGTATAAATAAGTATTAAGATGATTCCTGAACTAATCTTAGTCCAGCATTACATCATGTTTTATGAGGCAGTAATATAACTAAATGTATTATTGATGCACCAACCTTCTGGTATATGTCTGTGATAAAGCCAGAAAAAGAAATCAGATGGCCTGATTCTCAGAGCATGCACTCGAAGCAAAACAATCTAACACCATTTATAGTGATGTAGAATGAAAGTACTGAATTGCCAATACATCCCAATGCGAAATTGCATTTCAGCAATAGTGGGTCTGTGTTTAATGTGGAATTGTACTTCAAATAAAATAATTTACTATAAGGTTATATTCTCTATATACTCTATGCATTTAACCCACATTTCCAAGATAAGGAATTGATTGCAGAAGAAGGCAGAGAGAAGGATTATTTTTTTCATTCATTTTCTTCCTCCTAAGTGTAAACTCAATATTTTGTAGTTTGTGAAAGTTAAATAAATAAATAAATTTGATTGGTCATTCTCTCTCTCTCCCTTTACACTAGATGGCACACCTTCTCAATTAGTGAGGAACTGTGGAGAAACCATTCTGTAAAATGTATGCTTTTTTTTTCCCATGGAAAGTTTATCTTCACTTCATTTACCAAATGTATCAGGCCATTTAGTATCAATGGAGGGTCTAATAATGTCAAAATTGTCTAATGTGCACCAGATTATGAGATCAAAGTGTTTAAAATAAATGTGTAATATGTTAAGACATAGTTGCGTGTCCTTTACAATGACACCTGTAATTGCAGGATTAGTTACAAGGTTGTCAGATTTTCATTATAAAGCTATATCATCAGAAGTTTATAACTCAGCCATAAACTACAGTACACTGGGTTTCTAAAATCTTAGGCAAGAAATATTTTTTTCACTTTCACAGTTAAGAAAAAATCCTGAGAGCTGAATCCTGAGTTAATTCCTTGCACATTGATCCTTTTCCAACAACAGCCAATGACATCACTCGAATAGTCTTCAGTGCCAACAAAATTGCACCCTAAAGTTTTATCCATATCCTCATTCCTTACTCATCCAAAATACTAATTGGCATCACAAACTTGAATGGAAGTTCTGCCAAAATAAGAACTAGGGATATGGCCCGTGATTTCAATATTGAAGGGGAACACACAATCTACTTTTTTCCCCCACCTTATGTGTCCAAATGTCCTGCAACTTCATGTTTAATGGGAAGTTAACAGGGAAGTCTTGGGATGACAGTACTCATTATTAGCTGTTTCACTGCTATCATTTTGCGATCCAGCTATCTGTAGCACTATGGAAAGAAGATGAACAGATTATCATCACTTATTTCACAATTTCACCACAGAGCACCACTTATTTCACAATTTAAATTCAACTTAAATGAATTATTGAAGAGATTTCAGCCTTAAATTGGAATTTCATTGTTTTTGCTGGTCTAGGGTAAAGGCTATAACATTATCTTGAACACAGCCTCTCTGTGTGGCTTCACTTTCTGACTTTTCATCTTTGCTTCTTCAGTGCAAATGGTTTTGGGAGATTTAGAGAATTATAAGTGCATAGAGCAGCAGCCAATAAACAAGACAAAGAAACAGCCTGGCATCTCTGATAGAAGATAGAATTATGAATATGATATGAATGTAATGTGCAAAGAACCTCTAAACAGAACAGCTCGGTTTCCTCCTGTAATTAAATAGGAAAACCCTTGAGTGCAAGATACATTTAAAATAAAAATGGGAAGCTTATGTCCTTACCCACCTTTTCTACCTCAACTGCTGCTTCACATACTGTGCTACTCAAAAACACTAAGTTCTCTCTCAGTGTCCATAATTTTTCTTTCTCTAATGAACAATAAAATCTCATGCTCATGAATGCTAAGCAAACAAATTAGTTTGTAATGACACATGGTCTCACCAACCTGAAATGAATGAACTAAGCCTACATGTAGCAGTTCACTATCAGAGAACCTGCAGCAGTTGGAAACAGAGTTAAGTAAGTTGCCAGCATGCATTCTAACTTATTAGTCAGGGATTTCAGAGTAAGGCTCTACCGCTCTGAACATGCCCGATCCCAAAGGATCTCAGAAGCTAAGCAGGGTCAGGCCTGGCTAGTACCTGGATGGGGGAACCTCCTGGGAATACTAGGTGCTGTAGGCTAACACCTGCCAGTAGGTATAAACTGCCTCCAACGACAGGTGGCGCGACACATAAGTTGGAGTATACCCCGGTCATATCACTGGCCCTGTCCGAGCTCTGAATGGAGGCGGATATGCTGACCGAAGCGGACCCTGCCATAGTGCAGGATTAACGCTAAGAAAAACAACAGTCAGGGATTTCAGAAATGACACCATTCTCTGAGCTAAGATCTATTATTTTGATACTGCTGTAGACTAAAAGGGAGATGAAAACAGGAAGGGAATAATCAAGAAAACATTAGTTATTGTCCCTGTGAAAGCTTTATGGGAAGATGCTTATAAATGTACATATGATATAACTGGAATATGTTTTATGCTGCCTATGCCATGTAACATATCTCTGTAAAGGTTATGATATAGTGAATCTATTCCTCCTATTTATATGGATGTACTATTTGTGTATTCAAAGTTATGAGTATTGGCTGTATACTTACTTGATTTCTAAGTAGCCTTAATAAGAACATTTGGTCAGCTTATTGGGAAAGGAATGTGCAAGTTCAGTGCTCGATCAGGAAGCACTTAACAGACAAAAGATATTGGAAGGCTCCAATCCACATAAGAAGTTTACCTGAGGACATTCAAGGTAGCATGTGGGCAATTGCTGCTACCTGTAAGTCCTGAGTCATGCATGGACATGTGACTTGCCCATGTGATTCCAAATCTCCATTTTGTGACTGGATTCTACACAAGAAGAGAGGAGGGGGTCTCCACCCACCACAGAAAATCTTTTTAAACCCCTGGGAGACCCCTCTATTTTGTCTTCAGAATGCTTAAGTTAGAGCCTCTCCACCCCCAAGCATACCTGAAAGAAAGTGGAACATTGGACAGTGACTGCAAAGGGATGTAAGAGATAGCTGGACCCAGACTAGAAAGGAGACTAGTCTGTAAAAGGAAGCTTACTGGAACTGGTGAGATTTTATTTGTATTCAGTTTCTTAGACATAGACTTGTGTGTTGTATTTTATTTTATTTGGTAATTCACTTTGTTCTGTCTGAACCACTTAAATCCTACTTTCTGTCTTTATTAAAATCACTTTTTACTTATCAATTAACCTGGAGTACCTGGGGGGGGGAGAGCAAACAGCTGTGCATATCTCTCTATCAGTGTTATAGAGGGCAAAAAAATCTATGAGTTTGGCCAGTATAAGCTTTATACAGGGTAAAACGGTTTTATTTAGTGTTTGGACCCCATTGGGAGTTGAGCATCTGAGTGCTAAAGGCTAACCTGTTTCCAGGCAAGCCTACAGTTGTTAGGAGACATGGTATAGACCTGGCTCTGGGTTTGAAGCAGGCTAGCAGGTCTGGTTCAAACCAGGCAGGGTTCTGGTGTCCTAAGCCGGAAAAGGCAGGCAAGCAAGCAGGGGCAGGAGTAGTCTTGGCACATCCATTGGCAGCTCGCAAGGAGGTTTCTGTGATCCAACCTGTCGCAGTCCTACTCCCTTCTCCTCCAGTGTGGGTACAGCCAGGCAACCTTATTCTTCCTCTTCATATCTGCAGTGGGCCTCCACCAGGCCTCTTCTTTTCTTTACCCCCAGTAGGGTCTGGTTGGTGCATTGATCACTTCTTGCCACCCACATGTGGCAGCCCCAAATACCATGGGGACAGACTTTCCATACTTCTCAAGTGTGGTTTGGTTCTTACCTCACTGTACCAGTTACTTCTCCCTCATATCAGTAGTTTAACTAGTCTATTTCTCTCCGGTCTCTGAAAATTGATTCTGGTGCATCTTGTACAATCTTCATATGCGTAGACTGAGTTATAGTTGGCTTCATTTTTTATTCATAACACGTGACATCAGATGTAAATATTCTTGAATGTTACCTTCTTTCTGGGGGCATCAGGCAAAGCCATGTAGCATACAAATGCAACAAATTTAAACAGACATTTATTTGGCATTTGGTAACTAGATTGTTTGTAGGCTTCATAGTTTGGAAGCTATGGTATTGTCAAAATACCTTATGTCCTAATCCCACAAAGATTTATCCAAGTACTTAACTGTTGTATGTCATTTGTACTGCCTCCTGTTCGTTTATGCATATGGCAATTCTTCGTTAAGGCCATTTCTAGCCATCTCTTTACAGCAGAGATTCTCAAATTGTGGACCACAGAGCAGATGTAGGTGATATGCAGAAAGCTGGCAAGCCAACATCAGGCTGGCTTTCCTTGTTTCCCTCTGCAAGCTAGCATTAAAAATCTGCTAACAATACAATGAACTTTCCTAATATTATTCTTCATATGAGCAAAAGCACTAGTTGCCACAGAGTTATTATTTGATTGCCAGTGTGGGAGAAGAGCTGTTTGCATGATCATGAATGACAGAGGAGATGTCCATGAGACAATCTGTCTATTAAGATGTGATTTGTGGTATGCAAATATTAGAAAACCAGTGATCTATGGTATTTATAAAGTGCCAACTGCTGTAGTATCTGAGCACTGAAACATAAAGAATAAATCTTAAAACAAGAATAAGCTCTGCTCAAAGATTTCCACTTTTAGCACACAGTCACATAGCACACTATCTCTTAATAAAGTCTAAATAATGTGTCAAGAATCATAGAGGTAGCCGTATTAGTCTGGATTTGCAGAAGCGACAAAGAGTCCTGTGGCACCTTAAAGACTAACAAAAGTATTGAAGCATAAGCTTTCATGGGCTAGTACCCACTTAGTCGGATGCATGCTGTATATATAATATGTATTAGCATGAATAATGACAAAATAATTTATTTGCATGTTGGTTGTGCTGCTGAACTTTTACAGTGACTTTTTCAAAAAAATATAGTACTACAAAATATCACCTCTGAAATTTATTTATTTTTCTCCACTGGCTAACGCTAAAGCAACAACAGCCTGTAATCTATTCTGCAATGTAAATTGCTTCTATGCAATCCCAAAAGGCAGAGAGGTAGATGACAAATTGCTACCTTCACAGTAAATTGTGTTCTATCTGGTTACTGTGTATCAAGTTAGTTTAATGTAGCTCAATGTGAATATGCAGCCCATGTAACCCAATATAAAAGTCAGAATTTTTAAAAACAGTTTCCTCCAGCATGCTGGCTGCTATGAATTCAGATATTGATCAAACCCCATTTACTAGAATACCATGGAGAAAAATAAAATAAGAAAGCACTGTACTGTAAGTGTCTACATTGGGCACATTGCAGTATTTAGGTCCATCTAGATACACTGATAGTTTTAGAAGTTTCATCATTTAAATTTACAGTAAACTATACAATTGCTTTGGGAGTTACACTGAAATGCAGATATGATTGTTGCAGTTTTTAAAGTTTGGATTTTCAAATTATTTGTTTGTTTCCTAATCATATCACAGTGGTGTGTGTTCCCTTTATCTGTCTGCCTTCCTTTCAGTCTGTTTTTTATATCCATACCTAAGTTTACATTTTCCTGAAGAAATCAAGTGTCATCCAGGGCTCTCGGTGATGCCAGTTAAACTTACTATGCATTTTAGCAAGGTTCTTATTCCAAATCTTCTTTGTGAAAATCTTGTTTAAAATTACATAGCTTGCATTTGAAATGATAATGCTGAATTAACTGTTGGTTTACAGGTTTATAGGAATATATAAAAATGAATCCTTCTAAGGATCATCTCTTCCTTTTTGTCTCGAAGAAAAAGCTGAACTTTAGAGATCAGCTGGCTACAGAGGCAAAGTCTGTGATCAGCCAGCTGGAGGGAATCCTGAGTTAAAGGATGTCTCTGGCTAAGCGTCTTAGGAGACATATCAACACGCTTGCACAGCTAATCCAAATAACCATCCTTCAAAAAGATATGACAACACAACACATGGGTTGTAACTTGTAAAAACATCCATAAATCATTATGGCATGAATAAGAACTTTATCCAAATACATGGTTGTCACTTCTGGGGGATTAGCAGGTTCATTTGAAGAGTTTAATTTAAAAGATTCATATAAACATTCTTAAGGCCTGGCATTAAGTCACACACTACTGTGTAAATCCATGTTTTGAAGTGCCAGGGACAGCAAAAAATAAGTTAATTTTTGCTCTTGATAAAACTTTTGTGTACATGGCAAAATACCATAACAAGATGTATGTGTTTATGACTTTTAAAAATATTGTCATGTGCGGGAGTGAATGGTAAAACAGACTCTGTCCTCTTAAAGGCAATCCCCATCCTACTCAACTGTTGTCTGATTCATAAGATTTAGCATGTCTTTATTTTTCTAAACTATTTTTCCACTTAAAAAACTGACTCTCCCACCCTCTATAGCAAGGCTGCTGTGCGCTGACCAGTTACTGTTATTAGTAAAGTACTATGGAACAAGCAAAATCCTTCCATGTTGCACTTGAGGAGAACAGGATGGAGTGTGACTTCTCACTAACAGATAGCAAGAGAGGTGAGATTTTAACTAGGGCTCTTGATTAATCGCAGTTAACTCGTGTGATTAACTAAAAAAAAAATGTGATTAATCACACTTTTAATCGCATTGTTCAACAATAGAATTCCAATTGAAATTTATTAAATACTTTGGATGTTTTTGAGTGTTCAGATATATAGTATTCTGCATTGTAATTGATGTCAGTGTATATTATTTTTATTACAAATATTTGCACTGAAAAAATAATAAACAAAAGAAACTATTTTTCAATTCACTTCATACAAGTAGTGTAGTACAATCTCTTGGCTGTGAAAGTACGAATGTAGACTTTCTTTGTTACATAACTGCAGTAAAAAAAAATGTAAAACTTCAGCATTCAGTCCTGCTTCTTGTTCAGCTAATTGCTAAGAGAAACAAGTTTGTTTACATTTACAGGAGATAATTCTGCCCTCTTCTTTTTTACAGTGTTTCCAGAAAGTGAGAACAGGCATTTGCATGGCACTTTTGCATCTGGCATTGCAAGGTATTTATGTGCCAGATATGCTAAACATTCATATGCCCCTTCATGTTTCAGCCACTGTTCTAGAGGACATGCTTCCATGTGGATGACACCTGTTAAAAAAGAATGTGTTAATTAAATTTATGACTGAACTCCTTGGGGGAGAACTGTATGCCCCCTGCTCGTTTTACCCACATTCTACCAGATATTTCATGTTATAGCAGTCTTGGATGATGATCCAGAACATGCTGTTCATTTTAAGAACACTTTCACTGCAGATGAATGTACCAATGTGAAATTTCTAAAGATACCTACAGCACCCGACCAAAGGTTAAAGACTCTGAAGAGCCTTCCAAATTCTGAGTGGGATGAGGTGTGGAGCTTTCTTTCAGAAGTCTTAAAAGAGCAACACTCCAATGTGGAAACTACAGAACCTGAACTGCCAAATGTTAAAAGTAGCTTCCATGTACATGTCAGGCTGCATGGTTGTCCCAACACTTAGCTCAGTATCTTCCGCATTTATCCGCTGCAACAAATGAGCTGGGAACTCTGTCTGGTGGAAATAAAGTCATCAGGGCACCACTTATGGATATGGAAAGCGCACCTGCCAGGCATGCGACTAATGTGCCTAGTAACATGACCCCATCTACATAGGCCCAATCAGATACCAAGGGTGTCTTTCTCCCTCGGTCTATATATTCTGAGAATTGGTGCCAAAATTCTAGAGGCATTCCAGGCCTGATCAACCCGGACAACACCTCTCTGCTCCCGTATCTTCTCCTGAGCACATAACATTTGCCGGTCGAGTCTGAAATATTATTCGTGTCTCATTTTTGTAAGTGTTTACCTTAGTCTGAAGTGTTACTCATGTGTCTCCTTTTTCTGTAAATTTTCTACCTCAGAATTTGAAACGTTACTTGAGTATCTCAGTGTTTACCTCACACTGTAAAATTTTCTCATGTAAAAAGTTGTTTCTTTGGTGGTAATAATAAGGTTTTCTCTGTTGTAAATGTTATACTAAACAAATCAAAAGAAAAAACTGTTTAATAGAATTGTTTAATAACCAACTGTTTAATAGAATTGTTCAATAGTTAATTACTGTAATTCATCTTTAAATTCACCCATTACCCCGTCCCTCAATAAAGAAATAAGGTTCAGTTCATCATCAGTTTCTCTGTGTGACTCCTTCCAAAAATTCAAATTGAACCTCAGACATTTACACCAAAAAAGAAAATCAACCTTCTGCTGGTGGCATCCGACTCAGATAATGAAAATAAACATGCATCGGTCTGCACTTCTTTGGATTGTTATAGAGCAGAACCCATCATGAGCATGGATGCATGTCCCCTGGAATGGTGGCTGAAGCCTGAAGGGACATATGAATCTTTAGCACATCTGGCATGTAAATATCTTGCGATGCTGGCTGCAACAGTGCTGGGTGAAAGCCTGTTCTCACTTTCAAGTAAACAAGAAGTGGGCAGCATTATCTCCTGAAAATATAAACAAACTTGGCTGCACAAGAAGTATGATTGAGTGGACTTGTAGGCTCTAAAATGTTACATTGTTTTATTTTTGAATGCAGTTTATTTTTATATATAATTCTACATTTGTAAGTTCAACTTTCACAATAAAGAGATTGAACTACAGTTAATAGGTGAATTTTGTTGTTTACAGTGCAAATATTTGTAATAAAAAATAAATATAAAGTGAGCACTATGTTGTAATTTTGTGTTTGTAATTGAAATAAATATATTTCAAATGAAGAAAACACCTAAAATATTTAAATAAATGGTATTCTATTATTGTTTACCAGTGTGATTAATAACGATTAATTTTTTAATCACGTGATTAATTGTGAATAAATATTTTAATTGCTTGACAGCTCTAATTTTAACTTACCACTCCATTGATAACCAGACTGCGTAGCCAATATGCCTAGCAATGCTCCAAAGCATTGAGGGAATGTATTACATTGATCTGGATGCATGGCTGGGTATCCCCGTCTCTGCATCTATTCCTCTGCTTCTGCCGGGTTCTAGTGAGAAAGGACACATGCCACTCTTCATAAGCTATATTGTCTTGCACTAACAGAATGTCTCTAGTTTCCATCCTTCATTGCTGCTGCAGTTCCAGTTCTCTCTTGCACAGCAGGAGTCCCTCAGTCAGGAAATGAAGCTGTGGTAGGCCTTCAGAAGCAAAAACATATTGCCATTGCTGGTGACTAATAATAAGGAGACCTAGAGTTCTGTGGCACTCCAATGCCCCCTTTTGAGACAAAGATGAGAAATTTTAGACAACCCTTAATTAAAAAAATAATAATAAAAAAAATCCAAAGCATTTCTGTGGTGGAACTGAAATCATCCTGCCATCATTCGATGTGTTAGGGCTTGACTATGCCAGCAGTAAATTTGTGATAAACTGAGGTGTGAAATCTACCCTGCACTTGCCTCCTGCAGATTAACTGTGCATGTGGATGCTGCTGAGACTAATTAGCAGTTCAGTAATGCACTTTGATCCAGTCCTCTTTGAAAGGGGGCTAGATCAAAGTGTATCATCAAACTGTTAATGTGCCTCAGCAGGGTCAACGTGGACAGTTAGTATGCAGCAGGCTAGTGTGTGGTAGATTCACACCCCAGCTTGCTGCAACTAAACAGTCATATAGACAAGCCCTGTGTACGTTTGTGTGGCCTTTATTTTGGAAGCCTCCGTTGTTTCCTGCGTTTAACCAGAATGAAGGATCACTGTTAAACTCCCCAGTACAATAGCATTTAATCATTTCAATTATAATGGGAAAGCTCTCTAAAGTCTTACAGCATTCTCTAAACATGGTCAGAATCTGGAGTACTCTGACAATACCTCTTTCTGGATTAATTTGATAATATCCTTTTACAAGCCTGTGTCCTACAACCGTTAGTAATGAATAAATTTCTTATGACACTCCTGTGCTTGGTCCAAGCAATGGAACATCCAGACTTGCCATATAAGCCAAATCCATGTCCTGTATCTTAACGGCCATGCAGTATGCTGCTGCTGCTACTCTAAGACTGCTCTCATTTCATGGCTTTTTTAATCATTTTGCTCAGTGTGAGAGCTTCACTGGTCTGTAATAACAATAAAAATTAAATCACCAAAATACATTATGGGAGATGACAAACTGGTCCACCAATCTGCAAGCAATACAAGTATTTTAGTGCTTGTCTTTTTCCCCCTCCAAATGCTTATTTTTAAATTTATGATGCATCACAATTCCTAAGATCTTCATGCTGCACAATATGCTCCAGTGCTGTACCCAGCACAAGTTATGAGCCAAAAGAAATCAATAGAAATATTTCATAAAATCTTTAGGGGTTTTGTACAAATGTTGGAGGGAATGTATTTCAATGACAAAAATGCAATTTTATGCAACTAAACACACTATTAAGTACTAAAATATGCCTGGATATAATTCAGAGGAAAATACTAACAAGTACAGTCCACGCACAGGGAACACAAATATCATCATAGTTCACCACTCAGACATTTGTTTGGGAGATAGCAGGTGTTTTAGGGTATTGAGCATAAAGACATTTTCTCTCAAAAATTACTGACAAAATTATTCTGTAGAGAAACTAGAAATGGCATATCAACTCTTAATGACTGTCTTTCTTGATGCCAATTCAGGGTTGTAACCACCCCTTCCCCTGCACATATGCTATTTTAGTCTCATAGAATTCATGCCCTGCCTTATGGGACACTATGATTACAGAGAGGCAACATACAAATATTACCTACAAATATTTTATTACTAAAGAAACAAAAAGAAAAAAAAGACAAAACAAAAGAGAACACAAGTACTAAGCAATGGATACTTCCACTGCAACATCTTCTGCCAATCTCAACAGAGATTACACTTCAAGAGTGAACCCTCTCTTCTTTACGGTAAATTAAGATAAAAATATCTTATTCCTCAGATCATTAGTGAATCCCGCTTTAGTGTATCATAGTTAACTCAATAGTTTATGGAGGGGCAAAGGAATTTTGTTTAAGAGGATTGGTAAATCCTATTTGATTTATTATGCATAACCTAACAGTATAAAATGGGAAGGAGAACTTAAATTCTGTGAAACTGAAGAAAATATTTAACTCAATTAATGCAAAAATCAGACATAATAAGATGCAATAGGCAGGCCATACGGCATGGTTCATGGACAACAGGTGGACCGCAATCATTGCTGAGTGATGCCCACGAGAACAGAAAAGACCACTCAGCTGGCCTCCAAGAAGATGGGAAGACGACATTGTTAAATGTTTCGGACGAACATGGTGAAGAAAGGCAAGAGCGCGAGAAGAATGGTGGACGTGTTGTGATCAGCGCAGTCTTAATGACAGCTGAAGACCGATGGATCCAGGTGAACGAAAAAAAGCCATTCAAAGAACAGTTTTGAGACTGGCAAATTAATGAATACTCATAATCTTAAATTCAAATTAAATATCACAATTTATTTCTGTTTATCAAGGCTGTCTATATCTCTTTTTCAGGAAAATAAAGTCTGAATTAGCTGGCGTCTATGTTTTAGTACCTTATATTGCAACAGTATTTAAATATTTCATTCAAATTATTACAAGAACAATTTAATGGCATGTCTACACTGGCAGAGATACAGTGCTGGCAGCTACAGTGCCGCTCAGCGAGCACTGAAGAGAAACTTGTGTGTTCACACTGTCAGCTGCCTATGCAATAGTGTGTTCATACTTGCGGCACTTGCAGTGGTATTCGGAGTAGTGACTGTGGACAGCTATCCCACAGAGCACCACTTTCTCTTCTCCCAGCAATCCCTGTGCTTCCATTCACATCTGGTGCCATCTTTCAATGGTTTGTGTACTGTTCACCTTGCCTCTTCAGGCTGCAGGAATGGATCCTGAACTGTTGAACATAATGCTGCTCGCTCTGACCAACATGTCACGAGTGGCAATGGAATTATTCCTTAAACTACAAAGGCAAGAGGAGTGTGACATTGATCTCGCCACACCTAGTAGCTACGACATGCAATTGCTTGTGGTATTCACGGTGCTGCTGACCACAGTGGAATGTTGCTTTGGGGCTCGAGAAACAAGCACTGAGTGGTGGGATTACATCATCATGCACATCTGGGATGATGAGCAGTTGCTTCAGAACTTTCGGACGAGGAAAGCCATATTCACGGGACTGTGAGATGTGCTCACCCTAGCCCTACAGCACAAGGACACGAGAATGAGAGCTGCTCTGCCATTGAAGAAACATGTGGTGATTGCATTGCTACCAGACTGCTACCAATCGGTCGCTAACCAGTTTGGAGTGGGAAAGTCAACTGTTGGACTCATGTTGATGGAAGTGTACAGGGCCATTAATTGCATCCTGCTCCAAAAGACCATGATTCTAGATAACATGCATGACATTTGCACAAATGGGCTTCCCTAACTGAGGAGGGACAATAGATGGCATGCATATTTCAATTTTGGCACCAGACCAGCTAGTCACCAAGTACATTAATCACAAAGGGTATCTCTCAATGGTTCTCCAGGTGCTTGTGGTGACCACCATTGGCATTTCACAGACATTACTAGACAGGCTGGTCTGGAAAGGTGCATGACACATGTATCTTTCGGAACATTGGTCTCTTCAGGAAGCTGCAAGCAGGGACTTTCTTCTTGGACCAGAAGATGCCATAGGAGAAGTCGAAATGCCCATTGTGATCCTGGGAGACCACACCTATCCCTTAATGCAAAGGCTTATGAAACCATACATGGTCAACTTGACAGCAGCAAGGAGTGGGTCAACAACAAGCTGAGTAAGTGCGAAATGACTTTTGAGTGCTTTTGGCTGTTTAAAAACCCCACTGGCACTACCTCTCTGGGAAGCTGGACCTAGCCATGACAATATTCCTATCCTTACAGACCACAGAGGCTCAGTGCCTGGAGGCTGCATTTGAACAGCAAGAGACTGTTAGAGGTCTCTAGGCTATTAGAGGGGCACAGCATGGGGCCATAAGGATCAGGGATGCCTTGAGGCAGCAATTTGAAGCTGAAAGACACTAATATTTGTTGCCGTGCTCAGGCTTACAGTGCTTGTAATGCTAGGAGGTGATTGGTGCACATGATGCAATAAGTGGATTTAATATAATTCTTTGTTGCTTTGCAGTGCTCTTTTTGCTTTCAGTTAATAGAATAAAGATTTAAAGTAACACAATTCTTTTATTAAAAGACAACAAGGAGAAGAGAGAGGGAAACAAAAGAAGAGAGAAGAGAGAGTAAAAAAAAAACCCAAAAAACAAAAACCCAGCAGTGAGGGGGATGGGAAAAGGGAAGATCCCAGAGGGAGGAGGGGTCCTGGGATGTCCAGAGAACATATTCAGCCTTCTCCTTTGGAGTACAATGCAGCTGGTGCTGTACTTCAGCAGGGCCAAACTGCACTGGGATGGGTGTTGAGTGCAGTGTGTAGTGGGAGTCCACACTGCTGAACTGTGAGGAGGGAGGAGTGGAATGCTGTGGGAGGTTGATAAGAGTGGAGCCAGGAGGTTGATAGGAGTGTGTTGGTGATATATGGGGGGAAGGGGACACATGGGAAAGAGTTTGTGACAGCAGCTGCAGGGGAGGCACAGAGCTGCTCGGTTTGAAGAGCTAGTATCGCCTGGAGTATATCTGCTTGGTGCTCCATAACCTTTAAGAGTCGCTTTGTGCACAGTTTCTACACACTATGTGGCTTGGCAGTGTATAGATATGAAGATGCATTCTAGAGTCTCTCATATGATGAATATGATTTTATGGATAAGGTGATGTCATCCTCTTTGTCACTTTTGGTGTTCGTTACCGAGTAACATAAACCAGAGATTTCCTAGGAATTTCTTTATTTAGCTTGAACATTTTATTTAAGCAATGAAAACATAAGCATGTGAACTGTATTATACAAGCATGGTGAGTATAAAAACAGAGGTATCTCTAAATCAACAAAAATGAAGGCAAGTTTGTAATAATCTAAAATTAGAGTAAAAATTATAAGTTATTAATGAGAGGTTTTGGATCAACATCAATGTCTATCTCCTATCATCCAGTTCACAAAAGGAAAAAGGATAAAATTTATGACATCACTGAACAACTGAAAATAACAATCCAATATATTAAAGTCAGAAACTGTAAACAGATAATTGTGAACAGAAGAAAAGGTTACAGTCAGATAAATTATGTTCAATTAATAATTTAACTATGTAATATTTAGGCCCCAATATTTGAAAACTATTGGATAAGGTGTTGCTGTTTTCTAGAGCCTGATGGAACCCCATACCTCAATAGATGCATAGAATGGAACAGAAGTAAAATGCATTTATACACACAGAAAGAAAAAGAAAAGAAAAAAAATTGTACATTAGCATACCAATTCTAAGAGGGCTGTTAAATGTAGATAGTCCCTTATCACTAGGAGAAAAATACACCTTTTGAAATGGAAATTTGTTGTCAATAATTCGGGAAATGCAATTAATTACTGTAATGAGAGAACCAATCAGAACTTCTGTTAAGACCCTGGTTAATAGTGTCCAATTTGAAAATTAATTTCAGTTCCTCAGGTTCTCGTTGGAGTCTGTTTTGGAAGTTTTTCAGAGGGGTAGCTATGTTAGTCTGGATCTGCAAAAGCTATAAAGAGTCTTGTAGCACCTTATAGGCTAACAGATCTTAGGGATCATGAGCTTTCTAAGCCCACGAAAGCTCATGATCCCTAGGATCTGTTAGTCTATAAGGTGCTACAAGACTCTTTATAGTGTTGTAATTAGCTGTGATCCTAGTTGTTGCTTTTTATTTATGCTAGAGCAGGAGTTCTCAAACTTCATTGCATCGTGAGTCCCTTCTGACAATAAAAATTACTACATGATTCCAGGATGGGGGACCAAAACCTGAGCCTGCCCAAGCCCGCTTCCCCAAGAGGTGGGGGGACAAAGCCCAAACCCACAGGCTTCAGCCCCAGCTTGGGGGTCTGTAACCTGAGCCCCACCACCTAGGGCTGAAGTCCTCAGGCTTCGATCCTGGGCTGTTGGGGTCGGGCTTTGGCTCATTAAACTAAGATCATGACCCACTTTGGGGGTCTTGGCCCACAGTTTGAGAACTGCTGTGCTAATAGTAACACAGATCAATATAGGGTGCGTAATAGGACACCAGATCTTTCCTCCTACCCCAAAATCAAAATTGGTGCTAAGCACTCTGACCCTGATCGAGTAAAGCATATAAATATGTGCTTAATTGTGAGCACAGGAGTAGTCTCACTGAAGTTCTGGATGTTGCAGCAAAACAAGACACAGCTTATGTTGTTTAACTAGATTGCAACATAGTAATTTGACACATAGAGGAAACTGGTAAAAACTCAGTCTTTCTTCAGCCATTAGCAGTACCTGGGGAGAACTGTTAACAGTCCTCTTCTCTCCATCTCCCATTTCTCAAACGCTTACCTTAGTGCAGAAATAGTACTGGGACCGCATCAGACCTTCCCTGGTACAAGGGGCTCGTCACTGATTTAGACATTAGAAGCCCAAGTCCCTTTCTCTCTATTCTTTTGGGGAAGCCCTCCTTTAATCCCAACTGCAATTTCAGGAAACCTCTTCTCTCATAAAAATGAATTCCTGCAATAGACATCTGCCAAGTTGTGACAACATGAACCCTTAAACCAGGCCAACTGCCAGGTCTCTGAGAGGAACACAAAAAAACCACCACCATCTAGGCCAGTCTGACAGCATAAGTAAGATTTAGGGTGACAAAAAAGTACTATCCAAAAAGGTCATTTTTCTATAGGTTAAACAGTTCAGTATGGTAATATAAAGTAGCATCTCTCTCTCTATTTCTCTCTCTCTCTCTCTCTCTCTCTCTCCCTCTCCCTCTCCCTCTCCCTCTCCCTCTCCCTCTCCCTCTCTCTCTCTCTCTCTCTCTCTCTCTCTCTCTCTCTCTCTCTCTCTATATATATATATATATATATATATATATTCATAAAAATATATAAACATTTGCTACTTACAGCATTGTAATGAATGGCAGTCGAAATCTACGGTCATAGATGCCGGCATATGTACTTGTTCCTCTCCGCTTCCATCAGTTTTGGCATTCTTACACTTCCTATCCAATAAGTTTTATTTTCAATTGCCATCACATCAAGTCTGCTATATTTATCATGTAAAGCTGATTTCATAATTTCAGGAAACTTTTTCACTGTATTCTTTGTTGCTTGAAAAGGAAGAGTCAACTTTTTTGAGGTGCTGATCATTTCCTGAATCTGATGGTCATGTTTGCATTGCTTTGATGCATTTTTGTTACCTGAGACATTGTAGGGGAACTGAAGAAATCATTTACCACACACAGCTTCATGTATTTCATATATATCCATCCACACTGTTCACTTTACTTAAGGTTAATTCTTTGCTGAATATATTAAATGTGCACTTCTTCAGTAGGAACAACAATTTCTTCTTGCAAATTGTTGGGACTTGAGTCATCATTATGGTTGATGTGCTTCTGGGAATGTTCACAAAAGGCAAGAAAATCATTCACCTTTCTTAGGGTTTTTTTTTCTTCTCTGTGTTGGTAGGGTGGTGAAGAATCTGTCCCTTGTGGGGGAGAATCTGTTTCTGTATCTATTTTCTAACTCCTTATCTAAACCAGATGTCTGATTTTATAAATTTCTTACAGAGAATATGTGCATCTCAAATGCCTCAGGATAAATCTTCCAAGCATAACTGAGAAAGTAACATAGTCAGGCACATTCAGATATCATTGTTGTCTCAATTATTTCCAGATTACATCTGGCATTAATCCTCATCTAGACTCTGGAGTATTTTGTAAGAGGGAGACAAGCTTCTGCTAATCTGACAATGGCTAGAAAAGTGAGATCTGTCTAGTGCCAGCATGTCAGAGAACTGTGCATGCTTCTATTTTGACAAGCCTTCCATAAATGCCTTGCTTCTGCCCTAATCCTCCCCACAGCTCCCAGTATAGGGGAATCATTGAAGCATGACAGCAGGCGTGGGAATCAATGAAGCATGTTGCTGTCCAAGAATTAGGCTGCTCTAAACTACATCAGGGCTGGCCTCAAAATCAAGAAAATGCAATCCACTTATTTTCACTCCTTTCATCTCTGCTCACCTCACAATCATGCTGTGCTTACTGGAGACTCGGTGCAACATTTTTAAAGGTGCAAAGGCCAGCTAGGCACCCAACTCCTCCTGGTTCCTAACTGCCATGGCTGTCTTTGAAAAATGCCCTCTCTGTCTTCCGATGTCTACATTTAGTAGAGCTCTTGGATGCCTTGTTACAAGTTTCAGCTGTTGGAAGGCACCATTGTAAATGCTATAACTGACAGTTATTGTCAATGGTATATTCGCTGACCTTTTGTACATCCAGCCATTGTCATCCAATTTCTGTAAAATATTAGCAGCGATGGTTTGGACGGTTTCATTAAGTTCACCATAAAAGTCAACTAAAAATGCTTTATCTCTTCTTCAACATTGAAGTATGTTGCAACTAATGGAAAACACTTTGTAGATCCCTTATTAGATAACTGTTGTAGATGAGTAGTACAAGTCATTCACTTTTATATAGACTTTGTGTATTAGGAGCTAATACAATTTTATGTAGTGATTTTTTTTTCTTTGTTTTCTCACAAGAGATAGCAGGATTCACATTTCTTTCCCTCCACAGGGAAGTCTGAGCTTTGTCATGACAGAGGACGTTTCACAGACTAAGTAAAGCTCAATTCTGCTTCCATATGGTTTGCATGAAACAATGAAGAAGAGGTTTTAACCAGATTCAGTCCAGATTTGTTCACTGGTTTAATATTTTTCAGTTCCTACATCAGGGCCAATCCTAGATTTTATAAAGTTTTTTGTGCAGAAAGGGTAAGTCTTCACTGCAAAAAAGATGTGTTTTTACAATCAAGATAGCTATCTTGGCATAAATTCCTAGTAGGGACAAGGAACTGTAGTTTCTGTGCAGCTAGTGGAGGTCAGTCAAAGTGGGGCTGAGGGTAATGAAACTGACCTCTACTAGCTACATCAAGATAAAAACTATGTCTGACTTGACTCCACTAGGATTCATATAGCAAGAGCTATACCTTTTTTCTGCAGAGAAGCCAAAGCCAAAGAGGTGTTGGCCCCCCACTAACCCCTGCCCTTCTGGGAAGTGGAGCTTTTAAAACTGAAAATATTTTCATGCTGCACTGAGTGTGGTACCACAGTATCTCATATTTAAAATATAAAAGGATACTGCAGTTACTGCAAGTGCTTAAGATGGTTAAGGACAGATTTATAAGTAGCACCATCCTAGAAGGTAAAGATACATCTTACAAATCCAGTTATTCATTTTTTTTAAAAGCAAAAGTCATATTCTAGCCCTGTAATGTGGCAG
Organism: Sternotherus odoratus; assembly: GCA_032164245.1. Taxonomy (NCBI): domain Eukaryota; kingdom Metazoa; phylum Chordata; order Testudines; family Kinosternidae; genus Sternotherus; species Sternotherus odoratus. The sequence continues at coordinate 110,290,657 of JAVMKO010000002.1, forward strand.
ATAACAGTGGAGAAGAGTAGCCCAGAACACAGAAGGAAGGAATTCCCTCACTCATCATAAGAGGTGCGATGAAAGAAAACGGAGACTTCAGTCTTCTCTGTCTATCTGAAAGGAGAGAAGAAAGCCAGCCTTTTCTTCTCAACATTCAGGAAAATTCCTTTATGTGGGCACATGGGGGGTGGTGTGTGTGAGTGAGTGGGAAAGGCTAAACCAGATGTTCCCAAACTGGGCGTCGGGAGGTCTCAGGAGGTCGTGAGATTATTACATGAGGCGTCATTACCTGTCAGCCTCCACTCCAAACTCTCCTTTGCATCTAGCATTTATAATGGTGTTAAATATATTTAAAAGTGTTTTTAATTTATAAGTGTGTGTGTGTGTGGGAGGGGGGTCACACTCAGAGGCTTGCTATGTGAAACCCTAAGGAATCACCAGTACAAAAGTCTGAGAGCCACTGTGCTAAGCTGTATCCTTGCATTGTACGGAAAGAGCTAGGTTATGGTGACAACTAAAATGGACCTCTAACAATAGAGGTACTGTATGTCCAGTTGAGAAGCTCACACTTGTGTAACAACCTCAGTGTAGTTAAACTAGTGCAAGCCCTGTGGTGTGGGGTTTTCAAAAGTTCTCAGACTTTGTCCTAATTCTGCTTCCATTGAAGTCAATGGTAAAACTCCTACTGACTTCAGTGGGAACAGAGTACTGCTAATGCTGAGCCCTTCTGAAAATCCTGTTCTAATGCAGTAGCCCTTTACTGGCACAAAGGTAGCTTTACAGCAGTGCAGCTTAATCTTGTAATTCCTTAATATAGACAGGGCCTATGGCAACACAAGTGTGTGCTGCTGTGTTAGCACTAACTCAATAGTACTGCTGTAGGTAGAGTAAGTATATTTGGAATATATAGTTCCCTGCCGGGCTTTTGTTAAAGTACTGTGGCTGTGAAGCTGACGATACAGCAAGAAAAATCTGCATTATATAACAATTTCCCAGAGATTCCTGAACAGAGACTGGCAGGCCCTGAAGAAAGCATAGCACTTTTCAGCTGTCTCCAGGTGTCAAAAATCTTAATTTGTTAGGCGTACTGTGTAATCTGGTACCAAATGACCTTATCAGATTTTACTGAAAGGAAAAGCAATACAACTGAATTCCCTCAAGAAATTTCTTTGAAGTGTTTTTAATATGTTGTTCAACAAAGAATTTTTTTAGCACATATCCTATGTACGTAGCTCAAGCTTAGACTGAAGGAAGTGCATTTTAAATTCATGCAAGAACATTTTTCTTGTACAGTACTCCAAATATTTATTTTGTCCTCTTAAAAAATATGTTGATCTTTATTAAAAAAAAAAATGTAAAGAGAATTCTGCTCCATGTTTTTTCCCTTACCTTGATTCTTAGTACTAGCAGCATGTACATGAAAATGAAACTAAACAGCCAATTCAAAATGATTTTTTTGTGAATGTAAAACTTGCATGGCACCAGAAATGTAGATTTCTTAGCAGTTTTCAGTCCGGGGTGCAAGGATATTTTGTGCCCTAGGTGAAACTTCCACCTTGCACTCCCTTCCCAGCTAACTTCTGAAAACTAGTAAACTTAACATTATAAACAGCCTGTCAGAATGGGTAAGGGCTGTTGTAATGTTTCTTTTTTTACCTTTAATCGTTTCAATTGTTTGTCATTGCCTCTTATGGTGTCCCATTCAAAGTCTTATTATTGTGCAAAGCTAAACAATTGAGCCTTGCATTGCATCACCAGCCAGGTTAGGCAGGGTGACAAAAAAAACCTTGCTCCAAAGGGCCATTATCTCCGGGTGACTAATTTCTACTCCATGTCTATAAAGCAGACTTTTAAGGTAAATACATTATTCCTTCAATATTACCCATGCACACATCTCACAAAGATTCTCACTCTTGACAAGTTACTAGCCTTATGTAGATCCCTTCTCCATTCCTCTTTGTGGGTAAGTGCCCTGTAAGACATGTGTGGGGTGCAGTGACTTTGTCAGGCCTGCAGTGCCAGCATTTTGTGAAGATCAAGGGGCCCTTTGCTAAGGGGTGCTGGTGTCACAGTGAGCTTGGGGTGGCTGACAGTATGAGGCAGTGGCAATGGCAGGGGCAGGTACTGTCAGTCTCTAGCACTTGGGCCATGCCAGGGCCAGCAGCCTCTTCACCTTTGAGTCTCCACACTTGCCCAGGGGCCAGTCCTCCTCTCAGACTCTGCGGCTGCCCGGAAGGATGCGGGCGGAATGCGCCGCTGTGGACAAGACGCAAGGGGCCAGGCAGGTTTGTGTGTCCAAAAATGTTCACTTATGCATTCAAATATGGTAGATTCCTAACCCATGTTCAAAATTGAATGATGTTTCTGCATCCAAATCTTCATGAGAAATTTGTATGCCAGACTGAGGCCTTGCTAAGAATTTGGATCTAAAGCTCTTGTCTTGTGATGAACTGGTCTGGCTGGCCTCTCTTTATTTTCCCCATTGGACATGTCAGGTGAACTTAAGGTGGTGCAAACTGTTGTATTCCTTCTGATGAAAATTCAGAATAAACACTGCTAACTCATGATCTTGTATATCATGGAAACTTTATATTGCAAATCTTTTTCATGAAACTTTTGTCTTCTTCAAAGGCACTGTTCACATCATTTCCAGCTCAATAATTTTTGTTGCTGAAATCATCTATTTGTATAAACCAGGTCAATTCTGAAGGAAAGAAGATGCTGTATGTTTTGATTTTGACACATAGAAAATATTGACAGATGTGTTACGTACTCCTGGTGGCAATATATACCTCCCAGCTTCACTCAGTAATCACATTTTAGTTTGAATAGGAATTGAACATCTGCTTAAAAAAAAAGTCAAGCTCCATAATAAATGTAAAATAAAGAAAAAAATCAAACATTGAAGCAATTATATAAATAGTAGGTTGACAAATACAGTAAAATTAATTAAAATCAAGAAAAATGTCAGATTAATGAATTAAGATGTAGTCTTTTGAAGTAATATTGTCTAATATGTGTAATACTCATACAATATTACTTCATATGATAATAATTTTAACAAATTAAAAAATATAGTATGGGTTTTTTCATATTTTTAAATTATTTTTATTCTTTATGTTAACCTCTGTGACTTCTGTGATGGTTTCAATGTGTTTATTCTTCACAAAATATGAATTATATTATTAAAGTAAACTATTAACCCATTAAGAATGAAATATCATTAATAGTATTACAAAGGTGCTAAGAAAAGACACATGCACAGATGTTTATTTTTTAAGTTGATAAATAAAGAACTTCTCTTGTTTTCAGCAGTAAACTATTTTAGCACAGAAAGGAGCAGAAGATTTGTTAATAATTACATGACACATGCACATTGAGTTAGAGATAATGTGCCAGCAGTTACCCATATGGCCATACAATTGCCTAAAGAAATGGCCACCCTCCCCAAACAAAATTCAAAGGCAAGTATTTAGTGCAGCATTTGAGGGGAAGGCTCTGACCTGTCCCTGGGGTTCAAGTCTTATGCTGAGGAGCTTCTCTCCCCAGTCTCTCTCCACACTGCCTATGAGAAGGCTTATTAAATGACCTGTTGGTTCTTGAATTCTCAGTGTCTTCTCCTGGTGTTGTAGGCCTCTGGAAGACCAAGTCTTAGTGAGTTTTCCTTGAGGAGGGTGCTAGAAGGCTGAGAAGGCCTGATAGATCCTATCATAGTAGTCCATACAGTAAATGTTATTGTGTAGAATATTTACAAATACTTAACCATATATTGTCTTACATCTCTTACTATGATGTATGTGACCCTTGACTCCATGTTTGAAGCAGTATTCTTCCAGGCACATGGGCTGAGCGTATAAAATAATGGATAGTGGCACCATGAGATCACCTCTCTCATCACCCACCTACTCTGAAAGCAACAAGAACACTGGGAAGACAAAGACTTTAAACTGGGGAGATTGGTCCCAGGCTGAGAAGGGAATTGAACCTGTGTATTAAGAACTGTAATCTGCTTGCAAGATGCAGCGGGGTGAGAAAAGATGCTTGATTCAAATCTTACTGAGTGTAATAAAGTTTATGCTTTAGAATGTGTTTTCTTTTTATTTCTTAGGTTTATTTCTGATGCTTTTGCCTACCACTTACAATCACTTAAAAGTTCTCTAGTTAATAAACTTATTTCAGTGTTTTATCTTTACCCCTGAGTTTGTGTTATAAGTGTGAAGGGTGCCTTGCCTGGGTTGGGCTATGTTATCTAACACAGTGTGCCTTGCCTGGGTGGGGTTTGTTATCTGAGACAGGTAACATAGGAGTTTCCCTGCCATGGGGGAGGGAGGAGCCTCGAGCCCATGAAGAAGGGAGGAGCAAAAAAGTCAGTTCCATCTTGGCTGGCTTCCAGGGAGGAGGCCAGGGCCAGAGAGCTCCATCTTGGCTGGTCTCCAGGGAGGAGGCCAGGGCCAGGAGAGTTTCATCTTTGCTGCACATGAGGCAGGAGGCTTGCCAAGGTAGCTGGCAAGGGTTTTAGACCATCTTTGGCTATAAAGATGGCTCTACCTTTTTCTGATACTTCTACTTAGCTGATGTAAGTAAATTTGATTATTCTATTAAGCCGTGCCTTTTGGGGTGTTCTTTCCTTTTCAGACCAAAGTGGGAAACCCCAAATGTAAAGTGTCTGTATTTCTGCTTTAACCTTTTTCTTTATTACATTTTCTAGTTATAAAACCGTCTGGTTTATTTCCCTTAGGGTTTTTCTCTCTTTCCAGTTTGGGAAAGGGGAAGGGAAGGGAATAGGAACCAGGGCAGCTAGGGGCCTAGCTGGAGTGTGAAGACTGTCTCTCCTTACCGTCAGGTTAGACGGGGGGAGGGAGGAAGCAGTTTTCAGGTGTCTGCCTCTCAGGTACAGAGAGACAGGGGTGGGGGAAGTCTGCCTTCAGTCGGGGAGGGTGAAGGACAGAAAGCAGCCTCCAGGTATCTAACTTTGAAACCCAGAAAGGGGTACAAGGTTAGGGTCTGGCTCTCAGGTTGAGAGAGACAGGGTTAAGGGAAGTCTGCCTTCAGCTGGTCAGCGTGAAGGGAAGCAGTCTTCAGGTTTCTGACTTTAAAACCCAGAGAAGAGGTACAAAGTCAGGGTTAGGGGGAAGATCGGGGGCCCCTCCAAGGTTTTGGAAGTATACCTGATTGGTGGCAGCGATTGGTGACCCCAAGAACCCCAACTGGCAAGGTGGGGGTGTCTTGGGGTGGAGGACTTGTTGGTCTGGCATAGAAGAGGCCCAGCCTTTGTACTCAAGAGCATAGAGGCTGGGGGTACCCCGCTCTTACAGTTTGTCTATAGTGTTTAGGGAATCTGCTCAGATTACAATGGCTGGCACATGTCCACTATCTTTTGACAATGTGACAAACTAATGAGCTTGAATTCCTCAAGAAGGTCTTGAACAATGAAAGATGATATATTTCTAGGGTATAAGTCTGGGGACTAGGGAGATTTCCTGGTGTTTTGCTGCAGCTGAACCGGGTGTGTCTCTACATGTCTTTGACTGAATGATCACAGCACCGGGAGGGCTTTGCTGTTTGTCAACTGAAACCTGAAAGCTCCTGGATGCAACTATTATTTTTATGCTTTCTAATTAAATACAAAACAAAAACACACACGCTTTAAACTGGTAATTTTTATCTGGAACTTGTAAAGGTTTTGCTTCTTGAAAGTTGTTTCTATTGATTTCTTGACACCAAATACAATGGTTATTTTTCTATTCCAATAATACCCATTTTACTAGAGAAGTAATAACACCTTACAATAGTCTTACAGTGTTTCCTCATTTTCATATTTCCCAGTGGAACTAGTTCCCTATCATAAAGAAGTATTTGCTAAAATCTATTTGAAATGAGATTTCTCTTGTAAAAACAATAGTTGCAATTTAAGCGATTTCTGAAGTAGTAGACTGTTCTGAAAGGAAACACTATGAGTTTTCTAGATGTTTTCATGACTTTTTATTGTGTGAATTTTCAATTACGTTGGCCACCTCATCACTGCATCCCTGAAGCAATGTTGAGTCCACTCCATATTTCAATGAACAATCCCTGTCTTTGGGGACCTGTTTTCTCTCCCTCTAAAAGTACTTCTTCAGCATGTTGCAACTCATTGATATAATTAAAGCAGGAAGATTAAGAAAGAAGAGGGAAAGAAGGGAAAAGAAAAGAAATGAAAACAGGGTGAGGGAGGAAAGTAAAAAAGAATGGAAGAAGGAAAGGCAGAAGAATAAGGAGACACGATAAATAAAAATAGAGAGAAGTATCATTGAGGAGGACATAGAAAAAAGGGGAAGGTGACAGATGGGAAAGAGGACAAAAGGGGGAGAGAAAGGAGGCAATGACGAAGAAAGAGAATGGAAACACTGAAAGGAGGGAAGGGATAGAAAGAGGGGAAGGAGATAGGTAAAGGAGGAAGTAAAAGGCAATGACAATGAAAAACAAAAGTTTTTCACCAAATCCCATGTTTGGGTCCCTGGGGTTCTATGACAACTCGGCAATGTCCTTTCACTTACTAGTGTCCTTTGCTCTACATAAGGGAAATCTTCAAGGGGCACTTAAAAATAGATTTAAGTCTCCTTTGTGCTGCTGGAGTAGTGCAAAACTGGCTGAAAATCTGGCCAAGAACTCTTTTTGATAAATAAATGGTTGCATATAAAGTTTATTTTATGACTATTGAGACAAAAAAATTGACTGATTATGATAAAAACATCAAACACTTGCCTCAGTCGGTAAGCATCATTCAATCTACAGGGGAAAAAAAGACAGCAGACAATAAAATACTTTGATAATTTTCAAGGAGCAGAAGCTATGTTAAAATTGATATTTATTAACTTTTGAGTGCCTCGTTTTGTTGCATAAACATTCATAACATATTGCTTTGTACGTAATCATCCTTTCCTAACACTTCTATTATATAACAGGTATTCGATGTGATTTCATTAATGTACACAGTGTGGTTGAAATCCTGATCCCACTGAAGTCACTGTAAAACTCCCAGGCAGAGACAAATAGATCCTGGAGATGAATACCTGCCTGCCAAGATGGTGTTGCAAGGAGGTCTTTGGCTTCATTGACCACAGGATACTATTCCAGGAAGAAGGACTTCTAGGCAGAAATGAGGTCCACCTATTGAGGAAGGGGAAGAGTATATTTGGATACAGACTGGCTAACCTAGCAAGGAGGGTTTTAAACTGGGTTCAGAGGGGACTGGTGACAAAGCCCACAGGTAAGTCAAAAATGTGGAGACTTGGGAGGAGGATCAGAATTTGGGGGGAGCATGAGCTGTTAGAGCAGGGATAAAGGAGAGAAAAGACATAATGGGACGGGGAATGCAATCAATATCTTAGATGTCTGAATATGAATGCAAGAAGTATGGGGAATAAGCAGGAAGAACTTAAAATGCTAGTAAATAAACACAAGTATGATGTAGTTGGCATCACAGAGACTTGGTGGGATGATGCACATGACTAGAATATTGGTATAGAAGGATAAACCTTGCTCAGGAAGGACAGGCAGGGGGAAAGAGGGAGGAGGTGGTGCCTTATATATTAAAAATGTATACACTTGCACTAAGGTTGAAATGAAATAGGAGACAGGCTTGTTGAAAATCTCTGGGTAAGGAAAAAAGGGGGAAAACAAGGGTGATGTCAAGGTAGGGGTCTACTACAGACCACCTAACCTGGAAGAAGAGATGGATGAAGCTTTTTTAGACAACTAACAGAATCTTCCAAAGCATAGGATTTGGTGGTGATAGGGAGCTTCAGCTACTCAGACATTTATTGCGAAAATAACACAGCAGGGCATAGATTATCCGACAAGAACTTGGAGTGGATTAGAGACATCTTTTTTTTATTTCAGAAGGTGGAGAAAGCTACTAGGGGATAGACTGTTCTAGATTTGATTTTGACAAATAGGGAGGAGATGTCCTGATTTTATAGGGACAATCCCGATTTTCGGGTCTTTTTCTTATATAGGCTCCTATTATTCTCTGTCCCGATTTTTCACATTTGCTGTCTGGTCACCCTATGAGCATGTTACTGAAATTAATGATTAGGGATTTCTGTAAGTAAGAGCAAGTGTGTGACATATAAGAGATAGGACTGAAACTGACTTTGTTAATGAGTGGAACATTAATAACTTGTTATAGAAACAATGCAAGAGGGACTGTGTTACTGTATTACCATTGTACATAGCTGCTGAGTTGAATAAATTGGAGCTGTCAGCAGACAATGGTAACAGAGAATAGCAATTAATGTTAGGGAGTAAAATGAAGACTTGAATCCATTAGTGAAAAACAGCAACAGGAGAGCTCCACTTATTTAGAAGGTTTATATTTGCACATTATCATAACTATTCAGAGCTAGAAACCCCTCCATCACCCTAATTTCTTTTAAGAACCCAGTAAGACACGCTTACGAACATCCTAAGTAAGTATACACTGATTTATAGATAAAAATATCTAAGCCAAATGATTGTCTATATTACTTTGTTTCATATACAGTACTAGGAATAAATCATGTTTTTGGACATCAGCCTGTAGATGGTATGTTGATAAGTAGTTTAAGCAACCTTAGTACCTGTGAGTCACATTTATTATACATCAGTGCAGCATTAATACTTGGGAGGGAGTGTTTTTTTTAAATTTTAAATAAGCATTTCAACAATGTTGCTGAATCCGCTATTTCAAAGTTACAAATATGAAAGCTATCTGACACATTCTATAGCGAAGTCTCCATTAAAAAGTCAACATTTGCCAGATCGCCACACAGTGGTATCAGAGACAGCTCAAGTTATTCCTATTGGAGACCATCAGGAATTTTCCAAATTTTCAAAATGTTTTTCAATGTAGTATGCAGTTTTCCATAAAATATTACATTTCAGGTTGTGTCATTCTTAATCAAAGCATTTGTTTAGTAGAACCAAACTGCAATAGGGTCTGTGTGTTTTAAGTACTTTTGAAAATCATGCCAGTTCGTATATAGGTGCATAAATATGGAATTAGAAATGTAGCTTTTGGAATCCATGTTTGAAAATGTTGAAATACTTATACTTTTATAAATACTTATACTAATCAGCTAGTCATGCTAAGTGTCTCCACTTTGGGTCATTTCTTATTAAAACCAATAAAAACACTTCTTTTAAAAGGGAAGGACAAAGGGAGTAATCTGATTCGTCTAGTGAAATTCCAATCCTGTGATTGGTATATTGATATTGCAGCTTGAAATTACTTAGCCTTACTAATTCTTTTTTTTCTCTTAATAGAGCAGTTGTGATGGTAATACAGCTCTACAAAGTATTACTAAAATGAACTTAATTCCTATACTGAGTCTTAATTTATAGTTCCATAATAGATCATACTGATTTACCTGAGCATCTAAGCTTTTTCCATGTCCCACAGCAACTATCAGTTTTATAGGGTATTACATCCATCTTGCTTTCACATCTATCAATTTATAATAGATTTAATATTAGGTTTATTTGTGCAACGCAATTTTCTACCTTAATTTCTATCCCCTTGATACACAAGTGTAAGAATCTATAATAATGTATGGATCTATCCTGTCTGTTTTCTTTCCATATGGAGTATCATGCATAGTAGCAAGACTCGAAAAACTAAAAATACTAGAAAAGATCATCATGGGAACTAATAATAAGGTATCCTTTTTAGTCTTTCAAAAATGGGGGATATAATTAAAAAAATAGATGATTGTGGAGTTTTTAATCAATGTCTATGTATTTACTACTGCTGGTACTGTCAAGGAATTCCTATTTTAGTAGCAATTTATTCTATGGAAAAATGATTTCCCTGAACAATTTATTGCATACAAATTCAACCTGATATAGGTAAAGTAAAAAGTCTTGGCTTCTATTAAGTTGTTTTATTACCTCCCTGATTGTCTAGGGTTCCAGCATGTGATGTTCTCTGTAATAAGAAACCTGCCTATATACAGAACATTTTATTATTCTCATGGTTTATAGGCTCTTTTTTTTCAGTTTCCAAAAAAGTCAGCATCTTTTGAACATTTTTAAATCAAATTCTTAAACTGATGGACTTATAAATATGCCTAACTGAGCTATATAATGTCACCAAATATATATTGGCTTTTGATTTTTTAAAAGGAACTAAATGAAAAACCAATGATCCTAGACGGGCTGGAGATAATGTCTCTAAAGCAAGGTCATATGTGGGTTTCTAGGGGAGAGAACCCCGCTAAAATTTTGTGAGCCTTAATAATAAGAAGTTGGAGCATAAAATCTCTCTGAAAGTGAAGCTGTCCATTAAAAATCATACATCTGATTTACCATTTCAGCATTCCAGCTTTCCACCAGTGTACCTCCATTGCAATCAGTAGACAAAACTTGATTTGACAGTGTCCCACTTAATTGGAATAATTTTCAATTTTGTTGATTTCCTGCTTCCAGCGCAAAAGAAATCAAGTGAATTTTCCATCCACCTCCAGGAGTGAAATCCTGGATCCACTGAAATCATGGAAGTTTTACTATTTACTTCAACAGATGCAAGTTTTCACCCCAGATGCTTAAAGTATATTGGTCTTCCTTCTATCATGCAGTTACCCCTTCATCTACCATATAGCCTTTTAAAGTACAAGTCATTTCCAAGAAACTTGACTTTCAAGTGCTATCAAACACATAGAAATAACCGTCTTATTGCTCGCCTCTCCTTCAATTCTTTTTACCCTTTGAATGAGTTTATTACCTATTTATATTTACACAGAAAATATAAGAATATTAAGATTGCAAAGTCAGTCACTCTTAAACTAGGAAATGCCAGAATGGAGGCTGCCTGTGCAATATTAATTCAGCTCCCTTCTGCTTTAATGAAGTAATTACATCCTTTTTTTTTTTTTTTTTTTACAGGGCCCTTGCCTCATTCAGTGCACAAGCTGCACCTAGGGTGACCAGATCACAGGACCAGAATATGGGGACACACTGGGGCCCTGCCCACAGCCCTGCCCACAGTCCACCCCTACTCCTCTCAGACTCTACCCCCACCCTGCCCCAGGTTCTGCCCCCCTTCCCCTGGGGCCCATGACACCCCCCCACACACACACACACAGCTCCTCCGCGGGTCGGGGGCACCAACCCTCCCCCCCCCCCAGCTCCAGGCACCACACAGCCCCACCATGGGTCAGGGGCAGAAGCCCCCCCCCCAGCCCCAGGCAGCTCCGCCGCTGGTCAGGGGCGAACCCCCCCTCCGAAACCACAGGCTGGGGACCCAGGGCCTTGGCTCCCATCAGCCCCCTCCTAGGCTCCTAGGGTCAGCGGGGGGGGGGGGGTGAGTGCTGCACTCCACGTGCTATGCCGGCCCTGAGCACTGGCTCAAGCTGGGGGGGGGTCTGTGCCCGCAGCTCCCATTGGCCACGATGGAGCCAGTGCTTGTGGTGGTGCAGCAGGGACTTGCCACTCCTGTGCTTAGGAGCCACAGGGTCCTGCTGCCCACCCTTTCCTGGGAGCAGCCCTGAGCCAAAATATCGGGACAATAGCCATATCTCGGTCGGGACACGGGACAAACAACTAAATATCGGGACGGTCCCGATTTTATCGGGACGTCTGGTAACCCTAGCTGCACCACATCTGGGGATGAACCAGGGTTGTCTAATAAAGGAGACTGTTGTCTGCAGGAGCCAGACTAATTTATTTTACAGAAGTTGAAGGTGTGTGGTAAATAAGCCCAGGGGATTCAGGAAGAGTACAGATGGTCTCATAATTAAGACAGTTGAATGCTGCCTTGGAGAATTGGAGATTCTATCCCTATTTCTTTCACAGAGTTACTGTATGATGCTGGGCAAGTCGCTAAGCCCAAACTTTTCACAGGTGGTCACTAATTGAGTGTTCCTCATTTTCTGGGTGGCTGACTTGATAACCTGGGGTCTGAATTGTAGAAGAGCTGAACACTCTCAGCTGCAAGTGAAATTAATGGGAGTTTTGCTTTCAATGTATACATTGCTACTTAATGCTAAGTACTCTAAAATTCAGATCTTAGGTGTCTCAAATTGGGCTTCCATACTTAGTGGAAATGGTGGGCCTTAATATCTGTGCCTCAGCTCCCCTTCTCAACTAACAGATGCTGTGAAGATAAATTGGTATTTGTGAAGAAGTCAGCTACCATAGTGCTGAGTGCCATAGAAAAGCCCATGAGGAAAGGTTTGAATAGTGTTCAGTAAATAAAGCTTGCAGCCACATATTGACTAGGGAGGTTGTGGAATCTTCATCACTGGAGATTTTTAAGAGCAGGTTAGACAAACACCTGTCAGGGATGGTCTTGACAGAGGTGTCCCTTGGGTAAGGCAAATCGGGGTGACCGCTCTGGGCCCCGTGATTTGCTGAGCTCCGTGCTTCAACCTCATGATGTCAGATGGAGGGAGGACAGCAGCTGTCTGCCTTGATCAGAGCAGGCAGAGGCAGACAGTGAGCAGGAGGCAGTGTGGTGTGTCCAGCCACGCCTCCCTGCAGTGGTTTATATCATTTGGCATAGCTGGGGGTGCAGGTGACTTGGCAGTCCTGTGTCAGCAGTTTCTGGCTTCCACGTAGACAGATGGGCTTCCCTGTGACACTCACGCAGAGATCGCATGACCCCCGCCTCCTCCCTGGGCTCTTGGGCAATGCAGACAGGAGGGTGCTGCACACGCAGCTCTCCCGTCCCATGCACCCATTCCAGCCCTGCCATTATTCAAATGCGGAGGCTGGGAAGTATGGGAGTTGCAGTCCAGGCTGAGCAGGAGGCATCACCCAGCAAATGGGCACCCCTGACCATCAGTGGGTGCCCACCTTGCTCCAGGTAAGCCTCCTGGTCCCATGCCCGGAGAGCAGCTGGAGCTCCATTGCCCCCACCAGCGCACCCCTTCCCCCCCAAAGAGGCACCCAGCATACCCCATACTGCACTGGAGGCTCCAGGGCCATCCTTAGGATTTATGGAGCTCTATGCAATATTATTAAACTGGTGCTCCTATGCCTGATGGCAGAAACTTTGTAGTAAGGGTGAATCAGCTGTCCTGCTGAATACAACAGTAAATATTATGGAATACATGATGCAGCTCTTCTCTGTTTTACATTTTCTTAATCAGTATTTCTAAGTTGATTTTATATTTTAAATGTACTCTTAAGCCTTCAGAAAGTAATCATTCCAGATTAATACATATTTAACTCACTGAAAGACATTATTTTAAATTCATCAGTCACAGAGGTTTAGCGTGTTCATAACAGTGTTCATTGCTTTTAGAAATAGGGAATACTAATTTACTTTGTGTGATCTCCATGACAATAGTCATGTTTATGAAATGTCACCAACTTTAAAAATATGTTTCCAAAGATTTTAGGCATTACAAAGGATTTTATATCTTACTGTTGAGTATGAACTTTGCCCTGGCTCTGTCTGAACTTTCAGCCCGGGCTCTGACCTGAACAGCAGCCTCTGACCCTTTTCCCATCCTGGCAGCCATGTTTCTATTGTCTCTCTTATTAGCATTTCTTGAACAGTTGTAACACTGGTTTTAACTGGATACAACCAGGAGAATCTTGGTTGATCACACGTGCACATCATGACCAGTTAAGTACTTTGTTGACACCTGTCTATATGTACCGATGTTTATCACAAATAAAGCTGCCACACATGCTTCTGAAGCTTTTGAGCTGAGGAGAGTGTGAGCCCCTTGATCAACGTATTGGGTGTCTGTATTGTTTGGTCTCTGACAGCTTGTGAGCCCTAAACCAACTCCGCACTACTCGGGTGTGGACGGTAAGTAGGACCTGCTATTTTAACCTAACACTAAGGTACTGATTTTGCTGGAGGTTCTCTTAAAACTAGTTCATCATATAGTTAGAAGTAAAGAAAGGGAAACTCTTTGTCCAGCTATCTGGAAAGAGAAAGGGATGGACAGAAAGGACAGGAAGGGCATGGTTAGACTGGCGCTTTATAGCGCTAAAACCCTGCAGGAGCGCTATAATTCTCTAACCTTACACACTGGCAAGGGACATTTTGCGCAATGTCTCCCTTTAAAGCGCAACTTGTAAACCTCCTCTCCGAGAGTGATAGGCTTTTTGCGCTAGCGCTATAGCACAACGGTGCGAATGTGACCACCCATGAATCACTCATTACGCTGTAAGGGATCTCTGGCACGTCTCCGAGCCATGTAAGGCAATCAACAACCCATTTAAGGCAAATGACGTCTAAGTGTTGTTTTGAAAACGGGAGGAAGAATGCGGAAGTACCTTGTCAGTTTCTCTCTTAAAACTCACAGTAAATAACCACTGGAAATGCTGATGGACCGAGCTGTGTGACTTCAATGCAGAGCCTGTCAGTTTCCTCTAAGGAAAATTCACTGACAGCCTGAACTTGTCTCCCTGCATACACGTTCCCCGTCCCCCCTCACCCCCCTCCTTTGCAAAGCACGTTGCACCCAGCTGAATGCTGGGATACCTGCCCATAATTCACCACTCCCTGTGCCTCCAGAAGCGCCAGAAATGTGTCCATGCTGTAGCGCTGAAGGGTCTGTATGTTCACAGGCTCTAGCGCAATACCTATTGCGCTAAATGGGACGCGCTATAAACAAACGTGCTACAATTCTGTAGTTTAATCTTACCCGAAGACTTTGGAAGCAACTTTTTTTTTACTAGAGTAATTAAAATGTGTATTTTAGATAAGTGTGGTCTTTTGACGGATTTATTTTAAAAACTATATATCTGAATATCCAAGCATTTAAAACTAAAGATTATTGTGCAACTAAATATCTATGCAAGGATTTCTTTAGATTTTATAATCTTCACCAACTCATTAATGAAATATTTTTAAGGCAAATTTTAAACTAGGGTCCTGTAGTTCTGAATAAATATTACAGTATTGCACAGATGTTTTTGTCAGTAAATTCAGAAACTAACAGTATATACCTGGTGATTGGCAAATGCCTGTTAAATGGCTTAATTGCCCCTTGAATGTCTCATTAACAGTTTCAATGTTGTGCTAATAGGTCTGGCAGGCTAGAGGCTTTTTCACTTTTAACTACTAGAGCCCCTCCTGAGGAACTCACCAGGCTGCAGCAGCCAGCTGTGGGAGCCTGCAGGAAGGGTCAGAACAGGGATAGGAGAGGTAGACATTAAGACCCAGGAGTGCCCCAAATTTTCAGGTGCCCAATGCTGCCTATGCCAAAGGATGGCCCTGGGAGGCTCATATAAGATGATTTCTCCCAGACCAAGCACCCCTGTAGGGATGACCCTGGGTCCAGAATATACTTAGTCTTGCCATGAGTGCAAGGAGTTAGACTAGATGACATCTTAAGGTCCCTTCCAGTTCTATGATTCTATTACAAAGCAAAGTGATCAATTAAAATTAATGAACAGAACAGAATTTTTTTTTTTCATTGTAGGAATTCATTTGACAATTGTTTTCTGGTTTGCACACAAACACTTGCAACACTTCTCTACAAATTTGCACCCTTTGCTTGTGATGCAGGCTTTTGTTTGTTTCTGCAATTTTGATTTAACATAATTCCAAGCCTCCTCCACACTCAGATCCTTAAATTGCTTACTGCAGTTGACTTCCCAAAAATTCCTTTAACTTTTTAAAGTTCATCCTTTTGAAATCAAGGACCCGAGTTGCAAACCTATATTGGTTTATCCTTCCATTTAGTTTAAACTGAATTAACTCATGATCACTCAAATCAAGTTTGTCCTCTACACTCAGTACAGTGGTCCTCACTACTTACCAATACTGAACTTAAAATGGCATCACCTCTTGTTGGTTCAGTGAGTATTTGGTAAATAAATCTGTCGGCTATCACATCCAGGATTATCTGGACCCTATCATTATTAGTAGCACTTGTGCTGCAGTCTATATCTGAGAAATTACAGTCTCCCATAAATTAAATGTTACTGGGAATTGTGTGATTATCAGAAATATCAACGGGGTCTCCATCAATACCATATCAGATCCTGGGGGCCTGTAGCAGACTCCAAGCACTATTGTAATGGATGCTCTTCACCAAAGTGACTTTGACACAAACAGGTTCCATTTTATCCATTCCATGCCTTCTAATTTCATTACAATATATCTCATCATGAATATACAATACTGCTCCACCAACTTTACCTTTATTTTTATCTTTCCTAAAGAGCACATTTCAGTAAATGTGTTCCCGTCATAATTACTATTCTACCACATTTCTATTATCTCTATAATATCTGGTTTCACTTCCTGCACCAGTAGTTCTAATTCCTTCAGTTTGTTACCCAGGATCCTTGCATTACTGTGCAGACATAGTTGTTTCTGATTGGCTTCATCCAGATTCCTTGGCCAATCAGGTCATTTTGCTGCCAATATCATCTACCCAACTGTTAGCGCCAATTCCAATGGGAGTCTCTTTCCTCTTGTTGTCCATTGTCCTATCCCCTGTAGTTCCCTTTTACATGTAGAGGCTGAGTTAGGCATTTTTTTGTGAAGCACTTTAGTAAGTGAAGGGATATAGATAGATTAGATTAAATGTAAGCCATTTTTCCTCACTAGGTTGATTGAGGAATTTAATGGACAGCTGAGGCAAATCTCAGTCTTTCAGATGTCTGACTAATATTTGACTCAGCTAGATTCCCTGCATGGGTTACTAATCAAATCCTTTTACTCTGAAGTTTCATACATTTTATATAGAGAAGTTATCTGTCCTTCTTCTCTAAGTTGACATGTTTTCCAGGAAATCTGTAGTTTACCCTCACTTTCTGATCATTTTCTATCCTCTGAATTATCTGAAGATAAAGTGAGTTATGCTGGTGCAGGAGAACTGAGATGAGAAGGGATTTGGAGAGAATGGAAGGAGAGAGCTAGTGATACAGAAGCTAAAGGCAAAAAAAATCAGTATCATAAAATTATCCTCTGGTGCAAGAGGAAAAAAATAGCTGGTCTACAAAAACAAGACATAAAAAAGAAAACTTTCATTTCAAAACTGTGTAAGACAATGACCTTAAAGAAGACATACAAGTGAAGACAAATATATACCGTATGATTGTATTGTCACTAACTTCAGGCAATGCTTCTTAGTAGAGTTAGTCCCATAAAATGCTATGCTCAGTTGTGTTCTGTGCTTTGTAAAATGTCAAGAAAATAAATAGAAGGACAATGTATTTCTCCAAATATTTTATAAAAACACACACACAGAGATCTGACAAACAAGAAGAGATGTTTCCACTACCAAAAAACTAGAAATATAAACATTTCATTTGATGATCATTCTAGAGTGTGTGAGGACTTGTCAAGGACTGTATTCAGATTTACTACATAGCGAATGCTTCTTAAAAAAAAAGATTTCAGGAAGTTTTTTAAGTCTGACAAAGACTAAACTGCATACATTTCACAACCACAGTACCCATTCACTTCAGTTAGAGAGAGTTTGGGATATTTACGAACTGCAGGACCTGTCCTATAACATATTAACATTTCTTTATTTAGAGTTTGATACAAAATCCATTAACTTCAGTGGGCTGTGGATCAGACCTTAGGGACCTAATTCTGAGAGGCAACAGGTATCCATTGTGATGGAATCCCCAGGATACAACCTGGAACTCTGGTACTGCTGTGCCATCTTAACTATTCAGTATGGATTGTCTCTCTCAATGCATTGCCAGTGAAAAGCAGCAAACCCCTCCAGGCACTGTTTTCACCCAGTCACCCGCTGCAGAGACACCCAGCTAAATTGCATGAATGCTCCCACTAATGGATCACACCAGAAAATCTCCCAAACCCCCAATCTTACATCCCAGGAATATATGGTTTTCACTGCTCCAGACCATTTTTTGTACAATGACAATGTATTAATTTAGTTCACCAATTTGTCAAAAGAATGTGGGCATACACCAGCCTTTGTAACCCGAGCAGATTTCCCACACACTTTAGACAAACTCACTGGTAAGGATAAAATATAAAAAATAGGTTATTGACAACAGAAAGATAGATTTTAAGTGATTATAAGTGGTAGGCATAAAAGGCCAGCATATAATTATCAAAGAAAATAAAAAATAAGTAGTCTAAATACTAAACTTTATTAGACTAAGCAGTATTTGGATCAGTTTTTCTGACCCCACTGGATGTTGCAGGTAGATTACAGTTTTTATCATTTGGGGGGAGGGATAGTTCAGTGGTTTGAGCATTGACTTTCTTAACCCAGGCTTGTGAGTTCACTCCTTGAGGGGACCTTCACTCCTTGAGGGGGCCATTTAGGGATATGGGGCAAAAATGGGATTGGTCCTCCTTTGAGCAGGGGGTTGGACTAGATGATCTCCTGAGGTCCCTTCCAACTCTGAGATTCTATGATAACATAGGCTTTCCCTTTAAGCTTGGGCTCCTCAGTTCAAGTCTTTGTCTTCCCAGTACTCTTGTTGCCTTCAGCATAGGTAGTGGAGGAGAAAGTCACCCTCTAATGTTGTTCACTGTCCCTTATTTTATACTCAGAATGCCTTAATTCTGTGCTGCTATGGCTCAGATCCCTGACACCAGTAAGCAGCCACAAGCACAAGGTCTCACATGGGCTTCCTCCAGCCTAGTTACTCTTTGCAAGGAGAATCCAACAACCCTTCCAGTCCCAAGTCTCACCAAATCTGTCCATCCTGAGTCCTATACTACCAGATATTTATCAGTTCACTTTGGCACACACTTCTCACAATTCAGACACCAACAACGTATCTGGGACAAAAATAAACAAAAAGTATGTTTAATAGAACAATGCCGAAGATTCAAAAGTGAAAGAGTAAGAGGACAGAGACATATACAAGTGACAGAGAAAATAAACATAAAAACACAACCTCAGGCTTTACAACACCATATTAGATTAAAAAAAAACCCTGTCAAGTATAAGTCAAATACAAGTCAAATACAAGTTACCCTATTACCTTTGAACAGTTTCCCAGTACACCCCTACCTATAGGGGAAATCAAGCCTTTTATGGACAACTTCTTGCCTAGACTTTAGATGCTGTCTCTCAATTTCTGAATAAAATCTTCAGTTTCAAGCTTTCTCTTTTAAAGTCTCCGTTTTTCTTCTCTCCTGCCATGGTGATTCATGATTATTCAGAGTAGGTGTTGCACAAATGGCTCGTTTCCTTTGGAGGTTACCCAATTTACCTTCAAAGAACAGGCAGGCCTTGGAGAAAGCTTGAATACAAAAGTTTATTCTCTAGCGAAGTGAAGCCACAGAGATAGCTCTCAAATTATGGCTTCCCCTCATACATCATTACAAGGCTTTTTATATGGTTCTTTACATGGAGGAGGAGGCAAGAAGGGCCTCATGCAAATTAACAGGTGAAAAACATGATGTTGTTTCCTATCTATTTACTTATTTATCTGGAAAGAACAAGACATACAAACACAAAGTTCCTATCATAAAATGGTACATATGGGGTAAAAATACATGCAGATATGAGCTAAAACATACGTGGTAAGACAAACGTATGAAATATACAGGACAAGATATGAATTTGAATCCTGTGAGGCCCAGTAGTGTCTTCAGGAATGCATAACACAAGATAAGAACTTAAAGCAGCTCAGAGCTAGTTACCCAGCTTCAGTAAGACATTTTCCTACATTTTAACCTTTTCTTACATAGGGGAAATCCCCCTTTGAGTGAATAGCCAGGATGTCTCAATGTCTTTCAATTAACTTTAATTGTCTACCATTGTCTTTTTCTGTGTTTACAATGGATTAATACTTGAATCTGGTTTTGTGTAAACACCTTTTTCAGAGGTGCCTTTCCCTGTATTGTTGCTTACTGCCCTTCTGTGACGTGGAGCCAAAGTTTATGAGCATAGTTCTCTATATACACAGATTCATAAATTCATAGCCACTGTGTGTGTGTGTGTGTGTGTGTGTGTGTGTATAGATGAGATCATCAAATTCAGAACATTACAAGCTTTCATAAAATATCTTACTTGATATATGTCCATAGTTAACAATACAGAATGCAATCAGTTGGCTCAGCTGCTCATTTTTGGGGCCTAAACCTTCTGTTCTCCCTTTTGTGTGTCTGGATCCTGATTGTCATGACATTCATCTAGTAAGATATGTTCTTTGCACACTTGTACTGCTGATTGCTCATGGTTCCATTTTCCTCTAGTAATTTGGTGATTCCCCTTATCTGCTCCACTGGTGATTAATAATTTTGTTAGGGATATAGGCTGTCATCTTATAGAATAGTAATTAGTCATTGCTTTTTGGGAGATCAGTAGCACACTTTCTTTACTCCATTCTTTTATACCTTCGCAAATTGTCTATAACTTAAACAAACAAACAAAAACTGTCCCTAGTAAATGTATTTTCTAATTGCCTCAATACCCTAGGATCCATATAATTTAGATTAGCTCATTTGTATTCAAAGTGTTCAAATTTTCCAAATATTGACTTTTTTGCCTTTTTAGTCCTCCTAATTGACTTTCTTTGTTTTCCTTCTCAAGCACAGATTTTTAAATAGCTTGCTAGCTAAGATACTGTGGCCAGTTAAGAGCGGGTCCATGTGGTATCACCTCTGATGAAACCACAGGAAGTTACCTGGAGTACTCTGTCTGAATTCACTTGTCTGATTTTCATTTTACTTTGACAAACTGCTTATGGATATTTTCAGGTAATGAGGCACTGGCAGCACTGCTCCTTTGGGAACTGTGCTTCATTGCCGGATTGGGGTGCATAAATACTGGGATGGAGTGCCTGGCAGTTTTCAAGAGTGCCATGGTATTTGAATGGTGATCCCCAATAGTTGTGAATTCCCTCAGAGTCATCCATGAGACAGGAAGGTGAAATCTCCCATTCATTCCACCTGAAGAGAGACCCCACTCTTCTGAACATCTGATATCTCTGAAACTCTACAATTGTTCAGAGTTTTTCAGGTAGTTTCAGACCTCCCATAGGTTTCTCTAGACGAAGAAACAACATGGCTAGAAGTATGCAACAGTATAATCAAAACATTTTAACACCTCCTTATTAATTTCTCTCTATTTTATTATGATTTAGCATTGATAAATACATATAAAATACCATCTTGGGCCCTGAGTAGTCCATAAGGATTAACCACATGCTTAACGTTACCTTTAACTAAGCGCTTTCCTGAATCAGGGCCTTACAACTGAACCTTGAAATTAAATACTTAATAACCCCTTCAGGTGTTGAGACTTGAGCAGTTTGTGGCCAGATTCTCTCATATTGAACTTAATAGCAAATCTCCTATTTTACTCTCTCTTGTATAAATCTCTTAAATAGTTTTTAATTAATGAAAGAATTTTACCTGTCACTCATTCACTCAGGGTTATAGTCTTCCTTTAATGTGCACACATACCACTCTCTAACAATAATATATCCCTGAGTAATTGAGCTGAAATAGAAATTAAAGAGTTGCCACTTTGATGATCATAATGCTGCTTATTATGATGGGTTTTTTTTTCCAAATCATAAACAATCAAAAGAAATTCCAACTGTGTTCACTGAGTTCACAGCAGAGGCGGTTGTTTACAAATGTAAAAGAAGAATGAAATATTGATGAAAACAACTTCAAAGACATTTCAGATTATTCAATGTTTTTTTCTCCTTTCTTTAAAAAAACCCTCAAAATTCCAGTCAGAGTTAGAATAAAGATCTGGACAATGGCAATTTTTTAAATTAAATCTTTCATTATATTTCAAAGAAATATTACTAGCTTAATGGCTAAGAAGAAATAATTCAAGAGTTGTTGTGTTGTTTTTTTTAATTACATCAGATGGCTTAGTTGTGACTGAAAGTTTATTCCCCTCTGACATTTGTGGTCTATGTGAAATGACTTGTCTTGTTATCAAGGTGAACAGATGTCCATTTAACAAACCATCAAATCTGTCAACCTTTTGACAGTCAGAGAAACAGACAGTCATTTGCCAAAGACTAAATGATCACGAAGAGTCTCTTTTTGGCAAAGTCATTGTGAGCTTTCCATTTGGCTTCAATGCGAATGGATTGGGCTGGAAGTCTGAAATAGGTGGCTCGCCCAGATATATACACATTATTCATGGGGCATGTAGTTCACATGGGCAAGGCCACTTGAGTGGGTGGGAGCAAAATAGGCATTTTGCCCTGGGCCCCCTGTTTGAGATGACCCCAAAATTGAGTGGTATTGTGACCAATTTAGCCCTGTGGTCACTAAGTCATGACTGAAGGGTCACCAGGATGAACTTGAGTGGCACAATGCAAATTTAAAGTGAGAGAGGTTCAGTATGTGCATATCAAGTGAAAAAATTGTAGGGGAGCCATTGTGCTCAACTACCTTCTCCCTCTCAGAGTTATCACTCAAGATTGAAGGATTAGTGGGACAGTGTGGGAAGCTTGCAATGCTGTATCTGTTGTATGGTTGAAGTACTCTGGTGGATCACTGTGAGATGTACTACCATTGACCATGGTAAACCTTATCCAGGGATAAACAGAGAATTTCATTTTACAGGTTTGCTAATTTAAAATCTT
Source organism: Sternotherus odoratus (assembly GCA_032164245.1). Classification (NCBI taxonomy): domain Eukaryota; kingdom Metazoa; phylum Chordata; order Testudines; family Kinosternidae; genus Sternotherus; species Sternotherus odoratus. The sequence continues at coordinate 110,313,136 of JAVMKO010000002.1, forward strand.
TTCTCTAAGCATTAAATTGACTTAAAATGTATTTTTAAAATAAACATGAAAAATGCCAAATAGAAACTTTTACAAATCTGAAAATGGTTTAATGTGTTTTAAAAAACATTTTTACCATACATAGGAAATATTCCTATAGCACTATATGTGGTATTTAATTTTTAAACAAAATATGTTCAGTTGAAATGCCAGCAGTACCCCACTGGCTGTGTTAATCCAGGCAGAAAACTCAAATGCCATAAAACAAATGCATCCCACTAACTTCCTGGACATAGCCTTTCATCCAGAATGCTGTAATTCTCTTTTCATGTGTGTGGAGAAATTCTGAATAGCAGCATTTGCTTTTTCTTTGATTGTGTCAAAACAGGTGTCCTAAGCATCATTTGCTCTCTAATTTCTAACCATTAAAAATAATCATTTTAAGGGTCCTGAACTCAGTGGTTTCAGAAGCTTTAATGGTTGATTTGTTTTGAGAAACTGTCAGACTGCAAAGGTGAATTATTAATCAATAAAAGTAAAATGTTAAAATATTGTAGATACATATTACTGGTCTTTTAAAATGATGTACCCTGGAAAAAATATCCTATAGTTTTTATTGATATAATACAGTATTCCTCATCTTTACATCAAACACAGAGCATTAATAGTCTCTCTGAAGAGAGGAGCCATATTTTAAAAACATCTTTAACAGCTTTTTTTGTGTACATTGATGTTATCTACCTCACATCAAACAGGTTAGTTTTTCATGCACATTATAAACTTATACGAATGTATCAGATGGAGGTTCATGCACATATAAATAAACATTCTGTAATGAAGCAAATGGAGAGGAAGGAGACAGATTTCCATGTACCGAAGCCAGCACTCCCATGGATGCTAATTATGCCAGATATTTTTCAAAGATTGTGATTTAACAACATCACATTACTTAAGCTTGATAAAATGATGGAAAGATCTCTCTAAATTTGGAGGAGTGCTGGGAAGGACTTCACCTGTACCTAACTTCTGCATAACATAGCGAAGAGTAATTGCATTCTGCTCAGCTGTTTATACCATTTGAAGAAGGAGAATCTAGTGGGTAGGGTATTAGTCTGTGACTCTAGAGACCTACATTTAGTTATGCAGTTAATGAAAATTTGCTGTGTGACCTCTGGCAAGTCACTAAGTCTCTTTGTGACTTATTTCCCCATCTGTAAAAGGGGAGATATCATTTCCCCTACCTCACAAAGGGGTTCGTGAGGGTAAACACATTAAGGATTTGGAGACATTCAGGTACTGTGGTAATGGGGCCATATAAGAATCAGATTTAGTGGAGGACAATCTGATCTGTAACAGGGAGCATATTGTGTGGAGTTTGTTATGGGTCTTTGTAAGGAGGTATAATTCAATATAAAATTGTAGATTATTTTAACAGAATCAAAGAGAAAATCATTTTTTATTAAATCTCCAAACATCTATTCTGCCAAATTTCTCTGTAGTGTAATATTAAGATTTGCTTTGAGCTTTGGAGAATTCCTTAGGCCCTTTTTTATAATATGGTGCCATTAGGCACCTATAAATGCATAACCCTGAGCTAGTTATATTAACTATAATTAAGCTAAAGGCTCTGGTAAAATTGGATAGCAATCCGGTAACATGTCATAACTGTAAATAATGAAAAAACAGACCGATTTTTTTGTTTATTGACTTGTTGGACAGCTGTAGGGCATTCATTATTCAGAAGAATTATTCCTTTAGTTACAATTTTGGTTATGAGTGACCTTGCATAGCCTGAAATTTGTAGTTCATAGCAATTCAAAGACGTTTATGAAGAAAGACAATTCAAAATGCTAACCATCTTCTAATTCTGGACCAGACACATGATACTGATAGAAAGAGAAGGTATTAGCTAAGTACCATGTAACGGTGTCTGTTTGTGTCTATAGAAAATTTAGGGGTCCTTAGCATCTCTTATTCACTTCAACACTGCAATCCGTCACAGGTAAAATAGATCTATTAAGAGAGAAGAGGCCAGTGCATCTGTAACTTGTTTGTTAGCTGACCTCAACTGGGCTTAAGAGTGTGCACCTGGGTCATATCAATGGAAGGAGTACAGTAAAACCCTGATTTAACGGACCCCGATTTAATGGACTTCGGATGCAACGGACAAAATATATGAGCAAGTCTGATGCATCCAAAATCCGTTTTTTCGGGGGCTGGCTGCCGGCTCCCGGCTGCCTCCCCGGTCCAGGCAGCAGGCGGGCTGCCTGTCGGCTCCCCACTGCCGCCGGGGTCCAGGCAGCGGGCAGGCTGACTGCCGGCTCCCCGCTGCCAGTCCGTCCGGGTCCCGGCTGCTGGCTGCCGCCGGGGTCCCAGCAGCCAGGACCCAGGCGGGCGGGCTGACAGCTCCCGCCCGGGTCCCAGCAGCCGGGGACCCGGGCGGGTGGGCGGGCTGACTCACGGCTCACGGCTGCCGTGATAGTTTAGCATTATACAGTAAAACCTCGATATAACGGACTAATTTGGGCGGGCTGCTCGTTTTTTTTTTATTATTAAATAACGGCCTTTTGGCTTTAACGGACACCCCCTTGCCCGAATTAGTCCGTTATATCGAGGTTTTACTGTACCTTGGGACAGACAGGGATCATCAGTTGGGAAATGAAGCAGGTGTGAGTCCTTGGGGGGGGGGGGGGACGGAGACCATCTAGAGTTTGCAGAAACGTGGATGTTCCCGGAAGAAACTGTAGATGATTCCTAGAGGGAAGATGAAGGCAGGAGAGTAGCAGAAGGGGTTGTTTATTGACTGCCACTAACCAGAAAAGCAAGGATGAAAGCCAGAGGAGAACAGCACAGGGAGGTGCCTGCTCGCTCTGAGCTGGAGAGTTGGGATCAAGGGCCAGAGAGAGAGAGCTGAGGGTAAGATAGCAGCAAAGCTTACCTGCTGATATCTTCATGCTGGAGTGTTTGAGCAAGAAGGCCAGAGAGGGTCAGACCCTTGGTGAGGAAAAATTCTCAGTGCAAAGGCTGTCGTGTGTGGCTCTTGCTGGGAAGAACAGGGTTGTACTTTAGCTTAAAGGACTGAAGAAGAGCCCCAGGAGAGCCAGAAGGCACTGGAACATGTTCTGTATTACGTTGATAGACCAAAAGATGGGAATTTTAAGTACTATTTACATAGGGTGTGAGGAAAAAAAATATGTTGAACTAGGTTTTGGCAATAAACTGTCCCAAATGATGATATTATGGTATCAAAAAAGACTTCCTGGAGCTACTGGGGACTCTAAAGAAGAGAAATTGAGGCAGTCATACTTGTTCTGCTACAGCCTGAACCTCCGATCTCTGGAGCTTACTGCATGAGCCTCTCCTACAAAAGCTAAAAGCCAACAGGCTGTAATCTAGAGCAGACTCATTTAATTCACTCTAAGTGATCTTGGTGCTACTAGGTGTGACACCACCACCAGAAACAGAAGGTGTGTGGATTACACTGTTCTGGACCTTTATTTCATTGTTTTTAATAGAAATAGGTTAGGGATCTTTAGAGAAATCAAGATGGCCATAGGTAGCAATACAAATCAATCCCTCCCAACCAATTATTAGAACATACTAATATAGTAGTTCCTGGAAGTTTACATAAGAAAATCTTCATTGTTTGCTTGAAGTAGCCAAATTATTTTAAAGATAACACTGAGGCAAAGAAATGTAAGGGGCATATGCAAGATCTTAAACTTGAACCCTTTGGGAGGGGCATGTCAAACACACACATTAAACCAGAGGTTCTCAAACTTTTGTATGGGTGACCCCTTTCACATAGCAAGCCTCTGAGTGCGATCCCCCTTAAACTAAAACATATATATATATTTAACACCATTATAAATGCTGAAGGCAAAGTGTGGTTTGGCGGTGGAGGCTGACAGCTCACCCCCTCCCCCCCCCCCCTGTAATAACCTCACAACTCTTTGAGGAGTCCTGACCCATATTTTGAGATCCCCTGGATTACACCATATCAATACATGCACATACATCATATGCATAGAAATAAACAGCAGTAGACTCACCATTTTAATGAAAATCCATGCACTGTGGAGCCATCTGAATAAATGTATCCACAAATACTTGGTGTGGTGGGGTCACAGAGCGCCTCCAGCCACAGAGCCAGAGGAGTTCTGTGCCCCACAAATTATCAGGGGGCTTGTGCCCCTGTTTTCCCACACTTGTGTGCATGCCCCTGCTCAGCCAGGTATCAATTATAATAACACAGCATAGGATTTTCATAGGTTAATTTAATTTTTTTCCATGATCATTCTTGGTTTTTGATGGCGTAAGTATAGAGAACATTCAATTTGTTTAAGACAACAAGCTCTGCTCTTCTCCATAGAATTACCACTAATGAGATAGCTTTTCTTCTGTTTCTTGTCCCTCCATCTGCTGTGAGAGCAGCACACCTATCTTCAAATCAGGGAGAAACTTCACAGCTTTTTGTCCTCATTTCCTCCCACCCATTATTTTGTCTCTTTTTGTAGCACTTCAGTAATCTTATGAAATTAAGGAAGGCACTTAAAATGCAGAGTAGTGTTTCATAACTTAATTTCTACCAGGTCTCTTTAAAAAAAAAATTGAATCAAGTGTCAATTAAAAAGGTAATGGATACTGACTTCCAGATAAGATAGTATGGAGAAACATCATAAAAGATGGAGATGGTGAGCAGAATCAAGAATACTTAGTTACAAAAGGAGAATGATCAAGATGATATTCCTTAGTATGTTTGATGCTGGATCTAACTCTGTATTGAAATAATAACAAAAGTTTTGGCTATCTGGACTTGGGTGAACAGATGTCCTGATTTTATAGGGACAGTCATGATTTTTTGGTCTTTATCTATATAGGCTCCTATTACCCCCACTCCCTTCCCGATTTTTCACACTTGCTGTCTGGTCACCCTAATCTGGACTGACCATTTGTTATTCAGACCCAGATTATTTTAGAACTGCCTAATTATATCAAGGATCGCACTCTATGTAAAAAATGGCATGACCTGTTTCTGAATCACTGATAATTTAGATGAAAATTATCTTGAATGCTTATAGATCAATGTCCTAACAGGTAAAGCACAAAAATTAGTTGTAGATTGCTACTAACTACAAAATAACACTAGGGAAGCTGCAATAACTTTTTTGGGGGAGGGGCTGTGATTATGAGGGTTCTTCAGTTTGAGTGAAATATGGTGGCGGTTTTATGCTATCACTGCTAAAACATATTTGGGATTTCTAAATATTACACAGGACAATCTCCTAACTTTGAAAGCATTGTATCCAACATGGGAGAATTTTATATTAGATCTTCTCTTGACGGATAAAGAGGAACTGATCACAGAAGTAAAAATTAATTGCAGCTTTGCAACAAATAATCATGAGTTGATTACATTTATAATGTGCAAACAGAAAAAAGTCCAGGTCAGTAATATACAAACTTGGTGCTTTAAAAGGACCAGTTTCATAAAGCTGAAAACAATTTTGAGCCATATCATCTTGGAGGAAGAATTTAATCAGACAAATGTGAATAGTAGTTGTGAATTATTTAAGAACACTTTACTAGCTGCCCAGAAAGCCACAATCAAGGAAGATGGCTCTGTTGGTTAAAAAATTGGCCAAAGATATCAGGGAAATGAAGGAAGTTTTATAAATTAAAAAAAAATATTGGTGAAAGGAGAAGTTCACAGTAATCAATATGAATCAGAAGCTAGGAATTGGGAGAAAATTGATAAGGGAAGAATAGGGACACAAGGAGAAATCTATAGGCAGCAGAGTTAAGGCAATAAGAAGGGTTTTGTTTGTCTGTTTGTTTCTTTTTACAGTATATTAGGAACAAAAAGAATCTAACAATAGTATTGGCCCATTACTAAATGAAGTGATAGAGTGGGGGTCGGCAACCCTGGCACACAGGACCGCAGAATAAACATCCTTAGTGGAGCATGTTATGGCAACTCTGAGGCTATCTATCTTACACCTGGGACTGGGAAGGCCTCTGAAGAGTCCCAGAATGCTGTCAGCATAATATCCGCTTATTAACACCTTTGCCCTCGCTCCTCTTATCTCACATTCCTGCTTTAAATAAAGGGAGAGAGTAACTGACTATCACACCTGGTGTATTCGCAAATCAAATATTCTTACCCAGTGGGGCTCTCTCACCTTCCAATGAACCAAGCAATTCCAAAGAGGGGCATGGATACAATGAGTTTCTTCTTCTGAAAGAGAGTTTAAGGTTAGCTGGGATTCTATGAAAAGATTGGTAGTGAGACAGCTGAGGAAGATTTATAAAGATGGTGATATTGATCATTTTAATACTAATGTAGTGAATGCAGCTATAAGAAAAGCTAGTAAAAACACTCTTAAACCATCTGCTTACAAAGGTAATAAAATCCCTGTTCCTTAGTGGAATAAAAATGTAATACAGCTATTAAAGATGGAAGAAAAGCACTAAATAAATGTGAGGGGTCACATTTAATAAATGGCTTAATGGAATGTAAAACGTTCAAAAGGGAGAGTATATATTGGCATAAGTTTTACTCCTTTATTAAATGAAATGCAATGTCATCAGAATTACAGAATAAAGTCAAGAAACTATCTAGAGTGAGTGCTGTGGCAAGTTACACACAAATAAATTATCTAGATTGAAATATTTCTGACATCCAATAGAGATACAATAGAATATTCATAAGGTATGCTCTTCATATTGTTATGCTGAGGGGTACTGGTGACTGCTTGGATCAGAAACCTCCTTGATATTAGGCATGGACATATCCTTCACTTAAGCTAAGTTGTAAGAAACACCTTAAACAAGACCTGATAGGGTATATCTACACTGCAGCTGGGGGGGGTGATTTCTTGCACTGGTAGACAGACTTGAGTTAGGGTGTTAAAAACAGAGGTGTGGACACTGCAGCACTGGTGGCGGCTTGGGCTAGCCACCCAAGTCCAATCCTACACTATCCCCTGAGTCCAAGCTTGGTTGCCTAGCCCAGGTCCTGCAGTTCCACTCTGTCCATCCTGCTATTTTTGAGTGCTAGTTCGGACTGAGCTGGTGTGAGTCTGTCTACCCATGCAGGGAATCACACCTCCTAGATGCAATGTAGGTATGCCTAGAAACTGGAATAGAAGCCAAAATAGGAAAAGAATGGGTTTTAGAATATTTATATAGGTTAGATATATTCAGGTCAGAATGGCCTGATGAAATTCATGCTAGGAACTTAAGGAAGTATTTGAAGAAATCTTGGCTCCATTAGCAACTATCTTTGAGAACTCCCGGAGGATGGGTGAGGTCCCAGAAGACTGGAGAAGGGGAAACATAGTTATCTTTAAGGAGGAGAACAAAGTGGACTTGGAATTATAGACCAGTCATCCCAACTTTGATATCTGGAAAGATACTGGAACAAATTATTAAACAATCAATTTGTAAGCACCTAGAGGATAATAGGGCTTTAAGGAGTAGCCAAGATCATTTGTTAACAATAGATCATGTGAAAATAACTTCATTTCCTTATTTAATGGGGTTATTGGCCTACTAGATAAAGGAGAAGCTGTGGACGTGATATATGTTGGTTTTAGTAAGGATTTTGACACAGACCTGCATGGCCTTCCCATAAGCAAACTAGGGAAATGTGGTTTAGCTAAAATTACTATGAGTCCTGTGAACAACTGGTTGAAATACTATATTCAGATTACTCATCAGTGGATTGCTATCATATTGGGAGGGTGTATTTAGTGGGATCCACAGGGGTCAACCTGAGTCATGTACTATTCAGTATTTCCATTAATGACACAAATAATGGAGTGGAAAGTATGCCTACAAAATTTGCAGATGACACCAAACTGTGAGGGGTTCCAAGTACATTGGAAGACCAGATTAGAATTCTAAATGGCCTTGATAAATTGGAGTATTGGTCTGAATTCAGTAAGATGAAATGCAATATACACAAGTGCAAAATACTTCACTTGGGAAGGAAAAATCAAATGCATAACTACAAAATGGGAAATAACTAGATAGATGGTAGTACTGCTGTAAAGGATCTGGGGGTTAAAGTGTATCACAAATCAAATATGAGTTGATATGATGAGGCTGTGAAAAAAGGTAATATAATTATGGGGTATATTAATAAGAGTGTCCCATATAAGACATGAGTGGTAACTGTCCTGCTCTGGTTGGAACTAGTGAGGCCTCAGCTAGAGTACTGTGTTCAGTTCTGATTGCCACTCTTTAGGAAAGATGTAGGAAAAATAGGTGAGAGGTCAGATAAGAGCAAGGAAAATGATAAAAAGGTTTAGAGAATCTGATTTATAAGGAAGGTTAAAAAGGTCTAGGCATGTTTAGTCTTGAGAAAAGAAGATTGAGGGGGTGGGACCAGATAGCAGTCTTCAACTATGTGGAGAGGTGTTATAAGGAAGACTGTGATCAATTGTCCATTGACAATAGCCCTACATTTCTATGATTCTATGTTCATAAGTATGTGGCTGGTAATGAGTGTGTTTGGAAAAGGTAGGTAGCTATTACTCATATCAGTTTAAGCAGTACAATAAATAGGATTTAACACATTGGAGAAAGCACTTGTTATAAAATATAGATCTCTAATTAAATCTGTAATGGACTGTGATTCCAGATTTATTTTGGTTCAGCAGACAGTTCCATAGGATGAATAAACTACAGTTCCAAGCATGACCTTTGCCTACTCTGTTCATAGGAGCTTTATAAGTAATTTCAGGGGGGAATATCTTTCTGGAAAGGAGCAAGAAATTTCTCATGATCAGAAATGGAATTAAATATTTTCTGCTATAAATATTTTCTGTTCTGTGGTGGAGGATTAAAGGGATATAAAGTCTTAACATTAAATTGGGTTAAATCTTAGAAGCCATATGGGAGCAAAATTAGCTCCATAGTCAAAGATATGGACCTAAATATGTAATTAAATTGCAACTAGTGTGCTTTCTGAAAAATACAAATTAGCAGAATCCCCGCAAGTACAGAATATATAAATTTGAACAACATTATTACTAAAATCTAGCAATAAAGACATAATGAAATCTTTCAATATCCAATACCCTGGGGTTTTTACACTCCCCACAATGTTCTCAGACATTCCATTAAGTGTCTTGATTTGGGAACATTGGAGGTGGTCTTTTATGTCTCTGAAATTAGTACTGTATAAAGCAAACAATGACCATATAATTTGGCAGGGATTTTTTTGCACTCATCTCAGTGCTCAACTGAGTGATACTCAGTACAAGCTTCTATATTTTTCCTGCAATAGTAAATGAAAGAAAACAAAGAGCTACATTCCTTCCACTAAGTCTCAAATCTACAGTTTTCTGATGACCCTCCCCTCAAGTTAAGGACACCCATGAAGCCTAGGCTGGTCCCTGGGTGGAGTTACTTCTCCAGAATATTACATGATCATGCAGAGAGATAGCCAGGATGTAGTATTGGATATATTGGACCCTGCTGATGTTCAGGAGATCTTGCAGCTATAGTTTGTTCAGCAGGACTGCAACAGTTCTACTAATTCAGGATGGCAACAAAGAAGAGGGTTACTTTCTCTCAGAGTCAGAATGAAGCTTCCTTTTGCACAGAAAGGAAAACAAAGAGGAAGCTGCCATCCAGGGCACCTCTACTGTTTCAGAGTAAAGCTCCATTCTTACAGAGCTTTCAGTATTTAAAGTTTTCCAATAGAAAAATATCTCAATTTTCAACCAGCCTTAGTAATTCTGCACAGCAGATGCCACCTCCTATGTTCTACTCTAACCATTGTTGCATTCACTTCCCATAACCATTTCCAGTAGTCACCTAAACCATTCCCAAAGACTCCAGTAGTGAACCTCAGCTTTGCAGGACAAGTGTGAGAATGTGACATCCTCTGTAGGAGTAAGGGAGAACATGGGAGAGGAGGGAAAGAGGGGAGAGTGCTCATTAACTTGAGCAGAGGGAGATATAGAAAGGAACAGTCAGTTTCTACATTAGGGCTTCATAAGACATATTGTGAACAAAAAATCCTATAAAAGGGAAAAAGTTCACTTAGGAGAGCTAATAAGTATCAGGAAGTCACTAAATGAGTTTAAGATTAGCAGCCGTGTTAGTCTGTATCCGTAAATAAGATGAGGAAGACTTTGTAGCACCTTAGAGACTAACCAGTTTTTTTCAGCATAAGCTTTCGTGGGCTATAGCCCACTTCATTGGATGCATAGAAGTGGGCTATAGCCCAAGCTATAACAAAACTTTGTTCTAAAACCTGAATATACCTCCAAGTTTAATGCCTCCTGTGCTCTTATGCTCACTTTTTTCCAACTCTTATTTCATTTGTTTTCTGATTTTTGTTATGCTAGATTTTTTATTTGGAGTCTGGAAAGTTTTAATCTTTGTTCTTTTTACCAGATTTTGCTTGTGGTCTGTATTAAAAAAGTTATAAATAAAATACTTATAAAAAAAGAAAAGAACATAGCTGTATTGTTTGTCTCCAGAGTTAATTTGCTTTGACATTCTCCACGTACACTGAAGTGCCACAGAAATGGGATGGACCATTTTATGTAGGTTTTGGCACAAAAGAGTGTGTATGTGGTTGGTTGGAAGAAAATACTACCGGGGGATGAAAAAGGGAGAATTTTGCAGAGAGGAAAGACAAGGTTTTTGCAGGTGGCATTGATCTGCAGGTACCCTCACATAGATGTTTTATGAAATTGCATGCCATAGGTAAAATCTAATTTATACTTATGATAAAATAAAGAACTCTCTCCCCTACACTCTTAAAATATTCTTAATAAGTTAACAGATAAAATTAATTTGTGAAAGGGATAGTTTACTGTCCATAAAGAGGAAGGAACCCTGTTCATACCAAGTATATGCACACACAGTTATTTAGCTGTATATCAACTTATTGTTGTTAGTTATCTATTCAATTGTCTGTTCGTTTGTTTCCTCTTTATCATCCTTAAATCCACTTATTCATTCTTCTATATCTATACTCCATCTTTCAGTGTCCATTATTTCTCTATCACCATTGTCTTTCCTTTTTCTATCTGTATGTTATGTTCCCTCGTTCTTCTCCCACTCTCTCAATGTATTCTTCCCTTTCTGTCTCTGGTTTTCTCAACATCATCTTCATCATGCCAAACACTCATTCGTTTTTTCCCCCTTTCTCTCTTCTTAGCTCCCACTCTCAAATCCAATGGTAAAACTTTCTTCCCATATATATCCCATATCATCGTCTCCCCAAAACTATCATTTTTGCTAAATAGCTTTGAGACTCCAAGGGTTTAGAGCTCCATTCTAGATTGCAAAACCAGTAAATAGTGTGTGTAAATTTCACAACTGTTAGCTATTTGCATAGACACCAACCCCTTGAAAATTGTGGGGTTATTTATTTACCAAGGTCACTGGTACCAAGCTGTCCTTGGCTGAAGCCTCCAGAGAACTGAGGAAAAGTTACTTCTTAATTTTTATTTGGCAATTTGTGTAAACAATTACATCCTAGAATCTGGAGCTCACTTACCTCTCATTAATCACTATTACCCATTTCACAACCACGAAAAAAGGGTAATGCTAGAAGAATAAAATGAAGCCTTGCATAAACTTGCACATTTGAAAATAAACTACTGATTTCTCTCCATGATATGGCTAATGATAAGAAAAGATGTATTTTATTTTTAGAGGATATGAGTACACCAGAGAGAAGAGAAACTTATTGAAAAGGATAGCATGCCCATATTTAGTAAAAACAAATTTTGGATTGGGAATGTATGGAAAATAAGCAAACATTTCTAGTATCAGAGCTCCATCTCCAAGGGACTGGCTCTTCAATTTCATGTGTGTGCACTAATTCTGGGAGTCTCACTGCATACATCTAGACTCTAGAGTCTAATTTTCAAAGATGTTGGGCATCTATTCCATTGAACATCAGTGGGAGTGAAGGGTGCACTTCAATTCTGAAAAATCAGTATCTGATTATCTGCCCCCAAAGTTGGGGCACATAAAATGTGTGGACACTTTTGAAAAATAGGCCCTCATCTCACTGTGCCTCTTTTTGGTCTTCCTTATAATGGGGAGAATAGTTACTTAACAGGGTTCTTGAAAAATCTAATTAATTATTAATTTATTTAAGATCCCTGGGGGAAAGGGTGTTATGGTAGGGCAAAGAATTATCTTTCCTCTCTGAGTTTGTTTCCTTGCTGTGCAAATAGAATGTTCTGGATGCTTTCCTTCTGGCCCATTTCCAAAGAGGAAGTCTTTTAATTATCTACTAATGCTGCAAGACCCATTAGGCAGCTTAGGGTTCAGCTTTTTGAGAAACTTGCACTTCCAAACTATTGATGTTTGTGTGTGTCATTTACTGTATACGAGTTAAGTAATAATTTTAAATTTCAAGTAGAGAAGAGCAGGATAGCTTTGAATATATGGTGTTAATGGATTCCTGTAGATGTAATGAAGTGAATGATTGCACTATATTCTACTTTTAGTGTTTCTGATAGATTGAAGATATTGGATGAGTAACATTTCTAGTAAAGCTCATTTTGTATACAAAACCTCTGAATAATGATTTTAAGTGTTTCCATTTTCTTCCTTACATTGATTACATTAATTAAAAGTGCTCCAATAGTTCAGCAAGAGCACAGAAATTATACATTTCCTGGAACATTTGTTTATCTTATGTAAATAGACACTTCATTCACAGTGATACTCACTAGATAATTATTTCTATTAATATTCTACAGCATACTATCCTATCTTGTCCTTTCCCGTTCTAGCAAAAGACTGCAAGCAGAAGTTTCCTGTGTGCAAGACAACTTTTTGTACATGCTATAGTTCCATTTTGACCTAACAACATTGTCTGAGTTTTCCATTGCTACATGAACAAAGCTTTTTGCTGTGGAATGTATGAATGTTGTAAAGCCAAAATTTCCAAGGGTCTTTACCTAAAATGGGGAGAGTGGCTTTAGGTACCACATTTTTGTGTCTAAGTTTTTGAACTTAATGAGGCCTACCATCAATAAAATGTAGGCCGAGCCCCGCGACTCCAGAGGCCCCACCCACATGGCACCCAAAGACCTGGCCTCCTGGGGGTATTACTTCCAGGGTCAAGACAGACACAGTTGTGAAGGCTGGCTGTCCATTGACCCTGGGACATTTGAAATTGGTTCAGAAAGCCCCATGAGCAGCCTAGTAAATCAAAAGTGGGAACAAGTTTGTCTGGATCAGTTATAAGTGCCTGCTTTCTAATGTCAGCTGTAGACTTTCATGCCACATTGATGTTGCAGAGAAACCTGGGCCCAGGCAAGTGGGTTGTTATGACTACTCACCTTCACTGCAGTTTTCCTCTGGTGGTTAAAATATGTGAGGGTTCTATTTAGGATTTTTCCAAGGTACACTGGGTGGGATTCATATTTCAAGGAATGTCCACTGAGAAAAATATTCAGTTCTTTGTCTGCTCTACTGTTGTAAAAATGGAACACACTGCTTGAGTGGAAGTTGGAGTTGAAGTTGAGTGGAAGGTCATTTATGTCCAGGTTGAAGAGCATCAGTGCCAGCACAGAGCTTTGGGATAGATGGTTGATTTGTCTTTTCAACATGCTAACTCTATCTCCCAGGTACACTTGGAAACATCTTTTGTTGAGGAGAAGGTCAATGACATTGATTGCTCATATTGGGAGCACTCTTGACAATTTGACTAAGAGCCTTGTGTGCCACACTGTGTCATATGCTGCTTCAGGTCCAGAAATATGACTACCATCTTCAAGTTTTTCTGAAAACCATTGATAATGAATGTTGTCAAAAATGAGCTTTTGAATGTGGGAGTGCCAACCTCTCCAAAAGTCTGCTTGCTCACCAGTGGGTGTTGGCTTCACTTCTGGGTGTGTGCTCTGAAGAACAAGATGCTCTAGTATTTTGGATGACACAGAAAACAGAGCTATTGGTTGATCATTTGTAACATTGTGTAGATCTCCCTGGTTTCAAGAGAGCAATGACTTTTGATGTTTGCCACGTTATTCATTATGTTAACTAATGAAATGGAAGAGAAATATAAAGCTATGTGTCCTTGTAGTCTGACTTTCTAATTATGACAATGATTCACCTATCAGATTAGACCTGATGTCAAAAGGTGGAGAAATAAGTGTCCAAATGAAAACTGTTAAAGGCATTAAGCCAATAGAAATAAAGAAAATCCCCACAAAATAGTATTTAAGACTATTATTAATTATGTTTATTGATAGTTATATCACAGTAATACCTAGATGTACTGATCCAAACTCAAACCCATCTGTATAGGGCGGTGACTCACCCCTGCGGCGCCTCCTGCTGGTTCATCTGGGAATTAGCTCACCAGCATCTAGAGCTCCCTCTGCAGGCTGATGTCCCGCTTGCTGCTCTGGCCCCATGTCCCTCCCAGACCCCGGTGCCCTCTTACCGAGGGTTCTGTACCCCTGCAGTACCCCCACAGTTCTTAGGGTCTCCCCTCCCCATGCTCTATCCCCACCTTGCCTCAGTCTAGGCAATTGCCAGTCACCACTTGCCCCCATTCTCTGAGGCAGACTGTAGTATAATTGCTACTCATCACTGGCAAGGAGGGTTGGCCTGCTGCTCTGCCTCTGTAGCCCTAGGCTGCCCCCTGCAACCCCAGTACCCTTTGTGGGGCCTTCTCCTAGGCCCTGCAGCCTGGGGGTTTCCAGGCTAGAGCTTCACCAGCTCCTCCTGCCTTACCCCAGCCCCGCTTCCCTCTAGGTACCTTAAGCTTCCAGCAGCCAGGCTTGTCTGCCTCTGGAAACAGAGGAGACTATTCTCTTTCAGGCCCCTACCTCTCAGCCCTTTATAAGGGCCTGGTCTGTTTGGGGCGTGGCCACCCAGCTGAGCCCGCTTCCCAATCAGCCCAGCTTTACCCTTTTCCATGGGGGTGGGGCAGCTGCCCCACTACACGATTGTATTAAATAAATAACCACATAATAAGATATAGCTCCTTCCTCAGAGAGCTTGCAGTCTGAACAGACACAATAAAGTGGAAAGGAAACAGGCATAGAGAGATTTGTCCATGGTTACACAGCATGTAAATGACAGATTTGGGATTGGGACCCACGTCAACTGCCCCTCCTCCAGTGACCAGTTCACTGGGCCTCACTGCCACTCAGATTACCATAGCCTCTTCCAAAATATTGAAAGAATATGCACAAATAATCTCGTGATGTACAAAACTCAAGTGGGGTAGTGATTTGTTATAAATATAATAATTCAGGGAGATCACATATGCATAAAACTAGTGTACCTGAATCTAAACCACCAGTTTTTCTAAAATTGATCCATATTACCTGAAATGTTAGACTGCAGGTAGGGCTAGAATCTCATGTAATGAGGTTTCCTTTATATTTTATCCAGCATTTCTACTTATTGTCTTGATTGCAAATCAGAAATATGGGATGGGATAGGGAAGAACAGAGTACTAAATCTGAAAATTTAGGAATGTTCAACCTTGAAACACCATTTCCCCCCTCAGCTGAAAGATGTCACAGCAGATCTTCAAGTATTTCTTTCCGATGGAAATGGATTATATAACCATTGAAACTTGTCTTTAAGCCAGTTGGTAGCAGGCATAGTATTAAGACATATGTATTTATCTAACTCATATACCCTAGAGCCCAAAACCATCAGCTGTGTGATTTCTATGAGCAGGAGGCAGGTCCATAGGTGAGCTTTATCTTATTTTGTTTTCAGTCATATGCAGAGAGTGATTTTTAAGTCTAATTGCCAGTTGGCCCAGAGGACATATTTGTGGGTCAATTTTTCTTACCCAGGTTCAGATGTAACCAACCTCAACTGTTCATGAGCCCCATCTGGGTCTCAGAAAGAGGCCCATACACAATCTCTCACATATTATTTCTTGCATCTCAGTGGCTTTTGATTCTTGGGCAGCTCAATATTTCATATCCTGCCCTCTCCTCTCCTCTCTGAAGCACTTTCTACTAATCTAATTAATTTTGCTTTCTCTCCTGCCATTTAATTATCCTAATTTTACTGCTTACAGAAGCCACTGAGAAATTCTGCTTCTAGCTGGTACATGATGTCTAGTTCAAGAAAGAGATGAGCTTTTTTCTCTCTCTCTTTCTTTGAGATACAGAAGAAATAAGGATGAGAGGGAACATTTTCTTTTTTGCCTAATCTCATCTTTTCTGAAATAAAATAAAGCAATCCTTGTAAGTGTGGGAGGGAAGTGGATGTGAAGCATACATGTTTTTGCCTTCCCCCCCCCCTCCGAAGTGTTTTTCTACACAAAGACTGATAATGGTAACTGTTAGCATTTTTCATAGAGCTCCATCTTTCTTTCATATATACTATGTCATATTTGAACAGAAAATAAATAGCATATTACTGCTTCAGGAAATAGCTGTTATAGATTTTGTGGATTAGGGGAAATGAAATTTCCTTATATAAATATATTGGGGGGGAAATTACTTATTAATTCCCTTGTCTATATTAAATCATGCTATTTTAACAACGCCTTAATTAGGAGATAAAAAGTAAGACTTTTTTTTTCTTTAGATCATTTTTATATTCAATGAAGTCTTGTCCTTAATATGGAACTAACATAATTTACCCTTTTTTAAAGGAGGGTTATTTTACAAGCAAAAGTTGGCTAGAACCGTGACTAATGATGGATGTAGGCTGAGCTATGGTAAGCCAGGGGAAGGATTAAGTGGCAATCAAAGAGGACAAACATAATTTTTAAGAATTTGGAGGGTGGGAATGGAAAGAATTTATAGATGCTATAGCATACAAGCTACAGTGGGATCTGAAAGCAAGCATCATGGAGCAGAAGAGCTTGAACTATCAAATGTGTCTTCAGGAAGCTTAATATCAAGATATTAAAGAGAACACATGAAAAGTCCTGAATGGTGGTGAGACATTGACTAGGAATCGGGAGGTGTTAGTAGGCACACATCTGACAAGTAGAAACAGGGGAAAGAGTAAATGTTTGGAACAGTGCACATAAGTACAGCAACACCACTGCTTCCCATTAATACTAAAAGGGAGTCTTGTGGCTAAATCCCACTATCACATCAATTTACCACTTCAAGAGTCTCCATGGAATCAATAAGAGCATTGGGAGGGCTGGAGAGCAGTGAGAAAGCATCAGAACAGCTCCAAAGAACACAACACCGAGAGGAGAAGAGTAGCCCCAGCAAAATGCAAAGGAATGATCAAAAGGGGGTTGGGAATCTCAGGAACAGTAGCAAGCTGCCCTATGGGAGTGTAATAATAGGATCAGTGAGGTGGCAGGAACTGCCAACAAGGTCTAACATGGCACAAGATGAGCTGAGAGCAGGCACGAAGAATCTGAGTAGACAGCTGGCAGTGGGAAGTCAGAGAAAAGCATAACTACAAACAATAGTGAGTTCAGATCCATTAGCTTTAGCCCTTTGTTTGTATGATGAAGATGAAAAATAATATTATAGAAAAAGAAAGTGGTGGATAGGGAGCCACAGTCTCCTATATATTGAGTAGGGGAAAAAATATAGCTCTCAGACATGTGAAATAGTGGAATAGCATTGCAGAAACTCTTTATTGTTAAGAGCATTACCAGCAGGGCAGAGCAGCACTGATAACACTTTGTGATTTGCCCCACCAGCATATTTTCACTCTCATTGCTATACTGCCAGCTATAAAATACACTGAAAACCCCCTCAACTGCAGAGTACAGATTATGTGATCACTGTAAGATTTCTAATGCTATTGCATGCATACAGGAGAAGAAAATAGCATTAGGCAATATAAATATATTGCTACTGAAGTGTCAGCAAATTGTATTACCTTGCATTTTTCCAGCCAAGGAAACTGACATTAAAGAACCAGTCCTAAAAACTTTCCTGAAAAGGAAATCCTTCTCCTTCGGAGACAAAGAACACTTAATGATCAGGACCGAAAAGCCTAAATTTAGCAGCATGGTATATCATCAACTGGATAAAACCTGTGAGTACTCTGCATGTATGTATAATTTTGTGTGTACAGCTTACTTGTAATGGTAATCAGTGCATTTCAGACATTATTTTAAACAGGGATTTTAACAGACTGATTGTCAGCATGTAACTGGGAAATGGGCAGTCATGCCTAATGGTCAGAGCCATGGGAGTAGCCAGTCTGGTGGTTACCATAAAGACAAGCTAGACTCAAGGATCAGGACCACAAGATACCTGGGGATGCAGTCAAGAGCAGAGCCAGGGATCAGAAGTTGAATTCCAAAGCCAATGGGTGATCTGGAGACATGGTCTGGAAGCAGTCCCAGGGGGTGTCAAGAATGGAAAAAGGCTGGGGCTGAAGCATACACAAAAGCAGGTAGGGCAGGATCAGGAAGCAGTGCCAACTGTAGCCATGGGCATGGAACAAGTTGAGCACCCAGTGAGTTCTGGCTGTTGCTGGGTCAGGTAGTAAGTGAGCTCCACCCCTCCAACAGTTGGGAAGTGCACTCAATGAGGCAGCTCCTACTAGGACCAGCCTTATCTAGTATTGTGCCTCTGCTGCTGCTGGCTCCCTGACAATACGTCACCTCCACGAGGGTGCCTTAGGACATGGATTTTCTGTGTTTTTTTAATGAAAAGAGAACACAAGCTCTGGAGTATGGACATTCCCTCCTGGTTCCCAAGATGGTTCTTGAAGGTCATAAAACTCCCAGGCCACCAGGTAGTAAAGTTCACCTTGGTTTCACTTAGAATCCATCCAGGATTTCTCATCCTTTCTGTTCTTCCTGACCCTGACACTCCATGAGAGGGGACAGTGGAGTGGAGCATAGTGTTTTCTCTGCCTCAAGAATACTCTCACTTAAATCAGGGGTAGAATCAGCCCTCGGCAACCTCCAGGATCATGAACAAACAGAAAAAATGAGTGGGGATAAAAGGTTTTGGTCCATCAACACAAACATTGGTGACTTATACTTTTTTGAAAAAA
The DNA here is from genome assembly GCA_032164245.1 of Sternotherus odoratus. Lineage (NCBI taxonomy): Eukaryota > Metazoa > Chordata > Testudines > Kinosternidae > Sternotherus > Sternotherus odoratus. The sequence goes on from JAVMKO010000002.1 coordinate 110,332,072, forward strand.
GGTAGGAAAAAAATCTACAAATCTATAAATAACTCGGAAACTGTATGTGAGACTCTTTTTAATTAGTAATATGTTGATTACACTGAAGTTTCTTGTTATAAAGTAGCAGATTTTAAAGAAGGCTTAGTCTTAAATCAGAGTAGGGCACTATGAAATTGCTTTATATAGATTGCTAAGGAACCTTTCACTGATAGCTAGTGACTTCTCAGGTATGGGATATATCTTTTGGTTTCTATCCATAAATTACCAATATCCAAAGTGTAAAGAGGTAGTGCTAGAATTATATTATAAGACTACTGCAGACATCATTAACACTAACCAGAGTAATAAGGACACTATTCCTGTCCCTGATGAACAACCTGGCTTAACAGAGTCATTACAATTATGAACAAAGCTCATCTATCGCTAGAACTCAGAGTAATTATTTCACCATAGATATGGATAACTAGATACTACCATTGTACAATGTTAGCCTATCTGAAGCATTTATGAGTGCAGTCGAGTTTACGGCATCGCCCATTATGATTTATGTTGTCAGTCAGCCAGAAGGAAATAGCCTCAAGGAGAACTCTGCAGGTGTGAGGCAACACATCTCTTACATAGCTATACAATCTTCAACATATTTAAGCACTGAAGTTGGACAGTGCTTAATTAGCTTATATTAGGAGTTGCTATTGTATTGTGACATGCGAGGCATTCAGTCCAGCACCCACTGAAGTCAATAGCAAAATGTATTGACTTCAGTGGGTGCTCAGTTATGAAAGCTTAGTGCATCTTTCCTCTTTGATTTATATCTGAGGAGGAAAGTCAATAGGGAGACAGCTAGATGGATTCGCTGTCCTTATCTCTGCAAGCACTGTACAATGAGAAATCCCCTAAAAAAAGAAAATAAAAAAGAACTCTGACTTTTATAGTCCTGATCTGTTTGAGAGACAGACACAAGCCATAGGGAGGGGAAAAAAGTTTCCTCTTCTCAATAAATAACCATCTTTATTCTATGCTTTGTTTTCATGTTTCTAGTTTCCCTTCTAGATATATTTTCCCCAAGATGTTAAATGCTAGGGAAGGCCTTAGGTTCTGTGTATCAACCCAATTTCATCTGTATTTAGCAAAATACCCAGGCCTGTGTTCCATCTTATTTACGTTAATGAAATTTAAACACTTAAATGCTTTGCCAAGTTTGAACCCAAATATAATCTTAATGCAAAATTCTCTTAAGAAAACACACATTATCAGTAATTCATGTTCCAAAAATAGAATGACATGGCACTAATTCTAAAAAGCTCTTTGAGTACCACAAATGTCACAGGACCATAAAAATGTACACTCAGCAAACTACAAATAGATGTATAGAAAGCATTATTCAATATGATGTTGGCTGCATGCCATTCTCTGAGTGATGGCTAATTACGAAGAAACAATGATAGGTTTGGCCATTTAAAAACATATTTGAAAAAGCTTTTTAAGAAAAGATGCAAAATGAGCAAGTCAATTTCTATGTCAAAAAGTCCACTTTTTTTTTTGTTTTTGGCTGTCTCTTAGAAATAATTAATAGATAATTTTTGCAGTTGTTAACATAGATTCCTTAAACTTTCTTCCCTTCAGAACAATACATCTACAAGAGCTGTTTTAATCTCAAAATATGCCTTACCAAGAGTGCTGCATTAACTGCTTGTCTCAAAGCACAAACAAATGTACAATCAGCTCTGGTTTGAATCTGAACTGAATTCACAAGCCATCAGCTGTTTTGCTCAGATTTTTTTCCCCTAAATTATTTTTCTATAGTAAATATGATAGTTAAGGTTGAGCATCATTTTCTGTTCTAAAGATCTACATGCTTATTCGGATTCTCTTCAAATTTTCTATGCTTCCTGGGCATGCGGGTTAGTGTTAGTAGTCCAACTTTTGGGTCATTAGATACTGGCCATCCCCTTAAAATGGAATTTTACAAAATGAATTCCTTCTTCTGACAGAAACTGACTGGGACTTTTCCGGTGAAGCAGGTTTTCATCAGAAAATGTTGATTCATAGAAATGTTTCACAGCAGCATCAGTTTCAATCAACTTCTGACAAAACACAGGAAGGTTTTTGTCGGAAACATGCTTGGTTTCATTCCAGTTCCCCTGGGAAGTTGCTGGGGAGTTCAGTGCCAGGAACCCAAGGGCTTCCAGGGGTCTTAGTTCTGAGACAGCCCTACCCTGCAGATTACTTTGGAGTCAGGGATCACAGAGCTTCCAAGCTCCCTGTCCACAGTGATCCAGAAAGAGTTGCTGGAGAAGGAGTGTGTGTGTGTGTATGGGAGCTTGAGATCTGTTTTAGTCATGCTGAACTTGTGCTGATGGCTAGATATCCATGAAATGTCAAAGGGACAGGCTCAGGGTACATTCTCTCCTGGCTTCTCAATGGCAGAGGCTACATTTCAGTTGAGATTCTCCATACAGCTACAAAAAACTGTGAAATTGTTTTTCCTAATTACTCCTTGTCCAGGGTTCTGCTCCCTGAGAGAGTCAACTGTCCAGCCTACCTCTGAAAAAAGCCATTAAGGAGAATGAACCAATCCAGATCCACCTGTGCATAGTTAATTACCTAAGTAACTCGGTGGCAGTTAATTAGGTAAGGAGTATCTGGGCCTAATAATGTCTTATAAGGGCTCAGTCAGGTATCCCCACAACAGAAGAAACTTCAGAGGGGAGAGGGTTCCTCAGCATAATTAATTAGGAAGTTATTCCCAGTAGTGTATCCCTGAAGAACAGAGACTCACCAAAAGAACGAACAGGTCCAGAGAGAAAGTGTTCCCAGCCTAGGGACTGGAGTGGTCCAGAAGAATTAATTGGGTGTGGAACCTGTCATGGGACAGTACTTGATCCTGCTAGTGTAGGCAGGGGACTGGACTCGATGACCTTCAAGGTCTTTCCAGTTCTAGGAGATTGGTATATCTCCATTTATTTAATTTTTTTATTTAAGTTTTCTGTGACTGTAACTTGGGATCTGTGAGGTATCCCGCATCCACCCCCTGCATTTAAAGGTAATCAACTCAGCACCGTATTGTTGTATGCCAAATAAAAACATTGAAGTAACTAAATTATTGGGGAACCAAATGAAAAGATCTCTGGGGAACCCCAATAGTTGTCATTTTTTCTGTTAAATCAATGAGGGCCTCCAAATAGATTTCTCTTTAATACTAGAAATACCTGCTTGGACTTTTTTATAGCCTGGATGAAAAGAAATTGAGGCAGGGCCTCACCCGCAGAGCTATATGTGATAACAGGGGCAAAAGGGGGTTCCAGTGTGATCTTTACACTATCTCTTCTTTACCCTTCTCACTGATTTTCATGCCAAACAAAGAGGAAGTAGAGTAGAGAGGTTGGATGGTCCCAGGGTTAGGGTCCAAGGCTGCCACTTGGGAGCAGGGCTGGCAACAGAAATTTTGGGGCTCCCTACTTTGATCATTTGGGCCCCCCCAGCCTATTCTCCTTCCCCGCCTGCCTGACCCGGCCCACCCAACCTAATCTCCTCCCCCAGCCTAACCTCCTCCCCTCCCCACCCATCTCTGCCTGTCCCACCCCGCTGTTGGGGGTGATCTTCCTTTACCCCCGTCCAGCCTCCCCCCATCTAACCGCCTTCCCTCCCCCACCCCTGCCTGGCCCGGCCCATCCCACCGAACCTAACCTCCTCCACCCTCCCACTCCCAACCCAGCCAGCTGCCCCCATGCCTGACCCGCCCAGCTCAGCCTCCCCCCACCCAAACCTCCTTCCTTCCCGCACCCACGCCTCGCCCACCCCATCCAGCCTTGTCTCCTGCCCCCCTCCCCGCCCACCCAGCCTGGCCTCCCCGCCGGCTACCAGACATACCTGGGGTGATGGGTGTGACCCAGCAGTGGCTGCAGCGTTGCTCCCGGCTGCCGACTCCGGTGGGCTCGGCGCTCCGCGGCTGCCCCTCCTCCCCCCGCTGGGCTCCTGGTCCCGGGTCTCCCCAGCCCCGCTCGCTGGCCCCCGCCCCCGTGGAGTGGCGCGCCCGGCCAGTCCTCTGCAGCCGCTGGGACGGGGGAGGCGATGGACCAGCATCCTGTAGTGCCGCCAGGGGGGCTCCCCCCCCCCCCAAGGGCTGGCCCGGCTCTTGCTGCAGGTGGGTCGGGGGAAGCACTGCAGCCGAGGGTGCCTTGGGGCAGCTCCTGGGGCGCGGGATGAGCCGCCGGCTGAAGGGCTCAGGAGGCAGCCGGCCACTGACACGCGGGCACAGCCCGGGAAAGAGCGGCCAGGGAGATGTGGTGCCCAGTGTGCAACAAGGGGGGACCACTATGGGTACATCTGTGTACCGGGCCCCGGACTTAAGGGGCCCCCCCTTAAGTCTGGGGCCCGGTATAGCTGTACCCGTAGTACCCCCCTGTCGCCGGCCCTGCTTGGGAGACCTGGGTTTAATTCACAGCTTAATCAGTTTCTCTGTGTGATCTTGGGCAAGTCACTTAGGCCCAGATGTTGAAAGTCATTTTGAGCTTTGCTGTATTGAGTGTTGTAACTCCTAACTGATTTAGGAACCTAAATCTAGAAATCTGTCAATGGAATTTAGACACAAGTGCTTATATTCCTTTAGAAAATGAGTTTTAGGTTCCTAAATTAGTTAGGTGTTGCAAAACTGAACACAGCAATGGCTGGGTTTATCCACGTAGGGACATCAAACCTCTCGGTGGATGGTCTAATTCAGTAATAAAGTTGCCTTAATGTCAGCGTGGTCTACACCTACAAATTTGATTGATCTAATTACATCACTCGAGGCTGTGAAATATTCTGTACCCTTTGCAACAGAGTTAGGTCATCTCAATCCCTACTGTCGATGCTGCTAGACTAACAAATTCTTCATTGACCTAACTATCATCTCTTAGGCCATCTCTACACTATCAGCTGGGTTGGTGGGTAGAGATCGATCTATTGTGGATCGATTTATTGTTATACGTGATAATCAATTCCCAAAGTCGACTCCGGAACTCCAGCTCACCAAAAGGCTCAAGGCAGTTGACAGGGGAGCCCGCTGTCAACCGCTGTCACCATGAGGACGGCAGGTAAGTCGACCTAAGATGTGTCAACTTCAGCTATGCTATTCACGTAGCTGAAGTTGCGTATTTTAGGTTGACCCTCCCTACTAGTGTAGACTAGGCCTTAGAAATGAGGATTAACTACATCAACAGAAAATCCCATGAATCTATGTAGGAAGTGTCTGCACTGTGGTGCTAGAGAAGCAAACCTGAAGCAATGTAGCTGTGCTGCTGTACCTGCTGTATTATAGACATACCCTCAGTTTAACTTAATTATCTTCCAAAGCAAAATAAACAAAACCACATTAAGGGCACTTTAATTTTTAATAACAGCATCCACATGGGGATTTAATGTGGTTTAGTTTAGATTAATTTTAAAAAATATTTTGGATTAATTTTCTTGAGTGTCCCTGTGTAGATATGCCTTAGTCTCACTGTGCCACAGTTTCCATCTGTGGTCATAAGCACCTAAGATACGTAGGTAAGAAAGTCAACCACCATGTGGTTGCTTCTGGAAAATCCTTGACCATGTCATTCTCCTGTCTTATTCTTGTTCTCCTCACTCCCAAATAAACAAAGCTGATATACAAAGAGGTAGTCAGACAGTCACTTCCAATGTTCATAATGTAAGCTTTCTGAACAGGGATTGTCACTTTCATATTGTGCTTGTTAGTGTTTCATGGTACAATGAGACCCTGCTCAAAGCCAAAATAGAAATAAATGAGTAAATAATGAATGTCCTGTTTTGTGCACAGATATGGGTTTTTTTCATAAACATGTACATATATTCACATGAATAAAATATCCTATCCCAAATGGTTGTGTGCCCAAAAGTGGTCATCTGAATGTTCATGGCAAAAGGAAACTTAAATGTTTGAACATGGTACGATCACATCTCAAATTGGATGCAACAAACAATTTACTGGTACATTTTTGTGCTCTTCACCCAGCTGTATGCCTCAGATGTGTGCCTGTAAATCAATGGGAAGTGGCTTTTGGCTCAGTGCCCATGTATAAATAAATGCTGATTTCAGGACAAGTCTCCCCATCTGCTATCCCTCTTCCCTTTATAACATCCAATGTGATTCAGTGATAGACAGCCATTTCCATTTCAGCATGTTAGCTTTTCCCATTCAGCTTTTACCTTTCAACACTATATTATATATTTTTCCCTTTCAGGGTAGCGAAAAAGGACAATATCAATAGTAGGATTGATTTTAATCAGCATGCCCAATGAATAGCCTGGTGGACACTACTGTAAAGTGTTGTCTTGCACTGAGCTACTTTTTGGAAATATCAGGATAATCTGCACTGTTTCAGGATAGCCTGCAGGGAGACACACCATAAAACTGCAGAAGTTCAGCACATCCGTTATTTCCACTGAACAGGAACAGAATAATCCCAAGTAACATGCCTTAGATGAACATCATATTACAATGCCACCCATAGAGAGCAATTGAACAAGGTCAAAAGGAATTGTCACAATAGTGGAAGTATATGTCAACCCCCAGAGATAAATCGCAGGTATTAGGTTAACTGGTGGCATCTGGTTTCTCTTTAGTCCTACAGCTCTGATTGTTTGCTTCAGTTCATATTGTATTAAAAGGAAAGGGCCTGAATCAATAGTGCATTAATTACCTCCTAAAACTGGAAAAATTAACTGATCACCCCAAGAGTGAGATTTACATGCAGCTCTGTATTTCCTAGCTCCATAGTACATTGTACTATGATTTTAAATCTCCCAATTTCTTACACACACTTCACAAATCCCCTCCAATACCACAAAGTGAAAGTCAGAATTCATCTGCAAAACAGTCTGCAATAGTTTTACAGTTGTACCACTGATAATGACACTATAAGGCAGGGGTGGGGAACCTCCAGGCCATATACGGCCCGCCAAATGCAGGCGGGTCTGGAAAACCTGCGCCATAGAGAGGGCCAGACCAACGTTGCAGTGGGAGTGCATAGGCGGGGCGCTGCCCCAGAGTGTCTCCGAGGGCTGGGGGCGCATCGCTCCACCTTGCCCTCGCAGGAGTCGCGTCCCAGCAGCGGGACCCAGCGGACAAGTAGGCGCGGGTGGCGGGAGATTGGCGGGGGGGGAGTGGTGTGCAAGGGGGTGTTGGGGGGAGGCTGGGCGGGGGGGAAGCGGTGTGCAAGGGGGCGTGGGGGGGGAGGCTGGGCGGGGGGGAAGCGGTGTGCAAGGGGGCGTGGGGGGGGAGGCTGGGCAGGGGAGGCGGTGCGGCGCGGCACGGCGCTGCCCCAGAGCGTCTGCGAGGGCTGGGGGCGCATCGCTTCACCTTGCCCTCGCAGGAATCGCTTCCCAGCAGCGGGACCCAGTGGACAAACAAGTAGGTGCGGGCAGCGGGAGACCGGCGGGGGCGGGGGGGAGTGGTGTGCAAAGGGGCGTGGGGGGGAGGCTGGGCTGGGCGGGGAGGGGGTCAGGAGACTAGGCTGGATGGGCTGGGCGAGGCGTGGGTGCGGGAGGGAAGGAGGTTTGGCGGGGGGGAGGCTGGGCTGGGTGGGTCAGGCATGGGGGGCAGGAGGCTGGGTTGGGAGGGGGGAGGAGGTTAGCTTCCATGGGGTAGGCCGGGCCAGGCAGGGGTGGGGGAAGAAAAGCAGTTAGATGGGAGGCTGGGTGGGGGTAAAGCAACATCACCCCCTACACTCAGGCTGATAGCGGGAGCTGACTAGGGCAGGCAGCAGGACCCCGGCTGGCAAGAGGCCAGCGGGGAAACCCCAAAGCAGTGCAGAGCTAAGCACTCCGCTTGCCACTGCTTTGGGGTTTCCCCCGCTGGCCCCTTGCCAGCGGGGGTCTCAGCTCCCGTTGCCAGCCTGGGCTTCCTCGGGGGGGAGGGGAGTGGCCCACGAAGGACATTATAAATGTCCAAATGGCCCTTGGCACAAAAAAGGTTCCCCACCCCTGCTATAAGGCTTCCCAAAGTAAGTCCAAAAACTGGAAGGATCATAGTAAACAAGGCTAACCCTGAAGAACAGAATATATTTTTAAAACACAAAACCACCCTCAGTGTTAAATTTCCCTTCCACTTATAAAGTTTTTTTTTTAAAATGTTCACTTTTGTGGAGGAAGTAAAGAGACAAAGATGACAGTACAAAGATTGTCCCTTCAGCCATGCTACTTTGGGCTTATAAAATCATATAAATTTAGCAGGATTAGGCTAGGACAGAGACTTCCAAAGAAAACCTAAGTTCAATTTTAAGTTTTTGAAAAAATATTCGTTCTTTTCTGTTTAAAAGAGTTTGCCTTTTACATTTCATGAATTGGTCCTCTTGTTCTTACCTCAGAATGGATTATGAAAGTAATACGCAAATGATTGCATCTATACCATTCATTAGTTTATGTATTCTGACTGTCGTCTAGATTTTCCTTTTAAAAGAATAATAATAAAATAAAACAATCAATCTTAGGCAATCACTCTAAATAAATCCTCATATTGAAATCCTCCTCCTGTGGGCTTGTGTCAACAGGGAAAATTGTCTTTGGAACTTTGGAAGTTCATTAGGTTAAACTGCCCGAGTGCACGTGGGTCTTTAAATTCACATCCTACCTTATTTTGAAATAACTTCCCCAAGTAAACAAACTCTGTGACTACTTTTGTGGACTTTCTTTGGTGGACTTTCTTTCCATTTATGTTAGGTCTTCCTTGAAATGAGATGACAAAAGGAATTGTATAGTGTCTTCAAGATAAGATCTGACCCCATTTAAGACTCTTAAGAGCACAGAATTTAGAATCAGAGAGGTAGCCGTGTACATCTGCCAATGTAATATATGCCATTATGTGCCAGCAATGTCCCTCTGCTATGTACATCAGCCAAACTGGACAGTCCCTACAAAAAAGGATAAATGGACACAAATCAGATATCAGGAATGGCAATATACAAAAACCTATAGGAGAACAATTCTAAGGTACACCTTAGTGAAAAGGAGTCATGCAAAGGAGTTAAAAAAAGTTTTAAAAGTTCTCCTTTATGAAATATCATACATTATCCTATCAAGGTATATCTATCTATCTATATATATAAAAGTCAAGTGGTGTATGTATGTATGTATGTATGTATGTATGTATGTATGACTGCGAAGTCCTCCCGCACCGTTTGAGCCAGAGACTTGAAATTTGGTACAGTGAGGGGTCTTGGGGTCTAGATGCTGGTAAGGGTCGAAAATTTTTTGGATCTCACCTCTGACGCCCCCCAGGGGTGAAAGTCTTTCAGGGCCAATCACATCGTCTGGGCGGTTAGGTGGTGATGATGTCATAATACCCCCCCTCCAACAGACACCTCACTCGCTCAGCTCACCCCTCCCTCCTCCAATGGAACCCCGGAGATCCCTCAGTTCTCTGCCCCTCCCCCTCCCAACGGAACCCCGTAGATCCCTCAGTTCTCTGCCCCTCCCTCCTCCAACGGAACCCCGGAGATCACTCAGCTCACTGCCCCTCCCTCCTCCAACGGAACCCCGGAGATCACTCAGCTCACTGCCCCTCCCTCCTCCAACGGAACCCCGGAGATCACTCAGCTCACTGCCCCTCCCCCCTCCAATGGAACCCTGGAGATCACTCAGCTCACTGCCCCTCCCTCCTCCAACGGAACCCCGGAGATCACTCAGCTCACTGCCCCTCCCCCCTCCCAACGGAACCCCGGAGATCACTCAGCTCACTGCCCCTCCCTCCTCCAACGGAACCCTGGAGATCACTCAGCTCACTGCCCCTCCCCCTCCCAACGGAACCCCAGAGATCCCTCAGTTCTCTGCCCCTCCCCCCTCCAAACGGAACCCCAGAATCCATCAGCTCTGTGCCGCACCCCACCTGCGAAGGTCCCCAGAATCCCTCAGCTCTGGGCCCCCTCCCCGCCTGCGACGGATCTGAGTTGGGTTTGGTGGGACGGTAAGTGAGGTGGGGGTGTCGGGTTTGGTCGGGGGGGTGAGGTGGGGGTGTTGGGTTTGCTTGGGGGGGTGGGAAGGTGTCGGGGTGGGTGAGGGGTGAGGGGTGGGTGTTGGGGTTGGTCAGGGGGTGTCAGCTGTCTGCCACCTCCCCACCTCCGACTGACCCGAGCAGCGCCGGGCACTTATGCTAGTAATGACAGACAGCATCTTCCTCTGCATTTGCACGCTGGCCAGAAAAATGTATTCCATTTGAGATGTCTAAGCCGCACCACAATACACATGGAAAATAAATGCTTAAGCAGGAATAGTTGGGGGGGGGAGGAGATTGTGACAGAAATTAATATTGTACTTGCCTTTATTAATTCATAGATCAATAAGAAGAACAAATAAAATTAATGCTGACATGAAAACATTTATAATCATCTTATTAAAAACAATTAAAATTATCCTTCATTATTTAAATGACTCATTCCAATTACAAGCAAATCAATGAAATCCCTCTGTCCTTGGAATTTATACCTTTAAAAGGATATATTGCATGCTCATAAAATTGGATTGTTCCATTTCTTTATAGCTGAAGTTCTTTAAATAACTTTATAAAGCATATTACTGGAATTGGTAGTTTAGCTGTTTTATGTATTTTATTATATTGCAAAGTGTTATATATGATAGAGATATTCTGTGAATATATTTTAATATGTTTTATGTAATTCCATAAAAATCTTGGGCACTCAAAAAAAAAAAAGATGAAAATGAAATAGGACACCCCTGAACCATTCTGATCCCACTGACAGCAACTGCTAAACTCCCACGGACTTCAAGCTAGGTTAGGCCTTTTGTGATAGCCCTGAGTAAGGGGTGGTACATAAATTACACCACGCCAGTAGTAGTCCTTGGAGGTGCTCTTCCTCAGTCACCTCTGAGACATAATTCCCTCTCCTGCTTGCCCTTTCCCCTGGAGATACTAATTTGCTGCTGGCCTTTTCTTGCAGCAAGTTACAACACTCCCCACACTGTCTCAGCTCAGCTGGTGAATTGAACGGCAGAGGGAGATGGAAATGTTAACTTATTTTTTTTGAATGTTCCACAAACCGAACAGAGGAAAAACTGGAAGTGAGTTTTTGTTACTGAGTTAACTACTATTCCAGAAAAGTTTATGTGCAACTGATCACTAATTGTTTTTTAACAAAGTTTCTTCTAGGATGACTAGAAGTTACAATTTTATAGAGACAGTGCTGATATTTGCAGTTTTGTCTGATATGGGCTTCTAGTACCCTCCACCCCCTGTCCCAATTTTTCACACTTCCTGTCTGGTCACCCTAGTTTCTTCATATCTTCAACAGTGAGAATTATATTAGTGAATACTAAAAGTAAATGGGCTAACACTGATTAATGACTTTCTGAATAATGCCAACACTTAATATCCTGGACTAAGGTGCAGGTCATATAGACTCAGAGAAATATCCTTCCTTAGAGGTTTTTATGGTCAAGTTTGACAAAGCCCTGGCTGGGATGATTTAGTTAGGGATTTGTCCTGCTTTGAGCAGGGGGTTGGACTAGATGACCTCCTGATGTCCCTACCAACCCTGATCTTCTATGATTCTGAATAATCAAGTCCAGTACCCTATGCTGAGGCAGGACCAAGTAAATCTAGACCATCCCTGACAAGCCTGTTTTTAAAAATCTCGAATGATTGGGATTTCACAGTCTCTCTTGGGAGCCTTTTCCAGAATTTAACTATTCTTGCAGTTAAAAGTTTTTTTTCCTAAATATATAACCTAATCCTCACTTGTTGCAGATAAAGCTCATTATTGCTTGTCCTACCATTAATGGACATAGAGAACAACTGATCATAGTCCTGTTTATAACAGCCTTAAACATATTAAATATTTCTATCAGGTCCCTCCCTCCTTCTTCTTTTCTCAAGATTAATAAAGGCCAGGTTTTTTAACCTCTCCTTATGGGTCAGGTTTTCTTAAACTTTTAGTAATTTTGTTTGCTTCTGGCACCCGGAATTGGATACATTACTCCAGCTGAGGCAAGGCCGGCACTACCCATTAGGTGACCTAGGAGGTTGCCTAGGGTGCCAGAATTGGAGGGTGGCTTTTTGCCCCCCTCGGCGGCAATTTGGCAGCAGCTCAATGGGCTGTCTGGTGGCCTAGTGCCTGCTGACTTGCCACTGAAATGCACATGGCGTGTTGAACTGCCACCATATTGCCGCTGAGAATTCGGCGGCAGCTCAACAAGTTGACTGCCTGTTGGCGGCAATTCGGCAGACACTAGGACTGAGGACACTAGCGCACCCCACCCCTCCTCCCGCGCTTGCCGCCTAAGGCAGAACAATACCTTGAGTCAGCCCTGAGCTGAGGCCTTACCAGTGCCAAGTAGAATGGGACAGTTATCTCCATTGTCTTACATAAAGCACCTCTGGTAATACACCCCAGAATGAAAGTAACCTGTTTTGAAGCTGCATCACATTGTTGACTCATATTCAATTTGTTGAATTGTTTACTGTAAACCCCAGATTCTTTTCAGCATTGCTACCACCTAGACAGTTATTCCTCATTTTGTAGCTGTGCATTTGAGTTTCCATTCCTAATGATGTACTTTGCACTTTTCTTTACTGATTTTCATCTTATTGAATTCAGACTAGTTTTCCAAATTGTTGAGGTTTCAAATACTCATCCTGTCCTCCAAAATGATAGCAACCCCTCTCAACTTGGTGTAACCTGCACAGTTTATAAGCATATTCTCCATTCCATTTTCCAAGTCATTAAGGAAGATATTTAATATTATCAGACCCACGAGCGACTCCTGCGGGCCCCACTAGATGTCCCCTCTCAGTTTGACAATGAACCATTAATAACTACTCTTTGAGTATGTTTTTTTAGTATGAGCAAGCTTGTCGTGATTTAATCTGTAATTATAACATGTATGAAATACATAACTGTAACTTGCAAAAAAATGCTCCCTTGCAAAAAAGACAAAAGCTTAATTGACATTAACTGAATATTAGTTAACTACTAATATAGAGGGAAAGTAGCCCCATTTAGGACCCTTTAAAGGTGTATACAAATACTCTTTTCTCTCCTTTCCTTGGTCTCTCTTACATTTATTTTGTGAGCTTGCACACAAGATAAACAAACTGCTCAGACAAAACCCTTCCCTGTTCAGAGAGAGAGAGAGTGACAAGACTGATTCCTTTCTAAACATTATTTTATGATTTCAGTCACTCTTTTGGCTCCTGATCTTGTAGCAATTTGATATTCTGTGACAGTAAGGAGAATTACTGGTGCTATATATGACATGTTCTTCATCACAAGTCCAACAGACAAATGATCTTGGGTTTCAGAGGTCTTTTTTGCTAGACTTGAAATCTTTGATGAACAATGCCATTTATTATAAATAGAAATAGGCATAGTGTATGTAGTTCTGATCTCACACTGGTGTAGATCAGGGGTAACTGCACTAAAGTGTGTATGGTTACACCAGATCCAACCTGCTCTGTAATCACAGTCAGTTACATTGTCTGTCTATATGGGTTGTGTGTGACTAGAGATAGAATATTTTTTAAGTGTAACAAGCATTGGTTATATATGAAAATGAAAAAAAAAAAAGTTTAGCACAAGGGAACACTTTCTATTTATGGTACTTGTAGGCCTCAGTTATTTTTATCCTCACAACAGAACCAGGACCTAGGAAAGGGCCATTATGTTCATTTTACAGATGAAAAAACTAAGGCACAGAAAGATTAACTGACCTGCCCAAGGTCTCACAGGAGGTCAGTGGCAGAGCAGGGATATCTTTCTGCCACATCTGCCAAGTTCCAGTCTGCTGCCCTAACCAGTAGAGAATCTTTCTTCTTGGCAGCACAATATTAGATTATGGAATCGTTTCAGAAGGAGGTGGATGTGCTTGAATAGTTAAATGCAGATGGAAGTAGTGTTGACTATCTTTGTCACTTCCTGGTTAGCAATACGGTATTTTCCTCTCTAACAACATGGATTCCTATTCCTTCCTGCACCATAGCATGACATGGTGTCCAAAATGGCAGGATCTGACTACCAGGGAGGTGAATAAAAGCAAAACTCCTCTACAGGAAGGAAAGACTCTCTTTCCTTTACCACAATTACTTGGAACCGTCTCACCTACCCTCCCAGAAGCAGCCTGTGCTTCCATATTTGAACTGAGGGAGAGAAGGAGGGAAAGGAACATTGAGGGGTCTGAGTGCAGGAAAAATGTCATGGAAAAGAGGGCAGCCCTAAAACACTTATGATAGAGAAAAATTGTGGAGAAACTGGGCTTCAGTCCAGAAACAGAAAAGTACCAGTCAGGAGACCTTGAACCATTTAACAGGTCAGGAGAGGCTATCTCCAGGAGATAAGAGTGTATGTGCATGTGTTGGTGGGGAGGGAGCTGTCTTAAAAGGAAAGACATTTTCTTATGGCCAAGATAGTAATTGTATTTTTGATTCGGCAAAGTATTTAAGTACAGTGCTTTGCTGCACTGAGGCCTGTATAAATATCACCATCGTCAGAATTCTTCAAGCGTTCCCAGTCAGAAACTTATTTCAAACAGCTTGTCTCTTGTGTTTCCAGAAAGGTTTAGAGAGGTACCAGCTAGCCAACCAAGTTGGTTGATGAGATGCAGGCAAGCTAGGTACCCCCCGTACACACCAAAGTTTCAAGACCCAGATTCATCTGAATAGCAGCCAAATGTTCACATTTTTAATGTTTCATTTTTCTTATTTTTTTCTATTAGTGCCGTTTTGAATTTGGAATCAAGTAGAGAACTCGTTACATTGCTTTGTATCATTGTACCTCATTGTACAGTTACAATACAGTGAATAAGCTGCATTAAAATGAGCCAATCCTACATTTTGAGCTCTGTGATGCCACGTCTTTGTCTCGCGGCTTAGCAGTCATACACTTTAACTCCCCTCCTCCCTTCCTTACAGCTAAAGCAATTGAACTGCAGCTTGAAAGAATCAATCTGTGGTCTTAGAAGGAAAACCCTTTAGTGAAACAAAAGGCACTGGGGATGCTGAAGAGTATAGAGCATAGCACAAAGATTAATAGAAAAGGTAATGACTTTTAAGCAGGATGTTGATTGAGCTCTGCGGTGTAAAGACAACAATTGGGATTCTCTATATAATTGCCTCATAACCCACATAGAAAACTAGTTCCATTCTATTCTATCAAGTAAAGGTCAGGATACAGTGGAAGCCTTTACAAAAATCATGACTGACACTAAAGCAATATAGTTAATGTGATGAAAGCAAGAATAATGGACTTGTCAATGCAAACAGAGGAAATGCTGCCTAATAGCAAGAGATCAGATACAGCTGATCATAGCTCATGGCTACTATCTATCTCCCGTTCCTCAGTGTTTCTAGAACATCCATTGTAGTAGTGTCTAAATAATGTTCAGACTGGATGCATGTTTTAAGCAGTCTCAAAAAGATATTTTCAGTACCAAGTCTGATAGTGTACTCCTAACACATTGGTGTGTTTGGAATGCAAAAGCTTTCTGCAATTTTCAAGCCAGGCAAAAAAAAAAAGAGAGAAAAAATAAGAATTAGGACCAAGTTATTTTAGTTTATGTTTTGTTGATTTATTATTGCTGTACTTCATAAGTATGGAAACATACATTTCTGTCAATCACTGTCTTTCCCAAAATGAGGAAAAATCAGCATTTATCCCAAACCAATCATACGTCAGCACAGCAACAAAAAATCCTAATACAAAGCTTCATGGTGTAAATCAAGTTACTCTAATGATGCACTTAGCTCCATGGAGCTCAATGGAGTTATTCTGGATTTACAACAACGCAACCGACGCCAAAACCTTCCCCTTGGTATTCATTGTTCAGAAAATATTTCCCACTGCATATCCATTCGAAACTGTGACTGTAAGGGTACATTTTCAGAATAGTTTTTAAGCTCTAGAGTGTGTCTGTTTCACAATGGGATTTGGTCGGTCCACAACACATATGAAAATGAAGAATGAAAAAAGTCTCTGCTTAATTTGAGAAATAATGCACAGAGCCTCATTTGGTCACTGTCAAGACTTTGCTACTGTTGCTTGATGGCATGAACATCCTTAATGAATATTGATTTTGTTTATATACAGTAATAATAGGTATAACTTCCCAATTACTATGCACCAACTGCTAGTAATTAATTATTATTTTATTTTATAATTTATTTACCCAGGAAAATTCAACTCAGCCACAGCATCTGTTTTCCACTGAGGTCCTTCTTTGACTTACTTTTATATCTGTGCAGAAGGAGGAACACAGAAGTTGTGTAAGTTGCTCAAGGTTACATGGACAGAAATGATCTTTGATTAGAGCCAAGTACAGTTATTAGTTAGTCCCTTGCTCTAGCCTCTAGAATCCAGTTGTACTCAGCTGTCAACAGCTGCTACTGAAGTCAGAACAACAGAAAAAATAATCTTAGACCATATTGAGCCCTCTAGGGAGAAACCTGTGGGAGGGAGCCAGGCAGGGTGACCAGACAGCAAATATGAAAAATCGGGATGGGGGTGGGGTGTAATAGCATCCTATATAAGAAAAAGACCCAAAAATCTGGTCACCTTAGGGCCAGGAGAGCAACAATTGTCTTTTATTCCCTTCATAGTCTTCCCTGAAAATTGTCCCCTAAAGAAGTGAGAGTTTGGGACTTTCAGAGAGTGTAGGAAGTGAGGGATCCGAACTCACTATGCATAGACATCTCCTGACTCGGTTCCACTCCAGCAACATGGCTTCAACATGATCCACATTTTCATTGACTTGGTCTTCTTGTGGAAAAGGAAAGTAAGGTTTCTTAAAGCAGCACTAACTCTTAGTTGGATGTCTGCATGACTATACATGGGTTCTGCAGGAGCTTGTGTAGGCAGAAGGAGCCAACATTTTGTGCTCCAGCCCTGACTTCAGCTACTTGCAGAGCCAGTTCTGTGCAATGAGTGGCCTATGTGGGGAGATGGTGGAGGGCGTGTTGAGGCAGCAGTGCGCTTCCCTACCTGCTGAGGGGGAGGGAAACATTTAAATCAATGCTCAGATTCCAGGAAGCTGATCGAACCATTATGTCATTACATCCTGAGATTCAGTTTATGACGATGGTGGTGTGAAATTATTTCAGATCATCACACGTTTATGCAGTGTCACAATATAGGGCTGGTCTCCACTGGGGGGAGATTGGCTGTAGATACGCCATTTCAGCTACGTTAATAACGTAGCTGAAATGGCGTATCTACAGCCGACATACCTACCGTCCTCACGGTGGCGGCAGTCAGCGGCGCGCTCCCCTGTCGACTCCAGCTTGCGCCTTTTGGCAAACTGGAGTTCCAGAGTTGACGGGGGCACCTCCCACACTGCAACATTTATTATGAAATTGACTGAGACTGTGAGCATAACATGGTAATCTGGAGTAGGTGACTACAAATTGTTTTAATTCAACTTAGTAAGTATCTATTCAAAGTGTGTAAGGGTAATAGATTTCAGGGATGCACATTGAAGGGTTATTAAAATCTGGCCAGCAAAGTGAAGTATAAGGAAGTATAAGAAAGAATCAGCTCACAGATCAAAGGCCAGTTAAAAATGACTGAAGAATGTTAAAAAGTCAGATTGCAATTTAGAAGGGGGAAGGCCATTGTAAGGCTGGCCATTATATTACTGCCATAGGAGTGACAATGCAGATGTGATGAGACAGGCTTTGGCATGGGAATGATTATGCACATTGCCAAATTTTGATTCTGTTTCAAGATTAGTGGATGAAATGAATGCAGTAGATGTGATTATTTATATTTTAGCATTTGATATTATGTCTCACAAAGTCTTACTTGAAAAATGCATATTGGCTTGGCTAAGAACACTGTTATATGGAATGAAACCTGGCTGAGAGGTCCTATAAGCTATAGGCAGCTTGCAACAGAAAGAGAATAGGGAAATCCCTCTTTTAGTCCCAGACTCTGCTGCACTTATTCATGCTGTGTGCCTTAGCCCATAAATTGACTCACTGAAAGTAACTATAGTAAGTAAGGCGGGGGAGGGAGAAAATTGAGGCTTGTACACTCTGGTGCATTATTCCTGATGTAATTGTGCTCAGTACTGGGCATGACCTATCCAGATATATATTGAAAGATTGTGGGTAACAACAAAAACCATCAGAGAGTTGGAAGGATCGTTTTTTGAAGAACGGTTTTATAAGAGAATACTGTGGTTATGCAATAACTAATGGGGGACTATAACAATTCTTTTCACATAGTTTAAGGTGTTAACTCCAAGGAATTAAGGGAATTATTTAGGGTGGTAGTTGGAGGAATAGTTGGGAATAATAGGATTAAATTAGTAAGGAGACATATAGGATGACTATGAGGAAAATTGTCAACCATCCTAGAAGAGAGATGTACTGGTATATGGAATAGTCTCCCAGGGAATTTACTGGGCAATTTTGAGTGGTGGAAAACAGTAGGAAAATGTACCATTAAGGAATATTACATTTGGAGGGAGATAGACTGGATGATCTAAAAAGTGTTTTCAGTTTCCAACTTTTTTGCTAATCTGATGGACAATATTGGCATGTGTTTGGGAAAGCTGCACTGCTGGGTGACCATCAATAAAACTGTTCACAGAACTTGTTTATGCCACATTTTATAAGGAAAACTTTTCAGGACATTTTTTTGAACTTTAAATGTGATTGTAGATATTAATTTTCTATCCTCCCTCCTTCAAACACAGATACTTTAGTTACCACGCTCCATCCTATGCGTGTCTGAAATAACAGAAAATATTGAAAAGGCTATCCCTAAGTAAATTAGCTTTTCTATAAATCAGGATGTTATGATCTTAAGGTTTTGAATTCTCTGGAATCCACACAAATGCTGAATGATTAGCCATTATTTTCCAGACTGAGTGACTAAAGTGAAACTCCCAAATAAATGGCCTTATTTTCAAATGACTCAGCAGGTTTCTTTGATTCACTCGGTGCTCAGAACTTTTGAACATCAGACCATTTATTTAGGTGCTTTAGTACTAATGTAAGAGTCTAATTTTAGGCACCTACAGCCAGATCTTCAGCTGGCATAGAGTGGTGTAAGACTAAAGAAGGCAACAGAGCTAAACCAGTTTACAGCAGCTGTGGATCTTGGTCCCTATTTTTGAGACTCTTTGTTCTGTAGCCTTTCATTGGTTTAAAGCTTGTTTTTCCAGCTCTGATGGCTTGCAAACTTCTCAACTTTCTAAAACTATCACTGAAAAAGGACTAATTAGAGCAGCTCCTGGACTTAAGGGATATTATCTCTCATCTGTTTTTATTGGCCACACAGGTTAGTAACCTTGGGTTGGCTCACCATGGTTGTTTCTTCGGGAGGGGGGAGTAAAAAACATGGTTTCTAATGTGGCAATCAGCTTTACAAGAACATCCGTGCAGTCATTTTGTGTTAGTAACAATCATCATTGGTACTACAATTATAACATTGTTGGAAGTGTTTCTAAGATTAGGTTTTCCTTCCTCTGCCATGTTTCTTTTTAATGAATGAACATGTGTTTTAGGGGGTGTTTTTAGTGCAATTGGCTGCCATGGCATCTACTAGAGGCAGGAAACAACAGACTGTTGTTTGCTCCCACAGAGAAGTTAAATGTCATCAACCATTTCCTATCAGTTTCAAGCACTGTGTTCAGTGGTGCAAGCTCACTTTCCTTTCCTTGCCATACAATCACGCTGGGATATCCATTAAAACAATAGATTCTTCATGATGAGCTTGATTGTCAAGCCGTCAACAGCACCTTAAAAAAATAATAATCAAGCAATGGCTCAGGAAAGCAATCTGCTCTGTTCATGTCCCCGCCCCTATATTGTCAGTTATTAATTCTGCACCTCAGTAGCAGAAACGTCACCAAATGAGATGACATAAGAGGGGCACCACTGAATCAAAACTGTGCCACAAGTCACAGTTGGGTTTGGCTTCTGTTTCATTAAAAAATTAATTGGAACCAAACTGTGCAGTCAGAGAGCTCATCAGCATTTCTCATTCATTTTGTTAAAGAATCAGATGTTCAAAAATAGGCAAATTAGTGAAGAGTATGTTTACACTCTGCTCCCTTATTACGCGAAATGACTATTTGATAAACAAAAAAGCTCAGTCAGTATGGAAAACCAGCATTTGTTGACAGATGCAGTGTGATGGTGATTGAATCTTATTTCATTGGGTGGACCGGGAATGTCTGCTTCAGTGAATACTCCTGATGAACTGAGAAACTAAAAACAGCAGCCAATGTTTAAGAGGTCTAAGTGAAACTCATAGAAGAAATGGCACATAGCAATTCACCTTAGCGAAATCTGATAGAACTCTTCTAAAATGCCTCGCTTAAATATATGCCTTAACGAGATCTTACTTGCAATGTAGAGGAGCTATTAAAAGAGAATATCTTTATTAAAAGAGAATATGTAGCTAGACCATGCTTACTGATCAGGGTTATGTATGTTTTTTGTTACATTGAGTAAATACCTTAGTGTTTCTCAAATAGCAGGTAACTTGCTTCCATTTTAACAGAAGCTATAGAATGCACTGACTGCCAAAAGATGCCAGTCTTCTCATGTTACAGATTGCCCAGTTCTGCTGTCCCATATAGCAATCACATGAAAATGAAGTTGGAGGAACTTATTTTCTGCTCTGCAATAGCCAAATATGGAGCAGATGTGATGCTGTGGAATAAGAAAGATGACAATGTTTACACTAATGTATGACCACTGATTTGTCACCACTGTTGCACAATTGTGATAAATATTATGCAAAGTAGGCTTGTAAGGTATCACTGGAAAAGGTATCCGTTGAACAATGTTATCCTGTTTATTTGCATGTATTATCATTGTATATGATGTTATGAATGTTTGCTATGTGTTTGTATCTCAAACACGTTGTGTGTCTGGGTAACACACAAGACAGGGTTACATCAAAACTAGACAGTCATGGTTGACAGGCCATTACGGAGAATCAGCTCTTCCAGTTGCATCTCCTGAGGATGCCTCAGAGAGCACAGAGACGATGGAAGCCTCATGATTCAGCAGGGCACATAGAACATGTGATCCCTGACTCCATGTTTGAGGCAGTAACTTTCCATGAACATATAAATTAGAGGGGAGTATAAATTAGAGATTGTGGCATCATCTCCTTCTCTCTTTCCTGCTACACATATCTGGACGATGATTTCTAACAAAAAGAGAGCTTTGAGAATGGGTTGAGGACCCCAATATTTGTGATGAACCAGAGGGGTAGGTTTCATATCACTGCTACTCTCCTGATCTATAGACTCGGAAATCAACTGTAATGTATATGATTCATTTTAACTTTTTAATAACGCTTCAGTTTTTATGTATTAATAAACCTTTAGTTTTTAATTTAGTAAAGGATTGGTTATCAGTGTGGTTTTGGGGTAAGATCTGAATTATATTTTGACCTGGGGTCAGTGTCTCCTTTTTTTGGAATAGGAAGAACTTAGTATATTGATTTTTGGTTTTATTAATCATTTATCACAGAAGTCTAGTTTGTCTGGGTGGTGCTGAGGGACTAGAAGGCCTGAAGGGGCCTGTTTGTGGCTTCATAATAACTAGTATAGTATTTTGGAAGAACATATTTGTTACTGGCTCAGTAAAGTCTTATGGAAGAGCACACCACCAGTTTGGAATACATGCCCTGTATTCTGGCAGTCTGACCCGAGATTGGCACTCTTAACTGTGTCCCACACCAGGTGGCATGACAGCAGCTTCTTCTTGGAAATACATGTAACAGGTTTGCAGTTCAAAGCAGATTCTTCTTGGGTGGACTCCAAAACAGCTCTCAGCTGGGGCACGAACAGAAATCAAGTATAGGTCGGTACCAAAACCAACTCAAGCAATTTGGAGCTCTGTATGATTTTTTTTTAACTTTTTTGGCTGAGATCTGGTTGTATATGCAATAAGTTCCAGTCCTAAAGGAAACTTTGAGAAATATATAGGTAATCAAAATCAGGGAAGACGAATAAGTAACACTAAGATATGGAGCTGGACACTGTGACTACATTCAAATATTATTTATGCATAAATGCTAATTTAGTATTCTACGATGTTAAAAGCAATCACTGACCCACTGGCAGATGTATTGCAAGTGGCCTTTATGTGTCTAAATTGCTGCATATATTTTTTTTAAATTGCCTCTTAAATTTACTCTAAAAGTCTTCTATACTTAATTGAGACATACTCTAGAAATCTATTCAATCGGGACATCTCCCAGGGAACAAATTTAAACCAATGATACTTAGTAGCAATAACTGCAACTTAATAAAAATGGTAATTCCACTTAAAGGGGATACAGGTGATTTAGCTTAGCTTTTGTGTGTCTAGGACTCATGTTGGTTCTGTTAAGTACCCCAATGGCATTTTTCTTAGCCTCATCAGCTGCGCTACACACATGAAGTCTCATTTGTTACACCACTACCTGCAATTGGTCATTTGCTTTTCTCTTAACTGCATCTATATAATGTAGGCTGGTACATTGCCATGACCTTGGCAGATGGAACGTGGCAAGTGCACACTCTATCCCTAGCCTAGTGCAGATAGGAGTTCCTGCCAAATTCATAGGTTTCTCCACTAACACAATAGGCCCTTCAGATCTCTGGATAACAAATGCTGCTAAAATTGTGCTCATAATTAATTAGGAATTCCTATCAAATAAATCTAAAAGAACCCGTTAAAACTGATTCTCCTATACCTTTTAAGTGTTTTATTGCTTTGGTCTCCCCCCAGCCCCTTTTTAAAGAAAAAATAAAAGGTTTTTAACTTTTTGATTTCAATAACCTCTGCAATAACAAGAGTGCTATAAGCAATGAGTGCACTGGCTAAGTGACTTCCCTCCTCTTTTCCTTTACAGACTGTAGAGGAAAGGTGTTCAGACTCGGTAGATGAAGACTGGGCATAATGTCAACTTAAATTCTTCATTACGATGAATTGTGATCCTTCATCTGCTCTCGTACTTGTACAAATGAAAGGTAATTACATAGGAACAATGCTGTTTCAGTCGTGAAAGGTAGGCATGTATACAGGATATCAGTATTGAGCCACCTGTGTAGCAAACATACAGAAAAGTTGCCTGCATGGAAAATTAACTGACAAACCCTTTAAAGGCAATTTGTGTCAAGGGAAAGTTTAGCAGTGTACCTACAAAGTTACACACTTCATAAACAACTCTGATGTCCTCTACACTTCTATTAAGGAGAAACAGAAGTCACACTCCATATTCATGTAACACTGTAAAGTAAATCTTACCTCCAGCCTCAGACTTTCTACATGTCCGATTTAATGTTTTACACTTAACCATTGTGCACATGCTCATAGCAAATATGTTAGTGATGCCATGGTTGGAGTCACAATGTGAAGAAACCAGTCTCCGGGTATAGATATAGACATTAAAGTATTATCATTTAAACACTAATACAATACTGTCATTTTATTTTCTTCACACCATCTAGGCCAGTCCTGCATTAGAAATTATAATTATTGATATATACCACTGGCAGTGTTTATTCTTTATAGTGCCTTGATATTCCTTTGCTTATTTTAAAAACTAAGTAGACTAGGAAAATCTGTATCCCTAGCAAATGGCCTGCAAATTCTAAGTATTTGAATGCAGTCCAGATCCTCAGCTGGTGTAAATTAGTATTTTAGTAATTAGAGTTATGCAGGTTAACACGAGCCTAGGATCTGATCCATAGTGTTCAGGATTGTTCATATCAAACTTTTTAATTAGGACCATTAAAATGTTTGTGGATATGTATGAAATTTAGAGTGGGATCTTGAAAGTCTCCAAGAGTCAGGGTGTTTGGATGTCTTTTGGGATTTTTTTTTCTTACTCTCTGTTGGTATTGTTAGTAGCCACAGCTGATTGATGCAGATGCAGAAACAATAAGACATGCATGCCGGAGAACAGTTTAATGAGGAGGCTGCAACTTTGTTAATCTATCACCACTCCCTGAAGTATGTGGCAGGACGTGGGAGTGTGGCTTTCAACTGGGCATCAGTGGCCTTCGATTCTACAAACCTGGGCATGGGTATAAGGGTAATACCCTCTCTACATGCCAGCCCTGACCTGGGACCTGGGCAGGAAGCCAAATTGCAGGCAAACCTTATCATCCATGCTGGGGGAATGGGAGCCCCGTGCTGTTTGACACTTGGACGCATACCCCTCATTGTGCAATGTCATTCGAAGGGACAATGTCAACAGGGGACCAACAGGCATTTTGTTTTCCCCATTCCTCTTCTCCCCCACACACTCTAGGGTTAAAGGGGAGTACCACATGTGTCCCCCACTGGATCCACCAATTGCACACTCTGTTTAGCAAAGTGAGCAGTATTGCAGGGTGGGAGAATCTAGTCACTAATAAAGTGGATAGTTTGAAAGTCTTATTCCTCTGTGGTATTACAGCTATGTTTGAGAGGATTTTTAGTGAAAGTGGTTTAAAAATAGGGCCATATTCTTGCTCTGTGAAGGGCCTGTCAAAATGTTGGTTATGTACCCTGGTTCTCAAGTTGGTCTAGCCCTCACTGTGATGCAGCCCCAGGTTTCTCTAATTTGTGGCAGGTGGTTAAGGTTACATAAGCCAACTGGTTTACACAGATTGCAGGGGATTTGGGGTTTCTTAAGGGACCATACAGCTATGGTTAATCTGCATAGCAGAGCTCCACCTAGTCCTCTTGCTATCTTCTTCATTGTCCCTAAACCAGTAGGCAGGTCATGCTAGGAGCCAGCTCTGCCAGCTGACAATCCTTCCAAAATTGGCCCAGCAGGTGAACTAAAATATTAAATTAATATTTGAGCAAAGTTTTGCATTTCTGCTCTGAAATCTTAAGAATAAGTTTAAAGTTCCCAATTCTCTTATCACACAGATGTTATAAAGCTGTAACTTCCCTGCCAGCAGTAGTATTACAGTAAACCCTCGATTTAATGGACCCCGATTTAATGGACTTCGGATGCAATGGACAAAATTTCCGATGCATCCAAAATCTGTTATTCGGGGGCTGCCGGCTCCCGCCCCGGGGAGCCGGGCGGCAGGGTTGACAGCTCCCGCTGGGCTCCCCGCTGCGGGGAGCCGGGCGGCGGCGGGGGGGGGGTGTGACAGCTCCCGCCCCTGGTCAGAAAACCTCTATATAAGGGACTAATTCGGGTGAGGGGGTGTCCGTTAAAGCCAAAAGTCCTGTTATTTAATGATTTAAAAAAATTATTAAATAACGGACTTTCGGCTTTAACGGACACCCCCTCGCCCGAATTAGTCCATTAAATCGAGGTTTCACTGTACTCCTATCTTATGCTGGCATAAATGAAACAAGAATCAGGCCCACAATGTTCAGTTAATTACAATGCTATGGCAGCAACACAGAGTTATTTCCACAGTCTGTTAATAGAATATTAAATAGTTATTGACTTTGGAAGAGGCGAACCATCAAGATTTATTGAGCCAGGAGGTAAATATTGAGCAAGGCACCCACTTGTGTTCTTCTTTTGCAGGAAATCTAAGAAGTAAAAAGGGAAATCTAAGAAGTAAAAAGAAGAGTATCAAATGCAATTATGATAACTTTATTATTTCAGATCCACTTATAGCCTGATCTTAAGAGGGTCTGAGCAATGGTAGTTTTCAACACATCTCAATGCCTCACAGGATCAGGCACTAAATAATCTAACAGGGTTTTCCATCTTTAATTTCTATACAATTATAGTCTCCTTCAGCCTGAAGCAACATACAGTGATGGACATCTCTGTACATGCATATCCCTTTTTAAACATGAAACTATTCTTTATTGATATTGTTCAAATAAGCAACAAGTTATTGAAATCATTAAATGTCTTCAAGTTAACAGTTCTGCTGGCTCTGTAATTCTCCCATCATCCCCCAATTCATTACATGGAATTTTTAACCAACATCCTCTTCTGGGCTGAAAATGAGGTCACAATAATTATATTTCATCAAGCTTTAAACCTCCAGGAAAGCATCTGCTTTGGGTGTTAATTATAGGATAGAGGTATTGCAAGCTCCCTTGGATGGTAACTCATTATATACAGATACTTTACCCTCTCTATATTTTTGAGCTGAAGAAATATAGACCTGTCAACTGTCATGAGGAGTTTGGTTTCAGGAAGATTAAATAAAACTTTTCTCTCTCCTTTCAGAAGCGGGACTAATCTGTAAAACTCTATTGTTTTAGATTTAGGCAAAAGCCACAATGTTACTCCAGCCAAAATGTTCCTTATGGCAAAAAGCCAAAATATAATGTAGTCAACACATTTGTTTAGCTGCAGTTGAGTCTGCTTTGAAGTGAATTAGAATAATTCAGTCTCACCACAAGTCATTTAAATAATTATCAGAGAGATGAATTCAGAAGAACAAAGGAAATAATGCGGGTCAATTTCAATCATTGTAACATTCCTTTCTGTTTTTCTTATTATACTGCACAGAGCAGTAATATGTCATATCTCAAACCACATTCACATAGAAGTGGTACATGTGCTTTCATCACCCAGACTGACCTTCAAATTAACGTGAAAGTCGGGGCATACAGCTGCCCATCCATTGGTTCTGCCTTTAAGGCGCGTACTACAGGAGTAATTTTATAACAGCTACTGTTTTATGAAATTGTTCATTGACTCAAATTTAAGTGTGTCCAGATGCTATGGTGTTGGAGATCATATAAGCGGGTGTAATCATAAATATTATTATTAAAATGAAGCCATTTCATGCATTCAGAACATACAGTGCAACCCCTGTACAGCTACAATAGGGCAGGCCAAATTCTTCTTTCAGTTACACAGATGCAATTTTAAAATGCTAAGTTAAGTTTCCTAAATGGGTATTTAGTTGTCTATCTTCAGATATTGGGTGACATTTTCAAAAGAACCTATGTCACCTAGGCATTTTGAAAAATGTATCCTTACTGTCTTGAGTATCTTTAATGCACTTAAGTTAGAAAATTGGATCTAGTCATATTTAAGCAGCTACACTAAGTATACATTTTCAAAGTGTGATGAAGAAACAGAAGTAATTTCTGTGCTAGATGTACATAGGCTCCTACCGTAGACTTTAGTGAGTGTATTGAATGTGTAAATAAAGGCAGAAATAAACTGAGATGTAGTTTATCAGGCATAATTTCTTTCTTAATTTGTTACATTGAGTATCATTACCAATGTTGTTTATCTAAGAGATGAATGGGTATCTGAGCTAGACTTTCTTGTATACACAGGGATGAATTTCACCCTTTCTTAATTTGATACATCTGCTTATTCTTTTGACTGTTTATTTTTATCCATAAAATAAAGTAAAGCTTGGGTAACACTACCGTAAAGGCAAAGGATATGAATGTGCTCTGACAAAAAAGGACAGACAGACATGGGGAACCCTTGAGTCCAATGCTGGAGGCTTTACTCAAACACAATTTCTATTGAACACTATAGGAGTTTTGCTTGAATAATGATCACAGGATCAGGCCCTAAACTGATGGTACATTTCTCACCTGTGTGCAATTTCCACTAGGTGCGGGGGAGAGGGGCTGCTATCCAAATCCTGTGTGAACCTGGCTCTGGTGTAGGGTGACCAGACAGTAAATGTGAAAAATCAGGACCGCGGTGGAGGGTAACAGGAACCTATATAAGAAAAAGACCTCAAAAGCAGGACTGTCTCTATAAAATCGGGACACCTGCTCACCCTACTCTGGTATCACTTATGCTGTGATCTCAGGTCACTCACACATGTCCCTCTTCCCTGGAAAGCCCCCTTGGCCCAGGAGCTGCCTCCATCATGTTTACACAAGCAATGAGTTCTCTCATGCATGAATGACTCTCCAGTAGCCATTTATAGCCGGCAGCAGACTACTTTGTGCTGTCTGAATGGCATGAAGTAGTCAGACCATACCAAAGAATCTGGTTGAAAGAGATCAGAAGTTTTAATGACCAAGAACTCTGGCATTAGGCCCATAGTGTGAAAATTTATTTTCTTCCCTTTACACCCCCTTCTCCTGGGAAGCTATCAGTTCAAACTTTAGGGGTAAAACCATCATCCCACTGAAGTGAATGTGAGCTCTACCATAGATGTCAATGGAGTCTGGATTTCACCTTAGGTTTCTAGCATTAGCTTCTTCTTTCCGTTGCTGCTGAAATTTCATTGATTCCCAAGCTTGAGTACCTCAGGAAGCATCTGGCAACAAACATGAATTCTTCTCTCTGAAATTCTTGACTCTTTATTCCAATGATCTATTCATGCTTATTTCATTGACTATATGGAAATTAGACTGACATTCCTAAGGAACATTTGACTGTATGGTAAGTTAATGCTAAAATATAATATCATTCCTGGTATTACAAATGCATATGACTGGCACTTTCTTTCTTTTTAAGTTAAGTTACCATAAATTTTAAATAAATCAATAATGGATACTTCACACAATATGCTCTTCACAATTTTCTGGTGAGCTCTATATGAGTGAATCCTCCCATGATGCATACAAATTTATGCTCACTGGAAAAACCCTTGCTTTGATTAAAATAAAATGCTTTTAAACAGAAAAGTTCCAGCCATTTAAATGACCAAGTTGAAACTCACCCATAGGCCATGCTGCTTCCCTGGAAAACTCCCAAATGTGGGTTTAGACCAGAAAGAAACCAGAATAATTGCAGTCCTCGTTGTTTCTTGTTTACCATAGCTATTTAAGTGACTAACCCTTTCCTAAAACATTTTATTCTTCTTTGGGGTTTGGGTTTGCAATTGAATATCATGTGTCAGATCAGAGAGCATTTTCATATTTGACTCAAAAAATTGAATGCAAAAGATCTGTTCCCTACTGCCTACATATATGTATCTCCTATTAATGTCAATGAGAGGTGTGCACATCTAGGGAGAAGAGAAAAGACTTCTTAGACTGGAACTGCTCAAACATTTTTAACTGTAGCTGCTTGAACACTCTATTGAAGTAATTAAATTTTAGTGCTACTCTGTTCTCCCTTCAGTGAATCTGCCACTCCCAACAACATCAGGAAAAATGCATCTATGTTGGGGGAGGGAGAGTGGAGAATAGTCTTCTCAGTATCCACCCTTTCAAGTATTTATGTTGCTGCCAATGATTAGGTGAAGTATACTTCCCTCTGTCATCTCTGAATAATCAGGCTTTATGCAAGAAATGTAAAGGTGGACTGGGGAGGTGGAATCTACCACATGAACTGGGATCAGGGTCTGGGTCTACAGTACTGTTCACATTGTTTTGTGGCTCCAGACAATTCAAGGGCATACAGACATGCATCAGCTCCTAAGGACACTACAGTGCTTTCAACCACTGCATGATTCAATATGGAGTAGAATCTGCCTGTGGTTCCCCTGTACAACCTCAGTATAGAGCCTCGGTGGTTCAGAAAGTATTTTACTACAGAATTTAACACAGGAAGTTGGGGCTTAGGAAAACAAGAACAATTCTGTAACTGGTCTAATCTTGCAAGTGCTCTACAAGCAACTGACTTCCATGCATGTTCAAAATGCAAAATTCTTCTAGGATTAGGTCTTACATGTTTATATATTATACATAACTGATCCAGCATGTTATCTAGTATAATCTGATAGAGATTTAGCTAAATTTGATCAATTGTATTGTTTTATTTTGAATACGATTTCTTGAGATTTTTAGATTTTGTGTTTTGGGAAACCTCACAAGTGTCATTTACGAAGTTAAACAGGCTCTGTAGCTACAATACTAGCCTTCTGTCTTTTCCATTTCCTCAGTGATTAGGGCAGCCCTGATAACCCTTATGCATTTATTAACAAAAACCCTTTTGTAAGCAGTTCAATTCAGCTGATATGGGTTAGTTCACAGGAACTGAAAAGACAGTGCTATTTGCTTACAAAACATAAATAATTGAAAACATAATGCAATGTTTTAGAGCCAAATATGTAACAAAATCATTATATACTGCATGAAAAAGGCCGCAAGAATACAAATTAGCATAAAAATGTAAAGCACAGAACACAATAACAATAAACAATGTCTTTACAGAGTGTGTATATCTTTCAGCTAACTTGTTTTCCAGGCTTGATCTCTCAAAGTGACTTTGATGTCTAAGGGAGTACATTTATAATTTGGAGACAATATTCTTTTAGTCCATGTGGCTTGCAATCATATAGGGCCTAATTTTCAAACTGTCTATAAGGAAAAATCAAGGTGAGATCATTTGACAAATCCATTTTGGGATATCTAAATTGGCACCTAGATGCCTAATATGGCTATTTAAATGACTAACCTTAGGTTCCTATGTTTCAAAATTGGCCTCAGTCAACAAATATTTGAAGACAGATCATCATTACCTATTTAGATTAGATTTTTTAGGGGCAAAACTCCATAGGTGCTGAGGTCTGGGGCAATGTATCCTCTCTCTCTAAGCTAGGCATCTATCTGCTATAGCTGCTACTATACTGTAGCTTTAACATACTAACCTGGACTGGAGTATGATGGCAGAAATGGAGGAGTTTGCAAAGACTCATGGACTTTAAGGCCAGAAACCACCATCATGAACATCTAGTTTGATATCCTACATATTATGGGCCACAGAATCTTGCCCACCCATTTCTGAAATATACCCCTGACTCCTGGGTGAGTATTGAAGTCCTCAAACCATGATTTGAAGACTTCAAGTTACAGATAATCCATCATTTACAATAGTTTAAACCTGCAAGTGACCCATGACCTCTGTGCAGAGGAAGGCAAAACAAACAAACAAAAAAACACAGGTATTCCGCCAATCTGACCTGGGGAAAAATTCCTTTCCAACCCCAAATATGGCCATCAGTTAGGCCCTGAGACTGTGGTCAAGACCCACCAGCCAAACACCTGGAAAGGAATTCTCTGAAGCAACTCTGAGACCTCTGCATCTAGTGTCTCACAACTGGCCATTGGGGATATTTACTACTAGCATTTGCAGATTGCCTAAAATATCACTGTAGGCAGTTTCATCAGACCACCCCCTTCATAAACTTAGCAAACTAAGTCTTGAAACCAGTTAAATCTTTTGGGTCCACTGCTCCTTTGGAGCAGCTTCGGAGTCGCTGTTCTCAACCCTAGTCTGATTTCCAGGACCAAGAGTCTTCACAATGCTTTGAGTGTGAGTATAGGAAAGGTTCCACCTAAACCATAATGGAGCCAGATTGCTGGCATGTAAATTTGAAAAAGATTGCAGAGGAGTTTTAAAACTAGCATCTGAGAAAAAACCAACAGATGTGGAGGAGCACTTGGTTTGGACAGAGACATCACTAAGGGCAGGACTTATTAAAGGGGATACTCTAGGTCAGTGGCGTACAACCCATGGTCCGCATGCGGCACATCAATTCCTATCCCAATACGGTACTATCATTCTAAAAATGGAAACATGAAGAGCCTGCATTAAATAGAGCCCCAAACTCCATTCTTACCTAGCATACTTTATTAAAAAGTTGAACAATGTGGTTCCCTTACTTTTGCCATCCAGTGGAACAAGCCAACATGCCCAACTACCAGGTGAGGACAAAACATTTAAGAAGTTAATTTCCATTTTTATTTTCTGAAAGCAATGCTAGCCTACTCAGGTAGCACTGGAGAAAAATACAGAATCTTGCTTTACTTTTTCCCAAGGCTTCAAGCTCCAAAGAAGCAAACATGAAAAATACCTCAAGCTTGTTACAAGCCTTCCTACCTGAGGCTATTTTTAATTTTTAAATGACAGTATGACTTGTTGCTATTTGACTTCAGGAGCTTGCTGAGAGTGATAGACTCATTAACCTGTTATCAACTGGAAAGAGACAGAATCCTATGTTGTTTTGTAAGTGAAATGTGTGTATTTTAACTGTGGATGGATACAAAAGTCAAATAAAATGAGGAATACTCAAAGGTAGGAATCCAGACTCGTTCATATTCAAGATGTTTAGATGCTGCTGTGATGATGTGGTAAAACAGAGGCAAATTAGTACAAACACATTGCAATAACAGAACATACTGATCACATGCTGCTTCTTTTTACTGACATGTATATATCCTGCCATCATCACAGGAGTACCTGAACACCTTGGATATGAATGAGTGTGAATTCCTTCCTTTGGGTATTTCTCATTTTATTTCAGTTTTTTATCCATCCACAGTTAAAATACACACATTTCACTTACAAAACAACATAGGACTCTGTCTCTTTCCAGCTGATAACAGGCTAATGAGTCTATCACTCTCAGCCACCTCCTGAAGTCAAATAGAAATAAGTCATACTGTGATTTAAAAAAATAATGTATAATACTAATTGATCTTTCTGCCAATGGATACTCTTTAAAGTAAATGGTATGACCAGCATCAGCATGCTCACATGGGGATATATATCTGCTACAGTGACAGAGCAAAACGTCCATGGGGATTAAGAAAGAGCCTCAGGGAGGAAGGGGCCATGAATTGTAACAAGCCTGAGTTATTTTTCATGTTTGCTTCTTTGGACCTCGAAAATTTAGGAAAAAGTAAAGCAGGGTTCCATATTTTTTCCAATGCTACCTGACTAGGCAACCTTGCTTTTAGAAAATGAAAATGGAAATTAGCGTCTTAAATATTTTTTCCTCGCCTGGCAGATGGACAGGTTGGCTTGTTCCACTGGAGGGTGAGAGTAAGGAAACCAGCTTGTTCAACTTTTTAGTATAGTATTTTAGGTAAGAATGGAGTTTGGGGCTCTA
The DNA here is from genome assembly GCA_032164245.1 of Sternotherus odoratus. NCBI lineage: Eukaryota > Metazoa > Chordata > Testudines > Kinosternidae > Sternotherus > Sternotherus odoratus. The sequence continues at coordinate 110,364,736 of JAVMKO010000002.1, forward strand.
TTTAATTCAGGCTCTTCATGTTTCAGTACTTAGAAGGTTAATGTTGGGATATCACAAATGTTTTATAGTGGCAGGAGGTGATGTCTGCAGAGCTTTAGGTGAAGAAACTCTTGTGGAGCTACAAGTAGTGATACATTAGGACCCCCATTTTGAAGTCCCCAGACTCTGTATTGTATCCCTCATCTTCATTTTGAACAAGCAAGAGTGACTCATCCATTAGATGAAAGCTCTTGTTCTCATAATACTGAAGTTTACAGGGAAAGCAGTGACGAGGTAATTGTTAACTATGGTGCTGACCACATGCTGTGTACCGTACATTATAGACAATGTTGCAAAGCTGCCGGAGAACACCAGCAGTGAGGCTGTTGTTGATCATGAGACTATTTTTTAAAATAAATAATGTTGCAAAATGTCTACTAATGAGGTAACTGTTGATCAAGAAGCTCTGTATATTAGAAACAAATGTTGCAATTTGTATAGGCTCTGGTGAGTTCTAACAGAACAATATTATCAAAAGCAAGCAAAACAACATGTCAATCAAACCAATCAGAAGAGAATAGAAGTAGAGACATAGAGGACATCAGGATCTGTTTGTTCCGATCTTCCCCAAGATGTCCATCCATCTGCTTCATCAAAAGAGGGAGAGGATCAAGAGTATAAGAAACCAGATAGAAAACATCTAAGAACTGTTATCAATAGCTGTGTCAATCATTTATCAGAGTGCTGTATCTAAGTGTCTTCTAAGATATTCTGTACCCACTTTGGAGACCCATATCTGAAGAGAACAGAGTGGACATAACATCTAAAGCAAGTGGGCTGTTTTAGAGAACCCTTGGCAAACCCAGGAGGGGGCAATAGTAAGCTATTCTGGGAGTACCTACATTCTGTTTTCAGGGTAACAAATTGGGGAGCCAAACATAAGAACATACTGGGTCAGACCAAGGATCCATCTTGCCCAGTGTCCTGTCTTCCAACAGTGGCAAATGCCAGGTGCTTCAGAGGGAAGAAATAATCATCATGTGATCCATCCCATTTCCCATGCCCACCTTCTGGAAACAGAAGTTTGGGACACCATCCTGGTTAATAGCCACTGATGGAGCTAAACTCTATGAACGTATCTAGTTCCTTTCTGGACCCTGTTCTATTCTTGGCTGTCACAACATCCTCTGGCAAGGAGATCCTCAGGTTGACTTTGCATTGTGTTAAGAAATACTTCCTTTTGTTTGTTTTAAACCTGCTGCCTATTAATTTCATTTGGTGACCCCTAGTTCTTGGGGTATGAGTAGGGGTAAATAACACTTTTTTATTTACTTTCTCCACACCCATCATGATTTTATAGACCTCTATCACATCCCCTCTTAATCACCTCTTTTCCAAACTGAAAATTCCCAGTTTTATTAATCTCTCCTCATATGGAATCTAATAATTTCTGTTGTCCTTTTCTATGCCTTTTCCAGTTCCAGTTTAGAGAGAGAGAGAGAAAGATTTATATAGAGGCAATATGATATTTTCTATCTTATTATCCATCCCATTCCAAATTATTCCCAACATTCTGTTCGCTTTTTTGACTGCTGCTGCACATTGAGTGGATGTTTTCAGTTAACTATCCACAGTGACACTTAGATCTCTTTCTTGAACGGTAACAGCTAATCTAGATCCCATTATTTTATATGTATAGTTGGGATTATGTTTTCCCGTGTGCATTACTTTGAATTTATCAACACTGAATCTTATCTGCTGCTCTGTTTCCCAGTCACCCAGTTTTGTGAGATTGCTTTGTAACCCTTAGCCATCAGCTTTGAATTTAACTATCCTGAATAATTTTGTATAATCTGCAAATTTCACCACCTCACAATTTACCCCTTGCTCCAGATTATTTATGACTATGTTGAACAGCACTGGTCCCAATACAGATCCTGGGGGACACCATTATTTACCTCTCTCCATTCTGAAAACTGAGTATTTATTCTTACCCTTTGTTTTCTGTCTTTTAACCAGTTACTGATCCAGGGGAGGATCCTCTCTCTTCTCTTTTCTCTCTTATTTTGGTTAACAGCCTTTGGTGAGAGACCTTGTCAAAGGCTTCCTGAAATTCTAAGTACATTATTTCCACTGGATCCCCCTTGTCAACATGCTTCTTGACCCCCTCAGAGAATTATAGTAGAGTGTTGAGGCATGATTTTCCTTTATGAAAACCATGTTAATTCTTCCCCAATAAATACTGTTCATTTATGTGTCAGATAATTCTGTTCTTTACTATTGTTTCAACCAATTTGCCTGGAATTGAAGTTAGGCATACTGGCCTGTAATTGCTGGGATTCACCTCTGGAGTCTTTTTTTTAAAAAAAATGTGTTACATTATCTACCCTTCAGTCATCTGGTACATATGTTGATTTAAATGATAGGTTACATACTACAGTTAGCAGTTCTGCATTTTCACATTTGAGTTCCTTCAGAACTCCTGGGTGAATACCATCTGGTCCTGATGACTTATTACTGTTTAATTTACCACCATCCTCTGGTAACAATAGGAACCTAGAAGGGCTTTTCTATTTGAATAAGCCTGTTACTGGTATATAGAAGAAGATATGGAGGAACAATATTTGCTCCCTCTGGGGACCTAGGGATTGTCTATAAACTATTGGTCTGTTGGTATAATAAGTAGCTTAGTTTTAAAGAAACATTTCTGGTCTTTAGCCTGTTAATTCTGTGGTAGGTAAAGTCATGCAGACTTACTACAATGAGTGATGATAGGTTCTTAGCTGTAAAATTTCCATACATGTGAAACTGAAAACAGTTTTAAACTGTGATTTGAAGCTTAAAGGTTTTGCTCATATCATGTTTTAGGAGAACAGCAACTTTATCTTGGAAAATGTACATCTGGATTAGTTAAAGCCTTTTGGTGCCCAGTCTGCACTGCTTCCTGCAGCTCCCATTGGCTGGGAATGGCAAACCATGGCCACTTGGAGCTGCGAGCGGCTGTACTGCAGATGCTCAGGTAAACAAAGCATCTGGCGGGCCACCAGAGGTTTACCCTAACAAGACACAAACCAAATCTGGGATCCTCTGAGCTATATAATGGTCACTTAGAATGTGACCTTTCATGAAGTAGGACAAGTTTAATAAAAATAAAAGTATCACTAATACTTTCAAGTGAGTTTCCCCTTCACTGGGCTGTGTGTATTTGTTTTAGTAAGTAGGTATATATTTCAGTTGAAATAGACTCTCAAATTTCAGGCCTATTCTCTCTATTGCATTTTACCTGGACTTTTGGAAAACAGCTTATGTTAACTTCTAGTGTGAGTTGTGGCATGCAGAAATGACAGGCTCCAAGTTTATTGCTGAATGTCAAGAAAAACCTGTAAGTTATTGTGGAATGTTGAAATGTATCAAAACTGCCAATGTTCCAGGGCAGGAAAGATTTGGGGGTGGTGTTCTTATGGAAGAGAATGCTTTTCTTGGCCTTGATCACTTTCTCTAAGGCAGTCTGCTCCCTCTGCCCAATGTTCGAATATGCAGAGAGCACTAGAAAAGATCTTTTAGATAAGGTCTTCTAAGTGTTCCTGTAAGTACTGAATTTTCTACCAAGAAATCAAATACTCTTGACAAACATTTCAGTAGTTGCCATGTGGGTCCAGATTCACAGCAGGAACTTAGGTGTCAAAATCTAACATTTTGGCACTGCTGGCAACTGGCATTCACACTGCAGCTGCTGCCAAACCCGGTAGGTGCTTACCTTTCCACTTGAAACGCCCCATAGGTGTCTAAGCAAAGTCACCTAAGTCCTTACATCACTGTTGTTTGGTGCTTAACTCACACCTAAGTCCTGGGGAGATTCACAAAGTAGAGGCTTGCCTGCCTAATATCCCAGTAAGACCTGATCTGATAGGTGTGCCCTGAACACAACTAACCTGCACAAAAGGTAGCAAGGAGCTGCTTCCCTTATTATTACCTAATACAAAATGTATGAGAGAGAAATGACCAATTCGACCATCTTCTTTATTAGAAGTTGCCAGGTATCTGAGTAGCTAGTAGGTGGTTTATAAACTGTGGACATGAACTTTCCCCCTACCCTCCAGATGGTAGGAATGGGAGTAAACTCTTTTGAAATCAATGGTGTAAAACTTGTGCAGTGCCTAGCACAGTGGGGCCCCATTGGTCCTTAGGCACTACTCTAATAAACGTGCTTAGTATTAATTGATGCAGATAAATTGTGCTCATAATAGCGGTCATGAAATTTTAGCAAGCAGAAAACTTAGGCCCTGGGCATGAAAGCTTGGCCCTTTGTGTATTGTAATCAATATCATTCAATCAAAATACAACGAGGGCTTTTAAAATAAAATAGATAGCTTAAATCTAAAAGAAAATTCAGACAAATAGAAGTGGAAATTTTTTAATATGTCCTATTAGCTAAACATCACTATTCCACAAAATGACAACTGGCTTTTTGCCCCAACTGAGCATGACAGGCATATGTATGAAATACTATATTAGCAAATGTCAAGTCACAACCAAAGGTAATATTTTAAAAACCATTTGCTCATGCATTTTCAGATTATTTTCTCAGCTCTTACAACCATTATATGTTTAACCTAATTTATTGCATTATCTACATTTTATATCCCATTATTCTACCAGCAGTGAACTCTGGCCTAGTTCCAGCGTGGTCATTTTGTTTTGCAGTATATGAACTCCTAATAAATCCTACCACTTCTGTTCCATGGGTTGATCTGTAAATATTGTCCATAGTGCACACTGGTGACTCATTGACACTGAATCTTTTTATTCATTTTTTGCACTGTGAATTCTTCACCTCTCCATCTGGGATGTTCCTCAGTTTTGCGTTGGCCTAAATTTGATGTAACTGAGATCAGAGCTAAGGCACAGAAGGAATTGCATCAACTGTACAGCTAGCATTCCAGGTTTCATTACCTCTGTACTACAGTGATAGTGGATGGATATGAAAAGCAGTGCTGGTCCCATTGACTCAAAGGACAGGTCTGGCATTTCATATAAAATGCACAATCCAAGCCTCCTTTATAGGACTAGATGTCATGTACTATACATCACATGTCTTGAGAAGATATAGGACCATTTTCCTAGGGAGAGATTTACTGCTGTTGAGAGGACCAGCACAAGACCTTTACACTGCATCCTAACCTGAAGGTTTAAGTCTGTCTTAGGGGGTGCATATCTTTGTGCTAACTCTCTACACAGGTTGAATTTCAATTCGTGCAATTAGGCAGGTGAAAATTGATGGCTTCGTTCTGTAATGTGAGGTTTAAATGAGGTAACATGCATATGAACACAGCAACACTATTAGCTTCTTTTCAGATGTATTTGTGCTGATGAGAAACATGACGGAAGTCCTGAAAAGCTGAATATGATTTTCAGTTATTTTTTCATGAGTGCCATAATTGTCTTGGTCTGAGCACTAAACCACACGGGGACTAATAAAATCAGACATATTAGGCCAATATTTTTTTGTGTGGAAAAGCACAAGGCAAGTTTTGATGTCCTAACCACTGTGTTCATTACAGTGCAGCTGACCTTTTTGCACTGGTATGATGGAGCTGTTTAAGCCTGACTGGCCCAGTGAGCCTTTCAGGCATTCTTTTGCTCCACTGCCTGATTTACTGCTAGCAGGAATAACAAGCCCAAGAGAGAATACATTCAAAATAAAGTGTGAGGGGGAAATAAATAAAACAAATAGAGAAATGGACTGTATCTTGTTTACCACTAAGGGCTCTCCTAATTCTTACACATAAGAGAGACAATCTTGTTAATATTACTGCTACATTGTTAAATAAAGATCCACTGACTTGCAGAGTTGTTGCCAAGAGATCTATGGCAATAATGTGATCATTTTAGATAAATTAAAGTCATCTATTATAGATAAACAGTATTGACTTCTTCTAATAATTTGTGGGATGGGATGTCAGATCTGAGATCAGCTCCACACAGGAGGTGCTCCTTAACTTGCAGCATCAGGTATGAAGATGTAGGCCAAAACTTTCCAGACATATGTGCCACCAAGATAAGCAGCCTGAACCTCAGAAAAGTGAAGCATGTTTGATTTTATGTGCAAGCAGAAAACTCAGACCACTGAATTAGATGCTTACGTACAGGCAGCTACATCTGAAAATGCTGATGACCTTAATACAGTATTGCTTAACAAAATAGTCAAGACAAAGGGCCCAATTTATCCCAATTTATCAATAAAGTACGTTGATTTCAATGGAATTAAGCTACAGATGAATTTGGTTTAATTTTTGTAGCAAATTGTTTTAATCAGTGTAAGTTTCCAAACATATGACTCTGCCTTAATTCTTGAAGCAGTGAGCTACAATCATACAAGGCACATATGTGCACACACACAATTATTTTTCAGTAGCGTGCTGTGATATTTAACATCTTGTGATTAGCACCACATTCTTGTTGGCAGTGTCCAAATGGAACACATTTCAAGGCAGGGAGGGAAGGGCTGGGGAATCTTTTGGTAAAACATGCTTTTTTGTTTACTCTGTTGCGTTCCAATGCAAACTATTTGCTTTTCAAAAGTATCTTTAGCCAGGAATAAGAATCACTCTTGTCAGGGATGACTTAGCAGCATCTAAAGATGTGGCTGACCACTACCAGACACAAGAAAATCCCTTTATCTTTCCTGTTTCAAACAGTGTTTGTTGGTGTAGTTAAGGCTGTGCAAGCATTTCCTTTTTACAGTAAAATCGCTAATTTCAATTCAGCAAGACATTTATTTCAGTCTGGGGAAAAAAAATATGCTAGCTTTTTTTTTAAAAAAAACCTGCTCTAAGAAATGATTTGTCCTCACTACTGTTCCTCTTTGCACCAATTTCAGTATTGCACTTGTGTAAAACTGGATTAACTCCAATGAACCTGGCATGAAACTGAAACAAATCTCTAATGAAATAGGCTCTAGCCCTTTTGTGATGTTAATATCAGAATGCCTTTAAAAAATTAAATGAAATTTGAAAGAGTGAGTCAGTATTCTAAACTAAATTGCTTTAATATTATGGCAGGTGACACCAGGGGGTGCTGTTACCTATAGTCTTCCAAGTTCTTTCTTAGCATGCAAATTGTGTTCAGTCTTGGGAAGAGATGCTGTAGTATGTTCTCCTTCCGTGTTTCTTCATCCATCAGCAGCCTCTCTTGCCCTAGAGAAGGGGATGCAGGCCCTTGCTCTTTATTTAAAATTCCTGTCTCTATGACAGTGAAGTAGACAATAGGTTAAAACACTTCATAACTATGTTTGAAAGATCTGGCCTACGTGACTTCTCCAAGGTCACATACCGTCTGTTTGTTGTAGAGCAAGGAATAGAACACAGATTTTTATCAGACTCAGTCCTGTGCTTTAGCTGCAAGACAATGATTTCTTACTTGTTTTAAACTGTTTGCACAATTAAGATTTTTTGACTTTTGTACATTACTGAGTTAATAAAGTTAATCAAAATAAACTCAGTGAAATACACACCTGGTTATGCTTACCTTTATCTGGCAGCATTTTGTAAGAAGATTAGAGCTGAATCAACAAATCTAGCTAGAAATCGCCTGCCAATAGAAAGTAGGCAAGGTATATATCTTACAGTGTGCTGTAATGAAGCGGGGAAAGTGACCACCAATAGAAAGTTGATTATTTCATGAAAGTGTCAGGAGAGCAGAGGATAAAAAATCACAGATACATAAAGCTGTTGCTGTGGTGTTCAATTCTTCTGCCAGTAAGTCTGGATTTAGCACTTTAGACTGAATTACAAAATCATATATTCAAAAGGCTGCTTATCATTTCAACAGCCTAGTAGTAAATGACAGTAGATTCATTACCCATCCATGATGCCTAAGAGTACACGAGTAAAGATTGGATTCAGAGTTTCTAAAAGACTCACTTTTTATTGCCATCTGTCTCTCCTAATATACACACAAAGTTTATAATGCTGAGATCATGAGTGGTATTGGGAGGAAACAAAATTCAGTGGCCGTAGGAGTGTTCAGGAGACATGTGAGATCATGCAGGAAGAGGGATATATGGAGTGTTTGCAGGTCTAGTCAAAGGTCAGACTTAATGATTTTTTTTCTTTAAAGCATAAGTGCTTTTGTATTTTCATACACTAAAAGAAATATTGGGGGTCAGGGCAGGAGAGTGTGAGAGAACTTTAGTAGATGGCATGCAATGTAAGGCCAGCCGCATGCAATGTGAGGCCAGAGAAATATAATAGACAATAATGGAATGTCTTACTAGCTACCAGAAGCAACCATAAACTTAACTTGTGACGTTAAGAGTTGAGGACCAGCAGGACCCTCCCATTTACATTAATTCTTATGGGGAAATTGGATTCACTTAATATTGTTTCACTTAAAGTCACATTTTTCTGGAGCATAACTACCACGTTAAGTGAGGAGTTCCTGTACTCAGTTTCACCAGAGTCAGAGTCCCTAGAAGAATGGACTCATCCACTTTTAATGTGTAGGCCCCACCACTGTGAGGATATGCAAGGTTATTTCCATTGAGTTGTTCTCTGTTCTTCCTGGTCCTGCTCTAAAAAGTGCAAGACTTTTTCCTTGCTATGCCTCATTAGCTTTTATTTCTATCTACTTGCGCTATTTTTTCCTGTTGACATTTTCTTCTGCCTGTAGGTGTTTTCTTAATGTGTCCCTTTCAGCACACTGCTTGCATATCAAGTCTTTGAACCAGCACATTCCTCCTGAATAACCTGTCTTGCTGCATTCTTAACATCCCTAAATACATGACATTGTGCTTGAAAATGTGGTTGTTATCTTGTGCGTTTTCATAGATGCATTCAGCATCTGGGAATATTCTGTTTCAATAGGAAATGGGTTTTTTTCTCTCCCACAGCTTTCTGATAAGTGAAACTATGCTTAGCATTAGGGAGCATGTCTATTGTCTCATGGAGGCTACAGGGAGACCTGTCATGAAAGATGTCATTTAACACAGCATGCAATTTGCAATCTTTAGTGATCCTCTTGAAGACTGTCATAAATAGTGAACCAATTTCACCCTCTTTTTGGATTCTTTGATTAATTCTGAATCTCTCAACAATCACCAGCAGCTTCAGAACAAAATATGTATCATCACTTGCACAATCATTGTGTAGCGTTTTTTGTTCTTGTTCCATCCAGGGCCGGCGACAGAAATTTGGGGGCCCCCTACTCTGATAGTGTGGGGGCCCCCCCAGCCCCGCCGGGCCCCCTCCAGCCCAGCCAACAGCGGCTGGGGACCCCCCAGCCCAGCCGCCCCCCCCAACCCCCAGCCCAGCCGGACCCCCCCAGCCCAGCCGGCGCTCCCCCCCCCCAGCTGACAGCGCCTGGGGGAGGAAGCCCAGCCGGCACCCCCCCCCCCAGCCCAGCCAGCGCTCCCCCCCCCCCCGCCCAGCCGGCGCTCCCCCCCAGCTGACAGCTGGCTGCAGCGGGAGGGAGAGCCCGGGAACGGCGTGAGCCGCCCTTGCTGCTCCCCCGCTCCGCCCTTTCCCTTTCTCCCCCCGGACCGCGCCGCTGCCGCCGGCCGGGCTTACTGCTCCGGTCGGGGACAGGCGCGCTCGTCCGGAGGAGAGCCGCGCCGGATGACTACAGGTAGAGCTGAACCAGGGCCCCCCTAAAGTGCGGGGCCCGGTACAGCTCTACCCGTAGTACCCCCATGTCGCCGGCCCTGGTTCCATCTGACTGCATAATAGGGTGAAAGATTTACTCCTTTTTACTCCTAACAGGATGGGGACAGCTTCTCTATTAGGACACTTGTAACTACAAAATATTCAGTATAACATCTTGACTGCTCCATATTCAGTCATATGTCCTGTAATAGCTGTCTTTTGATGAGTATTTAACAAAAATTCAAATTATGTCCACTGAGGCAACAAACACTTGACCATAACCAGCTTCTCCTTTTCTCTTAGATCTATTCAGATGCATTTAAATGATATTGAACTTTCTACTTCTTTAGTATGTGGCACACTTTTTTCCTTTAACTACCATTCTCCTTTCTTCTCTCTATTAGGATCTGTTCTTCCCCTACAGGGAGCTTCTGTCTCACTTCCGTGTATGGAAGGTTCTGGGATTACAGAGTCCAATCTTTTCATGTACTAGATACACAGAGAGGTAGCCAATTGGGTCTTGTATTTCTCTTTGTCTGTTCTTTCTTTCCTGCACAGACTTCCTGTGTTCTTGTTCCTGATAGTGATGTCTCAGTGGAGTTGTTTGTTCCTGTTTTTGTTGTTGTTGGTTTTTAGTGGTGATAAGGACACTCAAGCTGGTAAAAACTGGGACTTTTTTCTTTAAAAGTTTTATTTTTAATTATTTTTTGAGGAATAAAACCAACACTCAAAGTGATTGTTTTTCAAAGTGTAACTAACTTTTCAGTAAAAACTAATCATTTCTAATTTTCTATTCCACCCTCCCCCTCCCCCCACATTATTACTCCATTTGTTGTAGGAAAAGATATATTTAAAAAGTGAGAAACCCACTTACCCATTTTTTTAAAAAAAAATCTTGCTGGTGGAAAAATAAATGACTTTTTAAAATTAAGTTAATATATTGAAGAATTTTTTGAAAAATTGTTTCCAATTTTCTTTAGAAGGACAAATTTGTTTGGGCAGGGGAAAGTGATATCAAAATATCAATCATTGAAACCTAATTTTTGACAATGTTTTTCCATTGAAACAATTGGTCAGCACCACTCTTTAATAAATAATAATAATAGAATAATAAATAACAAACCAACTACAGGACAGTAGCAAACTCCTTTCTTAGTTCACTGATGCCATCCCAGACCTTCAAAGGTAAACATGGGCTATTCACACACAACACCAACACACTTAGGATCTGCCCCTCATTATTACCATAGGGCTTGTCTACAGTGCCCCACAGCTGCGAGTAAGAGATAGTTGTGCATATTAAAATTCTGACCTCCAACTCCCCCATGTGGACTCAGCTGACACAACTTAAAGGTGCCTAGTTTGAATTAATGTGGTCCTCTTTGAACCAGCCTATGTTAATGTGAACTAGGATCTTCAATTTCACAGCTGAAGTATCCACTGAGGGAGTGGGTGTAGTGGGGAGTGTTGGAGCACAGCCCTTTAACGTGCATAGCTATCCACACTCCTTTACTCAGAACTGTGGGGCAGTATGGACACGCTCATAGTCAAATGAAAAAGGATTAAGAAGCCTCTTCTACAAAAAAGCATTTAGATTAAACTCAACTTTTTTATGTTGGAAGCAGACATTCTCCCTGCTCCGTTCTTCAGAATGGTTAGCAAAACCCCCTTCTAATACCAATTTTATTTACAGAACATAAGCAATACTGCAGTCATTCTGAAATCATAGTACTGTATCACATAGATACAGGATACATTTTGACTCTCTTTTAAACTATAATGGGGGGGGGGGGAGAGGACCTGGGAAATTATAGATCAGTCAGGCTAACTTGGATACCTGGCAAGATTCTGGAATCGGGCTCACGGAGGTTTTCTAGGGACCGGGGCACATTCTGAAACTGAGTCCACACTTTCCAAAAAATATCATGGAGATGAAAGTTTAAGAAGCGGAGAGGGGACATGGGTTCAGAGAGGGCCCATGCTTGCAGGGTCACTTTTCCTCCTGTAAGGATGAGGAATGGGAGCATGTCTGCTTTGTATGTGGCTGATGGAGCTGCTCCTGGTCCCTGCTCCACCTGACTCTGTTCCTGTCTCCAGACTCCTAACCTGCCAGCTCATCTTGGTGCAATGATGCAGTTGTGGCAGCAATAGTGGGAGTGGGATCTTGGCACAGGTTGGGCAGGTGGGTCACTTCCTGCACTATTGGTGGCATGTATCAAACTTCAGTGATGCTGTGACCCCATGTACCTGGTTCCAATGCCTCTCACTCAAATCTGGCCCAACCACACCCTTTCTGTCCCCTCCTCTGACTCCCTAGGCGACCCTTACAAAGTGATTGTTTAATAACTTGTTCTAGTAAACACCCAGATGATAATAGGGTTAGAAAGAATAGTCAACATGGATTTGTCAAAAACAAATCATGCCAAAACAACATCGTTTCCTTCTCTGACAAGATTACTGACCTAATGGATAGGGAGAAAAGCAATAGACACGATATATCTGGACTTTAGTAAGGCTTTTGACATAGTCTTAGGTGACTTTCTTAGAAGTAAACTTGGGAAATGTAGTTTTGATGAAATTACTATAAAATGGGTGCACAACTGCCTGAAAGGGTAGGATCAATGATTGACTGTCAACGGGGAGGGCATTTCAAGTGAGGTACCCCGGGGTCAGACCTGGGTCTGGTCCTATTCAATATGTTCATTAATAACTTAGATAAGGTTTATAAAATCTATGGATCATACCAAACCAGATCAGGTTTGCTAGCACATTGGAGGACAGGATTAGAATTGAAAACAACCTTGATAAACTGGATAATTGGTCTGAAATCAACAAGATTAAATTAAATAAACATAAGTGCAAAGTACTTCACTTAAATGTAAAGATCCACAGAAATGGATGGGAGAGTTGTGGCAGGTTACAAACGGAATGAACTAACAATGTGATTGTTGCAAAAAAAGGCAAATGTCAATCTAGGATATATTAGGAGTGTAATGTGTAAGACATACAGGTGAGTCCCATCTTAGGTGCATTTAACATGTGTGAATTCAACTTTGCGCGGGCGGCAAAAAAAATAAAAATAACAATTTAAAAACGGCATCTGTAGTGTGGGCGATTCCACCCACCATTCAACTCAATGAGTGTTTCACTATACACCGCTTTCGCTTTATGCGCTAACCATGGAATGGAACCCCCGTGTAAGATGAGACTCGCCTCCAGAAGATAAATGTTCCACTGAACCTGGAATTGGTGAGGCCTGACTGGGAATACTATATGCAGGTTGGTGCACCATCCTTTAAGAAACGTGGATAAATTGAAGACAGTCCAGAGAAAAACAATACAAATTAGAAGAGGTTTAGAAAACACAGCCTCTGAGGAAATGTGGAAAAATGTGTGACTATTTAGTCTAGAAAAGACTGTTATGTCCCCCTTTCAAAGACATAAAAGTTTCCCCTAAAGAGGACAGTGATCAGTTGTTCTCCCTGTTCACCAAGCTTAATTTGAAGCAGAAGAGATTTAGGTCAGTTATTAGGAAATCCTTTCTAACCTTAAGGATCATTAAGCACTGGAATAGGTTACCAGGGGAGGTTGTGTGATGCTCATGTATGATGTTGGCAGACCAAATCCTGGCTCATGCCAAGGCTGCTAGACCTCACTGAACACTGACAAATGCAGAGCTGGAAACTAGTCTGGCTCAGATTGTTAAAATAGGTATTACGTTTATAGATATGTTCAGTGTTTGGACTTTATGAAATGCCTGTGAGTTGCTGCATGCATTAATCTCACTTATAAGGTCTGTATCCTATGTGATCAGGAAATATTTAAGTGTTTGCTTTTTAATTATAAAAGTGTTTGTTCTGAAGCTGGAAACAACTACAGGAGAAGAACATTACCAAGTGTAAAATACTAGTTTTCCTCAAGAGGTGTTATCTCCTGCCAAACACAAGAAGACCCATAGACACTGGACAAACAATTGTGGAATTTCAGTGAATAAAATACTTTGATTGCTCCCCGCACACACACCTGAGAAGAGGGGACCTACACAAACCTTTGACCAATCACAGTTAAACTCTTGGGGAAGGAAGTAAAAATCCCCAATTAGAATCTGTATCACTATGCTGCTTGGGATTTGGAAAGGACAACATTTCTAAGCATAAGCAAGGGATCTCCAGGCTTGACATGGATTAGCTCAAGAGACTATAGAAAGCTTGCATATCTCAACAGTTTCTATTACATCTTGGAACCTAAGATGGTAACTCATTTGTGTTTGCCTGCTTTACCCTTGTAAATAACTCTCATTACTTGTTCCTAGTTAATTAACATTTTTCTTGGCTACATGTGTTGCCTTTGGTTTCAAATCTGAGGTACAATTGACTTAGAATAAGTAACTGGTCTTTTGGGACAGGGAGTAACCAGAATATTATTGTGATTTTTGGTGAAAGGGACTCTCTATCTATCACAATGGCAAGTTTATCTGTGTGACTCTGAACTCCCCTCTCTGAACTCTGGGGACTCATGCTGATGAGTGGGGACACTCATGAAAGACCCCACTAAGCTTATTTCCACCACCTTACATTAAAAATGTCCACAAGACACAAATTCCTTTCATTGTCCTTGGATGGTATTGCTGCCACCACCAAGTGATTTAAAGAAATTCAGGGAGGAGCCACTTGAAGCCCTATCCCCCCAAATAACCCCCAAGTCCCTTCACCCCTTTTCCCAGGGAGGCCCCAGAATAATCTACCAACCAAATGGTTACAATGTGAGCAGAGACCAAACACCTTGGTTTTTAGGACACTGAAAATCAATCAGGTTCTTAAAAGAGGAACTTTATTATAAAGAAAAAAGTAAAAGAATTATCTCTGCAAAATCAGGACGGAAGAACACTTTACAGAGTAATAAAAAGATTTTAAACACAGAAAATTCACCTCTAGGCTTAGCTTCAAAGTTACAAAAACAGAAATAAAACTCACTATTAGCATAGGGAACATTCACAATCTAAAACAAAGGATAATCTAACATATTTCCTTGTCCTTACTTACATTTTTTGTAATCTTAGATGCTCATTTTAGGTATGTTTTCAGGACATGTTTTTCCTGTTTAGTCTCTCTCTTCATCCAGAGAGGGAACAAACAAAGAGACCACAAACAGCACCTCCCCCCCCCCCCCCCGAGATTTGAAAGTATCTTCTTTCCCCATTGGTCCTTATGGTTAGGTGCCAACTAATTAACCCCTTACAGGTAAGGCAATTCAGTACAGCTACTCAGGAGGGGTTTTATTGCTACCCTTAGCTGTATGTTTATGACAGATGGTCTTAAATATACTTAGTCCTGCATCAGCAGAGCAGGATGTACTACATGACCTCAAGGTCCTTTGCAACTCTTTGTTACTATGATGATTTAGAACCTTATCACTGGATGAAAGGCTTGATCCTGTAAGGTGCTGAACCTAATGTGGAAAAGTACTTAAGTATATGCTTGAACTTCAGCATATGAGTAGTACTGTTGACATGCTTAATTTAGTTAGCATTTCAACATCTAAGTCTAACTGAAAGTCAATGGGATTTACATAAGTGCCTACATTGCTTTTGAAAATGAAATTTAGCCTCCCAAATCCATTACACCTTGAACTCTGCCTACAGCTATGTCTAAATACCTTTAAAAAAACTGGTCCCAAGAACTTTGCTCAATCGGAGCCAGCATGCTCAGCATCAGAAGGACTGATACCTAAATGATTGAAAGTTATTCCACAATTTCCAAATGAGTTGCAAAAGTATAGATTTTGCTTTTGTAATTAGAGATATTAGAATTGTATATGTCCTGAAACAAATACTTAACTACACAAAAGATTCAATACCATGTATTGTAACACTTAAGAGTGAAACTGACTCTGGCACAAGACCTATGCCACACTTAAGTCCCAATTAAGTCCCTAACTGCTGAACACATACTCCTTATTTTGGCCCTCTGCACATGAGTGAATATCATCCTAAAATATCATTCCTTTAACATGCTTGGATGCTGAATTGCTATGCTTTGTTCTCTATCCAGCTTCTTATAGAGGCATCGGTCTATATTGTATTTGATAAACTCCCAGGTTCCAATATCTTCTTCAGATACCTTGATTCAGATTTTTATATCTTGTCTTTTTAGAAAGGATAGTCTTCAGGGCAAGGTCTGCTCATGTGTTTATACAGCACCTAGCCCAACCTAGTTGTGGCACTTTGTTTACTACTACAATATGAATGTCAAATAATATTTATTTTATTTATTTTGCATGCTAACACAGATGGTTACTTAATTAACATTTCTTATGACTAATCTGCCTTCTTCTAAATGAGTGAAAAATAAATGCCAAAACAAAAGACAAATTCATTGCTAAATTAAAAAGCACATTCATGCATGGGATTAGAAAAACAAGAATTAAGATTTAAATCCGAGCAGTTTTATGTAATGACACTGTCTAAAAGCATTATTTCTATGATTCACTGAGAACAATTTTGCAAGAGCAGGTCAAAGGATCATTGTGAAAACTAAGTTTTTCATATAAGTCTGTATCTATTTATATGTATTTTCTTCTGTTTAACATGACAGGATGTGATAGTTACAAGTCTACAACAGAAACAAAGAAATTTGTTATGGGAAGACAATGTATAAAAAAACATTTTTTAGATTACAATGCTCATTTTCTGACTACATGTCTACTTTAGAAAACACTATGGGCTGATGCTTATTCAACTGTGCTCAATTTTCCAAGTATTTGCACTCATGAATCAGTGTTTTATATCGTAAAATAAAATATAAATATGTCAAAAGAGGAAATTTGAATTTGAACATAGTAATTTAAGCCATAGTACTGTCATCTCTGTAGTCTTCAGTTCATGTTCATCATTTTGATCATCAAGCACAAATTTTCATTTACGTCAACATTGTATTTTATCTAAAACACATTTTAAAAAGTTGATAAATGCATGGTGGCAAAAAGCATGACGAGATTAATAAAGTACTGAGTTTATTTTTCTTTTCAGAAACAGAACTGTTCTCAGTGAATCAGAGAAATAATGCTGCTATATGACTAAATTCTTCCCTCAGATGTATGTCCTGTTTAAGTTACTGGAATGCTTGGACATGAATTGAATGGTAAATTTTACTCTAAATATTTGAACACCTCCTAATATATAGGTACCAAACTGCCTGTGTCAGGGTCAGGCATCTTCCCACAAACAAAGAAGATACCATTTTCTTCTTCTCACACTAGTAGAAATAGCTCCCCTTTAAGTGGTCAATGCACACAGATAAAACAAGCATCTAACAAAATACATGTTATTCTTAGGCAAATCCATACTTAAAGGTTTCCCAGTCTGAGTCCTTCCCCTTGTAGGCTTTCCCTCTCCTGCCATTTCTAGCCATTGTGGGTAGGGCTACACTGCAATTAAAAGCTCGTGGCTAGTCCATGTCAGCTGACTTGAGGTTGGGCAAAGGGGCTATTTAGTTGTGGTTTAGACATTTCAGCTTGGACTGGAGCCCTGGCTCTAGGAAGTGGGAGGATGCCATAACTCTGACTGCAGCCTGAACCTGAATGTCTGCACCACAGCCCCTTAGCCCAAGCCCTGCAAGCCAGAGTCAGCTGGCATGGATCATCTCTGGGTATGTAAGTGGTAGACTTACCCCCTGTGCCAAAATTAATATTCTTTTAAGTACTGCTTGAACTGCAACATGCCCACTTTATAACTGATGCAGCAAGACATGATGGATAACAGCATGCTCAACGTGATGCAGCATGACCCAGCACAACTCAATGAACATGTCACGTTATATTACAAATGGAAAGAAATACCACTTTGGGGTTAAAAGCAGGTACAAGGAGATAATTGCCCGTGAAATGTGTGCTTTTCCCATCTCCAGTGGATTTATGAGGAAAGAGGCTTTTGAGGCTGCTAGCACATCTCTACTATTACACTAAAGTGACAAAACATGCTTTCAGGGCAAGGGCCTTATTCCAGTGCCCTATGCAGCTCTCTAAATTTAGCATCACTTGAAAGAAAGTGTACAAATGTACAAAATTCTCTTCTAGCCTCCAAAGATTGTTCTCTCTAGTCAGGGGATTACTTTTGTGGCCTTCACTTCACTTATACAGCAGATCACCTTTGACCTCAGTGACCTTATTAGTATTACAGCCGTTGTTCTTTCACATAGAGGAACTATTTTTTCAAATATTTCTCCACTGCTTTTGTAATAAATAGAATACTCTTCAACATGCAACAAACAGCAATTTGTTTTCCACCTTCAGTATTTCTCTTCAACATTCTTTTGACCTTACTTAGTATGGGCATACTGAGTTAGTGAAGACCCAAACAAGAATAATTAGTTTTTGATGCTGTAGCAGTCAATTACTACTTAAAATCTCCTGTATTTCTTTCATTGTTTGAGACCTGTGAAGTATTCCATGCAGCTATACAATACTGGATCTCATTTAGCTGTCACTTTTTTTCTCTGCCCATATGGTGGGGTTATCATTAGGGAGCTGGCATTTCAATTCCTTTCAAGTGGCAGGTCACATGCTAGGTATATTACAGACCAGGAGCTAAGCATGTTGCGTGGTTCAGACAGTACATTTTGAAAGTTTTAACACTTTTGCTCCCATTGAATAGTTATAGCTAATATCAATGGACAGATAGGACTTGCAGAAGTCAAAGGCTGCAGGTACCCTAGTTACAAACTCCTACTTAGACAAGGTATACATTAGATGAAGCCCCTTGGAAGACACAATAGATGGGTTCAAAAATGAATCTGCTTTGTACCCAACATGCCCCCCCCCCAAAGCAAATGGTGGGTGTAAAGAACCTCCTGCTGAGGTTTAGTATCCAAAATACCTTTCAAGCCCTGTCCTCTCTTTAAGGAAAATAAAGCCATAAACTCTTATTCTCACAGACTTGGGCTTGTGTTCGGGTTTTCCTCCAGTAGTCTGCAAACTGTCAGAACCATGCTAAGTTACTGTCACAGCTTGCCAGAGCAAGGTGTTTTGTTCCCCTGACTAGTCCTGTAACAGTTAGTTGAAGTTCAACTCAAAAATGGTCAGCTGGGCTTTTAACTCCACAACAAAATGAACAGTTTGTTGCAAACATCTGTCAAATGTACAGTAGGGGTGAGGCCCTGGCCCTTAGTACTCTTGGGCACTCTTCCTGCCCCAGTTACTCCTAGCATTCCTCTTTAGGAAAAGCAGACAAACATGATCTCAACTGGTGAATCCTGAGTAGATTCTGCCTCCTCGTGAGCCTTCTAGCTGCTGGAGGACCAAGGATTGTTGGTTCTGCTGCTTGAGTTGCTTCTCTAGGAAATGCCTAAAGGTCTAAACTCCCTCTTTCCTAAATAACACTTTTCCTGTGGGCAGGTGTGTCAGGGAAGCAACACCTCCAGCAGGGAGCAGAGAAGGACTGGTGCATTTTCACAGGCACATTTTCATTGTAAAACGATAGTATCCTACTGGTCTGCTATGTCAAATACTTTAAGCAGTTCAATGATTATAGCTGCTGCTTCTGACCTGTGGCTCAGGCATCTAATGCATCCTCTGCTCAGATATTTGACTCTTTACCAAACACTGCCCCTGTTTTGTAGAAAGTGAGTTGAGTAGCAAGGTCTGCTGGCTGCAGCTGCAGTCTCTCATTGGTGGGAATACTCCAGCTTCTGTTGGCACCATTACTGCCAACTTTCCAGGTTTCTTTTGCACACTGCTTTAGGTATGTTTTAAAAAAATATCTCTTTGTGAACTGTTTAAGATGCTTCTTTTGTGGCTTATCTGTATCTGTTCATGGTTAGATGTGATACAGGATGGTCTTATTTGATTCATGCTCTACAGCTATGTGTATGGAGGCTGACACTTGTGAAAACTTTAGTAGTTAAATTTTAGAACCCTTAATTTAGGGTGGTTTTTTAAAATATCTTGGTCTTAGAGCAAACGGGGGTACTATTCACAAAAACCCTTATTCTGCAAGGTGTGGAGCCCCTCCCACAAAAATGTGTTCAGTTCTCATTGAAGTCAATGAGATGATGGTGCTTGGCACCTTGAAGTCTGGGCTTCTTCAAGCTATTCAGTCTATTGCTATCCCTTTGATATATTATTACATCTTGAATATCAACTCTGTCGCTCTCATGGGGGCAAATCCTAGTTTTCTTGAAGTATATAAGGCATTTTCCTGGAACTAGGATTTGGGGTCTCCTGCTTCCCTCAGAAGAGATGGCCTAAATTCAGTACACATCCATAAAGCAGTGAGTGTTTTGTTCTGCTTTTAATACTAATAATTTCTGTTGCTACCACCATCATGACAAAGTATTTCTTATATGACTGTGTTGCTCGGGTCAGTCGGAGGTGGGGAGGGGGCAGACAGCTGACACCCCCTGACCAACCCCAACACCCACACCTCACCCACCCCGACACCTTCCCACCCCCCCTGACCAACCCCAACACCCCCCGGCTCACTTACCCCCCGACCAAACCCGACAACCCCACCTGACCCCCCCCAGCAAACCCAACACCCCCACCTCACCCCCAGACCAACCCCGACACCCCCCGGCTCACTTACCCCCCGACCAAACCCAACACCCCCACCTCACCCCCCCAAGCAAACCCGACACCCCCACCTCATCCCCCGACCGAACCCGACACCCCCACCTCACTTACCATCTCACCAAACCCAACTCAGATCCATCGCAGGGGGGGAGGCAGAGCCGAGGGATTCCGGGGACCTTTGCAGGTGGGGGGGGGCACAGAGCTGATGGATTCCGGGGTTCCGTTGGGAGGGGGGAGGGGCAGAGAACTGAGGGATCTCCGGGGTTCCGTTGGAGGAGGGAGGGGTGAGTTGAGCGAGTGCGGTGTCTGTTGGAGGGGGTAGTATGACATCATCACCACCTAACCGCCCAGCTGATGTGATTGGCCCTGAAAGACTTTCACCCCTGGGGGGCGTCAGAGGTGAGATCCAAAAATTTTTCAACCCTTACGACCATCTAGACCCCAAGACTCCTAACTGTACCAAATTTCAAGTCTCTGGCTCAAACGGTGCGGGAGGAGTTCGCTGTCATACATACATACATACATACATACACCACTTGACTTTTATATATATAGATTGATTCAAAATGCAGCAGAGAATGCTCAAAAGGAGCTAGAGAGACAAGTTGGGTGAAGTAATATCTTTTATTGGACCAACTTTTCTTGATGAGAAAGACAAAGTTTTGAGCTTACACAGATCCTACTTCAGCTCCTGAAGTAAGCTAAAAAGCTTGTCTCTCTCACCAACAGAAGTTGGTCCAATAAAATATATTACCTCACCCACCTTGTCTCTCTAATATCTTGGGACCTACATGGTTACACCATCATTGCATACAAAAGCAGCTAGACAGTCTCGTTTAGGTGAGTTAACTGTATTATCTGTAGCTTTCCAAAACTGTGAATTAAGAACAGTGTGACCAGATTCATCAAGAATTCTGATATCATCCTCACTGCTGGTGTCTTCCCGTGACACTTTTACATGGTATATCATTCTCTGATTTACACAGGGTACAATATCACTGATTTCCTTGGATTGAATTTAATGCAAATTAGGGCACATTTTAATTAATGCTTTGTTCATCTATCACTGTCAATTAAACAGTCTGCAATGTTGGCACATTCTTTAATTACTCTAAAAAGCTTTTGGGGACCATAGCAAAACCCAGATAAACAAGTATCTTCTATGTAAGAGCTCATTTAAGACATACAGATTGGAAACATATATATTTGATTCATGACTGAAGGTATTTAACTTGAAACTGTGAGAAAACGAACACATTAGTCCAACTGCAACATTGATATCTAGATCACGTTCCTGCCTGCAGCAGCTCTGGTACATCATATACAATGATACCAGTCAGGATTTTGTTCTTTCCTTCTCAGTGAGCCATACGTAAATCCTTTGCTTTTTATTTAGCATCATTAGGCAATTTTAAGAACATAACGGCCATACTGGGTCTATCTATCTCAGTATCTTGTCTTCTGACAGTGGCCAATGCCAGATGCTTCAGAGGGAAAAGAAGAGAAGGCTGCAATTATGGAGCGATGCATCCCCAGTTATGCCCTCCCAATTTCTGTCAGTCAGACACTTAGGAATACCCAGAGCATGGATTTGCATCCCTGACCATCTTGCCTAATAGCCACTGATGGACCTAGTCTCCATGAACTTTTCCAAGTCTGTAATGGGCTCAGGTATAACAAAGCAGGGCTAGCTGAGCCTAAAGCCTGTCTTTGAACTCTAGTGGAGATTTCTCTGCTCTAGTCTATTCAAATTCTTATTTCCCTTATGTTTAATCCATTAGGACACACTAGAGAAATCTAGTGCCGTGGCCTTTACCAAGATGTTTTTCCTTACAGAGATTCACTTTTCTTCCTCTCTTAAATAGCTCTCTTCAGCAATATGGCTTCTCCTTTCAGTCACATCTAGATTTGCACACTGATGGGTCGGAAGAGTCATTAGAGTTCCCTTACAACTTAGAATTTACACAACTATTCTTGCTTTTTTTTGTTTCTGACTAAATAATGTTCAAGCACACTCTAATTTGAGTCTGTTGCTATTTAATGTTGGTTTTAAAGGTCTTCTATCTGTCTTCAATGTATGACAAGTATTATTTTATAAACTATTATTTCTATTGTGTCTGCCTTCTCACACCTTGCCCAGTTTTCTTTCTCAACAAGTGCATGAATGGAAGGAGTTTAAAGATGATTATTCAGCATTGTCAAAACTATCCGGAAGAGTTTTAAGACATGAAACATGACCTGTTAGGACAATGCCTTTCTTAGTATTACTGCCATGCTCATGCCTTCTACTTTCAGAACAAACATATGGTACAGACTGAATAGTCAGAATTCATCTGGTAGAATGAGCTGTTGAAATTGAAGGATTGTTATCACTTAGCTGGAATCGGAGAAGACTCTGAATTCAGGAAGACCTCTTATGTGTCACCAATGTATTCCGTTGTCCTGTTCTGAAAAGATGGCAGAAGAGCCAGTGTATATCTTTTTGGATTCTTGTAAAAATGTAAAACACTAGTTGTCCTTCTGTCTTAAGAGGAATTTGTTGTAGGTGTAGATTTGGAAATGCAGCAGATGAACCTCTGGTGGTGGTAATGATCCCAGATCCATGAATGTATGTGGAAAGTGTACAATGGAGGATTAATATTGTGCATACTAGAAGTGAGACCCCTTATATATTGATATTATGGTCATTTTTTTCTTTAACATCATGATTTTGTTTAGAATATTTCATATCTTTTCAGCCAGGAGAGATGCATTTGTCAGAGTTCCTATCCCGTCATAGAAATCTGTTTGTTTCATATATTTTTCCTGATGACATTGTTGCCGATCTGTAGCAGCATGAGATAACACTGACCCCTCTGACTGGTTTTATTATACTATTCTTCACTTAGGGCCACATTGTTCACTCTGCCATAATGGGTGGATGAAAATGCATTGGATCCAGGTGGGTGGACCCAACATGAGTGCTCCCTCTGCCTTTTCCCTTTCCCATGGCTTGCAGCAGTCTGTAGGCCAACACTCCAGCAATGTCTATGAGGGTTTGGATATTAAGATTTAGACTAAGATTAGGCAGCTGTGGAAGTAGGTGGGATTTGGAGAGGGATAAATACTGTCCGCTGAATTATCTCCACCATAAACTCCTCTGTCCTGAGGAGTATTTCTGGAGGAAGTGTCAGGCAGGAAAACCTCTCTAGCAGGAACATAAGAACATAAGAACCGTCATACTGGGTCATACCAGGGATCCATCCAGCCCAGTATCCTGTCTTCCAATAGTGGCTAGAAACCATGCTGCTTTGGAGCATCATCAAATGCAGACAGACTGGTCTCCATTGAAGATAAACCTACTCTTTTATCTGGGAAGCAAATCATTTCCCCATCCCCTTAGAAGAATTCATCCTACAGCCATGTGAGGGGAAGTTTGCTTTCTTCTGCACAGCAGAAGCCATGTAGACGTAATGTGGTTCCATACACAACTCCACCCCAGACTTTATTTTATATTCTGAATTAATATGTTTTTACCCTTCCAAACAGAGAAGAGCTTGAGGTTTTTCTTCCACAATTCCCTATGTCCCTAACCCTCTTTTTGCAGAAGACATCAGGGTTATTGGTTTCTCCACTATTTTTAGAACTATTAGAAGTTCACATTGGTTTTTTCAATGTGAAGCATCACATTTAAGGCACAGCAATTCTGGTGACAATGCAGTACTAGTAAACAGTTGTTTATAAATAACGGGCATTTCACCCCATCTTGACTTGATGATTGTATGTATTGCAGAGGAGTGTTGAGCCTTTACTCTACCCTCATCAAAAATTCTATTATCCAATTGACGTGATGAGTGAGAAAAGGTCCATAGCCTGGATTCAATCTACATTAGCTTCTTTTTTTTTAAAAGGATAACCACTGCATTCTCAGTTCACCCTCGGATTCTTTAGTAAGAATAATTCTGGCATGAGGCTTCCTGATGTATTCTACAGAAAGGGAAGGTACAGAAATTTCAGGCCAACAGGGAGCTGAAGTTACTAGAATATCTAGAATATAAATATGGGTTTGTTGAAGTAAAGTTAATGTACCACACTGTGTCCTTTCTTACACCTTGTGCAGTGCTATAGACTCCAGTTGACTTTCATGGGTGTAAGTCAAAGCAGTGTTTACTACAGTTACTTCACTATAGTGACTACCTGATAATGTTTTATTTGGCGCACCTGATAGAGACTTTAACAAAGCTCATTATTCTCTAATTGGGAAGCTCTCTAAATGACTTGTATGGAACCTGGATTTGTCCTCCAAATCTGTAAATGCCCACTATTCTGAAATTTACAAACCCTGTGCATGGTTTTGTTAAAATCAATAGTTACATTTCTCAGATCCCTTGAAATATTTCAAAATGCATCCCCTAATATATATTCACATACAGCCCAAGAGCTGCACACACTTGAAATATCAACATCTTCACCTTCACAAGGGCAGTGTCTGAGAGAAAAATGATCACTTTGATCCTTAGCATGACTTTAAGAACGAGCAACCAAGATTTTGAGATAGTTTTGAGAACATTGTGGCTCCTGCAGTTCAAACAAACAATGCTTTGTAAGCTCAAAGTCAACAAGTTGAAAATAATGTATATTATTTTTGGGGGGGAGGGGAAAGAAAGTGAAATGTTTATGCAACATTAAGGTTCAGCTAAAATATGAAAGTCAAGTTGTTTATAGCAATATTATATTGTAAGACAGGCCTTGATCCTACAAAACAGACTTGCACGTGGATTCTGATCACTTCATTAGCACTCTGCATAGTTAAGAGTCCACCTGGGGCTTTGGATAAAATGCAAGTTTTTGGCCTTATCTCTGCCTCTAAATATTCTCACACTATCTGTAAACAATCCATGACTACGGTACTGTGTAAGGATGTGAATAACTCCACCATTTGATTTGAATAGATATGTAGAATATTTTTACTCCAGCTTTCCTTTTTAAGCATAACCCTGAATGCACAGCTGAGGATATTTTAAACGTACATACAGGAATGAAGTAATGTCAGAATCTTAATTCTTTTATGTCCTTATGCTTTAGCTATTAATTGTGCCACTTTAAACATGAAACATTATTACTACAATGTTAATTAACAACATTTTAGTCCAAAAAGCCTCCTACTGAAAGTGAAACGGTTTAGCCTTGCTATAGGATAGGAAGCTTAAAATGCTGCACACCAAGATGTGCCTATATAACTTAATAGACCAGAGTGACTTTCATTCAAGCAGAACTCTTATCCTAGTTCTATTAGCATCTTAGCAATACTACCGTTTGTTTTTAATACATAGAATAGGACAATTTATTTTAAAGAGAAAACGCTAAGATACACGGGCACAGCGGACAGTGGTCCTGACGAGTATGATGTACTCTTACTAAAATGGATGCCTGTTAAAGACAATACAGTTTTCCAGGCACTGGTGCATTTATTTCTGGAGCTAATAACTTTCCATTATTTAAGTGCAAGCACTGAATGTACAGTATTAATGCTTACCGGCAGAACCCAATGGCTGCAAGGGCTTAATTGCACAGGTCTGTCTCTAACTGGCTGCGTTACTTACTGAGGATTGTGGTGGATTCCCCAGCAAAATTTGGATGTTTTGTTTTGTTTTTCTATAAGGGGGTCTCTAGTTCAAATATGTCACAAGATTTCCCTGAGTTAATTCCGATGTCATGTAGGAGGTCAAACTAAGGATCACAACAGTCTCTTCTGGGCTTTAGAGTACAACTCTAAATATCTTTTTAAAATGAACTTTTGTTCAAATACTGTTAAATAAATGGAAGCATATTGCTGTAGCTGGAGCTAGGTATAACTGAAATATGTAGATAGTTGCTAAAAGCTATTTGTGTAAATAAGTGCAGCCTCACTGAGATTACCTTATGCTTCCTAAAACCACTACATCTAGCTATATTGACCAAATTACATAAGTGCCGCATCCCAAACAACTTGGTTGAAACAATACATCATCAGAATCTGAGTGAAACACTTTTGCTTCTGTAAACATATCATTATGTGGAAGTGGAAGCACATTCATATCCTGAATGGATCTATTTGAATACAAATCACTGTGGTATCAGTCTTACCATCAGAATAATTCAACATCACTCATTTTGCTTCCTCATCTGGCAGCATCTCATTTATTTATTATCTTGCTTCTTGCTTGCTCTCAGATAATTATACAATATTATACACTTGTATAAGATCTTGCAAGAAGATCTTTAAATCCTTATGTCATGAAGAAAGCTCTAAACCAAATTTAATTTCAAAGTTGCTATATAATCGATCTGTCTGGCTGACAGTTTCTTTAAGATGTTTGAAAACCTTCACAAATCATCTTGAAGGCACGTGTTTCTGTGCACCATAATCATTGTACATTCATGTTTTTAAGGAAGGTTTTGTTTCAAACTGAGCTGGGTAAACTTCAAAGTCTCCCCACATAGTCAGAAAGGGCAAACCATTTTACGTCCAATTGCCAAAAGAACACACACAAATTGATTTAAGCTGTTGCTGTCTTTGTACTTGCTTAAGTCAGTGTCTTTTGTATGACTCTGAATGATTAGAATTGAAATCACGATACAGGTCATCAATATCAATGACATTATTATGCATAGAAATTAGCCTGGCACTTTTAGAACTTTCCTAACAGCTGATAACCAACGAATCCTAGGAACCACTACATAACGCCTTCTTTCATTCTCAGTTTATCTTCCTTCAGCTGCTTGATTCATCTTGATGCTGTATCTAATGAGGGAACATCATTTAAGGTCACAGTGGTATTTGCCCCACCTCCCTGAAAAGACAAGAGGAACACCTCATGCCACCAAACTACCTCTGACCATATCTCTACTAAAAATAAAAAGCCAGTGACAGCACAAATGGCTTTATGGTACTCATTTTGGTACACAGACCTTGGGTTTATCCTTACATTGCTGAAAGACACCATTGTTCCGATAGTGCTAACAAGACAAGTTAATATAAGTGTATTTTCACATGCTGAATGAAACTATATACTTCCCCCAAATAGGTCCCAAGAAAATGTAAACAGCTCTTCTATGAAGTGTTCTAGATTGCAATAGGGGATAGGTTTAAGTGACAAAAATATTCTATTGGCCAGTCTGGGTATGTTCTAATGAACTAAAGAGGCATAATGGGCTATCTAGAAAGACAGTGCCCAACTCGCTGTGCTCTAGGAAATTAAAAATAAGAGACTAATTTACCGGTCTGAAGCTTATTTCAGCAAGGTGTGAATGCTGGATCCGTGGTAGCTTATAATAAAATCAGAGGGTGGCAACTCTGATTATCAACTTCCGAAGCAGCATGAAAACTGGATGTGGCACACTGGTACGTTAGCAGTAATTCTGTAGAGAAATTGGCTCTGCCTCTGAGCTCCAGTTGGTTAGATGATGGGCAGGGGAAAAGAATTGGTCACTCTGCTCACCCAAAGTGTTTCCAGCTAGCCTCGCTCTGGAGCATGGAGATGGTACAGAGGGAACACATGTTCCTGTTGTAAAGATTCAGTAGGATAAACCACCTGAGTTTGGAGATGAGAGGTGGGTGCTGGAACAGCCTGGTACATGGAAATGATAAGGGCACACTGCATGCTAGAATCTGTCCCCTTCCCAAAGGGAATAATAATCCCTTAATCTTTGACTAAGGCCATAGGATCAGTTTGGATTGGTTTCTAATGCTGACTCTAATGAATTGTTTTTAATAATGCTAGGTTCTGTTTATGGTATTATGAGCCTTACAATGGTTTTGGAATATATTAACACATTTTAGCTATTCTGGGTAATTTCTGCCTTCCCCGAAGTTGTGGAAGGGCTCTGAACTTGCATTGAGGGGTGGGTATCCGGGACAATTAAGGAGTCCCACTACACAGGTAACTGACACCAGTAAAACAAGTATTAAGACACAACCTGTGTGTCTAACACATTTCTCTTTCCATCTACGTTTAAAGGTGTCTGTCCCCTGAAACAAAGAGCTATGTCAAATTTACCTATTAGTAACACATTGGTGCACGTGATCTTAGTGACTGCTCTTAAAAATCTCCAATGACAGAGATTTCACAATCTCCCTAAGTAATTTATTCCATTGTGTTAGTGATCTTATACGTGGGTTGTCTCCAACTGAACCTTTCACCACCTGTGTCATTTGGCAGTATGGCTGTTCCCTGATGGTATAAAGTGCAGGGTCATCAGAGATAATTGTCCTGGCTATAGCCCAAACTAGCTGGGAGAGAATTTTGAGTTGGAGCTTCACCGTGGAACAATACTGAGGTGATGGACCTCATCAGTTGTTGGGGGGAAGAGGCTGTCCAGTCTCAGCTGTGGTCTAGCTGCAGGAATTACGATACATATGTCCAGATATCACGGGCCATGACGGACAGAGCCGTCTTCAGTACAGAAGATCACTTTCTGGCTAACCAACTAGTCCAAAAGTGACTTTGCTGGTTCCAAAAAATGAAGTGGGCTAAAAAACTAATTACATTGCTGATTGCATCTAAATTTGAACCAGTGTGGTTTAAAATCTTTGTTTTAGGTATCATTGCCTATTACAAATTCTATATAGATCTTCTTCTGAAAAGTTTCATTTGTTTCAAATTTCATAAGCAAAGCAAAATCTGTGGTAAGCCACTCATTTCAATCCAAATTTGCTGGGTAACTTGATTTATGTTAAAACATCCAATATTCAATAATTGATCAATGCTTTATAATGTTAACCAACTGGCTTATGTAAGGAAATGTCCTTTCTGTTGAAGTACTTATAATTGTAAATTTTATATTGTTAAGGCTTTTTTTTTTTTTTGGTGTGACATGCAAAATATGCCTACTTTAATTTATTAGCTTCTATTTCTTTGAAGCATTTATTACTTTTGGAATTTTATCAATATAAATTTTGTTCTTTATTAGGTTGTAATCTGAATGCTTGGAATTTATGAACTCACAGAATACATTACTACAATAACCTTTAATATTTTGTCAGATATATTTTGTTGATTTATAGGACATCGTATTAAACTGAAAACTTTCTTCTTGCAATAAGAGCTAGACTTTCTTAAAATTAAATATGTCAGCTGAGAAATTCCCTTCCTTGAACACTATAAAGTTTAGTTAAGACATTTTTATTGCACAGAAACTGTGAACATTTAAATCGGGATTTATATGTTTGACGTAATTGCCTATTAAAATGAGTACAAAGCATTGCTCGATATAAATAACAGAAAATCAGTCAACAGAATTTCTACTATTATAACTTCCTATGCACTTAATATGTACAAGCTGTACTACCAAATGACACCCTTATGCCAATCTACATCATTTTAGAAACAGTAATATGTACAATATTGTGTATCAGATTTATTAGCATCAATGAATTGCAACCTTTGATTTAGGGTATTAAATGCACAAATCACTAGTTACAGGTTATAGAATCATAGGACTGGAAGGGACCTCCAGAGGACATCTAGTCTAGTTCCTTGCACATGTGGCAGGACTAACTATTATATAGACCATCCCTGACAGGTGTTTGTCTAAACTGCTCTTAAAAATCTCCAATGACAGAGATTTCACAACCTTCCTAGGTAATGTATTCCATTGCCTAACCACCCTGACACTTAGGAAGTTTTTCCTAATGTCCAACCTAAACTGCCCTTCCTTCAGTTTAAGCCCATTGCTTTTTGTCCTATCCACTGAAACACACTGACTTGCTCTCCAGCAGCAAAACTGCACTAAAGTCTGGTTTCCCTGGGCTACTAGCCCAGGTGAAAGGATCCATAATCTAGGGTTCTCCATCTTTTTCAAGGACTAGGACAATCTGACAATCTTTTATAACCCTTTTTCCTTATATCTCCCCACTGCCAGGATGATACTTGATTACTTTTTGGCCTCTTGCCCCGGTTCTAGTTCTAAGGGACCATAATTAGGATTCTGACCACTAGGATAATCCTTTTGAATTGATGCATTATGCAGTGCTTTCAATACATAACTCCAGCTGTTCCATGGTTACATGTGTGTGTGTGTGTGGGGGGGGGGGGGGGGGGACAGCCTTTACAAATCTGCTAATTCATTCTCAAACTCTTAGTTTGAAGTTTGTATTTATCACAAAATGCATATTGCTAAATCTTATAACCCTAGACGAAACACCTGGGCTAAGTTATACTAACTGCTAGATCATGCTAGACCTCAAGTTTATTACAAAGCCAATTTCAAACCTTATTTTCCCCCTACTTATATATCTTTGTTTTTATTATCATTTCCTTATGTATCTTAGCTTTTCCAATCCGAGACTGTTTGTGTTGAATTTGCAAATGAATTGTAGCTCTGCAGTTTCCCTTTGCAGTCTGGACTTGAAGTTTTTTTGCTGCAGTATGGTGACTTTTAAATCTGTAATTGTACTGCAAAGGGAAACTGCAGAGCTACAATTCATTTGCAAATTCAACACAAACAGTCTAGGATTGAACAAAGACCTACAATGGCTTGCTAATTACAAAAATAGCTTCTCCTCTCTCCATGTTCACCCCCCCCCCCATTCAAATGCTAGAAGAATAACCCACCCTCCCTGATTGGAGATAACAAGCTGGTTCAGCCTACTTGGACTAACCTTTTTACCTCCCACCTGGTTCTTGCCTACTTTTCTATACCTGCCTCTGGACACTTCCACTGCTTGCATCCGACGAAGTGGGTATTAGCCCACGAAAGCTTATGCTTCAAAACTTTATAGTTAGTCTTTAAGGTGCCACAGGACTTTGTTACCTCCACAATTTATTAATTATTAATATTGTATTACTAAAAGGAAAAAAGAAAATGAAACCTGAACACAAAGAGTAAAAATTGTACTTCAGTCACAGTCACCTCTGTATGTTTTTCTGTGGAGAGCTTTTAGCAGTAACTAAACCTTATGATTAGGTCCACTCTAATGGGGATACTTACTTAGGTAAGATACAACTAAAATATATTAATCCAAATACCAGTAGTGAGTCTTGTCTTATTGTAATCACAAGTAACTAAAATGGCTTACAGAAGACCTATGGAATTTCTTTTAAGGGTTGGCAAATTCTGTTTGGGTTATCATGGGTAACCCAATTTATAAATGGAGGTAGGTAAGTGATCTTAACTAAGTCATATAAAAATCGAGAGTTTTTAAATAGATTACTTAAAAGAACCCATTCAAAGAACAGTCTTCAGATGAGAAAAACATTAATCTCACATTCAATCCCACTAACTTTCTCTGTTTACCAATGTTAGTTTATGCCTTCTCTCTAGAATACAATGTCTAAGCTAGGGCTCTCAATTAATCACAGTTAACTCACACGGTTAACTCAAAAAATTCATTGTGATTAAAAAAAATAATCATACGCGTCGATCCAGCTGGTAGTATAGATAAGGCCATAGACTCTTCCAGAGGCCTCTGACCTAAAGATGTCCAGAAATATAATTTGGAAGTGCAGTTGCCAGTATGCATGCCACTACCAATGGGGATTGTAAGCACCTGACTTGATTATTACCCATACTGTCTCAAGACCTTTAACTGACTGTTCCAAAAAGTGTGTGTTTGGGGGCGGGGGGGGGGGGGAACTTAAGCTTTGAGAGTATATTGGGGTGCAGGGTTTTTTTGGTTGGTTTTTGCTTTAAGCCAAGGTAGTCATTTTAGATTTACACCATCACAAGCATATTTGGTTTGTTATACAAATTTTCTGGCTGAAATGTCTTGCCAACTTTCATTACTGACTTGCATTTCATTAATGTGACTGATGCATCTTCATTATAATGGATTAGCCATAACAAAACACATAATATAAAAATATTTGAAGGGGAGAATAAAGCACTTCATTTTTTTTCAAAAAATCCATAAGCCTCTTAAAATGTTTGTTTTTCTTAAATAACCCACTTGAAAAAAGTTAAAAGTAAAATTTACATTTTTTGTATCAAGAGCAATTATAGAAGGCTTTCTTTCACCTAAAAGAACTGTTCCCTTAACTAAGAAGGCAAATTTAAGGGGGGGAGCAATGTGTGTGTGTGGGGGGGATGTAGTGGAGGGGGAGGAGGTAAGAATCAATGTCATGTCTATTTTTAGGTCTAACAAAAAAAACACTATAGGGTAAGTATGCACAAAAGCTAGGGGACTATGAAAATTCAGTGCTATTCTATTCAGTTATAAGTACTTTGTGCAGAAGGAAGAGTGCTCTTATATATATATATATATATATATTCCCTGACATGATATTTCATTAAGCTAGAGTTGTTATAAATACGTATCTCAACTTTATGTTCTAATTGGTCAAATTCTTATATCTGAAAACCAGGAAATTCTGTGATGGCTGCAATTAAAAAATATATTAGAGTTAGCATTCTTAAGAGATGTTAAAAAGGAAATATGAAGCTACAATCGGAGAATGACAATGTATATGGTTGTTATGGTTTTTCTGTATTTAAAATGGTTCTCTTTAGGGTATGCAGACTTCCTAAAGCCCCAAGGAAAACCTCATGGAGCTTAGACTCGAAATATCATGAGACTCACAATAAAATTGCACAAGGGCAACACTACACCATACAAAGAAGTCCTTAATCCAAAAATAACCTACTTTAGAATGTGCCTGAAAAACCTTAATCCAAAAATAACCTGCCTCACAGAATTTTAGATGCCTAAAAACCTCAAGCCTATTGGTAAGTGGCTAAAAGATCAGGTCATAGGCACAAGAAGAGTGAAGATGGGAAGATAGCATCACTTCAGGGGCAGAGTTAGTGTCTTAACTGGGTATTTTTCCTAAACCATTTTTTTTTTCAAATAGTTGGGGGTTTCATTAAAGTTTTAACTGCATTTTTCATGCTTCTGCAGTTGGCTTGCGTGTTTTCTGGCTCCTAAATTAGTCAAACTGAAAGTGTAGATGTCATTCTTTCTTTTGTTCTGGGAATAAAAACAGGATTGTTAGGTTGTATTGGGTGAATGTGCCAAAATATTGGACAGACTGATAATGGAATACAATGTACAAAGTAGTTTGCAGTGTTGTTGTAGCCAGGTGGGTCCCAAGATATTAGAGAGACAAGGTGGTTGAGGTAATACCTTTTATTGGACTCATTCTGTTGCTGAGGGAGAGACACTGTTAATCTTACTCTGAGCTCTTTGTCTTAATTTGGTGTATTCAGCTTCTTTTTTATTACAATTTTCCTTTCTTTACACTTTGGAAGGTGCAGTAAATGTTGGGTAAAAGGTGGGAGGAGAGACAAAAGGAGTAAGAAGTGGCCATGAAATAATAAATTGAGATTCAAACTCTGTACATCCATGAGAATATGTCTAAGAAAAAATAATCCATAGCCTGGCTATCCAGTGGTTTTCTATAATGCCCACTATGGCTGTAGACAATGCTTCCTAGGTAAATTGGATGTGGTTGCCATGCTGAACTTCATGAATGCTTCCCTTCCTTCTTACAGAAAGATCTGTTTGAACTCTGTCTTTTCCCTTCAATAATCATTCTGTTTATAGGGGAAAAGCTTTTCCAAAGGAGGTGGCCATAAAGTGTCAGGCTCTAGACTATTCCAGATAGTTGGTGGGGTTCACGTTTTTTCAGTGATGTTTCCAAAAATCCTTTGTTTTTAAAAATGACTGAAATAAAAACAAATTTTGCTTTGGGGCAAACAATATGTTTTGTTTAACCAAAGCATTTATTTTATACTAGCGAAAATACCCGGCGTTGCTCGGGTCCGTCGGAGGTGGGGAGGGGGCAGAGAGCAAACCTGACACCCCCACCTCACCCCCCGACCAAACCCGACACCCCCACCTCACTTACCCCTCGACAAACGCCAACTCACATTTTCACCCCCCCACCCAAACCCAACACCCCCACGCCACCCCCTACCAACACCCCCTGACCAACACCCACACCTCACCCCCTGTAGACCAAACCTGACACACCCACCTCACTTTCCCCCCCAACCAAACCCGACACCCCTACCTACCACCACAAACAAACCCGACACCCACACCTCACTTACCCCTCGACCAACCCCGACCCCCCTCCTCACCCCCCCCAAACAAACCCAACACCCCCACCTTACCTCCCCACCAAACCCAACACCCCCTGACCAACCCCAACACCCACACCTCACCCCTCACCCACCCCGACACCTTCCCACCCCCCCCAGACCAAACCCAATGCCCCCGGCTCACTTACCCCCCCGACCAAACCTGACACCCCCACCTCACCCCCCGGACCAAACCCGACACCCCCACCTCACCCCCCGACCAAACCCGATGCCCCTACCTCACTTACCCTCCGACCAAACCCAACTCGGGTCCGTCAGAGGTGGGGAGGGGACAGAGAGCTGAGTGACTGCGGGGTCCGTTGGAGGGGGGAGGGGGCAGAGAGCTGAGTGAGTGCGGGGTCCATTGGAGGGGGGAAGGGGCAGAGAGCTGAGCGAATGCAGGGTCTGTTGGAGGGGGTATTATGACATCATAACTATGTCACAAAGAACAGCAGCTGCCCAGCTGATGTGAATGGGCTTTAAAGAATTTCACCCCTGGGGGGCGTCAGAGGTGAGATTTGAAAAATTTTCAACTCTTACCCTGATTAGGGCCCTAAGACCCCTAACTGTACCAAATTTCAAGTCTCTAGCTCAAACGGTGTGGAAGGAGTAAGTGCACATACATACATACATACATACACCATTTGACTTTTATATATATAGATTTTGCTTTACCTACAACTTTTTTTTTTTTGCTTTAGATCACAGTGAATTTTATTTTGATTCACCCCACCAGCTGAGAGAATATTTGCACAGCTTTGGTCATGACCAGTGCCTTGAACTGGGAAGAAAAATGGGCAGAGAGCAAGTAGAGGGAATGAAGGATAGAAGGTGATGCTTGTGGCATTCTGTCTCCTCAAGGAAGTGGCTATCTCACTTTTAATAAGATAAGGTCTTTTCATTGTTTTTTTTTTACACAGTGAGTTAGAATAATCGAGTCTGGAACTGACAACTGTGTGCATCATTGAATCTAGATTTTAGTGTAGGAGAGGTAACTAGGAAATTTCTAGCAAGTTGAAGGCAGAAGAAGCCATTATTTTTGCCTCGGACACTACAGCATCTAGGCCTAGCAGTGAGTTAAATAGGACCCCAAACTTTGCATCACATAGGGAGGCAGACATTGTGGTGAGGGGAGAGAAGGAGATCATCCGGAATAGTTTTTGGAAGCATTTCCTTAGTCCAGAGACTGTCTTTCCCAGGTACAGCCTGAGCCAGCTGTTTATCCAGATGCTCATTTTCATGTAGATATTGAGAAATCCTTGTGACATGGTTGGGTGTTATGTCATCCTTGACAGTGCAGCCTACAGTGATTTTCCTGACAGGTGAGTCACTTTGGTGAATTGGAGCACTTACTTATTGCCAGTCACTGGTTCTTTCTGGAGAATGACTGAAGCTCCCGGGTGTGGCATCTACTCTTGCTATATCATAGAAGCAAGGCAGCAGCATTTTACAGCTGAATGCCAAAAGCTGAAGATATTTATTGCAGTAGCGGTCCCAATTAAGACTAATGTTACCTTATGCTGGGGCTGTACATGATATAGCAAGTTGTATGCCCCAAAGAGTACAGCCTGAAAAACAGAAGTTCTTGAGTTACAAGCAAGAAGATGCAGGCTCTATCCACTGTCATGGTGAGGTTAACTTATTGTGCCATCGGGGTTTTATGCTGTCCCCAAATCAAAAACCCAATGGCAAAATTTTTTGATAGGTGTGTTGGAGCTTAGTTGTCACCACTTTCACAAATCTTCCACTTGGGAATGGGAAGATGGAGACAGAATGATAGTTGGACAGGCTTTTTGCATAGTGCTGGCTTTTGGAAGATTGGACAGATGATTGCACCTTTCATGGAAAAGGCTAGTCTCACTTCTCTGAAGGAAGTGTTGATAAGTTGTTGCCACTGGGCACAGTTTATTCACTTTTACTAGCTGAAAGGAGCATAGAACTGTTTTGCAAGTGGTGGCTTGACTTCCAGAGCTGAGGTGGGGCCGAGTTCATCAGGGTAGTGATGTCAGTGCTAACCAGTCCAGATCAGATTTCTGACTTGGCAAGTTCTTGTCTTAGTTGACTGCTTTGCTGCAAAGCAGAGTGAGAATTCTCTCTGCTTCAGTCAATATTTTGGACTGGGGCTTGGATCATGCTGTCCAACTTGATTAGGTGGCTCACAAAGTCCAAACAGCTCTGCTGGCTATAATGATGGAGAAGTTCTTTATTTCCCTTACTGTGGTGGATATAGTCCTACTGGAAGCCTTCGTGCTTTTGGCAGATGGATTTAGAATGAGTTTCATTCAACAGGTAGTTTGTGGTCAGAAGAGGGGTTGGCTTGGGTCCAAATTATCAATGGTTGAAATTGTTTGTGTTCTAGTCTGTTGTCACCTTATCCCGGTAGCTTAGTGGCTTGCCTTCCTAACACAATGAAAAGCTAAGGTTTTTTGGAAGCGTCTCTGTTCAGCTTCCCTTATAGGATAGAATAAATGCCGTGCTGATCACTGTCTGGATGAGATAGTGGTCAGACAAGAGTAGAATGTTAATTGTCACTGAGTTTTACTCTTAAGCTGAAGATTGCATCCAGCTTGTGTCTAGCTGGTGGGTCCAGACATAGACTGTGGAAAAATCCATTGCTTTCAGTAGGATCTGATCACCAGTCACACGTGTATTCTGGCCATTGTATATATATATATATATATATATATATAATATAAATGGAGATATACCTATCTCCTAAAACTGGAAAGACATTGAAAGGTCATCAAGTCCAGTCTGCTGCCTACACTAGCAGGACCAATTACTGTCCACTTACAGATTTTTTTGCCCCACATCCTCCTCAAGGATTGAGCTCACAACCCTGGATTTAGCAGGCCAATGCTCAAACCACTGAGCTATCTCTCCCCTGACATTTTAGATATATACGGTGAAGTTGCCAAGAACAATGATGATGGGATATTGCAGAAAAATGGGAATAGGTCTATTAATTCCTCAAAAAAGTCCACTGAGCTCCATCTGGAAAACTTGTGTGTCTCTTGCACATATCACAGAACATATGGAGGTATTTAAAGCTTTGATTCTTAGGTGGATTTTCCGCTGTCTGAGATGGGAAGTAAACAGTCCTGCTATTCCATTACCTCCCCTTTTTGCCTTCACCTGGACTATTTCTTGGTTTATGGAGTATTGACTAGTCTGACACTAGCTGGACAAAAATGGAGGTTGGAGAGAAGACTAAACAAGGTCTTGATGGTGCAGATAAGGCCTGGTGTCTCAGTAAGTAATAAGATGAATACTGCTGCTTTTGCTGGCAGATGAGCTTCCATTCATGAAGGAAAATGTGAATCTCTTATTGTTTGGAGTAGGGTGACCAGACGTCCCGATTTTATGGGGACAGTCCTGATTTTAAGGGAATTGTCCCGAGTCCCGACTAAGGTATGGTCGGGACACCCTTTGTCCCGATATTCGGGACCTCGCGCCGGCAGCCACTGCTTCCTGCCAGCAGGGCGGCTGATTCACTCGCCTGCCGGCAGGAGCACACAGCTGACTCTGTGGGGGAGGGGAGCTCTGCTTGCAAGCGCTGGCAGAGGGAGGGCGGGAGGCAGAGAGCTCCCGGCCTCCCCCAGCCCCTCATCAGCGATCATCAGGACAGGTCTCTCTCTGCCGGCGCCTGGGCAAGCAGCCCCCCTTCACCCCCCACCAGCAGAGAGAGATCTGTCCTGACTCTCTGCCTGGGGCAGTGGCTGTACGTGGGGCTGATGATCGCTGATGAGGGGCTAGGGAAGGGGGGGTGGCCAGGGGCTTTCTGCCTCCTTCCCTCCCTGTGCCAGCGCATGCAAGCAGTGCATCCCCCCATACCTGGCTGTGGCTCCTCTCACCTCTTCCAGGCCCACTGCCCGAGGCAGCTTTTAAACGGCCAGGTCCCTCCCCTCCGGAGAGGTCTCTGCCGTGGAGCATGCAGCAGCATGCTGCAGGGACTGGGCTGCTTGCAGAGGGGGCAGCCCACCCCCCCCATCCCCCACAACCCAGCTCCTGCTCCAATCTTGACGACCCCAAGAGCCAGAGGGACCTGCCTGCTGGATACTTCCTGGGACAGGAGGACAGAGCTGCCCCAAGTAAGCATCGCTGGGACTCCCTAACTCAGTCCCTGGCAGGTCCCTCTGGCTCTTGGGGGAGGGGGCTTTGCATGCTTACCTGACTGAAAGCCCCACTCCAGGTTCCGGCAGCTCCCACTGGCACTTTCCCCAGCCACTGAGAGCCACAAAGCTAGTCCTTTTGGCTGGAGAGTCTGGAGACCCCTTGTTGCTCTCACCCTAGGAGCCAAAGACCTCCCAGTAGGGCTGGTGAATGTGGCCAGAGAAGGGAGCAGGGTGTGATGGGATGAGTGTCTGGGAGGTGGGGACGGGGGGGGGGGAGGCTGGGCAATGAGGGAGGTTTATATGTTTTTGGGTGCTAGCCAGTGGGGGCCCATTGGGGGGTGCTGGTGGGGGGGAGCCCTTAAAACTGCCTGCCAACAAAGCCAGCACCTCTGCTATCTTCCACGCCGTGCCACAGAAAACCTCCCGCAGTTTAAAACCATGCAGGGCACAGCTGCACAAAAGCGCAATTGGAAAACAGGGGGGCATGGTTATATGGTGGTGTGGCCGGGACCAAAGGTCGAAGCCGGGTGCAGGAACAGGCAGTTTGGCACTGCTGTTCCCCACACACAAGGAAAAAAAGCTGCCCTCTCCCCCCGAAGTTCGTCACTTGTAGGGTGCCACCCACCACCCTTTATAAACCAAGTCATGCAGGGCCATCAGGTCTTCCCTGCATGTCTGGGGGAGGGGAGGGCGCAAAATAAAAGCAATAAAAATATAGCACTATCAGATTATTAATTTATTTTCATTAACTATATAAACTAAAGAATAGTATATTTAACCCCTGGCCCCGTGGTTTCTACAATCCCTTTTTCAGCTTCTTAGGGCTGTGTGCCCCTCTCATGGCTCTGGTCAGGGCTGTGCACCTGTGCCTGTTGTGTCCCGCCCCTCCACTCATGCCCCGCACCCTCGTGTCCCCGCCCCCCCACTCACACCCCTCCCCTTGCATCTCCCCTCATTCCCCCCCAATGTGTCCTGATATTTCACTCTTCCGATCTGGTCACCCTAGTTTGGAGGCAGTTGCTGAGGGAGGGATTGGCTTCATACATGAATCTAGGAGTATTCCATACCAGACGTTGGTATTAAAGAAGTTATGGTTACAAGCTAGTGTCCTCATACTTTTCCAAAATGTGGAACTCCATGTTGGAAGACTGAAACATCACAGAACCAGGAAACAAGAACAACAAAACAAAGCCGGCTACTAGGGTAATGTCTTCCAGGCCACACATCCTTGACTCTGTCCCGGTTACAGCAGAAAAAAAAATCTAAACTTCTGAAAACTAGGAAATGAAGAGTTCAGATAACATCTGTCTCGTGCTGCTCAGACTGTGATGCCTTCTTGCTGTGTCCCTCTGCAATTCATATGGCTGTCATAGCAATGGTACTTCTTGCACTGGAAAACACAGTGGTGATACAACAATTATGTGAAAGCTCTGCTCCCGGTGTACTTGGGGAACAGTACTGGGATTGGGGGGGGGGGGAGCAGACTTGCTGGCTGGTGGCAGTAGTTAGCAGAGGAGTGCAGCTGCTCCTCCTGATTTTCTTCCCTTTGTTGGAGAGAGGACAGAGTTTGGCCGGATGCTGCTGCTAGTATGATAATATGGTGGGAAGAACTGGACAAAGGCAGAAAGAAAATGGCAGGGAAACACTTGGGGAACCAAGTCAAGAGAAGAAAGGTGGTGGTAGCCGGAAAATGTGATCTGTCACTTATATGGTGCTACTGAGACCTCTGACCAGATGCATACCTAAGTGCATGTTCATGCAAATTTCATCTTCTGTGTCTATGAGAGTATCTGTGCCCTGGGGAATGTAGAGCCAGAAGCTCTAGGGATTCTACGGGTGAAGGCAGTTTTAATTTCTGGGTGGACTCCACAGCAGCTCCACTGGTAGATGCTACTTGGAAGATTAAAATTTAAAGTGGCAATAGAATGCATAGGAGAGGAAGAAATATAATTTTGGACTGAATCATGTAAGGTCTGTCATAGACTAGAGAGGTGATACTATGTCTTTAGAGACTCTGCACTCCAAGAAATGTGCAGTAGTAGGATTATTTGCCACAGTTAGGGACATAGAATCTCAGACTTGGAAGAGACCTCAGGAGATCATCTAGTCTAACCCCCTACTCAAGGCAGAACCAATCCCTATTTTTGCCCCATATTCCCAAATGGCCCTCCTCAAGGATTGAGTTTACAACCTTGGGTTTAGCAGGACAATGCTCAAACCACTAAGCTATCCCCCCCAAATACAGTCTATAATGGGTGAATTCCAAAATATTATTTTATCAGTGAAAGGTGGCACTGTTGTAGATTAAGCATGTGACCATGTGGGTGGATGGACATTTTACTGGCATGAGTTTTGATGTCTACTAAGCCAATAGTAGATGGTACCCATTATCCCAAATGAGTATTTTTCATAACACACATGCTGAACTTGATATGCACAGTAAATTAAGGACAAAAAATTAGAAATGCTTTAAAAATTAGTAGCTTTTTTGTGTCTTAGTTTTAAGCACACCCTCACTCTGGTGGAGAGGAGACTATCAAACTGGGCCTGTTCAGCACTAATTAGGAGCACCTGTAAGGCTTGCTCAGCTGGAGAGGGGGGGAAGGGGTTAAAAAGGGAATTCCTGTGAGAGGAAGGGATGGCAAAAAAGAGGAGGGGCTGCTCTATCTCAGGCTGTTGAGCACAGCAAGCAATCAGCCAAGAGGGGGATAGTTATAAGACTTGCTCCTCTGGAAGCTGCAAAACAGGATGCTGCAAGAAGAATGGCTAGCGGTAGACCCTAATACGACAATAGAGTTGCTTATAGGCCAATCCCAAAGTCTGAAACCAGAAAGCCTCCCTGAGAGTCAGGCCTTCTTTGCTTTCACTTGAATTCTCTTTCATAAGGGAAAAAAAGGACCCTTCTTTTAGAACCCCTCATACACTATAAATGTGGTGGAAGAACTGTCCCTGGGAGGACGTTTTCAGTATGTCAAGCCCCCATCAGCGTCTCACTCATTCACTAGGGTAAGCCACTTGACTTCACTGTCTCCTTGGACTGACCCTCCAAGCCTTTAGCACCCCTGCTTCACACTGTGAACACCTTTCAGTGAATCTACCTGAGTTGGGCATTGAGGAAACACTGTATGTCTGGGTGTGTGCACAGAGTAAACAATCTTTTCTCACAACCTAAATGCAGCATAGGGGAAACTGAGGCATGCACTATTCATACAAAATATTATGAAAAATTCCCATTCTGTCACAAGAATATTATAAACAGTTTGATGTGTAGTCTTGAGGGTATTGGGGAGCTCCTACCCTCCACAACCTGTGACAATAAGACCTTTAGCAAAATAGGCTACATTTACAAAATAAATTCTCATGACTTTGAAGGCCTACAAGCAAGTGCTCAGGTGTTTTATCAGAAAATGATTAATCTTCTCTTTCCAACAGTCAAAAGACCTTGTTTTATATCTTGTAGTGTTGTGAGGTAGAGGTTTGGAGAGGTTTAATGTGGAAAGAGTAAATGAAGTGGTCAAAGGTGCATGAGATCTTATCACATGGATATCACTTCCATAACACATGATTATATACATGGAAATGTTGGTGAAGAGGAAGGTGGGTTCAAGTTCCTAAAACCTGTTTCTGATAGAAAAATGAAACAAGGGGAATGGGTTATGCAATTGTTAACAATGGTAGGTGGCATTAATTACTCTGGTGACAGGAAGGGGGATTTACTAGCAACAGGTGGTAAAATAGAATTTGAGCTCTCTAAAGCTCCACTTCAAGTCTACTTTCAACATCACAAGCACAACTGTTTTCAATGAACTGTGAGGCTCTTAGCTTTCCCATCCCTAGTAATGAATTCCTAAGGAATCCTATTCCTCCATCACACCACTTCTGAGACATTCCTTTATGTTGCTTATCTGGGGCTGTTTACAGGTGTGTTTGCTTTTATTTCTTATAACTCCTGAAGAAACAAAACCAGCACAGTTAATGAATTTAAGCTGTTTTGCTGGTTCTGCATTAATACTTACATTAACCAATATGGTAAGCAAATTGTAACAGAACTAAGTCTAACCAAGACACAGTGAGTGACTAGCAACATGACAGTGAATGTGACTTGGGAACAATGACAAAATAATTGGATTAAACATGTGCAGAAATAGAGATCTAAAATGACTCCCTGAGAATGTTTAATGGAAACTTTTTCCAAGTCAGAATTGATCTAGAGAAAAACCAAAGACTGCAATACTATTTTTACCTTATAATGCAGGATAGTCATTTAAATGTGTTAACTAAACCTCCCAATACAAAACCATATTGACCTACAAAAATAATTAGTCAGGCAAGAAACTAACTTGTGAAGCTGGCACTAGGTGCTATAAATTCTAAAGAGATTTTTTTAATTGTCAGATAACTAAGATTGAAGATACTAGGTCTTTTCTCTCACACCTTCAGACTTTCACTCTTCTGCCATATTGCATAAGATCACATAGGATACAATGCTGAGGCACAATACTTTGGTAGTTTACCTACCTAAGCTGCCCTTACAAAATGCACTTACGTGTGCAAGTGGGTAATTTTTCATGGAGACTGTACTGCTATTTGCAGATGCAGAAACATATCTACCCAAACAGGTGACAATGTATGTGACTACCAACTTTCAGAATGCAACTGCATACTTTGGAGCTTGATTAGGGGTGTGTACCCACAAACATAGAATCTGTCAATATGCAGACCTTTAGAATCATATTTTCCATTTTCTTCAGCCTCATGTAGCAACTCCAGACCATACAATTTGGTGACATTTTTGTTGTCCCTTTGTGTAGCTGTTCTATGGAATTAAAACAATTTCAAAATACATCCTTGGAAAACACCAAAATGCCATGACTCTCAAGCCTATTAGCATTAGGGCATTTAATATTTAAACATTCATTTCTCAATTCTACCAACTTGTCTGTGTCTCAAAATATTTAGTGACACTAAAAGTGCATTTTACAGATTAAAAATAGTCTCTTATGCATCTTGATAGGGACTTCATCTGTCCTGATTTCCAAGGAATCAAGATTTTGCCAAGTGGCAAGTATGGTGCTCATTAGCATGCAAAGCCAAATTATTATTATTCTTT
Organism: Sternotherus odoratus; assembly: GCA_032164245.1. Classification (NCBI taxonomy): domain Eukaryota; kingdom Metazoa; phylum Chordata; order Testudines; family Kinosternidae; genus Sternotherus; species Sternotherus odoratus. The sequence goes on from JAVMKO010000002.1 coordinate 110,408,187, forward strand.
TTTTTGCAAATTTTATCAGTATAGTACATTAGTTTTGGAAGCTTGCAGCTATTAGGGCCCAAAGTGCTACAGTTTTCTCCCACGTTCACTACTTCTCTTCCATCAAGAATCATGCATTCCTATACATTGATATTCAACCTACAGACTTAGTTGGGGATTGGTTCTGCTTTGGATAGGGTGTTGAATTAGTGACCTCCCATACTGTACTAATTTTCACCTAGTAAACACAACTATCAACTATCAACTATATCCCCAAAGCTGGTCTCCTTTCCTTGAATGCATATTCCATGCCCGCCACCTGAAACTTCTGGAGTTCTTCACTTCCCAACACTTCCCCTAAACAAATTTATGATGTGAGCTTTCCCCATAGAATAATGTTTAAGAGCCCTACAGTTCAATACTCACAAACCTCTCAACTCATGCCTTTTAAAGGATAGTTCAGTGGCACCCTGCTGGTCTGTGCATAAAGCATATTAGTGGCATTAAATCAAAGGATCACTACTCACTTAAGCTGCCTGAACTGGGACTTGTTTTTACTTAAACAGCACAAAGTGTAGGTCATAGCATATGAGATAGCAAATGTGATGGTGAAATATTTGCCTGTGGGAGCTGTGACCAATCATTCCCCACCAACTTTAAAGCACTAAAGATGCCTTTTACAGCCAATTTTTATCAATTGATGAGCCCTTAAATTACTATACAAAATAATTGATTAAATCATTAGTGATGAGTATAGTGCACAGTGCCTTGGCTGCCTCTGGAGACCAGCTGCCATGGTTGCATATTTCACTGAAGCAATGTATTGTTTACCATGGAATCCTGTGGACATGCCACTCAGATATTAAAGAGATAAGTGACATAAATACCACAGAGACAGTGGGATGCAGCTTTTAAATCAACGTTTCATAATTTGAAAACCAAAGGAGGGGAAGATTTGAGGCTTTTACTGCAGTGAAAAATCCTAACACATGACTGACTTCTTACAGAGCAGGAAGTCACTGTGTGGCAGGAAGATCACATGATTCTCCTGATGTCTGGATTTCATACAGCTGTCCAAGCATGGATTCTCTCTCTGTACTTGGCACCAAATTCATCTAAGCAGGTAAACAATCTGAAGTCCTTCCTTTTGGATAACCAGCATGTTGTACCTTTTCTCTGAGCACTACGGCTGTAGGCTTTGTTCTTCTAGACTGCTAGGTAAATGAACTAACTTGTTGCATTGCTGATGACAGCTTGTTCCTTGAACAAAATTGTACAGATTAGAATCCCAGGACATTCATATTTAGGTGAATGCAGACTGTCTCTATTTCCTGTTTACATTGACTCTTATTTTCTTGTTGTGTGCTCCCTAGTGGCCACATTTAAATTGTAGCTCTAAACATTCAAAATTAATTCCACAGAGCTGAGAGGTCACACTCATGAACAAGCTACTTTCACCTGGCTGATGCCCACCTAGGTATCCTACTTTAGCTCTTCCCGCCTCTGTGTCATGCTGCTGCCAGGCTACTGGGACATGTTGGCTGGAAAAATAATATGGCCCCGCAATAAAATATGTTTCTTCATTACTAGTCCCAGGTACAGGGCAACATTGTGAAGGGGTGGAGGAAGAGACCTCTTGGCAGAGAGCCCAGGGAAATGGCATTCACTACTAGCTGAGTTCAGAAGAAGCTCGATATAATACCTTTGTTGGTGGGGAACAGCAGAATACCGCTCATAAAATACCCTGTAAGGCATTCCAGGAAGATGGCCACTGCAGAGACCCTGACAGGATTTTTCACAGATATGATAAGGGAGGTGAAGAATCTAAGCCCCACTTTTGAGTAAAATGTGATGAGAATATATAAACATCACCTTGATATTACAGTGACAGGTGTATCAGGTAGAGAGAATTCAGATTTACTATAAGTGTATATTAAATAGCAGTGGAAATGATTGAAAGGTTTTTAAATGAAAAATAACCATGGCTTGTAACTAGAATCCTTTCACTATAGATGAACCAAGAAAGTTCAGTCTGCAATTCACAGGTGAATATCAAAGATGGAAAGAGGTTTCTAGCAAACTTGAAATGGTGTCAGCAGAGAAAGAAGTCTCTTCGTTTCTGAACAACTTGTTGACAAGAGGTGGCCAGCTGTGACAATCACAGGTACTTTCAATGTGTTCCAAGTACATGTTTTTCTGTCTGCTCTCAATGGTAGCTAATTAAAACAAGATAGTTATGCATATTAAGAAAAGTGAGACAGCAGTCAGTTCAAGATTCGTGTGCTTTGTGGCTCTGTATTGCAAGTTGCTGACCACTGCAGCCCCAATCTAATAGGTCAGTGAAAGTGGTCTTATTGACTTTAATGAGACTGCTTTTATGTGGTTGGATTACTGGATTGGAGCCAGGGTGTTCTGCACATTGCAGAATGGAATTGTCTAACCTTTGGGAACAGATGGAATTGACTAATTTATGATGAGATACTGATGTTTGTTTTTGATTTAAAATAACTCAGTATTAAAATGTTTATTAATATATTTAAGTGAATGCTTAAATTAAAACAAGACAGCAAAATGTGCCAGACAGCCAAGAAAGAATTCTTACCCTCACTTCTTTCTCATTTAGGTTTTCTGTTTTTATATATTTAGTAACAAGACCATAATTGCTTCTGCTACTTAAACAGGCCTGCACATTCACTGACAGCAACATTACCATACCCTGCTCTCTCCACAGCACCGCCCAAACTTCTGTAGTGTGTGAGATTCTGAAACCAAAGAATGTTGTCCCCTAACTCTTTTTGCCTTTAAAGAATTTAAAGATGTTATACATATGTTCATCAACCAAAATATGGAGTTAGGTTTCACCATATAACTGATATTGCAGTATTTGCTGATGCAGACAAATTTCATTTCCCTTTTTTGTCACTTGAACTTTTAATGTGATTACCATTATTGATAGCTATATGGAACTGTTGCTTTGATAATTCTGTATGTATCATATTTGCTGTACATACTGACTTAATGTTTGATTTTTTTATACAAAAAACACCACTTAAAGTCTGAATCAAAATATATCTTAAGCCATGACAACCTAGTATAGGGCATTTCCTGAAGGCTAATGATCATCTGGGAGCACTCAATAGTTTGGAGCCATTAACTCCAGCTGCTCATTAATTTCCAGGAAACAATCTTTGCCCTATACTAAGGCAGTTGGGTATTATACATTGGAAATGGAAAAAAAGCCCCATAAATATAGTTTGAATCAGTATTTATACACAGGATATTTCCAGAGAATACTAATATCCTGGACACTAGGTAGATAGTTTTAAGCATCCATTATTTTTATCACTTAATGAGTTCTACCCTTCTGGTGGCTTCCACAGCAACTGATTTTCTAAGAAAGGTTGCCATGTTAGTCCTATTTATATTTTTCTTTTTCAGAGGCTGACACCTGAAGGATTTTAGTATGTAGAGCAGGAATGTGTATATGTGAGGTTCTGCTTTGATGATATTTTATTACATCACAGTACCAACACAACATTATTATCACTATCTGGAGTGGTTCATGACCATGAGTGCCAACCTGAGGGCAGATTATCAAAAATGGGTGGAAAATTCAATAGATTTCACCAACCCAGTAACAAGTGTGAATTCCTGAAATACTGTAACAATCTTACCACAGAACCCTGGAGCACTCAATCTATTTTACCACCCAGACAAGCCAGATTCAGTGATAGCTGGTTGCCATATACTAAATACCACAAAAGATTCAGGTTGCTTCCAGATGCAAGAGACCAGTCACTTACCCAGATCACTTTTTGTACCTTTGACCTCAAACCAAAGATGATGATTGTAGCCAATCCTGTAGTAAACTAAGGATCATATTAACTTGGAAAAATAAATGAGTTATATACAGGTTAAACAGGCAACAGATACACAAATGAGTTGCAGTCTGTGGTTCAAGAAGATGATAGATTTAGTAATCTGTGAGCACTCAGTGTCTTTTAGGGTTAACCCAGGTTGACCCTGGGGATCTCTGCTTTTGTTTCCTAGCTCCAGCCCTGAGAGAGTCCAAATAGCAAAGAGAGAAAATTTCCTTTTCTCTGTTTTACACCTTTCTTCCAGAATTCAAACTCATGGGACAGGCTTTCTTGCCTGTAGCACATTCATGGGTATGAAAGGGCCATTAGCCCAGTCTTTACATCATGATGTTCCACAATGGCCCGTTTAGTTTAGATAGTCTTTGATGGCAGGGGAATCATTCCTCCCTGATTTCAAAAGCTAGGAGCAGATTTTTTTAAAAAAAATTTTTTTACAATTATAAAGCAAAACTTATCTCAGTGGTTCTCAACTGTGGTCCACTGCTTGTTCAGGAAATCCTCTGAAGCGCCGGGCCAGTTTGTTTACCTGCCGCCTCTGCAGGTTCGGCCAATCCTGGCCAGGATTCGCTGCTTCAGGCCAATGAGGGCTGCAGTAAGTGGCGTGGGCCGAGGGATGTGCTGTCCGCCACTTCCCGCAGCCACCAAAGGCCTGGATCTAGAGGGAGCCATAATCAGCTGAATCTGCGGAGGCAGCAGCTAAACAAACCAGCCCGGTGTGCCAGAGGCTTTCCCTGAACAAGCGGTGGACCACAGTTGAGAACCACTGTGCATGGGAGACAGACATTACAAATAAGATTAATGCATGTAGTGACTTACAATCACTTTAGAGTCTAAACACTGAACACATCCTTACGAGTTTAATAACTTTCTTGAGCAATACTAACATACAGGTGAGGTAGTCTGGTTTCCAGCTATGAATCTGTCAGTGTTCAGCCGATGCCTACAGCCTTGGCAAGTGCTGCCACCTGGTCTGTAAGTGTCATAATCACCTTATTTTCCTAATTCAGTGTCCTGATGCTCACACCCATGTTCCCTCTTTGCCAATTGGTAGTAAAATGCTGGAGCCTTGCAAGTTGGCATATTAGTACAGGAGAGACCAGTGATGGAGTGTTTGGCTATATCCCAAGCATAACTTTTTACGTACACCTAACGTGGAAAAGAGGGCATTGCAGATAGCACACATGCTGTCATCCACATGTGCCAGAAAACTCACCCCACATAACAGTGCCTGTTTCTTAGGAAGCTGATCTCTCCCATCAAGGCAAAACTCAAAGGTATGTGGCCTCTTTGCAAATCAAGAATCACTCAGATCTCTCTCTCTCTCTGGCAAGCTGGTGACGTGATTGCCAGTGATGGACAAATTGAATATACAATCTTCTTGTGCCAGCAGAGATTTTCATGCCCACGTGATTGCCAGTTGTGCAGTGTATTCCTTGGTGTACACACTTTGCAATTTGTTGGTCTTCCGTTCTTGCAATACATGCACATCAAACAAGTTGCTGACACCAAACCAGTGCTGATGGTGGTGGTTACTGGATTCAGCTTTGAATATCCTCATTTCTGACCTTCTCCTGCCACTATAGTAGTGAGAATCAAGAACATCAATCCAGTGTTCTTCAGCCTTCTTCAGTGACCACATTTTACTCCTGTACAAAGAGTTGGTATAACTGTTGTTCTATAGATCTTTAGCTTTGTAGCAAGCTTGATACCACAATATCCCCACAGAGCCTGCTGAAGGGCCCAAAATATGGCAGCAACTGCTTCTATACAAACAGATCTCTGAATTGCCTAAGGCCATTGAAGCATTCGAGACTGAAGTCTCACTCCCTCTGTCACTTCACATGGGCTGCTGTTGTTTCAAGTCATCAGTGCAGACTGCTGCCAGCTCAGTGCTGGGGCTTCAGCTCTTTAAATATCATCCCAGGATCAGTAGAGAGACACTCATGGCAGTTGGAGCTGAGAAAAAAGCAAGACTACAACTCGAGTCTTTAAAGACAGATTTGTCAAGAGCAAAAGCAAAGGCTGAATGGGTTTGACTTTGAAACATTATAAAGTCATTGTCCATTGTCTGCAATCCCTCTTCCATTTGAAAAGAGGGCAGAAATTTTCCAGTAGCACTCCTGCCTTTGAATCAAGAAGAGATGCCGACTACAGTCCAGAAGCTACCAAATAGCAGTTTTCTCCCTGTTTTACTTTCTCCATCTGCCACAGCTTCTCTAATGACATAACACAACTAACCATATAAACAATATACTTATTTCTTTGAGAACTGAAAACTTTCTTTCAAATTGAGAGAGCACACAAGACTGTATTACAGTGATATCTGCTAACTTCTGCCATAACTGCTGTGCTGTAATGTGTCTTGGTTGTGCTGTGTATGGGTCGGATTCTATTTTAGACCTTACATTGGTGGAAATGAGTAACTTGACCACAGCTTTGCCTAATCCAGCCATATCTGATGTCCTCTCTGCTTCCCCATGCAACAGTGTTAAGTGTCCCTGCTTTTTTAATATCCAGTGACCAGTACTAATCCTCATTCAAACAGTTCTTTAAATAAGGAAATTCATACACCAGTTGGTCAAGTGCAACTATCCAGCTGATACGTAGGTGTATTACCTAGCAAATTTTGGGAGTTGGGGGTTCCATGATCAAGACCCACACACAAAAAGTGCCATGAGATTGTTGTTTACAGCATGCTAAAATGAGCTCTGCTTTTAAGACCTCAGATGAAAGATCCACACTCTGAACTGTGTGCTATCTACAGCACTATGGAAAGATGAAAGGCCATGAGGACCTGGAAGAATTTGAATAGGGGATTCTAGGAGTTTCCCTAAACCACTACGCCATACAAAAAAGTTCTCCAATCAAACTTGCTTATGCAAATTATAATATTAGTTGGCTGTGAGTTAGGGTGTTGTATACTAAATTATAATAATTGTGTACAACGAATAATCCTATTCATGTTTTTGAGGTAACTTCTTGTTGCCATACAACTTAAATTGCTGTTACTCATTGGGCGGTGCAATACTGACAGCAATATGAAAATATATAACTGTAGGGGGAAGATCTGGTGAGCAGCTGGCTTAGTGGTCAGCTTGTGGCCTTGCAGGTTTTGCCAGTGTAGTCAACTCCAGCCTCCATCACCCACTTGTGCTCTGATTGTTCCCCAAGAGTTCATCACTGCAAAGGAGCAAGGGGACAAAATAGGGGGACCTACACCCATCCACTCTACCAGTCCTGACCCAGAGCACTAGTGACCTCTCAGTGGCCAGCCCAATTTTGGAGGTACCTGAAATTATGTTATGTCCAGGTCAATTCTTACCAGTCTGAAGCTCCTCAGTTTGGGGCAAGCTGAGAGATTTAGCAGACTCTTCTCAGTGTCCAGTTCATTTAGTCAATCTCTCTCAGGACTGTTGCCACTCATTGCACAGTTGTCAGTTTCACCTTGGCTTCCTGTTGGCATGCGCAGCTCGCTCGTCCTCTTCTCCTTTATTTTAAATTGTTCCTTCACTGAGAAAATGCATTGCACCCTTGAGGGACAGGGCCTTAGAAGCCCAGTATTGCTCTACTTTTGACCCTGGTTCAGTGTGGGGCCTGTAGACCCTATCACAATAACAAATCATTGTAATTATTTGAAATGTTAAAGCCACTCTTGGAACATCTAAGCCAGCATGTCTCCAACGCAGCCACACATGCGGCCACCAAGGGCTTTTCTTGCAGCCATAGTCTCCTGGACTGTGACGAGGGGAAGAGGGATAAAGTAGTGGCCCCTCCCTGTTGTTCCTGGATGTACCGCCTTGATGTTGGTTGCTGGGGCCACCAGCAGGATTTGGACCCTGCCCTCCTCTGCAGTCACGTGAGGCACAATGCTGGAGAGCTGGCAGCCAGTGAGTTCTCCACCTTCCCAGGTGTAATGGGGCTCAGGCTTTGGGCTTCAGCCCTGGAGTGGCAGGGCAGCAAACTTTGGCTGTGGGGTTTGGGGCTCCAGCTCCTAGTTGCCTCCCTGCTCCACCACCCGCATTATCCCTGGCCCTCACTACCTCCCCCAAGTCCCCACATCCAGGGCTTAATTTGTCCCCATGCTTGCCAGGCGGAGTACATCTGCTGTGAAAAGTGATACTTTTATGTTTGTTAAGACCACTTTTCCCAACAGACTTACTAAGTAGAAATAAATACAGTAAAATGATTTGGATGTGTATATGTATATGTATATTAGTGGGTATGCTAGTGTGTAGTGTATATGTATATTGTATATGTATTGTATTGTATATGTATGTATTGTATTGTATATGTATATTAGTGGGTATGCTAATAAAATTGGTGGCTGACACAAAGTTTGGAGGTATTGCCAATACAAAAGATGACCGGAATATCATACAAGAAGATTTGAATGACTTTGAAAACTGGAGTAATAGAAATTGGATGACACTTTGAGACTAACAAGAAGAATTTTTACTATAAGCTGGAGACATATCAGTTGGAAGGGACAAAGGAGAAAGACCTGGGTGTATTGGTTGATCACAGAATGATGGTGAGCTGCCAGTGTTAAATGGCCATGAAAAAGGCTAATGCAGATCTTTGATGCATCAGGCAAGGTATTTCCAGGAGAGATATCATTATACAAGGCATCTGGAATACTGTGTGCAATTTTGGTCTTCCTTATTTAAGGAAGATGAATTCAAACTGGAACAGGAACAGAGAAGGGCTTGATGAGCAGATGAATGGAAAACCTACCTTATAAGAAGAGACTCAAAGAGCTTGGTTTGCTTAGCCTTACCAAATGAAAGGTGAGGGAAGTTGATTTCTATACACACATCAAGGGAATAAACACCAAGGAGGGAGAGGAATTATTTAAGTTAAGGTCCAATGTTGGCCAGTTTATATCCGTTTGTTCTTGTGCTATCAATAAGTCTTGCCCACATTCTCAGGATACAACTGATCACTATCATGGGGTCGGGAAGGAATTTTCTGCCAGGTCAAACTGGAGGAGACCCTGGGGGGGTTCACCTTCCTCTACAGTGTGGGGATGGTCATTTGCTGGATGAACTATAGTTAATGGTTGATTCTCCATAACTTGCATTGTTTAAATGAAGATTTGAGGAATTTAGTAATTCAACCAGAGGATATGGGCCTACTACAAGAGTGGGCAGACAAGGTTCTGTGCCCTAAAATGTGAAGGCTCTGAACTAGATGACTAGATGGCCTAAAAGTCTGAGTCTGAGATAACTGTACAAATATAAAGGTTTTAATATTCCTAAAAGGTGAGGGGGGAAATAATGAAACACAGTAGTGAAAAATAAATACAAACTTTCTTACTGTATCTAGAAGCAGTAGTAGTAGAGGATGTTTCTTTTGCAAGCATTAAAATGTATTTGCAGAATTCCCAGGGACTTGGGAACTCAGGATAAAATACACATCACATAGACTATTCACATGCCCCAGTAATCATCTGTGGAAAGGGAACTTCTGAGGCTAATAGAGAAGAGAGACTCCTGTTTATCTGACTGTTAACTCTGGACCTTTGGGTTGTCTTTCTTTCAGAGAATAAAATAATAAAAGCTTTATTTCATGTAAGTAGAAAAAAAGTTGTTTGAAGCTGGCTCCCAAGGCAGTGGCTATGTGTACATAGAGCATGATTTTGTAATATTATTGCCTGTCTCCTGAGTGGCATCAGACATTGGACATCTTTGTATACTTAGTTTCACATGGAAGGGGAAATTGGGAACTTATAGTCTGGATATCTTCTTAGAGCACCTTGTCTCTTGCATATGTACTTTTCACTCAATGAAAAGAGGTGGACACAAGAACATGCAGCCAATTCCCTCTTTCAGGAATTTCAGTGCAAACAGTGTGCCTTCTTTTTAAGGAGCAACTCTGCCTCAAGAATTGACTCTAGTTAGAGATTAAGGCAGAGATGGAAAACTCCCCTACTGCTTGTACAGCTCCCACAAGAAGCCTGCGGCAGAAAACCCCAGAACATTTATTTCAGACTAAAAATGCTTCTATGTTCTTAGAGAACCTGTAAGGCAGTATGTAACAGCAATATAGTCGATGTGATGAATTAGTCAAATGAAACTATTTATCATACACCTTGCACCACTTGATATGCCAGTAATCCATTCCTGTCAGGATAGACTTTAATATTCCAAACCAATAAGTAGTTTCAGATAGCTGCTGTTATTTTTAAAACCTTCTGAGGTCCCTTCCAACCATGATATTCTATGATTCTATACCTGTTACAGGAATGTTTCCTCCTTTTCCCCCTTTAAACTATCTTCCCAAGGCCCAGAAGCTAACCAAGATTCAGTTAGTGGGTCAACTTTGTTATATGTAACTTATTTAAGAGGCCATAGATTTATATCTCCTGGCCCTGCAGAGCTACAAATAGGAGCTTTGTTCAAATTGTAAAATTTCACTATAGACAAAGCAAAAGGTGGGAGAAAGGAAGTGTATTCCATTTTATAGATGGGCAGCTGAGTCATATATGTGGTATGCCATGCCTGCAGTCATGCATGAATATGAATCAGAGCCAGGAGATGAACACAGCTCTCTGGAATCCCAAACTACTGCCTTATCCATAGGACCAATCTTACTGCCAGTTGTTAAATAACTTCTGTAACAGATGTGGCATGTGCAGAGTACATGATGGTATGGAATATAGGCTTTATTGGTGCTCATTTTGCAACAGCTACCAAATTTGTTTGTGGCCTCTGGAATAACACAACCATCTTAAGCTTGCACCAGAAATATTGGCATATCCCCTATACTATGTATTTTCACTAAACAGACCCATAAACAAGTCTGCCTCCTGGAACTCTTAGTGAAATGGTTGTCACCAGACCAAAAGCTAACAGATAACACTAATAAACCTTACGGTTTGCTGCAGAAACCCCTCTGGGGAAGTGGGCCCCATATTGGCAGACTTCCTGTATAACTCACAGGCTTGGAATTAATCCTCACACCAGATCTTACGGGATCTGTCACATAGGCATCTACAGTCAGGTGCCTGACCCTACAGAGTTTTCAGTTCAGGCTAAATTATTTACCATAAGATTTATATCTCCAAATGATGATATTGAAACTTTAATACAACAGCAGAAATAAGCCAATCGATTCTCTCAGGGAAAATGGAATCCGGTGCAGTGGGTAGGTCTTGAAAACAGCAATACATTGACCCCTTGTGGTGCAAAGAAATCTCAGTTTAATTGAGAATCAAGTCTGCTGTATTTGACAAGACTTCTCAGAAGAGCTAGGGTGACCAGATATCCTATTTTTTGGGGGTCTTTTTCTTATATAGGCTCTTATTACCCCCCCCACCCCCATCCCGATTTTTCACATATGCTGTCTGGTTACCTTAAGAAGGGAAAATATGATCATTAGCAAATCCTTCTGGTTCTCTTGCATGTGGGTTAACAGTGAAGCCAAAGAAGATAGTTAGACTGACTCAAACTGACTATAGAGAAAATCTGCAGAGTAGGGAATTAGATGGTACTGTCCTCAGTGGTCCTTTGTTACCTTTTGCCATCATATATGGAGTAATGAGAAAGGGAAAATAGGTCATGGAAGAATACTCACCATAGTAAGAACATATCTTTCCTGAAGGAACAGGTGATAAATCAAATGTACTACAAACTGTGATAATCCTTGAGGGCAAAAACCACATCCTTTCTATACGTCAGATGTCTCTGAATATGGTACTCCAGGAAGTTCTGAGGCCAATGTGAATGTCGTTATATGCCGACACCGGTGTAACAAGTGGTCATTCCAGAGTTAGTCAGATTTTGGATTCAGGCATGAGGCCAATTTAAAACCTTTAATGCCCTATGTTTCATGGTGTGCTACAGCTGTGAAGCCATCCAGCTGACTGTCAGTACAAGCTTTTCCTTTTATATGTTCTGAATGAAAAAAATATATATATGACAGCTACAGCAGACTGATAGACCATATAAATCAATACAAACAGACTGCAACAATCAAGCAATGTGAATGGTGATAAATTACTGTAAACAATGAAAAATGTCATTGTTTTAAGTAAGAATTATTTCTCCCTACACTTAGACCTGGGATTCCTACATTTAAAATGTGTGTGTATAGATAGTACCCAGAACACTGATTTGTATTTCAAGTAAAAAAAAAATCATATATGCAAATCAGTTCTTTGAATTGCAGATGCTTATGACCTCTTATGAGAGCTAATGAGACCTCATGCTGATAATAGTTAACTGTGCCAAAAATAAATATGAACGTAACTGCCATTGGGGTTCCACGGTGATCTATCATTGCAATTGAGGTATTTTAATTGTTCATTGATTAGATTCCATTAGTTTGGAAGGACTCAAAATAAGCAGTTTAGTGGAGTTGATGTAGTTATTGTTCACTTGGCAAGCTTTATTCATTAAGTATATTAGAAGCTGAATTGACTTTTGATGACATATAATTGGTTTATCTAAATGACTCACTGAAAAATGAAAGTAAAACTAATGGTAAGTGTTCTGGAACAATCTTGGTAACAATATACAAGATCATTACATTTCAGCAATCATTTTCTTAAGGACAATTTTCAAAATTTGCCATTTGTTTCCTGTATATTTCTTGATTATTTTAAAATATTCTGTACTTAAAATATGCCAGCTGTGAATTTACTAAAGAGATGACTTTTGCTATTGATTCTTCCATAAAGAACAGACCATAGTCAATTGCATTCAATGCTCAAACTGGAGATGGAGGAAATAAAGCTAGGTCCCCAATTTGAGTGTCAGATTACTCTGAAGAGACACTTCTCCACTTGCACCTTGAGTGAACCCCCTCCATCTTCATCTCACTACTCCGACTGCTACCACCAACTTGGAATTACAGCACAGCTATATATAAGAAAATGATTAAATAAGACATATACTTCGTAAGGACTATTCTTGCTGCTCTTTCTTACCTTTCCTTTTTTCTTTGTCTGACTTTCTCTATAAGAATATATATATACTTGGCCCCCTTTCGTCCCTAAGGACGGTGGTATGCAGCGGCAATTTATAGATTTTAATAAACCAAATTACTAAATATAATAAGGTAAAGTACTATTAATATGACTAAACCACCCTGAACACGCCCGATCCCCTCTGATCTCGGAAGCTAAGCAGGGTTGGGCCTGGCTAGTACTTGGATGGGAGACCTCCTGGGAATAGTGGGTGCTGTAGGCTTAACACCTGGCAGTAGGTATAAAATGCCTCCAACGACAGATGGAACGATGCATCAGTTGGAGTATACCCCAGTCGTATCACTGGTTGTGTCCAGTCTAAGTGGACCCTGCCATAGTGTGGGAATAATGCTAGGAAAAACACACAATAAGGTAAAGTACTATTAATTATAATCTTAGTGGCATCAAAAACAACAATCACAACACGAGCATTTCAACAGCTATAATAATAACAATAGCACCAATCAAGAGGAGTACTCATGTAGCCAGACTATGTTAGTAAACAAGTGAAGACCTACACCTTCATTAGTGACTTATCCTTCCAATATTGGAGTTGCACTGACGATTACAATAATTGCACATAAATCTAATCCCGAGTCCAGTATTTTGTGAGTTCCTCCTTCTGATACGTAATTGCATAGCGTGGCTTGCAGAATTGTGGTCATAAGTCATTGCTCCCTGTCGAAGAAGTTGATGCCAGCTGTTTCGATCCAGCGAATTAGCTTCCCAGCATTTTGGCTCAATATTGGACATTACCATTGCATGTTTGCATAAATCCTTGAATCGAAGCTTTGGATGTCCTCTTGATCTTACACCGCTTGATAATTCGCCGAAGAGAATTCCTTTGGGGAGACGTTCATCATCCATCCTTTTAACATGACCTAGCCAACGTAATCTCCGGATGTTGAGTATAGCTGTTAGACTGAGCATATTTGCTTGAGATAAAATATCCTCGTTTGTGACTTTCTCTTGCCATCTGATGCCTAATATCCTTCGAAGACAACGAAGATGAAAACTGTTTAGTCTCTTCTCCTGTCCCGCGTAGGTTGTCCAGGTCTCCGATCCATATAGTAAGACATTTAATACACAAGATTTGTATATCAAAAGGCTCGTTTTCATTGTCAGTTTTGGATTATTCCATGCACGTTTTGAGAGTCTGCCAAAAGTGGTAGGTGCCTTTCCTATTCTGATTTTAAGTTCCTCCTCCATAGATTGGTGTGCAGTGATGGTTGATCTGAGGTAACAAAATTGTGAAACCACTTCTAATGGGTGATTATCAAGAAAGATGTTAGGCTGTTGAAATACTCCTAGTACAAAGATTACAGTCTTCTTGACACTAATATCCAGAGAAAATTGTTTACTCACCCAAGATAAAGAGTCCAGTAGCATCTGTAGGGTAACCTCGTTATGTGCGACAAGTGCTGCATCGTCTGCAAAGAGAAGCTCCCTAATGAGGATCGTCTTAACCTTTGACTTTGACTTGAGTCTTGCCAGGTTGTAGAGAGATCCGTCAAATCTTGTGTGAAGAAAAATATCACCGTTGAGGTTTTTAAAGACGCAGTTGAGCAGGACGGAAAAGAAGATGCCAAAGCGCGTAGGGGCAAGAACACATCCTTGCTTAACTCCATTGTTTATTGGAAAAGATTCTGAAGTAACTCCATCATACCGTACTGTAGCCTCCATACCTTCATGGAACAATTGGACAAGTTTTAGAAGAGCTGGCGGACATCCAATTTTTATTAACACCTTATATAATCCATTTCCGCTGACTGTATCGAAAGCCTTTGCTAAGTCCACAAATGCAATATAAAGAGGATTATTCTGTTCCCTGCACTTTTCTTGCAATTGACGAAGAGAAAATATCATATCTATTGTTGATCTGCCAGCCCTGAAACCACATTGTGTTTCTGGATAGATACGTGCAGCAAGTATTTGAAGGTGCCTGAGAATAACACAGGCAAATGCCTTTCCCATTATGCTGAGCAGGGATATGCCTCTGTAGTTATTACAGTCTCCTTTGTCGCCTTTATTCTTATAAAGAGTGATGATGTTTGCATTTTTCATATCCCGAGGTATGTCTCCAGTTCTCCAGCAATTGATCAATAGATCATAGAGATAAGGCATAAGTACTAATTTATTCGCCTTAAGTACGTCAGCCGGGATCTTATCGCTGCCTGATGCCTTCCCACTGGAGAGAGCATCAATTGCCTGCGTTCCTCCCATGTAGGTTCAATGTCCAACTCCAACATCGGTGGTAGGGTTGGAAGAATATTATCCAGCCCTGAGTTAATAGTGCGCTGTTGAGAATACAGACTAGAATAGCGTTCCACCCAGCGAGCCATCTGTTCGTTCTTGTTGGTGATTATTTATACTATAAGAATGGTAATATTTTAAAATAATAATTTGCTGTTATAAATTGATTTTTCAGTTCTTATGGTGCTAGTTTCTTAGTCTTTAGTTTATAGATAAGGAAATAGTGGCAGAGAACTGTGAGTTCCTTAGATCAGGATGAGCCAGTTACAGACTTGGGAACAGAACCCAGCTCCCTTGAATGGCTGTTCTGTGACCTGTGTTTCTATCCATTAAATTTCTCCTCCTTGTGCGCCACTCCTATATACAAGCACAACAGCTGAAATCATCCATGCTGTTCTCTCACAATTCCTAGCTTTGTGTAGTTGGAGACTGGGAAAAGGCATTTTCAGTGAACAGCTCTCAGTTATGGAATTGACTCCTGCTATTGCGTTTGAAAGAACATGAATTTCTTGACCACCTGGGGATATTGTGAAGTCCATATATTTTTCTTAATCTAGTTGGGAACAACTCAGCCAAACTCATTAGCAGAGGGTGGAGGCATTTTTATTGTTATGCATCTTGCTGAGTTTGTATAAAACCATGTTATCATCAGGGTATTTTTGCAGTGTCTGGGAAGTAGTGGACTGAGTATAGGACTAGGAATTAGGATCTCCTTCTGATTCTGCCACCAAGTCACTCGGTGAGCTCAGAGAAATCACTTAACTTCCCCATGGGTGAATGCCACCTCTGTAAAATGGAGATAATGTTTATTTACCATCAGAGTACTTGGATAACTCCCAATGTAAAGCATTGTGTAGTGTCATCAGGACCTTTGTATTTATAATGTGATAGTAAACAATAGTACCACTACTCCATTACTTGCCATTATATTAACAATGACAGATAAGCCCATTACCTAGGATGTTTCTGCTAAAATGTCTTCAGTGGGACTCAGTGCAGCAGCAGGGGCCCCACTGGTGTGGAAGCTTGTAGAATCAGGACCTTAAGTTGTTGTTGTTAGGCTGATGCTTGAGATGACTGTGGCAGTTCCTATCTTTTTTTTAGTAGAGCTTGTTGAATTTTTTGTGTCAAAGTAAGTTAAATAAAAATTGACTCTTGCATTAAACACATTTTTGCAGAAAAATCCACCATTGATTAAATATTTTTCAATCCAGAAGAAAAATGTTCCTAGTAAAGGAAACAAAACATGTATTTTTCCCCAGAATGTTGCACCAAAGACTTGCCAGTCTTCAAACATCACTATTCCTTGGATCTCTTAATTTTCTTTAGGGCTTTCTTAGGCTGTATATGGACTCTGATCTGTGATTATGTTCTGCAGCTAAATTCTTTGGCAGGAAGGTAAGATTATGTAAATTATTTGGCTTATGTGGCCTTTTGATATCTCTTGGGGTGTTTTGGTGGGATGTTTTGTAGGCAGTTTCCCTTGCACTTTGTTGGCTAACTTGTTAACTATAGTTCTAACTTTACTTTCTCTCTCTCACTGTCCATTTCTTTCATAGAAATAAGGTGATTGGATAAAGGTTACATGACAAAGCAAGAATATGGAGGAGAGATCTGGGGTGATGGAGAAGGGGAAAGGGAGGTGGAAGAGGGCATCTTAGAGGAGGTAAGTGTAATAGAGTCCTTGGTGGGGTAGGTGGCCTAGTGGGTAGTGCACCTAATTCTGCCCCCGCCCCACCTCCTTCATGGGTCAACCCTTCAGTCCTGGTCCTCATTTACTCAGAGGTGCAGTTAGAGGAATACAGGTGGTTCACGCTCCTCCTGTAATGGGTGCAGTGGTAGGGGAGCCTGGATCTGCCCACTCCATAGGGCTCTGACCTAGGGCACTGGAAGGGTCAACAGTATCTGGCTCCCAAAAGTGCCCTTAGAGTCATGCTCTGTGGGTCACTTTCTACTGCTGCTTTTCTCTCCTTGCTTTCATTCCCAGAAAAGGTAAAGAGAATACAAAAGGGAACCAAACCACCAGCCCCAACTGGGCGCAGTGTATAGTCTCAGTAGGAGCCTTCAGGTCTTCAGCCAATAGGTCTGCCTTCCTCCCCAACCTCCTTCCTTTTGATCTGGGTTGCCCTCTTTTCAACCCCTTCTCTGGCAGGGGTAAAGATGTGGGACTTTCTGGCCCAGTGCTGGCCTTTCAGGCCAGTGTGGTGATTGTATACTCTGTCATGGTGGGGATCAGCAGGACAAAAACAAGTGGCGTGATTAATCTGGAAAGATCAGTTAGTTGCAATATGGGTTTATAAATTAATAGAAAATCATGGGCTACTTAAATAACAATCCAGTAAAACAAATGATTTACTATGAGAATCCTCAGCCAATTGGATCACTGTTTGTTTTTAAACAAAAAAAGTAACACTACATGAGTACTTTTTGTAAGTTTTGTATATAAATTTGGGGGCTTCGGTGGATGCAGACATTAGAATTCTCTTGATAGCCTCGAGATTTTATTCATTCCCCCACCAAAGGCATTTTTTTTTGTTAACTTAATTCAAAGTGTCAAAGTTAAGAAATCTCTTAACTTCCAGGGGCCTGTAACTACCCATATTCATCCACAATAGCACCATACTCCCTAAGTACTATGCTCTCATTTGCTCCTGAAATCTGTTTTAACACCAATATTTAGGGGATGACTTTGCTGCTGATACCCGCATGCATTTGTAAACAAGGATAACATACCCTATCCATGAAAAAATTACTTGCCCTAGTTATACAGCCTGAGTAACTGAATCAGGGACCAGAACCAAAACATTGGACCTGGGTTCACAGACCATGAATTAGGAATGGTCAAAGAGAAAGCTGAAGAAAATGGTAAATTGAGCTCAATCCATAGATTCAAATCTTTTTGCAAAGAAAAATTTGGTCAGCTATGAATAAGGGGTGGGGGCTGTATAATAATTGGTGCCTCTCAGGAATTAACCTTTAATCACTCCGTTTGGATTTTTTTTACTTCTACTATCTATGATTTTTTTGTCTTTCTCTCTTGCTTTAAGCCTTGGTTCAAAAAAAGCACTTAAGTGTGTGCTTGCAGTTCACTGAAACCTTAAATGCTTTGCTGAATCAAGGACTTAGTCTTTCCAAATCACATACCCAACAAAGTTAAGAATTATAGCCTAAAGGTGTCTATTTTAAGCATCCAAGGTTATAAGCAGGGTATTACAACATAAATACATATCAAGGTCTGCAAATTAAAACTCCAAAGCTTAGCTCAAAGCCCTGATCTTGTTTAATCAGCAGCCTTAGAGCTCTCTATTCCCTACTGTGCTCCAGTTAGCTAAATGATATTGCTTAGATAAACACTATACCTATTCTGATTAGCTTTATGTTTATTCATAGAGTCAAAGAGTTTAGAGGTGGGGAAGAAACCTCCCAGGTCATCTAGTACAACTCTTTGCCAATGCAGGATTGTTCCCAGTAGGATACTGCTAGAAGTTTTGTATGCTCCAACGTCAAATGATTCAAACAGTGGGGCTTCTGACACTGTAGGTTGCAGTGGTGTTCCCAAGGAAGACTTTTACCCGGATTAATAGACTTTACTCTTTAAAAATTCTCATGATACAGTTTGCATTTTCCTTTGCTCATTTTCTTTCTATTATACACAGACTAGCTAAAGCAATGGCCAAATTTCCTTAGTAGGGTATTTTTAGACTAGAGCTAGAGGTGTAATTTCCAGTTTGAGTTAACATAATCATTCTCAATCTCATTGAGCTGACATTTCATACATGGAAATGTTGCTATGATGGTGGGAGGGGCTAGCTGCCCTGAGTGAGCCTGCCCAGGATTGTAAATATGTACTCGGGGTAGTTAGCCCCTCCTCTACTCACTCTGCCTTGACTACGCTTTGATTTTTATCCTGCCAGTTCGATCTGAGCTAGGCCTGGTCTACACTAGAAAATTAGGTCAGTGTAAGTATGTTGCTCAGGGGTGTGAAAAATCCACACTTCTGAGCAACCAGTTAAACCGACCTAAATCCCTTTGTAGACTGGATTGGCTTGATAGAAGAAGAGGTGGATTACCTTCACCGTTAGAAGAACTCCTCCCACTGTTGTAGGTAGTGTCTACACTGAAGTGCTGGGTGAGCTATAGAAAACACCTGAAATGCCAGAAGCAGCACTTTCTTCAGAAGATACTCCACATAAATAGAAAGATTGTCACACTAATGTCAATGTCTTCACAGAGGCCAACATCTGCAGTGTTGAGCGCCTGATTATCCAGCACCACCTGAGGTGGAGCGGGCACTGAGTGTGCATGCCTTATATATGCTTACCAAAACAACTGCTGTACGCCCCTCACCAAAGGAGAAAGGAAATGGGGAGGCCAAAGAGATGCTTTAAAGACACTCTCAAGATAAACATCAAGAGATGTGACATTGACACCTCACACTTGGAGACAGCGTCCAGAATAGGGATAACCAGTGAAGAGAGGGAACATCCACTTTTGAGGAAAATCTCTTTGCCTTGGTTGCAGTAAAGCCAAAAAAGAAATGATAGACAACTGTCACGCAGCAATCATGGCCCAACCCCGTCTTCCAACACCACCTGCAAGGTCTGCCAAAGAGCTGGTGGCTCAAGAATCAGACTTCTTAGTCACCAAAGGACCCATGAAAAATAAAGCTTGTGATAGAGATCATCCTTGACCTCAAGGGATCACTGATGATGACAGCAGCTGTGCCGCTATAGCATTTTAAGTGTAGACGAGACCCTAGTGTGGATATATCTACTCGAGTTGGAAATTACACCTCCAGCTCCAGTATTGACATAAACACTTAGTGTTTAAACCCTACAACTACTTGAAGACATTAGATCTTCGCTTTTGTTCAGCTAATGACGAAGTAAACTTTCTCCATAAATCATTCTCTCCTGGCCTTTAATATGGGATCTCTCTTTGAACTCTTTTTAAAGAAACATTGTCTCTTTGGCACTGACATTCCCCAAACTACTTGTAGTTTGATGGGGTGCCCAGTATGACACCATAGTTAGGGTTGTATTACAAAATGGGTTTAAAATAGACCATCAGTGTAGTTTTTTCTGTAGATATGTGGCCAATTGGTGAGAAATTTTTAGCCCAGGATTAGTCTTTATGCCCTTAAAATTTCTATGTGGTTATTATTTTTTCTTCTCAAAAACATGTAATAAGAAATCTTTCAAAATTTGTCCTTGGCAATCTGACTTTTCATTGTTGAATGATGTCTTTCAGAAAATGCTATCAGAATTTTTAAAAAAATATATCTGGAAAACGGATAAAATCAACTTGATCCACAGCTACTCTTTGTTAGACTTTTATCCTATAACACAGAAGGTGTTTTTGTTCCAGCTGCTGGCAGATAAAATATTTTCTACTAGCAATTGCATTTCTACCTGCATACAAAGGTTTGTTTTCCCTCTCCCTCTTTTTAAAATTTTCTACACCTAATTAAGCATTTTTTTAAAAAAAGCTATGAAATTAATATTAAAAAAATGGAGCAATTGGGGATGCTGCTACCTGGACATAATATCAGTCTCAAACACATAAAAAAAAACAACAAGGAAATGAAAAGTTGGGCCATTTGGTAGTACATATCTTCCCCTCCACTATGCTTACCATTGTGACTTCTATTGCCCATCAGAGATCATACACTGCAACCTTCACTCTACCTCTGTTGACGTGCTAGCATCCCTTCACCTCAATTATCAAACTACCCTCTCCCAAACTAACATTCTGTTGCATCAAACATTGCAACTAATAATGTTGGGAAAGGGTATATTGGTAGGCTGACCATATTTCCTTTAGACAAAAACGGGACATTGGGATGGCAAAAACGGGACAGGGTGGGGGGTGGGCATGGCCCCACCTGGGCCCCCCAGCGCCGGGTGGGGGGGAGGCAGAGGGTGGTCGGGGGGATGGATGGAGGAATAAGCAGAACAGGGATGGGGGATGAAGAGGATGGAGGGAGAGAGAGAAGGGGGGATGAGGGATGAAGATGATGGAGGGGACGGAGGGAGAGAAGGCATGAAGGTGAGAAGGGAGAGGATGGATGGATGAGAGAAGAGATGGGGGTAGGAAGCAGGGGGGATGGAGGAGGCAAGGGACAGCGAGAAGGAGGGATGGAGAGAAGGGAGATGGAAGAGGAGGCAGTGGACGGAGGGAGAGAGAGAAGGGAGGAAGGGAGAAGGGGAATAGAGAGAAGGAAGAGAGGGATGGAGGGATAGAGGGAAGGAAGGGATGGAGGGATGGAGAAGGGGATAGAGAGAAGGGATGGAGGGAGTGAGAGGAGGCAGCAGACGGAGGGAGAGAGCAGGGAGGAAGGGAGGGATGGAGAAGGGGGATGGAGAGAAGGGAGGGATGGAGGAATAGAGAGGAGGAGGCAGCAGCGGGCGGTGGGCTGAAGCCGATGGCGGAGCGGAGCTGTCCAGAGCCGCAGCCGGGGGCCAAGCACGCCGGCGGCGGCGGGGGGGAGGGGGGAGGCGGTGGACGTTTTATGACTCATAATTACATAACTGAATTTATGTGATTATGAGTCATAAAACCCGGCCGGCAGCCCCCCCGCCGGCGCGCTTGGCCCCCGGCTGCGGCTCCGGACAGCTCCGCTCCGCCGTCGGCTTCAGCCCGCCGCCCGTTGCCGCCTCCTCCTCTCTATTCCTCCTTCCCTCCTTCTCTCCATCCCTCCCTTCTCTCCATCCCCCTTCTCCATCCCTCCCTTCCTCCCTGCTCTCTCCCTCCGTCCACTGCCTCCTCTCCCTACCTAAGGACTAGTATCAGATGTCAAAGTCTCCGATGAGCGCAGTTTGCTCATCGGAGATTTTGACATCTGATACTAGTCCAACAGTTATACAGATTAAAAACTCTTCAGACCCAAATCAAATTTGTTAATACTCCTTATATAAATAACATAACACTTGTTGTTACTTTACTGGGTACCACCTTTACTGGGTACCACCTGGGGGGGAGGGATAGCTCAGTGGTTTGAGCATTGGCCTGCTAAACCCAGGGTTGTGAGTTCAATCCTTGAGGGGGCCATTTAGGGATCTGGGGCAAAATATCTGTCAGGGGACAGTACTCGATCCTGCTAGTGTAGGCAGGGGACTGGACTCGATGACCTTCAAGGTCTTTCCAGTTCTAGGAGATTGGTATATCTCCATTTATTTTTTTTATTTTTTTTTTATTGAAAAAAGGATAATAGTGGAATAAATAAAAGGATAATAGTGGAAATAAATAAAAAGGATAATAGTGGAAAAAAGGATAATAGTGGTCCTAACTCCTATATTTTAAGAGGAAGAGTCATTGCAAATATCATAGCTTCAGGATAGCGGGACCTGTATTTCTGCCATTGTGGTCCCCTGAGGGCACCCTCTTAAGTGTGTCCAGGTCCCAGCAGTCACCTCTTCTTGGCGGAGACTCACACTTCACTCCCTTCTGATCAAGGTTTTTAAGGCCTCATAACTTCCATATTCGCACTATGATAATCACAGTTGGTGTTTCTGCCTTAAGGTTATGTCTTTACTGCAGTGTAAGCTCAGACTCAGACTCAGGCTCAAGCCTATCCCTGGTGATTTGCTTTATCTCCAAGGACTATGAACATTGTATTCCTGCGCTTAAAATTTAGCATACACCTCCCTCTAAGCAAGCACATTTCTTCTTAAGATAAAAGCATTACAGCGCAAACATATAAACATAACTTACACAGATGCTAAACAACTTCCCAGAAGTCATCCCAAGTCCAATCTTGGGCTCCAGTAGGTGTCTGTTATTCAAACCCCACAGCTGGATTTTCCCTGTGGTTACAAATTCCTATTAGTCTTTCGATCAGAAATCAGGAAGAAGGCCCTAAGTCATATTAAACTCAGGCTATTTATTCCAAAGTCCTTTCTTTGTCTATTGGTCTCTGGAGAATCCAGTTTGAACCAGAATATGCAAGAGTCCCCAGGAGGTGGTAACTGTCTGGGAGTGTTCTAACCTGAGTAATTGGCCTTAATCATTTCTTACTGTTTGCATGTCCAGGAGGAGCTGTGATAACCCTCCCTCTATGGAATCCATATAGGCCCTAGTCTACAATGATACATAAAGTATTCATACACTTAATACAATATGATATCCCAAAGATATTGCAGGAAGTTGCTCTGTCAGTCATAGTAGAATCATTACTGATGATATTTTATGTAATCAATTACAGGAGCTATGTAAATGGAATCTCAGTCTTGACAGAACATCTGAAAGGATCAAGATAGTGACAGAATAAATATATCTATTAGGAAGAACTTTTCAGTTTACATTTTATCAGTTCAATAGAATTTTAATTCAGATGACTTTACTGATCTGTATATTTATCAGTATCATATACTGCAATTTATATATAAACACTCAGTGCATAAATATGAATATGAAGATATAAGAGAGAAGCTGAACATTTTATCTTAAAGAGGGAAAACAAACAAAAAACAAAACCAAACATTTGTTGTATTTGATCTGCATTTGATTAAATGAGGGAGGCCAAGTCGATGTAACATTGACAGTTGATTAGCTCCACATCTTGAACTTTAATTTAGAACATGCTGAATTGCAGTGCTAGAAAAGGTTGACCGGAATATGGAAACAAGCTCTATGCAATGCCAGATCAGAAAAAGATTGGAGCTTTTTTGTTGGTTTGTTTGAAGATACTCCTCTTGATCTCTCCAAAGTGGGGCTTTGTTAGTACCTTTCAATGTGCATGGATTAACAAACTTGGTGCTTGATGCTGTCAACAACAAAACTTCCATTGACTTTAATTGTGCAGGACAGGATCCTTAGTTGTTGTGTGGGATTCATGGTTACCACCTCCTCTTGATATATTTGACTTGTGAATTAACACATTACAAAGCAT
The DNA here is from genome assembly GCA_032164245.1 of Sternotherus odoratus. Classification (NCBI taxonomy): domain Eukaryota; kingdom Metazoa; phylum Chordata; order Testudines; family Kinosternidae; genus Sternotherus; species Sternotherus odoratus. Next base: position 110,432,155 of record JAVMKO010000002.1, read on the forward strand.
CCATATTCTGTTTACTGAACACTGCCTATTTATAAAAGTAACAAAGAGTCCTGTGGCACCTTATAGACTACAGACGTATTGGAGCATAAGCTCTCCTGGGTGAATACCCACTTCGTCAGATGAATGCAGTGGAAATTTCCAGAGGCAGGTATAAATATGCAGGCAAGAATCAGGCTAGAGATAACACGGTTAGTTCAATCAGGGAGGATGAGGCCTTCTGCTAGCAGTTGATCTGGCGGTGTGACCACCAAGAGAGGAGAAACTGCTTTTGTAGTTGGCGAGCCATTTACAGTCTTTAATTAATCCTGAGCTGATGATGTCAAATTTGCAAATGGACTGAAGCTCAGCAGTTTCTCTTTGAAGTCTGATCCTGAATTTTTTTTTTGCTGCAGTATGGCTACCTTTAAATCTGCCATTGTGTGTCTAAGGAGATTGAAGTGTTCGCCTACAGGTTTTTTTTTATATTGCCATTCCTAATATCTGATTTGTGTCCATTTATCCTTTTACGTAGGGACAGTCCAGTTTGGCGGATGTACATAGCAGAGGGGCATTGCTGGCACATGATGGCGTATATTACATTGGTAGATGTGCAGACGAATGAACCAGTGATGTGTGGCTCATCTGATTAGGTCCTATGATGGTGTCGCTGGTGTAGATATATGGGCAGAGTTGGCATGGAGGTTTGTTACATAGATTGATTCCTGAGTTAGAGTTACTATGGCGCAGTGTGTGTAGTTGCTGGTGAGAATATGCTTCAGGTTGGGGGTTGTCTGTGTGCCAGGACTGGCCTGCCTCCCAAGGCCTGTGACAGTTAGGGATCATTGTCCAGGATGGGTTGTAGATCAGTGATGATGCATTGGAGAGGTTTTAGTTGAGGACTGTATGTGATGGCCAGTGGTGTTCTATTGGTTTCTTTCTTGGGGTTGTCTCACAGCAGGAGGCTTCTGGGTACACGTCTGGCTCTGTTGATCTGTTTCCTTATTTCCTCGTGTTGGTATTGTAGTTTTGAGAATGCTTGGTGAAGATCTTGTAGGTGTTGGTCTCTGTCTGAGGGGTTGGAGCAAATGTGGTTGTACCTCAGCACTTGGCTGTAGACAATGTATTGTCTGGGATAGTGTGTCCAGGATGGAAGCTGGAGGCATGAAGATAGGGATAGCGGTCAGTGGGTTTTCGGTATATGGTGGTGTTAATGTGACTGTCACTTATTTGCACCGTGATGTCTAGGAAGTTGTCCTTCCATGTAGACTGGTCCAGGATGAGGTTGACAGTGGGGTGGAATCTGTTGAAATTGTGGCCTATTTGTGTGTCAGTTTGGTTTGCATGTGTCCTGATATACTGGTTCCAGTCCATGCTGTTTGCTTGTATGTAGCCTAATCAAATGGAGGCACATATATTGATGTTGAACTGTAAAGGCTGACAGATCACAGATCACATTACAGCAATGACCCAGATGAGAAATTAGCGCAAAGTGGCAACAGACTGAAAAGCCATAATTAACAAGCAATAGTATGGTCTATATTATATAGTCCTTATTCAGGTTGGTGAACATTTACACAAGTGACCAACGTAAGTAAGGGTTGCACAGGCAAGCACTAATAGGAGGAAACTAGAATTAAAGCATTCTCTAAAGTCAAGGACTTTCATTTGAGGAAAGACGAGTGTTAAAGATACTCTCCCAAAAATACAATAATAGTTGTAAATACAATAAAGGCAATGGAATGCATTACCAAGAGCAAAACACAGTTCCTATAACAGGGAAGGAAAAGAGAAATTGTATGCAGTTGTAAATAAGAGACAGATAACAAGAGAGCTCAGCAATATGTTTCTCTGGAAGATAAGGGGAATTAACTAGCAATACATCCCAATAGACTGACAGAGCTGTGTAAAGTTTTCAAATTAAAAAAATGTCCTTTTAAAGGAATTGTAACTTCAAGAAAATAAAAGCAAAAGGAAGTGAATAAGATATCTAGTCAGCATGAAAGGCAATAGAAAGACAACCAGTTCATCCAAATCTTGGCTAATATGAGAACATGTTTTGTGAGAACCAGGTATCTGATGATTAAATAGGGCAGGGAGAATACTGAAAATAAGGATTCCAACTAATTGGAGAGGGAGTGCATTAGCTTCAGTTTCCAAAGAGAAAAAAGTGAGTCTCATGCTGTTGCTGTCAGTAGTTGGGCATTTCATTATCTGAACAGCGTATGACAATGTTGAAAATAACAGTAAACCAGAGGCGCAAATTAGAGAAAAAGTGAATACACCGCAGGGCTATAAAAAGTTCCTTTTTTATTTTTTCAGTTGTGAGACTTCCCAGACCTCATCTGCATAGTCTGACAGCTAACTGAAGGGAGAGATATGAGATGAATAAAAAATAACATCTTCTTCCCTAACTTCCAGCACAGATATCAAAAATACTTTTGGTCCAAAGTGAAGAAAAGGTTGAATGCTTTAAGGCTGGTACTTTGGAGGGTATCAGAACTTCACCTGCTGTCCATTTTTATTGTAGTAATACAGAAATTAGGAGATGTGCCACAAAGAGATTACATAAAGAAAAATACTAAAGCCAATCTTGTTGAATCAAATGTGCATTTGCTGTAATAGTCCTTTTTACCAGATGTTTGTCTCTTAGGGGTTATCAGACTTTTGGGCAGAAAATTAACTATGGAAGACCATTCATTGGAATGCCTAGTTATTGAGGTATCACATCAAAAATGTAGTCATTTTCCGCAAACTAAAAATTGCCTTAAAGAAAGATGAATGGTATCATTTACCAGTGCATAAACTGCTATAGTTAATACATCTTGTCCCATGGTGATATCAATGGAAATTAGTATTGTGATTCTTTGCTAGACTTGCAAGAACATCTGAATAGTGAGTGTTCAATATCTGTCACCATTAAAACAGATTTGTTTTGGTTTCTAATGACCAGCAGCCATCACGTTGTTTGTTGTCCCTAAAGTATAATAGCAATAACACTACTGCATTCTTTTGAACTCTGGATCCAGTCCAAATTCTGGTTCAGGCTGATCTATAAGATTTGTCCAGACAGTAATGACAGATCAAACCGTCTCAGAATTGGGGACATTCAGGTTCAAGTTCTAAAGCAGGATTCAACTCTCAGTTACATTAATTTTATATCAGTGTAACTCTGCTTATTGCAGTGGAGCTGCTCCTCCTAATTTATATCTGTGTATGTGGGAGGAAAGTGAGTGGCTTGCTGATTTTTATGTACTCCATTTGTCCTTTGCAGCCACATACTTTCCCTTGTTCCTAATTTTTTTTTAATTTCTTTATTGAAAGCGTTTAGTAAGATACAAGTGGCAACATAATTAAACATAGTTATAGGTACTTAGCAAAACTCAGTATGGTGTTACCCGAGCATGAAAGTGAATTCTTTTTCTTTTATAAGTTAGTCAGCTACATCTCCCCTTATGTGACTATAGCTGCTAATGTCTTAATGCCCATAGGGCTCCTTTGCGGAGATAAAATAATACAGAATATATTGAATTCAATCACTCAAAAAAAAATCTTACTGCTGAGTTGGATTTGAGACAAATAAAACACCATACAAAGTTTTCCCCGGAGTAGTCTCATTTGAATGTTAATCATAAATATTCACTGATTACTGTCCTCTCCTGAAATTGGAGTCCTGTGCTAAAGGGAGAACTGATAGATGAGATTAGTCTATTCACACTGTGAAGGGGAGAGCATAGAAGACTCTGGCATCCTTCCTGGGTTCGGATCTGTCAGCTCTGGCCAACAAACCATTCCTCAAAAACACATGCACCAAACCTGTATCTGTTCACTTCATTTTATCATGTATTGGAGGACAGAGTGAATCCCCCTGAAAAATCAAGTTTCCCTGTTTCACCTGCCTATCAGTACAGATGATCCAGAAGCGTACATACAAATGCAGATAATATGAAAGATTTTAAAAATTGAACAACAAAATCTTAATATGATTGTTACCATTGATGCCAAAAATTAAGGTCTTGATTTTTTTATAGGATTTATTAACACAAAGTCCAAAATTTTGGAAACGGTCAGTCAGTTGAATTAGTTCTGTAATGAAGGCTGTTACAAAAACTACTATGTAAAATTTTAATGACTAAGGTTCAGTTCAGTATTTTCTCTGAAGTGTCTTTTGTCTAGCTTGCTTTCTCAACATTCTTCTGAGAAACTTAGTCCCCCGACCACGTCCATAATTTCTGCAATTTAGATTATATGATTGTACATCTTCTAATAGACATCAAAACCATGGAAGCTAGCCGAGGTCATTTAGATTCTTCTCTTATCCTACAAATAAATTATCCTTCACTAATGAGAATGTGTTCTACATAAATGCACAATAGTTTGCCAACTGTGTATTTCACAATATGGGATATTCCAGACAGATAAAGGATGAGGTAGGAATGGAAACACTTACCTAACAATTATTTTAATAAAGACATGCATGGAGTTATACTTCATTTTCAGAACATTGGCTCCCTGCTTCCCTCTGGTTTCAGATAAAGAGGATGAGGATAATTGACTCAACCTGAAAAGATAGGAGTTAATTTTCTTCTTTTCCAATCCACAGGGAATTTTTCTTGTCCCTTTTGTACAAGCACTGAGGATAACTTTTCAAATAGATAAAATTCCCCTATCCCTTTGAGTAATTCAAGCATTTTTCTGAATTCCCACACTCTGTATTTATTAACATATGCATTTCTGAAGAACCTAGCGTCAGCTCGACCTTATTTCTTACCCTTAGCTATCTCTCAGTTTTGTAATTAGAAAAAAATCTATTCCAACTAAAATAAGTAATTTTTTTCCCAATAAGTGGCTTGTAGGGGTGGAGTGGAAGGGGAAGAGACAAACACTTCCTTTTGTTTTGAACTTATAAAGTGCTCAATTACTCTGGCAATTGGTGTGATACCATTGTGATCTTCTAGTCTGAGCTGCTATATAGCTCAGGCCATATAACTTCCCCAAAATATTTCCCAGAGATGTTTTTTTTTGTAGAGAAAGCATCCAATCTTGATTTTAAAATTGTCAGTGATGGAGAACCCACCACAATCCTTGGTAAACTATTCCAGTGGTTAATTACTTACTACTGGAAATGTATATCTTATTTCCAGTCTGAATGAGTGTAACTTCAGTTTCCAGCCAGTGGATCATGTTATACCTTTCTCTATTAGATTAAATCCTTCAGTGGGCACTTGTAGTCTGTATTCAAGTCACTCTTTAACCTTCTTTTTGTTAAACTCAATAAATAGACTCTAGAAGCTCAGTCACTATAAGCCAGGTTTTCTAAGCCTTTATTCATTCTCACTGCTCTTTTCTGAAACCTTTTCCATTTCTAAATGTCCTTCTTGAATTGTGGACACCAGAACTGGACACAGTATTCCAGCTGCAATCTCGCCAATGATAAATACAGAGGTCAAAGAGATTATTGAATAAGAACAGAGAAGTTATCTGGGTGTTTTCTGGTATGTCCATGCTGCACACTAACCCTGGATCTTGGGACCCGGAGTTATGGCCTTCCTGTTTCCAAGCCTGTGCTTGAGCATCCACTCTGCAGTGCAAACCTAGACTTACAGCTGCTGGATCTGGGTATCACAGCTGTGTTAAGGTGTCCATATTGAAATTTTGACTTGGCTCTTGGCATGATCTTTGTCCCCTGTGAAAAATGACAGGGCTTGGACCCGAATAACAGCAGGATTTAGGCTCTGATTCCCCTTCTCCCCCAGCACGGTTGTAGGACCCAGGTCCTGAGTGTTTGCTGAGTGAAGCCAGACTGATTGGTATGAGGATAGAAGGGGGGCTTGGGCTCAAACCTGAGTCAGAACTCAGGCTTAGTGTGCAGTGTAGACAAACTCATCAATGTTGCAATGGTTGACAAATGCACTTACCCATTAACTAGTTTTGAGTAATAAACTTTCCCATGATAAATAGGGGACTTCACTAACAGTTTCTAAAGAATAGGCTTTTTTTTTTTTAAAAAAAAAAAAACACCCTATAAAATATTTGTGCAGACAATATTCCAGATGTGAGTCCAGTGCAGTGCTTTCTTCATTGAGTCTGCTTGCAAAGAGCTTTAACCAATAAAGTTGAGGACACCATTTCATCTCAGTGAAGAGTAAACTGAAGTACAGTAAAACCTCCATTTAATGGACTAATTCGGGGAAGGGGGTGTCCGTTAAATGAAAAAGTCCGTTATTTAATAAAAAAAAGAAAAACGAGCTGTCGGAGCAGCAGCCCGCCAGCCACAGGGTCGGGGCGGCAGCTCCGCAGCCCGCCCACTTCCTGGACGCGGGCAGCAGCCAGGAGCTGTCAGCCAGCCCGCCCGGGTCCCGGCTCCTGGGACCTGGGCGGCAGCCGGGACCCGTCAGCCAGCCCGCCCGGGTCCCGGCTGCTGGGACCGGGGCGGCAGCCGGGACCCGTCAGCCAGCCCGCCCAGGGCCCGGCTTCCGGGAGCCGTCAGCCAGCCCGCCCAGCTGCTGGGACCCGGGCGGCAGTGGAGAACCATCAGCCAGCCTGCCTGCTGGTGGGACTCAGGTGGGAGCCTGGAGCCGGCAGCCCGCCTGCCGGTGGGACCTGGGTGGGAGCCAGGAGCCAGCCCGCCCGCGGTCAGGAGCCGGCAGCCAGCCTGGCCGCTGCCTGGACCCGGGCGGCAGCCGGGAGCTGGCAGCCAGCCCACCCGCCGCTGTGACCCGGGCGGCAGCCGGGAGCCGGCAGCCAGCCCACCAGAAATGGATCAGGAATGCATCAGCTTGCTCAGAAATTTTGTCCGTTGCATCCGAAGTCCGTTAAATCGAGGTCCATTAAATCGAGGGTTTACTGTATCGTAATCTGTCTGAGGAATAAAATAGGACAGACTCACAGTGTATTTGAACTACTAGTAGGCTTTGGACATCCAACATGTCAAAACTCAGCACACATTTTGACCAATGGTTGTGAGGATATATCTTCTGTCTAGGAACATGTGTGATAATCCATTATGTAGATCACTTATCAATCTCACAGTACATAGTAAGTGTATTTGACCTTTGCTCATAAACACGAGGAAGTGTCAGTGAAATCATTGCTGTATTTAAGTCCTGTCCAAGTCTGAAACCTCACTGGAAGTGATCTAAGATATTGAAGAAAGCCAATGCTGTTGGTGATGATTTTCCACCAGCTTCTCAATTACATTACTAAAGAAAGCGAGATATCAGGTTGGTTAGTTAGTTAGTTAATGGTGATGTTTTCTTAAGTAAGGTCTGAAGGGCCACTTGTTGAAGTGCTGTGCGTAGCTTGCACTCTTCAACAGAAGCACTAGCAATGTATCTGAGCAAGGGCACATGTACTTTCTATGCATCTTTACCAACCTTGAAGAACAGGGCTCCAACTCATATGTTGTAGTATTGGTAGAGGCAAGCTCTTTATGCCTTAATTAGTCAGATTCCAAGTTTGTTTTCCTCCATTGCTGCTCCAATCTTTTGCCACCGTACTTCATCTGTTACAGGTAGGGTTGTCAGGTGTCTGGTTTTTGACTGGAAAGTCCAGTTTTAAGGTGACCTTAGAGTCTCCAGTCATAAGTATTGACCTCTCACCAAAAGTCCAGTTACCACAATTTTGTTGTTGTGCCCTTCTCCCCAGCAAGCTCAAGGCCCCTTTAGCCCCTAAGTGCTGGCCCCAGAGCTGGGCTGGTGCAGAGCTGGAGGCACCCCAGCTGCCATTTCTGGCCGAATGGCACAGGCTGCTCCCGGGGCCAGGACAGACCCACCTCTGGAAACCTTCCCCGGCTGCAGGAAACTCCAACTCTTCTTTTTTTCCCCCAATGCTCCATGCAAACTCTTTTCCTCAGTGTCGCTGCTAAACACAGCCTCCCTCTCCTCTTTTTAGTGAGTTAAGCTTTGGTTGGGAGGTGGTTCAGGTAAAGGGCAAAGGTACCAGACTCTTGTGTGCTGGGAAGCTTACAGTTGTTTTGCTTTGCTTGGGGGAGATTGCTAAAGGAAGCCCCTACATTTCTAATCTGAAGCTATTCTATCAAAGTGGCACATCAGGGCAAGACATGGTGAAGAATGTAGGGCTGGAGCCCCCTCCAGGTGCTTGGACTCTGCCTTGGAAAGCAAGTGCTGCAACAAATGAAATGATTTCTTTGATCTGAAGTATTTGCTAATAATGGCAAGTGAAAGCCAGCTTCCCTTCTCCTCCAGGCCCCACTCATTCATCACATTTGTAATGGTATCTCATTAGGGTCTCCATTGCTGCTGGTGAGCCTTTTGTGACTGTTTGGTAGTGTACATGCTGTAAATATTTGGTGCAGAACATTTTGACCACAGCTGTAGAGTTTGGTTTTGAGAAATTGGAAAGTTGGCAGCCCTAGTTGCAGCTCTTCAAGGACAAAATCAGTGTGTGGAGATGGTGGGGCAAATTAGAGGCCATTATACTGATGTTTACAGTAGCACCCTACCAACATTTCAAATACTGGTTCATCACTAGGTCCAAGTGTTGCTGTGGGAAGACCTGGTGGCTCCATAAAACTAATGGTCTCCCAGCACAGTGATTTCACTCTTCTTTCAAAGGAGATAGGGGGAAACCTTTACATTTCTTTGGAATATGTGTTGGTCAGACTATAAAAGGGGTATTTTTACTTTACTTTCACACCCATGTAATTCCACTGTCGCTCTGATTTTTCTCAGGCATAGAGGGGAAGAGGTCCCAACTTTCTTCCTCATTCAAAAAAAAAATCTTTCAAATTTCTGCATTTCCTCACAATGAATTTAAAACCAGACAATAAAATGTGTTACCTAATTCTTTTATTTTTTTCAGAACATCTGATTATCCTTGTGAAAGCTTTCATTCCACTCTTACTTTTCTCTTTTCCTTGGAACACTTCTTGGATGGACAGATGAAAAGATAGCGTATCTCTGCTGATGCTTACTTGGGTTGTTTTAATCTTTTTCATAATAAAAATGAGTTACAATGAGCAGTCTTCAGTATCTGCTGTTCCTGAAACTACTCCTGGAGTAATTTGTCTTCTGAGGCTTGTGACTAACTGCTTCAACATGACAACAATCACAAGTGTGTATTTCCATTTTACAGTTTTATACGGGAACTAAATCTGTTCTGTGTAAACGAAGCAAAATGAAATCCATGTTTATGATCCTTGTAAAAAATCGAAGAGAAAAAAAACCCCAACAATAAAGTTCTTACAGCCAGATTAATTTAGTATGGAAGCATGCATAATATCTTAAATGCAAAAATGTCCATTGGAACAACACAGACAGGTTCAAAGCTCAAAGGCTTGAGCTGCTGCTTAACATTGGTACATTCTCTCTAATTTTAAAACATCCTATTATTATAATACACCACTCTCCCCCATCCACCCCACAAACACTCTAGAAAACCATCCTGAATCCAAGTTGATTCAAAATCCAGTCTTCTTTCTTTATGCTTGTTTTGTTTGCCTGAAAAAAATAAACTTGTCTGGTAATGTCAAAACTTGCATTGCAGCTTAGAATTTGAATGGAAAAAATATATTCTACTTATGCTGACATCAGGGAAATTTGAGTTAAGGAAAGACATTTCAAGAAGTAGCAATGACAGAGTGCCATTAGAATAAGATCTGAAGGGAACTATACACAGCTCATCACTGCTTCTGCTACCTTCTCCAAAATAATGAAGTGAAATAGGATAAACTGTTATGAGTAATACCTAGAGCCTAGCTAATATCCCCAGATTATTTGAGAGTCTAGATAACTTTACTTACAGGAAAGAGTGAAGTAGCGTGTAATTATATATTCTGTCAATCACCTTAACTAGACCCCCCTCCCCACAAATTTAGGAGATGTTCACAACCAGAGCTGAACTTTGTGGCTTTGTTCTTTCTAAAATAGACTAGGCAGACAGAAACATAAATAGGTTCCTTTATATTTATATTGTAAGTCTCTACCTTTCTGTTTTCAAACATTCAGAACTCTGTGAGGCTTTCATCTTTGGAGCTGATACTTTTCTTTCTGTGACTGACCTAACTGGGATTTTTATTTTATTTTTTGTCAAAATGTCAGCAAAATTCCTTCCATTTGAATTAGGGAAGAAGAGGGGGGAAATGCATCTTTCTATGTATGTGTGCATGTATTCATTATTTGCGTTACCAAACCACCACTGAGCCCTAGCACTGACAGATATTCCAACTATCTTTCATCACCATCACCAACAAAGTGAGCTCTAAAAATGAGACCCCCCCCCAAACTGAAACTGGCTTAAATCAGTAGAGAAAGATTAACAGAAGATATACACCCAACGGAGGCATGTTGGGGGAGGGAGGACCCTTAAATCCATTCTGACTGATGGGAGGAACACTCTCCTTAAAACCTTGCCCTGCTCCTCCCACCCATTTTACAGAGTTCCTTCATCTTAGATATTGACCCTGACTGGAGCAGAGTGAAAAACTGGAACTTCTGACCTAGGGGAGATTATGATATGTCAATATTTTTTTTTGGTCAAAATTCAGGGCAAAATGTCAAAATATCAGTTTTTAAGGAATGAAAATTTCTGAAATAAGGTTTTTCAGAAATGTCAGAATTTTTTTCCAGTCAGTTCAACTATAATCTGTGTCTCCATAGGAGGCCATGGTGCCTCAATGGAAATTTAGTTTGGGTGTCTCATGTTTCCATTCTCCCACAGACTGGGCCCCAGCAGGCCTACTTATCCCACAATGCACTCACGTGACTGTCATGATGCTTTTCGCAGGTCTATCTTCATTCTCACTGTGAGCAAGTTTGTCATAAAATAGATTTAAGATGGAGGGGTAGCTATTGCTTCACGAGTCAAGGAGAGGGTTTTGCAGGGGGTACTGCTCCTCTCCTCAGATACAATTAGGAACTAAGAATATGAATATAGCACCCTGGGAGAATAACTGGACCTAACAACAAAGCTGGTCACTGGACATATACAAAGTAACATGCTCACAGCTTCATCTAATCAAAACTTGCATCCGACGAAGTGGGTATTAGCCCACGAAAGCTTATGCTTCAAAACTTTATAGTTAGTCTTTAAGGTGCCACAGGACTCTTTGTTACCTCTGCTATTCCAGACTAACACAGCTACCTCTCTGATTCATAGTATTTTTAGTTCACCTTGTACAAGTAGTGCAATCTTTGTTGCTAAAGTGAAAATTGCAAATGTAGATTTGTTTTGTTACATAACGACACTAAAAACAGCAATGTAACATTTTAGAGCCTACAAGTACACTCAGTCCTACTTCTTGTTCAGCCAATCGCTAAGACAAACAAGTTTTTTTACATTTACATGATATAATGCTGCCCTCCTTTTATTTACATCACCAGAAAGTGAGAGCCAACATTGCAAGGTACTTATGTGCCAGATATGCTAAACATTTATATGCCCCTCCATGCTTTCACAATCATTCCAAAAGACATGCTTCCATGCTGATGATGGTTTCTGCTTGATTACAGTCCAAAGAAATACAAATCTGACTGTGACTTTTCAGTAAATAATCACAATTGAAATAATACTTTAAATATATCTATAGATTCAGCTGATTACAATAACATGTTTTATTTGCATAGAATAGAATGCTGATTGTGCCATAATCAATGGAAGCACAATGCCATAACAAAACCTTTTAGAGGGTACAGTAGGTACTTGTCCAGATGGAGAAGGTAGTGAACAGCAACCTAGGGTGTGAATTTACAGCACAGTAACTGCTCTGCACTAATTCCCTGTATGGATGCTCTTATTGCAGGTGGTTTAACTGACACCTTCAAGTGTATTAAGCTAAACCTCCTGAGGACAGTTTTAGTGTACAGGTAGTGTTAATGCAAGAAGTTAGTGTGGTGTCATGAATGTGCTGTAAATTCATGCTCTAGCTTACTGTGCAACACTTTCTTATGGGAATGCCTGGCTGTCAGGATGATGGAGTGACTAGTTCCAGTTTTGAACTTAGGTACACTGTTTAGGAATGTTTTTGTTTATTAGCCTGTGGGAAAGTCCTATAGAACTTACGAGAGGTTATTCCAGTATAATTCTGCAGAACTTGAATAGGGGTGTATAGAAACTACACTAAAACTTATATAATTTTACAGAGAATGTAACCCTTTTTTTGTTTTTGAATCATCCTACAATTCTATACAATAACTCCTCACTTAACGTTGTCCTGGTTAACGTTATTACATTGCTGATCAATATGGGAACGTGCTTGTTTAAAGTTGTGCAATGCTCCCTGGCAACATTGTTTGGCAGCTGCCTGCTTTATCCACTGCTTGCATAATTCTCTGGAAGAGCAGCCCCTCCACATGAGGATTAGAAACAGGGGGGCTAAAGAGGGAAGAAGCCTCCCATCAGCTCCCCTAAATTCATGATATCATGATTCTACTTTTTATCTGTCTCAAAAGAGTGTTTTAGAAGCTTAACTAATGTTCAGTAGGTCAAAGGTTTAAGGATCTTCAGAAGTGAAGAACCTATATATGTTTAAAGTAATATAATTATATCAAAATGAGTAATATAGACGGATATAAAAATAGCATCTCTTTTTAAAACTCAGACTGTACAGACAAAAGGCAATCAAACCCTTATTTATTTGTTCCTTATTTTATTATATTACTTTAACAATTTTTTAAACTTATTCCTAAACTTTACTTTGACATCTCACCGATCAGTGAGTTTTGATTTTGAGGATAAATTCCAAAATGGTTTTGTCATTCTGATTGATAGCTTGTAAATTTTCCTTTTAATATTTCCCAATTCTTAATATTAATATTTTATTTCTAAAACTTTGCATTGTTATGAAGAATATTGTACTGTTTAGGGTGATGATATGTTCCTGTTTTCAAAATTGTTTTTCCTATGACAAAATCATTACATTTGCAACTCCTGTAGAATATATAATGCTGCTTTGTGTATAGCAACAAATTTTACTTGTTTCTCCTTTGGTATGTAAAGTGTGTTGTTTTCTAAGTCTGAATTTATCATCTCTCTAAAAACCAGACTGAGTATACATTAGGGCATTGATTCAGAAAGATACTTAAGCATGAGTCTTACTTAATGATATTTTTCAATTCGCTGGCAGATCCAATTACTTTGGGTTGAAGGAAACATTCATTATGATTACAAGCCTTTTAAAAATGTTTTTGCACTTTAAAAGAAATTGAAGGAAATTCTAAAACTGTCCTTTTGACTTGGAACAATGGAAATGTTTTCTTTCTTAATGTTTGGATTTTCCTTTTTACTCTTTGTTGAACCAATGCAGCAACATCAACATGATTTCATAAACTCTTTTGATGTATGATGTAACCAAATCTGCATTTTTTTTTGCAAAAAAAAAAACTCCCAAAAAAACAAAAAACACGTTTGAAAAATTTCACTCACTTTTCATATTAGGACCTGATTCAGAAAGATACTTAAGCATGATCTTTACTTAATGGGACTACTAGTGTCTTGCTGAATCAGAGTATTAGATCTTCAAAACCTTCACAAGGCAGAAGTGGAAGCAATCTGAGGCTGCATCTACACTAAAGATCTTACAGCAGCTGCACCACGGTAAGATCTCTCATGTAGCTGTCCTATTCCAAAGGGAGAGTGTTCTCCTGTCAACATAATTAAACCACACCCAAGGAGCAGCGGTATCTATCTTGGCAGGAGCTACTGTGGATATAGTGCTGAGTATGCTACCACTTATGCCGGTGAAATTTATGTTGCACAGGGTGTGTATGTGTTTTTTCACACCTGTGAGCGACATATGTTTTGCCAACATAAGCAATAGTGTAGACCTGGTCTGAGTCTTTTGCTGGCTTCACTGGTTCAGAAGTTGATTGCTTTATTCAAAGTGCAGCCTAAGTAGACAGTAGAGTTAAGGGAAGATTTTCAAAGATATAAATGGCAGATAGTCATTAAACTTTCATTTTAAATCAATGAGAGGAAGAGACAAGATGGGAGGTAATATCTTTTATTGGTCTGACTTCTGTTGGTGGAAGAAATAATATTTTAAGCTTCATGGATTTATTCCTCAGCTCTGGAAAAGGTAACCAAGTCTCACAGGTAAATACAAGGTGAGAGAAATTGTTAAGCATAAGGGGTTAAAACATGATACAAGAAACCACTTGTGGTGGAAAAGAAGACCACTCTCCTGTGTTTGGATTTCAGAAACTAACCTGAAGCGCTTTATTATGGCCAAGCATCAATGCTGGGGAGGAGCAACAGTCTAATACCTGCAAGCATAGAACTGGCTATCTTCCCCTTCCCCATACAACAACATCCATAGATTTTTTATAGGTTCTTATTAATTATGCAAATGTCATACATCCACATGGTACTTTCCGAGTTGGAAAGTCCCAAACTTTCCTTACTTGTGCCATATATGGAATAAGCAAAGATAGGTACCAATAAAATCACACTATTCTTAACATAAGTTTCGATAAAGACATGTTTTCCGGTTAGAACCGGTTATTGCAGTCAGCTATCATCCTAAAAGGCTAAATGTAGATATTTTTGTGGTTAACAGAGGCAGGGCTAACAAATCCAGATTTTTCTGGTTTGAGCTGTGTGCATAAGTGCTGATGGTCTAAGCCATGATTCTTTGCTTTTTGTAGTAGGCCTTATGCTAACTTAACTATTTATTTAGGCCTAAAGTGAAGTGTAAGAGAGGGTACCCCCAGCCCTTATGCTCTTGAGTACAAAGGCTGGGCCTCTTCTATGCCAGACCAACAAGTCCTTTCCCCCCTCTCCCCCCCACCTTGCCAGTTGGGGTTCTTGGGGTTACCAATCGCTGCCACCAATCGGGTATACTTCCAAAACCTTGGAGGGGCCCCCGATCTTCCCCTAACCCTGACTTTGTATCCCCTCCCTGGGTTTTAAAGTCAGACACTGGAAAACTGCTTCTCCCACCCTGACCAGCTGAAGGCAGACTTCCCTTAACCCTGTCTCTCTCAACCTGAGAGCCAGACCCTAACCTTGTACCCCTTCCTGGGATTCAAAATCAGATACCTGGAGGCTGCTTTCTGTCCTTCACCCTCCCCGGCTGAAGGCAGACTTCCCCCACCCCGTCTCTCTATACCTGAGAGGCAGACACCTGGAAAACTGCTTTCCTTCACCCTCCCCGGCTGAAGGCAGACTTCCCTTAACCCTGACTCTGTCTTCCTCCCTGGAAGCCAAGTCAGATACCAGGGGGCTATGCACTTCCCCCTTCCTCCTCTCTTCCCTGTGAAGAGAGAAAAACCGACTGCTTCCTCCCTCCCCCGTCTAACCTGACGGTAAGGAGAAACAGTCTTCACACTCCAGCTAGGCCCCTAGCTGCCCTGGTTCCTATTCCCTTCCCTTCCCCCTTCCCAGACTGGAAGCAGAGAAAAACCCTAAGGGAAATAAACCAGACAGTTTTATAACTAGAAAATTTAATAAAGAAAAAGGTTAAAGCAGAAATACAGACACTTTACATTTGGGGTTTCCCACCTTGGTCTGAAAGGCAAAGAACATCCCAAAGGCACGGCTTAATAGAAGAATCAAATGGAAATACTCACATTAGCTAAGTAGAAGTATCAGAAAGAGGTAGAGCCACATTTATAGCCAAAGATGGTCTAGAACCCTTGCCAGCTACCTTGGCAAGCCTCCTGCCTCATGTGCAGCAAAGATGGAACTCCCCTGGCCCGTGCCTCCTCCCTGGAGACCAGCCAAGATGGAGCTCTCTGGCTTTTGCCTCCTCCCTGGAGACCAGCCAAGATGGAACTGACTGTTTTGCTCCTCCCTTCTTCATGGGCTCGAGGCTCCTCCCTCCCCCATGGCAGGGAAACTCCTACGTTACCTGTCTCAGATAACAAGCCCCACCCAGGCAAGGCACACTGTGTTAGATAACATAGTGCCACCCAGGCAAGACACCCTTCACACTTATAACATGAAGCCTTCCTAAATTTGGCTTCCACACACTTCAAGTGAAGTGGGCAATTAACACTTCTGCAGTCACAGGACAGAGACGGTTTAGTAGGTTACAAATCGTTGTAATGGGCCCTAAAACCAGGGTCTCTCTTGAGACCACAGTTTTTACTGTCTAGCAGAATTATGAATTTAAATTCCCATGCTCATTTTGTGAAGGGTTTGTGCAGGTTTCCTTTGGGAATGAGGTGTGAGAGGTCACATTTGGAGTAACCACTTTGTGAAAAGTGTTTGCCCCTGGGTGATATGGTGCTTTCGTCCATTTTTCTGTGTTAGACCATTCAAGAGTGTAGTGATTGTCTGTCCTAACCAACATAGTAGCATCGTTGGGGGCATTTGATGCACTGGATAAGGTACACCATCTGTTGTGATAGGCATATGTAGGACCTATGGATTTTGAAAGATGTGTGGAATATCGATCATCATAGCAGTGGAAATATATCTGCAAGTTTTGCATCTGTTGTCCTGGCAGGGTACGATGCCACTTTGAATTGTGTTGGTCTGTGGAGAGCTTGCTTCTGATGATGATCATGGTAAGGTTGTTAAGAGGGTTGAGGGGGTTATTTGAAGCCCAGAAGAGAGGATTCTGGCTCCATTTTCTGACCGATTCTAATGTATCTATTTCTACTTCACTGCACTCTCTGTACACACAGATAAATGTATATACATGTTCATACTAATTTTAGTTTCCAAACATTATGAAAGGCAAAAGAAGGATGTCTTATTTTCCTAGCTATTAGCTATGATCTAAATAATATTTTTAGGCCTAATTCTAGGGAAGACTGAAAATGAAAAGAATAAAAGTTTCTTTATATAAAACCTTGTAATGACAATGAAGTCTATTGACATTAACAAGAACGGTTAGGTTTATTTTTCCTCATGAATGACATGTTTTGAATCAAAAATTTCCTGCATTTAGCTGGTAAACTGTGGGAGCGGACAAGTATGACTTAGTTTGCCCTCAGTTCAATGACTTTAATAATAGTGTAGAGATTTTAATGTGACTGCACTGAACTGTATAGACTCTAATAGCAGCTTTCAGAAATAGTGATGGTTTGGCATTGAGTTTGAACTGTCAGTCAGGACTGTGAGTTCTTGTAAACAAGTTTAGCAGATGTCCATGTAATCATTTCACTCATGTAATCCACTCTGAAGAAGTACTTGCTCCTAGAAGGCTCCTGAAGACTATTAAAGTACTTATAACACTTAAATGCATATACTTTGTGTGTATATGCATTTATGTAGTATTTGCATATGAAAGACAAGTAGAGTTGATGAACACATTTAAAGTGTAAAGAATACACAGCCTTAGACTTCATGATGTTAGCAATAAGAAGGAAGTCAAGAAGCGTGCGGGCCCCTTACTGAATTAGGGAGGCAACCTAGTGACAGAGGATGTGGAAAAAGCTAATGTACCCAATGCATTTTTGTCTCTCTCTTAACGAACAAGGTCAGCTCCCAGACTACTGCATTGGGCAGCACAGTATGGTGAGAAGGTGACCAGCCCTCTGTGGAGAAAGAAGTGGTTCAGGACTATTTAGGAAAGTTGGACAAGCACAAGTCCATGGATGCACTACATCTGAAGGTGCTAAAGGAGTAGGAGGATGTGATTGAAGAGCCATTGGCCATTATCTTTGAAAACTCACAGCGATGAGGAGAGGTCCCGGATGACTAGAAAAAGGCTAATGTAGTACCCATATTTAAAAAGGGGAAGAAGGAAGTTCTTGGGGAATACTGGCCAGTCAGCCTCACCTCAGTCCCTGGAAAAATCATGGAGCAGGTCCTCAAGGAATCAATTCTGAAACACTTAGGATGGAAGAATCCCATGCACTGCTACAGACTAGGGACGGAATGGCTACACAGCAATTATGCAGAAAAGGACCTAGGGGTTACACTGGATGAGAAGCTGGATATGAGTCAACAGTGTGTCTTGTTGCCAAGAAGGCTAATGGCATTTTGGGTAATATACGTAGTGGCATTGCCAGCAGATCAAGGGTTGTGATCATTCCCCTCTATTCGGCATTTGTGAGGCCTCGTCTGGAGTACTGTGTTCAGTTTTGGGCCCCACATGGCAAGAAGGATGTGGAAAGAAATGGTAAGGGTCCAGTGGAGGCCAACAAAAATGATTAGTGGGGTGGAGAACGTGACTTATGAGGAGAGACTGAGGGAACTGGGATTGCTTAGCCTACAGAAGAGAAGAATGAAGGGGGATTTGATAGTTGCTTTCAACTACCTGAAAGGGGGTTCCAAAGATGATAGATCTAGACTGTTCTCAGAGGTATTAGATGACAGAAAAAAGGAACTCAAGTTGCAGTTGAGGAGGCTTAGGCTGGATATTAGGGAAAACTTTTTCACTAGGAGGGTGGTAAAGCACTGGAATGGGTAACCTTGGGAGGTGGTGGAATCTCCTTCCTTAGAGGTTTTTAAGGTCAGTCTTGACAAAGCCCTAGCTAGGATGATTTAATTGGGCATTGGTCCTGCTTTGAGCTGGGGATTGGACTAGATGACCTCCTGAGATCCCTTCCAACCCTGACTGTCCATGATTCTGTGATTCTGTATAAGTTGTGAAACTTGTGATGTCTCTCAACTCCTCCACGTACACTTGACTGGAAATACTGTTGTATTAATTTGGGTGGAATATATGACCTAACATTATCCAATATTAAACAAAGTCAGGATTTGGTAATTAGAGACTTCACCTTGCTTGGTACTATAGCAAACTCACCATAAATATCCTTTTTTTTTTTAAATTAGAGGCACAAAGAAGAAGGAAAGCCGTTTAAGCCTTTGAAAGTTAGAATATTAAATAAGGCTTTCATTTTAACAACAATCCTTGTTCTCTTTCCCTTTAACTGGATAAAGTTTAAGAGGAAAAAAACCTTTCTGTCACGGTCTTTTAAATGGTATCAAAGATGGTGATAACTGTCCTTTTGGGTAAAAGAGAAGAAGTTAATTGAGATGGGTTGGAGCTATTGTTCTTGCTGCTGCTGTTAAAGTCCAATCCTGTTTAATCACAGGCAGTGCTTGGGATGTAGCTTGAGCTTGTAGAAGTGACAAAGTTACCTGGGTCCCTCTCTCTAGCCCAGGATGGTCAGGACATCTCTTTAGATTAGGATGAAGAAGGCCTGGGATTCCAGGAGATGGTAGTTATGGCACCCATGATGGTGACGCTTATTTCAGTAGCCTCCATCTGTTGTTCTTCCACAGTCTCTTTCTTTAAGGTCCCACAAAGGGAATGGTGGGTGGAATATTATTTTCCCCACCAATTAGGCCTAATATTTGACACACCAATTTGGGTTAATTAACTTCCAGCTCCTTATCTTCTGTTTTTCCCAAGCATGATTTCATCATAGTCCTTCAAATTATAAACACAACCTTTTTGTTTGGATTAGTTTAGTCTCTCTGTCTGGTTTTCTTACACCTGTTTATAACATTCATTATTGAAAAGAATATTTCACAAGTAGACAAAAGTTACATAAACTTGGTGTAGATGAAAAATGTGATTTATTCCAACTTACTCCTTGGTTCTTTCCATCAAAATACATGAGTCAGTTATTGCCCTCATCCCATAGAAGAAAAGATTTGGGATATGATTCTCCCGTGACACTGTCTAAATTGGGAATAACTTCATAAAAGTCAGTGGCGTTGCACTGGTATGAGCACAATCAAGTCTAAATAGTCTGACATACTGACACAGGGTAATCTCCCTTTTGCTGATGTTACCTTTAATATATGAGTGTTTATCAATATGTTGTGCAAGGTTTTTTCCAGGTCTTTTTATTTTCCTAATAAATAAAATCAATGATGGTCTGTCCTATGATGCTAGTTGCCTCTCACCTTTTGTAGTAAATGTCTTGTGTATCCTTAAACGTGACTCTGAACATCTGTGCCCATGTCCCTTTCACGTGTAATGGGACAGGCCTGTGAGTCTCTTGTTTCACCCACGAAGTCCCCCTCTCTCTTTGGCACAGGCTGGTGGCAGTCTCACACATAGGAATGTAGAGCTGCCCACCCTGGCAATGAGAGGCAGCTGCCACTCTGTACCAAAACTCAGTCCTTCCCTAGATTATTAAACCCAATATCACTATTAGTGAGGGAAGCAGTTCCCAGAGGGTGGCAGCTCTGACATCTCCAACAGTAAGAATGCCTTGTGGAGAAATAATTGCCTCATCATCACCATCTTCCTCTGTGGATGGAGAGCCAACCCCACCTGAAGTGTCATGGCACTACTGGGAGGAAGTAGGCAGTATTAGGGAGTCGCCCGCTGAGCAGTGGCAGGACACAGCAGAACTGTTGGAAAGGGATTCATCTTTTCTCCCAGCCACAGCTGGTAGCAGCCAAACACTTCCCCTTCAGGAGCACCAACAGCAAATCAGCATGAAAAGTTGGGTGAATGAGATAAGCTGCACTACTAAATGGATGCTGTGGTAAGTGGATGCCGTGGTAAGTGGGTGTAGGAATGGTACCTGGTCTGTGTGCTTGCATCATTCTGTGACCCTGACAGTTTGCATCAAAACAAATAATTGTGCTTCTACTGTTTCTTTCCAGGTTGTGGTGAGTTGGCAGTGAGTGTTGTTAACATGCTCGTGCTTTAGGGTGTGTACTTTCCCGGGCAGCTCTTTAATTACGTTTGTTGTGCTTGGAGCAAGGGTACTGTAATTAAATGTCTGGAGGTGAGGTAGAAAAGCAAAGGTTAGTATAATGAGAGATGAAATGAAATTCACATACTAGGGAGAGACTTTTCCAAATAATTCCATCCCATAAAGCACTCCAGAGATATGTTAAGTGACAACACACACAACCGCTGAAATGGCAGGTTGCATCACCAGAACAAACTCTTGCTGGCTAAATTACCCTAAGGGCATGGCACTGTTTCTAATTGCTTGCAAAGTTCCCTCTTCCAAGTTAACCCTTTCATGGATATCACTTTTATTTCAACACAGGATAAAGCAGCAGGGAAACAGACTGTCTTTAAATAACTTGCAGGGTTTAAGCTTTTTAAGGGGAAGAGAGCACCTGAAAAGGATACTTTTGAGTCATCTGAAATCCCTAATGGGACTCCAGACAATATTATTGGCTAGGCAGCTTTATAATTCCCAAAGGTGTGAAATGCAATCCACTTTATGCCAGGTACAGATGACTGGTACAGAGTGTGGGGAAAGGGCCATGACTCTAGTCTAACCCTCTCCCTCCCCAGCCACTTTGGGTCTGCTAGCAACACTAGTGGCGATGAACTAGTGGCACACAGATTGTAACTTGAGCTGTCCCCTTCAAAAGGCTGTCAGGTAGGGCAGTCTCCCGGTGCCTGGTTGTTCCCTTGGGTTCCTTCACCTGGCCAAGCACTATCTGACTCAGAGGAAGGATCACTCATTTCATGCCTAGATCTGGTCTAAAAATGGAACAACAATTCATTTTGAAGAATTTATTTAGGAAAAAATATCACCACTTGTTGGGTAAATGAATAGTTTGACCAACTGTAGTCTTCACCATCAAACTGCCTTTTTGCTCGTGTTTTACAATTTGCAGAGCCCAGGGGAGGCAGACCCCTTGCAATGGTTTCTTGTTTATCCTAGTCCCTTTCACACTGTATTTGCATCTCTTCTCTAGTTTGTGTACACACAAGTAGTTTATGAGAGTGGAGGGGAAAAGACGGACGACTTTGAAGTGCCAAGGAAACAAGAATGAATAAAAACTGCAGTGTCAAGACTGTATGCTGGCTTTTCCTTTTTCTGTGATGTAGAGAAGTGAACTTTCCATTGAGGGTGGCTGTAATGCTGTACGTAATGTCAGAGCAATATAGATATAGACAACAAATTAATATCAATATCCATTAAATAGAAAGTTTCTATGTTTTTCCCCCTTTATATGGATGTATCTTTCACTTCCCTCAATTTTTGTAAGGCACAGTAAAACAGAGTGGATTGCGCTCACACACAAATAGCACACTTTAAGTGCTGTTGCATTGTTGTTGTTGGCATGTACTCACATCACACTCTCCCAGAGTAGTCAGATAATTAAAATTAAAGAGATTTTTCCCAAGAAAAATAGGCACTTGAAATGTTTTTTTGGTACGCAGTACATCCCCTCACTATTCTTTATTCCCTCCTTCTCTCTAATGCTTAAACAGAAGAAAAAGTAATCCTTGATAGTGTTCTTTTGGGGCTCAATTCCTTTTTCTTCTCATTTTCCATCAACATCCACCCTCTCTGATTGGAGATAACAAGCTGGTTCAGCCTAATTGGACTAACCTTTTTACCTCCCACCTGGTTCTTGTCTACTTTTCTATACCTGCCTCTGGACACTTCCACTGCTTGCATCCGACGAAGTGGGTATTAGCCCACGAAAGCTTATGCTTCAAAACTTTATAGTTAGTCTTTAAGGTGCCACAGGACTTTGTTACTTCTGCTATTCCAGACTAACATGGCTACCTCTCTGATTCTTGACATCTCCAATGCGTAAGCCTTAGTGAGGAAGGACATCTCATTACAACAATATAAGAATACAGAAATCTGGTTTCAGCAGTGTTCACACTCTTTCTATTAATTTTTTTTTTAAATGAATTGTGTACTCTATGGGTCAAAATCTGTAAGGTGAGAAGTGATTCTCCTTGTAGTAAATGTGCTCACTACTTTGCAGGACCAGTGAAAGATACTGCATTGACATCCCTAGAGACTGAAGTCCTATGCCTATAAAACAGGAATGGCAATTTGGTGACAACAGAAAAAAATCTCCCTATATAAGCTTCGGGCATGGGGCTAGCAACTCCACCCCGTCAGGGAACCAATTGCTACTGAAAACAGCAACACCAGTTGGTGGCCCATACCCCGGCTGGGGGGTGACGGGCAAAGAGAGAGATAAAAACGTCAGTTTTGACTTGGATGGAACCACCTCTAGTCCTAAGAGGATGGTTATGTCTCGATGTCTACTCAATTCGTGGCCTATCTACAGAGTCAGCCAGTTATTACAGTTCTTACATCCCAGTCAAACACAGAGAACTTTAATCTTCCAGTGAAATCACCTAGCGTCACACAGGATATATCTCTGGCTCACTAACCTCTTGACTATGGTCACCAACTCATTTCCCGCAAAAAGATCGATCAACGGGTATCAGTTTTCACAATTTGAATTCAGCCCCAGTAGGAAAACTGTTAATGTAGAGTTGTGAAACTTCATATCACATTAGCTATCCCCTTGAGCCATCCAGTCCCCTGAGCTTTTTTGCATTTTCACTCGTATCTTATAGTACATAAGTAAAGCTGTGTGAGTAATCCACAATGAATAATTTATTGGATGAATTTATCTCTTTCTGCTCTCTGGAATATCTCCAAGCAGATTACAGTTTCCTTAAATTTGTTATTCAATGCCTCATCAAACGGATGGTTCCCTATAAGTATATGCTGTTCCAGCTGTGGTGTTTAGTTTTGATTGGCTGGGGAGTTGCATTATATATTTTTTTGTTTGTTTCCTGAGTGGTACAAAGCTATGTATATGTGTGTGTAACATTCTGAACTTTGGGGGATTGCCCTGTAATTCCCACATTCCTCATTTATATTTAATTGTCATATTGCATATAAAGCAGGATGTGTGAGGTATCAGGGAAAAGTTATGATCTGCTGAAAGTCATTTTTCTATTCATATATGTATATCATTAATGCATATGAAGTTGTCACTAAAACATACTGTAAGTTGGAGAATCAGCCAGATATTAGCTCCCCAGAGACAACAGCAAGGAAAGTAACCAATGACCTATCAATAGCCATTGTGCAACAAGGGAGCTACAATTCAATGTCTCACTTGCATAAGGCCCACCAGGGGAATTGCTCAACCTTGCCTGGGGACTCAGCAATGCTCACCAGTCATGCCTGGATTTGTATTCTCCAATCACATTCTCCAAGCACAGAAGGCCCTTGCTTCACCTTTTTTCCTGCCCCTACATATGCTGCAAGAAACAAAGATACTGAGAAGACTTAAGACTCCAACATAGGAGACTGGCCCAGGTTTCAAGGCTGAAATCCATATACTATGAACTGCAGTAGCTAGTGGGGTAAGAAAAACTGCTTAATCTTGATGTTCCCTAGTCTAACAGGGTTGAGAGTTTAGACTGCATGGTTATATTTTCTTTTCTTTTGGTAAGTAATTGTGATCTTTTCCTATCACTTAAAATATATATTTTGTAGTTGATAAATTTAACTGTTTAGCTTTACCAGTAAGTTTTCCTGAAGTGTGTGGAAAATCTTCTCAGGTTTGCGAAGGCTGTTGTATATCCACTTTTCATTGCTAAAGTGATGAACCAATTAATAAATTTGCACTGGTCATCTTGAGCAGTACAAGACAGTGTATTCCTGAGAACAGTGCTGAGAACTGTGGGGATTCATCTGGTGCCTTTCTCTGTGTGATTCATGAGTTGATGGGTGTGGGGCTCAAAATGCAGTAGTGATAACAGCACCTGGAGGGCCTTCCTGTTTGTTACTAGCAAAGCATTGTGAGACAATAAGTACAGTGGTCCCATAGTCCCAGGCTTCACTCCGGGGTCTCATCACAGTGTGTAAGATTTTGATGCATCAATTGCAAATGTTGAATATGTGTCTCCTGAAATTCACTTTGTCAATATTCAGACCTGTAAATATTAATTTCATGAATGTTCACAGAAAGCAAGCACACAAGAGGCACAAACATGGCCTAAGAATAAATGAATAAAAAAATCAAACATTTTTTGGGGGAAAATTTTAGCATTTTTATCTAAATTTTAAATTTTTACATTTTAAAAAAAGTTTTTAGTTTCCAGCCAGCACTGCATCAAAGCTAATTTATTCAAACTGCCAATAAATATTCACAGAATCTTTTGGGCATTATTCTTCCAAATGTACTCCTGAGTTGTTGTTTTTTTTCCATGGATCACTCTTCATTCTGATCTTACATTCCAGAAAATATGTTTTAGCACAACCCTTTGAGAAAATAGTGTGATGGGCTTGCTCACCATCATTCAAATACTAGAAGCCAGATTTGGATATTAGCTGTTCCGGGTCAAACCAGAGAATGTTGTGTGCATATAACAATAGACTCTGGACTTTATAAATGAAGAAGCCTTGTGGTGGTAATGTAGTATTATCTTTTTGTCAAGCTTTAGTGATTACCCATTCCAGTGTTTCACCACCCTCCTAGTGATTTTTTTTATTAATATCCAACCTAAACCTCCCCCAATGCAACTTGAGATCATTACTCCCTTTTCTATCATCTGCTACCACTGAAAACAGTCTAGATCCATCCTCTTCGGAACCCCTTTTCAGGTAGTTGAAAGCGGCTATCAAATTCCCCCTCATTCTTCTCTTCTGCAGACTAAACAATCCCGGTTCCCTCAGCCTCTCCTCATAAGTCATGTGCTCTAGACCATTAATCATTTTTCTTGCCCTCCACTGGACTCTTTCCAATTTTTCCACATCCTTCTTGTAGTCTGGGGTCCAAAACCGGACACAGTACTCCAGATGAGTCCTCACCAATGCTGAATAGATGAGAATGATCACGTTCCTTGATCTGCTGGCAATGCTCCCACTTATACAGCCCAAAATTCTGTTAGCCTTCTTGGCAACAAGGCACACTGTTGACTTATATCCAACTTCTCATCCACTGTAACCCCTAGGTCCTTCTCTGCACCTAGCCACTGAATCGCTAATCTGTAGCAGTCCATGGGATTCTTCCGTCCTAAGTGTAGGACTCTGCACTTCTCTTTGTTGAACCTCATCTGATTTCTTTTGGCCCAATTCTCTCATTTGTTTAGGTTCCTCTGTATTCTATCCCTACCATCCAGAGTACCTACCACTCCTCCCAGTTTAGTGTCATCTGCAAACTTGAAGAGGGTGAAGCCCATGCCATCTTCCAGATCATTAATGAAGACGTGGAACAAAACTAGCCCCAGGACCAACTCTATGGCACTCCACCTGATACCGGCTTGCAACTAGATATGGAGTTATTGATCACTATCCATTGAGTCCGACAATCTAGCCAGTTTTCTTATCTACCTTTCTATCTATCATTCATCAAGCCCATACTTTAACTTTCTGGCAAGAGTACTGTGGGAGACTTTATCAAAAGTTTTGCTAAAGTCACAGAAAAAAGTCCACTGCTTTCCCCTCATCTACAGAGCCAGTTATCTCATCATATTAGGTCAGGCAATTAGGTCAGGCATGAATCTATGCTGACTGGTCTGATCACTTTCCTGTCCTTGAAGTGCTTCAAAATTGATTCCTTAGGAACCTGCTCCATGATTTTTCCAGGGACTGAGGTGAGGCTGACTGGCCTGTAGTTCCTTGGATCCTCTTTCTTCCCTTTTTAAATATGGGCACTACATTAACCTTTTCCCAGTCATCCGGGACCTCCCCCAATTGCCATGAATTTTCAGAGATAATGGCCAGTGGCTCTACAATCACATCTGTCAACTCCTTCTTTAGCAACCTTGGATGCAGTGAATCCAGACCCATGGATGTGTGCTCGTCCAGCTTTTCCAAATAGTCCCGAACAACTTATTTCTCCACAGAGGGCTTGTCACCTCCTCCCCTTACTGTGCTGTCCAATGTAGTGGTCTGGGAGCTGACCTTGTTCATGAAGACTGAGGGAAAAAAAAAACATGGTGTACATTAGCTTTTTCCACATCCTCTGTCACTAGTTTGCCTCCCCCATAAAGTAAGGGACCCTACACTTTTCTTGACCTTCTTGTTGCTAATATACCTCTATAAACCTTTCTTGTTACTCTTAACATCATTTGCTAGCTGCAACTCCAAGTGTGATTTGGCCTTCCTCATTTCACTTCTACATGCCTGAGCAATATTTTTATACTTCTCCCTGGTCACTTGTCCAATCTTTCTCTTCTTATAAGCTTTTTGTGTGTGTGTGTGTTTAATATCAGCAAAGAGTTACTGTTAAGCTAAGCTTGTCACCTGCCATAGTGTAGGAGTATCCTGAGGAGGCACAGCAATACTAGGGTAGTTTCTCTGTGTGACAATTAATAGCTTCCTAATAGGGGTCATTGTAGCATAATTATCGATGGAGTCTTGTCTAGGACTTTGAAGAACCCTCCTGTCAGGAAGCGCGTGTGTGGGCAGTAAACATAGGGGAAATAATAAAGACTGAACACTGCACTGCCTTGGTTCACCTCTTTTTTTATGCTCCCACATAGAACTCTCTGTCCTTTTGAGCAAAAGTGTTTGATGGTGTCTGGATGATGAATAGTGTCCCAAGTGCATTCAGGGAGAATACAGATGAGGAGAGGCTCTGTTATGTGACAAACTGACCATCTCAGTACTGAAGACTAAGCTATTGTCACTGTCAGGCCCTAATATGAAATGGAGATGACCAATGAGACACAAAGGACCAGCTCCTCAGTTGATATACATTGACATAGCTCTATTCACTACAGAGGTACCATGGTTATATTTTTTAGCTGAGATGTGGCCCAAAATATAGACCTGAGATGTAGGTGTAGAATAAATAATTAGAGCATTAATAGGCACTTGGGAGGATTCCGCCCCCTATTTTTAATGACTTTTTCTAAGTGAATTTAGTGCTCATGAAACTTGCTGAAGAGAGAGCAAAGGGGACTAACTTCTGTCTGCAGAATAGATATAGTACCAGTCGAGGCAGACGGTTTTACACATATGTTCCAAAGTTGTCCTGTGAGAAGCATTTCAAGTTTCCCACATAACCAGGGGCTCTTCTGCAAAGACTGAGCCAGGGCTCTAAGAATGCTGCATTGAATTGATGGTTCTATATCCCAGAAGTTATCCCTGAACCATAAAATTCTATTTCAGAGTTTTTAACCAGCTTTTATATTCATCAAGAACAATCTATCTAGTATGAAAAATTAGGAGAGTGGAGGCCTGGGGGGAACATCCTTGGGAAACTGCAGTTTCCATATTCAAGAGATAATATGGGAAAGGTAGACATCATGCTAACTCCTCCTTCATTTGTATATGCTAGAATGCCTATGAAGGATAAAGGCATTCATTTAGAACTAGGGTTCACTGAAAAAACTCCAATTCCCATGAGGCAGGTAACTGTACTGAGAGAGATCTATTTTCATTTGATTTTACAAATGTCAATTGTAGAAATTTAGGGCTCGATCCCTCAGTCTGCTTCAGCGGGGCTTGGTGCAGAACTGATGATGGGAGTGATGACATAGGTGGCATTGTGGATTTCCAATCCTGGTTCTAGACAGAGCCAGTTTGGCCCACTGCGCAGTTCAGGACATCCTCAAGACTACCCTAAATTGCATAGCTACCTGTTATCTCAAGGGGGCTTTCCAGCAGCCAGGGAACACTAAAGAGTAGTGGCAGAGTAATCTCTGGCTAGACTTTCCCCTTCTTACATATTCTAAGACTAAGCAGTGGCTGTAAAAGGGAATGGCATAGAGATGAAAAATCTATCCCAGCCTAGAGTTTCCCCAGATACTGATAGAATCCCTAGGTAGCTGAATGAAGTGACTCTACAGCCATTTTGTACAGTTAAAACTGTGCATCCTGCAAAATTATTTTTAAGGTAGATAAATAGGTCAGTTGTTTCCTCATGGAAGTATCAGAGTATAGTAAAAAAACAGTTTTCAGTATTTTAGGTTAGTACAACTTCCGAATCCTCTGCAAGCATAGATATTGTAGGTTTAAAAAAAAAAAAAGCAATTGAGATTGAAAATTCCCTGAACTCCTGCTCTCCCCCTTCTCTCTGGAGTCCTTCTCCTCAAAAGTCTCCCCTAGGTTTTTATTTTTCTGCCTTGCCATTATTGCAGGGATTGTGTATACAAATGCCTGTGTTGTGGATGAATTTAACATTGCTGCAGGAATTACACCATATTGCAGTGCAATTATGCTAATGGCTCTATTACTTTTGTATGCAAATAGTTGAAATGAGTGCATAGAAATGCAACATCCACTTAAACAATACAGCGGAAAAAAAATTGAAATAGAGATCGATCATGGCTCTGCATTTTTTTAACCATTAAAATGGTTCAATTTCTCCTTTATTTACTTAACTTTATTTCACTTGCATATCTCCATTTGTGTGTGTGTGTGTGTGTGAGAGAGAGATTTTCTCTGCAAGATGGAAAAGATATAATGAATCACAAGGAAATAATAGAGGTAACAAAAAGTCCTGTGGCACCTTAAAGACTAAAGTATTGAAGCATAAGCTTTTGTGGGCTAATATGGCTTGCATCCGACAAAGTGGGTATTAGCCCACGAAAGCTTATGCTTCAATACTTTAGTTAGTCTTTAAGGTGCCACAGGACTCTTTGTTACCTCTGCTATTCCAGACTAAAGCGGCTACCTCTCTGATTAAGGAAATAATAATTGATTCCAAAAATATAACATGTTCATGGGGTTTTGTGCATCTTCCACAAAAAATGTGAAAAAAGCCCAATATTTATGAAAAATATACAGCAGAAAGAAGTATCTGACAGATACCCAGTAAAAGCATGTTACCAGATATGAAAAACCCTGGAAGAAATATTTTAGCTACTTTAGAAATGTCTTCCAAAAAGAATGCACATCAGAATCTATATAATCCCACTGCTAATAAATGGTACAGACAAAAAGCAAAGCAAACATAATTGCATTTTAAAAATATAACACTTGTGAAAACGGGCTTATTTGTAAACAGTGAGCAAATGTTTATTGGAGAAATGCTAATAATTTGGACACAATACAGATGTTTATAAAGTGGACTTATCTATCTGAATTTCACTTTTTCCAAAAAGTTGGTCATTTCAATGCAATAATCAAAAATAGCTCAAATTGTCTTCAGTGTTAGAAATGCATCATGGAGTTCATCTACGGAGAGTTTATTTGTAGATTCTAAAATATCCAAAATGTACCTGTTACTTTGTGACTCTAGTTTACCTATCCCTCTGTAACAAGCTAAAATGTAGGACACAGACAATCTTTTATGCACATGGGTAATGCCAACAAAACACTTGACGGATAGTTCTTCTCCTACTTGCACCAGTTTATACTGGTATAGCCTGATTGGTCCTAAGACGTGGGCTCAAATTTACAAGTGAAGTCTTACCCTGGTCTATCACCAATGGAATCTGAAGTTATACTGACATAAAACGGAGATAATGCAATGATGATTCAGAACCAAGAAGTGCACTGTAAGCGGGCCAAAACACAGGCAGGAGACTGCTTTTGGCTTCACCAGTGTCTTTATTTTGCTCACACACAGTGCAAAAAACCCCACCACCTATATACAGCTTTCTACAAGTAGAGCTCCGGCTCAGCCCTCAGCTTGACTGGCCCCAGGAATAGCTAGCCCTTGCAGGCTTTTCAGCCTCAGCTAGCTTCCTCAGCAGCTACTTACTTCCCTGCACCTTCACCTTCACCTTCACCTTCACCTGTCTCCCTTCCTCCTTCCCACCTCCTCCCCTGGCTTCCTCCCTGGCAAGCCTTATATCCTCTGGAGGCTGTCAGGTGGAGCACATTAAGCCCTCTGCAGCCCAGGGTTACAGCCAGGTGGCTGATTAGCCTTCCCTAGCAGGCCGGGCTTGCAGAGGCTTCTGCCTGTTGCAGGGCAAGGAGGGAGCAGGGGCTGACTCAGCAGGCGCTGAGTCAGCTGCCTGCTACATGCACATTGTAACTCCAGCAGAGGGATACAAAGTAGTGCTGTCTGGAAAATAATAATTCTGTTCCATGAAAAATGTAAGGTTAGAAATTTGTTTTTGTTTTAATCAGAACACAGCGGAGACCTTTCAAAATGTTTCAAAAACAACTGACCCCAGACTCACTCAGTGGTGAGAACAACCGGAATATGGGAGACCCAAGTTCAAGTCCGTGCTTTGCCTCTCTCAGAGCAAGGACTTTGATGTGGATCTCACACATATCATGCTTTGACTGAAAATTTGGCCCTGCAAGGAAGACATCTACCTGGTGAACTTTTAATCAAAACAAAGATGTTTATATGATTTTTTTTTTAAAAAAGGCATTTTTCAACAGAAAAAAAATTAATTGATTTATTATTTTGTACTAGCTATAGCACAAAGGTGGCTTTATCCCCATTTTGCACTGTACTAATCTCAGGCTGTAGGTACATGTCATAAGTTTGAAGTGCTTGAAAGTGTTGTTTACCTATATGGGGTTAACTGAACCTGAGAGGGGCTGACGTAAGAGCTCCCATCACTCGGGACAGAGGGGGAGGTTTAGTTTCAGTTCTCTGCAGTCCCAGCTCTGGGCGACTCCCCAGCTCGTCTCTCTAGCTATGGAGAGACAAATTTTCACTTTTCCTTCATAAACTTGAAGTAACTAACTGTAAGTAACATTTTGATTTCATAATTTTGTACCTGATTAGAGTGTCACTAACCTTCCCAGAGAGGGAGGGATTAGAAAGCTTTATATCTATAAAGTGTATTAGCTGTAAGTTCTTCTCTTTTCTTTATTGAACATTTTTGTATAAAAAGCATTTGGTTATTCCCTTAAAGTTCTCCCTGCTTTCAGGCTGGAAAGGGAGGAGGGAAGGGGAGCAGTATCTGAGTGGCAGGCTCATAGCATGAGCCGGAGTGCTGCGTCTCTCTCCTGAGAGCAGGGGGAAGGAGTGGTGGCTGGAAGCCAAAGTTCTTTTCTCTCTCAAGTGGCTTAAGGGAGAGAGGGGGGTGTCAAGGTGCTCCACCCCGTAGTCTTGAGGTGATTACTGACTGGTGGCAGCAGAACCCCAATTCCCAACTGGTAGAGTGTGGGTTTTGGGGAGGAAAAGAATAACTTAGGCTGGGAAAGCAGCTTGCAGTTATTTGGTCTTTACCCTAGGTAGAGAGTGAAGGGAAGATCTCTCTACCACAGTACACTAGTACAGAATCGTGCTGTAAGCTATTGCGGCTGAAGCCTGCTTTATCCTACACTAATGCAAATGCCCCCAATGTGCCATTACAACTGCCACAGACTTTTCTGTGGCTTGTGGGGAAGTCTCAGTCACATCTCCTTTCCCCTGCACACTACACTGAACACAGAGGAGGAAGGAAGGTGCTGTGGCGTAGGATCCTCTAAGTTGTTTCTATGCCATCAGTGGATTCCCTTGCTAAATTGGCTTTTGAGCAGTTTTGCACAGGTAGTACAGCATAAAAGGTCTGCAATGCAATCCAAGGCCATTAATCAGTGGAGTTACCCCGATCTAGACAGCTATGAGAGGAGAACTAGGCCCCTTGTCATTTGTGGGGAAGGAAGTAAAATGTTAACAATCCTTCTCAGCTTGTAGGCATATGTTCAATAAGTTTCATGGGGAAACGCCGGCCCTAGGAGATAATTAACTGATACTATAGCTTAACACTGCTGGAAAAAAAAATATATTTCTAATTACCTAGAGACTTTTCTTAAACACATGTAGCTGACCTTTTGTGACACGCCTGTTTTTAATCTTGCAGTACTATTTTGACAACTTTTTATAGGTGATGGGTGAAAGAACCTAGGAAATGACTTGTGAACTAATAACAAAGAATATAACTCAAAAAGACATAAGTCTGAAAGTGTTTGTTAGTGGAATTTAGCTCCTGCCCCACAGAAATGTACATTCCTTTGTGAAAAACCACCAAAAACGAAACAACAGCAAAACATCAACCACACCAACAAATGAACACCTAAATGGTAGAAAGTCTACAACTAATTAAGGGATCCAACCAAGGGAAAAATTGGAATATAATACTTAATCATACGGCTAAACCACCCTGAACACGCTCGATCCCGTCTGATCTCAGAAGCTAAGCAGCATCGGGCCTGGCTAGTACTTGGATGGGAGACCTCCTGGGAATACCAGGTGCTGTAGGCTTAACATGGGCGTGGGGCTAACAACTCCACCCTGTAAGGGAACCAATTGCTACTGAAACACTGGCACCAGTTGGTGGCCCATACCCCGGCGGGGGTGTGACGGGCAGAGAGAGAGAGAATACTTAATCACTCTCAACCCAACCAAATTACTCAGCTAATTGTGTATTACATTTGGCTCTTATTTTGCTGTTTAATGGCAATACATTTTCAGATATATATGGTATCTTTTACATATTGTTTATTAAGAACTCTAAAAGGAACATAGTCCTGGTGTATGATTGGTTTTGAGCTGTGCAAATAGCAGATTTTTCATTTCACTGAAAATTTAAAAAAATGCTCCAAGTCAAATGAAACATTTTTGTTTAGACAAAATCAAAATCTTTCCTTTGATTTCAACCATTTTAAAATGTTTTTTTCCTCTAAAATAAATTAAAGAAAATGTTAGAATAAAAAGTCCTTGCAAACTGAAAAATTGAAATGTTTCTGTTTGAAAATGGCAAAAGAAAACATTTTGGTTTTCCTGAATTCTTTAGGGTTTTTTTCCTCAAAACAGTTTAAATTTGAAAACCAAGATAAATTTACAAAATGTTTCAGAATTGCTGAATTGACTTTATTGTATTTTATTTTGCTGAAAAAAAAAAGTTTCAGCCAAAAACTAACACTGAATAATACTATACTTTGCAAATAGTTCCATTAAAATCAATAGGAGTACAAATTATCAGAATTTTTGCCAGTGGGATTGTCAGGGCAGAGTATTTTTTATAAATAGATTTTGATTCATTTATTGTTGTAGGGTTATGCAAGAGTGTGCAGAGCTTCCAAGGTTGTGATGTTATGTACCAAATAACATGAAGATTTTCCATACTGAGCAGCATTGCACTATTTATACATGTTATAGTATATTGGGAATAGATTCCAGAATAGGAAGCAGGGATTTTAATTTCCTAGTCATGTATTTTTTTATCTTTTTGTATATTTATTGCAAATTTGATGGGCAACATTAAGTTTGAGTGAGCAGAGTAAATTGTATGTAAGTGATTAAGGATTGTTTGGCAGTGGGAAACTGGATGGATTATTTATTTGTACATTTCAAGGTTTTCTAACATTTGGGTTATTTTGAAGATGTCGATTTATTGTCAAATCCTATTTCTCTGGATGTGTGTTGGCTGGATTTCACCAACCTACACTTTCAACTCTAATGTCTGAAAATACAATTGTATTTGTCATTTTAAACCCCTCCGAAAAGTTTTAACTGTGTTTCCACATATTGGGCCAGAAGATCAGCAGATGTAAATCAGCACAGCTCAACTGATGCGAAGTGATGTGATGTGAAAGTTCTTATAATAAACTATACTCCCCTCTTGCAGACGTTATCAAGTCAGTAGAAAAGGTATTCATAAGTGCTAGAATTAGGGGTGTAGGAAATGTTGTCACACCCCTTGGCTTGAAGTAAATTCCATCATATACAGAGTTTACAGTTTTGTTCAGTGGCTCTCAGCACCCCCACTATTAAAATGATCCCAGCACCCTTGAAGGTATAGTGGAACCCCGCAATACTGCGGCCCACTATAGCACGAATCCACTTATCATGCGTGGCGCGTGTGGCTCCCGATGGCACGCGGCACTTTGATGAAGCGTGACCCCGCAATAGTGCAACCCCGCGTTTACTGCGATCAGGTATTTTGGGCTCCCGATCATTACGGTATTGTGGGGTCCAGCTGTATTTTCAGGGTTTCCCCACTAAATATTGATCATATTGAATCACACACCTTCCAGGAGCCTATTGTAGACTTTATGTTACCTTGGGACTTCTCCTATGCCAGAGCGTTCTCTAGCAGTGTTATTAGAGCAACTTTCCATGCCCTTTGTACTGTAAAAATATGATTTTTGCCTCAGCTTGGCCTGGTGTTTAGAAAACCAAGGGGTAGATTTGCAGCCATTCTTTACACGATTTAGTAAAACTTTAGTTCAAAGTAGAATAGAAAATCTGGGTAATAGAAATATAACAACTTGATAGACTGGAATCCAAATGGTGACACCAATATTCAGTTTTTATTCAAAATTCTATGTAAGTACTGTAAGTAATGAAACCTCGACACTTTAATGTTTGCCCTGTTTCTTTTGTATTTCATGCTCTAGGACAAAAATAGACTATTACAGGACAATAGTAATCAAGGTTAGTGATAACAACATTTATAGAGAGGAGTGATCAGAACTATGAACCAGAATCTCCTACATCTAGATCTGACACTGACTCCCCCTCTTTCTTTTTAGGTAAATAACTTCTTTCTCTCAGTTTCAACTATCTCCCAATTGAGGAATATAATACTTAACAGCCTCACTAGGTTGTTGTCAGGACTAATTGGTTAATGCTTGAGAAATTCTTTGAAGATGAAAAGTGCTATGTAAGTACTAAGTAGTATTTTTATTCCACGGGAGTCACATTAATGTCAGAGAATGTCAGCTTCAAAGGCTCTGCTATCACAGCCAGCACTATCACAGGATAG
Source organism: Sternotherus odoratus (assembly GCA_032164245.1). NCBI lineage: Eukaryota > Metazoa > Chordata > Testudines > Kinosternidae > Sternotherus > Sternotherus odoratus. Next base: position 110,467,361 of record JAVMKO010000002.1, read on the forward strand.
ATGAAGGTTATTTCAGTGCATCTCCGTGTCTTGAAACTGTCATCAGCCAATCTGATTCTCTCTTTCATTCAGTCCATTCCACAAATACAAATAACTCTTGGGTGATCACATTCAATGCACTGTCACATTATACACTGTCACTGTATAACATAAAAGTGATCATTGATAGGAGAGTCACAGCACTAATGAATTACCAAAATCTCCCCGTCAGGCCTAGCATTAAATAGGACTCAGGACATATATACTGCAGTGAAAGCCACAAATAATTCCTGAACAAGAGTTTATGAAAGCTCATTTGGACAAAGAGCAGGATGTCAGAGAAGCAATTGTAATGGTGTATGACAATGATGTGAATACCTGGGAAGCAGGTGAAGGGAAAAGTGGCAGGAAGAGGGAATAAAATGTTCAGGGAAGCAAAACACGCATGTTTCATTCAGCATTTTTGTTATGCTGGGACAATCACTTAGACAGATTCAATCCTTTTCACAAGCAAGGACATTGTTTTACACTGCACATAGGTTGCACTGTGCCCTCGCTAACTGCAACATGCCACCACTAAGCTGCCTGCCTTAAAAGCCCAGCATGGCTTATGCCACAACATTAATCAGCACTGTCTCTTCATAGTTCTCCGACATCCTGCATATTTGAACGTTGTTTTCTTTATATACTTATTGCTTGGCCATCATTTTTACAAATGATGGGCCTATTCCAGGTGCCACTGAAATCTAGGAGGGCTCAATAGTAATTGCCCGGCATGGCTATGTGGCTCCAAATGAACTAATGCCTAAAATCTAAAAGAACTGACACAACAGCAATTTTTTATGGTGTACACAGTACATGGCCTTTCTACGCCTGTTAAGGGCACTGTTACCCAAGTTTTTCAACATGCAATTATGATGGGCTGGACTCACCAGTGGTGCCACTTTGGCATCCTTGAGCGGCTGTGGGGAATCCACCTTTTGGTAGGTTGACTCCATCCTCAAGCCAGGTCACCAGTTGAGTCTGCCCCCTTTTGGGGTATCAGAGTCCAACAACATATCTATAGTTCAAGGTTCCCACAATATAAAGCGTCTTCCACATGCTATGGGTCTCTGGATGTTATACTTTTGATGCAGGGCTCACAGAATCTGTACTTTCACCTTATCTCCTGAAGTTCAGGGCTGCAGGAGGATGGGAGGAGAAGAAGAGAAGAGGGTTTATGCCTTTCCACAAAAAGGGTAGCTGGCAGAGGAGTCTGGTCCCCCTCTACACTGTGATCTAATACAGAGCCCTATGAGAGGCAGCAGTTAGCAAAGGTGGAGTGCTTTGAGGCTACCTTCCTAGGTCACTTCCTACCACTCACTCGCCCAGAAGGTCTTAAAGTCCAACAGAAAATAGCAAAAATAATTGAATCATCCAGCGGGTCTCAGCTGGTAACCTTCTCTGCAGACCAGCCCCCAGCTTCGAACTGGCCCAAGTTCCTGGTTACAATCCCTTTGTCTGGGGCCTGTCATACTTCTCCCCTCCTGAGGGATTCCAGGCAGGTTGCAGATCCTGAACAGCCAATCTCTAATCAAGCTCCCAGCTCAGGACTCTATGTCCCAGTCTCCTCTCAACCAAGAGAAAAGGCTCCAAGCTACCTCTCACCTCAGTCTCCTTCTTGGAACCTCCTCTGTGGCCTGTGGGAGTGGGAGGCTGCTGCTTGCAGTAAGGATTTCTGCCGCACCGTACTCGGAGCTCTAAAAATAGGACCATCCTCCTATCCTTCTAAACTGTTTGGCTCCCTTTCAAACCTCTTCAGCTGGAGCGGGCTCTGCAGGTGGAGCAGGGATGAGTTCCCAGGCCCCAGAACTGCTCCTTAACCTCTTTCGTCCCAGTATGGAATTCATCCGTCTTTTAGTTTGTCCCTCAGCTATTTCATCACCCACAAAAATGTATCATATGACCATGGGCACTTATGAACTAACAGCTTTCACAATATGTTTGGTAGTAACACATATGAAATATCCCATTTCTACCATGTGGGTCACAAAGGTAAATTAGGATCTTATCCAGGGTCCTTAGAACTCAATGAAAGTCTTTCCACTGAGCTACTGACCCTCAAATGCCTTCAGTGACATGAATGGAGACCAGGGCCGGCGACAGGGGGGTACTATGGGTACAGCTGTACCGGGCCCCAGACTTAAGGGGGGCCCCCTTAATTCCAGGGGCTGGTACACAGCCATACCCGTAGTCGTCCCCCCTTGGAGCGAGCGCCGCTCCGCGGGGGTGGGGGTCAGCAAGCGGGGTTGGGGAGACCCGGGGCGGGAGCCAATGGCAACCCAGAGCCCAGGGGTTAAGGGAAGCTGCTGCCCTTCGCTCTTGGGCTCCGCTTCCCCCAACCCTGCAGGAAAGGGACAGGGAGCGGAGCAGGGGGGTGGGGAAGATGTGGGGGGGAAGGGTGAATGAACAGATCTGGGGGTGGGGGGGAGCAGATTGCGGGGTGCATAGGGGGAGATGGAGGCAGCAGATGAGGATCTGAGAGGTGCATGGGGGGACAGGGAAGATGGAGCAGAAGGATGTATTGGGGCGCCAGGGAGCGCACGGGGTGGGGGGTGCGGCGGGAGCCAGAGTAGGAGAGACTCGTGGATAGGCAGCTCCATGCTGGAACCAGTCGCACCCCCACCCCAGGTATGTCTGGTAGCCAGTGGGGAGGCCAGGCTGGGCAGGTGGGGAGGGGGGCAGGAGACTAGGCTGGATGGGATGGGCGAGGCGTGGGTGCAGGAGGGAAGGAGGTTTGGGTGGGGGGGAGGCTGAGCTGGCCGGGTCAGGCATGGGGGAAGGAGGCTGGGTTGGGAGTGGGAGGGGGGAGGAGGTTAGGTTCGGTGGGATGGCTGGGCCAGGCAGGGGTGGGGGAAGGAAGGCGGTTAGAGATGGGGGGAGGCTGGTTGGGGGTAAAGGAAGATCACCCCCAACAGCGGGGTGGTCCAGGTAGGGATGGGTGGGGAGGGGAGGAGGTTAGGCTGGGGGAGGAGATTAGGTTGGGTTGGGTGGGCCGGGTCAGGTGGGGTAGGGGGGCAGGGCGGGCGGGGCCCCACAAACGATCAGAGTAGGGGGCCCCAAAATTTCTGTTGCCAGCCCTGATGGAGACATAAATATGGTGGGCTTCAGACATTTGGGAAAGCTGTCCATCTGCAAATACAATTTTTATCATATACATCTGAGAAAATGAATTGGCACAATATGATTTAGATTCCATTGAACAAATCACGTTAAAAGAGAACAGAACTTTTCCCCAAAATTGCACATTTCTTTGTCTTCTATTCATTGTCTACTTTGGGGCTGCTTATTCCTATACAAACAACATATCTGAGAAATCATGTCCGTAACCCTCTTTCCATTCTCACTCTTATTACAACAGCTTTGTAAATCTATGGCTTTTAATCACCCAATGTAAAATTACCAATCTCTGCCTGCATTGCTTCTAAAACTTTATTGGGGAAATAATTAGCAAAGACAACAAAAAATAATTCAATCTTGAGACTGCTGGCACTATCCTCCACCAGCAGGCACTTTTTTACCCATAGGGTAATAGTTTCCCATTATAACTCATAACTGAAATCTATACATACTGGCTATGAAACAAGGTTTCACTTGAAGGTTTTATAAACTAATATTCTCAGCCTTTGCTTTCTGCTTCCAGTTCTTTTTTTTATGTATTCTCCGGGTGTTTTAAATATTTTATCAGCATAAACAATAATAATGCTACACTGTATGATACTATTTCTTGAATTGTCAATTTTTTAACATGTTGCCTTGTGAGATTGAGATTTGCCAACCGAGGTGCTTGGGGACATTTCTTGATCAAATATTGTCTGCATGCTGATTACCAGTTAACCATACAGATCTAGTTTATAATATTCTTTTGTCTTTCTCTAAATTAGACTCACACAGAGCATTCTAATAAGAGAAACTATTAAATATATTGATTTATAAACATTTAAAAATTGATATCTTGATCAATACATGCTTCTTTCTACTTTCTCATCTGCATCCCAGCCATGTAATGATTGGAGACAGCCCAAAGGAGTGAGGAAGAAAATCATTGAACAGGCAGTGGATTCAGTGCGGGTTTCATTCCACATAATGTTTAAGATAAACTGTTATGCATCCGTCCAATGAAGTTACAAGGAAACTGAAAGGCAGATCTGGCCCTATTTTCAAGTCTCAGAGGTGTAACAAGGACTCAAAGAGTGGAAAAAGGAAAAAAAAACAGCGCAGAAGAATACTGGGGCAACCAATTGGGGCCCTCAGCCTAAAGCCACTCCACACATAGATCTCACATGGATATTAGTGATGAGGGAGCTGCAGGGTGTGGGGCTAGAAACTAAATTAAAGCTTGTTACTATGACAAGCCTCATTTTTTTAAACAAAGGAAATACACAAATCAGATTAATTTGCACACAACAAACAAGAGCATTGAGCTGTTCCTTGTATTGCTACAGACACTTTGTTGCAAGGTACCCTAGGAGTCCCGTAGAGATGAGGCTCACACACAGTGGCTGGATGGAAAGTAGTGAGTTTATTGAAGGTAGCAGCCATCTGGCGCTGGGGGCCGCAGTCAGCATGGCTGCAGATAGGAGACCTGGCACAGTGGAGCACTGCCCAGGGAAGAAGCCCGACACACAAGGGCACACGGACACAGAAATACTCATGCTCATTTGCATCTCATGCATAGCTCATGAATAGCCAATCAAATGTTTTGCAATCCTGCCTCAGTTTACCTGTTTGTTTTCACACAAGCCAAGTTTCACACAGACCAAGTAAACAACTCACGCAGCTGAGAAGCTCTTCTCAGACACACACACACGAGATAACAGAAACACAAGGCCATTCCCAGGCTGATAACCTTAATTATGCATTACCCTGGAGACGACGTAGAAGCGTAATTGCGCCCCCTAACGATTGCTGTCACATTAATCTTCCGCTTCCTACACACTTGTAGATACTTTCATGTGAAGAAAGGAAAATCAGATAGAAAAGCAATTCAAGTACTAGGGTAACCAAATATTTTCTGTTAAGTAAAACAGAAAAGCAACATTTAGTAGTTTAAAGAATAAATATTTTTACTAACAAAACTATACCCACATATAAATAAATTGTATTTTAAACAGTATCCAGAAGTCAGCCAGTTTCTTGACTTTGTTGCCATGGGAAGCAAGGACTTCACATGTACATCATCATCAGGATTTAGTGGATCAAATCATGAAATGCTCACTCAACTTTCTCCTTGGTCCTTATTTAAGAAAAATTTCTGTTCACTACAGTTCGAGTTTTGCCACAGTAAGGACTAAGCAGGGGCTGCTGCTCATTAGGATCTTCCAATAAAGCCCTCGCTGTAAACAGCACTATGCATTCTGTTTATAAAAGGATCTATCTACAGTGTGGCTGCTGTATTGTAAGATTCAGTATCACCTGATGCCCTGAGGGGACACCTGATGGTTCTAAAATGTCTGAGAAAGTGTCTTAGTTTATGGAATGGTGTCAAGTGGAGGTTTCAGAGTTGGATGTGTAAAAGGAAATTTTCCGGGAATTTCAGTTTTGACAGTTGTAGGAGGAATCAAGTGAGAGCAGTAGAGATTTTTGAGTCTGAGGAAATGAGAAGGAGGGTTCAGAGCCAAGTGGGTAATTCTGAGCTGTGAGCTGATTCTGAGCCTTGGAGAGGTTAGGGGGATCAGCCAGGTTGAGGGAGTTTCTGAGGGAAGGATGAATGGGGATTTAAGCCTGCGCTGGGCAGGAGGGAGATTTCTGAGTGAGAGGGAGTTAGATGAGCAGGAGAGAACTGAAGGGACTGGGTAGGATAGGTTGGCAAAGTTAAGTGGGGAGAAATGGAGGGAGTAATAAAGTTGTGTCTCTCAGAGGAGCTAGTAGGAGACTGCCCTTCATTTCCTGGCCCCAGTCATGACATGGGTCAAGGTTACAAAAGGTTACTATGCCTATGACATGGCAGGGGCCAGTATCCATGGCCGATAGCGCTAAACTGTCACATCTTCCTTTGCTCTTTTGAAGAATTAAATAAAAATGTTACTAATTATTGTTATTGCCACAGGGCCTAAAAGCCCTAGTCATAGTCAAGGACGCCATTATGACAGGCACAGTACAAACTCAGGCCAGAAAGACAGTCCCTGTCCCCAACTATAAACAGCCACCACAAATGCAACCAATTATAATCATACTTCACAAAACACCTAATGTGCAGGCTACCATAAATGACCTGAATCCCCTTCAGAGATGAGGATTATTCTGTATGTTATTGATAATCTGACAATAGCTACTATTACTGAACTGGAACTATTTTATAAGAAACTAGCATAAGTGCCCGGCGTTGCTCGGGTCAGTCGGAGGTGGGGAGGGGGCAGACAGTTGACACCCCCTGACCAACCCCAACACCCACCCCTCACCCACCCTGACACCTTCCCACCCCCCCTGACCAACCCCAACACCCCCCGGCTTACTTACCCCCCGACCAAACCTGACAACCCCACCTGACCCCCCGACCGAACAGTGTATTTAATAATCTGTGTGCTACACAGTGCACCGTGAGCCGGGGGGGGGGGTGGTGTCGGGTTTGGTCTGGGGGGGGTGGGAAGGTATCGGGGTTGGTGAGGGGTGAGGTGTGGGTGTTGGGGTTGGTCAGGGGGTGTTGCGGTTGGTGGGGGGGGGTGAGGTGGGGGTGTCGGGTTCGGTCGGGGGGTAAGTGACCCAGGGGGTGTTGGGTTTGGTCTGGGGGGGTGGGAAGGTGTCGGGGTGGGTGAGGGGTGAGGTGTGGGTGTTGCGGTTGGTGGGGGGTTGAGGTCGGGGTGTCAGGTTTGCCTGGGGGGATGAGGTAGGGGTGTCGGGTTCGGTCGGGGGTAAGTGAGCCGGGAGGGTGTCGGGTTTGGTCTGGGGTGGTGGGAAGGTGTTGGGGTGGGTGAGGGGTGAGGGGTGAGGTGTGGGTGTTGGGGTTGGTCAGGGGGTGTTGCGGTTGGTGGGGGTGAGGTGGGGGTGTCGGGTTTGCTTGGGGGGGTGAGGTGGGAGTGTCGGGTTCGGTCGGGGGGGGGGGTAAGTGAGCCAGGGGGTGTCAGGTTTGGTCTGGGGATGTTGCGATTGGTGGTGGGGGGGTGAGGTGGGGGTGTCAGGTTCGGTCGGGGGGTAAGTGAGCCAGGGGGTGTCGGGTTTGGTCTGGGGGTTGGGAAGGTATCGGGGTGGGTGAGGTGGCAGTGTCGGGTTTGCTTGGGGGGGTGGGAAGGTGTCGGGGTGGGTGAGGGGTGAGGTGTGGGTGTTGGGGTTGGTCAGGGGGTGTTGCGGTTGGTGGGGGGGTGAGGTGGTGGTGTTGGGTTTGGTCGGGGGGTAAGTGAGCCGGGGGGGGTGTCGGGTTTGGTCTGGGCACCCACCCCAACACCTTCCCCCCCCCAGACCAAACCCGACACCCCCCCCGGCTCGCCCCCCTCCCGGGTTTGGTCTGGGCACCCACCCCAACACCTTCCTCCCCCCACCCAAACCTCACCCTTCACCCCCCCCGACACCTTCCCACCCCCCCAGACCAACCCCGACACCCCCCGGCTCACTTACCCCCCGACCAAACCTGACACCCCCACCTCACCCCCCCAAGTAAACCCAACACCCCCACCTCACCCCCTGACCGAACCCGACACCCCCACCTCACTTACTGTCCCACCAAACCCAACTCAGATCCTTTGCGGGCGGGGAGGGGGCCCAGAGCCGAGGGATTCCGGGAACCTTCGCAGGTGGAGGGGGGGGCACAGAGCTGATGGAGTCCGGGGTTGAGGTGGGAGGGGCAGAGAACTGAGGGATCTCCGGGGTTCCCTTGGGAGGGGGGAGGGGCAGAGAACTGAGGGATCTCCGGGGTTCCGTTGGGAAGGGGGAGGGGCAGAGAACTGAGGGATCTCCGGGGTTCCATTGGGAGGGGGGAGGGGCAGAGAACTGAGGGATCTCCGGGGTTCCGTTGGGAGGGGGGAGGGGCAGAGAACTGAGGGATCTCCGGGGTTCCGTTGGAGGAGGGAGGGGTGAGCTGAGCGAGTGAGGTGTCTGTTGGAGAGGGGTATTATGACATCATTACCACCTAACCGCCCAGCCGATGTGATTGGCCCTGAAAGATTTTCACCCCTGGGGGGCGTCAGAGGTGAGATCCGAAAATTTTTCTACCTTTACCAGCATCTAGACCCCAAGAGCCCTCACTGTACCAAATTTCAAGTCTCTGGCTCAAACGGTGCGGGAGGAGTTCGCAGTCATACGTACATACATACATACATACACACATACATACACCACTTGACTTTTATATATATAGATAGGTTCTTCTCTCAAACCTACAATGGGGTAACTATTTGTCATAGGTTTTTTTCCTCATCAATTCAGATTTTCAGGTTGCTTTGTGTTTTTTAAAAAACACTTCAGAGTTAATTGTTTTTGGCTTAATGAGTTTGTTAAGTGTTGGTACTAAGGTTTATGTCCATCTGCCCATGAGTCTCTGAACTTTTTATTTTCAAATTTTATGTGGAAAAAATGAACAGGGTTCAGAAAAGAGCTAAAAAAATGGTTAAGTTCTGGAAAACATTCCTTATAGAGATGCATAAGGAACTCCATTTATGTATATTATCCAATTACAGATTAAGAGAAAACTAGACCAACATCTATTGGTAGCACTACAAGGAGAATGATCTGATTCTAAGTGCTCTTTAATCTAGCAAACCAAGGTATAATATCATCCAGTGGCTAGATCTGAAGTTAGAAAAATTCAAGTTGCAAATAAAGTTAAAATTTTAAGTGAGCATAATTAACTATTTGAATGGATTATCAAGATATGTGGTGGCTTCTCCAACACTTTGGGTCTTTAAATTGAGACTGAATGTGTTTCTAAAATACATATTATTTTGACCACAAGTTATTGTGCTCAGTAGGGGAATTATGGGGTGAAAAGTGTAGATTAGATGATTGTCATGGTGCCCTTCGTCCTTAAAATCTATGGATGTATGAACTGATGGCTTTAATAGAGCATTGTAAAGTAGATCAAGATATTCTAACACTATTAATTGGTTATTTGAAGTGACCACAGCTTTTATTTTCTTAAGCGCTGTGCAGTCTTTTTTACTACCCAGTTGACTATGCACAGTAAGTGGCTGACAATGGATGCTTGAACTAATACATCAACAACAAGAATTGTCAACAGGAGTCACTGCTGCATAATGTGCATTATCTTTTAACTCATCTGGAATCCCAAATTGATATTTACAATCTGTTATTACATTGCTACTCGATGCAACATGAAGGAGCTCCATTAAAACAAATTTGTAGTAGGTGACTAGTAAGATTTAATATTTTCTATTATCTGTGCCAAATTTGGACTGAAGACAATTAAAAATCACACATGGTTTTCAGTGGTGGGTTTTTTTTTTTGCATTTTGTTTCCTGCATATCAGATTTCATATCTGGATATCTGATGGCTGCACTCAGGCTTGGGAACATCATCCCATGTTCTGTTCTTGTACTTCTCAGCACTCAGATATGCACAATTTTCTTTGTTCAGTATCATATCATATAGAGTCGTTTTCTCTATGTAACCGCAATACCATTCTATACTTTGAGAAACCCATGCTGCTTCTGTTGACCATCCGTGTAGACTTATTCTCTCAAATTGTTGTACAGTGAGGTCATTTTGGATCTCTCATTTAAGCATGACAAATTTTGTTAAAGACAAATATAGTAGTTGAGTCAGGTTTATTTCAAACTTTTTGTCCTGCAGATACTTGTTTTATTTATAGGTGCTCTTGAAACCATATCCTTTTGTGATTTCATTATTGTTCTTTGAAGTTTAAACAATAACTTTAAACCATTGTTTTGTAATACCACTTCTAGCAGCTAATGGTCTGTTTCTATCACAACAAATTTCAGTCCAAAATCATTCTTGAAACCACTGACAACTAAATTCAATTTCCAGCATCACTTTTCAGTATTGAAACAACATCAGTTTCGGTATTGATCTGTTGTGTTTTAGTCACAGAATATTTATTTCAGCCATATAGAATTAGGAGAAAGATGGAGCACAGTCCTAATTGTCAAGTTTCTTGGGGGTTTGCATATTTAAAACCATCATTGAAAAGTCTGCTGTGCAGTGGGATTTTAAGCCAATCTGAAGAAATGCTTTGAAGACTTGACTATCTTAAGTCATAGCTTAGTTTATGGAAAGTCTTCTGTTGATGACACGCAGCTCAGGAAATGTTTTTAAAGTTCTATTTTCAAGGTTTAGTAATCACTGGTTCGTTGGCTCATCTTACTGAAGTTCTTCTCCCCAAGCTTTACATCAAAGACCTTTCCCTCCCACTTCTTTTGTCTAGGGCAATCCAAAAGCATTGGTGGTCAGTTCAGCTTGTTTCTTTGACACCAATCCCTTGGACATTGCTATCAACAGAAGGACCGTGTCTAAAGGCTATCTGTTTCCATTTCTTGTTAATACAACCTAGACAACCTATTCTTACTAGCTCACATGTTACCTGAGGTGGAACGATTCTCACTGTGTACCTCAGGAACAGTTCAGTTATAAAAATAAGTGGTTATATGCTGCTCAAGTCATGTTTTCCGAACAACTTCACTGGATTTTTCTCTCTGGAAATGAATCCCACTTTGGCCACTTAGTCTTAAACAGGAGAGGTCAAACTGTCCCACCCCTAGATTCTCTTGGGGTGTCTCTGTTCTGACCAGGCTGAATTTGAAACTCTTATGGGCTCATTGTATGATCTATTTGTGCCTCAGGAAACCAAATTGGAGACACCTGGTTTCTTCCTTTGTTCAAAATCCAAAACAAATACTTTTAATTGCTTGTTGAGTTTGAGACTATAATTTCTTCACACCCTGATGCAGTGTGGGTTACTTTTAACATCCTTAAAAACATTTACTCTCCAAGAATGAAAAATGGAAAAAAGGAAAATTCCTTGCCTTATAGTTCTAGTTCTTTGAAGGCAATAGCTCCAAGGCTTCTTGCCCACCCATCCGCTTCAGGGTATGGATGCACCCAGTGGGACGGATGGATGGACACACACAGACACCGATTCATGTTTCATCCTCATGACTTGAAAAAAGGAACTGACTATTGAGGGCACTGTTGGGTGTTTCACCACTTGGGCGTGTGTGTGTGTGTGTACAAACTTTTGAAATTACAGCTAGTCACATGATACTATGAGTTTGAGCTCCAGAAGTGAGACTCCCTTTTCAATAATCTCTCTTTCTGTGAAGTGCCCCAGATTTTTATTCGGGGGGGGGGGGGGAGAGAAGGTGGTAAAAGAAGAAAGAATGAGTCCCCTTGTCTTCTAACTTCCCTTCTCCACAAACCTTCCTTATATCCTCCAAAACCCCTTTTTCAATGCACCTCCATTGTTTTAGACATTGTCTACACCTGCAGTGGCATGTAGAGTGCATGTATTTACATCCTGCAGAGAAAGGCAGGCTGTATCCACAGTCACTGCAATGTGTAGGTACATGTACCAGTGAATGGCTCCAGCAGTGTGAAGGCAGCAGGAAGGCCCTGGAAATAACACAGATAAAAATAACATTGTATATGTGAGTGGCACTGCTTGGGAATGTACAGAGCCATGTAGTGTCCATACCCTGGGAAGTGGCGCTGGAACACTTTTTTTGGATGAGGGGTGCTGAGCTGCACCCCTAAAGGGCCGGATTAACATTTTTTGGGCCTGGTGCCAAATATATTGTGGGCCCTCATAGGGGCAATATAGCATGGTGCAGGGAAGCCAGTCCCCAGAGCAAGGGGCCAGCCAGGGGCAATGGGGCATGGCATGGCAGGAGTTGCCCCACTCCACCCAGCCGAGTGCGAGAGCACTATTTACAAACAGATCCTCCCATTCGTCCCCAGTGCCTCCCGCCCGCTGCTGATCAGCTGTTCAGCAGTGTGCAGGAGGCACTGGGGGAGAGAGGGGAGGAGCAGGGGCAGGAAGAGGTGGGTGGCAGAGCATTGGGGGAAAGGGTGGAGTGCGGGCAGGACTTGGGACAGAGCTGGGGTCAAGCACCCATGGGTTAATGAGAAATTCAACACCTCTGCAACACCCTGCCCCAACTGCCTATGGCCAGACCCCATCACCCAATTTTCCCCCACTCCCCAATGCAGAATGTTCTGAACAACTCTGCAGGCCAAGATGAGCACGTGATGGGCGGGGGGGGCAGCCAGCAAGCAGAGCAGGCCAGAGGCCCTTGAGCCTGGGCCTGGCTACATGGCGCCACTGGTGCCATTGTAAACCCAGCACTTCCTGACCCCCAGCCACACATCTCACTGCTCCCTAGACCTGGGGCCAGGAGCAGGACTGTGCCTCCAGGACGGGAGGAACAAAGACAGGGGTAAGGCAGCCAGTATCCTGCCTGTGGGGCTGGCAGCAGAGCCCCCGGGTTCTGGGAGTCTGGGAAGCTGCATGCAGGTCTGGTGGCTGGGATGCTGTGGTTAAGCAGAACCCCAGGCCGGTAGTGAGCCCCTCCAGGCATACGGCTGAGTGGGACTGGTGCTGGAACAGGACCCGTGGCCAGCAGCAAGCCCCCAGGCAGTAACGGGGCCAGCGCACAGGACCCTGGACAGCAGGGGCTCGGGATCGGCGGTTGGGACCCTGGGCACAAAACCTGGGGTGCTGTAGCCCCCTGCCTGCACATCTACTTCCCATGCCTCTGATCCTGGGGTTCAAGCACATAGGGCACTTTACTCACCTAAGCAGTGACTCACCACCTACACTGCTATTTATATCCAGGCTGTGGTGTAATGTTTGCACAGTACATGATGCCATACATTTAGACACTTCCCGCAGGTTTTTAGGTTGATCATCTGGTGAACCTGCAGCAGGTGCTTAGAAGGCAGGATGAATTGCGAGTACCTGCAGCCCAGACACTTTCTTTGGGAACCAGCTGCACCCCGGACTAAGTAAGAACAGAGGAAACACCTCAGGATTTCACTAAGTGGGAAAAGGTTCCTGTATGTGAAAAGCAGCTCTTCACAAACAAGAAGTTCCCTTGATCACATTGGTGAGTGCTTACTCACTAGGGGACAGTGGGTCTCACTATCTTCAGAGATAGACATCTTTCATGAATAAGTACTCACCAAGGGGAGTAAGTAAGTAAGTAAAGAGAGCACACAGCACACTGCAAAATACTGGGGGCAATTTTTGAATGGAACAGTGATAGATTAACAGAGCTGATACTATATTCTTTTACTTTAAATTTTACAACATGCTTTGTGTGGCTGCTCTTTTATGGTATTTCCAGTCACCAATTACCATCTTGCTGTGTCTGTAATTTTACAATGAAAATTACAATATGATACAGAAGCCAATTATTCTTATTTATCAATACCAAAAATCTAAAGTAAGTGGCTCACTTTAACATGATATTATAAGAGCAAGGGATGCCTAAACTTGAGCCCATCCCTTGAAAACGTGGTGACATTCAGACTGCTTCAATAACACATCTTCCAACAATAATTGTTTTTAAAACAAATCAAAAAGAAAAGCATTTTTCCATGTATGACACAAATTATGGAACACTTTAAATAGTGCAATAAAAGACCCAGTTCTGAGTCCTTAAAATATTCTGACAAGTTAAGACTTTTCCTGCATAGCCCAATGATGTGTTACTATTTTAAAATGAAACTGGTGACTCTAGTGATTTCCCACAAATTGCAGGCAACAGAAAATCAATAAAAGCCAATGTTAGAATCTGAGAGGGAAAAAAGGCTTTAAATAAAGACTGAATTATCATGCATGTGTATTGGGGATCATCCTTCTAGTTCAAGGTTGAGGATACCAATAGGGCATGAAATAGGAAATCTTCCATTGCCCCACTTCATTTATTTTCTTAGCTGTCAATTTCTCACTTACAGACATCCAGAGCTGTCAATTGGCAAGCCTTTACCATAAAAAAACTTCACAAATTGCTCCACTATAGAATCATAATCACAAATCACTTCATCATCAACTTAATCATTCAGAAGTGGTGCTTTGTCCTGTGTGGCATTATATCAGACAATGTGTGTTATGTCACATTTGACTGAAGTATGACATTACGTAACATGATAAATAAAAATCCTTTGTAGAAGTGATATCTCCTTAAGGTGGATAGCAATTTTCTGCCCAAATTTATTGAAGGGGAAGGAAGTGAAGCAAATAGGCAAAGGTTCTATCTGTGAACTAGTGGATAACACAGTTCACCAGTTGCCCAAATTATTCTCAGGTACTTTGGCACATCTCTAGATAAAAATTATTATGGTTCAGAGGATTCGATGCAGACAGGAACATTCATCAAACTATAACAAAACTTTTTCAATTTACATTAGTAAACTTATGAAGCTGAACTATGGTATCCGCTTGCACTAATCTATTTGCTAAGGAAAAAAAGAGTCATGGAGCATGACGTGCTTTCATATCTATCTATATTTGTAAGCAGATGTGTATATTCAGGAATACATTTTAAGCATCATTAATACTGATAGAGAGAGGTTCTGCAGTCATCATTCATAACCATAGGTTTTGCTGAGGCACTCTGCCTGAACAACCTTCTTTAGTTCAGAATGTTCATCTGTCTTGTAGAAATGGTTCAGCATTTTCATTCATCTTGTGAATGAGGTGTGGTAAAAGTTCCATTTTTTTTTAAACTGAACTAGTGTATTTTCACAGACTGCGCTTTCTGAGCCTATTAATAGTAAGGATGTTATATGGTTCACTCTAGTTCTTTCCATGGGCTGCTGCTCACATCAGAGCAAATAATAAAGAGGGAAAAACCCTTGTGAAATGGATGTCTTTGTGGAGTGGAGTGAGTGGAGTGGAGTGGAGTTATAAGCTTCAGCTAACAGGCCCAACTGTCTTTCACAAATCAAATGAAAAGAAACAAAAAGATATTTTAAAGGTGTGTACAAACAGAAAAACACTCATCCAGCAACAGAAATTGACTTGAGGGTTTTTATTTACTTATTTATTTTTTGGACTACTCATGAAAGGAGCAGGACTAGCAGCAATGGAGAAGATAAAGCACAATGCATGCTTCTCCTGACTGAAACATGATTTGAGGGTATCACCTTTAGAGCTGAGAGTGTAGTTCAGACTCTATGCTCATTATGGACCTGGTCTGATGCCATTCAAATCAAAGAGAGTCTTTCCATTAACTTCAATGCATATTGGATCAGGCCCCTTTTGTTTGGCCCCTCAGCAATACACCCTACAGAGTGCTCACCTAATTTTGTCCCACTGGAGTCAATTTTGTGAGCCAACTATTTATCTGAGTTTATTCCCTCAGCTATGTACATTAATACGTGTGAACATTTCGGGTTCACAGCCTTTCCCTTTGTTGAAGATTCTCTCAGCCATGCCAGCTGGCCTCAGCATTCTGAACTGTGCTGTGCCCTTCACCTCCCCCAATCTTAACTGACTAGTATCCAGAGGGATTGTCACTTCTGATTTTGAAGAGGGCCAGTGAAATTATTCCCTGTAATTCCCAAAACTCATTGACTCATTCTAGAAGGGCAGAGAGATCTTCACATCCATGTTGGCTTCCTCTGCTCCAGGACAGGTAGAGTCCAGCCTCCTGTGCTGTCCCTTATCCATAACTAACATTTCCCGCACACACACACCCTCTAAGGGCCCATCCTCCAAATAAATTGGATGTTTTGGGCTGCAAAACTTCCATCTTTCTTACGATTATGCATACATTTTGACTATTTTCTCTGGGCCAGATGAAATCACAGCACAAATCAGGCATCGGGAGAGTAAAGTGGGTTTCTGACAATTAGATGCTATATGAATGCTGGCCTGCCCTTGTCCAGCACCTAGTGCAGCTTAGAGAAGACCCAATGACTCCAAGTTATGACAATCATGTATGGCCTGCTCCTCCCCTAATTGTTTGCATCCTCCCATCCCTACTTCACAGGGGGAAACCTCCTATGTCAGGCAACTCCCTAGAAAGTTATTCAGAATCCTTTACAATTCCTTATGCTACTGGAAACCAGATGGTTTCTGTTTCTCCAGGTTTTAGCCAGAGAATCTAGAGTAACTAATAATATCAATAGAATATAAGAGTTTAGAATAGCCATCCCATCTTTTTTGCCCTAAACTCACAGTAGCATAGGTCATCTACCAGGGAAGTGCAACATCATAAATGAAATGACATTAACTAAACTCACTTACATTTACTAACTGTGGCAGGGTGGGCTTGACCCAGCCTGCTGCCCCTTTAGGAGGGAGAAAAGCCCTCTGCAAACCTCCCTGCAGAGAAGCCTAATAAGCCACCTGGGCTGCAGAGCAATCAGCATGGATGGGTTGCACCTGGCAGCCTCCTCAGGGGGATAAAAGCCTGCCAGACAGGAAGCCCAGGGTGGTGGTGATATGGTAGTGTGGAGTTAGAGGAAGAGCTGTTTAGAGCTGTGTTTAGAGCTGAACTATATAGAGTTGTGTAGAGCTGTAAACTGTAGAGCTGTGTTAGAGCTGTAAGCTATAGAGCTGCGTTTAAAGCTGTATATTGGTGGTGGGGCCTTGCACTGTGAAATAAAGAGCACTGTTGGAGCCAAAGAAGAGTTTCCTACCTGTTTCTGAAGAGGGGTGAGAAGGCGATCTGTCACATAACCTAAAAGTTCTCTCTCTCTCTCTCTTTCTTCTGGTCTTTATACTCTAGGACTATTCTTGCTTATTCCTTTCTCCATCCATTTGCCAGCTTCCACACTACTAAGCTTCCTCTTATTCTGGCCGGGGACACACTCACTAGTTGAAAGAAGGGGTAGCTCATCTTCAGAAGGCCACAGACCCAGATTGACTTCTGTAGAGGCCCTTGTGCCATTAGTAGACCTGCTGTTACCATTGCAAAGACACATATGCTTCTCAGTGGTCTCATAGACCCAAAGCTCAAGAAATGTGAGGAGTATGATTTTAAAAAAAAATCACTGACAAATCAGAATGTCCCACAGACCTGGGCTTCAATCAACAGACCTCTTAAGACTATCCCTGCAGAGGCACACACTCTGGAAAAGGCATGAAAAACAGCAAAGAAAGTATCCTATTCTATAAAAAGTATGTTAATTTAACAGATGGTTTAAAGAGCTGAAGTTATTGTGCCCAGAGGATGATGAAGGAATTATCAATGAAAACATCAGACTACTCATAAAAAGAAAAATATTGCAACATAGCAGGATATGTTTTGCTTAACTGTGGAAAACTGAGTAAACACTGAGAAGATTTTGCTCTATTTGCTGAAATATTGTAGAAGGGCTTCCACAACTTTGATATAATAACTGTGGAAGCCTGCTTTAGCAGGTCTATTAGCTCGGTGCCCCCTACTGGGGTCACTACACAACCTCACCTTCCTAAGCAATAGTACTCCCCATGGGTTCCCACCTGCTACCCATCTGGTCTGAGACAACTGACTCTGGAGTCTTGGCAAGTAATAAACTGTTCTTAGGCCTTGTCTACACTACCATCTGGATCAACAGGTAGAGATCGATCTATCGGGGATCAATTCATCACGTCTCATCAGGACGCGATAAATCAGTCCCCAAAGTCGACTCCGGAACTCCAGCTCACTAAAAGGCACAAGCCGCTAACTGCTACTGCTGTGAGGATGGCAGGTAAGTCGACCTAAGATGTGTTGACTTCAGCTACATTATTCACATTATTTGCCTAGTGGTAGAATTTTTGGAGGAAGAAAAGTGGAGAGACACTGGATACAGCCAGGAGTGCCTATAATAGAAAGTCAGAAGTGAATATGTGTTCCCTTGTTTCCTTCTGTTGTCTACCTGTACTCTGAAAAAACATCCTGTTCCTCAAACTCCACTCCATTGGGACCTATTTTCGCAAAGAGAGAGGGAAGTGTCTCCAGAAATAAACTTATCATAAACAAACTAGAAAAACATTGCCTAGGTGAACTAAAGTGACGGACAAGTTGGAAAACTGTATCCAGCGAGAGAGTACTATCAGAGGTTCACAGATGAACTGGAAGGGTATTGTAGTGACCGGAAGATTATTGTGACGGCAATCAGCAGGGGGTGTAGTTACGCTTCTGAGTCAACTCCAGGGGAGGGCATAATGGTGGTATCAGTTTGAGAATGGCCTTGTATTTTTGTTATCTTGTGTGTGTGTCTGGGAACAGTTTCTGTGTGAGTGTTTACCCCGTCTGTGTGAGAACGAATGTGTGGGAAACTAAATAGGTAAACTGAGGCAGGATGGCGTATAATCAACAAGTGCTAAACAGAGTGTAATCAATTAATTAGCTTGCTGCTTGCTATTAATGAGATATGAGTATGTATGAGATGCAAATGAGCATGGGTATATCTGTGCTGGCACACCCTCATTTGTTGGGCTCCTTCCTGGACATTGCTGGGTGTGCCAGATCCCCCATCAGTGACAGCCTGCAGTCGGGGGGCACCCAGGCGCTGTGATGTCACTCCCTTCAATAAACTCACCATTTTCCATCTAGCCACTGTGTGTTAGCCTTGTTTCTACGAGATTCGAGAAAGTACCCTGCAACAGGTATATACACTGGCATCTGTCCTTAGAATCATAGAATATCACGGTTAGAAGGGACCTTAGGAGATCATCTAGTCCAACCCCCTGCTCAAAGCAGGACCAGTCCCCAACTAAATCATCCCAACCAGGGCTTTGTCAAGCCTGACCTTAAAAGCCTCTCAGGAAGGATTTCCACCACGTCTCTAGGTAACCCATTTCAATGCTTCACCACCCTCCTAGTGAAAAAGTTTTTCCTATTATCCAACCTAACCCTCTCCCACTGAAACTTGAGACCATTGCTCCTTATTCTGTTATGTGCTACCACTGAGAGCAGTCAAGCTCCATGCTGTTTGGAACCCCCTTTCAGGTAGTGGAAAGCAGCTATCAAATACCCCTTCATTCTTCTCTTCTGCAGACTAAACAATGCCAGTTCCCTCAGCCTCTTCTCATAAATCATGTTCTCCAGCCCCCAATCATATTTGTTGCCCTCTGCCAGACTCTTTTCAATTTTTCCACATCCTTCTTGTAGTGTCTTTCCTTGGTCTGGTTCTATTCAATATCTTCATAAATGACTTGTATAATAGCATAGAGAATGCATTAATAAAGCTTGTGGATGATACCAAGCTGGGAGGGATTGCAAGCTCTCTGGAGCACAGGATAAAAATTAAAAATGTCTTGACAAACTGGAGACATGGTCTGAAATAAACAGGATGACATTCAGTAAGGACAAATGCAAAGTACAACACTTACGAAAGAATGCTCAATTGAACTAATACAAAATGGGAAATGATTGCCTAGGAAGAAGCATTGCAGAAAAGGATTTGGGGGGTAATAGTTGATCACAAACAAAATGAGTCAACAATATAATAGTGTTGCAAAAACAAGCAATACATTCTGGGGTGTATAAGTAGGAGTGTTGTAAGCAAAACATGAGAAGTAATTCTTCCTCTCCTCTGCACCAGTAAGGCCTCAACTTGAGGAAAAGATGAGGAGAAAGTCTGGGGGAGAGCAACAAAAAATATTAGAAATCTAGAAAATCTACATGGAAATACTGAAAAAATGGCATTATTTAGTCTGGAAAAGAGAAGACTGAGTGTGGACATGATAACACTCATAAAATACATAAAAGGTTGTTACAAAGAGGAGGGTGATAAGTTGTTCTCCTTAACCACTGAGGCAGGACAATAAATAATCGGCTTAAATTGCAGCAAAGGACACTTAGGTTCATTATTAGGGAGAAAAAAAACCTGTCAGGGTAGTTAAGCACCAGAACAAATTACCTAGGGAAGTTGTGCAATCACAGTGATTGTAGGTTTTTAAGACCAAGTTTGACAATCACCTGTCAGAGATGGTCTAGATAATATTTAGTTCTGCCACAGTACAAAGGACTGGATGAGATGACCTATTGAGGCCAGTTCCAGCCAAACATTTCTGTGATTCTATAACAAGTATCATTTTCTATATGAATATAACTTAAAGGGAACACTAGTTTTATAGTTTCAAATTACCTGGGCCTGGGATGAAAGATCATGCTAAGCAAATAGCCTTAAGAGTAATTTTTCCCCAGTTAACATATGTTGCAGTCTCACTTTAAAAGAAAGTGAACAAATTAATCAAAGAAATTAACTTGAAAAACAGTTTGCTAGAAACTTAATCACTGGATGTAAACCTGCAAAACTGATTTAGGAATTTGGAAAGAGAACTAAGTGATCGAGCAACAGGCAAATCAGTGCCATTTGATCAGTAATCAGAGGAGCTGTATTCTGAATATTTTCAAAGCTGCCTAGGAAAATCTGGATGCTCATTGCCCCATTATCTCACATGACTTTGAAAATCTCAGCATGAAGATCATAATTCTTGAAGATTTATCTATTAATGAGCTAGAATATAACATCCCATAGAGAAGCTGATGGGAGAGGCCTGCAGGAAGGAAAACTCCTTAAGGTTCTTCACATCCTCTTTTAATTAGAGGGGCTTGGGGGCTGTGGATTTTGGAGGCCATGCCCACTCTCAGCCCCACAGTTCCTAGGCATCCCGAGGAAAGGACCCTTAAACCAAGATAGGAGCAGCAGGGATAATTACTGCTTTCCTGGCTCCTTCACTCTGAGAGCATGGCTTCAGTAGGAGCCACACTGCCACTGGAGGGGTCTTCTTGTAGTTTAAGGATTACATAGCTTTGTAGCTTGTAGCAATGGTGAAGACCAAGAGTGAAGTAACAGAACTCTCAACTGTGATAAGGTAAGATATGGTAAGAGTTGCTTGGTTGAGGAGGGAGTCACGGAGGAATGGGCATCCTCTCTACCCTCACTTTCCAAAATCCCTGACCTCTCCTAAAATTGGATGCTGCAGCCCACTCATATTAGGCAGGATGGGAATCCACCCCTGATAGAAAAGAGGAGTCTGCAATGATACCTGGTTTCCTTTTCACTAAATGAGCTTATCCTGCTTGACTGTGGTAAAACAAAAGAAGTGAGATTTCAAGAATAAACTACTTTGCAAAACCTATTCATCTTGTTTTAGATTACAGATACATGTAGTAAAAAGTGAAACTGTAAAACAAACATATACGCATGAAAACTGGCATGAGAACTAGCACAATTGAGAGAATGCAGAGAATGTGTGTCTATTACCAGCTTATAACCCATTTCGAACTATAAAAAGCAGAGTTAGGCCAGTGCTTTTGAGAAACTCAATTTAGATTACCATTTGGGACAGAGGTTATGATGTTTCTGTCTTTAAAATCTAAACTTGATGTGCCCTTAGTCCTTACTGATTAGCTTATAAATGTAATACATCATAGCTTGACCATTAATTTTGTTACCAAAGTCATCAAGTGACTTTGAAACAATATATCACTTAGGAAAATTTGCTTAAAAGATTAAAGTCATTTTAATTATGCTTAAGTAATGTTTGTCTCTCCACAATATATTATAGTCTGAGGGCGGTATTTCATTAACCTTGGTTTAGATTGGAAATATTGCCAAGCTGTGGTGAAGCCATGAATGTATTTTTTAAGTAAATGTATTACAAAAATTAACAGGTTTTGCACCTCTTTGTGTGTGAAGCCAACTGCCCCACCAATTACTGTAAATGTCTCAGAGTACAAGAAAGGAAAGTAACTTAAATCCAAACCAAGTTTTCAATTAGTCAGAGTATCGCTGTTTATGACAAGTATCCCTCTAATTACTATGCTAGAAACAATATCAATGAAAAGGGGTTAAAATTGGATTTCCCAAACTGCCCAGTGACAGAGCACTAATATTTCTTGTCCTGTAGTTCACAAGACTCTGTCACTTGTTAAGGTGAGCATCAGGGGAGGGAGAATTTGAGGGAGAATTTCTACTTTGGGAGGAAAAAAGGGAGAAAATTAGGTGGTTCATTTTAAAATACATAAATGGCAGCTCCGAAGCTCCTGAGAGGTTTGGAACATTAAGAGCAGTTGTAGAAAATAATTAATGTACTGGTTCCTCCAATTGTGGTCTGTGGAGAACTAGTGGTCATATTGATAATACCTTTGAGTATTCTGGGGAGCCGGGGGGCGGGAGGGCAGGGAGTGCACGCACACTTAAAGAATACTCATCCCCTTTCTTTCTATTATGATGTTAAATATTTTCTTTTTGTTTGACATTTGTTAAATTGTTTCCCCATTATAAATATGTATCTCTTTCTTCTAAATACCTTTACATTAATTTGAAAACAATAACAATATTGTAAGTGTCTGAAAAGTCTGTTTCTTGTTTTTTATTTCAATGTTTACATGCTATGTTCTTAATGCTAAAACACCATGTTAGAGAATAAATTTACAAACAACATTTTTGCAAGTCTAAATTAAATAAATATTCACCACACATACACAGGCATGCTCCAAGTGGTGCCAAATACTATTTTAAATGAAAAGTATTATTTTAAAAGTTTAGCCTAATTTTGTATGGTAAGAAAAATAAACAGATTATACAGTATGCATCTTTTGGATATTATGATCTTAAAAAGCTGAAATATAAAAAAAAATAGCTTATGGCTACTTGATCAGTATAGTAAGATAGTCTATTTGAAATTCAGAAACAAACAGAATTATGTGTTTACTTGGTGCGTAACAAGGCTTTCAAAGTAAAATTACAGAGAGAATTCTGAACAGACTAACTGTTCTAATTAACTCTCTTTGAGTTCAAAAAATTTCCTTACAGCAGTTGTTAATTAAGACTCCTGTCTTATTTTAGTACCTGAATAACAAGTGTTATAGCCACTCTAAAAATAAACAATACTACGTAGTAATTGCTATTATCAAATATATTGCAATTCTGATGTTAATTAAGAAATACTTTACCAGCTAATTATATGTGGAAAGTCATTATTCTAATGATATATTTTTGTCTTCACCTCAGAAATACTTAAATATCTATCTTAGAAAGCATGTTTGGGGAAAAGGGGAATTATAACACATGTTCTTCGGGTTACCCATGTGATATTTTGCTGCCTGAATGCATAGTGTTTGATCAAAAGGGGTTGTTAAAGGAACCAGGCACAAATGGTAAAACAATGGCACAGATAAAGTACCTGAGGAAAGCGAGGGGGGAACAGTTTATTGGGAAATACCCATTACATACCAGGGTACAGTCCAGTCATAGTGGTCACCCCTACTCTGCAATCTTGGGTGTCTTACAATGCCTTGTGAGCTCCCACCTGGGATGCTCACAAATAGCTTTCCAGCATGCAAGACACACCCTGAGTGCCTGTGTGTAACTATAGCCTGCCAGCTGCACTTGGGTTATACTGTGGCTTTCACCAGCCTTCGATACACTACAGTGTGACCCTAATACACCCCAGTCTCAGATTTCCCCAGAAATGTAGGGCTTGTATTGCCCAACTCTTTTCTGGGCAGTATAAATGTTTTTAAGCCTGTTATTCCTTCAAGGGAATAATATGCCATTTTATTATATCAAGAAGTTATTCAGACACTTCAGTTTAAACACACTGGATTTGAGAAAATAGTAAAATAAATTTAAATACTTCAGAGAGACATTTTTAGTGAATACGAGTAATGAGGAATAAGTCAGGCTTAAGTCAGCAAAATAAAAATAAAACATTTATTAATGCCTAACAAACTATTTTAGATGCCAGCAAAATTTCCTCCCCCCGCATGCTCCCAGGAGCAGCTCCAAGGCAGAGGGCGGAGCAGCACAGAGCAGTGGGGGGGAGGGGGAGACACCTGAATTGCCTTGCAATTGATAGCCTGCCAGAGAAGTTAGGGGAGCTGATAGGGGAGCTGCTGGTCCACCCTGGTTCTAAGCCCCCACCAGCTAACTGCAACAGGCTGCTCTTCCTGCAAGCAGTGGACAAAGCAGGCGGCTGCCAAACAACCTTATAAGGGAGTATTGTGAAACTTTAAAGGAGCATGTTCTCTAATTGATCGACATAACAATGAAACAATGCTAACCGAGGAGTTACTGGACTTTAAGAATGATCTAGCAAAGTCACAGTGTCTGGTTGCCTGCAGCTCCCATAGACTTTACTGGAGCTGTGTATGCACACTTCTGCAGAACAGGCCCCGGAGATAAGTCACTCAAGTGGAGAGAAGAATCAGAATGAAAACAAGGGAGTTTAGATTGAGTAGTGGTTCGGCAATGAAGGGGAGTAGCCTTATAAATTAGCTGTGAGGAGACTAAAGCAAATGAAATCAGTTAAATAAATCAAACATTATAAATCTTTAGTTACTAACTTAAAGATAAATGTTATTACATATGAGTATGTAGCCAAGAGTGTAAAACCACCAATTGCTTGTGAAGATAGAACACCAGCAGCCTGGGGTGTCCACACAGGAGGAAGAGTGACGAGCAGGAGCACACCCCACCCCAATAATTGTCAAATGGCACAGAACTCCTCCAGCCCTGTGGCTGAAGTGAGAAAAGCAAACTCCTCTGGCCCTAGGGCTGGTCCCAGGGCCATGGTGTGGAGGACGACTTCCTCCAGCCCTGAGACCTTACTTGGGACAGAGAATGTGCCACTTCAAAAACAGTCAAATTTAAATTCCTGCACATGCCCCTGCAAGTAGATTAGTCAGAGTGCAGACCACCTTGCAGTGTACTGCAGGGTGCAGAAGGTACAACTATTTGTCTTGAAAATATCATGAATGGGGTGTCAAAGGATTGTTCCTGCCAGAGCCTATGTTTGGATGGGGGTAAGCTCTCGCAAGGTTATTAGCATGCACTGGGGTTCTTTTATTGTTTTAATATGTTTTCTCTGGAGTGTTTTTACCTTAAGGATAAAATAGGCTTGTATAGAAAGAGCTACCTGGTAACTTATAAGTGTTGACAAACACTCAGTTACTGGTTTCTGAATGCAAGTAAGTATGTTTGGGCAGCCTGTTTTTTCTGGGGATAACACAATGATGGCAGAGAACTGTGCACACTGGAAATACCGTGGTGAGAAGGGAGAGAAACTCTCGTCTCCATCCCAAAAGGTAATGGCTGGAAAAATGGAAGGCAGAAACTAGTTGCCCATGCTGGAAAGCTGAAGGGAAATACAGGTGTCATCACCCTGAACTGTGACACTATCATCCAGGCTGTACTTGTTCTGTTCAATATATAATTGTCTCAACTCTCTACTGCTTTACACCTCCTGTTCCTATTATCATTTACAAATCTGCAGAGTAGCTAAGAAAGGTTACCAGTGGTAGAAGTGAAAAGAGAATTTTGATTTGGAAGCATTATTTATTCATTACACATGAGCAAAGTAAACTGTACAGCAGTGGCGAATCAAGCCTAATATATGTTCTATATAGTTATGCATGGTTCCTAAACTACTCACTTCATGTTACCTTTTCAGCAGCAGTTCTGTCACAGAGCTCAGAATTTATTTGAACATTTCACTGCGTAGCCTATTATGCCTGCTTGTGACAACTCTTTTCTGCTTTCATTTGTTCCTATCTCTTATATACCACGCACAGCAGATCCTTTAATTCTTATGATGATTACTCTCCTATATGTCCCAATTATTAACTATATTTTCCTGCATACAGAAGTGCATGGTGTGACAACATCAGCAGTCTTGCTCTGGATGTCCTATTTTATGCAGACATTGCACATTTGTATTCCCTTGGATGGAGATATCCCAGGATTGTGCCCTGCACTGATTACTAATTGCAGGTTTTTCTTCCATTTTAATAGCCCAATCCTCGGAAGTCCTGGGCACCCTTGAATTGAATCCCACTGACATCAATAGGAAAGGCTCAGCATTTCTCAGGATGAAGTGCCTAATCCCTTAGAGACAGCCTCTTATGATCTCAGAAACACAGATCATGCTAGATATTAAGAAAATAATAAACATTTTCACAATAAGGTAAGATATTAAATAGTTTATCTTAAAACATAGTGAAAGCCATATGCTGGAAAACTGCAATGAATTCAGATATGTTGTTTCATTTATGAAAGTACATGGTTACATTTCCCCCCATCCTCTCTTCCATTCCCCTCTAAATATGGAAATCCAAACCCCAGAGCCAGTGCCTTTGAACTTTGATTTGTTGAAAGAGCATGGAGACAGGATTTCAGACACACTTCTCAACCTGCCAATGATCAAGGCAGGGAAGAATTGTGCAACAGAGACCCGAGATGAAAGGCACAACAAATTATTCATTCAGAGAAATTAACATGCCACAGGATGTCTTCCTTTAGCATACATAACTCTTTCTATGCACCTCAGTTTCATGACCCTTCACTTTTAGATTTAAATTGAAGGGACACTAGAACTGTATGGAACAAAAGTAGCTTTGGGACTAAAATGAGGGATGTCCCTTGAACTTACAACTGAGATTTATCATTTCAGAATCTGCAGACAGGCCTAGATCCAAATCTCTTCATTGTGCACATATCTACAGTGGTTCAACTAAAAAACTCAGATCCTACCAGCCCCAAACTTTTTGGTGGAGGGGTAAGTTATTTTCCAAACTTTGGATCTGGACCCAGCACAAATCTCTTTGGTTTTGTTCTTTATGGATTCACCCAGGCTACAAAGTCTATCTTTTTTTACAAGGCATCTGAAAAGGGCTAAGGGGCTCTAGGTTTTTTGGGAAAAAAATCAAGGAAGGAGAGGTTTCAGTTCATAATGTTCTGCCGTCAGGTGGCATTGGGGTATATGCTATATCTTTAGTATTCTAATAATATTTGAAATAGTGGCAAGGGTAGGGCCTGGGATATGTTTCATGTGTTTTTGCATCTAAATAAATGAGAACAGATATGATCAGCTGCTACCTAACTAGGACAATTGCAGGCATTTCAACAAGACTCTAGCTAAGTCTCCAAAATTCAGTCACCATACCACTGTTATTTGTGTGCAGGTCACATGGGTGCCTAAAAGAGAGTTTTTATATAGTACCTAAATATGTTGTTCTACAGTCTTTATAAGGGGTTGTCTGTTATACAGACAAATTATTTTGCAACATGGCAATATACTGTTCCTTAGGGCTGTGTGAGTCTGGTACCTTGCATATATAATTATTTTTGCCAAGAGCAAGTTCCCTGCAGAAACACATTCTGTAATATGCTCACAGGGACAATACATCGTACATTAAAATGCTTTTAAATGTATTGTATTATATATTTATCAGATATTCTATATCCTTACCCTAACTAAAGTGTTTCTGTCCTTATAACACCTGTAGATGCTTATCTAGGGCATACGATAAAACATCCCACTACTGATTAAATGACACAGCCTCATGGATGAATGGTTTATAAGAGCTACAGAGCAAGCTTATATTATGAAGATATCAGGTCTTCTGCACACACCACAACTTGTAACCTTATATTTCATGATTAACTGATCACAGCCTTCATTGCCCTGCTAGAAGTAGCTATCAGTAATCATACTGATGTCATGTAGAAAGGGTGAGGTCCTGGTCATAGAACAAACACATGGTCTTGCTAGTGTATAAAGAAAAACAAAAGTTTCCCTGTTTTAAAAACTCATCTGAAATAGTCATTATACAGCTAGTTGGTATGTAAAATACAGTCTAATACAGTGATTTAAGCAGCACTAAACCACCTCTGTGGCCACAGCTCCTACTGGATGTAGCATTTCCTCACAGGCATCTCCCAACAGTTCCTGTTCTCACGTACATCTGCCTTGGAAGCAGTTCAAACCTGTTTTAATACCCAACATAGTAAAGAAGTGAGGCTGCTCTCTGTCAGAGACAGCATGACACAATAGGTCCATGAGCAACAGTGATGGACTCAAGTTATTTGCCATGAAGCCACAAGTGGCTTTCCTGCCTTGTCCCTTGCATATCATTCACCTGAAGTGGGTAGAGCATGGAACACCTGAAGCTGCTATACCAACCTTGTTTATCCATAGGTTTGGGTGAAACCTTCTGTGATAGGAAGGAACAGGGACCAAAAAAGGTCAATACAGTGTCAGGAAATGACAACGGTACTAAAGAATGGAAGTAAGCTAGTTTTAAGGAAATGCTTGCTGTGTTCTTCTGTGTGAAAATTAACTTTATTACAGAAAAAGTACACATGATATGCCTGTGTGTAGTGTGCCTTACTCCTGTACTTGGAGTAACTAGCTAAATGATTACAAGGATGGCGGGTGGTAGTGGGGTTGGGTGGAATTCCACTAACATTTGCATGCATGTGGACTGTGGACTATTAATATATGCACCTCACATGAGGATATGATAAATTGGATGGGCCTCAAACAAATTGCTTAGGTTTGTGATAAATACACTTCCCATATAACTCTGCAATTTATCACATGCCCTTTGCCAGACTACCTGCCCACTAATCCGTCTCCCTGAGACTTAGTCTAACATTCTAATCTCAACAGCTTCAAACATCCAACTTTCTTTAAACATCAGCCTGCCAGAAGAATGTTTTCTCCTCCTTCTCCCCGCAAAATACCTCTGCCTGAAGCCCGCAATAAGACAAATTCAGCTCTTGGGCCAGTAACAGCTTTTCTAACACAATGATGCCATGATTCTGAAGTGTGATAACGTTTACCCCTGCAGCACTGAAGCAGAATATTTCTGCCATTGGAAATCAGTGGGTCACACAACGTTGTCTCCTACTTCTACAACAGGGGTTCTCAAGCTGGGGGTCTTACCCCTCAGAGGGTTGCAAGGTTATTGGGGGTCTTGAGCTGTCAGCCTCCAGCCCATAGCCTGCTTCACCTCCAGAATTTATAGTAGGATTAAATATTTAAAAAGTGTTTTAAATTTATAAGGGGGGGGGGGTCTCACCCAGAGGCTTGCTGTGTGAAAGAGGTCACAAATATAAAAGTTTGAGAATCACTGCTCAAGCTTGTCCAAGATAGTGACATTTAAAGTTGTGATTTTATGTACCAAAAATCTGTTAGGTGCGTTTTAGAGATGTTTTACACTTCTAAACTTTTTCCTTCTGAGTCCTGATCAGTTAGACTTACAATGACTAATACATATTTTTTGCAAATGAAGAGGTACAAAAGAGTCCTATTCCTGAGTAATGTGACAATGCCAGTCTCAGGCCAATAAAACCTTTACCACGTATTCCTTAATTTTCATGCCCCTTTGGCCTTCTTGCATGTCATAGTCCCATTAATCCATCTCTTATTGGATTTATTTTCACATGCCAAACCCTCTGAGAAGCTTGAAACAACTGTCATTTGAAAAACAAAACAAAAAGCCCAACAACCCCAAAACTTCACCCTAACAGAGAAATTCATGTTTGTCCCCTTCCCCACCATGGAATTTCTTCTTGAATTACAACCGCCCAAAACCCAACATAGGCAAGATTCAGGCCTGTACTAGTGTTGCAGGGTACCCTAGGGAGTCCCGTAGAAATGAGGCTCATACACAGTGGCTAGATGAAATAAGTGGTGAGTTTATTGAAGGTCCACTGGCGCTGGGGACCCCAGTCAGCGTGACCGCGGAAGGGGCCTGGCACATCGAAGCAATGCCCAGGGAAGAAGCCCACGGGGGGAACAGAAACCTGGGCTTAAATACACTTACACATTTACATCTCATACATAAACATATCTCATGAATAGCAAGCAGGCAAGCACCTGTTGGTTGATTACACACTGTCCAGCACTTATTGGTTACATGCTGTTCTGCACTTGTTTTGCAATCCTGCCTCAGTTTACCTGTTTAGTTTCACACAAGCTGAAATTCACACAGACCAAGTAAACAGCTCACACAGCTGAGAAGCTCTTCTCAGACACACACACACAAGATAACAGGAACACAAGGCCATTCCCAAGCTGATAACCTTCATTATGCCATTCCCTGGAGGTGACTTAGAAGCGTAACTACACCCTCTAGCAATTGCCGTCACATTAATCTTCCGCATACTACATCTAGTTAAAGATTTAATGTCTGTTTACTTGTTCTTCATTGTTACAAGATATTAGCGGTTTATATAATTATCAAAGGGAGAATTCCCAAAGGGACATGCAGCACTTTCTTCCAGAAATGGAACTTTCCAAGATTTTGGACTTTTCACACTGTGATGCTTTCAGTACAGAAAAGCTATTTTAGGTCACTTATAATTTTTTTTTTCCCTAATGGCTCTGTCTGAGCTCTGTGTAGTTGAGGCACAAAAAGACTGAGTGGTTTGCTTAAGGTCACACAGCAAGCATGTGGTGAAGTAGGAAATTGAATCAAGGTTTCCAGAGTCCCAGGCTAGCACTGTAGCCACTAGACATCATTCCTCTCACTGGATTATCCTTAATTTGCATGTCATCTACTTAAAACAATGGGGGCTTTGTGTGCACAGTGCAGAGCAGAATTTGGTTTCCTATCTGACTCTTATAAGTCGTGTGTACACCACAAAATGGATTTGTTCATGGGCAGAGGGGGTGTAAATAGTGAGAAACGTCTTTTGGAAAGATATTGTATTATAGATTGCCTTTACATCTAGTGGTGGGGAGGAGAATAATGTTTTTCTCTTTCTATGCCATTTATCAGCAAGCACAGCGGCTCAGAGCAATTTTGTTCTCTCCTCGTGTCCCAGGTGTCCCAAAATAGATTTTTCACTTCTGCCAGCTGGAGTGAGCGTTGGAACTCTACCTGATGCTTGGTCTTGATGAGTTGCTCTTTATTGACGGTGTAAGTATTCATTCCTATACCACTGGGGTGAGAATAAGAGTTGTCCTACAAAGTGACCCTTTCACTCATCTGTTCCTTTCAGTATGTACTATTGCTTAGCTAAACCATAGCAATGGCCGGCAAGGAAGGTTTTTGATCATCAGCATTAACTTACCCATCAAGAACAGATTTCAAGAATTTATGACCCATTCCTCAAGGTGCTGTTCACCCTCTATTCCAAAGAAAAGGCTGATCTTGCACATTCTGAAGTCAATCATGAAGTCAGTGGGAGAGAAGGGCATGTAGCATGTGGTGAGATCAGACACTTAATTGTGTGGGCTAGACAAAGAAAATCTGTGAGGTGGTTACATACACAGGCCTTCAATATTGGAAAATCCGCAGTAATTACTAAACTATTTGCAATCATTCTAGGAGTCACAGACATCAGACCTGGCAGTTTAATGGCTGTGTTACATGAAGGAAGATACCAAAGTGGTGTTCGTGCTTTCATGCAATCTCATAAACCAATAAACTGTCATGCACTTTTGTTACTCCTTCTGGTATTTGTATGTATTGGAAGGAACATGAATTTGCTCGGGATATAACAGATGTTTAGCTTGTCTAATAGCTATAAACATGAGGTACATTTAGAGGGGAAAAAATGTTTTCTTAATATATTGTTAGCCCCTCCTCTTCAAAATATTATTATTCAAATCTTGAGTCTGAAAGCTTTTTAAACATAGGTGCTTCCTGCTTAGCTGATTACATTTTCATCTGGTAACCTAATTTCACATATAGTAATATGTTTTTTATAGGGAGAAATAGAAATAAAATAAACAGCAACAAAAATATTTTAACTGTATCAATGCGTTCAGCTTCTTCTAAAATGTTAAACCAGGCTCTATATAAAGTACAACAGTAGAGCACGTAAAAACAAATAACCCCCTGAGTCTTCCTGATCATCTTAATATAAATTTTGTGTAGAAGCGTTTTTAATGAACCTCATCTGAGTTTCATCTGAAAGAAAAGGAACACCTGATTCACACATTAGTATCTGAACATTTACATGTTACAATTCATCTGATTATAGTGGCTTGCATTCTCTGGTTTGAGTCAGCATAGCTCCATTCCAGTCAATGCAAATTCACCAATTTACATCCACTGGGGATTTAGCCCCTTATATAGAATGATAGCTGGTAAAAGAACATGAATCCTGACTTCTCATTTCTTATAATATGTATTGACAAGCTATCTTTTCTTTTTGCTCTAATATATTCCTGAGAAATCCAGTGAAATACAGCCATTTACTTAAAAAAAATCAGCTCCAAAGGAACATGATCAAATATTGAAATACATTTATGTAGATAAAGGCATGTTTTGTGTGATGTTACTCAGTCAAGTTTTCAATTTACATTTGGTTTTATATTTTTCATTTGATATGCACTTTTAAAATTTGATGTGATAAAAATGTTTGTCAGGCTTCATGTTTTCTCATTTGCTTTGTTGATGGCACTGCAGTATGAATACAATTGCAGAACTCTGATACAATCTCAAAGCAAGTAAACAGAAGGTGATGGAAATATTTTTGAAAATGTCAATTCTGTCAGCGTAGCTGCATGTTTAAAAATATAAAGCTTATTATCTAGGATTAGATTGATAGAAATATACAAATCTTATTCCTGCATTATTTTTTCTGCACATCCCCCCCCCCAAAAAAAATGGGATGAATGGGAATGTATAAACAGTTCCAAAGAATTCTTCTCATCCACATTTAATTTAACATGAGAAAAAAATTAGTGTGCCTGTATATCAGTACATTTTCCATTATAGGGACTTGGGGGGAGAGATCATTGAGTTTGTTACAAGCAATGAACAAGCAATGAATGGCCAAAATTGCACAAAAATGGCTAGTGTGAAGAAAATGCAATTCCCTTGAAAGTCTCTGAACCAAATTTAAAAGAGACATAAAAAGACGAGTAAATTGTACATCACTTGTAAAACTAGTCAGAAAAAAAGAGGGAAATGGCAAAGTAGGGCAACTTGCATGTATTTGATATTTATTGTGCTGCAAAAGAAGTGTAAGGGCTTGTCTACATTGTAAGTTGGCGTGTGGCAAGCTGGTGCATGTAGATTCACACTGTGTCTTCCTGTCTAACTTGCCATGAAGACAAGACCAATTTATATGCAGAGGTGAAATTCTGTTCCTCTAACGTCAATGGCAAAACTCCCACTGACTTCAGTGGGGCCAGGATTTTTTCTCCTGAGGTGAAGGGCAGAAAGAGAAATACAGGAAGATTCAAAAAAGGCAACTCAAACCTACTTTTTTTTATATTCAACCTTCACCCAAAATACAAATTAAAGTAAATTTGTGTCTGTGGACATTTGTCTACATAGCCAATAAGTCTGGGTATCACCGTTCCTCTGATCCAGTACCACGCATGGGGGTGAACTAGATTAGGATCATGTAGGGTATAGAATGAAGATAGTGTGAATTAGGGAATGGGGAGAGAATGCATCAGCAATGTATTCCCTTACTTTACTCAGTCCAAAAGAAGCCCCTTCACAGAGCTTCTCCAATCACCACACCTTTTCACAGGTTACCATGGCCTCCAAGAGAGTGTGTGGGGTTATCTGGGTGGAGAGGCAAGATTAAGGTTGGAGACATGACCATAGTTTTGGCACCCTTCTTCAATTCCACTGCCATTGTGAAATGTCAAGTAATACTGGACCAGTCACCATATTTGGTGCTTCTTGCCCTTCCCTCCACTTCTCCCCCCCACCACAAAAAAAAAGAATGAAAGGTAAGAAGTTGTTGGGGATAGCACAAGGGTATGACTCTGTAGAGAGAGCTGTGCTGTCATGGAGGAGAGAAGGTGTCTCAAGGAACTTCATAGAGTTGAATGGACTCCTTGCAGATGGGCTTAACCTTTAGGGATATCCTGGGATCCACGTGGCTCTAGGAACAGTTATAGATTCAGAAGACCAGTTCCCCAACCTGCTGAACTGGGACAAAGAAGAACTTTGGATTTTTAATGGATTTTTCCTGGAAGAGGTGATATAGCCCTTTTTTTTGCTGTCTGTGTCAGTCATCTCATACACATCAAAATTATAAAGATAGTGTCCATGACATTTCTGTGTGGAATGGAATCACATAAAGGATATTTGTGGTTTAAATGGGTTATTTACATTTAGAGGTTATGAAAATTAACTAAATAAATTCATCTCCAGATTGACTCATTTCCAGCTAGAAATGGGAAAAAATAATTTAGGGTTTTATATCCTGCTTTTGGGGGAGGATGGATTTAGTTTAGTCATACCCACTATTAATCTGATCTTATTCTGTTGATTATACAGTCTACATTTTGGATTGAACAGCTTCAGTTTTTCTTGTAAGGGTTACATTTGCAATTAGTATACATCTTTTGTAGAGAAATGACTAGAAATCAAGTTCTAGGTTAGATAACCAAAACAAAGTCTGTGGTACACACACAAGTGTTTGAATAGTGACCCATACATGTTTGAATAGTGACCCATACAAGAACATTAAAAAACTGACCTTATACGTCTGAAGCAGAGATTCAAAAGCTTCTACAATCACCACAAAAAAGGTATGAATTCTGCTGCCTTTCATATGGAAATGACTTTGATTATGCATTCTGCATAAAAAGTAGCTTGCAAGAACCACAACACTAACACTACCTTTATCATCCAGTTAGTTTCTTGCTCTTTTGTTCCCTTTACCGAAGGGCATTATATATTAGGTCCTTTTTAAAAATAGTCCGCACAACATAACAAGATTGATTAATAGTAAAATAATTTATAATTCAACAAGATACGACAACTTGCACGTCTCCAAGTAGCTTATGTAGAATTCAACTTTTCATGCACTCCAGAGCATGAATGTAAAGTGGATGTAAAGTTGTAGGCACTTATCAATGGCCTGAAGGGTTGGGCCTACAGGCTTGGTCTACACTACAAATATATGTCATATAACTACATCCACACTCTAAAGTGAGATAGCTAGCCGAACACAGTGCTATGTTGATGGGAGGACTTCTCCTCTCAACATAGCTACCAGCTCTCAAGGAGGTGGATTACCTATGCTGATGGAAGAAGTTCTTCTGTTGGCCTAGGTAAAGTCTTGACTAAGTGCTCCAATGGTACAACTGCACTTGAAGTATAGAAAAACCCTAAGATATTAAGAATACTTGCCCTGCTCCAGTACAGCATTTAAGCACATGCTTAACTTTAATCACAGGAATAGTCAGTCTTCAGTAGGATCTGTAAGTGCATATTAACTCTCAGGTATGTAACTTTTATAGAAGAGGAGGAGGAAAAAGACTATTTAGAGAGGACAGATAATATACTGTTTAGGGCAATAGCCCAAGACTCAAGAGGTCCAGATTCAACTGCCTGCTTTGCCACAGATTCCCTACTTGAACTTGTGTTAATTACTAAAGACCAGATTTTTAAGGATATTTTTGTTTCTAGAGATTCATGTAGACACTGAGTGGGATTTTTCTTAAGCATCTAGGTGCCTGACTCCCAGACTTTTGAAAATCCCACTGGATATCTATTGGCATCTTCAGGTACCTGACTTCATTTAAAAATCTGTCCCATGGTCTCTCTGTGGGAAATTCACAAAAGAATGTAGGTTCCTAACTCTTACTGATTTCAATGGGAATTAGGCACCTGAGTACCTTAGTGAAGCCCACACTATGTGCCTCAAATCCACATCTGGAAATTGGGGGAAATAGTACTATGCTACCTCATAGGCCAGTCCAGATACTACAGTTTTGAGGACCATATAAATATTGTTATACAGAAACTGAAGAAACAAGGGATAGAGGTAAAATTAGGTATGTAGTGGCATTGCATCTTCACAGAATTATACATGGGCTTGTCTTCAATGACAGTACTTATGTGGGTAAAGGTGAAAACATATAAATCTTTAAAGATTGGGGCCTTAATTATGGACCTCTGCCCTGCCATCATTTATCTACAATACAAATAAAGGTTTGGTTTTTGTTTTTGAAACAGGCAAGGTGGAAGTGTCCTGTGAAGCCCATCACATACTAATTAATCCACAGAATATTTGTGATCTGCAATATTTTTGTGAGATTCATTGTTTGTTTATGAAAATTAAAAAAAAGAAAAGTGCAAAAAGACAAATAATTTGTAGGAAGTAACTTTACCGGCTATAGAAAGTGGTTTAGATGTGTAAAGTTGTTTGAGGCAGATGGGTGTGTGTGTGTGTCTAAAAATAACATTAGTGAAATTCATAATTTGAAAAAGTAAATGTGATGCTTCAAATATTGAGTAGATGATAGCATCCACTCTGTTGTAAGTACTCCTTGAGCAAGCTTCAGTACACACCATAACAGAAAACCTATGGATCCTCATAATTAATGCAGAGAGAGATAATTATGTCTCTGCTCTTGAAGGTGGAGAGGATATACTTTGTTGATGAAGACTAAAAAAATCCAAGAACAACAATCCCTATAAAGGAAATCAGTAACAAGATCTTATACTTTTTTTCTATATTGGAGCTCATTTTTCTTTTTTTCTATTTTTCTAACACAAGCAAAAAGAAAATTTCAGGTTCTTTGTGCTTCCAATTAAGTTCAACTTTCAAAGACATTTAGCAATACTATTTTGAAGACACTAACATAGTAGTAATTATACCATCTTTATTGTCAGAAT
The DNA here is from genome assembly GCA_032164245.1 of Sternotherus odoratus. Lineage (NCBI taxonomy): Eukaryota > Metazoa > Chordata > Testudines > Kinosternidae > Sternotherus > Sternotherus odoratus. The sequence goes on from JAVMKO010000002.1 coordinate 110,503,607, forward strand.
TACCCATCCATAGTTTAGGCAGTTTCCATGAGAAATCTCAATACAGTAAAACCTCGATTTAACGGACTAATTCAGGCAAAGGGGTGTCCGTTAAATCAAAAAGTCTGTTATTTGATAATAAAAAAAACCCGAGCTGTCGGAGCAGCAGCCTGCCCGCCACAGGGTCGGGGCAGCAGCTCCGCAGCCCTCTCACTGTTGGGACCCAGGCGGCAGCCGGGAGCCGGCAGCCAGCCCGCCCAGGTCCCGGCTGCTGGGACCCTGCAGCCAGCTCGCCCGCTACCGGGACCCGGGCGGCAGCTGGGAGCCGGCAGCTAGCCCGCCCGGGTCCCGGCTGCTGGGACCCTGGTGGCAGCCGGGAGCCGGCAGCAAGCCTGCCCGCTGGCGGGACCCGGGAGCCGGCAGCCAGCCCACCCGCTGGCGGGACCCAGGAGCTGGCTGCCAGCCCGCCCACTTGCGGGACCCGGGTGAGAGGCGGCAGCCAGCCCGCCCGCTGGCGGGACCCGGGCGGGACCCAGGAGCCAGCAGCCAGCCCGCTCGCTGGTGGGACCCGGGCGGGACCCGGCAGCCAGGAGCCAGTCCGCCTGCTGCCGGGACCGGGGCAGCAGCCGGGAGCCAGCAGATGGCCGCCAGGGAAGGGGACTGGGGCCGCAGCAGGGAGGGGTCATGGTCTGATATGGATCAGAAATTTTGTCCGTTGCATCCGAAGTCTGTTAAATCGAGGTCCGTTAAATCGAGGTTTTACTGTATTAGCAATTATTTGGTCTCTAGAAATAGATTTTAAACCTCCCCAGATCTTCTAATTTTTCACCTACTTGCCAACTTCCCACTCCAGTGGAAATACTATGCAATGTTTTCATCCACACTCACCAGGTGCCATGATGCCCCCTTTGCTTATTACTAAAGATTAATGATCAGCTATATAGAATATAGTGGATTAAATGCGTTTTTGGTTTGAGTGTGAAGGACACTTACAGGCAACTGAAAGGTATAAGAGAAATTCTAAAAGGTTATATAAAATATTTCACAGCATGGACCTGATCCTATACTCCTTGATTAGTCAAACTTCCCACACATTTGGGCACTGATTCAGGAAAGAACATAAGTACACACTTGAGTCCCATTGATTTTGCTGAATTAGGGCAACGGTAAGCAGTGAATACTCAGGCCATCTGTATCTACATAATTAATGAACACATTCCTAAATTAAAGGAAAGGTGAGGTAAGAGGAAATTTGGTCTGTAAGGGGATCACCTTTCTGGGTCTGAATGTTGCTGCAGTGAAGGTCCTTATCACTGACTGGGTTTAATCAAGTTTTTGATCTTAGCATTTTTCTCTATGCAAGACACATAGTATGATTGATGGACTATGGAATTTTACTGACAATCAGTAAACTAACTCAAGATTAATTGGCTGCGCTTGCAAGATCCCAGACTCGATGGCAGTTCTATATTTGGATGTAATCTGATAAGTTTGGAACACAGCAGTCAGAATTTAAGGAAATATTCTTGACAACAATGTGCAGAACCCTATGGATTCTGGTGAACACTGGAAAACTGGAAGTGGGAAATGGGGGACACACACAACCGCTGATGTATGGTTAGCATACCCAGCAGCTTCAGTTACTTCTGTAATTGTCTATCAGTCAAAGAACTGGTTGATGGCAGCTATAGTCATGTTCCAGGAGAACAATAACCCAATATCTTTCCCGTGTCAGGAGAGAAATCCCAAATGATGGGCTTCATGTATTTTGGTGGACACTGTTAAAGCTCACTTTAAAAGTGTTTGGTAAATGCTTTGAACTGAAGGCTTTGGGACCTAGTAAATGGGAGCTATAGAATATGATCTGATGACAGACTGTCTTCTATATTATTAATGTGGGGATGTACAGATCTGTGAAAACAGTGAGGTGGGGAAGCAGAAATGTGGCTGTAATTAGTCACATTCCACGTTCTGCTCTGAACTTCATCCATTTTTTGATTTAATGTTTCTGTGTCTGAGACAGAGGAAGTAGTTACTAGGACTTTTAAATTGTTATTGATTATTGTTTATATAATTTGGGCTTGATCCCCATTGGGTGTAAATTGAGATGTAAACTGACACCAAGTGAGAGTCCAGCCCTCTGTGTCCATGCCTCATCACTTCTTCCTGCACAGTATTTCTAACACAGCTAAAGCCCTTGACCAGGATTTCATCATTTCTTTTATGATATCTGTGATTTACTCCTTTCTAGCCTCCATGACATATACATCAGAACCCTCTGAGTTCAAACCATTCAAAATGTAGTTATTAATATTATCTTTGTTGCATTTGACATTTTCTCTCTTCGAATGCTAACCCTGGCTCTCTCTTTCCCACTGAATCAAGTCCAAGCTTGTTTGCCATTATGAATATGAAACTCAGAATAAGTTCTTATAAGAGTTCACCAAGGTACACAAAATGTTCTGTCCAAACTGAGACCAGCTTGGAGCAGACTTGGATAGATTCATGATGGGTTTTGTATTAAATCATGCAAAATTTGCTCCTCTGCCTACTTTTGATACAAAAGAGAGGTGGGAAAACCTGAATTAGGATTTCAGAGTTAGGGTTTGGGTTTTTTTAAAACTTGAAACTGAATGCAAAACTCCAGGCTTGAGGACACATGTAGGCCACAGTTAACCCCTTCAAAGAAACACTGCCAGGATTAAATCAGAGCTAAGGCCAAATGGTGATCCAATTGAAATCAATTATGAAGACTTTAGGTGATGGAGGATCCACCACGTTCCTAGATAAACCTTCAGTGGTAAACACTTGCCCCTTATTTCTAATCTGAAATTCTCTCGATACTTACCTGCCGTACTCATAGCAGAGCAGTCGGCAGCACATTCCCCCTTCGACTCCAGCTTGCACCTCTCGGCGAGCTGGAGTTCCGGAGTGGACGGGGGCACCACGGGTGATCGATTTCTCGCGTCTTCACGAGACACGAGAACCGGCGGGTAGTGAAGACAATCCCTCAGATAAACTAAATAGATTGAACTTCTTAAGGCTCTCACTGTAAGGCAGGTTCTCCAGCCCTCGAAGTATTCTTGTAACTGTTTTCTGAACTTGACTTGATTGGGACCAGGCTTTTGGCCCTAGAGCATATGTCAGTTCCTGTGAGTTTCTCTGAAGGCTTTTATAGATATCAAATCCTGAACTAATATCAACCTCCTGATCCAAACAATATCCATGTGGAATACAGGATGGTTTTTGCACATGTCATTGAATATGTTGGCAGAGGACATTCGACTGCTGGCTGAAATAGCAGGGAAGAAAAGGTCTATTCAGTGGCAATATGCTCTCTTGCTTTTATGTGCAGATCTGTTTGGAGCTGCCGGTCTCATTTCAGGCTGTGCATCTGGAAGGGATTCTTTCCACCTTCCCTCCCACCATGCCATTTAATCTTTGCTTTTCTCTACATCATTAAAAACTAATTTGAATGTCCCCTTCAGGATGATTAGTGAGTGGGAGAGGCATCATTTGTTTTGTTCCGTCAGTGGTTTTTTGTTAAAGAAAGAAAAGCTCCTGAACCATACTTCATCAATTCTAGAAGTCAAAAGGAAGTATGTACCAGTTGCCATCTTCCTCTAACACTGTTTAATGAGACATTACCCCAGTTTCTAACTGGTATTAGTGTAATTCCCAATTTTAAACTCTGAGAAAGCTAATTCAGTGAACCATTCTCTCTTTTCAAAAACTGCTTCAGACACACTCTTGCCCTTGTCAATCATCTGCTTTAAAAGCATTGTAGCTTGTACCTACTTCCTTTGTCTTTCCATTTTCTTTAGACAAAAATTGTTTTAATCCTTTCTTCATTTAGAAAGACCCTCCTGCCCTATTCCTGTATTTTGAAAGGCAGGGAAAGATCTCTTTAGCTGTGCCATTCCCTCAGCTTTGAAGTACAGTAAAACCTCCATTTAACGGACTAATTCGGGCGAGGGGGTGGCCGTTAAATCAAAAAGTCCGTTATTTAATAATAATAAAAAAATGAGCTGTCGGAGCAGCAGCCCGCCCACCACAGGGTCGGGGCGACAGCTCCGCAGCCCACCCGCTGCTCGGACCCGAGTGGCAGCCGGGAGCCGGCAGCCAGCCCGCCAGAAATGGATCAGGAATGCATCAGACTTGCTCAGAAATTTTGTCTGTTGCATCCGAAGTCCGATAAATCGAGGTCTGTTAAATCGAGGGTTTACTGTACTGCCAAACCCCTCTTCTGCTTCAAAGCTATTACAGGGCTAAAGCTTCAACCCAGAGCCATCATGTACAGAGCATTTACCACACTATATAATAGTTTAGTTTTAATGTATGACAATAGATTATTATTAATAATAATAATTAATAATATCATTAGTTTTGATGAGTCCCTAAATTGCCATTTTAATTTTATTTTCGGCCTTATAAAAATAATTAAAACCCAGAAACTCGACTCTCCTAATGTCTGTGCAAAATAATAGCTGTACCAGGACACTGATAATTGCAGAATGTTCAGTCATTAAATCAATAGAAGCATAAAGAAATAAAAAACTCCTATCCTAAAATTAGTGTTTATGGTGTTACATTTTTTCCCTTTAACTTATTTTTCTAACTCCAAGGCAATGATAGTGCTTTCAAGACAAATCTTGTGGAAAAGTCCTAAAGAATTTAACAGAAAATAAGGATTTTGGCATCTCTCTCACCCTCTATTCTGCTGTAACATTCCATAGAAATGCTCAGAAAACCCACAGAAATAATGTCCTTCCCTACTACACGTGGTATGCTTTAAAAATAATTTCTGTAGATCCTTCTAGGTATAAGACCAGATTCTTATTTACACTGCAGGCTAGCGTAAAGAGGTGTTAGTGTCATAGGAATCACACCCTTAGGAATCCCAATTAAATTTGATAGAATTTTTCTATAAAGAAACGAGTGAGAAAGTAAGAAAATGTTGACGGTTCTACTATTAGATAATTTAGTTTGACAATTACTATGAGTGGTCCCATTGCAGCTAGAATCCACCATGAAGTCAAAGGGACTATTCACATTAATATGGACTGCCCATGTGGGTAAAATGAGCAGGATTTGGCCCAGAGATTTGAATGACTTACAAAATATATCCAGCATGCATGCTACAAAAGCCTGAATCCAGTGTTTTCTTTGCTTTAGGAGGGTTTCCCACAGTAAGGAAGCCAGAGGCACATCTGAAACAGTTCTAATAAATGCAAGTATGAGATTTTTCAGTGCTGAAATAAGCAAGAGGAGGGATAAGGATGAACAGGAAATATCTTTATGCTGAAGACTGGTTTGTTTATTTCTTATTGTTTTTTGGAAATTACATTCAGAATATTACATTCTTTTATTATTATTTTTCCTGGAATGCAGATTCTCTCTATTGTTCTTTTATAACTTTTGGTTTATAGAATAATACAAAGGATGTTGAAAACTGCACCATCTATTAAGATACAAGATGAACTCCCAATAGGCTAGCAAGATGTCAAGAATCAGAGAGGTAGCCATGTTAGTCTGGAATTGCAGAAGTGACAAAGGGTCCTGTGGCACTTGAAAGACTAACTAAAGTATTGAAGCATAAGCTTTTGTGGGCTAATACCCACTTCATCGGATGCAAGCAGTGGAAGTATCCAGGGGCAGGTATAAATAGGTAGGCAAGAACCAGGTTAGAGATAACAGGGTTAGTCCAATGAGGCTGAACCAGCTTGTTATCTCTAATCAGGGAAGGTGAGGTATTCAGGGAGGGTGAGGTAGTAGGTGATTTGGAGGTGTGAACAGTGAGAGAAGAGAAACTGTTCTTGTAGTTAGCTAGCCATTCATAATCCCTATTCAGTCCTACGTTGATTGTATCAAATTTGCAAATGAATTGCAGCTCTGCAGTTTCTCTTTGCAGTCTGGTCTTGAAGTTTTTTGGCTGCAATATGGTGACTTTTAAATCTGTAATTGTGTGTGCAGGGAGGTTAAAGTGTTCTCCTACAGGTTTTTGTATATTGTCATTCCTGATATCTGATTTGTGTCCATTTATCCTTTTTTGTAGGGACTGTCCAGTTTGGCCGATGTACATAGCAGAGGGACATTGCTGGCACATAATGGCATACATTACATTGGTAGATGTGCAGGTGAATGAACCAGTGATGTGTGGATGATCTGGTTAGGTCCTGTGATGGTGTTGCTGGTGTAGATATGTGGGTAGAGTTGGCATTGAGGTGGATTGGTTCCTGAGTTAGGGTTATTATGGCGTGGTGTGCTGTTGCTGGTGAGAATATGCTTAAGGTTGGCGGGTTATCTGTGGGCCAGGACTGGCCTGCCTCCCAAGGCCCGTGAAAGTGAGGGATTATTGTCCAGGATGGGTTGTAGATCACTGATGATGCATTGGAGAGGCTTTAACTGGGGACTGTAGGTGATGGCCAGTGGTGTTCTGTTGTTTTCTTTCTTGGGCTTGTCTTGCAGCAGCAGGCTTCTGGGTACACGTCTGGCTCTTTGATCTGTGTTCTTATTTCTTTGTGTGGGTATTGTAGTTTTGAGAAAGCTCGGTGAAGATCTTGTAGGTGTTGGCCTCTGTCTGAGGGGTTGGTGCAAATACAATTGTACCTCAGTGCTTGGCTGTATTTTGGGGGGGGGGGGGGCAGAATGAGAGTCCTAGATCATCCTCATTGGACTAACCCTGTTATCTCTAACCTGGTTCTTACCTACCTATTTATACCTGCCCCTGCATACTTCTACTGCTTGCATCTGACAAAGTGGGTATTAGCCCACAAAAGCTTATCCTTCAATACTTTAGTTCGTCTTCAAGTGCCACAGGACCCTTTGTCACTTCACAATAGGCTCGAATTTCACTGTAGATATGGTATTGGTGGAAACCCTAGTGGCCAGCACTATATCCTACAATTTATTGGTCCTATAGCTTTGAAACTGCATCCTGGGCTATCAAAGTGAGATCTGTTGGCACAAACTCATTGAATCCTAAAGAGAATTTTTACAAAGGTTTGTTTATGTGCTGTTGAATGAGCCTCTCTGCTTGGCTAGTGGAAGAGATTATTGGGAAAGAAATGGATTTTTTTTTTTCTGGGAAGACTCCCTTTAATAAGTTCTTACTTATGTCGCAATGAGAGATCTGCACAGGTTAAAATATTCATTCGCCAGTCAGATTTCTTGAACTGTGTGCCCCAATAACCTAATTATTTTTTTCTGAAACCAACAGAGAAGGAACAAATAACATTTTACATAAACATGAAAAAATAGTGCAACCCCAAGTGTTATCTAATAATTCTTCTTTTTTTTTTTGTGAATAGGAGTTATAAAGTATTATCAACATCAGAACTTAATTAACATGTAAAATACACATGGGTATATGCCATTAATAAAGGCATATAGAAAAGAAATTGGCCAATCCCTGAGACTTGTTTTGTATGCTCTTGTATCAAAGTAACAATTGTAAGGAAGGTTTGTGACCAAGTATGCTTAGTGCAAGCACTGCCAAAGGAACACAAAAGACCATCACAGCTTCAGCATACATCCTTAATGTGGCAGAGTTCTGTAACCTGTTGTTCAGAGGAAGTAAAACCTGAGAGCTGTTCTAAGCAAATCAATTGCCAACTATCAGCGTGCAACATGATTAGCTTTGCATTTGATGTAGAGATATGCCTTACACAATACAGATAATCAGTATTCCCAAATCTAAAGTGCTTCTACCTCATTTGGAGTATTGGGTGATACCATCAATCTCAATTATGCATTTATCCAGACTGCTGCAGAAATAAACAGAGAAGACGGAAGTTGGAGAAATATATCACTCCCAAAACAAGGCTGGATGCTGTGAAATATCAACTGCCCAGAACTCCCACTGATGTCAACAACAATAATAATAATTAATAACTAATAATTGATAGCATTAAATTCGAATGGAATTTTTCCCCATCTTGAAAATATTTTAAATTTAAATTTCTTATTTCAAATAAAAAAATCAGAAATTTGAAAATGTTTATGAAATGAATATGAAAATATCAGTTTAGAAAAAATGAAATGTATTTAATTTTAAAAAAAATATATTATGTTGACCTTCTTATTAAAAAAATTACAGTCAATTATCTTTTTAAATAAAGTCATTCTGAACCCAAATAAGAAACTCCCCAGATTGTGTCCCACCCTCAGAGCCTTTCCCCACTACATGAAATGGCTCCAACAGTAGAGAGCTGCCAGAACATGTTCCAGCTGTGGGAAAAGGCTCTGGCTGGGTGGAAGCACCATGGAAAGACTCCAGCAGCAAGATGTTGCTTGAGACTACTGCATCCCCCCATCACAGTTTTTCACTGCTTCATGTAGCTACACTCTGCAGTATGGGTGCATCCTGCTTTTCACTGTGGCAGATCCTACACTCCGTTGCCAGTGTAATGGATTGTGATAGAGGTTAAACATTTTGGATTTACCATTCAAATTCCAATTCACTTACTTCCAGGAGACCTGAACTTTTCATAACATTAGTTAAAGTTGCAAAGAGTTTTAGAAGTAATTGAATTATGATGTGATCCACCTCAGTATGCTTCGAAGTAGCGTTTCTTTCCAAACCATTAACATTTAGATGAACATCTATGTATTGAGTGCAATATTTACTTTGCAAAGGGTCCCACAGTATTCATTTGCACCTCTTGTTTTCATCACAGCTTCTGCAGATCTCAGAGTTTTAGATATATAGGTAGAATTTCTTGACAAATACACTCTGTGATATTTTAAGTAAATCTTTTCTACTCAGCTAGCTGGTGGGAAACAGTATAAATATAAATGACACCAATGAGGCATAAATATCAGAGAACTGCATGCCTGATTAAAAATGTCATGGCACACCACTGTTACTGATTGATAATGCAAATGTTAAATACATGCATTTCATGTATTATAACTCTTGTTCCTTGATTTTTTTTGTATGCCAAAAATCATGCAAACTATTACTGATTATGGGGATAAGGGTGATGCGGGAGGGATGAAGTGTTGGTATTTCAGACTGCTCAACAGTGAGAGTGTCACCAAGCAGATTTTAAATGTTTGGTCTTGAGATACAGAATTCACAACACACATTCACCCTGACAACCTTGTTAGAACCCTAAAGCTCTAAGAGTGGCTCCTGGACTACGTAGCCAGATTTTGATTTTAAAATTGATCTTTGATATGTACATGGAGTAACCCCAGTGAAGTCAGTATAGTTGCTCCAGTTGTACACAAGTGTAAATGAGATCAGGATCTGTTTCCTGTGTTACAAGTTCCATCAGATATCTCTTTGACAAATAGTGTGAGGACAAAGCCACCTCTTCAGCTAAGATAGAGTGAAAGGCTCTCAATCAAGATCAACAAAGGTTGATACCAGCAATAGTTCCAGGTTTCCAGACTACAAAGGAGAAGAAACTTCCTAAGTTTGATAATGAGTGCTGATTATCTTTGCTTCTCAAAGGGAGTAAATTAGAACTGGAACTTTATCATAAATAAAATCAAATTCAGAATCAGTGTAGTGTTTCTGAAGCTGGTAAAGCCATATTCCCTTAGTTCTCAGATACCAGATCCCTTGTAATTACAGGGACTAAATTAATTACACTAATTCAATCCATACCATATATCAAAATATAATGCTTGCACAGTTGTGCATAATCTGTGGCTAAATATAACCTTTTAATAACTAACTTAAATAACTCACACCTATTACAACCCTAATCCTTTAACTACAGATGGTGGTGATGCTATTATATCAGCAGGTCAGACACTCCCTCTCCTCACATTAACAACCTACAACTACCCTGCAATTAATTGCTAAATAAATGTGTACTTGACTGTATGTTCATCATTACATTACATTAATCTTTACAGAATATGAATAGACTAAGTAGTTGAAACTTCCAGTGTTGTATTTGAGATAGAAAAACAGCATAAATTCCAATGTGTTTAAGGGTCCTACATCTTCACTTTTTGTTTTCTGTGAAAAGTAAATGGAAAAACACAGACTAGAGCTAGTAGAAATATTTTCAGTGGAAACGTTTTCCTTCAGAAAATGCAGTTTCATCAAAATCAAAATGTTTCACAGGAACAGGTTGATATCAATGGAATTTTAGATAGCGGAGTGAAAAGCAATTTTTGATTTGATCATATTGATTTATTTTGTTCACACTATTATATAATGTTGAAATATGAATGTGAACATTATATTTACTAGTATATTGGATTATCTTGTATTATAATGTTTCAACATTGTCTAAATGAAATGAGCTAACACCACCAAAACAAAGTGTGTTCATAAAAACAACAAGGAGTCTGATGGTACCTTAAAGATGAACAGATTTATTTGGGCATAAGTTTTCATAGTTGAGTATTGAATTTTTTTCAGAATTTTAGTTTCATGGGAAATGTAAAAAAAAAGTATTTTCATCCAATTTGGAGCAAAATCAAATTCTGAAATATCAGAATTTCCTTTGGAGCAGAAATTCCAGTTTCTACCTCGCTCTGTCAAATTCTGGTATGGGCCAGATCCTTATGCAAATTAAATTGGAAGAGATTCATTTGAGTCCATGGAGCTATGCTCATTTACACTGGCTAAGGATATGGCCCTTTACATTATTTATTTACATTATGGTCAGGGTCCCTGTAAGAGTGTCACCCCTCTTCTCTGAACCGCGGGTACAGAGAAGGGACTCTTTTATGCCAGACCAACTAACTTCAGCTGCTCCCCAGCTTAAGTTAATTCTCCACACCCCCAGATTGTCCTCTAACTTCCCCTCTGAAAAGGATAGAGACACCCCAAATAGGTACAGAACTTATGGGAATCAAAATATTAGTTACAGTCAGCTAATTAGGAATATAAGAAGGAAAATGGAGTCATTCCCCATAGCTAGAGATGAGCTCCGGGACCCTTGCCCATGCTGGCATGGCAAGCCAAACTGAAACTAAAAACTAACTCCCTCCCTGCCTCATGGCAGGGAAGCTCTTATGTCACTTGTTCTCAGGTAACATTAACCCCATACAGACAAGATAACCCTCTCCAGCACTTTACACTTATAACAGTACCATTGAACCAGCTTTCAAATATTTAATAAATCCCAGTCACTGCCCCAAAGAAATTTCAATTTAGAAGACAAGAGAGTTGGGAGGAGGCAATAACAGTGGATCATGGGCCAGATCCTCAGCAGATGTAAATCAGTAGAGCTCTTCGAGCTCGAAGGATGATGCTGATTTACACCAGCTGAGGATCCAGCCCAGGATGGTTTAGCATAGATTATTTCTGTGCACAGTTCCGAAGTGTCAGAAGTTGATCAGTAGAAATCACAGATATGTATCCAAATTGTATTGAAATATTATAAATAAAGACCATGCCCTCAACCTTGCAAACTGCCCCATGATGCCAGACTCTTACACTATTGACTTCAGTGGGGCTCTGCACAAATTCATGGGTCACCTGTGGAGCGCTGTTTGCTGGGGCCTGCGTCTATTTAGGTTTTTTTCCCTGATTTAAAAATTGAGTTTTATTGTTGTTAAAAAGTAGAATTTTGTAAACTCTTAACTTTTATGAGCTATCCTGTGGCTGTTAATCATTGGACTGAAGTGGGGATGCTGGTGCAGAGTTATGGAGAGTTCCAGGAGGACAGTGCTTCAAAGCCACCCCGCCACTTCTTGATGTAAGCCAGGAGTGCCCAGGGAGTCAGTGAGAATAACATTGTCTGTTCCCCTCTTCACAACCAGCGGACTATGTGGGTTAGTGGAAGCGGGATTGAGACACAGCTCCATTGCATTTCCTATCCCTTTGGGGTGATCTGCACCCCTGAGACATTAAGAAGGAGCAGCCCTTGCACTCCTTCAACAGCAGGCACTCCTATTTTACCTGTCTTTTGTATGGATGGGTGAGACACGGTGAAAATAGCCTTCCCTACCTTCTCTGTGCTGCATTGTTAGGACCTATCACTTTCTGGGTTGAAGGGTGCAAACTTTATTGTGGGAGTGAATTAACATTCCCTCTAGGCTTACAGTAAGACATACTATGTACCTTGTCCAAGAGTATTCAGGGAGACTCTTAATAAATAATTATAACAGAATATTCAACACTTAAGGGCATGGCTGTTCACATGTGCTAAATATAGTGCAAACACTAGCTAATTAATCCTAACTAATAAATTCTGGCTTCAGCCACAGAAGGGAGAGGCTTTCCTCTGTTCACAGGCATGCTAGAATGTGTTGTGAAGCTGTTGTTCAAAGCAGAATAAGTCAGGTCAAGATGCAAGGGGGTTTATATTCAGTAAGGATGGGGAAGGGAGAGGTAATTGGTCAGGGAATGAAGGTATAGGGATTGAAGTGATTACTAAACAGTTCACAAAGACCTGAATACTTCTTTCTCTCCCACCCCCATGCTGGATTCCCATAATTCTTAGGCTGAAATGAAATGAAATGAATGAAAACTGTGTTTCCCAAAATGTTTCTAAGGAGACCAACTAGATACATAAACTGACTCTCTTTCCTTCCATTGTCAATTTACTCCTGACTATGTTGGCACTAAGAAATCTCCAGGAGACAAACAGAGAAGTTCCTTGGAGAACTTTGCCTTCATTCATGTGGGATAGATTGTTTGGCACAAGCAACTGGAAACTTGGGAAGAAAAAAGTGTGTCTTTTGAAGCAGAGCCAGCCCTTATTATTGCAGTTGACATAACTCCTAAAATCATCTTAAATAGTTTCCTCCACAAGGGAGATATTTTTAGAATCTCATCTGAGAATTGATGACCTCACCTCTTCAACACATATGAAGTGAACTACAATGATCCAAAGCCTATTGAAGTCAATGGGAGTCTCTCAAGTAACTTCACTGAGCATTGGATTGAGTTCTGTCTGGTTTAATCTCTTACAGGAATTGCTGCTGAATAATGTAGACAAGAGGTTTCTGGATTTAGAAGGCAAAGTAGTTCATGAAAATCTGTAAACATTTTTGCCATTCATTAGAGAGAATTTACTATCTTAATTAGGCTTCCACTAAACCATACATTTAAAGGGATAAGTCAAAAGTCATTGGGCCCAATTCAGACTTAAATAATTATACAAGGATAGTAGTAAGTCTTTTGATAAAATATGCAATCTGAGCCTGCTTCTCATTTACATTAAGTATACACTTTATGGTCTCTTTACACTGCCAGGTTGGTGTAAATGAGAATAAGTGCGCCTCAAAACATGTAATATATACATATTCCTAGTAGAAATCTTGGGACTAGAAAACTTGGAAGCTTTGAAATGTTGAAGTATGTCACTGGGAAAATCCACATGCTTCATGAATTTGAGAGAAGAATAAAACATTCCAACAAATCGAAAATGAAGGCAAAGTATAAATGAATGATAATTCACAATTATTATTCAGAAAAAAAGCACATTCTTGTTTGAGGATCTTTGAAAAAATCATAGATTATGGCTAGCAAGAAGGAGGTACAGTATTGTATATAGCCTATCATTTGAGTTTTGTGACAAGATACCATTTAGTGGAACAGTATAATTGTGAAATATCTCTTGGATGATTCTAAAAAAACATTTACTTCAGTAAGTTAGCATATTTGTATCCTAATTTTTAAATGCCAATATTTTTAAATGCCAATTTTTAATATATCCACCTAACTAATTTGTCCTGTCCATTCTCAGGAGCTTGTGATTCCAATGAAAACCATAAAGTGTGGATTTTAAATTCTGAAATATCCAGTTATACAGAAGAGCGGAGTATTAAGTAACACCACAAAATGAGAGAGAGAGACTTTATATTCTAGTACAGAGGTAGGTACAGTCTATCCATTTCAAAACAGGTGGATCATAGTACATATTGCAATTTAAAGTAATTAATGTTATCATTTTAGTATTTATTTGTATTTTGGTCCCACCCAAAGGTCCTAGTTAGGAAGGGTGCCTCATTGTGCTGCACCCTGTATAAACTCAGATTGCAATTAGATGTAACCTCCAAGAGCTGACAGTCAAAGGGCTCAATTGTGGCTTTGCCACTAGCCCTCAGTATAAGGCAGCACATAGCTGTCCCATCCCAGGAGTGGATCATGGACTGAATAATGACTCAATGTTACAGTTCAGTACTTGAGTTTCCCTTTGCTTGGGGATAGGGGGCGGGTTGGAGGGAAGGAATGGGCGAGAACTAATCTGCACCATCTCTTTAGCAACTCTATATCATGTTCTCCTTCACACCTGCTCAGCTATGCTGGTCAGTGAGTCTGGGGAAAGAATGAAGTCAAGGTTCCACCCACCTATATGGGAAGAGAAATATTTGCTTGAAAGATGCTGCCCTGCCCCATGCTATAATCTTCATTGTAAGAAGCCCATAGAGGGAAGATTGGGACTATCTCAATGCTCCCCTCTTCTCCCACCAAACACACACACACCACTTACTCCCCTTACTCCCCTGCATAGGACCATAGAGCGAGTCACAATCTTGCCCCAATTAAGGACAAGACGTAAGTCAGCTCTAGCAGTAATCTTCTTGTACTTTTATACAAGATATTTGTGTTCAGGAACACTTGATTAAATTTGTATTTTTATGTCTATTTGACTCAAGAATACATAATTGATGACAAATTTACAAAAAAAGTTTTACCTTTGATTTTAACATTAATCAGTGCCAGGTAGAATGATTGCTGGTCTAAGGATTGTCACTCAACCCCAGTCCCTCTCATCTAACTGTAAACACAGTTAGCTGGAGGTGGCTTGAGGGCACATAAAGATGAAAATTGAAAGAGCATGAAATAGATCAGGTAGAACGTGACATCGTTTTTGCTTGATGATTATCATCAATAGTTAACTCCATTGTGTGGTAGAGGGGAGTTATACTTTTAGAAAGGGAGAAGGATACATAGTAAGGGCTCCTTTAATCTCTAGTGACAATGAATGGTAGAAGCAGCTAACAAAATGGGGTTATTTCCCCTTCTATCTGCTTACTTTAATAAGCACCAGCTAATGTAAGCACAGGATATATCTATCTATATAAAAATAGCAGAGAACCAGTTGTACATTGTATGGCTGTCTTAGGGACACATGTAACTTTGAGAAGATTTGGCTGTAATCTGATAAAGAATATTCCAGAGGACACCAGTTAATGTAAAATGGATTATTTATGACTTCACAGTCTCTTGAGAAAGCTGGTGAAGGATATGACAGTAAGGAACTGAGGTGGAAATATTTGTCACTAAGAGAGCAATTCTGAGTAGTTATTTACAGTTTGTTTTCTTGGAGAAAATAAAAGCAGAGAGCCTGCTCATATGCCTACATAGAGAAGTTGAAATCTCCTGCTTTCCCCCCACCCCCACCCTACATACACTGTGTACCGTGCTGAGTAGTGTTATCAGTATTTTCAATCAATGGGGACTTTTTAATCCAATGTCATGACGAGCTGAGTAAGAAAAGGTAAATTGGGCATCCTAGAGTATAATCCATAGCTGAATGAAGATAGACACACTAGGCACTTATGGAAATGGAATAGAAAATAGGCAGCTGTTGAAAGATTCCAGGATTGTGCCTCGTGATTCAAGTTTGTCCCTAACCTAATCAGTACTACATAGATTCTGATGCTGCTGTGTAGGCTACTCATATTTTGGGCGGCTTTTAGCATGCATATCTAATTTTCAGAAAGCTATTATGCATCAACAGACTGTGAAGAAGCTATTAGGAACTTGTAAACTCCATATTCAGGAAGAGATTTAAAGGATCATCATAGCAGCACAGACTTTGTGAGAAGGATTTCTGCAGCAGGCAAATTAATGGAAATACTGTGAGCCCAATCTCGAAACTGCACATAAAGCCTCTGCAAAAAGGCCTTGCTTGCAGAAATTAGAAGTGAATCCTCACCCTCAAAGCAGAAACAAGATATAGGGCTTCCTTAGAGGCAGGCTGCGGAGAATGGGAGAGTTTAGCAAACATTGCCTGATTTGACAGATCAAGCTTTTTTGGTCAACAATTCATATTTTATATTGGACATCATATTAAAATAGGATTACAGGCAGATAGAAACCAGGAGTCTTTAAATTTAGGACAGAGAAAGGTGGGAGAAATCATTTTAGGGGACACCTTGAGCAGAGTCAGTGGCATCTCCAAAAAGCATCCAAAAAGATGTCCGTCCAGCAAGGAGGGATCCTGGACAAGGGAAGAGTGCCTGAAGCCAGCCAAGACAGATGAACAGTAATTAAGGCTGTATATTTTGGTCTCTTCCAAGACAATAGGCAAACCAGAAAGTAGGGGTAGAAGGACCTGTAAAGTGATGGAGAAATATCTCTCTGGAGATGGGCCATTGATTCTCTGAAGCAGAAAAAGGATGAATATCAGGCTATTTCTACACTATGATCTAGGGGAATGATTCCCAGCTCTGCAAGCACATATTGATGCTAGCGCACATTTGAATTGTAGTGCAGGTGGAGTAGCACATGTAGCCTCTGCAACGCTTAGCCACATCAAGTACATACCCATGAGGTTCAGGAGGGTTTGTACTCAGCCATGCTGCTGGCACCACTGTCCCTGCTACTGCAGTTGCACTATTATTTATACTTGAACTAGCTCTCATCAAGCTAGTGTGATCAAGTGTATGTGAGCTGGGAATCACATCTCTAGCTTATAGTGCAGATACAGCCTTACCACTGAGAAACAGTCAGATGAGGGGGACAGAGTGAGGTGAATAGAAAAGGAAGAGGCTAGGCTTTGTTCTGAAAAATACCCCCCCTGTTGCTAGCACTTGTCAAGCTGTCTTCTAAACCCACTTAAAACAGGTTCATACACAGAGTGGTAAAAAATGCCCAGAGCCTTTGCAACATTCTTACATTTGCATTGTCACCATTGCTCCTGCCAGTGGAGCTGCACCTGAATTAACTATGGCAGGAAATATTTTAGAAAAAAGTGTCTAGAGAGGGCGGAGCAGAGACACCTTGGAAAGCTGGGTACTCAAGTGACACTGAGAAACTTCCAGTTTCACCCTGCAGGTGACACATTGTTTTCTTTTCTGCTGATTCCTTTGTTCTTGATTTCTAAAGTATTAGATATTATTTGTTATTTATATAAAATCATAGAGGCACATGGTGCTTTGAAGTCATATATAAAGAATGAGGCTTAGCTGAAATGTAAGGAGTCAAAAGTAGAGGCAGAGAAGTTCAGCTGGTTCAGTCCTTATGCCATAGCCATTGAAGCGTGAAATAAGACTGTCCCATTGCGGTGCTGGAAGAAATGTGATATTTAGAACTGAGCCAAAACTAGATTTTTTTGGTATGCTGGCAATTACAAAAAAGGATGGAAAAATTAGTTTGGCGTCAAACTGAAAATTATTTTTGTTAAATATGTGGCTAATTGAAAAGAAAATTTGAAGAAAAATCATTGTGTCAAATGACCCTTATTGATGTTTTTCAGAAAAAAAGCCTGTATTTAGACCACCCAAATCCCTCAAATGGAGAAAAATAGCTGTTTCCCATATTATACAAATGCATTTGAGATTTGTGCAAATTGTTAATAAAACATTAAAACTACAGATCAGCCATTATTCTAAAATATGTAGTCATTACTTAAAATTAACGAAATTCCCTTATTGCTTACAGTCTCTTTCCCACGCCCATACATTCCATGAAATCCAATTGGGATTTTGCTCTTGGTAATCAATTTCCTATGGAAGTTGCTGATATTATGTTCAGACAATGGTATAAAAACCTACGACATAAGATTTAACTTTTTAGCAATTTGACAGCTTTACCTTTCATCTCTTATAGGTTAGTATATCAACCAACACCTCTGCATTGCTCCCAGAGACAGTTCAAATCTAAATTATTTCTTCCTTTCACAGTTTTGCTATACTTACAGTAATTATGTAAATAATAAATCACAGACAAAAATAAATGTGCTATATTATTGCTTACTATGTTTCTTCTTAAGAATTCAAGGTGCTCTGAGTCACTGCCTGTAATATTCGGACCATCCCATCTAAGGGCTCATCTTCACTAAGGGGGGGGGGGGGGAGTGTGGACTGCAGATACGCAACTTCAGCTACGCAAATCACGTAGCTGAAGTTTGAGTATCTCCAGCAGATTTACCTGCCGTCCTCACGGTGATGGCAGTCAGCGGCGCGTTCCCCTGTCGACTCCAGCTTGTGCCTCCCGGAAAGCTGGAGTTTCGGAGTCGACAGGGGCACTGAGGGCGATCAATTTCTTGCGTCTTCACCAGATGCGAGAAATCTATCAATAACAAATCGATCGCTACCCGCCGATCTAGCGGGTAGTGAAGACAAGCCCAATAATACCAGTATAAGTGAAATAAACACCAAATACGGAAAACTAAATTAAAAATAAAAAAAAACTCCAGATGTTTTATGACCTAATCATGCGAGGTGCTGAACACCTTCTGAGAAGTGCTGTTTGCTCACATTGACTTCAGCAGTAGTTTGAGAGACTTAGCTTCTTTCAAATGATGCTCAGCATGGTGCAGGTTCTTTGAAACACTGTGGGTTTTTTTTCTTTGACCTTTTCACTACCCTCTTGAAATTTACGCAGTTAGCATATCTTGCTACAGCTTGCTTTATTTCACTTAAAAATAACCTGCAAGAACTATATTGTAGACATGATATTCACTACATAAATTTGCTTAGGTAATTACTGTACCTGATGTTTTCCCATTACATGTGTAAATAGCATTGGGTGGCAGGCATTGCAAATTCAATACATCTGTGGTATTAATTAAATCTGTTGTAAAGCAGGGCACGTTCCAACAGCGTTCCAGCTGAATTAAGCAGCCAAGTTGTCTTCTTTAAGGGTTTACATTTCTAGAACCACAAACATTCTCCAAAAGCGACAAAGAGTCTTGTAGCACCTTATAGACTAACAGATTTTAGGGATCATGAGCTTTCGTGGGTTAAGACGCACTTCATCACATGAATGTTGTAGAAATTTCCAGAGGCAGGCATAAATTCCTCTGGAGATTTCCAGAACATTCATCTGATGAAGTGGGTCTTAACCCATGAAAGCTCATGATCCCTAAAATCTGTTAGTCTATAAGGTGCTACAAGACTCTTTGTCACTTTTGCAGATCCAGACTAACATGGCTACACCTCTGATACCAAACATTCTCCAAGGCGCCCATTGGTCTGGGTGGTCAGACATAACTCTTTGTCTCCCTTCAGATAAAGAACTGATTAGCTCCAATAACTGCAAACAAAAGCCTTAACAGAACAGAGGATATGTCTACACTACTGTGGTACAGCTGTAGTTTTTCCATTGCTGTAGTAAATCCATCCCATCAAGAGGCAGTAGCTAGGTTGACAGAATAATTCTTCCATCTACCTAGCCGTGCCTATACTGGGGGTTAGGTCGGCTTAAGTGTGTCTCTCTGGGTGTGAATTTTTCACACCTCTGATGACATACCTAGGTTGACTTCCATTTTAGGTGTAGACCAATCCTAATAATGATAGCTCGAGCTATCCGCTTCATGTGTGTTGTGTGCTTCTGCTTTTATGCTGATAGTGGACCATGGTGGTGCTCTCTGTGCTAACATTCCAAAAGACCATTGACATTTCTTGTGGAATTGTGTCAACTTCGTGGACCCTCCAGGTATCTAACAGGAAATAGAGGGGAGAGAGACAGGAAGACAGGCAAAAATTAGGAGTTCTCTGATAGAGCTGAATGCAAATTTTCAAATTAAACTTTATTTCAGGTAAAAATGCAGATTCAGGCCAACCAAGACATTTTGCAAATTTGTGCTGAATTGATCAAATTGTTTCAACTTGGGGAGAAATTCTGAGAAAACAGAATTCTGAGAAAAGTCAAAACACTTTATTTTGACATTTTCAAAGTGAAACATTTAAAAACTGTGATTGAAAACACCTTTTTTCAGTTTCATTGTAAAGAAAAAAATTCCTCAAAAATTACTTTTTTCACCACCAAAAATTGGTTTTTCAAAAATTTGAAAAAAGAAATAATTTCTAAGAGACCCAAAATGATTGTTGTTGTTATGGTTGGCTGGGACACAAATCCAAAAATTGATTATTTTCACAGCTCTTCTCTGATTCAGACACTGAATCAAGTTCCATCCCTTATATGATTGATACAATTTTTAAATAAAAGCATTTTACTAAAATCTCAGACTCCCTGCTTCCTTGAGAAGATTATATTTCTATAGGGTTGCATCAGGTACTCAAGATAATATGGGGTATTCATTTTGTCCTCTTGATGGTACCTGGTATATTAGGCAGTGTTGAACTGATACAACATTATTACATATATGTAAACTTAAAAAATAATGACAAAATATATGGCTATCAATGCCCCCAAAGCAACTGTCAGAGTGAATGAGAAACATTAAAAGAACTAAATAATTTTACTTATTTAGGGAGTGAGATGTGCAAAGATAGTGGCATTATGCTAGATGTCAAGCTACAAATATCAAAAGTAGGAAACAACTTTCAGAAATGTGAAAAGATTTGGAAAAGTGAGTAGTACCGATACAAAAACATGAACACTGGCATCATATCCTTTCTAGTTTATGAAACAGAGTAATGCAACTCTACAACAGAAATTGGTAAGAGGTTCAACTCATTCCAAATTAAATGCCTGTTGGAGAGAGTTTCTTGTAACATCAGAAATCCTAAGTAGAACAAACCAACTTGAAACATCAGAAGAGTTCAGAAGGTGAAGATGGATGTATTTATGGCATGTTTTAAGGATGCCACCAACATGACTTCCATGTCAAGTAATAATATGTATGCCACCCATAAAGAGAAAAAGAAACTTAGAGAAACATTACACAGAATAACAGAGAAAGAAGCCAGATTTATTGACATGACACTGAAGGCAGGTCTACAATACCCGCCGGATCGGCAGGTAGGAATCAATCTATTGGGGACTGATTTATCACGTCTAGTCTAGACATGATAAATCGATCCTTGAGAGCTCTCCTGTCGACTCTGGTATTCCACTGCCATGAGAAGTGCAGGAAGAGTTGACAGGGGAGCAGCAGCAGTTGACTTAAAAAAAAATCTTTACAATATGTTCAAGAAAATTAGGTTCACTGTGTAAATGATGTGCTAAACTATGCTTCCTCCACTCCATAGGGGGTACTCAAATATTACTGAATAGATTATCAGTCCCTTTATATATTGATGTTTTCTGTATTCTGAGAAGGATTCTACAGGAGGAGATGATTAAGGGTCTAGCATTTTCAATTATAATAAAGCTTGGGAATGTCAATCACTTATTGACTCAAGAGTAACATTTTGTCCCTGACCATTTTTATTGTGGTGTTAAAATATTTATAATTGAAACACTAAACACTTGATAGTTGGCTTCCCTGAGAACTCCAGAAAATCACCCTGAAAAATTTCAAACGCCAGTCCAGAACCTCCCCACAGCATGCATGGAAGCAGGAGTTCTAGGAATTTTATTCCAAAAGTATGGCTGCAATGATTGTACATATGAGGTATGGCCTGGCTGACCAGTCATAGTAGATCTTCTAACACCTTAGAGACTAACAAATGTAGTCTTTAAGGTGTCACAAGGACTCCTCATTCTTTTTGCTGATACAGACTAGCATGGCTACCACTCTGAAACTAGATCTTCTGCTGAACATCATCCTTGTCACGAAATGCCTCATTTTCTCAGAAACTGAGCACCATCAGCTCCTAATGAAGTCAATGTGAGCTGTGTGTGCTCAGTCACCTCTTTAAAATTTGACCTGCAAAAGGCCAGTTCCTATGCCGGTGAACATTGTCATAGTTCCATTGACGTCAATTATTTCATTAACCTAAATGCAGATATAGGGGTACAGCTAAACCACCCTGAGCACGCCCGATCCCATCTGATCTCGGAAGCTAAGCAGGGTCGGGCCTGGCTAGTACTTGGATGGGAGACCTCCTAGGAATACCAGGTGCTGTAGGCTTAACATGGGTGTGGGGCTAGCAACTCCACCCTGTAGGGAACCACCTTGCTACTGAAATGCAAACAACAGAGTTGGAGTGCTCTGTGGTTGGTGGCCCATACCCTGCCTGGGGGGTGACAGGCAGAGAGAGAAATGCAGATATGCTGCTTTAACCAGCTGAGGATCTGGTGCCATGAATCCAGCCTTCTCCCATTAATGTCAGTGGGTCCAGCACAGACCAGCTCATGCAATCAGAGAAACAAAACCAGCCCCATACTAGCCCCTCCTCCCATTCTCCTTCTCAAGTGAGATCTCAGTGGAGGAGATAATCTGGCCTAAAAAGCTTTTGTATTTAGGGTAGAGATATACTTCACTAAGAATTATTTTAAAAATTACCCTTGATGTATTTTCTACAAAAATATGAACTGTAGAAAATAATTGTTTTATTGTTTGCTTTACACTTTTCTCCTAAATCCTGTTTTTTTTAATTTAATTCAGAGTTGATGGAGATTTGAAACCTTCAGCACTAGATCCAGAATTGAAAGGAATAAATGAATATAGCAAGTTGGAAAAAATAATGTTTAACTGCCAGAGAACATTTTGAAAATTAAAAGAATTTTTGGAATATATAGGGCTCAATTCATGTCTGCGTGCGTCCAATGCAGTTACATCAACATAAAACTGGAGTAGCACAGTTCTGTGAGCATTCCCAGTGAAATATATATACAGTAAAACCTTGATTTAATGGACCTCGATTTAACGGACTTCGGATGCAACGGACAAAATTTCTGATCCATATCAGACCGCGACCCCTCCCTGCAGTGGCCCCAGTCCCCTTCCCTGGTGGCTGTCTGCTGGCTGCCGGCTCCCGCCCGGGTCCCACCAGCGAGCGGGCTGGCTGCTGGCTCCCGGGTCCGGCCCGGGTCCCGCCAGCGGGTGGGCTGGCTGCCGGCTCCCACCCGGGTCCCACAAGTGGGCGGGCTGGCAGCCAGCTCCCGGGTCCCGCCAGCGGGCGGGCTGGCTGCTGGCTCCCGGGTCCCGTCAGTGGGCAGGCTGGCTGCCGGCTCCCGGGTCCCACCTGGGTCCCGCCAGCAGGCAGGCTGGCTGCCGGCTCCCGGCTGCCGCCTGAGTCCCAGCAGTCGGGACCCGGGCGGGCTGGCTGCCAGCTCCCGGCTGTCCCAACAGCGAGTGGGCTGCGGAGCTGCTGCCCCGACCCTGTGGCGGGCGGGCTGCTGCTCTAACAGCTCAGGTTTTTTTAATTAAATAACGGACTTTTTGATTTAACGGACACCCCCTCGCCCAAATTAAGGATATTTTAAAATTTTGTTTTCAGTCTCCAAATATCTTATGGCAGATACAGACTATGGGCGGATAGTTTTTTTCAAATACTTCCATCACTTCTGTTCCTCAGGTGTAAAATGAGTACTCTTGCAAACACTAGAATAGAGATGTTCATGCAGACTCTGCAATGCTGCTTTGATTATCCATCAATATGCGCTACTCATTTGGGGCTCTGAATGATATCTTGAGATGGAGAATTTTTTTCCGTCCTGTATGGTGAACAAAAACAGTTTGGCCAGAGGAAGACTGTTCATATATTTTTAAACTCCACAGAGGAAAGAGATAATAGTTCAACAATGTAAGATGCAGTACACCAAAACTTAGACTGTGTATCCCTATCTTATTATTTACATGTGACATGCAATGCTGATCCATAGAAAACAGCAACTTATCTGAAATGTTTGGCTAGAAAAAGTTCTCTGAACTTCAAAAATAGTTTCCCAAATTATTTTTAAACTAACAATTTCCTTTGCCATTCCCCAGGCACACATTATTCATAACATCCTAGTAAAAACTTCAAAGAAAAAAGTTGTTCCTTAGCAATTGTTTTTCTCACTTTTTAATGTCCATAATTTTGTTACTGGAAAATTACTGCTGAGTATTGTGCTTTGGAAAATAAGGTTTGTTTTCTTTGCTTAAAGAATGAGTATTGATGCATTTACTTTTAACAAGAAAACATACATGAAAAGTAGATGACATTTGGAAAAAGTAACAGAATCAACATCTACATAGAGTGGGACAATACTGGGACATACTAAGCTTGACAAAACACTTTTGGTTAGGGATGTTCCCAACATGTAGCGCGAGTACTTGGGTGCAGTATGTTCTGGTAGGTGAGGTGGAGGAAGGAATGTGACTGAAGGACATGCATGCTGATGGATCCACCCTGGTCTTGCTTCTGCCTCTTGCACACATATTCCCTGCAGAGCTCTGTTCCAAGGCATATAAGTACCTGCCACCTTAACAGTGGAACTGGTGAGATTTCACTGCAAGTTGGGACCCTCAGAACCACAGAGACAATGCTGTGCCTGGGGGCTTTGTTGATCTGAAGTGTATAGAAGTACCCATTACCAAGTGCCTGGAGGTCTTTCCTTTAATAAAACAAACATTTGAAGGAAAAGAGTTAAAACATTTCTACATAAAATGGCCCAACAATGGACTTCTTATACCAAGAGTAAATCCTGAAACTACTACTAAAAAGTAAGAAGCTTCACAGAAGCTTTTCACAGAAGACTAAATCTAAAGTAAACACCATAATAAAGTTTCTCATGGTTTGTGTTGCTTGAATACAAATACTGCCAAGTAATTAATCCAAAGGAAGGGTCTGCTCTGCCTGCGAGAGGAATAGGAAAAAAAGGAGTTGATGGTGGGCAGGAAGTCTTTTTTTTTCTTCTGTTTGTTCAGTGCTTAGCACAATGATGTAAGACTATGGGTCCTAAGTGTTATGATAACACAAATAATAATTGTGACAACTACTTGAGTTGTTTTGCTTTTAAGGGCATAGAGAGATTATGTTTAATGCTTACATTATCTTAATTTAAATATTACACAACATACAAAGGAGAGCCCATTATAAACTTCTGTCAATGCTACCCCGTTATGTCCAGAACTTCACTTTTCAAAATGAAGGATGACTTTTAATTTCTGCAGCCATACCCACATCTTTCCATAATGATAGCCGCTATTCCACATGCTACACATATAATCTGTCTGTCTTTGTGTTCTATTCAGTGGTGATGCGGCTTTTCTCCTGAGCTACTGCAGAAGTTGATTTGATGTTAAGAGACGTCACACAAACAAATCCTGTTTCTATCATCTCACAGTAACTACAGCCCTGATGGTCTGAAGCATGGAAACTTAGATGATAACTCTTGTATATGTTATAACTTTTTCCTTTCTACTCATTTACTAAAAGGCAGGTTAATGCAAAGAAATACAGTAAAGCTGTATCAGAGCTTTGAAAAAAGTGCAACATCTAGTGCCTTTTGAAAAAGAATTAAGAATAGTGGCAACCTAATTTTAAAAATAGAACACTTTATTTTAAAAATGGGAAGAACTACAAAAAAAGTCCCAACTAGACCTCAAATACCATAATAAAGCACAGACATATTAATACCTAGATGGAGAAATGGGTTCCCACAATGAATATCAGTATCAGATCTGAATGACAATAGTAGACAGTTGTATTCAGATGAAGCATTCAATTGAAGTTCCATCTACCTGATTCTGGAAGTTGCTAAGGATAGTAAAACTCTCACAACTGTCTTCAGAAAGAGCAAGAGTACATGCCTAATGTCCTGACTGACATTCTCACTCTCTCCCTCTGAAGTAGAATTACACATTAATTGACATTAACACAAATGTTCACTACTGAATACAAAATATTGCTGAGTGCACAAAGGCCCTCATAATTGCCTTCCAGAAACATAATTAATTCTGGTAGGAAAATGCTCTTTTAATGTAGCATAACAATACAATTTAATCTCTAAGCAGGTGTGACTGCAAATGGGAAGAAAGTGTAGTTACTCTTCTTTTTCATGATCAACAATTTCCATTATTATTTTTGTCCATTGTGAAAATTATTCTCTTTATAACATGAGGGCTAATTAGCCTGCATGCAATCAACACTGATATTTATGTTTTTAACATATAAGTAACATATGCGCATTTTACATGTATGAGAAAAATGAGATGTTCACCAATTAGATTTTTCATTTCTGAAGTAAAATAGCTAGAATGATTGGTGTAGAACAGGACAGATGGTTAAGTGAGCAGTGCATTAAATTGTTAGGCCATGACGGTGATGCAGTCCTTCAGTGGAAGATATTCCCCAATCTGATCATACAATACAGTACAGTATTCTTACCCCTACTGTTTTTCAGGGGGAGTGGAAAGGGTGAAGGAAATATTTTTGTGATTTACCTCTTCACTATTTCACATTTCTATCTTTGTATTGCATGCATATTATGTTAAAAGAGTCTCAAGGTTGTAAAGTCAAACGCTCAAACATTAGGAAATGCCAGAAGCAAGGCTGTATGTACAACCATAATTCAGCTCTCTTGAGCATATGTATTGTGATAGATTCTTTAATTCACAAGACCTCTGTCTCACACCTATTGTTCCACTGGCATTAGGGCCATCCTTACCCATATGTACAGTTTGCAGCTGCATAGGGCACCAAGAAATTTGGGGTACCAAATTTCCTAGTGCCCTGCACAGCTATGTGCTGCTCTAGCTCCTGCCCTGCCTCCTCCCTATGGCCTCCACCCCAGCCCCGCCCCCACTCCACCCCTTCCCCAAAGCGCCCGACCCTGCTCCGCCCATCCTCCTTCTTCTTACCCCGTCCCTTCCAGCCCCCCAGACCTGTCTCTTCCCAACCTTGTTCCACCCAGCCCTGCCCCCACAGCCCTGCAGACTTCATCAGGGATGAGCATGCACTCACCGGCAGCAGGAAGTGCAGCAGCCCATCCCCAGCCACACCACCAGTGAGTGCTGGGGGGGTGGCTTCCCTCTTACCCCCAAGCCAGCCCTGCCCTCCATGGAGGCTTGGGGCTAGCCCCTCCCACAGAAGCCAGGGCCCCCTGCAAGGAGGCTGCATATGGCCCCAGAATAGCTAGGGATGGCCCTGTCTGGCATCCTTAATTCTATAATTTAGTAACTTCTCAGAGTTTGACTTTCCAACCTTAATGTTCTTTTAATGTTGTTTTAATGACTGGTTATTTGACTCATCCAAAAATAACTGGCGAATTGTTCAGCCATACATTGGTAAAATATTGTTATAATGCCAAAAATAATAAAATATTTTAAAGCACTATTTTATTAAATAATAACAGCAGTAACAAAAAAGAGTAAGCTTTAATGGTCTTGGGCTTAGTCTTAGATTATAATGACTATTTTTTTAAAAAAAAGTTACTTAACTGAATTATTATAACTCATAAAAATGAATCAAAAGGAAATGAAGTTCTAAAAGATGAGGTAATAATTATTACCTTTTTAGCAATGTTAGGTTAGCTTTTATATGTGAACCTTATTCAAGACTGAACAGTTTCAAAAGAAAAGAAAAAAGGAAATTAAAACATACACATAGCAAATATAAAAGAAAAAAAGTCACTTTTTAAATGCACATATGATAGGGAGGCAGCAGACCAACTCTTCAAACACTTTTTTTTTATTATCTTATTTTTTTCTCAGTTCCAACTGCTTAATCTATATCTTTTTTTGTCATGATCAAATTAATCAGGATCTCTTTCTTCCTCACCATATGATGGAGTCAATTCTTTATCTGCTATTTTCTTTTCAAATTTTAATTGTGACAGATAATCACCAAGTTTCCAGCATTGGAGTTCTTCAATCTATTTCTAGTTTTAGAATGGATGATTCCCCAAACTAGCCAATTTTGTTCTATATATGCAGTAGTCTACAGAAGTATTAAAAGAATTTCTGCCACATTAGCTGGAGTGCAAGGAGCACAAAGCCCTCTTCACCACAGTGAAGAAGCAAGCAGTTTTGATTCCACCACAGCATTTTATAACTGAACAGGCTCTCTCTTCCTTTAATATTTGCTACCTTTGTCAGAATTGTTTTTGTTTGTTTGTTTTATATATCCTTTAAAATTTGCTGCTTTGAGGTGACATGCTGCACCAAAAACATCAGTAGGAAGTGTAGTAGGCCTTATAAGCAATGAGTGTGGGGTTTTTTGGTTAATTATAGGTATCCCAGTCCATATGAGACAGTTGTGTCTGTAGTGACTATTATCATAGACCCTTTATATCTATCAGTTAAATGTTTTTAATGTAGTGGGCTTGATTCTCTTCTTGCTTATGCAGGTATAAATTAAATGTTACTCCACTGAAATCAGTGGAGTCATCCTGCTATAAGACTGGTGGAAGTGAGAGGAGAATCAGGCTCTATTCACCTCATCAATATAGCTGATAAGCATGCTATTCAGCAAATTTACTATTCGATTTTCCCATCCCTAATAAAAAGTCCCATCTGTTTCATAGGCCTAGAAGCTATAATGCCTCCTACATAAATCATCCTTCTTAATGCTGCTTGTGGTTTTTTTTATTTTTATTTTTAGCTATAAAAGAAGCCACAACAATAAAATGTAATAAAAGTGTCTTGTACGTCTTGTTTATTATAATTGCCTAATAATACAGTTTATATCGTAATTTAATAACTTTTCATTCGACTTTATTATATTGTAAGTGAAATCAGATAAACTGCACAAACTACAATTACAGCTTCACAATTCCTCATCTCTTCCTTTTCTATATAGAAGGGAGTAGATGAATGTCTCTGTACCTTTTTCTATTATTCAGTAGACAATATACGTAAGAAAAGAAAATCTATGTTCCAGTCTGCTGCTTCTCCTGGGTCATTTGAATGTTTATTTTAGGAGCATCCTCGTTTCTAGGTAGGTTATCATTTATCAGGTGTTTGTCATTCTGTGACATAACAAAATGGGGTGACTCATCCAATACTGAAACTTTCAAGCTGCTCTGCTGAAGCTGAAAAGACATTTAATTTAATACATGTATGATCCCACTAAGGAATCCAGATATTTACTTACATGTACTGCTGCCCTTGAAATGATAGCTGTATGTCTATATAAAACCATCCACATAGCAGCAGAACAGGTAGAGAGAGAAAGAGAAGCAAATTGTGCATATTAAAGCCACATAGATTAGAGACAGTTTCCACTTGTACTGCTAATCGAAAAGAGAAAGAGAGAGGGAATGACTGGATTCACAGGAAGCAAAACAACTTGCCCCCAACCAGAAAATGGTTGAAAATACATTGCTAACCATACAGCGAGAAAAAGAGAACAGCTCCTTAGGTTTGGGTCTTTTTATTTCCTTCCCTGAAGCAAACATATCAATTTGCTTTTATGTTAATTGGTAAGAGCAATAGACAATAAAACCATAATGTTTTATTGTGATTTTATATAGATGTATAAACTACAACTTTGTTCTATGTTTCCAAAATGCATGATTTTACCAGATGTTTTGGGTTTTTGTAAAAAGAAAATAAAAATAAATCATTATTTGGCATGTGTGTGTGTGCTGTAATATGGATACTTTACAGGAGGGATGGCTCTGAGACTCTATAGATAAGATTGTTCCCATGAAAACACTTGACTTTCATTTTCTTGTAACTTTCTGAAGCATTCACTTTTGGGGGCTGAAACTGTTTGGGGATTCAATTATGCTGAAAGGTGCCATTTTTATTATTGGATTTTGTTTGTTTTATTTTTGAGCAAAACCAGCAATTTTTGCACGAGGGAAGAATGGGAGAAGGTATATTTTCCCATTAAAAAAAAAAGTGATTTTTTTTTGAGCAGCTGAAACTCACCTCAGTTTTTACTTGCTCAAGGAAATACAGGAAGTTTGTGGCAAAAATCTGGAAACAAAACTGATCTTGCAGGGCTTAGGCTCTCGGCTGAAAAATCACTATGTAAATGTTTGGGTTCAGGTTCCCAGAGCCCAGACTCCAACCTGAGCCCAAATGTCTACCTAGCAATTATTAGCCCTACAACCTGAACCAGCTGACCTGGTCTAGCCATGGCCATGCCTCTATCCTTGTGTAGACATATCCTCAGATAAAGTAATTCAAATATGCTTAGTTATACTATCTGTTAGGCCAGTTCTGTAGTCAGGAGAACTGAGAAACAGAAAGTGTGTATAACTTGCTTTGGTAGTCAGAGTTAGCCCTTGTCCTGTGAGCTAAAGAACTGGTAGCTCAGTATTTGAGCTGGATATTTATTTACTGTCAGACATTGAACCTGTGACATAAGTCTTCTCTCTGCCTCAGTTCCCGCTTTTGTGTATCCATCTTTTCAAAAGCATATGGAGCACTGTAGATTAAAATGCACAGAGTATTATCAGTCTGATTTCACAAATTGTAAAACTGAGACCCAGAAAGGTCAAAATATAGGTCTGGTGGTTTACTGGTGAAGCAGGCTTAACCTTGACCTATATGCCAAAAAAACAAACAAACCTGATTTCAGTTCTGTGAGTCTGACATTAATTTGGTGTCTGATCTGGAGCAAGTCACTCAATCTCTCTGTTTCACCATCTATAAAATAGGGTTATTTAGATTTATTTACCTGGATAACATATGGTCTGCAAGGATTAAAGAGGAATGATTGTTCAGGTATTAAAAAAAAACAAAAAAAAACCCTGTGTAAATAATGTATTATGTGATAGAACTTGACTCATGGTCTGTCCCATTGGTGATGGTCTCTCTGTGCAAAGGTCTTCAAAGCTGCCTTAAGTGGGCCCCTGCAGATACTCTGGCACAAAGGTCTGTTGGGGCTTTCCCCATTGTAGTGGGCATGGCCAGAATCCTACTGCATTCTGGCAATTCCCCAGTCAGAGTTATGGCCTTTTAGGGGCTATTATTAGCTAGGACTTTGCTAAAGTATATGACAGCTATAGACTACATTGATCTGTGAATTTGTAAAATTACCCATCATACCCAGGTACATCATATATTCAGTGTGAAATTTGATAAATTACCATTTTGTTTTATGTATCCATTAGTAAAATAGACGTTCTTCTATTTTTTTTCTTCTTTCACAAGGATTCTTTTGTTTGCTGTCCTTACTCACACAAAATGCCATTTAAACTAAAGTCTTATGGAAGAGTACTATGTAGGGTTGATTTTTGTTTTGTTTTGTTTTAATCCTGTAGAAATGAAAAGAAAATGAGTGAGTGGTGGATGCTGTAGGTGACTGCAGCGTGTATGAAATAGCGGACATCACTGGTCAGATTCTAATTTCAGCTATATTGGCGTAACTAATTTCTAACCACCTAACTGGTGTTACTCTGAGTGTATAGAAGTGTAATTGAGATCATAAATTTTCTCTAATGCTACTAATCTAATATCTTGTAAATTACCATGTTTATAATCTGAAATTGTGCACTTTAAAGGGTACAATAGCAGAGAACAAACACAAAGAGTGAAAGATAGGAGAACTCCTACAAGTGCTGTACTGGGCCTTTGCCATTCTCTGAATAGTGATTGCTAGCAAGGCTATTAGATGGCCATTGAATATGTTACAGTCTTAAATAATCAGAAGAAAAAGTCTTCCTGATTAGCACATATTGTTCATACCACTTGATGAAGTGTATTTTCTTGTCCCTTTCCTTTACATTGAGCTTTTTCCTCATTGATTTTAGAGAGTGATAATTCTCTTCATTTTTCAAGTGAAATATACAAAACCATTTTTCATTAACTTACTATGTTTATTCTGGTTCATACAATAATTACTAAGTAATGAAATTATCAAACTGAGACCAATCAAAGCTGTTGTATCCATATGTTTAAATAGTACACGTTTGAAAAGTTAATGTGTAACATTGATCGTAGCAAATAGAAAACATTAATGAAACTTGATGATGTAAATAAAAACAATATATACTTAAGGGAAATTGAATTTTTACTGACATTCAATTCCCAAATTTTTTCTCCCCTTGAGTTTTATCCTATACACACATTTTTGGCAATGTGAGTAAGAATGATTATTATTTTTATTGTTTACACAGCATAGAGGTGACTTGAAGCCATAATATTTGCATTTAGGTTTCAGTTTTCAAATATCCCCTCCCCCCCAAGATTTGTTCTCTGATCTGTTCTCTGATTTGTTCAGCACTGTAGCAGAGAACATATGCTCAGCAATAAACAAAACAACCTTTGAGGGTCATAGGGAATCATTCTGTCCACCTGAAGAGCAGGATTCCAAAAAGAGTAAAGGGGAGGTCTTGATCTCACCCCTCCCAGCATCAGCCTGAAGAGCAGAACCAATAAACCACAGCACTAATCTACACCACCCATCATTATCCATGGATGGAACAGCTTGAGGCACAATCTCTCCCATGTTCCTTTGAAATAAACTAGCTCTGTTCGACCCACTATTCAGAGCTTTGGCATAAACGGCACTATCTAGCTTTGTCTATTTGATCAGGAGTGGTGAGCGGTCTGCTGAAAGATATTCTCCTTAAGTGGCATGATTTTTTTTCCTCCTTTGCTGATATGTGAAGTTATAGTCCTAGACCACACCTATGCATCTGGTTATAATCCACACAAGAAATCTTTGCCTGGGGTGGATTTGCAGGATTTGGGGGCTGGGCTCAATGCCATAGGGGACTGATGCTAATAAGATGCAAAATCTTTGACTTTTAGGTCACTAGTTAAAATCCAGAATAAGTAAATAATAATCCAAAAAACTGCCTTCTGATGGTTGTTCAGTGCTGTGTGCGGAATAAGTCATGTATGTTTCACGTAGCTCTAACAGGAACCATGCTGCAAAGATTTACAGTAAAAAAAGAGTTTTGAGCTAGTTCAATATAGCAAGATGAAACATATTATTTGGATATAATACCATAAATTCAAGTTTAAACAAAATCCTTGCTTGTAGAATTCCCTGATATTTCATCCCTGCAACCATTCTCTAGAGTCTGGACCATAACCATCTCAAAACTGGATTGATTTCCTATGAGTATGGTTTCCTCAGTGTTTACAGATGTCCATTCACTGGGTGGCACTTTTGATCTGCTTGTCAGCTGACCTATAGTGCATTATTATAAAAGATTTATAATAAAATCAATAACCATTGAACTGTAAGAGAGGGAGCTGGCAGAGGAACAAACAGGAGACTAAAATCCGCCACCCATTCAATTCCAGAGAAATTAAAAGTCTAAGAGACAAGAAGATCACCTAAGGAAAAACAGAAATAGTAAATCAACATTCCTTTCAATACTAGTAAAAAAAAAGACAGTCTTAGCTATTGTAGATATGAATTGCTCCTGACAATGTGATATAAATGCGTCATTTCATAAGTTAACTCCCCAACGTAATTTATAGATCAAGATTTGCAACAATGAAAAAAAAATGTGAAAAAATTGTTACTTGGTCTCTGACAGAGACCAAGTAACAATCACACCTCATAATTGGATGATTACATATTAGATGAATTCGCATATTAAAGCTAATTAACTGGTGAACATGATGAACAAAATAAACAAAAGCAACATAAAACGTTAACTCACGAGAATACTAAAAGAAACGTAAGAGAAACCCAATATACCAAACCAACCATGCATTTA
The DNA here is from genome assembly GCA_032164245.1 of Sternotherus odoratus. Classification (NCBI taxonomy): domain Eukaryota; kingdom Metazoa; phylum Chordata; order Testudines; family Kinosternidae; genus Sternotherus; species Sternotherus odoratus. The sequence continues at coordinate 110,536,926 of JAVMKO010000002.1, forward strand.
ATTTCATTTATAGAAGTAAATTTTTGATGTCTAGGCAGATAAAATTATGCCAGAGACAAAATTTATCTGTGGCATAATTCCACTGAAGCCTAGGGGCTAGATATTATTGGGGAGATGTTGCATTCCATATTCCTCATAGAAATATTGTTATGATGCAAATATAAAATAACTAAGATGTACTTTATGCAAGATGGCTCATGTAAGGTATCATTGGAAAGGTTATGCCAATGTTTTTCCACTGGAAGACAAAGACAAAGGGTTCCTGCTATACACAAAACCTATATAAGGCAGGGGAGTGACATAACCAAGGTCTCCTCTGCCTCTAAATGCAAAGAGACACTGGAAAACATCTGCAATGAAGAACTGAGTTCTGGGAGAAGAGTTGAGCCCAGGCAGAAGGGTGACTAGTCTGTGAGTAATAATACCTAAAATTTCAAGCTGCAGGCCAGTGCTGCTGGCTTTCAAGAATTTTTCAAATCTGCCTAATTCAACATTTAGGGTGAGAAATTACATTTTGTAACCCGTTTCTTTAGTGAATCAAGCTTAGTTTGCTTGTTTAGATTTATTTGCTTAATAATCTGCTTTGTTCTGTTTGCTATCTCTTATAATCATTTTAAATCCGCCTTTTATAGTTAACTAGCAAAAATACCCAGCGTTGTTTGGGTCCGTCGGAGGGGGGAAGAGAGCTGAGTGAGTGGGGGGGCAGTTGGAGGGGGGAGAGAGCTGAGCGAGTGGGGGGCGTTGGAGTGGGGGGGGATTTTAATTTTTTTTATTCTTACCTGAGGGGGAGAGAGCTGAGGGAGTGTGGGGGCCATTGGAGGGGGAAGGGGGAGAGAGCTGAGCGAGTGGGGGGGGCGTTGGAGTGGAGAGAGGGGGGTGAGATTTTAAAAAATTTCAATTCTTACCTGAGGGGGGAGAGAGCTGAGGTAGTGTGGGGGCTGTTGGAGGGGGGAGGGGGGAGAGAGCTGAGCGAGTGGGGAGGCCGTTGGAGTGTGTGTGGGGAGATTTTAAAAAAATTCGATTCTTACCTGAGGGGGGAGAGAGCTGAGTGGGGGGCCGTTGGAGGGGGGAGGGGGAAGAGAGAGCTGAGTGAGTGGGGGGGCGTTGGAGGGGGGAGAGAGCTGAGCGAGTGGGGGGGCGTTGGAGTGGGGGGAGGGGGAGAGAGCTGAGTGAGTGGGGGGCAGTTGGAGGAGGGAGGGGGAGAGAGCTGAAAGAGTGGGGGAGCAGTTGGAGTGTGGGGAGGGGGGTGAGATTTTAAAAATTTTCGATTCTTACCTGAGGGGAAGAGAGCTGAGTGAGTGCGGGGGCCGTTGGATGGGGGAGGGGGGAGAGAGACTGGGGGGCAGTTGGAGGGTGGAGAGAGCTGAGCGAGTGGGGGGGCCGTTGGAGTGGGGGGAGCGGGGGGAGATTTAAAAAAAATTCTATTCTTACCTGAGGGGGGAGAGAGCTGAGTGAGTGAGGGGGCCATTGGAGGGGGGAGGGGGACAGAGATGAGCGAGTGGGGAGGCCGTTGGAGTGGGGGACGGGGGGAGATTTTAAAAATTTTCAATTCTTACCTGAGGGGGGAGAGAACTGAGGGAGTGTGGGGGCTGTTGGAGGGGGGAGGGGAGAGAGAGCTGAGCGAGTGGGGCGAGGGGAGGAGATTTTAAAAAAATTCGATTCTTACCTGAGGTGGGAGAGAGCTGAGGGAGTGTGGGGGCCATTGGAAGGGGGAGGGGGTAGAGAGCTGAGTGAGTGGGAGGGCGTTGGAGTGGGGGGAGGGGGAGAGAACTGAGAGAGTGGGGGGGCAGTTGGAGGGGGGAGGGGGAGAGAGCTGAGTGAGTGGGGGGGCGTTGGAGTGAGGGGAGGGGGGAGATTTTTTAAAAAATTGATTGTTTCCTGAGCGGGGAGAGAGCTGAGCGAGTGCAGGGGCCATTGGAGGGGGGAGGGGTGAGAGAGCTGAGGGAGTGCGGGGTCCGTTGGAGGGGGGTATTATTACATCATAACTATGTCACAGAGAACAGCAGGTGTTAACCTGCTGCCCAGTTGATGTTAATGGGCTTTAAAGAATTTCACCCCTGGGGGGTGTCAGAGGTGAGATTTGATTTTTTTTTCGATTCTTACCCTGATTAGGACCCTAAAGCCTATAACTGTACCAAATTTCAAGTCTCTAGCTCAAACGATGTGGAAGGAGTAAGGGAACGTACATACACGCACACACTCACGCACACACTCATACACGCAGGCACATATACACACACGCATACACGCATACACCATTTGACTTTTATATAGAGAGATAAATTAGTTTTGTTTCTTATTAAACTGAGTTTGTGAAATTTCCAACTGGGGGCACAAGAAGTTGTGCATAGCTCTCTTCGCATTGAGGGAGAGGGAGGGATATTTACGAGTTTACACTGTGCAGATTTGTCTATAAAGTGCAAGACATTATATCTTTGGGTCTCGAAAGGACGTGGCTGCCTGAGTGCTGGGGCAAGTCCCTTAAGCTGAGTCTTCCCAGAGCTGATCTCAGTGTCTGTGTCTTTCTGCGGCTGTGTGTGGCCCTGCCTGTATATGTGCTAGAGAAGGCTTGAAAACATGTCTCAGCAAGAAAGGCAAAGGGGGTCCAGGCTGACAGAACAGGCAGGCATCTCAGTACATCAGGTAGCACCTTCAATTGGGGCAACCCATCACGGTTACCACTAAAACATAGACCTGTAGTATGGCGCATAGATGAAGCAGGACACATGGGGGAGTTATGTGTGGTTGTGCAGGACACATGGGGGAGTTATGTGTGGTTGTGCAGAGTTTGTGCTCCAGGGTTACGTTTCCAGCCTTTGCTCTCCGTCACACTACTACACTTTTATTTATTACTTACTAGCAGAAATACCCAGCGTTGCTCGGGTCCGTTGGAGGGGGGAAGGGGACCCAGCATTGCTCGAAGAGAGCTGAGCGAGTGTGGGGTCCATTGGAGGAGGGGAGGGGAGAGAGAGCTGAGCAAGTGCCGGGGCCGTTGGAGGGGGGGCGGGGGCAGAGAGCTGAGCGAGTGCGGGGTCCGTTGGAGGGGGGTATTATTACATCATAACTATGCAGCAGGTGTTAACCTGCTGCCCAGCTGATGTGAATTGGCTTTAAAGAATTTCACCCCTGGGGGGCGTCAGAGGTGAGATTTGAAAAATTTTCGACTCTTACCCTTATTAGGACCCTAAGGCCTATAACTGTACCGAATTTCAAGTCTCTAGCTCAAACAATATGGAAGGAGTAAGGGAACGTACATACACGCACGCACCATTTGACTTTTATATATATAGATATTGTAGTAGCACCCAGGATTGACAGTCAAAGATCAGCGTCCCTTTATGCTAGGTACTGTACAGACATACAGTGAAAAGGTCAGTCCCGTTCATGAAATTAATCATCTAGGTATAACTCCACCCTAACTCTAATATCTCTCTTCTCCCTCTGAAGAAGCTATGACAATCATATCCGCTGCATTATTCGTGCTCCTGCACTCCTGTCTCTGCACATGCTCGCTCTCTCCCCACCCCACCCCAAGTGTTTAACCATATAAGGCAAGGTATAGTTTGGCTTTGTGGAGTTAAAAACTAATGAATTTAGCCCCTGGCCTATTCTTATATACCCCTTGTCCAAATTCCACTAAAGATGCTCATACATTGTTCAAACAGACACCCCCAATCATCACAGTGATGTCCATTAATAAATAGCTGTAAAGAAGCTGGCACACGAGGTGTCCTGAAATAAGTTTGCTTGTGTTATTTATTTATTTATTCATTTTGGAAGATTTTTGGTTAAAAGTATTCTGCCTCGTGCTGTGCTATGAACATGCTCAGAGTTTTGCATATCAGTAGCTCAAAGAATCAATAATGAAAATACCCCAATGCCTTTTTGCTTCTTCCACTCACAGTGAAAAGATATGGTTCCTTAAATGTAGAATAACCACCAAGACAGCTTCACATCAGTAGATAAAGGCTGTCACTTGTAGCACTCAGGCCAGCTTTTTTATTATTATTATTTCAATCCTCATAAGCAGCAGGGCATTGAGTTCAGAAAGACTCTGATTCTGAATGACAATAACTGTCAGTGTAAAATACAACTATTCTAGCTGCTGGAGCTTCATTGAAACAGTTTGCTTGTAACAAAGAGACGCTTTCAGCACTAGCATGATGTAGCTGAAACCAGAGGGTATTATTAAAAATATTGATCACGTAAACATTGCCAGTTATATAACTTCACATTTTCCTGCCCCCGATGTGTGTGCACCTAACTTCATAATTGTTGCAATAACGTGAACTTTATTAACAATCACCTTGTTTCATGCTCTCGTTCAGCAGCCATTCTTTAGATAGGTGGTTATTTGGTAAAGGTCACACACTGTAGTTGGTAAATGTTATTCACATTCATCATTTTTAGCTCCAATAAAGTTTCCAGTTATGTAGTTATTAGTTAATAGAGAACCAATATTTCTGTCCTCTTTCCTTTGCTAGGACTTATCAAACTATCTGCAACAGCCATAGATATAATTTATTCTTTGTCACTGTAAACTCTGAAGATGCTTCATCTTCGTTAAAGCACAGCAGGAATAAGTTTTGCATCCTTCCAGAAGAAAAGAGTATGTTGTATTTGCAATACCCCCCCCCCCGACCCCCATAAACCTTACTAGAGGGATTCTTTTGGAAGACTATAAGGTACCTCCATCTGTAGAAATCGTTTCTAAAGGAATATTATTAGAGGGAGAGTCACTTTAAGGGTTTAGTAGATTAATTATTTACTAGTGTTTATGGAACATTTTTCTATTCCAACAGTGTTAATCCAACTATCCCTACAGAAATTAGGTAGTTCTATCTACTTAGGTAGATGGGATTTTCCAATGGCCAAAGCATTATGTGAGTCTTGGAATATTTGGGCTTAGTTCTCTTCTGTGCCCCAGACTTCCTAAACTGCCGTGAGTGAGTCACTTAGTAACAATATTTTAAAGGTATTCAGGTACCTAGAAATGTAAATAGGTACTTAGTGGGAATTTCAAAATTTTCCAGACCTCATTCTGATCCATTACACTCAAATATCCCAACTTCTGTTTTGGAGTTGTTACAGCTGCTCCATTAGACTCTTAAATTGGATGGGAAGTCCTCAGTCATTTGTAATGGATACAGTCATTTTTTCAATGCTGCATTCAGTGGCTTAGGGTCTATGCAAATCCTCAATTTAGCTTAAGGTTTCCTCACCACTGTTAGAATGCTGACCACCCTGTGCTAGTTTCAACAGGTTTAATAATGCCTCTTCTTTGCAGGTTTTCCAGTTCCTTCTTTAATGACTGAAGGATCTCTGTGTTTTGATAATCTCATGCACACAGTCATGTTTTGTGAAACTCTATACCCTCGGGGAGCATCCTGTAACCCCCATATTCCTCGAGTATATATTATTGTGATATTGCATATAAAGCAGGTCATGTGAGGTATCAGGAGAAAGGCTATGATCTGCTGAAAGTCACTGTTCTATCTAAACATGTATATCATTAGTACAGGGATCGGAAACCTTTGACACGTGGCCCGCCTTGGTAAACCCTCTGGCAGGCCAGGCCGGTTTGTTTACCTACCGCGTCCACGGGTTTTACCGATCACAGCTCCCACTGGCAGCCTGCACTGCTCCCCACAGCCCCCATTGACCTGAAGTGGCGAACAGCAGGCAGTTGTAGCCGCGATCAACCTAACTTGCGGACACAGCAGGTAAACAAATCGGCCCAGCCTGCCACCTGGCTTACCCTGATGGACCACATGCCAAAGGTTGCTGATCCCTGCATTAGTGCATATGAAGTTATGAGATTGTGTTGTATGGTTGTTACAAAAATATGCTGTGGGATTGGGAAGCGCCCAGATACTAACCCTCCAGAGAAATACCAAGGGGAGTAACCAACACCCAGATGGGTGTCAAACAACCATCGCGACAGGTTACGGATAACAAAACAGATAACAACTGTTGAAGGTAAATTAACTAGGGAAATGAAATCAATTAGTGTAATGAGAGAACCATTTGCAAGTCCTATTTAGTTGTTATCTCATGCAGACACAAATATCCATTTCAAAAGGTATTTTTTCTCCTGCTGCTAATGGCCTATCCTAATTTAACGGCCTCTTAGAACAGATATGCTAATGTACAACTCTTTTTTTCCCCTTTTTCTTTCTGTGTGTATAAATGCATCTTACTTCTGTTCCATTCTATGCATCTGATGAAGTGAGCTATAGCCCATGAAAGCTTATGCTGAAATAAACTGGTTAGTCTCTAAGGTGCTATAAAGTCTTCCTCATCTTAAACAACCCTGCAGAGCCATTGTCAAGCAAGGGAACTACAATTTAATTACTCACCTGCATAGGACCACACCCAGGGAAATTGTTTAACCTTGCGTGAAATTCAGCAGTGTCCACCAGACATGCCTGGACTTGTGTTCTCCAAGCATATGGGACGGAGGGTATAAATCAGAACAGTGTGGCCACATGCTTGGCCTTTCTCCTTTCCCCACCTACACTGCAAGCAACAAGGACAGTCTGAAGAGTCCAACAGTGGGGAGTGGTCTAGGTTTCACCCTTAAATCCTACTATGAACTGAAATATCAAGCAGGGTGAGAGAAACTGATTAGTATAGTGTTGCCAAATCTAACAGGGTTGAGAGTTTAGACTGCATCCTTATATTTTATTTTATTTTGGTAACCACTCTAACTTTTTGCCTATCACTTATAATCAGTTAAAATCTATCTTTTGTAGTCAATGTTCTTTTTTTACTGTTTATCTTTACCAGTGAATTTGCCTGAAGTGTGTAGTAAATCTGCTCAGGTTTGCAAAGGCTGGTGTATGTCCACTTCCATTGCTGAAGTGGTGAACCCATTAATAAATTTGCACTGATCGTCTTGGTGGTTCCCGGCCAATGGGAGCTGTGGAACCAGTGCTTATGGCAGGAGGAGCACTCAGAGCCCTCCTGGACTCCCCTTCCCTAGGAGCTTCAGGGATATGCTGGTTGGAGATGGGTAGAGAGTCCCGCCACCCCTGCCGTGCTCCCTTCCCCCAGCACCAGCATGGGTTCCGGATCACACACCATCCATCCCCCTCGCCCCCAGCACCAGCAAGAGTCCTGGGCTGGGTGCCACCACCTGCTCCCCCACCCCCGACCAGCAGGGGTCCCTGGCCCTTCTCCCCTGCAGCACCAGCGGGGGCCATGGGCCACCCCCACCCAGCATCCATGCCCCCCCCCCCCCCCGGCCCAAGTTTTAGTTAGAGGTCTATAGTAAAAATCATGAACAGGTCATGGTCTGATGACCTGTCCATGACTTTTTTTAAAATACCCATGACTAAAACGTAGCCTTAATGATTTTCAGTGTTTCTGGGATTACCTTGCAGCTGGCTTCACAATCAAACTGGCTGTTGATCCAATAAGATTGTTTCAAATATTGCAGTTGAATGGCTAAAGTCAAACTGCAGATACCCTCCTCTTTATTGGACATCTCCATGTCCTCAGTCACTGCATGTACTGCTTTTTAAAAAAATTCTGGAGGTAGTTGTGCCATTGAGTCACAAAGTAGTTCTGCTTCCCACCCCCTTTTCTACCTACCTTTTGTGTTGTTTTCTACAATACTTACTGGACCATGATACTTGCATTCTTGGTCAGTGTGTCTCTGTCCTGCTCCCTGGATTCCTTCAGCTTGAGCCTGTTTACCTGTTCTGTACCAGTGGCTGTCACTCAACTGTAAGCTGAAATGACATGATCCACACATGATCTTGTCTTGAATTAGGGAATTTTGAATGTCTCCAAAGTTACAATTGGATGCAAGAGTTCTCAGCTTTGTAATATAAATATTTATTCCCTCTCTGCTACTTACTTTTGGGTAGCCCCCCTCCTCCCCCGCCATCTCCCTCTCCACAGTCTCTTGCTGTCTGGGGTCACACTACTCAAACACTTTTATCAGCTGTTCCAGTGTTTCAAGCATAATTCCTGGCAACAGTGTTTCACTCGCATCTCATTCTTCCCCCCCCCCCCCCAATGAGAGAATAAAAAAAGCTATACCTTAGTTTTCTCATCATTATCCACAGTCTGCTCTGTATACAAACTCAGTTCTTGATTCTACTGCTTCCCTGGCTGTGCAAGGCTTTTCATCTAGAAATCCAGCATTCCCATTAGCCTGAGCCCCTTCACGCTGCCTGTTTTTCTATGCTTCTAGTCATTGCTTTGTCTGTCCGTTATTCATACTACCTTCTTTGCTGTGGGTCCCACTAGGCTGACTACTGCCACCATGTCTCATGCATTGCATACTGTGTAATAACATGAAAGGAGAACTCCTTGCTTGTGAAACTAAACTGGCTCCTAATTAGGTGATCTATTTATAGACATGCTAAAAGTGCAGTTAGCATTCTAGCCATGTGAAAACAAACTGAATTCCTGGTGCCTCCTCCAAACTCTTGTTTGCTGCAACCTGTGCCATGAAGGTTGCTTAAATGGGTGAGGAAGGCAAGAGGTGCTTCTGCTGTGATTAGCTGGCTCTGGTGTTATAGAAAACTAAGGATAGCCATCCGGTTTGCAGGTTGGATATGTGGGTGTGGTGTAGAGCTGCTGAAAGCCTAAGCACTGGTGTTATAGAAAACTAAGGATAGCCATCCGGTTTGCAGGTTGGATATGTGGGTGTGGTGTAGAGCTGCTGAAAGCCTAAGCACTGGTGTTATAGAAAACTAAGGATAGCCATCCGGTTTGCAGGTTGGATATGTGGGTGTGGTGTAGAGCTGCTGAAAGCCTAAGCACTTCATTCTTCAGAAGATCCTCAGTTTAGAAATTGGACAAGAGTAATAAAAGCAATATTCTTTGTGAGACTTCTAGTACAGTGTATCTTTGCTCTGGCCACTTTGAAAATTCCACAGGAAATAACCTATTTTACTTTTTATACTTCCTGCCTGGATAAAACCAGAAAGAGCAGAGGTGTAAAGAAATTTAGGCCAGAGAAACAAAGGCAGAAGTGGAGTTATGGATTTCAGAACCTCCAAGGTTTGTGACTTAACATAGGCCCAGATCTGTACTTAATTTTTATTCCATCATTACTTTTGTAAAGTCCCAATGTTTTAAATTGTGAACTGATCTACTGTTGTCTAAAGATAACATCTCTTTAGCAGTCTACTTAAAAAAATACAGAATGAATCGCATTTCCAAGAACAACAAAACAACAGGAGCTGGAACTGAAAGAAAGACAACATTCCCCTTTCTATTTCCTGGGTGAAAAGAGAGCGATATGTAGCTATCTATCTCTCCTTTTCCTTTTATTCTCTTGGTGACTTAGGTTTAGATTCTTTCATCTTTGGGATAGAAAGAGATAACTTTAAATGGTTGACACCAAGTAATTTTATTTTAAAAATATTTAGTTTAAAGAAACAGTAAAAAGTAGGCCAGCTTTTACTGATTGTTTCTTCTACTGCCAACTCAGGGATGTGACATCCACTATTTTAGTCACATGGATTCTTTTACATACCTTAGGGAACATCAAGCAAAATAATCACAATTATTAACCATGGCTATTCTATTATTAAAGAAACGAAAAGAAAACATTAAACAAAACAAGTGTTTGTTTTGGGAACACAACTGATGTACTGGTTACTTCCATTATAATGTTTTGTGTATTCCTCTCTGAAGAGAGCTTTTAGCAAAAATTATACCTGTGAAAGTGGGGGCATTCTTTGTTGGTAAGTGTAACTGTTCTCCCTCGTGAGAGTAGAGAGCCCCCTCTTCGTGGCACTGGGGAATCAATACGCCTGTTGGCCATTTGTCGTGCCGTCTACCTTGGGGACATATAATTGCTCATGATAGCAGTTCAGGTCTCCAAAAGGATGATTTGGAACACCATCTGTTAGCGGATATTTTCAGCCTCCTGGCTGGGGTACACAGCAAGAGTGTAGGATTCTGACCCTGCAGGCAGGACAAAGGAATTGAAAAGTCTATGGCCCTCGGTCTCCTGGTTGAGGCAAACAAGAACAATTTAAACAGTCAAAGTCACCAACCTTCTGAACTAAACTTTAGTGCACTGCCATCCCGCACACAGGGCCAGAGTTCATGGATAGGGGTACCTGCAATCATCCTGCTCCATCAGGTCCCACCCCAGGTGCCCTAGCAGTGGTAGGCAAATCCGCCACAGGGTCAGCAGGGAAAATGTGTGGTTGCTGCCTCACATCCCACAGCACAACCAAAGTCCCTGGCTCCTTCCTACAGGAACCTACTGGTGTCATTCCATCAGTGTTGGGCTTTGGCTCTCAGCCTCATGGTTGGGTAATCCTTCCTCAGGTACTTCCCTGGGGTCTCCCATCTCCTGGGATAGTGGCCTGCCATTCTTCCCCGCCAATAGTCATGGATTCTGCAGAGTGCTCGGCTCTTTGGGAGAAATGTCTGCCTCCTTCTCTGGTCTATCCATAATTTAGCTTCAGGGCTCTACTCTTATACTTCCTGTCTTGCCCCAACACTTCTTGTGAGGAGGACAGGGCACGATTTGCTGGACCCACCAGGAGGACTTAAACTCCTACGTACTTGAGTAAGGATACTCTACCTCACTATACTAAGTTCATACAAAAGTATACTGTTTCCCAAAAATAGTGTGTATTCCATTTTAGTATCTTATTTGATACTTACAGACTCTTTGTGCATGGACAAAATAATTTATTTAAGGTCATGTGAAGCCCATCTATTTATTATTAATAATAACTAGACAGTTTATAGATGGGCAAAGTAATCAAACTTATCTAAACCTATGAAATCAAAGAAAATATTTAAATCAGAAGAATTATTTTTTCTTAAAACAGGCAAAATGTTACTATTACCTGGAATACATGGTCTAACCATTTGGTAATTAACAGGGAAATCTTAATATTGTAAGTTACAACAGCATTCCCATATCCCAGTAAAGTAGCTACAAGAATTTTTAAATCTAATTCCTTGGCTGTACCTTTAACTTTGTCGCATCAATCCATTGTAAAGGCTTTGGGAGGTTTTCCTTGTGTTGGTTTCCTCCTGAGTATTTTCTATTCTTAGCTGTTTGCAGTGCCTGTGCCTGTGGAGATGGACAGAATGAATTCTGGAGTGATTTCTTTTTCAGCAGGAGAGCCCAAGTTCAGCCTAATAAAAACATCAGTTTATAATAATTTTATTAATATCATTTATGCATTAATACTGAGATCTCTCCCTCACACAACAACAAGCGGAATTTATCAGCATACTCATCTGTAAATCTGTTCTAAACTTCAGGGTTCTCTACTCTTGGATAAAGGAAATAAATGCTGTTTAAAAGTTGTTTCACTATTAAACAGCAACTGAATATAATGTGCCTAATAATCATTTTGGTACTGCGAGGTTTTTTTTATTGGCTTGCATTCTTTTTATATTCTAATAAATGAATGTAATATAAACTCCAAGACAAGGGAATTTAGTGTTAGGGTTTAGCTTCCTCTTAAATGTGCCCTGTTGTGCGAAGTATTGCAGCACATGTTTCTCTTCATCAGATTTTTTCCAGTGGCACCTGCAATAATTTGGCACAGCGGGGTGCATGGAGAACAGAAGTTTAGCATTAACTTTAAATTTCTTTCCATTTGCAGGTTTTTGCACCACCCTCAACATCATTTAAATGTTGTTTTTACATTTAATTGCTCTTGGTTCAGATAAAAAATACTGAGCAAATAATTTCATATAAAAATAACAGGTCCCTGAAACATTTCCTCACATTTAGAACCCAACTGGCAATAAACTTTGTGTTAGGTTCTGCCATATTCAATGTATGTTTCATTTCTAAATCACAATTAGTGTCAGGATTGCTGAAACACTATGAAAAAACCTTTTGCAAGTTCAAGGGATTCATCTGAAGCTTCATATTCTTTTTTCTCCCTGACCACTATCCTTCTGCTTACATATTGGTGTTTTTGACTTTATCTCGTATCTTGTAAGAGACACTCTGTCTAGTTCTTCTATCTTTTCTCCCTCTCCCAATCTTCATTTCCCATCTTCATATCCCTCTCTGGACCTTATATTTGATTACAATTCTGCAGTCACAATATTGGCGGCTTCAGCCTTATTTAAGAAATAAACAAAAGGTTGAAAACGTTCTAAGCTACACATGTTTTCATAGAGGCTTTTTAAAGATGTAAGCAGGGTCTGAATGAACTCTCCCCTTGCAGCTAGTTCCGTGGAGACTTCAGGTGCAAACGGTATTTACATGAACACATCTACTCTGCATAGGTATTGTGATAAGGTGGCTCCTCAGACTCCCCGGACTCAGGCCCTTTAGCCGTTCTCTTCTGGCTGGGGTTTGGCTCCCAGCTGGCTAGGAAGGGCTAACTCCCTCCTTCCTGCTTTCCTGTCTGCTGGCAGCCTCTCTGTCTCTGTCTCTCGCTCTCCTTCACTCCTCTCTGCTCTTACCAAACTCACTCTTCTGATTCCTCCTGCCTCCAAACTCGCTCCTCAACTCCCAGACTCTTCTCTGGGGGAGGAGTGTTTTTAAAGGGCTCTGCCAGCCTCCTTAACTGGCCTCAGCTGGCCCTGCTTCTGGCAGCCTTGTTCAGCTGGATCCAATTAAACTGCAGTTATCCCTCTCACCACAACCTTTTCTGGCCCTGCCCTGGGTTTACCACAGTATCTAACAGACAAGAATTTTGTAGCTCCAAGTGATCAGCTTTGGCTGGTGTTGGGTTACAAATCACTTTAGTATGGAATGCTGGGATAGTGAACTGTTCTTATCAATTTTTGTTATCTTCATTCTATGACTAAAGGCAGGAGAACTGTGCTCAGCTTGTCCTGATTGAGGGGTCACCCTCAGCTGAAAGGAACTCGCTAAGCCAGGGGCTCAAATTCCAGTCCCAAGAGAAAGTAAGACGGGTGGATATGGGTGTCCCAGCCAGGAGGTGTGGACTCTCCCCTAAGGGACCCTGGTCTGATTTAACCTGTTCCTCCCAACTGTTCAAATTAGGAACCTTTTGTTATGTTAAAGTGCTGAAATAAGAGCTGAAATCTCTTGTTGGGGGTCAGTGTTTCTGCTGAACCTGCAAAGAGCTGAAATCACTAATAGGCTGATGTGCAGGAGTCACAGCTGAGAGGCAGATGGCAGCAGAAGATGACTGGCAATTAGCAAATGAGTGACTGGTGAGGCAGCAAGTGGAAGAAGCAGCTGGCGGGGTAGTGAGGAACCACTGTTGGCAGGGTGGCTAGATGGTGAGAAACTACAGCTGGCGGGGTGGCTGGCAGAGAGGAACCATGGCTAGTGGAATGGCAGGTGGAGAGGAACTGCAGCGAGCAGGACAGCCAGCCAGAGCTAGTGGCAAGGACAACCACTGTGTGTAGAGTACCCTCACTCACTTTCACCAGGCTGGGGCAGGAGGTTGAGGTTCAGGAGAGGATGTGGGCTCTGGGATAGGGCTGAGGAGTTTGGAGTGTGGAAGGGGGCTCCCAGCTGAGCCTGGGGCAGGCATTAAGGTGTGTGTAGGGGTGAAGGGTGCAAGCTCTGGGAAGGTGCTCTGGGCTGGAGCAGAGTGTTGGGGCGTAAGAGGGGTGCAGGGTGTGGGCTCCGAGAGGGAGTTTGGAGGCAGCAGGGGGCTCTGGGCTGATCCTGGGGCAGGGGGTTGGGGCGAACGAGGGGGCAAGGGGCATAAGCACTGGGAGGGAGTTTGGGTGTAAGCAGGGCCGGCGACAGGAATTTTGGGGCCCCGTACAGCAGACCGCATGGGGCCCCCCTGGTCTCCCGCCGCCCGTGCCCCCCCCCCACCAGTCTCCCGCCGCCCGCGGGCCCCCCCCGCCAGTCTCCCGCCGCCCGCGGGCCCCCCCCCCGCCAGTCTCCCGCCGCCCGCGGGGCCCCCCCTGCCAGTCTCCCACCGCCCCCGGGGTCCCCCCGCCCCCGGCCAGTCTCCCGCCGCCTGCGCTCCCCCCCCCTCCTGCCTCCCGCGCCCCCCCCGGCTGATCTCCCGCCGCCCGAGGGGCCCCCCCCGCCGGTCTCCTACTTCCTGCGGCCCCCACCCGGCTGGTCTCCCGTGGCCCCCCCCAGCCGGTCTCCTGTCTCCCCCCCACACCGGTCTCCTGCCTCCCGCGGGCCCCCCCCCAGCCGATCTCCAGCGCCCCCCCCCCCGGCCAGTCTCCTACCTCCCGCGGCCCCCCCCCCGGCCGGTCTCCTGCCTCCCGCGCCCCCCCCATCTCCTGCCTCCTGCCCCCCCCGCCGATCTCCTGCCTCCCGCGCCCCCTCCCCCCCGCCGGTCTCCTGCCTCCCGCGGCTCCCCCCCCCGATCTCCTGCCTCCCTCCCCCCCCGCCGATCTCCTGCCTCCCGAGCCCCCCCCCCGGCCGGTCTCCTGCCTCCCGCGCCCCCCCCATCTCCTGCCTCCCGCCCCCCCGCCAATCTCCTGCCTCCCGAGCCCCCCCCCGCTGGTCTCCTGCCTCCCGCGCCCCCCCGCCCCCGATCTCCCGCGGCCCCCCCGCCCCCCGATCTCCCGCGGGACCCCCCCCCGCCCCCGATCTCCCGCGCCCCCCCCCCGCCGGTCTCCTACCTCCAGCGGTATGTGCTGCCGCCGTGTGGCCGGCCAGGAGAAGGGGGGCGGGGCTGGCTGCTGGGGGCCGGGGGAGGGGGCTGGTGAGCGCGGCAGCGGCTGCCCGAGCCGCGCCTCGCTCACAGCCCCGGACAACGGTTACAGCTGTACCGGCCCCAGACTTCAGGGGGCCCCCCCTGAAGTCCGGGGCCCGGTACAGCTGTAACCGTTGTACCACCCTGTCGCCGGCCCTGGGTGTAAGAGAAGTCTCTGGGCTGGGAAAGTTTTGGGGTGCAGGAGGGGCATACGGTGCTGGCTCTGGGAGGGGGCTCAGAGCTGGGGCAGGGGGTTGGAGTGGAGGAGGAGGTTTGGGGCACAGCAAGATTATGTGGTGCTGTCTCTAGGAGGGGGCTCAGGGCTGGGGGTTGGTGTAGGCTCCCGCTGAGTGGCACTTAATTCAGGCAACTCCCGGTCAGTGGCATGGGGTACGGGGATGTAGCCCTACGTGCTGCCCCTCTCTGTGGGCACCATGACCATATCTCCCATTGGCCTCAGTTCCCCATTCCTGACCACTGGGAGCTGCAGGGTCAGGGTTTACAAGCAGGAGCAGCGCACAGGGATCCCTGCCTTCCCTCCCCCTCCTCCCCATAGGAGCATGCTGTACTGGCTGCTTCCAGAAGTGACCTGGGGCCGGGGCAAGCAGGGAACCTGACGTAGCAGTAGCACGGCTGCGCCATGCGGCCAGACGTTTGGTAGTCGGAGATCACGATTGACTGGGAGAGTCTCCAAGATTGACCAGTTGGTGACCACTAATCTAGCAACAGTAGGCCCTGATTCTGCAAGAGACCCCATGTGAGTGGGCCAATGCAGTGATTCTTTGATGTTAGTAGGGCTCCATGAAAGTGCAGGGGACTAGCTGCACTTACATGCAGATTGTGCCTTAGTCTATATGTTTTATAAATAATGTTTCAATAAAATATCTTTTGGGGATTATTATTTTTAAATAGTAATAACAGTTGTGAAAGAGGGAAAGTTGGACATGTAAGGGCTGTTATATTTACAGTAATGCTAGAGATCAGAAGAAACAGGAACACAAAGTCCTTCCAAATTACTATTTTTGTTGGTCTGTATTAATGCAGCACAGCAGGTATTTTGCACAGCTGCTAGTCAAGAGGGATTTTTTCTTTGTATGTTATATATAGAAGCTATAAGCTCAACAGTGTCTCTTACAGGTTTTTTTAGCGTTCCAGTGCTTTAATGCTTTTCAGGATTCGTAGCTGTTTCCATTACAAACTGTCTCAGTTGCTGTTTGATTTTAAGGCTAACTATAATATAAAATCTAAAATAAAACAGTGCTTTCCACTTCAAATGAATGTGGTTGGTAAGCAGAAACAATCATTAGCATTGGGAAAATATGATTTAACCAAAAATATTAAATTACATACATTTTCCTCTTTACTTTCACAAGTATGAACTTTGATCAAATGGACATTTATTACTAGTACTCTGAAGAGGCAGACAGGCTGGGAATTGGAGAGATATGACTGTGGAACTAAAGGAATGTCTGCTTCAATATGATTTCTGCAGAACTGTAGAAATGTTCTTATAGGGAAGTGGTACTAGTTTTGCCAAGCACAGCACTCTGAAAGTTCACAGGGTGAGAGGAATCTGACAGCACATATAAACTGTGATTGGATTTGGAAATAATTTTCCTCCCGGAAAACTCAGCATTTCTGAACCTTTTGTTGGTAGCCACCCCTGGAATTCCTTGCTGAGTGAATGTGTGAAACATTCCTTCAAATGAGTGTCTTACTAGTAGGATGTCAAAAATGGGGGAAAGGGACATGTATTGTTGAAAATAATGGAGTATTGTGGTTGGTAATAACTCAGGCACTGAGGTAGAGTTGATGTGTATGAAGTTAAGGCAAAAGTATATAAATATATATTTTAAAAGTACACATATTTCCATTGCTTGCATTGTCTTCATGTCTTCTTGTATTGGTTCTTTGTTTAGGCTCCGATCCTGCAAATGCTTATATATGTGTTTAACTTACTTAATATGACTGGTCCTGTTGGCTTCAGTAGGACTGCTCATATGCTTATCTTTAAACTCATGCAAACAAACATATAACATTGGAGCATCTTGTCTTGATGTTGCAGGATGTAGAACATTCATATGGGGTGTTGAACACCATCAAGTCCCATTGCAATAGGTGAGTACGGATGACATTCAGCACCTCACACCTTGCAGAACTTGCAGAATCAAACCCTTAGGTTGTATGTTCTCTGGGACAGAGACAGCTTTCAGGTTCAATATTCACAGTATTAATAAGAACATAAGAATGGTTATACTGGGTCAGAACAATAGTCCATGTAGGCCAGCATCCTGTCTTCCAAATGTGGCCAGTGCCAGATGCTTTAGAATGGCTCAGATGTGAAAATTACTCTCACATCCTCTGTAGCAAAGATCGATGCAGATCATTTTTTTAGATTATCCTTAATAGCCTTGTCTTAAGTGTTCCTTTAGTACTTTGATCTTCCAGCATCTTAGCAGGCTTCCTCTTTCTGATGTATTTAACAAAAATGCTGTTAGTTTTTGTCTTTTGCTAGTTGCTCTGCAAATTCTTTTTTGGCCCACCCAGCTATATTTGTACATTTGACTTTCCAGATTTTATGCTCTTTTAAAATGTTAACTAATTAAATTTCACAGCACCCCTTTGAGGTAGCTAAGTATTATTTGTACCCACTTTACACATGGTGAAACAGAAGCACAAAGGGTTAAGTGGTTTGACCAGGCGCACATAGGCAATCGGTGGCAGAACTGAAAATAGAACAAGATATCTCAGGGGCAGACAGGAGACAGCAAAATGGAAAGCAGCTTTTATGGAATTACTATGGTTATTAATGTAGTGGGGATGAGAATTGGATTCCATATCTAGTGACACCTTACAGAGACAGTCAGCCTTAGGCATACTATTGAACTAAATCTCCCTTGGGTCCCATATACATCATTTACATTCAACTCCATATAGACCTTTCTTAAGCCTGTGGCTGAAAGAAACTCTGTCCTTGAGTATGTCTGCCAGAGTCCCTTTATGTCACTCTTCAAGACTTGGTGCAAGGTCTTTTTACTGAAGTCTTTTTTTCATGGGCCATTTTGGCCTCCCATGCTTTAGCTTCTCCTTTCCAGTTTTTGTCTTTTCCCCGTTATCTTATGTTTGGCAAACTACAGGGGGAAGGGGAGAGAATGGCAGTACTCTTTGCTGGACCATAAGACAAAAGTAAACTTCAGAGAGGTAGCCGTGTTCGTCTGGAAACGCAGAGGTAACAAACAGTCCTGTGGCACCTTAAAGACTAACTAAAGTATTGAAGCACAAGGTTTCGTGGGCTAATACCCACTTCGTCGGATGCAAGCAGTGCATCCGATGAAGTGGGTATTAGCCCACGAAAGCTTATGCTTCAATACTTTCGTTAGTCTTTAAGGTGCCATCGAACTCTTTGTTACCAAAGGTAAACATGTAACTATTATTATAAGTGTACAATGTCCTAGATATTTTGTGATGGGAGCTATAGACACTGAAAAATAAATGAAAGTTGAGATTTCCAAAGCTGACATTTAGCCGCAAAACCTCTATTCATTTCAAAGGGAATTGTATGGCTAAATCTCCACTTGCTTTGAAAATCAATCCAAATTATATTTTAACTCAATTGTTTTTATCTCTTTTTCAAGGAATCAAATCCACACCACACTAAAACAAAGAGAAAATCAATTAAGGTCCTCCTAGAAACCCAATACCGTCCCCCTTTTTTTCTTTGCAAGTAGAGCCATTTCTTTGAGTCCTTCTAATTTTAGTGAGCCTCTCGATCACTGCTTTTTGGTTTAAGAATAACAGCTGTGTTAGTCTGTATCCGTAAAGAAAATGAGGAATACTTGTAGCACCTTAGAGACTAACCAGTTTATTTCAACATAAGCTTTCGTGGGCTATAGCCCACTTCATCAGATGCATAGAATGAAAAAAACTGAAGTAAGATGCATTTATACACAGTTGGATCCTAAGCTGCTTCTGCTGATGACTGGTTCAACAAAGTCTGGTTTTATCCTAGTAATAAAGTAGATCATTGCAATGTAAGATTAAAGTAATACCTGTTAATTTAGTACATGGACATAGTCTACTGCTCTTATCAAGTCTAAATGTGACTGCATGTGACTAGACCAGAAAAATCATTGTCCTTCAGTCTTTACTGTCAATACTGTTATTCACCTGTACATTTTAGCTGTTTTTAACATCTCTTTTTCCTATTGGTTATTTTTTAAACTTTCCTACACAAGGATACTGTGTTTCTTATGCTCCTAAATGTTTTTGATGCCTGTGATTTTCCCTGTATGCTCCTTCCATACATTGCATTTATTCCTATTTAATTTTGTTTAATGTAATAAATGCCTATGAAGGTCTTTAGTCATAACACATATATATGCATGATTTCCAATGGGTTAATATCCATAAAAGAAAACCCTGGCCCATCATAAGTAAAGATCCCTCCCGATTCAACCTGCTTAAAAGTCCCGAAATTTCCCTGTCCACCACAATCAAATTCTGTCCCTCAGTCGACTCATGCCTTCATAAACAGACTAAGGCTCAAATTTTCAACAGTCTCTGCTTATTTGAGGTGCTTTCATTTTTACGTTCCTAGCTTGACACACCGGTATCCTAATTTTCAGAGGTACTAAAGTGCCCATTGCTATCAGTTTCACATATTTCATTTTGGAAACATCATGTTTAGGTGTTTCCAAAATGAAATCTTAGGGGGGGGTTCTATTTCATGAGAATTTTTTGTAAATTTTGTTTTGTTCCAATTTAAAATGAAACCAAATTTTTAACTAAAGAAACTTCTCGTGAACTGAAAACCCAAGTTTTGACCAGCTCTACTTAAGCAGGATCAAAATGATTCATAAGCTTTACACTGGCCATCTGCACAGCAGTGATTTTTATCCTCAGTCTGTAGCATGCTGTGCAACTATATCAACAATCAATACTGCTACCTACGGTGATTATAGACACATACATATGTACAGCAGCTGGTAAACCTGTCTGAAAAAAATATATTAAGAGGGAACTGCCTGCCAATATTTTACAATTTTCTTTTTCAAAATATGACAAATACCTGCCAGGTTTAGTGCTTTTTTTTGTCAAAGGGAACATGCAAAAATAAACCCATTATACTTGTGTTCAGTGCTACACATCCTTCAATAAAAGGATTCATTGGGGACAATGCAACAAATCATTTTTAAAAAAGCAGGGCAGTCTTTAGAGCAAAACTTTCATATTATTCATATTATAAATACAATAATGGTGCAAAGCCTCTAATTCTTAGACACTGTCGAAAACTGTAATGCTTATTTTTAATAAAGTGAGTGTACAAATAATCATGTAGAGCCACATTCTGATACCCATACTCTGGGTTATTATGACATTGTGACAGTGTTATGACATCATGACATCCCATACCACACTTGTTACATTTTCAGACAAGAACCTTTATGCTTTCTCCTTTGCTATCCTTCACTCTTATGAAGAGTGCCCTATAAGCATCTGCAAAACTGTATCATTATGCTCTTCAAATCCCTGCTCAAAACTCCCCTTCATGATGCTTACTAAAAAAAATTAAAAAAAAAATTACCATGATTAGGCTGATGGTGTGGTGAGACCTACCCTGCTGACCAACATTATCTTGTTGTTTTCTTGAACTCTCCTGTCTGTCTCTATCTGTTATCTCTTGTCTTGCATTATACAATTTTTGGGGAAGGGATTATATTTTTGATGTTTGTATTTGTTTTGTTTTTTTATACACCACCATCAACAATGAATTCTGATCCATGACTGGGCTTGTAGGCACTTCAGCTATACAAGTTAGCTGAAGTTATTGCTTTATAAATGATTTACAAATGATTGCTTTACAAATAATCCCATTGACTTCTGTGGGACTGCTCATAAAATAATCCCATTGACTTCTGTGGGACTGCTCATTCAGTGTGAGAGAGGGTATTATAATATGACCCTTGCTACTTTGTGTTACATTTTCCTCCTCTTACAGGAACCATGCTCATACATATGTTTTGTCTCTTGGGTGGGCCTCCATCTATTTTACTGAAATAACTAGATGAAACCAACTGATCTCAATTAAATCCAAAAAGCCCACATCATTACAATTAGTGAAACCTAATTCTCCATTCATTGTTGAATGAGCTCAATTATTAATTGTTCTTTTTCACATTTCACTATATTTAGGGAAAATATATATGAAAGAAAAATCCTTAGCTCATAACCCACATTATGGTTAGCTGAATGAAATTATTATTGCATTTCAAATTCCAAAGCATATCAATAATAAAATAATAAACTTCACAGAATTAATTATCTTGTACAGAAAAGAAAGGAAAGCAGAAGTTAAAGTATCAGATATGGATGTATTCTTTTCACTTTTCCAGAATCACTAAGTCTTTACAGAACAAAGTTGTGATAAATTGGAGAGGGAGGCATCAGTTAAAAGTGTGTTGATTTAACCTTTGCGGGTATAATCTTTGCTCTCCTCAGTTTCCGATGAGGATTCAATATTTGACTATTTCACAGTCAGAATACCTATTTCTCTGACTTGTCTATAAAGATCCTTTAAGAACTGTCCCTTACTCTTTGATTCTACTGCTTTTGTTGAGCAGTAGGCCATTTTAACCTTTTTTCTCCCTACATACATGGTATCTCAATCCAAATATGCTACCTTCCTGAGACTCTCCTACCCAACAAACAAAACACTCACCTGTTCATACTATAAAATCTTTGAACTGTTTTTTTTTTTTTTAATTATACACACTTGACCAGATTGTCCCTTCCCACATGAAAAGCCAGGGGAGGGCATTTATTATGTGAAAAGCACCATGATTAATGCCTGCTAGACATTACCCATGCTATGATTCCTACAGAGCGTGATGTTCCAGGTTTGGGTCCAGGCCTGTGATTTCTGTGGCTCTAGGACAGTGGCTTTCAAACTTTTTTTCTGGCAACCCAGCTGAAGAAAACTGTTGATGCCTGTGACCCAATGGAGCTGGGGATGAGGGGCTTAGGGTGAAGGAAGGGGCTTTGGGTATGGGCTTACCTCGAGTGGCTCCCAGTCAGTGATGCAGTGCGGGGGCTAAGGGAAGCTTCCTGAATGTCCTGGAACCATGGATGGCACTGCACCCTGGAAGCAGCCAGCAGCAAGTCCTGCTCCTAGGCAGAGACACCCTAGCGACTCTGTGTGGCTCTCTCCCGAGGAACAGCCCCTCACCCCCAGCTCCCATTGGACAGTTTCCAGCCAATGAGAGTACAAAGCTAGTGCTCAATATAGGGACAGTGCGCAGAGCTCTGTGGCCTCCACACCTAGCAGCTGGACCTGCTGCTGTTTGCTCCTGGGGAGCAGCATGGTGTCAGAACAGGTAGGAACTAATCTGCCTTAGCTGGGCAGCATCACCCACGTGATCTTTAACAGGCCAGTTGTCACTGCTGACCAGAGCTGCCGCAAGCCAGTGCCTTACATTCCACAACCCAATACTGGGATGCGACCCACTGTTTGAAAACCACTGCTTTAGTGTGTACCATCAAGGTTTATATAGACCAATGAATGCCTAACTCCTCCACAGGGCACATTACCTCACTGTATAGACAATTTTGAGGTTTTCTTTCCAACCATTATAGATACAGACTTAGGGTATGTCTTCACTACAGCATTAGTTCGATTTCCTTTATGTCGATCTTGTGAACGCGACGGTATACAGTTGATGTTGTGTGTCTTCACTACGCACAGCTAAGCACAGCAAGTCGACAGTGTCTGTCTGCAAAACTTTTGCAGGCGTCGACATGACATGCGTTGCACTCTGGGTACCTATCCCACAGTTCCCTGATCCCCCAGCAGGCACCATTTCGAGTGCAGCATTGTGGGTAGGCATTTCCAAATTTCGCGCCCTTTTTCCGCGCCGCCCACCCCCATTACAAGCGGTGCCCTGTGGGTAGGCATCCCATAATTCGCGCCCTTTCTCCGCCGAACTAACGCCATAGCATTGCAAGCATGGAGCCCGCTGACACCACGGCTGCAGTAATGGCTGTTGTGAGGACCTCGATCACGGTTGCTGAGTTCCTGCTGCACCGTCTGCAGAGGAGGAATGCGATCCGGGGAGAACCGCGCTTTCTGGAACCCGATGACAGTGAGGAGGAGATGGACGAGGACAGCGGGGACGACAGGGACACTGACGTGCACAGCGGGGACGACAGGGACACTGACGTGCACAGCGGGGACGACAGGGACACTGCCGTTTTTGCAAGTAGGGCGACTGACAATCTGTCAAAAATGGTGGCAATGGGGCAGGCTCATGCCATCGAACGCCGATTCTGGGCCAGGGAAACAAGCACAGACTGGTGGGACCGCATAGTGCTGCGGGTCTGGGATGACTCCCAGTGGCTCAGAAACTTCCGCATGCGAAAGGGCACCTTCATGGAACTTTGTGACTTGCTGTCCCCGGCCCTCCAGCGCAGGAATACCAAAATGAGAGCGTCCCTTACAGTGGAGAAGCGAGTGGCGATAGCCCTCTGGAAGCTTGCAACGCCAGACAGCTACCGGTCAGTCGCGAATCAGTTTGGGGTGGGTAGGTCTACAGTGGGCTTTGCTGTGATGCAAGTAAGCAGGGCAATCGTCGAGCGGCTGCTACACCGGGTTATAAACCTCGGAAACCTGCAAGCCACAATAGATGGCTTTGCCGTCATGGGATTCCCTAACTGTGGTGGGGCTATAGATGGGACTCATATCCCTATCCTGGCACCGGACCACGAGGCCGCCGAGTACAGAAACCGGAAGGGATATTACTCAATGGTCATGCAAGCAGTGGTTGACCACAAGGGACGTTTCACCGACCTGTACGTGGGGTGGCCGGGAAAGCTTCATGACGCTCGAGTGTTCAGGAACTCTAGGGTTTTTAGACAGCTGCAGCAAGGCACTTTCTTCCCCGACCAGAAAATTTCCGTGGGGGGGGTCGAAATGCCGATCGTGATCATTGGGGACCCAGCCTACCTCCTAATGCCCTGGCTTATGAAGCCCTACACAGGAGCCCTGGACAGGGGTCAGGAGCTGTTCAACTACAGGCTGAGCAAGTGCAGAATGGCCGTAGAATGTGCATTTGGCCGCTTGAAGGGGAGATGGCGTTCCTTACTGATACGCTCAGACATCCGCGAGAGAAATATCCCCATTGTTATTGCTGCTTGCTCTGTGCTCCACAATATCTGTGAGAGCAAGGGGGAAACGTTTATGGCGGGCTGGGAGGCAGAGGCAAATTTACTTTCTGCTACTTATGAGCAGCCACACAGCAGGGAAAGTAAAAGAGCCCACCGTGAGGCCCTGCGCCTCAGGGACGCCTTGAAAGACAGTTTTATGAGTGCCTGAGATGGCGTTTGAGAATCTGCTCCCTTGCCGTGCTGTAAGCCTCCTGCCCTTGAACCCTCTTTCCCTCCCCCCTCCCCATGCTTTACCTCCCCCCTCCCCATGCTTTCCCTCCTCCCTCCCCATGCTTGCAGAGAAAATAAAATCACTGTTTGAAAAATCATGGTTCCTTTATTGGTTACTCGGAAATACAAATACAGGGGATCACTGTCCTGGTATCCTGGAGGGAAACCGGCAGTCGCAGTGGGGAGGAGCGGGCAAAGGAGGGGGGGGTGGAGAGGAGGGGTCGGCAAGACTCAGCAGCTTTCAAAAGTGTTCCGAGAATGTAAGCCTGCTGCTGCTGCTGCTTCTGCTGGCTTGTGGGGTCGAGTGGAGCGGCCCACGGAGCTTGCCCCCCCGTGTTCTCAACCCGCGTCTGGGTGGGGAAGCTATGGGAGTTGGGGAGGGGGGGAGGTGGTTACACAGGGGCTGCAGAGGTGGTCTTTGGTCATGCTGCAGCTCCACCAGAGATCGCAGCATGTCGCTCTGGTCCTCCATTATGCGGAGGAAAGCATCCATGCGTCTTTCCTCACGTTCTACCCTCTTTTGTTCAGCGGCTCTCCATTCCTGCCTCTCTCGATCCCTTGCCTCTCTCTCTCGATCCCTTGCCTCTCTCTCTCGATCCCTTGCCTCTCTCTCTCGCTTCCTTTCCTCTCTCTCTCGATCCCTTGCCTGAATCTCTCGATCCCTTGCCTGAATCTCTCGATCCCTTGCCTCTATCATTCTTTCCCTCCAGTCCGTCTGGCGGGCTGCCTCAGCGCGCGAGTTCTCCACGAGTTCAGTAAACATCTCATCGCGCGTTCGCGTTTTCTTTTTACGCTTTCTTATCTGCGGTGCACGGCGTGATGAGGAGGCAGGGGGGTTGTGAGATACTTGTTGTTCATCTGTGGGCAAGTGTGGGAAAAGAAAGTTTGAAAGTTATGAGACAGATACATTCAAGGTTAGGAGGCAGTCTCGGACTGTACACAATGGGAGTAGTATGCCATTTGCAACCTCAGTATTCAGAGGCCTGATATGATTTCTGTACAAGGTCATGTTGTACACCTAAAACTGACTGACAAGCTCTCAGAAAATTCAGAGCATCTCAGACACATATGCGTGCCTCAGCCCAAGACGGCTTCTGAAATCACCGTGCAGGCGGCCATGGTAAGTTAAAAGTGGCGCTTGCATACTGTAGAGTAACCCCGCCCCCTTCCCCCCACCGCGTGGCTGGCTCCCACTGAAACCGCAAACTGCAAAGCAAATGCCAAAAAATCTCTCGCTAAGGGCTAAGGTCTTTTTGGGGCTCTTCAGACCGCGTGCAGACGGCTCGGATTCCCTGCCAGCTAACGCTACGGGCTGGGGGGGGGCGGCGGTCAGCGTTCGTGGGGGGGGGGGTGCTCGGTTCGTCGGTCCTCAGCAGAAAAGAGAACTTTGCAGCTGGGACTCTTTATCTCCCGACTAATTGCAGTCCGTATCTCAAACAGGCAACCCTGAATGACATCACTTTGCTGAGAATTTCTCGGAGAGATAGGGAGCGCATGCTCCTTGAGTCCATGCAAAGTCCTGGTCCATACGCCGCAATGCTAGCCTGCTCAATGATACCAGACAACCTACTACTTTCGTGGCGTGGGTTGGTGTCCTATCACGGGGGACCAGATAAGGCAGCTCTCCCCAGAAATCTGCTGCGCTGGATTCATCGCTACCTCCTGGAGAGCTTCATTGAAATGTCCACGGAGGACTTATGGTCAATCCCGGAGTATATTGACAAACTCTTTGAGTAGAAATTGACCAGCAATGAAAGCACGCTAAGTCCTTAGGGCAAGTTACTCATTAATAAATGCTTCCTTTACAAAATCACGCGTCATGTAATCCCTTAAAAAAGAAACACTTACCCCCCTGGGAGGCTTGGGAGGGTACTGGCTCCAGGGTGTCAAACAGCTCCTGGCTCTCTGGGTACAAGGGTTCTCCGCTGGGCTCCTGCTGCTCCGTGAGATTTTCTTCTTCATGCTCGTCCTCCTCGGAATCAGTCTCCTCCCTGACGATGATCCCATCGGTGGAGTCCACGCACACCGGCGCGATGGTGGTGGGGGCGCCCCCCATTATGGCATTTAGTTCATTGTAGAACCTGCATGTCCGTGGCGCGCCCCCTGATCGCCCGTTTGCCTCCTTGGCTTTCTGGAAAGATTGCCGCAGCTCCTTAATTTTCATGCGGCACTGTGTGGTGTCCCTGTTGTGGCCCCTTTCCAGCATGGCCTTGGAGACTCTTCCATAGGTGTTGGCATTCCGTTTGTTGTTTCGTAGTTCCAACATCACGGATTCCTCTCCCCAGATAGCGATGAGATCCAGCACCTCACGAGTGGACCATGCTGGAGCTCTTCTCCTCTGGCTGGTTTCCAGGGTAGATGAGCTCATCATGGATTCCTGTGATGCTGAGCTCTGCATGGCGGCTAGTGCTGATTGCTCTGAATGGCGACTGATCAGTTCAGGTGAGCTGGCCACGCTGACCAAACAGGAAATGGCATTCAAATGTTCCCGGGTCTTATCTACCTGGCCAGAGCAGCGAGTTCAGAGTGCAGTGCAGAGCCGTCACAGTGGAGCAGTAGTGAGGCAGTCCAGAGCGGTCAGAATGGAGCATTGTGGGACAGCCTCTGGAGGCTATTAATGTCGGGTTCCGTCTTCACTAGCCCACAGTCGAGCTTGGAACGTCGAGATTAGCCTTATGCCACTGGTTAGGCTGGAGTGCCAAGATCGATCTTTAAGGCCCTTTACATCGACGTTAAGGGCATGTATGTGAAGACAGGTACACGTTTACTTCGACCTAACGTCGTTAACATCGATTTAAAGTGGTAGTGAAGACATGCCCTTACTTTAAAAACAAAGAGAGAAAGAAGCCGAGAATCTGGAGAACAAGATGACAGCTTGAAAAAGGTGTAAAAGGTCATACTATTCTGTGCTTGATCAAACTGAGCCCTGGTGTCTATTGCCTTTTTCACATAACCTCTGTGGGGCTAGAGGAGGATTTGTATTGACCAGCCGATCTTCACACAACGCCCTTCCCCTGTTTTGCATGCTCCAGGAACAGGTCCCTTGAATGCCAAGGTATATGGATTATGTTCCAAGTCAAAGATCATTACAATATGGTTTTCAAGTATCTCCAATTTGACCTTGTAATGTTCAGAAATAGCTTGGGTACTCTAGATGCAAATTGAGCCATTATGCTTGGATTTATATTTTCTGAACAATTCATGTAGGTTTACTGAGAATGCTGCTGGTATAGCTACATCAGGAGTGTGAAGAGTTGCATCCCTGAGCAATGTAGCTGTGCTGGCAAAAGTCTCTGAGTTATATTCAGCTATACTGGCAAAGCTGCACTTTTACTGGGATAGATTATTTTGCTTGTGGGGCGTGGTTTAACTATACTTACACAGAGCACAGTTTAAATGCTATAGCTGCAGCTACACTAGGAGTAACCTATTAGTATAGTATGCTGACATTTTTATGCTAGTAAAGTGCTCCTAGTGTAGACATTGCTCAAATTTAATCAGGATAAAACTCAAGTCTAAAGAGGATTTTAAAAGGTTCAGATTATTATAGAAAATTACAATTAGATTACTATATTGTCATCCAATAATAATTTAGATCTGTTTCATGCTAATTGGAGGTATTGCTTATGCCATTATGATGTAAAATATACAGTGTGTGTATATCTATAGTTATATAATCTGTAGCTATATCTTTTCATTTACTTTGATGAAATATATTCATGTTTTGATGGATTTTTTTTTACTAGTGCCTGTTTAATTTTCATCTAGATCAGGGGTCGGCAAGCTTTGAGAAGTGGTGTGCCAAGTTTTTATTAAATTGAGGTTTTTCATGCCAGTAATACATTTTACATTTACAGGGGCCAGCCGACAGAACCCCAGACTGGCAGTGGGCTGATGCAGGCCAGCGCCCGGGATCCTGGCTGGCAGGGGCCGGCGGACGGAACCCCAAAATGGCAGCGTGGGTGGCAGACGGAACCCCAGACTGTCAGCGGGTTGAGATGCTGAGTCCGCTGCCAGTCTGGGGTCCTGGCCGCTGGCCCCACTCAGCCCGCTGCCAGTCTGGGGTTCCATTTATCCAGTCAGGCATCGGGCTGAGCGGGGCCAGTGCCTGGGACCCTGGCTGGCAGCAGGATACCACTAAAAATCAGCTTGTGTACTGCCTTTGGCACACATGCTTCAGGTTGCTGACCCCTGATCTAGATATTTGCCTCCAAATTAATCAATCCTGTACTGGCAAAGGGGAGATGTCTTAACAGTTGTTTTTTTTTAATATCTCTGATTCTGGTCATTCAAGTGAACAGTCCTGGAATTTACATAACTATGTAATAATGCATTTTTAATATTGCAACACAGTTTTGTAGACCATGTTTGAAAATCCCATGTTTGAAACTTAGATTTAAAATGTTATAAATAGACAGGTTTTACAGTATTGTGTTTGTGTGTACTTAAGCTAAATTATTAAATTGTGTTTTCAGTCTGTACCATTTATTGCTCACATACATTTAGGGATTATATTGCTCACTGTATCATAAATGTTTCTCTGCAAGAAAGTCGGTCTTGAACACCCAACCTTGTGCTAATATGGTAACAAGTTGTTGCACATGTTAATTCATTATATACATAACTAAAAAATTTGCATACAAACTTTTGATGTGTTATATCCACAACAGAAATCTTGGAAAATGTTTAATTAGGGTAATTTTCTGGTTTAATGATCTCTGGGAATTAAAAATAACACTTGGTCAATGCAAAATCCTTGGAAATCTATACATTATATTATCTGAAATAAATTGTATGTAGAGAAATAAACGCTGATGTGAGATTTCACCTTGACTATTAGCAACTTTGAAATCTAAGCTGTATCTTCAAATCTCTCATTCTGCAATAATCAACATTTTGAGTTTCCCCATAGCACTTAATAATAGTTACTTCATTTTACATAACAATTCCAGCCTGAAAAATGAACATGCTTCCTAATCAACTCTACTAAACTTATCGTGTGACCCTCCTGATGTGTAAAATGATGCCGGAATTTAATTACTGTCATCTGTCTTGTTTAATTATGAAAAAGTAAAGTGTCTCCCAGTGGTAGGTTTATTTTTCTAACGGAAGCATTCCAAGCAAATATTAGACATTAATCAAAACAAAGGACTTCACAAAGATGCATTAATGGATTGGATGATTGATCCAATTAAACATAGGGGTAGAATGCTTATAGACCAGAGTGGGCAAACTATGGCCCGAGGGCCACATCTGGCCCATGGGCTCTTCCTGCCTGGCCCCCTGAGCTCCAAGCTGGAGAGCCTGCCACCAGCCCCGCCCCCAACTTCCCCTCTCCCCTGGAGCCTCAGAGCTCTGGGGGGTGGGGCAGCGTATCTAGTTCCAAGTGGCTGTTGGACACGCTGCTTAGTGGTGTGGTAAGGGGACCAGGGTTGGGGGGGTTGAATAACGGGCGGGGAGTCCCGGGGGGAAGTCTGGTAGCAGGTGGGGTTGGATGGGGCGTGGGAGTCCTGGTGGTCTGCTGGGGGTGGGGATTGGGTGGATAGGGGTTGAAGCAGGGTGAGTCTCAGGAGAAGGTGGTCAGGGGACAAGGAGCAGGGAAATTCCTAGGAAATACTTGGGAGGAAGGGAATGCAAATAACCCACCTCTAGATCCATCTGTTTGAAGCTGTACCTTGAGCAGCAAATACATTGTCCATCTGATTATCTGTTTATGGTCATTTCAGAGACCGAAATTGGATAAAAGAAGGGTTTCAGATTCATGAGTGGGCAGGTTCTGAGCTAAAGCGAGGATGAAACTTGTGACCACAGAAAGAAACAACAACATCTGTGGAGTTTGAAGGAGTAATCATCAGACAGAGTCCTTGTTGGAGTAATGTGGTAATCTTTAGTTAGCTTATTAGCGTGTGTAGGTTGTTTTATTGTTTTTAATGTTTTCTCAGCAATGCTTTCACCTTAAGAATAAATGTGCTTGTTTTTAAAGGACTGCATGGTAACTTATAATGGTACTAATTACATTGTGTACCATCTCTGAAGATGCCTGTTTAGGCAGTCTGCCTTTTGCTAGGGTATCACAACATAGACAGAAACTGTTCAGCCTGGAAATGACCTAATCAGGAGGGAGAAAGATACACATCTCCACCCAAGAGAAGTGGCAGCTGAGGAGTGGGAGCCCAGAGTGGATGACCTTACAGGACCATAGAGGGGGTATAAGGTGCAGTTATCCTGAACTGTGATACCTTAATTTAAACACTTGGTCAATTGCTTTGGAGGATCTTGCCACAGCACTTAGCATCTTGTAAAGACTGAGCCATACAGGCTGCATATAGCATTTCATTCTCCGGGTTCTGTCAGGATATGCAAGGGTTAAAGCACAAAACTGGGAAACTGCTGGTGAACAGAGATGCCATTAGGGAGTAAAGGCACAGGCAAGCACTGCTTCTGCACTTGATAGGTAAAGTGCAGGCATCTTTCTGTGTTTGATAGATTTAGGGCTCCTCCTCTCCCCTCCCTTCTTCTTCCTAAGGGCTTGATAAGGTTCCAGATGCCTGAGGAATGTGAGGATTGAAAGGATGCCTCTGTGGGTAAAAATAGTGTTGTCTCCCTCTCCCTTTTTTTCCCAGCTAAACAGGCAAGTTTGGAATCATGGCCTCATTCTCCGTCCCCTGAAAACTGCTGATCCAAGGAGGTGATGGACATAATTATAGCAAAGAAGTGTGTCTTCAAAGTAAAACTTATGGGTAGTATATGTTAATGAGGTAAATAGTAATCAGGGCAGGGATAATTATATTCCATAGAAGAATATTATTATTAATTGTAGGGGTGTTCATATTGCTCCATAAGGGTTTTGAGGGTGTGCTTATTGGACAGTTGGGTCCAAAGGAACAAGTACCCCAATAAAGAAGCCCATTTACTTAAATCCGTCTGTGGGTCAGCCTGTTCTTTTTCCTACATCTCTAATTATTTTTTTCATACTCTGTGTATTTCTTCTCCACTTTGATGTTTGCCTTATTTTTCACCCTATTCCCCACTTTTCCACCATCTCTTCTAATTATATGCGAAAATACATGTTCTAGTCACACTTTGGAACCCACCATGTTCACACACCAGGTTCAGAATTAGGCAAAATAAATTTAGCTCAAATCAAATTATCCCAAATGATTTACACTATTTTTAAAGCTTTAACATATTTCCCTTTAACCTGCTTAAAGTGAAAGCGTGTGTTTATTAAGAGTTCTGGTGAATCAGGGCCCACCCACTTTTCAGGTGTCTCTTTTAACCTGGAAACATTAGAAATCTACTTTAGTGAGATTATTTTTAACAACCTTTCCAATATGTTTCCAATATGTTCCTTGTGAATTAACATACCTTTTTATTGTTTTGTTTTGTTTTGTTTGTTTGTTTAAATCAGAAGAACCTTTACTATACTATTACTAGCAGGTTGCATTTTCACACATGGCTGAGATATTAGAAAAATATTAGTTGCCTCCGTTTTCCATGTTAAAAATACCCCTCGTCCGGTTCCCATAAGTATAATTCTAAGATCAGCATGTATATTTAATGTGTACTAAGCTGACTCACTATACATTGACAAATTTTGCCTTCAAATATGAAGGCTACCCAAGCATTTTTTATAACTGGAATGAGGCCATAGGAAGAAACAGGACTTTAATCTCACATGAGACTCAAAACTGAATCAAGTCTTTTGTTTTGATGCATGAACTGAGAAGAGTTAATGCTCCATAGTTGCAAGAAAATTTGTATGCTATTTTAGTCATACTCACCACTTTACAATCTTTCCTTTGCTGATAAAACTTGTCTAGATCACTCAATTGTCTCAGCATCCTTGCCAGTAAAATTCCTGATGGAAAACATTAAGAGCATTTTCATGTCTAGAGGAGATTTTAGCAGCAAAGTACCTATATCTGGGATGTGAATTTTATTTCTGCAAATCAGTTATGTGTAGTATGAGTGAATGTAATATATTTGCATTAACTCCATTGACCGTCCGTTACATTAATGAAAACAACAGAAAATATCACTAACAATTTTCCACAACATGTCTGATTGTCCTCTGGCCTCCTAAAGTGTTTGATTTTATTTCTTTTTCATACTCATTCAGATTCTCAATCAAGTAGTATTGTTCTTCATTTACACCAGTTAATCAGCAGATTTTTACAGTTTAGACTACCATGCATAATACAGCAGGCTAGATACTTACCATATCACTAGTAAAAGCCTGTACTATGAGTTTAATCGTGTACTTAATTGTCAGGCTTAATTTGAAAATAATTGTTCACAGCAATTAAGTAAATGCCCCAATTTCATTAACAGACTTCCTAATTAGGACCTACAAGATAAAAGTGCTAATGTTGCTCCATTAGGTTTGATTTAAAGTATTTAATACTACTTTTTATTATCTGTTCACTTTTATCCTGCACTAGCGTATTGGGATTAATAATTGGTACTGGATTAATGATAAATGTCATGGGGAAATTTAGGTTGATTTAATAATAGGGAAATTATACTTTAATTTTTAATGTTAAATGTAGACTGTGACTTCAGAAATGTGAGACATACTTAGTTCCTATGGTTTTAAACAATTTGGGCTTGAATTACAAGAAAACAGGTTTGCCAAAACTGAATATGTTCCTTCACATATGGTATCCAATTGTAATTCAAGAAATTGAAGTGAGATGGAAAATGCGGCTTCTATAGCAAGTATGACATTTACTACATATATATGAGATATAGTGATTGCATGATAACTATTCCTTAATCATGCACATGATAAGGAATTGTACTTAACTGTCTGATCCATCGTTTCCCATGAAACATATAGGGGTCCTTTCACTGGTGTACCACTGTAATACAACAGTCTGCTAGAAGAAACTATGTCTCTTTTTTCTCAAAGTGCTTCAGTCTTTCAATGGTAATACAATTGACAGAAAAGTTTAATGCTTGCTTGAACAGTAGTTATAGTACGATAATTGGTGATGGTGATGAAGATGATGATAATGAAAACAAAATCAAGTCCTTGGTGTCCTTAAAATATTTTGCGTGAAAGAAGAAAATATTGTAAGTAGTTCTGTACCTTTCTGTGGCTGGTACTGAATGTGACTTATCTACCATCATTGGCATCTATTAGTATATAGCATTAGATTAATTTTTGCACATTGTTATTTCAGCATTTCGCACCTTCATTATAGTGTAAAGGGGAGATAAGAAAATCCAGAGGAAAAAGAAAATATAGAAAGAGAGCACCAAGGAGAAAAGTAATATCAAAAGGTTAAAAAAAGTAACCCCACCTGTTACTTAATTAGCTGTGAACTTTCTCTCAAATACATTTAGGTCTTCTTAACCCAAATATAAACTGACTTAGTTCACAAATGGATCAGCAGAAAAACTATACAGACATTGTATATGACATAAAAGCATGGCGTATGTTTTAAATTATTAGTAAATATTATAGCTCTATTGATACTAAAGAAAGTATATTCGTAATATAAGTAAATATTTATAGTAATTATGTAGAATTTTCTGGTGTTAGAATGAAACTACCTCATCCATCTAAGCAGATGCTTATAGATATAGTTAAAATTAACACAATAAATTACCAAATTATAGACAGAGATAAGAACATAAAAATAGCCCTTCTGGGTCAGACCAGTGGTCCATTCAGCCCCATATTTTGTCTTCCTACAGTGGCTGGTACCAAATACTTCCAAGATTGCTTCCCTCGGCTCCAGGTTAATCTTCTCCTTCCCTGAGACCTTCATCCTCCTCAACAGCAGAGAGGCTGTCTGACTAGGGATGGGACTGTTCTCCTCTGTCCCTGAAAGTGTCATTTATGTAGCTCTCTGTCTCTCTCAGCTCTTCTAGTTTAGCCACTCTGGTCTCAAGAGCCCGTACTTGGTCTCTGAGGGCCATGAG
Source organism: Sternotherus odoratus (assembly GCA_032164245.1). Classification (NCBI taxonomy): domain Eukaryota; kingdom Metazoa; phylum Chordata; order Testudines; family Kinosternidae; genus Sternotherus; species Sternotherus odoratus. The sequence continues at coordinate 110,570,891 of JAVMKO010000002.1, forward strand.
TTGCTTGCAGTCAATATACACATATGCCACCTGTCCACATGGCAAATAATCAGACATGTTCATTCAGTTCAATAAACTGGATAGCCTCCACTCTGCTGCTCAGCATCTGCATGCATTACTTTTACTCTTTCAGTTTTTGTTGTTGTTTGTTCTTTAGGTTATTGGCCTAAGTTTAGAGTATGTTGATTAGGTGTATCTGGCTCTTACATTCTCTCTTTAAACTCCATCACAAAACTCCCTTATTCATTAGCTCCTCTGGTCACTTAGGGGCTGGCTTTTTTCCCCTCATCCTCTTGTCAAGGAATCCTAAAGGGTTAGAGATCAAAGGACAGCCTTATAAGGAAACCCTCAGCCTTGCATAGCAGGCTGGTAGGCTCAGCACACGGGTTATAAAGACCATACATATACCATCCTCCATCTAATCAATCACAACAAATCCTGATTCAATAGCTGAGTTCTACATCATACCCTGAACTTGGGCTCTATATAATCATAAGGCAAGCACATTTCATTGCTGTGAATTCTCTACTGAAAATGTTCTGTTTCCAGCCCCCAGGTATTAAAATGTTTTCTGTTGGCTCTAGCTCATTAGTTAATACAAGTGTTATGACAGTTCATGGGAGACAGATGATCTACAGGTTGCCAGGAGTCAAAGCATGCAGGGTTTTAATGTTCAATACATCCATCTTGAATTCTACATGGAAGTAAAAAGCAATAATTAATAAATGAATTGGGTTAATACTACAGCTGGTCAAATAGTAAAAACATTGAAGCAAGAACATTTTTGCTAATAAGAGTTTGGTTCCCTGAGATTCAGGACATCTCTCAGATCACATAATTTAAATATATACCCCAAAAATATCTGTAGCAGAGAGGAAGAGGAGGGAGATGCAAAGTTCTATCATAGATTTTAAGGCCAAAAAGGAATCATTATGGTGATCTAGTCTGATCTCTTGCATGCGCATGTCATGAAACCTCACCAAATGATGCATCCATCAGACCCATAGCTTCCAGCGGAGCTACAGAGTATCTTTTGGAAAGACGTGCAAACTAGAGTTAGAGAATCCAAGTGATATAGAATCCGCTACATCTCTAAGTAATCTTCATTTTCATGAATTTGCACAGTGGCATGTCACTCATTATTTTCAACTATTTATACAACTACTGGTCACTCAGAAAATTGTTCCAGTTTGATCACTAGCATGAACGAATGAATCTGGAAGTTGACACAATGTGGACCCCAGAACTGGACGCGATATTCCTGTAATGGTCTCACTAATGCCACATACAGAGCTCATACATCTCTATAATCCTATCTGAGATTACACTGCTTATGCATTTTAGGACCATATTCACCCTCTTAGCTACAGAATGGAAGCTCATGTTCAGTTGATTATTTATCAGTGATCTTAAGTTCTGCATTTCAGGATACATTGCAGTTCAGGATGCAATCTCTTTTTTGTAAGCATGACCTACATTACTTGTTTCTAGTTGTACAAACTTGCATTTGGATGTATTAAAACACATGTTGTTCAAATGAGCCCACCTTATCAAACTATGTACATAGGTCTGTATAAATGATCTGTCCCCACTTTTATTAACCACCCTGCCAATTTTTGTGCCATTTGTGAAGTTTAATGGCAACAATTTCATATTTTCTTTCAGAGCACTGATATTAATAGCAGAGGACTGAGAACAGTGCCCCAAAAAATAACTCTGGATTGGATGATGATTATCTATTTATAATTACTTTTCGAGATCTATCAGTTAACCATTTTAAATCAATTTAATATTTTCTACATTAATTTTAATAGTGATCTTTTTAATCAGAATGCCATGCAGGACTAAGTCAAATGCCTTTTGCAAGTCAGTATATTACATCATATAATTACTGAGGTAACAAAGAGTCCTGTGGCACCTTAAAGACTAACTATAAAGTTTTGAAGCAAAAGCTTTCGTGGGCTAATACCCACTTCGTCGGATGCAAGATAATTACTTTTATCTATCAAATTTATAATCTCATCAAAAAATGTCAAATTTGTTTGGCAGGGCTTATTTTCCATAAAACCATAGACTGACATTAATTTTACTACCACTCTTCAATTCTTTACTCATTGCATCCTGCATCAACCTATGATTTTGCCTGGGATTAATGTCAGGTTAACCACAACCAAGTTATCATGTTTACTTTTTAAAAATATTGTTACAGCATTAGCTTCTCTCCTCCTCCTCCTCCCCCCCCCCCCCCCCCGAGTATGGAAGTTATGGCCCCAATTCAGCAAAGAAATTAAGTCTGTCTTTAAAAATTGCTCCCTCTTCAGAAAAGTATTTAAGAATGGGCTTCAGTGTTTGCTATATCAGGACCATAGTAGAGGGAGTCCTTGGCCGGGGGGGGGGAGCCGGCGCCGGGCTGCTTGGGCGAGCGGGGGGCTCCGCGGGGCTGCTCGGGTGGGCGGGGGGATTCGCAGAGCTGTTTGGGCGGGCGGGGGGGTCCGGCGCGGGGCTGCTTGGGCGAGCGGGGAGATTCACAGGGCTGCTCGGGCGGGCAGGGGGTCCGGCACGGGGCTGCTTGGGCGAGCGGGGGGGGGGGGGTCTGGCGCGGGGCTGCTTGGGCAGGCGGGGGGGGGTCTGGCGCGGGGCTGCTTGGGCAGGCGGGGGGGGTTCGCGGAGCTGCTTGGGCGGGCGGGGGGGGGGTCCGGCATGCATTGCACTGTGGGCTACCTACCCACAGTACAATGCGGGCTATGTCGACCCCTGCAAAAGTTTACGGACAGACAGTGTCGACCACTTTCGACCTGCTGTCCTGGCGGGGACACACTGATTCGATTTTCTAAAGTCAAGTTTAGAAAATCGAATTAAGGGAAATCGACCTAGTCCTGTAGTGAAGACATACCCTGTGACTAAGAGGTAAAAAGGTCCATTTCTCATTACACTTTTCCCTATCCTTCTGCATTGTACATCATCTCTCTGTTCATCTCCTCTATTACTTACACTTTTGAGCAGTTTGACATTCCCAGTTGTTCAATGGCTGGAAATTTGTCATTTCTCCCCTACATTCCCTCTTTATTAAAGAGGTTTTTGGGTGATTTAAGGAGTGCAGTGAAGAGTAAGACTAACAGCTCCATGGCAGCACATGAGCGAAAGGTTAGGTCCATGAAGAGACCTACGAACAACTCATTTTACATCTGGATTTGATATCTGAAAACCTTAGGGATGTATAAAAAAATCTGAACTCATCAAAAGCCAAAAGAATTCCCTTCATTTTTATAACTGTTTCTCCAACTATGCTACTTCAACTCAAGCTAAAATCAATGCAAAGAAGTGGGCATATCAACTTTGTGACAAGATGAATTATCATCTTAAAGTGATGTGAAAATGGGAAACAGTTTCAGGTTCATATGAAGGAATACAATGCCCACTGAAATACTTGTTAATGGAAACAGTCTGAATTTCATTAGAATGCCATCCTTGCTTCATGATACTTGAAATCTGTCTGAATTAGGATTGACCAAATGTATCCCAAATATTTTAATGAGTTTGACAGAGCCTTCCTCTCCAGGACTATTGTGCTAGGTGACTGCTATTGACTGAACGGTCTCCTGGTCATGCAGTATTTCATTTTCTGAATTTTTGGTGGCATTTTAGAGCCCGTTACATTGAGGCTTAAAGCAGGCATATACCAAAGAATTTATGCAAACTTCCCTTTGACAAAGCACATAAATAGGGATATGCACCATTCCTATTGTTTTAGTCCTGTTCTTTTCCTTAATCAGATGTTGTCAGTTGGTGAGTGGTTTGGTGATATGGACATGCGTCCTTCAAACATTTTCATACGTAACCTATTGTCATGAGTGTGAAGTGCCTTAAAGTTGCTGTTTTACCTGTTAGGGGTTAACTGAACAAGAGAGGGGGTTGGCGTCAGAGTAGTAGACCTGAAGACAAAACCAGGAAGTTAGTTAGTTCGTCCAGAGGATTTCGGGCTGACTCGATCTCTTTTCCATCTATGGAAACCCATCTCCTCCTTTTCCCTCATATATCCATAAGTTAGCTGAACAGTAAGTAGAGCTATTGATTTCATAAGCTTTGTACCTGATTTAAAGTGTCACTAACCTCCTCAGAGGAAGAAATCTTGAGGGAGGGGTTAGAAAACTTTATATCTGTCAAGTTGTATTAGTTGTAAGTTTTCTCTTTTCTTTATTAAACCCTTTTTGTTATAAAAAGTGTTTGGTTATTCCCTTAAAGTTGTCTTAGCTTTGGATTTGACCCAGTTCCCGGGTAGGGGGGGTCTGTGTATCTGAGTCTCTCTCCTGAGAGCAGGGAGAAGGGGCTCGTGCTCGGAGTTTGTGTTCTCATCTCTCCCGGTACAAGAGGGAGGGAGTGTGGTCTGTGTGTTTAAACTCTTTCCTCAGTAGTCAGAGGTGGAGGGGAAGGGCAAAGATCTCTGTGATTTTTATCTCCCAAATAGAAAGGGAGAGGTCGGGAGGGTTACTCTCGGGGGGGGGGGGGTGTCAAGGTCCCCCACCCCATAGTCTTGGGGTACTTCACTTTGATGGTGGCAGCGGGACCCTAATCCCCCACTGGTAAAGTGTGGGTTTGGGGGAGGAAGATTTAACTTAGGCTAGGAAAGTAGCTTACAGTTAAGTGGTCAATGAGAGACCCCCCCCTCTTTAACCCTAGAGTTTAGAGTGGGGGAAGATCCTCTCTCACACCTATGTAAGGATGTTTGACTTCAGTTGGAATTGTGGGTGCTAAGGACATCTGAAAATGAGGACATTAGTTCTCTAAAGGGGAATAGCTAGGATTATTATCCCAATATGCCAGTTAGCCTCTTCTCATAAGTCTTCATGAGGAAGAAGACATTTCTGATTAATTTCATCCATGTATCAATTTAATCTCTCTATATGCTTAGCCCTTATTTTTGTGGAATTTGAACACACTTTTCATCTCTGTATCTGTGTATCAACTTAATCTCTCTAGATGCTTTGATAACCCTTTCATTGTACTATCTGAACACCTATTCACTCCTTTTTCATTCTGTTGAATGTTCACTGGAACTGTCTCCCCAAATCTTAGTGTTGGTTGTGTTATTTCAGTAGAATAATCAACCCTAGAAGAGATTCTGGTGCAGAGGTCTGTTCAAAAATCCCTGTTAATGTCTGAAAATAAATACCATTAAATTTAGTAAAATAATTAAATACTAAGGCAAATTAGTAAAAACCAGAAGATGTTACAGGTCATATAAAAATAGATGTATAGATTGTTTCAAGGCAAAGGACTAGATTTGTCAGACTATATACCCATATAGAGAGTTAGGGGAAATAAGAATTCTTCTTACATCACTCTAAGGTTTGGGCATGTTAAAGTTAATGCCATGTATCCTCTTATTCCCCTCATCAGAGTTGATAGTAGAAAGGAGCGAGGTTTGTGCAGAGTTTTAGGCTCCCCCACATAAACACTCACCAGTCAGAACAACTAACCTAGTTGTGAGAGGTGGTGTGTCATGATTTGCTGAGCATCTCCAAGGGGAAAAGCCTCAAGGGGCTGATACTGGGGTGGTGCAAATTATATATCACTCTGTGCTAAGGGGTGTGCCTAGAGCATATTCTGTCCTCAGTCACAATGCATTCAATTCCCTTTGACTTCACTGAATGGTAGGCATTGCAAAACTCTGAACATCAGGCCCTGAAAGCCTTCCTTATATAAATATGCACCATGACTGTCTATCATAGGAATAGAGGAATTGCCTTCATGGATCAGACTCGAGTTTCAGTAAGCTGGCTAGTATCAGCTCTGGTTGACATCAGGGCTTCCAATTAATTGCAGGTTAACCCATGCAATTAACTCAAAAATTAATCATGATTAAAAAAAATGTGATTAATCACCTTTTTAATCACACTGTTAATAGAATACCAATTGAAATGTCTTAAATATTTTAGATGTTTTTCATATATGTTCTATTCTATGTTGTAATTGAAATCAAAGTATATATTTTATTACAAATATTTGCATTGCAAAATGATAAATAAAAGATTTCATAATTTTCAATTCACCTCATACATGTACTGTAGTGCATTCTTTTTGTGTGAAAGTGCCACTTACAAATGTAGGATTTTTTTTTTACATAAATGCACTCAAAAACAAAACAAAGTAAAATTTCAGGGCTTACAAGTCCACTCAGTCCTACTTCTTGTTCAGCCAATCGCTTGGACAAACATGTTTGCTTACATTTACAGGAGATAATGCTGCCCTCTCATTTACAATGCCACTAGAAAGTGAGTGTTGCAGAGTACCTTAAGTGGCCCGTAGAAATGAGGCTCACACACAGTGGCTAGATGAATAAAAGTGGTGAGTTTATTGAAGGTAGTGGCCATCTGGTGCTGGGGGCCCCAGTCAGCGCGGCTGTAGATGGGAGACCGGGCCCAGCGGAGCACTGCCCAGGGAAGAAGCCCGACACACAAGGGCAACCTGACACAGAAATACTCATGCTCATTTGCATCTCATGCATACCTCATGAATAACTAATAACATGTTATTCAGTCCTGCCTCAGTTTCCCTGTCTGGTTTCACACAAGCCGAGTTTCACACAGACCAAGTAAACAGCTCACACAGCTGAGAAGCTCTTCTCATGATGATGCTTGTTAAAAAAAAAACATGTTAATTAAATTTGTGACTGAACTCTTAGGGAGAGAATTGTATGTTCTCATCTCTGTTTTACTCACATTCTGCTATATATTTCATGTTATGGGAGTCTTGGATGATAACCCAGCACATGTTTTTCATTTTAAGAACACTTTCACTGCAGATTTCACTTTAGATTCATAGATGCTTTAGATTCATATTGGGTGAAAAAGTCATCAGCCTGGACACATGTCCCCTGGATTGGTGGTTGAAGCATGAAGGGATGTATGAATCTTTAGTGCATCTGTCATGTAAATATCTTGCAATGTTGGCTACAACTGTGTCATGAGAATGGCTGTTCTCACTTTCAGGTAACACTGTAAACAAGAAGCAGGCAGCATTATCTTCTGCAAATGTAAACAAACTTGTTTGTCTGAGTCATTGGCTGAACAAGAAATAGGACTGAGTAGACTTGCAGGCTCTAAAATTTTGAATAGTTTTATTTCTAAATGTAGGTTGTGTGAGGGAGAAAAGCCCTCTGCAAACCTCCCTTGCAGGAAGGCTAATAAGCCACCTGGGCTGCAGAGCCATCAATTGGATGGGTTGCACCTGGCAGCCTCCTTTGGGGGATATAAGGCTGCCAGGAAGGGAGCCCAGGGTGGTGGTGGCATGAGCTATTCAGAGCTGTGTGTTTGAGCTATTCAGAGCTGTATGTTAAAGCTATTCAGAGCTGTATGTTAAAGCTATTCAGAGCTGTATGCTAGAGCTGTTTAATACTCACTCTGCGGGTGCAGTTGGGGAGGAGGTCCCAACCGGGGGTAGTGGACTCAGCCTCCCCCTGTAGCTGTTTAGAGCTGTATATTTAGAGCTGTATGTTAAGAGCTATTCAGAGCTGTATATTAAGAGCTATTCAGAGCTGTATATTAAGAGCTATCTAGAGCTGTATGTTATGAGCTAATCAGAGCTGTGTTGGTATTAGAGCTGAACTATATAGAGTTTGTAGAGCTGGAAACTGAAAGGTTGAATTGTATAAAACTGTATATATTGGTGGTGGGTCCTGCACTGTGAATTAAAGAGCACTGTTTGGAGCAAAAAAGGGTTTCCTGCCTGTTCCTGAGGAGGGGTGAGAAGGCGGTCTGTCACAGTTTCTTTTTTTACACCATTCTACATTTATGAGTTCAACTTTCATGATAAAGAGATTTGCATTGCAGTACATGTATTAAGTGAATTGAAAAATATGATTTCTTTTGTTTTTTTACAATACAAGAATTTGTAATAAAAATAAATTGAGAGCCCTGTGTACTTTGTATTCCATGTTATAATTGAAATCAATATATTTGAAAATGTAGAAAACATCGACAAATATTTATATAAACGGCCTTCTATTATTGCTTAACAGTGTGATTAATTGTGATTATTTTTTTTATCTGTGCAATTAATCACAATTAATTTTTTAATCGCTTGACATCCCTAATTTATATTCCTACATTACAAAATATTAGATGTGTTTTATTGTCTTTACAGGTTGTTTATTGCTTGCACTAATTTGTTCACATGTAAAAATATTGTTTTTCTTGATTGGGCTCTATAAAAATAAGTAATACAGGTTACCTTCCCTCAGATTATACAGTGCATGTTAACAGAGAGTCTGCAGGAAAAGTTACTAATTGGGGATAGGGTTGCCACTTTGTAAAATAAAAAAGAAAGATTTTCCATCCCTGTATTACTGATGAAACTGTAGCTGCTCAATAACTATCCAGGTAATTTACAGCTTTTTTAAAAAACAGTTTAGAGACATTAATTTACCCTAACAAAAAATACAGAAGATCAAGGATGCTTCTTCAGCTTGTTTCCCTCCTGCAAACTAGACTAATAAATGTCATATGCTTAACAACAAGAAAAAAGTTAATCATTTTCAAGTTCATATTTTGTAAAACGTGCTGGGAAAAAAAGCACAGAAAGTTGCACAGATTATTCTTGTTGTGTTATTTATCTTAACAGCCTTCAAAGTTTGACCTTTTCTGAGCTCCTGGTGTGTCAGTATTCCTTTGTCTCTGTGTGCTGTTCCTCCTAACAGTCAAAGAGTTTCTTTGTATGAGTCCATCAGCCCCTCACAGAGTTCTGTTTTATCTGTATATTTGCTGAAATCTTTGTCTTCACAAAGAACTCACACTAATTATTTTAGCCTAAAATGCTTATCTTTCTGTCTCCCTTTTGTAGTTTTCTTTGTTTATTTGTTATTTCCCCATCTCCAAACTTTTAAAACTTGGATCTTACTGTGTCCCTGTAGTAGGTCTATGATTGCAGCACAGATTCAATATGGATAGACAACACAGCTAGCCTTTGAGTGACCCCTTCAGAACCAAAATTACTGCTTTTATCTTTCCTTCAGGCTGTTTGAGGAGTTGTTTTCTCTCTCTCTCTATTCAGAGCCTATAGACTCTTACTTACATGAGTAAGCACTACTTGTGTAAGCAAGGGTTTGAAGATTCAGTTCCTGTGAATTTGAGCACAGTCACACAGAGTTTAAATTGCTTTGTACACTGCATTTGTTGACAAATTAGTCAAGGTGAACAACATTACAAGACAAAGAAGAGAAAATAATAAAAATAGGGCAGATGTTGCTGCAATGTTGAATGGAAAGTACAGATTTTAATGTTTTCTTCAGTTAATGAATAAGAAAGAAGAGGAGAGGAAAAGAGGAAAGGAAAGGGAAGGAGAGGGAAAGAAAGGAAAGGAAAGGACTTCTCTCTGAAAAGATGTGAGTAAAAATTACATGGTATTTAAACATACATTCATATGCAATGGATCTGAATGTAATCAGCTTTTCCTAGTTCTCATCTGATTTGCATGAAATTTCAATTTGGGTGCTGGGAAGATATTTTATTATGAACATTTTTATGGAACATGTCATTTTTCATCTGTGCTACGCAAAGTTAGTACTTTAGATATTTTTCCACCTTGAAATCCGATATTTGTTCAATGCAAATTTTTGTTTAATGTAAATTAATCTTTTGGCAATTGACAAAATGAATTTCAGTTGATCATTTTAGAGTTTGCTTTGGAATAAAGAATGAAAAGTAAATTAAAAACAAATGGTGTATCTGTTCCAAAGGGAATCACAGAAAATCCATTAAGACACCAACCAAAGCTTATGCTGCTGTCCCCAACACCTGTCTCTGTTCTGGCCTTTTAAAGTTACATGTGTTAGGTGTGTCAACTTGGTCATGTTGGGATGGGTAGGTCTGAGCCAAAGCTCACTTCTGGACATAGTTAAGACATGCTGCATAGCATCAAAACCCACCCCCTTTCTGGAATTTGGCATAATTTCCAAAGAAATTAATGACAATACAAAAAAATCCAGTCCTAGTCTTTTGACCTATCTTAGCTATTCTTAGGGCTTGTCTGCCTGGTATCTTAGTGTGCGACGAGCCATGATGTGGATATACAACACACTAGCCTGCCTCGAGCTAAGTTTCCATATGGACCCTGCTGCTGAACACTGCAAGTTCCTCAGTGTGGTTTGGTGTAATGCTGTTTGAGGCGGGAGTTCGTCAGCACACACTATGGAACCTTCAGCGCACAGTAGCAGGTTCCACACTGCAAATTAGTGTGCAGCAGCCTAGTGCACTGTACATTCCCACACTAGCTTGCCACATACTAAGTCCTTGTATAGACAAGTCTTAGGGCTTTGCCTTGAGGAGCCTCTACTGAAGATCCACTCCCACCCTTCTTATATCCAGGGTGGAAGCAGTCCCCTCCACTGAGGGAATCCAACATCATTTTCCTGCAGGATTTCAACATCTTCTAAGAATTTAAGGGTTATTGCTGCATCATTTAGTCAATATTAATTTTCTGTGCCTTAAATGAAGTTTCCAAATATTGGGGCAGGAGGCTTCCCACCCTTTCACATTTAAAATGTGCTGAACTGAACAGATAGCTGTCTCCCTAAGGCATGAGAGACAATGATTTTGTGTCGAATATAGGGAAACTTGTAAGGATTATTGCACATTAAATCTAGCCAGGCATCTAAACTGCATTTCCATAATGTTAAGTGTTAATTTGATGATTGACTGGGTTATTTTAGGAAAAACTGTTGTACTTTCTTTCCTCTTTAGTAAATTTAGTATTTCAAAAGGAGCTGAACTGACCACCCTGAAGAATGACATCCCTTTATCAATCCACAGAACTGGGTCAACTCCGGCAGCAACAGTGCAAGCCATTAACCCAGAAGGATGATTTGTCTTGAAGAGAAGGTAGTTCTCTTTCTGAGAGCATCCTGAGATTACCCACAAAAATGCAGCTGAGAGGTGGACACATCTGAGCTAGTAATTTCAAAGAGAACTGTGCTTTCATTTCAGCACAGCGAGTTAAGGATGTTCAGACATCAATGTCAAAAGTGCCAGTATCTTGGCATGATCACAGCATAACCCATCTGGCAGCAGCACAAAGGGCTGGGTTCAAGTTTCTAGAGGTTGTTTAAAAATTAACAGATACCACCAGCTCTCATGTTCCCTCTCAGAAGCCTGGGAAAACTAAGCAGCTCCCCTTAATAGGCAATATTTCCCCCCTTGCTTGAAAACTTTAATGGGACATAGTGGGGAAGGAGATATAAAATAAACTTGGATAATCCAGTAGTAATTATACAAACCTAACAAATATGTTAAATAAAGCTACAGCATTGATTCCTCACTGTAGTTCCTCAGTTATGTCACTGTCCTCTGCAGCTTTAGAGTTGTCTTGAGTCCCACAGCTATCTCTGCACTACCTCTCCCTGCAAAGCCCCTGTACTGGTACCTGCTGCAAATCTGCCACCACACCAAGTCTTCAAAGAGGGACCAGTGGCATATGGGACCCTACGCAGAGTCCTTATCACCTGGGATGTACTCTTTGCAGATGGCAAAATCCTTGCTGGCTTGTACCACAGTTCCAGAACCCAGCAGTGGAAGTCAGAGGCTTTATTAAGGGCAATCACTCATCAAAGGCACATTTGGTGCAGTTCTTTTGTTTCCTGACAGGGATAATAGTATTTGAGTAGCTTCAAATTCAGAATTAAAGTGCATTTTCACCAAAATACCCTAAGCTGTCGCAGAACTGAAATCCAAATGAGGACTGGTTCATTCAGTTATTTCCCCTTGCTCACCAGTAGATGGTGTCAGAGAACTCCTTCCTGTTTGAAGCTTCTGTACATCTGGAGCTCTAGGCCATTCTTTTCCCTGTTTATTAACCGGCATCAGTAGAGAGCTCCCTACTGTCTAGGGCTTCAGTTTACGGGGCTTACATTAGCAAACTCGAGGAGCTCAGCAAGACACCTCACAGTACTGTACTTAGAAATCATTCCCCAATAACATGATAAAATAGCTGAGCTCATAGGTGCTGGCACTGAGAATTCTAAGGGGTGCTGCTACACCCCCTATTTTGAAGTGGTTTCCATCCTATATAGGGTTTACAGTTTGGTACATGGCTCTCAACACCCCCGCTACACAAATTTCTCCAGCACCCCTGGCTGAGCTGTTTACCTCACAGAGGACTGTGCCTTAAGATCAGCTCAGGAAGTTAGAGATACTGAGCCATGGGCTCAGTGAGAGCTGTGCCTTAATATCACTCCAGCAAGTGAGAAGTGCTGAGTCGTCAACCCCACAAAGATGTGCATCTTGGTTTCAGGCCAGCATGCTGGAGACCTGCATCAGAGAGTCCTTTGCCTTGACATCAGACCAACTCACTGAAGGCATTTAGCCAGTGATTCCCAGAAGCTTGTCCATTGATGTATCGCCCTCCTTCGCTACAGGTGCTGAGCCAGTGACCTCAGAAAAGCTTGTGCTTTGGCATCAGCCTAGCAAATTAGTGAAACATCTCAGACAATTTTACCTTCACGTCATCTCAGCAATCTGGAGGTGCTAAAACTTATACTGTAACCCTCCTAATGGTGACCTTCCCAGTGCTGGGTCCCTCCAGTAGTGTTCAACACTAGCAAAATCAAGTAAATGAAGCCTTTTATTTAAACTGCATTTTGGGTAAGTGTGGTGTCTTTAAAATCCATCATCTACAGCCAGATCCTCAAGTAACATTTTCATCAATTAACTGCAAACCTTCACCTTCACTTACTGCACCCAGAGGATTGTCTTGTAAGGAACTGGGCCAGAGGTTGGTAAAGGAAGGTCCTGTGCTTGATCTGTGGGAGTGTGCTATAGAACTGCAATGCTTTGAGGAGTTGGGAAGACATGTAGACTTGAGGACACTGCCAGCTGTGAGTCCCAGGCAGAGTCTACTACTGTAGCCAGAGTCCCAGACCCTTTAAATTTCAATGTAAAGGGCCCAGGGATTTAAAGGCCCCACCTCTTCTGGTTGAGGCCCTGCCTTTACAATTGAGGTGAGGCCCCAATCCCCTGCTGAGGATCTGGTGTACTAGTAAGTCCTTTAAGTTATTTCACCCTGACTGATGGGACATTACAAAGGCAATTACTCTCCTGATGTTATCTTCTAGTTTCCTAATTGTCATATATGGCAGCCAGCAACTAATCTGCTTTGATCATGGTTGGCCATCTGAGAGTATGGTCCTTCCTCCTCAAAGATCAGCAACGAATGGGCCACTGCTTCCCACTGCTCCCATTGGCCAGGAACAGTGAACCATAGCCACTAGGAGCTGCAAGTGACTGTACCTGCAGATGCTCAGGTAAACAAAGCATTTTGCGGCCCATCAGGGGCTTACCCTGAACAAGTCATGGACTGAGTTTGGGAACCCCTGCTCTAGACAGTAAGTTATGGGATATTTTGTTTTGGGAGGGTGTGATGATTCTCTCAGTCTCTCCTATTGAAGCTGTTCCACTGTGGAGAAGTAATGAAAGAATGATTGGAGCAGGGGGACAGGACCTGGATCTCCCACCTCAGTGACCTAACTACTGGACTACACAGTCATTGTCGCTCTCTCTTTGTCTCTCTCTGGCCTAATGAAATATTTATCCACAGTGGATCAGTCATTGGATCAGAGAATGAGAGCATGAGAATGACTCTTTAGTAGGAAACATACTTGGAAGATAATATCCCATAGCTTGGGGGTTAGACTAATCTTCTTGAGAAGTGGGTGACCCCCTTTTCAAATTCTTGCTCCCCCACGCAAGTGTGCTGCCAACTGGGCTAAATGTTATGAAGTTGGCACCACCCCCATCTTTGGCCACCTGCATTTTAAATCTCTAAGGACACCCACTGGTTCACACCCCATATACAATTTAGCTTGCTGAGCTCCTACCTTCCCCTAGTTCGTGAATCACTCTGGAGCTTAAGTATCCAGACACCTAGTGGATTGCAACAGTGCACATGCTTAGAAGCTGAAACATAAGTACCTAAGGAATTTTTACTATGAAATCTTAAACATCTAAAGTCACTCGGTGCCTACAGGATTGATGAGCGTTTTGTGGATTGCACAGAGACAAAACTGGGACTTGATTCACTTAACACCGGAGACTTAGGCACCTAAGTCTGGACATTAGGCTCTTAAGCACTTTTGTATATCTGGGCTCTAGTACATAGTGTAACATATATTGTATGATAAGGAGTGTGGCACCACTCATTTCTTAGACGATATAATCCATCTCCAAGAAAAGCTCCATGATAGCTCAGCGGTATGGGATAAACTGTTTAGGGCAACATGACCCTAATGTGGCTAATAATCAATCTGGCCCTGTGTAAACAAAGAATAATCATGCTATTGGAATATGCAACTTTACATGCCAAGGAACCTGTCAGCATTGGTAGCTCTTGTCATTAGGTACATCCACCCTAGTTTACATGGGGTCTTACCCAGGGCTCAACCAAACATACTACATATGGAATTCAAATTTCTTTTTATACTTTGTACTATATTAACTTACTTTATTTGATCATGAATACAACATACCCCTCCTCCAATGAGACAAACAAGCTTTGACAAAGTGCAGAGGCCTAGTGACCCAACAGCAGGGAGTTAACGATCACATCAGCTCTCACACAGCTGTACAGGGTAGGGATTAATGAAATCTAGCTGGGTCTAATCAGACACTCAGAGGAAAGGCAGGGACCTCCATAAAGCATCTCTATCTTAACTCACAGGGAATGGTATTTTGCAGGTGTAAGAGCTTTCTATTGAAGTGCTAGATGATGGGGTATTGCTTTAGCTGGGCTTCTTGCTTTGTTTCGCTTGTACAGTCCAATATGGTGATATAGATTTGGAGACAGATTCTTCCTTGGTGAAGTTTTCTTTTTTTTTATTTTATTTTTTTAAAAAACCCTCCTTGTTGCCTCAGTGTAGCCATTTATAACTCCCTGTGTTCCTCCTTAATTTCAGATCTGAGCCTATCACAGGGAGCATGAGAGAGCACTATATAGTAACTAGGAAATGACTACTGGAATTGCTCCAACAAAATCCATTTATATGGGTTATTCTCAGGCTGGGACATATGAGATTCCAAAGTATCCTCTGCTGCTGATGCTACTCAGTATCTTAACATAGCAAAAAGGCAGATAAACAAGTTTTACCTTCACTATAATGGAGGTGGGGGTCAGGTGCTGTGAGTGGAAAAACAATACATTACCAATCCCTATACAGCACGGGAGGCTTCAAAGAGACTGTTGTTAAAAAGACAGGCATATAAATCAAGGCCTCAAAGTCTGCTACAGCCTTGGGAAAAGAACACAAAGGAACTACTACATAGCCAACCTTATACCAGTAATCACCTACAATACAAGCTGACAAACTGTCACCGATGTACTGCAGGGCAAATAGCACACTGCATGCCTGGTTCTGTTCTCAAAAACTACCTGCCTCCACTTCCCCAAAAGTATGATCTCACAAGCACTGCATGTAGAAAGTGGGATTCTTCTTACGACATTGTCTGTAACTAAATGGAAGTGTGCATGCAGCTGGCTGAATAAACAATGAGTCAAACTTGGGAGTGATTTTGTAGTGAAACTTTGAAAGAATGTGCATGAAACTATCTCTGCAGTATGAAACAAAGAGCTTTGGATTCAGTGATGAACATGAAAAAAAAATACTTCAGTGGGTGCTGTGTATGTACTCAAATCTCTTAAGTGAATTCAAATTTGGAAGAGAAGAAAGAAGATGTTTGAGTTGCCTGGGCAGGTGAGTTATTTTATTTTCACTACTTCTTTCAGCAGTACTGCTAGCTGACAGGTGTTCTCAGATATACAGTTCTAATGGGAGGTGCTAGGCTTTCTCAAGGTGAATGAGGTTTAATGATATGTTTATTTGAAGCATATTATGCAGTTACTTCAGCTAGATTTTTAAGGTATTTAGGCATCTAAAAATGCAGATAGTCACCCAATGGGATTTTTAAAAATGATAAGCCACCTGTCATTGATTTTAGGTGCCTTGTCATTTTTGAAAATCCCATTGAGTGGCTCTCTGCATCTTTAGGTGCCTAACTCCCTATAACAATCTGGCCCTAGACATCTGTGAACTGTACAGAGTTCCAGACAGACTGTGATCTCTGGTAAACAATAGAGAGGAAATCAAGGTGTGGTGAGACTGCTTAGTTGTAGTTGCAGCTATTTTATTTAAACCTCTGCTATTAAAGGTGGACCATATAGTGGTATGAGAGAATTTCATTACTCCATATTTTTGAATTAAATTGAGCTCTTCTTGTTATGATGGTGTTTGAATATCAGCATGGACTTTGCATGAATCACAACATCAATTTGCCCAAAAGCACGAACATCAGTGCTCATTGGAGCACCAAATAACGTGAAAAATCCTGAGTGATGTCTGATAGGACAATCTGGAGTATGTGATGCCTTAGAAAGAGGGAAGAAAGACCTTTCTTGCCATACTGCTTGTGAATGGTGCTGCCAGGTAGGAGGCTGACTCCTCTGAGAGCTAGAGGGAGCAGATATCACCCTGCAGACATTATACATTCTTAATCACACATTTAATGGGCATGATTCTCCACTACCTTATATCTTGTGTAGTCATTTACATCTAGTCATGCTTAAATTTAGAAAAGAATAGTCCCACTGAAGTTAAAGGCAGGGGACTATTCATGCATAAAATTAAACATATGCATAAGTATTTGCAGAATCATTGCCTGAGTGTCCTTAAGAAGTGAAAAGACATGATCTTTCCACTGGGAATCACATGCCTTATTTCTAGCATATCTTTCTAGGCCTTCTGGGTGAGAAGTATTGCTTCACTCCATAAAAACATACACAATCCAAGCATATACATGCTTTTCTAGAAACCTCATATTTTTCTCTTTGAGATGGATTAGCTGTGATGGGTAGAGATATCTTCCCTCTACTGTCAACAGAAAGAGAAGCTTTTCATATCTCATTCTTCTCCTGTCCTTCAAGATGATCATGAAGTTTATGAGTCAGAGAAAGGATTAAGATGCTATTTAGTTTTCTTGGCATGTAGATACAGACAGAAAATTCTGGCGCTGTCAATCATCGAGATACATAATTTTCCTTTTTTCTAAAGCACATCAGCACCACTTATACTGCTTGAAGGTGACAGTTTGAGATCATTGTTATGCTTATATCTGGAAGAAAGATGCTTATGGTCTCTATATTCTTGGTGATTTGTATTCACAATATTATTTGTTGTACTCCAGGAAAAAGTGGCTTCTTTCACATGTAAAGCTCAATTGGTACTTACATATAGGCTAGTGGGAAGCTAAACATTATTGTCCAGCTACGGTGTTTAAAAAACACGCCATCAGTTTGCTAAATTGGCTAGTTTATAAAGTATGAATATAAAGTAATTTTGGATATAAAATCAGTATTCCTCCTGTTGTTCTCTACAACTAAAGGGTAATAAGGAAAACTGCCTGGATTGCAGACAAATGATCTGATAAATTTAGTCCTTCTGTTCATTAATTTTTTTTTTTGGTACATATTTATTTATGGTTTGAAATTGTTCAACGATTTATGCAAACAAATATTAGCTTATGCGGGGGTTGGCTAACCTTCACCATTTGTTTCTCTTTATTAGTGGTGTGTGATTGGTCTGATTAGCACAGAGTAGTGTTTTTTCTCTTGATTAGCTGATTGAAACTTTGGAATAGGTGGATAATGAATGATAAAGAGTGAATAATGAAATATGATGTTTTATATGTAAATGTATGATACGCATGAAGAGCATTCCCAAAACATGTACACATGAAAACTTGATTGTAAGGGATTGTGAAATGCAGATACATGGTCATGAACATGGTTGAACTGAACAACCTTTTATAATTCCATGGATTTTTTATGAATACAGTTTTTACAGTATTTGAGCAGCTCCAATTGATGATATTGTTGAGTATTTATATTGCTGTAGCATCCAGGGGCCTTGGTCAGGACTAGGGCGCTTTGTGATAGGTGAATTAAGAACATAAGAACGAACATAAGAACGGCCATACTGGGTCAGACCAAAGGTCCATCTAGCCCAGCATCCTGTCTACCGACAGTGGCCAATGCCAGGTGCCCCGGAGTGAGTGAACCTAACAGGTATGATCGAGCGATCTCTCTCCTGCCATCCATCACCCCCCTCTGACAGACAGAGGCTAGGGACACCATTCATTACCCATCCCGGCTAATAGCCATTTATGGACTTAGCCTCCATGAATTTATCCAGCTCTCTTTTAAACCCTGTTATAGTCCTAGCTTTCACAGCCTCCTCAGGTAAGGAGTTATTACACATACAGCCTCCTCAGGTAAGGAGAATTACACATACATAAAAAGACATGATCCCTTTTTCAGTTTCCAGTGCCTCAGTCCTGCAATTCTCTGTACACATGCACCCTGCGGCGCTCACTCAGAGTTCCATGGACTTCCATGGGACACCATTTGGTAAGACTGCATTGCTAGGTCTGGGCCTATGCAGGCAAACAGTATCTGAAGGGTGAGGAAAAGCGCTACAAACAACACACACCATTTTTTGCCCCTTGTTGTTGCTGTGAACATGCTCATTATTTTTCAGCTGCCTGGACTCAGCCAAGAGATTCCTTTTCAACCAAACATTTTAATTTTTGGCCTTATTAGCATTTGACGGAAAATCAGCTGTTCTCTCAGCTTCATCTACGTGAGCACAGCACCCAGGCCAGAGTCAAAAACATCTGTAATAATGGCTGTAAGTAGAATCAAACACGTTAAGTTTGGGGCTTCTAGCAAGCAGTGCTTTATCTGTTTCAAAACTAGACTGAGCAGTACTTCCCCAGGAACAACTAGTGTGGATATGTAATAATATTTAGAGGGTTTTTACAACTGTTGCAATAGCTAGAAGATTGGCAGTTCATGCACTTAGTCTCAGAAAAGAATATATAGGACCACATTTTTCCAGAGAATTTAGGTCCACTTTTTCAAGTGATCAGCGACATGTGTGGAACAGCATTCACATCACCCTCCCCATCAGTACCGGGCCCAGGCCAGGGAAGCTAATGATCCAACCAGCAGATGAAATTCAGTGATGAATCGTGGTCACATGCCACCTGAGGAATGCTGTGCATACACTGTGATCAGCATCCACAATTAGTGTCAGATTTTCAAGAGAGCTCAATGCCTTTTAGGTAACAAAATCAAGGTCAGCTTTTCACGAGTGTTCAGCACTCAGCAACTCTGATTGTGACACTTTTGGAAAAAAATCTGGCCATAGAAATTCATCCCATTGAGCTATTTGGAAAATCTGGCCATTTATTTTGTTATATAAACAGGACCTGAGCTCTCTTGCAAATGTGGCCCTGATCATGGGTGCTGAGCCCTCTTGAAAATGGCAATCATAGCAATCATACCTTCTGGTCTGTATGACTTCTACAGTTTGTGCTGGGTCAGAGTTTATTGATCTTTTTAAGATGACATGTCTAAAAAAACAAATTTCATCTATTTAAAGTGGTATTTGGAAAAATATTTTAAAGGCAGCTTTATATGTTCAAATACAGCTCCCAGGGTTTTTTTTCCCCGTGTTGTGCTGATATCGTTCTGACTCCTTTTGTTGTATCCAAATAATACTAGCCTTCAGACCAGTGTCTCAAGATCAATGACGTTATTTTTTAGAAAGCAATAGGTGCAAATCAGATGTGCGTTTTTCTGGAACAAGACAAAGTTGAGGAAGTCCTTCAGACAGTAGAACATTAACGTTACAAACATCAGAGTTATGAACTGACCAAACAAACATACACCTTGTTTGGAATTGGAAGTACACAATCAGACAAAAGCAGAGACCAACAAAATACAACACAAATCAAATACAGTACAATACTGTGTTAAACCTAAATTACAAAAAATACAACAACAACAACAACAAAACAACATTTTTACTTTGCATAGTAAAGTTTTAAAGTTGTATTAATTTGTGAAATTTTCAAAGAACAAACAGTGTTTTGTTCAGAGTTAGGAACATTTCAGAGTTATAAATAGCTTCCATTCCTGAGATGTTCATAACTCTGAGGTACCATTGTAGTTATAAAGCATGTAAGATCCCAAGTATTATGATGTAATGGTACCTGACAATACATTTTGCATCAAAGAAAAAAATCCAGCTTCTCTCAGCTCCAAGAATACTGCCCTGTATTTGATAGTTGATAATTGTCAATCATATCTGCATTATTAGTAGGGCTGTCAAGTGATTAAAACCCTTAATCACAATTAATCGCACTGTTAAATATAATGAAATATTATTGATATCAATATTTTTGGATGATTTCCACATTTTCAAATGTTTATTTCAATTACAACACAGAATACAAAGTGTACAGTGTTCACTTTATATTTATTTTTTATTATATTTGCACTCTAAAATAAAATAAATAGTATTTTTCAATTCACTTAATACAAGCACTGTAGTGCAAACTCTTTATCATGAAATTTGAACTAACAAATTTAGAATTATGTACAATAAATAGCTGCATTGAAAAATGAAACAATATAAAACATAGAGCAGTGGTGGGCAACCAGTGGCCCGTCAAGATAATCCACTGGCAGGCTGCCAGATTGTTTACATTTACACTGCCACCTGCATTTTGCTGCGGTTTGCTGTTTCCAGCCAATGGGAATTTTGGAAAGTCACACAGGTCTGGCCGTCGCTTCCCGCAGCTTCCATTGGCCAGGAACAGTGACCGTGGCCACTGGGTGCCGCAGATGGCCATGAAAATGTAAACAAATGTCCTGATGGCCTGTCAGCAGGTTACCCTGATGGGGTGGATGCAAGGGCCACAGATTGCCCACCACTACTTTAGGGCCTACAAGTCCACTCAGTCCTATTTCTTGTTCTACCAATCACTCAGACAAACAAGTTTGTTTACATTCGCAGGAGATAATGCTGCCTGCTTGTTTTCAATGTCACTTCAAAGTGAGAACTGGTATTCACATGACACTATTGTAGCCAACATTGCAAGATATTTACGTGTCAGATGTGCTAACAATTCACATGTCCCTTCATGCTTCAACCACCATTCCAGAGGACATGCTTCCAAGCTGATGATGGGTTCTGCTCAATAATGATCCAAAGCAGTGCAGACCAACACATGTTCATTGTCATCCTCTGAGTCAGATGCCACCAGTAGAAGGTTGATTTTCTTTTTTGGTGGTTCAGGATTTGTATTTTCCACATTGGAGTGTTGTTGTTTTAAGACTTCTGAAAGCACTCCTCACACCCTATCCCAATCAGATTTTGGAAGGCACTTCAGATTCTTAAATCTTAGGTTAAGTGCTGTAGCTTTTTTTTAGAAATCTCACATTGGTATCATCTTTACATTTTGTCAAATCTGCAGTAAAAATGTTCTTAAAATGAATAACATGTTGGATCATCATCCAAGACTGATATAGCATGAATGTGGGTAGAACACAAAGGAGGAGACATACAATTCTCCTCCAGGGAGTTCAGTCATAAATGTAATTAACTCAATATTTTTTAATTAGCATCATCAGCATGGAAACATGTCCTCTGGTGGCCGAAGCATGAAGGGCCATATGAATGTTTAGCATATCTGGCATGTAGATACCTTGCAATGTCAGCTACAGAAGTGCCATGTTGAATGCCTGTTCTAACTTTCAGTTGACATTGTAAATAAGAAGCGGGCAGCATTATCTCCCGTAAATGTAAACAAACTTGTTTCTCTTAGCAACTGACTGAAGAAGAACTAGGACCAAGGAGACTTGTAGGCTCTAAAGTTTTACATTGTTTTGTTTTTGAGTGCAGTTATGTCACACACAAAAATCAACATTTGTAAGTTGTGCTTTCACGATAAAGAAATTGCAGTCTGGTATCTGATTGAGGTGAATTGAAAAATACTATTTCTTTTCTTTGTCATTTTTACATTGCTTTTATTTGCCATGAAAACAATATCAAAGAAGTACTGTATACTTCAGATTCTGTGTTATAATTTAAATCAATATATTTTAAAATGTAGAAAAACATCCAAAATACTTAATAAATTTCAGTTGCTATTCTACTGTTTCAGAGTGTGATTAAAACTGGGAGCTGCAGGGGGCCATCCTCGCAGATCATCAATGTAAACAAAATGCCTTGCGACCCGCCAGCGGATTACCCTGATGGGCCGCATGCCAAAGATTGCTGGCCTCTGATTTAGACATACCCATTGAGAGGAGTCATTTGGTTCTATATAGCCATTCTTCTCTATTCTTTGTAGCTCCTGAGTTATATATTCTTTTGCAGACAAAGCAAAAAGTGCCTGAGTTTCTGTTGTTGACGGTCCAAATCCCATTTTTACTTTATACACAAATGTAGTTATACAGTTCAATGTACCGGATCCATTGCAGTCTGTCACAGTGTAGATGGAAGTTAAACTAAAGTCCTTCTCTGCCAGAATGGAAGAAACACAGCCATTCAAAAATTGAAGTCTTAAAGTAGCAATATGTTCCATTCCAAGAATAGATACACCAATTTTCACAATTTAGAACTCTGCAGGTACACAGTGGGTGGAATGTCACTAGTGTATTAAAGTAAACAGGTACTGGGATTACTTTCTTCAAGTAAATCATCAAACGTAGCTTAGGTTCTGTAAACTATGCACTCGGAGAACATTATGGCTAAGTATGTTCAGTCAGAACTGACACAGCTGAACCAATCTCTAGTAGCTCACTCACTAGGAGTTAACTATAGGTGACTAAATTTGCCAAGCATACATTTTGCTGCATAGTTCTTTACTTGTTCCACAAATTAGAAAAAAGAAAGCTATTTTTTCTGACACGGCTGCTCAGCTTGTCTTCTCTCCATTTCTGTTCCAGAAGAAGGAACAGTATAGCCAGCTATAGGAGTGAAGAACATCAAGGGTAAAGGACTGAAGCAGTGCCCTGTAGGAAGGAATAGGAGACTTGTGGAAAGAAGTCCCAACTGCCCCGTGGATCTTCCTCTATGTAGCCTCCCCCTATTTCAGCACCTTGTGGTGCTTCCTACTTTTTGTTCTTTCAGATTAGGATCCACACAGGTTTTCAAATGAATTAATAATAATCACATAATTCTGAGTTTGCTGTAGAAGTCAAAGGCCAAAAGCTAATTTCCCACCCAAAGTCTGGCCCGTCGTGTATATGTATCCTCCCTATGCCCCTGGCAGAAGATGCACTCTCCCTGAGGTGGGGCATATCTTCCCTATCCTTACTGAAAGACTGTGCTCTTACATTGAATGGTACCTTACAGCATGTGTGGAGTGGAGAACTCTTATAGTGTAAGGTGTCAATCAGTATTAATAAGGGTGTTGAAATCCAGGACTGGATGAAGCAGGTATGCCGAAGAAATTATAGCTGATGTTCATTAAATTAGAGTATAGCATTATGAATACACTCTAGGGGGTCTCAATTGAGGTTTGCATGTAAAATATCAACTGCATTCATTACTTTTGAATCCTTCAATCTTAATGTTGTGTTAGGGTGTTTTTTATGAAATATATTATAAAATAAATATGGAGAAAATAACATTCAGTTAAAAAAACAAAACATACCTTACAGTTTTAAGAGATTTGAAGATACTTGAAGGTTTTTTTTAAAAAAATTGTCCATTCAATATGTGTCTGAATTTAAGGTTGCAGATCTTAAATTTCAAGGGATTATTCTGCCCTGGAATAGCAACTAACTAACTAAACCATTTATAAACTCAGGCTCGTCAATTTATAGCAGGATGGCATGGATGGAGCCAAATATAAGTGCTGAATTTAATTTGAAACTCTGAACAGAAAGAAGGTCCATTGTCTCTCACTATTTGTAACAATAAACAAAATTGATTAAATAAGGTACAAAAATAAGGACTTGGTAGCTGTAGTCATTCTGAAATGTATGGCCAGTTTGAATGGGTGTTGGCAATGACTAAAAATATATTAACTGGTGACGATTTGGCAAAATATATGTGAAAACACATCCAAGGTGTAAATTGGCTGAGACAGGAGAATTCTGAATTTGCTGACCGTAGTACAGCACTTTTCCTTACTCTCAATGTCTTTGTGGATCCCCAGACACCAGACATGACTCAGCACTATGGCCTTCCTGTGTATGATGCCAAAATGACCTTTGTGAAGAGCTTCTAAAACCTGAGAGTGAAGTGATTTTGGAATGATCAGTCCCATTCTACTAAATATACAACTTTGATTCATGGATAATTCAACCTGACATTACAATCATTTTGTAAACTGGAGATTATTATGATCCAACACTGTTCCTTGTAGTACCATTCCTTTCACAAGAGAAAGCATATCATTCTTAGCAGTTTCTTTCCTGATAATGTGATAGTGATAAGTAACCTATCCATCAAACTGAGATAAAACAGCTTTGTCTGAGTATTTTTGGGCTGATAGGTGCTTGGGTATGGTAGGCCTGATAACCCATCAGCATTGCTGTGATGAGTCCCTTTATGGAATTCAATAATACAGGAATGAGCTGAAAATAGCAATGGCAACCGTTGGCTGCAAGCAGCCTCTAATGAGATAATTCTATGCTTCACTCTGGAAATTGAAAAAAAAATTGGTGATGATCAGTCAGTAAGGAAAAGTGTCTACATACAGATTTAGAACTTTCAAATTCCAAATATAATGCTGAGAGTTTCTTTCTGTATTTGCATATAGTTCTTGGGGTGGTGAGTGTTCATGAAGTGAAGGTAATTAGTTTCTCTGTGACACAGGAAAAATGTGGAAAAGAACCATACCTGCTTCATATGGTGAAGTATCAACAGCTAATTACAATGGTAGTGAGGCATCAAAATGTGTAAGAACTTTGTGCATTTAAGGAAGAAACTATTGACATCAGCCAATCACACTCTTTGTTACATTTCCATTTTTTCTTTGCTTTTACCGTGGGAAGGAGTCAACTCACCACTGGTTTCTCCTCATGATGGGGTATAGCATAACAGCTCTCTCTCCAATAAGGTCTGCCCTTGGTGGCTGGCCCACCTCTGAACTGGCTGACTTCTTCCTGAGACTTAGCCAGCACCGCGCTGCTTTCTGCAGCCTCCATTGGACTGGGAAAGTGAACTGGACCAGTGGGAGCTGCAATCAGTGAACCAGCAAGTAAACAAAGTGGCAGGGCCCACTAAGAATGCTTACTCTGTGATTTCACATGCCAAGGTTGCCAATCTCTGCTCTAGAGAATACTACTATACTGGCATTGACTAGATGACATAATATGACTCTTCCATCTGCAGCTCTCTTCCGATTCTTCAAAGAGATTGCATGTGTTTTATTAATAATTGAGATTTATGATTAAAGTAGAACCCAAATCTTAGTTAAACTCTGGAATAAGTTTCCAATTGTAGAATCCCTGTCATTGGAAGGTTTTAAGAACAGGTTAGACAAACATCTGTCATGGAAGGTGTAGGTGTAGTTGGTCCTGCCTCAGCATGGGGGACTGGACTAGCTGACATTTTGAGGTACCTTCCAGCTCTACTATTTTTATGATGTTCATTCAGTTCTCAGCAATTGAATCAGTAAGTTTCTGTACCACATGCTTCACCAAGCATGTCTGATGGATCTCTAAATCATGCCAAGGCCACGTCTGCGCTACCTGCCAGATCGGCGGGTGGTGATCGATCTATCGGGGATTGATTTATTGCGTCTATTGCAGATGCGATTGGTCGATCCCCGAGCACTCTCCCCGTTGACTCCGGAAATCCTCTGCCGCGAGAGATGGAAGCAGAGTTGACGGAGGAGTGGCAGTGGTTGACTTGTTGCCATGAGGACGCCGCTGTAAGTCGACTTAAGATAGGTTAAAATCAGCTATGCTTTTAGTGTACCTGAAATTGCGGGTCTTAGGTCACACTCCACCTAAAAGAAACAATTCTACTACAGTACATTATTATTATAGTCAAGAAGACTTAAGTGTTAATGCTTTGCAGGAGGAATGAATCATTTGTACAGGAATTAAAAGTGTCATCCCTGTGTAGACTTTTAATTTTTGGCTCAGCATGGTAGCGGGGCCATGTCTTTCCTTCTGTTTGTGCTCTATGCAGGCATGCAATCCAATACCTAAGGTGTATAAAAATTGATCTTTAAAATGTCCTTGGGTTTAAGAGTGAATATCCCATTGAGAAAAATAAGGATATTTCACACATCCTTTGGGCGCTACTTTGGTTCTCAATTTGAATGTTTTCTTTGCAATGAAAATAAATTGATTTATTTTTAAAGCACAAAATGTTATATTCAGCAGAATCTGATTTTGCCATGAGGACATTACAAATTCAACAAGCAGGCTACATTTGGCCTGTGGAACTGATGTTCATCACCAGTGTTCTACTGAAACCTTAAAACATATTTAGTCATCATGTTCTACTTGTATAGTACTGTAGTTAGGAAATGGCTCCATGTTCCAAGTAGCATCACTTGAATCCCAGTTTACAAATGTATATCTGGTTTAAAAGATGTTAGCAGTTTCCTACTCAGACTGTGAGGAGGGAGGTGTTAAACACTTCATGTGAGGCCTTAATTTTATCACAGAATATAACATGAGGATTTAAGGTGTTCTGTCATTCAGCATCAGTGATCATGGGATCATTTTAATAATTCTCTTTATGACATGCTAGTAAATTTTCTAACTTAATATATTATCATATAACCCCTTCTTGGAGAGCTGAAATTTTGTGTAAATTATAATTTGCCATTCTCATTTTTATCTTTGAAGGTGTATTACAGATGAACTATAAAGTACTATCACTTTTTTGTTAGTAGTAGTTGGTTAAAGGGGAATTATTGTTTTTAAGACTCTTGGCATTACTATTTTATTTGAGATACCTGAAAAACCACACTGGATCCTATTTCAACTTATATTAGCCAGTAGGCAGAGATAAATAGACTTAAAGCACAAAAGAATAAGTAATGTTCAACTGAAATAATCCTGAATGAGGTGAATGAAGGATGACACCTTCAATTACAATAAGAATTACCTTTTTGAGTTTGAATGCAATTTAATAGAAATCTGATACTCAATAAGCGAGACTTTCTTTGTGATTTGTAACAGCTATCTGTAGGTGACCTAGACTTAGTGAGATACATTATTTTCTAACATGCCCATATATAACAGATCTGAATTTGGTCCATAGTCCATTTACCATCAATTGAAAGTAATAAAAAAAGTATCTGTATTTTTTTTATTCTGATTATTAGTGTTGAAACATACTTAGGGTGATGTTTGGATAAAATATTGCTCCACTGCTGCCCACTCTTGTTTCATTAACATTCTGGGTTACTTTAAGAAAGGAGCACATTGATTTCCAGCATTGTATGTGCTTGAAGGCTGCTAAAATTCATTAACTTTTGTTGAACCTTAGACTGTGGATAACACAGAACACTGTAAAAAGTTATCAGTGGATATATTTTCATGCACACTAATGTTTATATTGTATTATCTGACTTTTGTACTTTAACAATACCTGATCCCAATTTAAGACCCCTGATCTGATCCGAGTTTGTTATACATAGTACTATTAAAGCTGCATCATAGTTTCTACTTGTACTAAGAATAGACAAACTTAACTATGCACTTCATCGTTGAGATGACCCTATGCTGGGTGAGACGGAGGGGCAGGAGTTCAATTTGCAAGTTACACATGCTCTTAGAGAAAAGTGCCTATTTTATGCAAGTCTTATTGATTAAAAAATAGCTCTCCCACATCTGTTTTAGAGCGGTCAGAAAAAATATTTTTTTTCCTGGTAGTAAGCAACAATATCAAAGCAAGTTGCCTCGAGAGTGGAGATTCAACCGTGCCAAGCATATACATTATGTTTAAAAAACAAAACAAGTGAACTGACTAAGTGGCATATTTATTAATTTAAAACCCTTTCTTCACCTTCCTTATTGGAGAATGTTGTAAGTAACTATATTACCCAGCTCTTTGAGATATAGAAATTGCTGTCACTACAGCTGAAATTCCTTGAGTGTGTGTATGTTCTTGTAGTAAGCTCTAAAGTAATGGAGATCATTTACATTCAAAAATTCTAGTGTCAACTCTAATTACGATTGACACATCTTTGCTTGCTCTTAAAGGACTCTCCCGTGAGATGTGCATCTGTTTTTTAAATTTCTTCTGGCAAGAACAGTTATGTCAACTTCTTCTTACCCGATTCCCCCATGATAGAGAGTGCAACTGCACTTTGCATAAGATTCTGGCTTTTCTCTATATATGATCCACCATGTACAGTGTAAGCAAAATTCAAACTGGCATCACCACATGCTTATCATTTGGCATCAGGCAAAAACTTTAATTAACTATTAGAAATGAAATTCTGTTAGTTACTGAGCTCTGCTGCATAGGTTACAACAAATCTTAGATAGAATGGAATAGGGCTTTTGGTTCTATTGTTAGTATGAGTAAACATTATTATTGCCCATAATGTTAGTTCTGTGAGTCTGCAAAATGACCTGTTCTTGACCTCATGGTTGGAGGTAAAGATTTAGAGCAAAATTTCAAACGTAGGTCCCTAATTTTAAAATCCTAAATCCATACTTCGCCATCTACATATAATTGGTCTAATTCTGAAAAATGCTGAGAACCCAGCCATCTCAATGTAGTCATTGGTAGCAGTAAGTGCTCATAACTTTTGAAATTAAGCCACTTTTATTTAGGTGCCTAGCTGTGGATTTCAGAGCTCAACATTCAGCACCCAGGTTTAAATTTCAGACCTTTTCTTCTCTCACAACTCTAAGTATTTTGACTTCCTTATCCCTGATGCAATCTGCATGTTGTATTGATTTATAAAGTAATACAGTAACTCCACTTATTCACATACATGAAGGCTCCAATACTGCTAGGCACAGAAGATCACCTGCAAGCTGTTGAGATCTCTCAGCCCTCAAGCCAATGCGAGTTGGAGCGCAACACTTTGCATAATGTGCTGTGTTGGTGTCTCAGCATCAGGCTTTTAATTGGGAATCGGGATGACTTCTGTATTGGGATGTCTCCCAGGGAATCAATTTGACCTAATGGTGAAGCTGAATTGCTGCTTCTTAATCAGGACAGAATTAGCATAAAATCTGCTTAATAGGAATACATTCCATTGATGCCCAGTGGTATTGGCACAGACCATAGATTCTATGGGAAACAATGGTTTTCAGCAGTTAATTGCACATTCAAAATTAGAGGTCATTTTCAAACTGAAATACTGAATTACTTTCCTAATGTTATTTAATTTTTGGTAGTAAATACCTGAGAAATGGTGATTTAATTGATTTTTTTCAGTGTTTCCAAAATGTATGCTTTCCTAAAATAACTACAATCTAATTTGTCTTCATTATACTTATGTGGGCATTGAAGAGATTATCTTGCTTTTTTTAGACATTCATTACAAGTATTCACAGCTACATGCAGGTATTGAGCATTATAATCCAAGGAACGTGTATCTTCAGTTCTGATTATTTGACAGTTCAAGGTAGAGATGATACTGAACTTTTTTTTTTTTTTGAGACAGTAGCAAATACAGCATACTCAAAAGCTCTGTGATGTTAGCCATAGATTCCTAATTATGTTTCTTGCATTTGGAATTTCCTTTATGAACTGTTATGCACTTTCTGTAGTTACCTATCATGGATATTTGTATGTTTCCAACTCTAACAATATTCCATTAAGTGTTCAAATTCAACACTTACGTAGTAGATTCACAGGAAGAGAGAAACTAATTTCAATAGCTCCATTTTAATAGTCAAATGAAAACATTTATGAAGTTTCTTCTCAGAGGACTGGATGGTACTTTTCTAACTTGCTAAGCAGACATGAAAGGGTTGAATAGTTTTGAATGAGGAAAAATTATTTCTTGAAATTAGTGCTCCTGTCCCTCCCCCAAATTCTTCAGGAATTTCTGGAATCTTCAAATGGGTGGTCCTGAACAGCTGCTGATCCCTCAGGGTTTAGCAAGACCTTTTCTTAGGTAATTAACCCCTCCACTCCAATGAAATAATGTGGGGGAGTGTCCCAGTGGGAACACCATGGATTTTTTCCTGTCCAATAGGGCTGATATGGGAGAGGAAGTGTCAGTCTTATGAAAAATGAGCCTCAGAGAGACTTAGAAAAAAATAACTTAAATGAAAATAAATATTGCTTATGATGAAAGGTTTTCTTGTCAGACATTGGGACGTTGGATGAGTGGGTGGCGGAAGAGTCACAGGGTCTCTCTCCAAAGACAGTCACAGATCTCATTAAAGTCGCAGTCTGTTCAAAGAATTATTTTTTCCTCCTGGTGGTAAACAACTCTGCAATGCCTTGAAATATCCACTCAGAGTCACAGAGTTTAAGGTCAGAGGGGGCCACGAGATCATCCTGTCTGACTTCCTGTATATCACAGGTCACCAAAACCATGCAGCACCCACAAACTAAACCCACAACTGAAAAAAGATGCACAGGTGACTAGACTATTTTGTGCCACAGACAGAGAATAGGAAGGATGGAGATGCACTAGTGTCCCCTGAAATAGAGGGGAAATGATTATGTGAGAGATATCTAGATAATTTTGACACATGACCTACGTCCATATACTGCATAGGAAGGTGAAACCCCCTTAAGATTATTGCCAATCTGTTGAGGGGGGTGGGGGGGAGGTTTCTTTTCTAAACCCACATCTGGTAGATGTGGTATATTTGGATTTTAGTAAGGTTTTTGATACTGTCTGGCATGACCTTCTCATAAACAAACTAGGAAAATACAACCTACTATAAGATGGGTGCATAACTGTTCCAGAGGAGTAATCATCAGTGATTCACAGTCAAGCTAGAAGGGCATATCAAGTTGGGTCCCGCAGGAATCAGTTCTGGTTCTGTTCAATATCTTCGATAATGGCATAGAGAGTAAACTTTTATAAAGTTTGTGGACGATACCAAGCTGGAAGGGGTTGCAAGTGCTTTGTGGGATAGGATTAAAATTCAAAATGATCTGAACAAAAAGGAGAAATGGTCTGAAGAAAATAGGATGAAATTTAAAAAGGACAATTGCAAATGCACTTAGGAAGGAACAATACATTGCACACACAAAATGGAAAATGACTGCGTAGGAATCTGTATTGTTGAAAGGGATCTAGGGGACATAGTGGATCACAAGCAAACTATGAGTCAACAATTTGATTTTTTTCCTGGTAGTAAGAAACAATATCAAAGCAAGTTGCTTCTAGAGTGGAGACACAACCATGCCAAGCATATACATTATATTTAAAAACAAAACAAGTGAACTGACTAAGTGGCCTATTTATTAGCTTAAAACCCTTTTTCACCTTCCTTATTGGAGAATGTTGTAAGTAACTATATTACCCAGCTCTTTGAGATATAGAAATTGCTGTCACTACAGTTGAAATTCCTTGAGTGCGCATATGTTCTTGTAGTAAGTTTTAAAATAATGGAAATCATTTAAATTAAAAAATTCTAGTGTCTACTCTAATTAAGATTTGCACATCATTGGTTGTTCTTAAATGATTCTCCAATGAGGTGTACATCTGTTTTTTTTTTTCTGACAATAGCAGTTATGTCAACTTTTTCTCACAGATTCCCTCATGATAGAGAGAGCAACTGCAGTTTGCAAAAGAATCTGGCTATTCTCTATACATCCACTTACAGTGATCAGACAGCAAGTGTGACAAATCAGAACAGAGGGTGGGGTGTAATAGGAATTATTATCAGCCTATATAAGAATTGAGACTGAACAACCTGAAAGTGTGTTCCATTTCTTCATTTCATTTCGCCCAATTATGGGCCAAATCCTGATATCCTTGCTCACATGAATAGTCAATTGCTTTTAATGGATCTATTTGATCTTCCATTTATAGAACACCAGTCATGCCATATGATCCCAAACTGTTATTTAGTCCATCATTTAGTATATGTACATTGTCAACAGGGCTTTTCAACTTAATGAGGTGAAGATAATGGCATAATTATTTGTGAGGAACTCAGATCTTTAGGTGATGGGAGCCATTTTAAGTACAGTAAATCCTCGATTTAACGGACCTCGATTTAACGGACTTCAGATGCAACGGACAAAAGTCTGATGCATTCCGGATCCATTTCTGGAGGGCTGGCTGCCGGCTGCCGGCTCCCGCCCGAGTCCCGCAAGCAGACGGGCTGCCGGGTCCCGCCCGAGTCCCGCAAGCGGACGGGCTGCCGGCTCCCGCCCGACTCCCGCAAGCGGACGGGCTGCCGGGTCCCGCCCGAGTCCCGCAAGCGGACGGGCTGGCTGCCGGGTCCCGGCTGCCACCCGGGTCCCAGCAGTGGGCGGGCTGCGGAGCTGCCGCCCCGACCCTGTGGCGGTCAGGCTGCTGCTCCGACAGCTCGGGTTTTTTTTATTATTAAATAACGGACTTTTTCATTTAACGGACACCCCCTCACCCGAATTAGTCCGTTAAATGGAGGTTTTACTGTACCTAGGTAGAGACAGCTTGAGGTGATTTCTAAACATATAGGAAGACAAAGTCTGTGCCCTGAGGAGTTTTTCACCTAAAGTGATAAACACAGGAGAAGGAAAGGCTTGTAGGAAATGGAGAGAGCGTTCCATGATTTTTCTATGGATTACTCTCTCATACTCACATCTTTACAGTAGGTCAGAGAGGGCTGAAGTGAGCAAGCCAGGGATTTGGCAGATGAGAGTGGGAGAAGAACACAAAGGGCCTGATCCAAAGCTCACTGAAGTCTTTCCACTGACTTCAATGGGCTTTCGGCCAGGCCCAAAGGGTATAGCTAGCCATGGATTTTTGGCAATGTAAAGAGGAGAAAGTGGCAGCTGAAAGAGATGATGGCAGAGAGACAGGCAGGAATCAGGCAGTCTAGGGCTTTGAAGGTAAGGACAAAGGGGATAATATTTTTGGTTGGGGCAGTGAGGGAACCTAATTCACTGAAACATGGAACAAAGGTACAGCTTTCTTTCCTTTCTGTTTTGTGCTGACTCTGCAGACCATAGTATTGGGGGTTGCTAGCTCTGGTCTCTCTTCAAATCAGGTTAAAAATCATGTTGTTGTTTTTAAGTCCTCTATAATGAATTGCTTTCATGGCTGCTCATAGTCCTGGGTAGAGAAGCCGATCATATCCTCAGTGCTCCTCATGGGAAAGCTTACTACCAAAAAAAGTTAAAAAAAAAAGCTGTAGTGAGTGGAAACAGTAAAGAGGTTAAGCTTCCTGCACTTCTGCCTATTGATGGCCATTTGAATTTGCATCATGTTCAAGACATGATAGTGTCATCCCCCATATATTTTAATTTCCCCAGTCAGCGTTCTCTCGGTAGACAGATGAACCTTTTTGGAATGTCATCTGAGTAATATAAGGGATCCATTGAGATTCATCAATTGCATTTCATGTCAAATGCAAGCAGTCATCTGTCTTGTCCAATTTGATAGCTTACGTCTGAAGTCTGAACAGTGATGCTGGTAGCACCAGTGATCTTATCAGACTAGTCAGTGCCGTGTCAGTGATGTGATGCTCTTTCAACAAGTATATTATTTATCAGTTTCATCAGTATTGGGCATGAGCTATCCCAAGGTCAAATCTCAGATCCACAGAAGCCTAAGTGAGTCCAGATTACCTCAGATACATACCAATTCCATATATGTTTGAAAGATAATTTCTGTCTATAGGCTATTCCAGAGTTATTTTTTATTCCCTACTGATAACTATGCTGTTACAAATATACCATTAAGTCTTTCTCACTGACTCCTAAGTACAGGGTCTCCTTTTTTTTACGGATAATCCTGAATTCATCTCAATAATACTGCTATCTCAGACTGAGTATTCACAGAAAGCAGGCCCTGTTAATTTAGTCTTATTCCTACAGTAGAAGGAAGTATTGCTCTTTATAGTATAATTTGTAATGTTTTCTCCAGGCTAGATAGCACTACATTTAATATTAATACATTTTTTTGTAGCATAAAGGGTGGTGGGTTTCTTGTTTGTTTGTTTGTTTTTTTAGCAAAAGTTGGGTGTTCAGCCAGATACTCATATGTTTATGTTCATCAGCAAACCCAAGTGGAGACTTATGAATCTGGAAAATACTAAATGCTATGTTGCCACCCTTGGCTCATAGGTAAATAGTGTTGAAGCAGCTTTTCTTGCCACTTAAAAATAAATCACAAAACCAGCTCCAAACATTGACAAAATCACATTGTAAATAAGATGATAATCACATAAATTAGGATCACTCTAAGAGATAATTGTATCATTTGAGCTGAATATTAGAGCACTTGCAAGTAATTCTTAAGTCATTTATAAAAATGGAAGATGGGGCACTTCTTCACTCTTTCATTTTCAGCAAGGAATATCCACTCCAAATTGTAATATTAGTAAGTATTTTGTGCAAGTAACTGCAAAACGGAATGGATTTCAGTTACAGTAAAACCTCCATTTAACGGACTAATTCGGGCGAGGGGGTGTCCGTTAAATGAAAAAGTCCGTTATTTAATAATAAAAAAAACGAACGAGCTGTTGGAGCAGCAGCCCGCCCGCCACAGGGTCGGGGCGGCAGCTCCACAGCCCGCCCGCTGCCGTGACCCGGGCTGCAGCCGGCAGCCGGCAGCCAGCCTGCCAGAAATGGATCAGGAATGCATCAGCTTGCTCAGAAATTTTGTCCGTTGCATCCGAAGTCCGTTAAATCGAGGTCCGTTAAATCGAGGGTTTACTGTATTGTTGCTGGTGCTCGTCATTTCACAGGATCGGGCCCTTAGTTACCAGCAAAACTGCTTATACAAATTAGGCGATATTTCTCTTTAGATGCACTGTTGCCTGGCTTGCACCTGACTCCAGAGGAATTAATGTATGTATTCAAAGACAAAACAGGGCCCTTAACTTTTATAGTTTTTTAGCTCTGTGTATCTTCATTATGCATGTTTTCTATTGAAGGTACTGAATCTCTCTCTCTCTCTCTCTCTCTCTCTCTCTCTCTCTCTCTCTCTCTCTCTCACCCACACACCTACCCACCCACACCGACCCACACCCCATTCCTGGACCTGTGAAAGTCATTGACTACTGAGGGGAACGATCAGGCATGCATATCTGCCCTGGGTACATCATTCTTTTTTAATATCCTCCTTCACCCTCACACTTTCCTAACAAAACAAGATCAAGTTTTGTCACTTGATTCATCAGACCCATTTGCATAATACAGTACAGTTAAGATACCTAATTATGCTAGCTGACCACAAACTCCATCACTGGGGATTTTTAATAGCAGGTTTGACAAACACCTGTCAGGGATGGTCTAGATAATGCTTAGTCCTGCCACGACTGCAGGGGACTGGACTAGATGACCTCTTGGGGTCCCTTCTAGTCCTATGTTTCTATAAAACTTAACAGGTTTGGTTATATGACGTGGCTTATGTGTGTTATTGAGTGAACAGTGGAAAGGATATCCATGTATATTTGTTTTAACATGAAGAGGAGTTTTGATTTTATCCTTTTTATTCACTTTTTGAGCTCTCGAGCATTATTCATGCAAGTACTCTTAAAATTGAATTTTAATCTTGACTTCAGATTCACCAAAAGTGACTTTAACACTTTACATTTTCCATTTATGATGTGCTGATTAGTAATGTAAATAATGAAGTATTGTTCCTCTTCCCTGATTGGATGTCTGATGTAACCAACAACATATATATTCACAATTGCCAATCCTAGAACCAAGTACTAAATTCTAGGTGTGCTGGTTAGCTATGTCAGTCATCCAATCAGAATGGAAACAATAGCATATGACTTACATAACTAACCTTCAAAACATGAAGTACAAATATGAATAATGCCCTGATCATTAACAAACTGCAGACCAAAAAATATTCAGAGTAATTTGTGAATATTTTTGAATAACTAGTAAAATTCATTGTTTCTTAGTGGACACAAACAAAGGCTCTGCACCTGGTGGAAGAGACCCTGAATTGATGCTATTCATCAGAGGGGCTTAAATCTGCCTCATACCCCTTTTGTGGCAGGTGTAGGACAACAATGAGTAAGGCTCTCAATTGTCTTATCTGGAAGTTCTTTCCTGCAAACAATTTACATTCTTTTCTTCCCCTAGGGGGAAAAAAACTGATTTGAGAAAGGTAACTGGTGTGTATGTGTTAGAGCTTCCTATAGCAGATGTAACTATATTTGTTTTGTATGCCATTGTCCTTTCTTATTTACTCATGAGGATTATAGATCTAATCTTGATCTTATGTTCTTCCAGCAAATTGATCCTATTAACCTGCCTTAGGTTCAGTTACTTTATATTTGCAGTAACTGCAGGAACATTTCTTTGAATTCATCACCATCCTTAATCTTGCCCAAGTATTGTATACCAGAGGCATATACACAAAACCCCCTTTACCCACCCAGGAAGTGAAGTGTTAACAAAAATAAAATTGCAGTATAAAGGGAAGGAAAAAAGTAACCCTAAATTTTATCAATTAATCTGCTTGTGCAGCAATTTTGCTTGCTCAAAAAAATTATATTGTATTTCCCCAGACACTTAGAAACTGAAGCCTAGTTTCCAGAAAGATATAATGTATTTGTTGTAATTGTTATGCATAAATGTATATTTTGTTTACTTGGAACTTTTATTACAGTTATACTGTTATTAGTATATAACTGTTATAAGTTATTACTATTGGAAGTTATATGAAAGGTCATCCGTTGAAACTTGACTTGACCATTTCCCCTCCCCACAAAAAATATACATATTCCTACTGCAATCTACCTTTTAAAAATCCAGCTCAAAGACTCTTTAAGAAGTTATTTTAATTACTACATTCCTGTGACGGTTTTGTTCCAGGATCTCCTTGTCTTTCGGAAGAGTCATACAAATTAAAACAGCCATTTGTTTGAGTAGCTCAACAAAGCTGATTTATATTCATATTTTTTTTCCCTTTGTAAAGAATGGTTAAACAGTTAGCACCCAAAATTCGGACTTGAGCTCAACTAATGAGTATAATAACTATAAGGCATTATCTCTGCTTGCAGTAGTAACATATTTATATTCAAGGCAATGCTTGGGACCTGTCATTATTTGGAAATGGCTCTAATTAACTTATTCTCCAGCTCCAGGATCATATTAAATAAACAGAAACTAATTATGAGCCTGTTACAACAGAATTAATCTCACCCATTTCATTTAGTGTTCTTCCTTCTCACATAGTAACTCATTCTTACCAGGCAACAAAGATATCCCAGGAAAGCACAACCCCCTTCATAAACCTTCAAGGACAGTATCTTTCTCCTTTTCTTTTCAGGAAATAAAAATCCACTTTGAATCTTGATAGCTACATATTTCTCTGGAATAGGCAATTTATACATTTTATAGTTGTGGGTTCTTTGTTCCTACATTAAACTTCTCACTTATGCTGAAACTCTCCCCTCCCCCTCAAAGCTTCTAACTTTACACAAGTATTTGCATGTGATACAGTAATGTATATAAATCATTAACGATGATTAATCAATAACAGAGAAACCTGTGCGGGTCAAATTTTACTTTCACATCATTGGCGGGCTTTTATTTTAGATGCATTGTGTATCAAGCTTCAAAGACAAAATAATCTTATCTGTACTATTTGCAACAGAAAATTCTATAAGCCTTTTCTCATTTTGTAGGTCTGTAGGCATGGAGGGGTCGGAAACAATATAGATGGGGAAAAAATGATGAAAATGGAATCAATCATCAGGTCATGGAAGGGATTATCTCTTTTTCTTTGTCTGAACAAGCTTGATGTAGATACCTCTTGAATGTATCTTACCTTATCATGTCATGTACTTTTAAGATAGCTATTACTTTTATTGGCATCAGTACCCTATGAAAATCACTTTATTGGCCAGGTTACTTCACTACATCCTGAAAGAAATCGTTCCTGAACTCCCTCTTCTGGCCTTCAAACAAGACCCACCCCAAACCTCATTCATAATCAAAACAAGCTCCCTGGAGACCAGGATACACCAACTCAAATTTGCACCAGATATGGACAGAAAATTAGACACAAAAGCTGCAGGAGTATCTCCACTGCTATGACAATCAGTATTCCCCAGAATCCCAGGGTCCTACAAGCGCCTATCACATCATGTGTTGTACCTAGGTTTGCCAATTTTGGTTGGACATATTCCTGGAGGTCTCATCACAAACATAATTTTTAATTAAAAACAATCTTTCATTCCAGGAGACTCCAGGCCAATACTGGAGAGTTGGCAACCCTAGGTGTTGCTCCAATAACAATTATGTGGGTGAAACTAGAGAATCACTATGCTCTTGAATGAACTCAAACAGAAAAATGATAAAAGACAAATACACACTATCACCTATTAATTGACACTTTTCGCACAATGATCACTCTATATCTGACCAGTCAGACCTGATCCTCAAAGGAAACCTGTATAACACTTTCAAAAGATGAACATGGGAGCTTAAATTTTTAACTGTTAGACAACACAAATTATTGGGTTAATAAAGACACTGGATTTATGGCTCTTAGAACAATCTGAAACCCACCTTTGTCCTATGACTATAGGGATGTTAACTGGCCACTTCGCCTTGAATGGTTTCTCCTTATCTATTCCCCTTTGTATTTAGCTGTGACACCTATGTTTTCCAGATCTGAAGAAAAGTTCCAAGTAAGCTTGAAAGCTTGTTTCTTTCACCAACAAAAGTTAGCCCAAGAAAATATATTACCTCAGTAACATTGTCTCACTAATGATTAAATAATTAATCAAGGATTAAAGAAAATTCTGAAGTGTACTAAGGGAATTTGGTAATACAAAATAGTGGAATTACATTGAGCCAAGTTTTGTGGTGACTTGTCCCCTAATCAACCCCTATAAAGTCAGTGGGGTTGTAGAGGGATTTAAATGAGCAGAATTTTGCACCACATTTTTATTTTCCCCTTTTGGTCTTAAAAGTGACTTATGAATGTTTCACACTGTCTTCACTATTCTCATATTAGCTCTCGCTATTGCAGGTTTGCTGCTATGTAAGAGTCTCCCATCTGTTCAGACAGTAAGGAATTATGCAGATCATACCATGTGTCATCACCCCCCATTTGGCACTCTGACTATGCCTGAACAATAAAATAATGGAGTAGTCTATGTATTCTCATATTGTAAAGTATGAGGATTTCTCAGAAGGTCAAACACTACCAACAACCACAATATTCATTTTTTTCACAGAGAAAAGGTGCACAGTTCTCTAGACTATGAGCCAAGGGGCAATGTATAAATAAAGAACACAAACACAAAACCTTTCCAAAATGCTTATGTGATCACAACACCTACACACTATAATTTTCATCTTCAAAGCACTTTGCAGATATTAACCAATGCATCCTTCCCCCCGCCCCTGTCTTACTATACCACCTTTACAGATGAGAAAACCAAGACAAAGAGTAAAAGTGACTTGCTAGAGAAACACACGGCATCAGAAATGTCTGGCTACTGGTTAGGCTTCTCCAAATAGTCCAGGGCTGGTGTGGGCCACGCAAACTGAACCTTGTACAGTGTGTTCACAGAGGGTGGCAGCTGATTAGCAGTTTTACTTGGAAGTTTAAGTTCAATATGAATGCAGATCTCCAACCATTATCTTCAGAGACTCATACTTCTCAGACCACTTTATCTCTCCTTGCATTACTGGAGCCTGTCCTGCCCCCAAACCTTATAGTCACCCATCTACCTACACCTTTGATGTCTTCATAGGCCAGTGGCCTTCCAACATCCTCAATCTACCCTGTAAGTGGGTGGTTCCCTGTGCCTCATATGGACCATCTTATATGGCTGCTTCTCCCAAGCAAAGAGTCTGCTACCTATCCATGTGTTCAGAAGAGTCTTCAGAGGATGCTGGGGAAAGATGCAGTTTTTACATTATGGAATTAGTACTGGGAAACACTACTGCTCTTACTACCAGCTGACTCCTGGGATGCACTCTGGGATGATAGGTCCCATAGTATTAGCATGGTTGCAATACCTGTACTCTAGGAATTATGACATTTCTTTTCAGTTGCCAGGGAATTCACCACCCAACTGCAGGTGGTTTCCTATTAACTGCACTAGGTCATGGAGATGAAATGTTTCTGGAGAGAAGTGTGCTTTAGTGGCTACATACCCTGTATCCACTGCATGTTCCCTTCTTCCCTCATTCCTTAGAATTCTCTTCCAGTCTGGACTCTGCTTCAAATGGAATAGATGAAGATCCCTTGCCTTCAGTGATGGTGTCACAGTTCCCTCCCCACTCTGGACTCTAGGGTACAGATGTGGGGACCCACATGAAAGACCCTCTAAGCTTATTTCTACCAGCTTAGGTTAAAAAGTTTCCCCAAGGCACAGATATATTGTGTCCTTGGAGGGTACACTGCCACCACCAAGTGATTAGACAAAGAACCAGGGAAAGGATCATTTAGAGTTCCCATTCTCCCCAAATATCCCCCCAAGCCATACAGCCCTTCCTGGGAAAGGCTTGAGGATAAAATCCTCACCACTTGTACAGGTGAGCCAGATCCAAATCCCCTTGATCATTAAAACAATGGAAAAAATCAGTCAGATTCTTAAACAAAAAAAAATAATTAAAGAAAAGGTAAGAAGAATCACCTCTGTAAAATCAGGATGATAGGTAACATTACAGCATAACAAAAAAACATAAAGAACACAGAGGAAATCCCTCTTGTCTTAGTTTCAGAGTTACAACAAACAACAGGGATAAACCTCCTTCTAGCAAAGGGAAAATTCATGGCTAATACAACAAAAATAAACGGACACACCTTGCCTGGCTGGACTTACTGGGTTCAGATGATTTGGAGAACATGGATCCATGTCTGGTGCCTCTAAAATGTAAGAGTGAATGAACACACACAAACAAAGATCCCAAAACAAAGCCTCTCCCCCCACCCAGATTTGAAAGTATCTATGTCCCCATTGGTTCCTTTGGTCAGGTGCCAGTCGGGTTATCTGAGCTTCTTAATGCCTTAAAGGTAAGGAAGAATTCTAGGCTACCCTTATGGTTATGACAGATGGTACAGATGGAGTATGCAGGACATGAACTTCACCTTTGCCACAGAGGCAGCTAGCTCCTTAAAATGAAACGTTTTCACACTTGTCTGGCTGGCCAGAAACAGATATTAGAACAGGGAAAATATATATTGTTAATAGCATATATTTGCTACAAAGTCTGTAATTCAGTTACCATATA
The DNA here is from genome assembly GCA_032164245.1 of Sternotherus odoratus. Classification (NCBI taxonomy): domain Eukaryota; kingdom Metazoa; phylum Chordata; order Testudines; family Kinosternidae; genus Sternotherus; species Sternotherus odoratus. Next base: position 110,612,055 of record JAVMKO010000002.1, read on the forward strand.
TACATGTGTCCAACCAACATTTCCATGGAAACAGGATGAAAAAATGTAGATAGCCAGCAGCTGGGACTGGGAAACTTCTTTGTTCACCTTGCCTCATGGCTGCCTGCTGAGCACTGAAAGTGCAAGTGCAGAACCAAGCTATAAACCACTGGCTTCAAAATGTGCAACACTTTTAGTTTAATAATTATAATAATATGCTTTTAAACATAATATTTTCCCTTTAACAAGAATAATTATTTTTATCAGGTATAGTACCCGCAAAGAATATTTTAGATGGGACTGCAACATTGATTTATATGATGGAATTATAATATGTTTGGTGGTATTCTCCATCCCATTCTTTATGCATATTTTTGTTTTTGTTTTGCCTGCTCTTTAAAGCTGAATTGACACCTAAGGCTGGATTCAGCCATACTTTGGAGTTCTGCCTCAGTAATACATGTAGATTCAGGTCCATAAAGATATGAGAATTTAGAGTAGTTGTAGCTGTCTTGCTTAACCTGAGGAGCCTTTAAATCCTCATTCTCAACAACCCATAGGTGATATAGCCAAGGTCTAGATAAGTAGTCAAACTCAATAGGTTTTGATCCATGAATCTGGCTTACAACTTGTAGTCTTAGCTGGACCACAAGAACCTCAGAAACTTGTCACAGTCATGGGACAATGAAGTGTCTCTAGCTTCAGGGTATGATGCTTTGAGATGCTGAATACTTTGACTACATATTGTTGAAAATTTTGGTAGTTGAGAGTGCTGAACACTTGCAGGAGACATTTACTTCATTGCAGTTCTCAGACCCAATGTTCCTCAAGACATTTCTTTCAATAATTGGACATTTCTCTTTATGAGACTTAAAATTTATACCAAACAAGTGAGAAATAAGACAAAATATAAAAAAACAGGCTAAAGACTGAGTCTTTACTAATCTTTCACTTAACTAACTGATAATGCCTGAGATGCAGGTTGTTTCCTGGGGGATTATTTAGGAACTCAGAGGTGCTGATGGCTGTTAATTAATCTCAAATAATTATTAATCCCCAGGCAATTCCAGGAGGTTTTTATTGCTGTTATTAATTATATACTTTTTGCAAACATCTATTAAGCAACTTTTGTGAGATATTTAGACAATTTCCTTGAATAATGACATGTTGCATGTTTGACTATATCAGTTTTTCTGACATAATCAGTCCTTGGTATATTAGACAATTTCATTTTGTGATTTGTTTTCCAGCATTTCATTTATGTGTATATTAGAGACTACTTCTCTCCTATCCTAATAGTGAAATCTCTCTAGCTACATTGATTCATTACCCTAACACAGTTGTTGCCATTAAAGCATTACCTAATTTCACAATACACTCTTTGGAGACGATACTGTGTTTATGAAGATATGCTCCCCGGGTACCTTAGACAAGAAGACAACACACAGTTACTTGTATTAGTACTGGTCACCATGTGTTCTTTCCATATGATGCCATCACTGCATTGATTCAAGTTGATGATGTATGGAATAAAATTTTTCTCTATATGCTTTGAAAATTCACTGTAATAGCCAGGATGTTTTGGTTTTAGCCACTTCTTCCATTAAATGCTAGAGGGGTCTGATCCAGTGGCCAGTACAGTCAGGGGAAAGATTCATGCATGGGTTTTTGAAGTAGCCTACAGGAGAGAGTTAGGTATCCAAATTCCATTGAAATTCTCTGGTATCCGGGTGCCTATTTCTCTCAAACATTTCTGGCTCATTGACTTGACTATACTGGGCATTAGATCAGGACCATGGAGAGGTCAAAAAGACAAACTCATAGTCACATACACCTTCTGCTTATTTAGGTCAAGAAAATAGAAAATGTGGTTTATAGCAACTATCAGCTATCACACTAGATGTAAACACTGCCAAACAAAGGTATAATTTCAACTCATTCTAAAGAGATTTTTTTCATTGTCATTAATCTACCACTTAACTTAATTTTTTAATGACTCCAATATTAATTATTTTCAGCTTTTTAACTGATTCAAATATTTTATCTAAATAAATGTTTTAATCTACTAATAAAGGCAGTGTAATTGGACCAAACTCAAATAGTTTCCAACTATAAGAGGCAAATAGTATATTTTTCATTACACTGAATGGTCCTTACTAAAGTGAGGATATTGCCTAAGTTAAATTATTGAGGTCAGCAATATTTTATCAAGGCACCTCAAAGATTGTTTGAAACCAGGAGCAGCTAAAAAATCACTCCCAACTGAATTATACATGATGATATATATAATGAAGTGTTGAAATTTTGACATTTAATATCTTATATGATAGCTGCTTCAGGGAACCTTTCAGCACTTAAGAACAGGTACCTGGTAATTTGAGTTTACCTGGCTATATCAACACCGCAGTATAAATGAGGGTTTTTTTTAATTCTTCTAGCCAGAACTAGAGCTTGTAGGGCTGGTTTGTAACATGTGAGAAAGTGTCTTTCAGAGCAAATGTATGAAATAAGGTTTTGAAATATGCTAACTGAAATCCTCTTGAAGTAGCCTAGATGCCAATGGCCACAAAATAGCTACAATTCAATAAAGTGACAATAGAATAGACAATAATGTGAGTAGGGTCTACACCCAACAGGTGAGAAATATTTGGAAACATTACTTTGGTCTCATATTTCAAAACTGAGAAAAGTGGGGGGCTACATCCTCATACCTCTTTAATGTCATCTGTGTCACCAAAATGGGGGGGAAAGCCTGTCAAACTGCCCTAAAGAAGCAGTTGAGGATTTTCAGACATCAAAGGGATTTCTTGGGTGGTACGTACCTGGCTTTATGCTATGTACCAACTCCATCAAGTGTAATGGGACACAATGGAGCTGGAGTGTGGTATGCTGTGCTGATCACTGGCTGGTAAAATGGTCCCTAGGGGACCGTACTAGCCTGTGGAGATTAGAGCAGTTCTGTGGCTGCTCTCACTTGTGATGAAGGCAGATTCAGTCCCTGGCTGACCAAAAGTCGGGGGATTAATGAAAGTGTCTTAGAACCACCTTTAACCTCTCCCCTTCGCTCCTCTCCCACTGTACCAAGCATAATCTCAATAAAGATTGGGAAGATTATCAAGTAAAAGAGCCAGCTTGACAGACAGACTTGAGTATCATAGAATCAGAGAGGTAGCCGTGTTAGTCTGGAATAGCAGAGGTAACAAAGAGTCCTGTGGTACCTTAAAGACTAACTAAAGTATTGAAGCATAAGTGTTCATGGGCTAATACCCACTTCGTCAGATTCAATCAAGTCTCTGCTTGCATCCGACAAAATGGGTATTAGCCCACAAAAGCTTATGCTTCAATACTTTAGTTAGTCTTGAAGGTGCCACGGGACTCTTTGTTACCTTGAGTATCATAGGCTGCAAAGAAAAAATAGGTACCTACAAAATTTCTTCTGGAATTGAGAACCAGGAAAAAAAAGTGATACATTGAATAAGCAGGTACAGCTACATAGATGCAGTAGGGACCTCTGAATGTTTCATAAGTAGGAGATTACTCTCCTATTTATTATTCTGGCTGGCAATGTCTCTTTTTGGGCCTTGAGTGTTAGAGGAGATACATTTGATCTATACATTCTGCAAACAGGAAAGCTCAAACTCCCTTTTTTAATGAGGAGTGATACTGTGGAAGATTACTTCATGTTTGTACCTTTTGGAAGTACTGATGACCTCCATCGACTAAAAGAAAATTTTCACCAGGATCCAAAAAATGTAGCACATTTTTTAAAAAAAAATTAATTGGCATCTTCACTTTTTCCATTAAAACAAATTTTTAAAAATATATATAATGGCAACATTTCTCTGCGGAAAATGTCATATTTATACCTGCTGAATTTTTTTTTTTTAAAAAAAGCATTTTGACCAGGATGGGACTTGCAAAGGTATTTTTCTACTTCCACCACAAATGGCTAGAGGAAAAGAGATGACATTATGGATCATATTTATGAGCATGGATGAAAATGTTTTGCTGTTAAAACAAATATCCACAAAGCAAAAACTGGCTGTTTCAAGCAGCTTTACTACTCACTTGTTTACATTTACATCCGTGGGTTGTAAATGTAAAAAGAGATACTTAATGGGGGACCTCTTCTAGCTCAGAACATCTGTAGATTCAGAGATGAGCTAATTTGGACACATTTGTGTGTGACTGGCAGACTTGCTCCTGGACACAGCTTGTTTTAAAAAAATGAATGAGTCAGTGGTTTCCTATCCTAAATGAGGAATGGGATTCAAGGAACACATTCAAAGCTATCTGCTTTATTCATTGTTTAGTAACTCTAGGACAAGAGAGAAGTAATTCCAGGCCAGATTTGAGAGTGATCTTTGCCTCAGTTTGTGGGGGCAGAGGGCGCATACATAGGGATTTCATGTCTTCACCACACATCTTCCTTGTCCACCCTACACAAGAGCCCGTGACACCCACAATTCCTGTAGTTTGGGGAATCCAAGAGCCACTCACTCTGTATACTCTCAGTGGCACATATCATCGGAAGGGGGTGGAGGGGTAGGGAAAGATAGACATAGGTGGGCCTATGATGCATAAAAATGCAGCTGTGTTATTTTGAGAATGTGGTATCAGTGGGACCATCTGGACTGTCTGTTATCTTCAATGTTTACAGCATTGGTGAACATGTGGATTTGAATATTGTGTCAGATCCCAAGAGATCAGAGATTTTAAAAATAACATTTTTTTTCTGGTGCTGGCTCTTTTAATTAACAGTTGAGATACCTAATCACATGAATCCAAGAACTGAGACTTTCAGAAAAGCCACAAATATTTTGATATTTGGAATAGAATGGTGAGAGTTATTCTGCATAGCCTTAGAACCTGTCCTAGTGGCATCTAAGAATGTTAAGCAACTAACTAAGAGGATTTCAATAATGCACATTATCTCAGTAAATAGAGTCTCAAATTGTAGGCCCATAGAGTGTCTTTACAATTTGTTGTGGCTGTTATTGTTTTCATGTAATGTAGTTTCATGTGGTCTATTTCTGTTTGCATTAAATCAGATTTCTATTTACTTATTATTTTCAAAATGAAACACAGAAGCCAGCAATGTCTGTTGTACCAGGGAGACGCATGAGGCAATTCAGCTAAAATAAGAACTCATGCGTTTCTGATCTGCCTGGGACCAGGCATTCAGAAAATCTTGAGAGAGTCTATTTTTGCAACCTTCCTAGTCAATTTCTAGACCTAAAGAGCTTTGGATTCGTTTCAGATAATCATCCAAAGTTTTGGAAGCTTATCCAAACCCAACAGAAATTCTGAGCCTTCTGAGGTCTGCCCATCACTAATTTATAAGTGCAAGAAATTAGTGCAAACAGCCTCCAAGAAATCCTTGAATGCAAAAAAGCACACTGATGCCCAGATAAGTAACATTAAGCATCTGTGACGTGTTGTGTAGAGAATCTGTACTGAAACAAGTCAGACAGAACATTGATTTTGGGGGAGCTGGCGAGGATTAACGAGGAGTCTCCCTACATGGAATCTAGAGAGATTTTATATTTTAACTACATCTGGTCCAAAAAGATGAAGCACTGTACTAAATAAATTGTCTACTTGTTTTAGTCCAATGGGCTCTCACGGTGATAACTCTTGTTAATGAATTGTGTCTGCTTTACTTTAAATATATGAATCTTTCAAGCCATCAATATTTTTCATGCTAATTTGACAATTTTAGACCTCTTGTATATAAGGGTATATAAAATATAGGGATTCAGGATACAAAATATGAGTTTTCTAAATGACTGTACTTTTTAAACTAAGTAATGTGCAAAGTATAACAGAATATACCATGTGAAGGTTTGTATGTCCCATTAGTCCTCCAGGATTCTGAGGTATACTATACATTGCTTTAGTGTTCTTTCAAGGCACAAGTATGAACTATTTATTTTAGGTATCCTTGTTAGCATCACTTGGCTCTTGGGTAGTCTACTTAGTATGGCTGGGGAAACTACATTATGAATTTAAAATTATGACTGTCTAAACAAGACTAGATAAGGATTTAAAGATCATTCTTCTTCCTTGGTAAGAAAGATTTCTGGGCTGGTTTGTTAAGACTGTGCAAGTACAGACCTACAATTTGTTCTGAAAGATAAACACAAAAACATCCTACATGCATTAATTGAAAATATATTCCAAAGGTGCTTGCAAATATAAGCATTTACCAGCACATGCAGAAAATGTATTTGTATTATGGTTGTATCTATAAATCCCAACCAGGGCCAGAGCCCTCTTGTGCTAGATGACAGAGTCTTGTAGCATCTTATAGACTAACAGAGTTTAGGGATCACTAACTTTCGTGATATATGTATGTATAATAGAAGACAACCCCTAACCTGAAGAGCTTACTATCTAAATACATGAGGCAGATATAGTGTGGGAGAGAGAAAATGTTATCTTCATTTCATAGACGGGGAACCCAGTCACAAAGAGGATGTTGGTCCTTGGGCAAGTCAAATAAAATGGGACAAATCTGAGAATTCAACCTCGATCTTCTCCTGAGTTCCAGTCCAGTACCTTCACCATAAGGACATTCTTCCTCTCAAAATGTCCTAACCTATCCCTTACTGTGATGGTGATAAAGACAAAAGTAGTATTTCAATAGCCCAGACAAGAAAATTATTTGCCCTATATGATTGGGCAAGTAAAATTTTGTAAGGCTGCATTATACTTTTTCTTTGTTCCCTCATCCAGATATACACACTTTAAAGGTGACAAACACAACAACATATGAAAGAAAAACTTTCTCCTCTAGCTTTTAATGGATGAGAGAGCTCAGCTGAGAGACAAAGGTGCACAAAAAGTATGCACAAGATTCAATATACATGGTAAAGATCCCATGGCAGCACAAATAATCTCTGCCAAGGCAGCTGTGACAATATTGCTCTGGCACTAATGCAGCTTATTAAGCGTACAGATCCCTCGTAAACAGTTGACAGCCATATTTTCAGCTATAATTAAAAACAAACATGATGGCACTAACATCTACATTTCAAATATTGACACTTTCTGCTTTAAAAAAAAGTTTAGTGTGCCTACTTTCTTCTGAACCTCTTTCCTTATCTTGATATGGACATACAATAGTTCAAGATGCCTTCTTCAACGATACCACTTTTTTGTGCAGGGGGTAACAAGACTGAAGTGATCAGCATTGTACTGCAGAACTGAAGCACCGAGTACCTAAAGGAGCTTGATATCAACCCAATGACACCATTTCAATTAAAGCAGCAATTTTAACTGTAAAGAACATTCATGGACATATCAATTTATTTTGATTTTTTAAATCATAGAGTAGTTTCACGCAATATACCTGATACTTAGTGTATTCATTTATAATATGTTTCTAAGAAAGCTTTGTGTAAATTTAGGGATTATTTTAAACAGAAAATAGAGTAACATTTTTATCCTGTTATTTTGTTCTTTAAAGTGTATTTCAATTTTCAATTTTTATTTTAAAATATTGAAAAGGCATTTTCATACATTTAGAATTCAAAATGTTTTTTTCAAATATAATTTCTGAATTTACATTAAGTTCTTAAACAAATTACCCAGTGAACGTTCCATGCAGCATGATAAAAATGTCAGACATATATTGGGAAGCCTAAGACTAAAGCTAATTTCCTCAAGAATCCATCTACCCACTCTCATATGGATTCTGCAGATATACTATGACACAATAGCACATAATCTGAAATGCATTGTTGCACTTGCAAAGTTTTATAATTTTTAATAAAAAATCTTAAGTTAAAATAGTTGTTTTGAAGTATACCTTCAGTAGGGGTGCATGGCTGAAAATAAAAGCAGAATTTGGCCCTTTATACTAGTCAATCCTCTTGTCTGGCTATACCGAAAGAAGGACAGGAGACACTTGAGATGGTTTTAATCAGGCCACAACTTTATTATTAGATATCTGGGCCTACCTGGCAGATAAAAGTATACAGGGCAGCTAACCCCATGTTCATTCAGTGGGGGCAGGGGTAACGGGGGGGACAGACTTCCTCATCCCCTCTCTTTTCCCATCCAGATCCTCAGCCAACCCACTGTGAGGACCTACCACACACACCTTCAAATGAGGATTAAGATGAGCTACAAGAATGGGGATTGGTTCCTTGCTGGGTCAGTCATAGGAGCCCTGAATCCCCTCCCCATTCTGTTTCTTTAACCAACACCTCCTTTTAAAGTCCTTTAGCAAGATGTTTATCCAGCTGCTGTATCCCTCCCCTCTGGAGCACCTGCACTAGACATCCACCCCACACTTATATAATGAGTTGTGACATATTAGACTAACTCCTTTCATGCCTCCCATCAACAAATCGCCTGGGAACACACTGTGAGGAAGGCAGAAAATCGCACTCCACCTTGGCCAATCTGATGGTGATGGAAAAATTCCTTCACAGCCCCCCTATAAAGAACAGCTAGCATGGTGCCCACAGCAGATCCTGCCACCTCCAAGGAGATGGAGGGTGAGGCTACTTCTCATGCTCTGGGGAAAAGGTGCTTTTCATGTGTGGGCTTGCCCCTTTCAACTCCTCAGCCCTTGTGGTCCTAGGGGACAACTCAGCATCGCCATGATGACCCACTCCCCCGTTTGTAGCAGCTTTTCAGCCTCCCTCCTCCACCCAAACACCTGTAAAGCACTGTTCCCTCTCCCTAGACAAGCGGACAAGTGCCCCCCCTCCCCCCTCCACCTGCTTAAAGGTGCGATGCGGTTACTTTTCTTTATTAACGAAATGTGGTAATTACACACTACTTACCTAATTCCTCCTGCAGTTAGCATTCAGATACTATGACTATATAAAAATGCCAGGTAGGTATGATTTTTCAATTGTAGTCCTAAATTGTTATGTAGCCATTCTTTTCATTTCCCTCTCATGTTGTAGATTTATTTTGGGCTTGCTATATTCCACTCCAGAGTTGACTGCATTTCAGTGATGAGTGAATTGATTCCTTTTCTCTGGATAGTTAATAACATTTCTGAAGAACTTTGGATCCTTTGGGATGAAAGGGACTATATAAAGGTAAAATAATATTATCATCATCATGCTATTAGAAGATAATCTCATTCTATGCAATATGAATATATTCATTTGTTTCACTTCCATCATTTTTCTTTGGTCAAGAGTTTCTAAATCATATATCCTCTTGGCGTTCTCGAGTGTGAAACTGAGCGTATATTTGAAAATGTCACAGTTTTGTCTCTCACAGCTCTGGCATTTAGAACTGACACCAGGACATGGCCAGGGAGACTAGTGGAGACATTTCAAAGCAGCAGCCTAAAGCTTCTTCTACTATTGCAAAATGTGGAGGTTCAAAAGATGCAGTTCTTTTAAAATGCCACCAACTCCCTCAAACCTGCGTGATCCCAACCTGGTGTTTCTCTACCACAAGATGTGAAAAATGGCAATCCCACTGAAAGATTCTTGAGGGATGATGTTCATAAGAAATGTATTGCTTACTTGCTTGCATTGTCTTTGAGCATAGTGCTGCCTGCGTCTAGAATTTACACTACTGTCTGTTCCGTGTGCCCCTTGATGATACCTCTGATGATGGTTAAAATGGAACCTTTGGATTTCTGTCAGTAGCAGTTCACAGAATTGCAGCATTGCAAAGTGGTCATGGCAACTTTGAATAAGACTGTGAGGGCCTAGCAAGTACTCCCTGCCCTTTCCTTCACATCTGTACAGATGCAACTGATTTCAGTAATGCACCATGAGAATAAGAGCAGTTGTGAGTTCCTAGCCCTTCCTCACAAGTGCACATACACACGTGGAGTCAGCTGCAGAAGATAACAACATCATTCTTAGAAACTGCAGATTTCTAGGGCCTAATTCAATTCTGTTACTCAGTTTTATGCTGGTATAAGTCCACTGATTTCAGTTAATTATATTGGCCTACAGCTGGAGTAATGAAGCGGTGAACCAGGCCCATAAATATTAAGAAGTGTGTGTGTGTGTGGGGGGGGGGGGGGTTGACAGACCCTAAGGGAGTTAGGCATCCCAGCCCCCATTTGATTTAAATATTAGTTGGACTCTTAATGCCTTTAGGCTCCTTTGAAAACCTTAGCCTACAGTAATAGAGTGGAGGTTGACAATAATGCCTCTAAGATGTAGATGGGTTCTGTTTAATTGAGGCAGTCTAATAGTAAGCCAAGGGAAAGTATTTTATCTAAACATAGCTAACTCTTAACAGGACAGAATGCAGAGTTGGAGCACCAAAACTAATCTAATGAGCATGATGCTGGCAGAAATCTGAGGCTATAGAAAAAACTTAAGAGCATATTGAAACATCTTTCAAAATAAGAGAAAACTAAAAATTCACTGGACAACTGAAAAGAGTGTCTCTTGTTTTCTAGATTCGTGGCTGGACTTGATGAGGTCCTTTGTAGCCTTACATTTCTATGGGTCTGTGATTTTAAAGAATCAGAGAGGTAGCCGTGTTAGTCTGGAATAGCAGAGGTAACAAAGAGTCCTGTGGCACCTTAAAGACTAACTAAAGTATTGGAGCATAAGCTTTCGTGGGCTAATACCCACTTTGTCAGATGCAAGCCATATTAGCCCACAAAAGCTTATGCTCCAATACTTTAGTTAGTCTTTAAGGTGCCACAGGACTCTTTGTTACCTCTGTGATTTTAAAAGCTCTCTTCTTTAGAACTACAAACAGTTCCTACAGCAAACATCCAACCTTAAACAATCAAAGACACTTAATCTTTGAACATAACTTTAGAGAGCCACAAAATAGTTAAAATAGTTAGCATTTAGAAATGTGTATAGAAAACTAATAGCTAATACAATCCTTAAAACTGCAAAGAAAAAATTATGGGTCAGATCTTCCATTGACTTCAGTGCAGCTCTGCCAGCTTACACCTACTGAGATTCTGATCTTATGTTAGGTCCAGTTCTATAGTTCTTAGGAACAAGAAGTTTGTCCTTATGGTGAAAAAAACACCCAGAAGCCAAAGTTCTTCTCTTCCTCTAAGAAGAACTGGCAGAGGGTGGGGGAATAGGAGGGGTGGGACTGATATAGGAGTTTTTTCAGAGGATAAGACTAGTGGAGGGCAGTGCTGAAGTCAAGGGGATATGAGTTTGTGGAAGACACAGGGGAAAGCAGCAGGGTGGGGAACAGGGGCAGGAGCTGGGGAAGGAGAAATAGTAGCAGAAGGAGACAGGGAGAAACTGGGCAGGGGCAAATAGGGCAGAAGGATATGTAACCACTATAGCACAGTCCCCTACAGAATTTGGAATTCAAATAGTTTCCCAAATCTTCCACTTTTCTTTGTGGTAAAGCAAATAGCTGTGAAAACCACTCACAAAATGTGTCTCCATCCACCTTTAGTGTCAGGTCCAATAGAGAATAACAGTCCTCTCTATAGCTAGCAGTTACTCTGTTAACTTAAGTGGTAGAGGGCCGCACTATGAATCTAAAGGTCCAAACCCTCTTGCAGTTCCAGTTGTGTGGGTTTGATGACATTTTTGTTTTCTCAATTTTTATTATAAAGAAATTACATCAATATATGTTAAAAGAACATTAAGTTTGCAAAGTGAAGCACTCAGAAGTATGAAAATGCCTGAATTCAAGTTGCCCAGATGTATTATGATACTGCATACTGAATGAGGCAGAAGTCATCTGGAAAAAAGGAGTATGAGATCAAGTTATTAAAGATTGTATCATAATGCAAACATACTGGAGGGCTGAATTAAGGTGGCATGGGCATTTCCTGTCTTTTGAGTGCCTGACTTTTCCGCCTTAAAATTCTTTAAACAGAGGAGTGTTTTGTAAAGAGTCTGTAGATTATATAACTGTATAATAAAATACCCTAATGGTGTAATTCATATATTCGGTACAAAACAAGAGGCAAACTTGAAGCTGGTGTCAGCATCCTAACTCGCCATTCCCTCACTTTCAAACAATAGAATTTCAGTATTCCGCCAGAATTTCAAATATTCTTCCTTTCAAATGTTAGTTTTTGATAACTATAACATTCTAATAATGATGTATTTAATTATTCCCTGACTGTACAATTTGATCCACACAGGCTTAAGGGTTCAAGATTGGAAGGGGCTTTTATGGTAACTCTTTATGAACAGCCTTTCAATGAGTATTTCTGTTGTGATTATATCCTTCATTCTGCACACAGACAAATTTGAAAACTCAGTGAAAACAAATGATAAAAGGTTCTGTAGTGTAACAAATGTATAGATTTTATTATGGCCCAAAGCTTCAGCTGGTGTTAATCAGCATAGTGCCACTGATTTGAAACAGTACCCTGAGCATGAGTTGTATGGACTGTCCAATCTCTAGATAAAAGACTCCTACAATTTTATTTTTAAACGTACAGAGCGCTTTAAATAGTTTGATGTGCAGATTGCAAAAATGAAATGTTCAGTGGTAGATATATAAGCATAATGCTGCTTTTTTTTAATATTATAGTCTACTGTTTCATATCTCCTCCTTCCCCCCCCCCCCCCCGAGATCTAATTGCCTAGTGGCTAAAACATTCCCCAGTATATGTGTAAATCATGCAGTTCAGAAAAACAGCATTGCTTCCCATGGACAGAGGAAGCAGAAAGGGAAGACGTGTACAGAGTAGTACTCCCCTTAATAAAAATAATACTTATTACTCACTGTACACTTATGGTATTTCCCTTCCACCCACTATTTCAGCGACCCTACGCAGATCATCCTGTGCCACGTCTACTCTATGCATATGTGCTTTGGACACCCATCATTCTACACACTTTCAGAACATGAGGACATAAAACACTGTAGTAATGCTATTAGAAGATGATGTACTGCTTTAAACCACCATTATAGAATGTCCATATGATTTAAGGATAGGGAGATGGGAAAAAATTCTACTTGTGGTGCCACAGAACTTTCTCCAAGATCAGTGGCTGTGGTAGGAGGGATCTTGCACAATCCCTAAGTTTAATATCCCTGTTATGCCTTTAGGGAAGAAATCATAACTAATCCTTAAATACCAGCAAAATTTGTGTCTATTCCATATTGTCCAATTCCCATGGGAGGCCACATTTACTCAATGGCTACACAGCAGCTGAGGGTGCTATGCTGTCAGAAAAGAGTGATGATCACAGAGAAGCACAAATAGGCAACTGCTCCATATAGGTGCCCCAGGATTTGCTAGGTCAAAGCTGTCTTTCCCTATGGATTGCACAGGCTTTGGAGACTGGGCTGTATGCACCCTGTTTAGGCCATACATTGCTTCCCCCTGTAGGGAGCACTAACTAGAAACTCAGGGCCAGATCCAAAGCCTATTAAATTAATTGGAAGGGCCCCCTGGTGATTTCAAATTATCTTGGTGAGGCTCTCAATTAGCTGAACTTTAGAACTCTTTGCCCCACCCCGATGGAGAGGAGGGAGGTTAGGAGACATAATATAGTCTCTTGTATTTACTGCTTAACTAGTTAAGATAAATGAGGCCCTCTTCATTTCAAGCTATTCCTTTTAACTCGTCCAAACTATGGTGCTGCTTGCTTATGATAATTATTCTCTAGACACCAAATTAATTATATAAAAAGCATCCACCATCAGGAGACATTTAATTAACGAGCCAGAGTGAGGACTCATGTAAAGCTTAATGCACTACAGAGAGGGATGACTGATTAGTGCATAAAAGATTAGATTTTCATTGCTTGGGCCACTGGCTAAATGTCCTCAGGTTTAATGGTCCCAGGTCAGTGGAGGAAGCATGATCCAATAGATTCACCACTGTACAGGGAGTCAGGAAATGTGGATTCTGCCTCTGATCTACTTTGTTACCTGGAGGAAGGCACTTCACTTCTTTATGCCTCAGTTTCCCAATGAGTAAAATAGGGCTAAGGATATAACCTTTGTAAACTCAGTGGAGTTACTCTGTTTTAAAACTGGTATAAATGAGAACAGAGTCTGGTTCTAGTAACTGAAGCTCTTCTCTTGGGTCCAGCTCTTCTAATGCAGAAGACCATAGAGGTCATATGTGCATATTCCAGTGTGAGGCTCCAAAGCATCAACTGTAGCTGTACTTCATTGTGTAGCCTGGAATCCATTGGACAGCACTAAGGATCACTTGAAAGTGCCCTTAATTGAAGAGCAGACGGTAGTTAATGTATGTTACTGTATCCCACCTAAAATGCTGACATGCTACTGCCATGAAATCAGGTCCAGAGATAAATTAAGAGGAAATAATTTTAACTTGAAAAAATGTTTAATTTATATCAATGTGTTCTGTTAATGAGATATGTCAAGATCTCATTATAATGGTACTTAATTTTTTTAAAAGCACTGCAGTTTACTTTTAAGTTCCCAGGGAACATATGGAAACTAGTGTATTTCAGATTTGAAAAGAATCATCATCATGTTGCTCCTTGTTAGTTTGTGATAAGTCAATGAGTGTGAAATATTTAAGAATTCTATTTCACCCACATTTAGAAAGAAATTATATTTAATGAGATGATAGTCATGTATATCATAAGACATTTCCTGATTATTTTTCTACTAAATAAATGTTTTTCATATTTGGCCACAAACAATATGGTTAGTATTATGTCCAACTGGAGTATGTTATCCCATGACTACAGAATACTGTAGTCTTTTTATAATAAGCAGTTTGTTGGCTGCATCATGCAGAATGCCTGCTGAAATGCAGCTATCTGTCATTGTGCGTGTGGCAGTGAAAACAGAAACACCTCTCCTTTACTGAGCTCTGGAATCATCCTACAAATTGCTTTAAAAATTTGGATGGGTTTGTCAACACATAATGAATTTTGGCCCTCATAAATCTCAGATGCCTTCACTGAGTGAAAACAAAAATTATCACAGTTTCATAGCCTAAGCTGCCCTTGCCATATGGTGAGTGCAAATGTTTCTAAAGCAGCAAATGTTCTGTCAGGGGTTCTCAGTGATGTTTTGATTGGATTGCTCTATTATCTGAACAAGTCTGCCAAAAGAAAGCACCTGCACAATGAAAAGTGTGCAGAAGCTGCCAGTCTGTAACAGAGAAAGGAAAGTGAAGCATGTAGTGACAAGTTACCTGTCAGCGGAAGATATGCTGAATAGGTTATGATAGATGTTCCTGCATACATGATGCCTCACAATATCTCCTGAAAAAAGGGACTGCTTTAGCTTCAGTAACCTCGTGTCCTTGAAGATGCCAAGTCATAGCTTACTGCAGTGTAACAGAAGCTTAGAAAACAATGAAGTCTTCAGTGGCTTCTCAACCAGACCCTTTCTGAGAGGATATCAAAAGACTAATTAGCAGAGAAGTAAGATATACTGTCTTTCACACACACTCTCTCTTTTTTTTTTTTTTGCTTTTTAAGATGCCAAAAATGTACACAGAATTTATTTTCTCTTGGATGAACTAGCCCAGAATGTATAATTTATTTATTGTAATTGATGGATGAATTTACAAAGCCATTTAAAAACCTGGCAAAAGGCACATTTATTTCTACCAGGGAGAAACACATTACAAAGCATCCTTGATAAAAATCACATACAGCCCACAGTATATTAG
Organism: Sternotherus odoratus; assembly: GCA_032164245.1. Lineage (NCBI taxonomy): Eukaryota > Metazoa > Chordata > Testudines > Kinosternidae > Sternotherus > Sternotherus odoratus. The sequence goes on from JAVMKO010000002.1 coordinate 110,627,587, forward strand.
TCTGACTCCAAGTTGATTAAAGCTGTATTACAAGAGTCATTATTCAGGTGACATGAAGAGTTCAAATAAGGAGACACTCACCCATAATCAGGGCTAATTCAGGGCCCATAGAACCATAACTATCATCCACATCCTTGAGTTTTTCAGATGTGGGCTGATGCTGTTCAAAGAACTTATATATCACACTCACCCATGATATATTAAACCTATTTATATTGCACACATCACCATTTCTCAGAACTAAAAATCTACCCTTCTCACCACTAGAAGGCTTCTAGGATTGTCAGTACCTCTCGTCTTTGTACTTAATTGGGTCTTCAGGGAATTCTAGGTGCCTGATCCCATCTTGAATGTTTTTGGTGTGATCAGGACAGACTACTGTGACCTTCAGTCAGGGCCGGCAACAGAAATTTTGGGGCCCCCTAGTCTGAGCGTTTGCCCCTCCCCCCTACTCTGAGCATTTGTGTGCCCCCCCCCACCTGCCAAGGGCTGGCCCGGCTCTTGCAGGTGGGCGGGGGAAAGCGCTGCAGCCGGGGGTGCCTCGGGGTGGCTCCTGGGGCGCGGGACGAGCAGCGGCTGAAGGGCTCGGGAAGCAGCTGGCCACGGCGCCGGACACAGCCGGGGAAATGCAGTGCGGTGCCCAGGGGGGACGACTACGAGTAGAGCTGTGTACCGGTCCCCGGACTTCAGGGCCCCCCCCTGAAGTCCGGGGCCCGGTACAGCTCTACCCGTTGTACCCCCCTGCTGCCGGCCCTGCCTTCAGTCCAGAAAGGTCTACAGAGATTAGGAGAGGAAGTGATAATCAGCACTGGAAAAAAGCTAGTAAAGAGTTCCAGTTCTACTGTAGAAGTGACAGAGTCCTGTGGCACCTTAAAGACTAACTAAAGTATTGAAGCATAAGCTTTTGTGGGCTAATACTCACTTTGTCGGATGCAAGCAGTGGAAGTATCCAGGGGCAGGTATAAATAGGTAGGCAAGAACCAGGTTAGAGATAACAGGCTGGGTCCAATGAGGCCAGTGAATCTCTGATTCAGGTCTACTGTAGCAGTTTAGAAACTACACAGGAGCAGATAGCAACTCAGGACCAAATTGGGTGTTGTTAGTATACCTTATTATGACCCCCATAGCCACAATATCTGAACACCTTACAACAGCCTTATGAGAGAGGCAAGTATTAAACCCATTCTAGAGATAGAAACTAAGATTAAAAGTGAGATTCTCAGTGGAGTTTAAGAGATTTGAGCACTTATGTCCCATTGAAATCCATAGAATTTGGTGCCTATTTCTAATAGGTTCCTTTGAATATCCCAGACTAAGTCGCTTGCCCAGTGTCATGCAGAAAGCATTTGTCAAAGCTAGGAAGTGAAACCATATCTCCTGAGCCCCAAACCAAGTGCCTGAAGTGTTTCTTTCAATACAATTATCTTCTCACACCCACAAGGTAGCTGTGAGTGTTGTGGCATATGAAATCTTTTAGGTAAGATTCTAATTGTGCACAGTGTCCAAAGACTAGCTGTCGTCAGCAGGGCCAGCTCTAGTTTTTTGTCACGCTAAGCAAAATATTTTTTGGCTGTCCCCCCCTCCCACTTTTTTTTTTGGCTTTTACACATTTGCACATTACAATATATTTTTTTATGACTGTTTAAATTTAAAAAAATGAAACGAGATAATGTGTAGTTAGTGAAATGAAACAATTTCCTACTAGTGTAATCATTTAATTTTAAAATTAAATAGGCAGCTAGTCTTGTTTTTAAAATGATTAAGAAAAACAAGTTTAAGCTTTGTTGTATCAAGCATTATTTATCTGGACTGCTCAAGACCTGAATGGTTGTGTGGGAGGAACTCTTTAAGTGGGCTTCTTAAACCCCTTCTTGTTGTTTCACATCTGATACTCCTTGATGAAACATAGGATGAAGTCCCAAACTTGGTGTTTTCCTAGGCACTACTGCAATAACCATGATTAATAATGGTCCCCCTCTACCTCACTGTGAGAAGGAGATAACAGAAATAGAAACAATTCAGAGACAGTGACGAACATTACTCTAGGCCTGCAGAAACTTCTATTTGAAGAGAGATTGAGAAAGATTATGAGCTAGATTTCTTCACTTATTTCAGCTCCTTTGGACCACCAAGGCCTAGCCAGGCAGCAAACCAGGGAGATGCTCCTGAAGAAATGCCCACTCTCTTTTACACAGAATAGATCTCAGCCGCAAGAGGGAAATCTGGTCCTGTAGAGAAAAAATAAACAAGAGATGACATGACATAAATATGTAAAGTAATGAAGAAAGTCAGTCAGGTGCTCCTGATTACCCTTTCTCACAGTAGACGAACAATGGGTCACCCGATTAAATTGAAAGGCAACAGATTAATACAGATAAAAGTGAGTACATTGTTACACAACGGTTAATTATTTTGAACTCCTTGATACAAGATTTAATTGGGTCCAAGAGCTTAGCAAAATTCAGAATATAACTAGACATTTGTATGGTTAAGGAGAACATAGTTATACACCCGAAAAGGGTATATAAACCTTCATGCTTCAGTACATAATCCATCCTCTAAATGACAAGGGTTAGAGGAAAACTTTACTACTAGACAGGTTATCCCATTGTTTTCCTCTGTGGGGATTCTGGCATGTTTCTCTGAAACATCTGATATTGACCACTATGGGAGATGAGTCTGCAGTGCTCACACTTAATTGTGTTTTTCCATTTTAAAAGATTCTACCACTTTTGCTCTATTATAAGGGAAACTTGGCTGGAATTGTTATATTACAGAGAAGAAACAATTGTGACTAGAGCTGGGTAAATAACTGATTTTGGATCAGTGGCAATTCTGAAAAATTGGAAAAAAAAATTGGGTCTCTCTCTTTTTTTAAAATGTTTGGTGAATTGAAAATCTGTTTAGGGTCTGTTCAAAAGTCAGGATTTAAACCTGGATCATCCACATTCTAGTGCTCTAACTACTGGGCTAGAAGCTATAGCAGGAGATGAGCGGGGCGTGGAAGAGGGGAAGAATCACCACCACCTGTTCCTCTCTTTTTAGCTGTTTTGTGAATGGCCAAAACTATTCTGAAGAAAATTTTGAGTCAAGTGAAACTGCATTTTTCAGTGAATAAACAATTCATCAGAAAACATTTGCCCAGCTCTTACTGGACCAGTTGTCTGATCCCCTATTGTGAGTTCTTTCTTCCTATGTTGCCTAATAAATAAATAATAATGACTAGTACAGCAGTGCAGGCATCTGGCACCAAGCTAGTTTCTCACTCTACCTAGCCAAGTGTAACAGGGAGCTTGTAGGGCCAGGCAGTGTAGTGGTTGGAAAGCTTGACTTCTGGGCTCTTTCTTCCCTGGTTGAGGAGCCTCATTCTTTATGGCAGTGGGGTAGGGGAACCTGGGCCTTTCTACTCCACCAGTGCCCTGTGTGAGTCAACCCCAGAATAGGGGACCTCCCAGCAGGGAGTCCCCATCCACTGTCCTGGGCTACTGCCTAACACTTTCCTACAATTTGGAGTATGGCCCCTATAATTCATGTGCTGTGGTGGCTTGCTCTAGTAGTGACCCATCATGGACATTGGGTGGTCTGCTGCAGTTCCAGTTTCCTCCAGGCAGAGCAGCTGTAAGTTTGACTGTGTCGTAACCCCAAAAGGTCTCTGTGCTTTGGTCAGAAGTTATCCCTGAGGTAGGGTGCTTCTTAGTCTCTTCCATAGTTTTCTGTATCCAGGGAAATGGTGTTTATTTACATGTGGCTGCCTTGGCTGGCAGGCTAGTGATCCTGCACCTCAGGTAGGGAGGTGCCTATCTCCTGCCACTTCATCAATCAGCCTTGAACTGAGCCAGGTTCTCTCCTTTTCCCTTCCTTCCAGGCATTGGCTGGCATTGGCTGCAGGTATATAGGGGAGGGACTATTTGGACAAAAGGCTTGGTTTAATCACTTCTGTGCTGGTGGGCTGTTTCTCTGCTTTATCACAGCAAGCTTAAACATTTACTCTAGTTTTAAAAAATCCCACACAACTTCCAATGGTTCTTTCTGTGAGAATGATAAACATAACAGGAAAAAAAAAAGTTTTTTTTTTCTTTTCCTCTGACTCTTTAATTCAATTATATCATAAAAATCATTGTGTACTTCAAAAATAAATTAACTCAAGATGTTTCTCTACTCTCCATCTGCTGCATTGCCTTAAATGTATTCCATGTACTCCTGGATCACTTGAAGTGATTTTCCATCAAAATCCACAGGTCTTTTTCTTTTCTTTTCTTTTCTTTTTTTTTCCTTTTCTTTTCATCTGTCTTTTTGTTTCAGAAAGTACCTCATAAACTCAGTGACATTTTTTTCTTTTTATCTTTTTTCCTCTTTCTCATACAAAAGGAAAACATAACTGTGGAATGCAATTACATGCTGTCTTTTTAAATCTACATTTCTCGTGTTTGTGTGTCAGCCTCCATTTTATTTTCTGTCTGGGGTCTGTCTCTTGCTTTCAGAACACAAAGATGCACAGTTATAGACCAAATGATCAAAGCATAGTGGCATTGTTGTCCCATAACACAGAGAAGCAGAATATTGTTGTGATGGAAAAGAGGCATTGAAACAACCATTCTTTTTCAATCTGATTTCTCAAGCGTGGCTTCCTCAGAGATAGGTTTCAGAGTTTTAGCTGTGTTAGTCTGTATCCACAAAAAGAATGAGGAGTACTTGTGACACCTTAGAGACTAACCAGTTTATTTGAGCATACTCTTTTGTGGGCTAAACCCCACTTCATCAGATGTATAGAGTAGAATATATATATATACATACATACATACATACATACATACAGAGAGAGAGAGAGAGAGAGAGAGCGAAAAGATGAGGGTTGTCATACCAATTCTAAGGGGCTTATTAATTAAGGTGAGCTATATCCCATGATGCACTACAGCAGTGGTCCCCAACCTTTTTTGCGGCACGGACCGGATTTCTTTTTTCTTCGCCGCCGCGGACCGGCTGTATGTCCGCCGAAAAGCCGCCGAATTCACTCCGAAAAGTGAAACTGCGGCTTTTCGGCGGACACTTCCGGGAACGCGTCCGCGGCCCGGTAGCGATCGATCCACGGCCCGGTACCGGTCCGCGGCCCGGGGGTTGGGGACCACTGCACTACAGTGTCTTCTCTTCATAAGGAAAAATGGTAAAACACGGGAGAGGATGGCTACTATTGAACTACAGCTCTTATGAGGCACTGTGGTGGCATATCCAAATCAAAATATTTTGGGGCAGGGGGACAGTTATGAAAAAAAATATTCACAGAAAGTAGCTATTTTTCACAAAAATAAATGTTTACTCAAAACCCAATTTTCTATCAAAAATAGTTTGTGGTATTTTTTTGCAAACTCCTTACCATTCATAAAGTGTTTTATACTTTTAGGGTCAAATTCATCCTTGTAACTTCAGAGGAATGAATTCTCCAAGAACAAATTTTGCTTTCAATGTGTTTGATAAACTATAACCCCAAATATCATGAAAAACTCATGAGGTGTGATACGTATGAAGTGAAACCACAGAAAAGTTTCCCAAGGAACTGCAAAATGAAACTTCTGAATTTTCTGTGCTCTGCTAAAGAGAGTCCCTTTAAAAAACAAATAATTAACTAGGTAAACATTATAGGATTATTATTAAACAATTAACTATTGTTATTAAACAATTGTTATTAAATTGTTATTCAACTGTTATTAAAAATTATTAAACAATTAACTAGGTAAACATTATAGGATTCTAGTGCTTGGTCCACAAACAATTTATTGTTTGAACTTGGGCAAATTATGCAATATTATTTTATCTCTGTTTACTCTACTACAGAGTGTATATAATATTTATGTCCCTCTTGTGAGGAATACAATTCTTTATTTTTGTAAAGGATTTTGTTGTCCTCAGAAGAAAGGCTATGTACAAGTGCAAAGTTTTATTATTACTCCTGAAGGGCATATATGTATGTATACATACTATTTGAATAAGTCTCTCACAAAGTTAGAAACATGGGCCACTGAAAAGCCATTTGGAATTGAAATGAATGTTCATGCATCCTGTTTTACACCCAGATCTAGTAACTATAATGAGGATACTGAATAGATGGGGAAGGTAGTCTAAGGAGCAGCAGGCCAATATTATAATTGCTTTTTATATAATTACTGCAATCAGACTTAGCCAGTTATATAATATTTAGGTTTTCCTCTGAACAGGGCTTTAAGTTGTATGTAAATGTTAATTAGTCTCCCCATGTTTTATTCATTTCAAAGTTCTAAAGTTCTGTGTTGTTTATTCTTCAGGGAAAGCCCCTACTTCTATAAGTCAGGTCCATACAGTTTAGTGAATCTTCCATTGCTTATCATTGTTTTATCTTGCCCATATTCAACTAGAGTGTGGGGTTTGCTGCGGGTGAGTGTACTGTGTATGAATACTCAGTAGACAGTAACCATATGTCTAGATACCACTTTTGTTTGTTTTGTTATATACACAGTGTTTACAGAAAAATAACTCATTAGCTGCATCCGAGATCTTAATCAAAACCAATCTGTTGTAGAGGGTGGGAGTTTTCTTTATCCAGCAGCTCGCTACTAACAATCTGGCAGCTCCTAGAAGATTCAAGAGTAAACTCACTGTTCCTTCAGACTGTTCCCACATTCACTGGTAGGTTTGAAAGAATAGCCAACAACCCTCAGGAAATCAATGACCTGATGATAAAGCCCACCAAAGGCAATGGGAATCTTTTTGTTGACAACATTGTGTTAAGAAGTTGGCCCCCATAGCACACTATAAGCTCAGCTTGTGTTTGTTCAACATTCCTATATCATTGAATCACTGAAAAAAGCCCACAGTTAGGAGCACTATCCCTTTTTTCTCCATGTTCCAACTCCAACATTTTGCTGTATACTGAGTAGGCAAGTCATTTGGTCCATAACAAGAACCATTCTTCTTGGTTCACCTGTATATCCACATCTTTTTTTGGAGCAGGCCAGTTCTTGTGGGCTTACTGGTAACCTCAGGGTTCAAAATTCTACAAATGAATTGCAGTTATCCCCAGCATGTTATGGAACAGGGCTTATTGATTTTAGTTTGGAAAATACATGTAAAATCTAGATGTACTTCAGATGCATAGATAATTAATCTTAGTTTCATTTGAAATATTTCTTTAAGAAAAAATAATGTTAAATGTGTTAAAGTGTCTCTTCCACTATTGCATTTTGAAAATGATTTATGTTTTTAATATCCCATTGTGGAAAATATTCATTTATTTTTTCTTAATTTACTGTATGTACGACATTTCATAAATCGCAATGTGCTCTACCAAAAAAAAAAAAGTTTGAATAAAAGTAAATTAAAAATATGCAAGAACTATAACAAAATGTACATTCAATATTATAAGAAAATAAGAATAAGTGGATACTGAAGTACAATATAGATGATTAAAATAACAAGTTATTAGGGAAAGTAGGACAGTTGAGTTCATGACTGCATCAGAGATAGAAATAGAGGTGAGTATGCAGTGTGCCTCATCTCTCTAATACAGATAGCTCAGTGTAGGGGTGCGGTACTCGGGGTCACCCCTCGCGGGGCGGTGGGGTACCGCTCCGCCTTGTTCGGGTCCCTTGTCGGGTTGGGGAATACCCGGCGGGTATCTTAAGCGGCCCAAGCCCGAGGCCAGGTGGGCCGCCAATGCCCCAGGGCGTTCTAGTTCAGGCCCCAGCGGGGCTGAGCTGTTGTAGCTCCACAGGCCCCAGCCCTGTGCAGGGCAGGCCACAACCAACAGTCGGGGCTCAGGCCCTTGGGCAGGGGCTGAGCACTAGTCCATAGCTCGGCCCTGAAGCAGGGCGGTGCAACAACAAAGTCAGGGCTCAGACCCTTAGGCAGGGACTGAGCAATAGCAGGAGTCTATAGGCCAGGTGCCTGGTCGAGGGGGAGACTGCCACCCACCAATAGGGGTGGCAGGGGGGGCGCAGGCCCACCCACTTCCACTGCGCCCCAGCCCGGGGCCCTGGCAGTGGACAAGGCCTGCTGCAGTCACTGGGGATCCTGACCGCAACACACTGACATCGGCTCGGGGTCTCCCCCCGGGCTACTTCCTAACTCCCCCTCCCACGGTACCTGGGCTGCTCCTGGATCCTCAGAGGGTTCCAGGTTCATGGGTTCCTCGGGGTCACTGTCAGGGGGCAGGTCCGGCAAGTCCTTCTCTGGGTAATAGGGGCAGGGCTCTGTTGGCAGTTCCTCTGGGTAGCAGGCAAGCGGCTGGCTCGGCGGCTCCTCCAGGTAGCAGGCGGGCGGCTGGCTCAGCGGCTCCTCCGGGTAGCAGGCAAGCGGCAGGCTCGGCGGCTCCTCCCAGTAGCGGGTGAGCGGCAGGCTCGGCGGCTCCTCCCAGTAGCGGGAGAGCGGCAGGCTCGGTGGCTCCTCCCAGTAGCGGGAGAGCGGCAGGCTCGGCGGCCTCTCTGGGGGCTGCCTCCCAAGTGAGCTCTGAGGCATAGCTTTTATACTTCCGGATCGGCCCCTGACCTTCCAGGGGTGGGGCTTGATAGGCCCTGGCTCCGCACTCTCTGGCATCTGCCAGGGGTTATCCCCCTCCCGGCCAGCATGGGGGGCATATCACCCCTCTACACTCAGCTACTATATTGGAAGTTCTTATACAGGTTCATAATAATATTAAATAATTTTATACATTTTATATGACACTCTTCATCAGTGGATCACAAAGCACTTTGTAAATACAAATAAGTTTTATCAACCTCATTTTACAGAAGATGAAACCGAGGAACAAAAAAGCAAAGGTAGTGCCCAAGGTCTTCCAACAGGCTAGTGGTAGAGGCAGGAACAGAACTGACATCAACAGAGTCTCAGTACAGTATTTTAGCCACTAGACCATACTTCCTCTCTTGTTGGCTATATATGTCAGGAATAACTTCACTGAAATTAACGGAGTCACATCCATTTAGAACTGGTGAGTGAGGCCATTATATCAAGATTTTCAAAACTAGGTGACTAAAGTTGGTCTTCCAACTCCCCTTTTGGACCCCAGTCCCCAAGATGATACATAACAAGCCTCCTACACCTGTGCAAATCTCAAAGATGTATGTAAACCACATGTCCACCTCTGTATGTAACTTTGTGAGATCAAGATTAGCTTTTTTTTTTTTTTTTTTTTTTTGGCTAGAAGTGCTATATGACCCAACTTGCCTCTCAGATCTAAGGGCTGGTCCTCACTATGGCTTAACGTCGACTTTAGCGATGTTAAGTTGATATAAACCTGTACCCGTCCTCACATGGACACCATTTGCGTCGATTTAAAGAGCCCTCAAAATCGACTTCTGTACTCCTCCCTAACAAGAGGAGTAGCGCTGAAATCGACCTCTCTGCGTCGATTGTGGACTAGTGAGGACACATGGGACATTACTGGCCTCCAGAGGCTGTCCCACAATGCTCCATTCTGACCGCTCTGGACTGCCTCACTGCTCCACTGTGACTGCTCTGGACAGTGCTCTAAACTCGCTGCTCTGGCCAGGTAAACAGGAAAACACCCGGGAACATTTGAATAGCATTTCCTGTTTGGTCAGCGTGGCGAGCTCACCTGCACAGCTAAGTCACCATTCAGAGAAATCAGCAGCACAAGACGCCATGCAGAGCTCAGCAGCACAGGAGACCAGCCAGAGGAAAAGAGCTCCAGCATGGTCCAATCATGAGGTGTTGGATCTGATCGCTATCTGGGGAGAGGAATCCATGATGTTGGAACTCCGTAAAAACAAACGGAATGACAACACGTTTGCCAGAGTCTCCAAGACCATGCTGGTAAGAGGCCACAACAGGGACGTGCAACAGTGCCGCGTAAAAATTAAGGAGCTGAGACAAGCATTCCAGAAAGCCAAGGAGGCAAAAGGACGCTCGGGTGGCGCTTCGCGGACATGCCGGTTCTACAATGAACTGAATCAGATAATGGGGGGCGCCCCCACCACCATCGCACCAGTCTGCGTGGACTCCACACATGGGATAATCGTCAGGCCTGAGGAGGATTCAGATGAGGAGAACGATGCGGAGGAGGAAAATATCACAGAGCACCAGGAGGGAAGCGAGGAATTAGCAGACAGCCAGGAGCTGTTTATCACCCTGGACACAGTACCCTCCCAAGTCTCCCAAGGAGGTACCCCAGCCATCGAAGGATCCTCTGGTGAGTGTTTTTTTTTAAGGGATTACATGACTCATGATTTTTAAAGGAAGCATTTATTGATGATTAATTTGCCCTAAGGACTTGGCATTTCTGGTCCCTTTTTACTCAAAAAGCTTGTCAATATATTCTGGTATTGAGGGGTTATCCTCTATGGACATTTCCATGAAGCTATCCAGGAGGTAGCGATGAATCTTCCGCAACAGATTTCTGGGGAGAGCCACCTTGTTTGGCCCCCCGTGATAAGAGACCATCCCACTCCACGAAAGTAGTAAATAGTCTGGTATCATTGAGCAACACAACATTGCGGTGAATGGACCAGGACTTTGTAATGATTCCAATAACATGCGTTCTCTCTCTCTCTGAGAAATTCTAAGCAGAGTGATGTCATTCATGGTTGCCTGTTTTGAAATACGGACTGCAATTAGTAGGGAAACAGTGAGCGAGACAGCCCGTAGCGAGAGCAGGCAGGGGGTTGCAACCCCCCTCCCCACAGCCAGCCCGTAGCGAGAGCAAGAATGGATTTTGATGAGTCTGCAAGCAGTTGCTGCCGCTGAAGACCCCCAGCCAGCCTGTAGCGAGAGATTTTTGGGATTTTGGGCTGCTTCCCCAGCCAGCCCTCCTTAGCAAGAGATTTTTGGTTTTGTTTTGCAGTTCGCGGCGCAGTTCACTGGGAGTCACGTGTTGGGGGGAGGAGGGATCCCTCTGGCAGGGGGAAGGGCATGGGGTTACTCTAGAATATCCGAGTATGGCTTAAGCTTGCCATGGCCGGATGCATGGTGATTTCAGTAGCCGTGTTGTGCTGAGGCTGTATGTGAGATGCTTCTGTGACTTTTGTGTGAGGCATTCAGTCACTTTTAGGTGCGGAATATGACCTTGTACAGAACTCATATCAGGCCGTTGAATACTGTGGTTCCCAGTAGCATAGTACTCCCATTGTGATCCGAGAATGTATCCGTCTCATAACCTTGTACCTTTTTTTGCCCACAACAGCTGCACAGTTATCTCAGAATCCGCCAGCCTGCCCCTCTCGCCGGCTACTGCAGATACGAAAGTGTAAAAAGAAAACGCGTGCTGACATGTTTAATGAACTATTCCAGAACTCCCACGCTGAGGCCATGCGGCAGACTGAATGGAGGGCAAAATTGCTACAGTCAAAACAGGAATCAAGAGCTGCAGCAGAAAAGCGTGAAGAACAACAGCTGGAGCATGAAGAAAGGTGACAGGAACGCGAAGAAAGGCACATGGATGCTTTGCTCTGGATAATGGAGGACCAAAGCAAGATGCTCCGGTGTCTGGTGGAGCTTCAGCAGAACCAAATATCGCCTCTACAGCCTCTGTCTAACCACCTCTCCCTCTGCCCAAGTCCCATAACTTCCCCACCCAAATGTGGGGTGAGAACCCGGAGGGGGAAGCTCCGGGGACCAACCCACTCTACCCCACAAGCCAGCACAAGCAGCAGCAGGATGAGTTTTTTTAAAAGTACTTTTAAAAGCTGCTGTGTCTTGGCCCCCCTCCCCCCCTCTAACCCCTTCTCTCCCCCCCCCCCCGCTCCTCCACCACTGCGACTGCTGGTTTCCCTCCTCACCCCCCCCCCCCGTATTTGTGATGAACCAATAAAGAAACTGTGATTTTTAAAAGTGAATTTATTTCCTCTGCAAGCATCGGAGGGGGGAGGGAAAGAGGGTGCAAGGACGGCAGGCTTAGGGCTGAGCAGAGCAAGGGAGCGGGTTGTCAAACGCCATCTTGGGCACTCATAAAACTGGTTTTCAAGGCATCCCTGAGGCGCAGCGCATCATGGTGCACTCTTCTACTTTCCCTGCTGTTTGGCTGCTGGTAAGAAGCAGACAGTAAATTTGCCTCTGCCTCCCAGCCCGCCATAAACGTTTCCCCCTTGCTCTCAGAGATTGTGGAGCACAGAGCAAGCAGCAATAACAATGGGGATATTTCTCTCGCTGATGTCTGAGCGAATCAGTAATGAACGCCATTGCCCCTTGAGTCGGCCAAATGCACACTCTACTGCCATTCTGCACTTGCTCAGCCTGTAGTTGAACAGCTCCTGACCCCTGTCCAGGGCTCCAGTGTAGGGCTTCATAAGCCAGGGCATTAAGGGGTAGGCTGGGTCCCCAATGATAACGATCAGCATCCCCCCGCCTTCCCGGAAATTTTCTGGTTGGGGAAGAAAATCCCTTGCTGCAGCTGTCTAAAAATCCTAGAGTTCCTAAAAACACGAGCGTCATGAAGCTTTCCTGGCCACCCCCCGTACAGGTTGGTGAAATGTCCCTTGTGGTCAACAACTGCTTGCATGACCATAGAATAATATCCCTTCCGGTTTCTGTACTCTGCGGCCTCGTTTTCCGGTGCCAGGATAGGGATATGAGTCCCATCTATAGCCCCACCACGGTTAGGAAATCCCATGGCGGCAAAGCCATCTATTGTAGCTTGCAGGTTTCCAAGGTTTATAACCCTGGGTAACAGCTGCTCAACGATTGCCCTGCTTACTTGCATCACAGCAGACCCCACTGTAGATTTACCCACCCCAAAGTGATTCGCGACTGACCGGTAGCTGTCTGGCGTTGCAAGCTTCCAGAGGGCTATCGCCACTCGCTTCTGAACTGTGGGGGCTGCTCTCATTTTGGTATTCTTGTGCTGGAGGGCCGGGGAAAGCAAGTCACAAAGTTCCATGAACGTGCCCTTACGCATGCGAAAGTTTCTGAGCCACTGGGAGTCATCCCAGACCCTCAGCACTATGCGATCCCACCAGTCTGTGCTTGTTTCCCTGGCCCAGAATTGGCGTTCCATAGCATGAGCCTGCCCCATTGCCACCAAATTTGCCAGATTGTCAGTCGCCCTACTTCCAAAAATGTCAGTGTCCCTGTCCTGCTGTGCACGTCCAGGTCCATCTCCTCATCACTGTCGTCAGGTTCCAGAAAGTGCAGTTGTCTCCGGATCGCATTCCTCTGCAGACGATGCAGCATAAAATCCACAACAACGTGCGAGGTCTTCACAACGGCCAGTACTGCAGTGGTGGCATCAGCGGGCTCCATGCTTGCAGTGCTATGGCGTTAGCGCAGCGCGGAGAAAGGGCGCGAATAATGGGATGCCTACCCACAGTGCACCGCTCGAAATGGTGTCGGCGGCATGAAAAAAGGGCGTGAAATTATGAAATACCTACCCATAGTGCAGCACTCGAAATGGTGCCTGCTGGGGACTCCAGGAACTGTGGGATAGCTACCCACAGTGCAACGCTCGCTATGTCAACGCTTGCCACAGTTGTGCGGACAGACACTGCCGAGTTGCTGTGCTTAGTGGGGACGTACAAAATCGACTCTATACAGTCTGCTTTAAAAAAATGACTTAAGGGAAATCGACCTACTGCTGTAGTGAAGACATACCCTAAGATTGAGTTTGCAGAGCTAGCAGTATGGGTAGGGGGAGAAACATCTTTCTACTTGTAAATTTACCATATTGCATATGGAAATAATTTAGGAGGAATATACAAAGTTTTGTTTTGTTTTTTTCAAACGACTTTTCAGAACACACAGGCAAAGGGGTAATGTGACTTTAATGAGGTCTGTAGTAAGTAACTTGAACAATTCAATTATGAATGATTCATACTTCCTGAACTGCTGGAGACTTATTAATTGAGGACACTGAAGGAATTAAAAAATCTCCATCTACAGTAGAGTAAGGGAGGGTTGCAAAGGCAGGTTATAGGAGATGGAGGAAGGAAGGGCATAGGGACAGAAAAACTTACCAGCATCCCAGTGCTCAGCTGCTGGGCAATGGCTGAAGAATCGCTTTAAAGCAGTTCCCACTCCAGGAGAAAGGAAAGCATTCTGAACCCAGATTGCAATGTCCAAGGAGCCCTGGAATAAAGTTCAGCCAGGGTGCATGGTTAGCATCCTCCTTCACCTGCTGTTAGGCCCTGGGGGAGCTCGTAGATGTGGGATCAGAAAGGAGGACAAGGGATGAAGGAAACCTAATCCTCCTCCTCCAAGACTTCAATGGAGAGCTATGCAACTGATGTAACTTTCCAGAATGCCACAAGTGATGCCAGCTGAGTTTCCCTGCTCCACTTGAATGTGAAGGAAGTAAAATACAAGATTAGATACAAGCCAGTAAGTAATTAAAATAAAATAAAAGTCCTGAGCTGGGATGATCAAGTATTAAGGTGTATTTATTTTCTGCAAGGCAACATCAAGCACATCTCATGCACTTGTTCCTTATAAGGTCTTCAGGTTTCAACATGAGCAAAATGAGCATAACTGTGCCCCTCTGTTGGACCCCCCTGCCATGACAGGATTTGCAGCCTGTCAGATCCAGCCCTGTGGAATAGGCTGCTTTGCCAATACCTGGGAAGAATTGCATAACGACTGCATAAATGAGAAGTTATCATCAAATTAATGAATTCTTAGCAGCAGAGTTAATCAGAAAATCCCATGTTTAAGAAATGTTAAGCAACTGAATCTGATGGGATTTAAGCTCTGATTTAATAGAAGGCTCAAAAGGATAGAACTCAGGAGATGCACTCCCAAACTTCTAGATTACAAGATATGAACCAGCCACTAATTTAAAATTGCTAAGAGCATTTATAAGAAGTAATAATCAAAAGGAAGAAAACAGAATCCTTGTTTTATCCATATTTAATATGAGAGATTCCCTCCCCTCCTTCTGAGGCAAGCAAGACACGAACCAGAAAAGAGTAATCTGTGCATCATCTGAATAGAGTTGCTATACTTAAATCCATGAATCCAATGAAATCACCAAAGTACAGTAGCAACAAATCAGGACACGAAAATACTTGATTTTTTTCTCCGAATGCAGTTAAGAAGGAAACAAATGTTGGGAATAGAGTGAATTAAATAGTGGAATATCAGGAATGGAAGAGTTGATATTCCAAACAAATACTGAAGTAGATCAAAAGAATATAGAACTCCTGGACAAGGGACCCTATGTGGAAACAGGGCCACATAACATTTCTTGTCCCTGCCACATAATACAATAACCATAATAAAAACAATAAACACACGCTGAACGTATTAGGAGTCACTCATCCATTTTATGGGGCCCTAGTAGGCCAAAAATTCTTTGCAACCCTTCCCACAAGGATTGGGGTCCCCATTGACTATAAGATGCAGTCTGAGTGCTGGATCAGAAAAGAAGTCCCAGAGTAAGTTTAAATACAGCCTTTTTATATCCAATTTTTTTTGGGGGGGTAGAGGGGTAGGTGGGGGGTTTGGTTTCTGGAGTTGAAACCATATATGCAAGCTTGGGGGAGGGGGGTACCTATCTGGAAGTGTTTACAGTTTGAGTGATTCCCTTTAATCATTCCCCATTGTTTTTGATTCCTAGAAAAGTTGTGGTAACTCTCTCCCTGGAGTTGCATACAGTCCCTGGCCCACAGTAAAACATAATCTTAATAAACAATATAGTCCTCAAATATATTGCATATGGTTGCAACATTTGTCACATCTTATGTCATGGCTGAAATGTATCAAAGAAAACCTCTCTGAAGCAAGTCTTTCAGAATGGCTAAAATATCCATTTCCTGCATAATTGTTATGAACTAAACCAACAAAAAATAATTGAGATAAATCTAATTAGATTTTTTGGCAAAGTCACAGGCTGAAGTGTCTTCTTTCAATAAAAACCCTTGCATTTCAATAATAAATTAAACAGAGATATTCCCTTTATCATACATAGAGAGTAATGGGTGGTTTTAGTGCTCAGCTTTCTTTTCAACAGAAAAAGATAAGTGAGCATTTGTTGGCTGTGGAAATGAAAGTGTGATAAAGCAGACAATCACAGTTAGTGAAAGAGCAATGAATAGAGGAAATACTTTATTCTGAGGTGGAAAAGGGACTTTTTTCTCCAAGAGAGAACAAAGCACATAACAAGAGTGAGGGTTTTTTTCCCACTTTGACAAGAATGCAGTGAAGTAACATTGGACAAATGAATATTTATACTTATCACCAGCCAGTATGTACTGAAATTACAGAACAATATAATTTATTTCATAGTTCTTAATTAAAACAACTAGTCTGTGCCAAAGAGAATCTATGAATAACTTACTAGTTACATACAGTTTGTTTCTCTACCTTCTCTTCCAGTTTAAGTTAATATTATGCATTTGGTGTGATTATATTTCCTTTTATTAAAATTAATGAACGCTAAGCATTGTGTAATGGAGTGGGGGTGATAAAAGACATCAGTAGTGAAAACATTTATACTGTTTCAGATAAAGTATGGTTCATGTTTTATTAATCTATATATTAAAACAGTAGCCTTAGGTACTAATTTCTGTTGCATAAACAACAGTAAAACATATTCCTGTAGAGAGGAATATTGCTTTAATGGTTAAGATATTGATTGGAATTCAAGGGGATCCAGTTTCAATTCATAGCTTTGCCACAGATTTACTGTGTAATGTTGGGAAGGTCACAACTTGCCTGTAAAATGGAGATAATGCTGCCTTTCTTCATCCTTTGTCTGTTTAACTTGAAAATGTCTCATGTCTCTTCACTCTTACTATAGATTTGTACTGAGCCTAGGGTGACTAGACAGCAAATGTAAAAAATCAGGGTGTGGTGGAGGGTAATGGGAGCCTATATATGACAAAGTTCCGAATATCAGAACTGTCCCTATAAGATCAGGACATCTGGTCACCCTAACTGAGCCTAAAGATGGGCCTCAAGTCTTGGAGGAATAGGAGACCGTAGGTGCTGTTTTAACGCAAATAATACGTCTACTCTACGATAAATTGTACCCTCTAACCCGTGGGAGATGGTATATTGTTACTTTAAGATTCTAATAATCTTCCCTCAAATGGGAAATAGCTGAAAGGAATGCAAAGGAGAACTGACTAGTATGTGGCCTGATCCTGCAAATGCACATGATGTGTGTAATGTCTACTTCTATGGGTATTCCCACTGAAGCCAGTGGGATTTAACTCATGGTAATAAATATGATAGGCCAGATTTATAAAGGTGTTTAGGAAGCTAAAGATGAAGATGGCCATTTAAGTCCTAATGGAAGCTACGGTGCTTTGGAAAATCCCACTAAGCATCTCTGCATCTTCAGGTGCCTAAATAACTTTGAAAATCTGGCTCTGTGATCTGTAGTATGTGTGCAGTTGTGTAATTTTCTTATTTTTATTAATTGATATCTTCAGAAAAATATTGACTAGTTATACAAAGAATGGCAGAAAGATATAGATATATTTTTTTAAAAAAAAAAGCAGTAGGATTTAGGGTCATTTTTAGTTATTATTTGTCATAACTGAAAGTGTAGGTACCAACAGCTAATGCATAAAATATCTATTAGATGAAATTTCACCATGGCACATTTCCATAACTACACAATTTCTACTGAAACCCTCTTGAAAACAACCAAACAGCAATCCACCACCATTAGATTTTTTTCTCCTCCCATGCACCCCATTATGTCACTATATGGCAGAATTGCCCAGATGGTCTTAACTATGTATGAATATGTGTGGATTTATTTTAAATTTAATTTTAATTTTTGAATTTCCTGCATCTATAATGCTTCATTTTGGAATCATTGCAACATCCCTGTGATATATTTTGCCCATAATAATTGATATATACTTTCAGCTCCATTCACATTTTTTCTTTGAGAATTTTAAACTGTTTTTAATTTAAAAAGTCATGTGTGAGCACTAAACAAGAAACTCAGAGAATGGTAACAGAATATTTGAACATAAGAAATATCAACCTTTAATCTTTTGTTTAGACATTTAACTTTTATGGTCAGACTCATCAATATAATTTGACTGCTTCATGATGCTCTGGAGTACCTCAAAGCATACTGGCTAGTTGAGATGGGTTCTTGGGAGAAGAGGGAAGAGAGAAGAGGTAAAAAAAAAATCACAGGAGATGAGGAAGCAAAGGTGGTTAGGTTTTCTTTGCTCCTTCCTCCCCTCTTGTGAAAATGGTGTTGCCTCCTTTGCCCCTTCCCCCACTTCAAAACTTCTCGGGGCTCCTGAGGGGAGGGAAGAGAGCTTCATCTGGCTCCTACTGCAGTTGTGATTGGCTGTTCTTCCACAGGGGTGGGGAAGTAGAGAAGGAAGCCCATCAAAGGTGTTTTCTTGTGGGCTATCTAAAGGTCATATGAGGACTGGAACTTTTCATGTCATTCTGGGACCAGTTTCAGCAGGGGCCAACATTGTGTTGCTATAAATCAGAAGGGTTGGCAACACCCTTAGGAGGAGTCCTCCTATCTAATGCTGCAATAATAATCCTGGAACCAGGGAAAGGATAACGCTCTGACAGTTGCTTTTCCCCCAGGCCTGGGGAAAGGGTGAAGAATCAGGGATATGCTGGGTGATAAGAGACAGATGTGGGAAAAGAAGGAAGCAGAATTGCTGTGTGCTTGGGTGGGTGGAGAAAATGGCAGGGCCTGGGAGGGTGGGGGGGGGGGAAGGGGTGCAGAGATGTTGTGAGGTCTGGGACACAAAATGAATTGAGGGATGAAGGAAAATCATTTTGCAAACCACAAATTTGCAGTGTGGTGGTGGAGGTTGAAAATCAGAAGACAGCTCAAATGACATGTTTGTTTTTAAAGCCTAAATGACTTGGGGGCCAATTTCATGATTTTTTTGAAATCTAAATCATTATTTTTTAACTTCTGGGATGACACATCTCACATATCTTATTGTCCCCACTGAGCGAATCTAGTGAAAGAGGCAGCTTCACAAAATAATTTTTTGGATTAATAGTCATTTTTGCTGTTATTTTTTCATAACTTAGTTTCTGTCTGCAGAGGCTGGTGCATCAATTGGCCCCTTCACAAAACTTGAAAAGAATTGCCTTCTTTCAAAATGGCTGCCATTTCTGTGTGTTCTCAAAGGGATTAACTTCATAAGATGGAATCTTTCAAAATATCTACCTGGTTGTTCCCAGTGAGAGAGAGGGTGGTGTTTCTTGATGCTTCTAGGATACAGACTCAGGCTCATTGAGAACAATGAGGGGAGATGGCAGCAATTTTGAAAAATGACAGTTGTTTGGCATTCTCTTTCGAAAAACATTGTCATCTTCTGGGGAAGAAGACATTTCTATTTATGAAGAACTGGAAAATTATTACCATTTAGTCGTTTTAAAAGGTAAATAAATCTTCAAATGTAACCTTCACACAACATATCAGTGACCTTAAGCTGTGTGGAAATTCTATATTAGTCTTTTTTTTGGATCATTTGGAAAACAAAAAAATCTGGCAAAGGGCAATAAATGTCTTAAAAGATCAATTTTAAACTTAATTTGAACACCTAAACTAATTAATAGATTTACTTATAAATTCTCAGAATATTTATTATATATTCCAAGAGGAGATGCTGTAATTTTAGGGAGAATTTGCTATATTTTTCATATATAAATGAAATTAAGATATCCAGCAACAAAGCATTCAAAATACTCTCCAACTAATGGAATACATAATATTTGTTAGTAATAAGCATATCTCTCTGTTATAAATGTATTACTACAGTGGAATTAATAAAAATAAACAATTTACTGGATGCATTTTCCAGACTAAATTGTACTAATTATATACAGATTTATGGTGAATTTTCCCCAGACACCACAATATGGGGGCACCAAGATTGTTGTGCCTTAGCTTTTTACCTGATTGGTATATATACATATTCATCCCATGCGTCATATTTTGGCTGAATGCCAATAGGAAAGCCAGGTGCCACAGAATACTTATTCTGTTTGTTTGTCTTTTTTGTTTGTTTGGGAGCTTGCCACTGAATTTGGATGGGAAGCAATTTTCACAGGCAGGGAATTGTGAGTGTATGTGCATGTGACACTTAATGAATGGTTTAGGAGTCTTTGGTGACTCTCTTTTTTGGCTGCTTTTATCATCTGCTGCTGTGGGTTACTGCTGGGTGAACAAGGCCTGCTGGGGTACTATAGCCTCATGCATCTGCTGGTGGAGCTTTTTACTGGTTGTTCTTGTGTGCTAAGTTAACACAGCTGCTTTTAGAGGTTTTTCTTTTTTGTCATTTTGTGAGCATTACTAAGAATCTTTATGACTGAGTATTTTTCAAGTTCCAAAATGGACAAATGGTTTCATCAGGCTCATGCTGAGCATTGTCATTTCTTTCAGAGAGTATTTTCCCCTGTGGAGTTATGAATAATTTGTTATAGGCCAGGGTACTGCAACACACTGACAGCTGACTATGTATGCATGTGGGAGGGCAAAAGTAGTAGATGAATAGAGATACCATTGAAGCCGGTGATCATGCTGCCTTTGGTGACTTTTGCTGCTCTGAGCCAGATGGAAGTCTGGTTTCTGAGTATGGCCTTGATGTATTGTTGTTTATGAGGATTTGGGTTTCTGTTTGTTGTGTGATCAAGACAGGAGATATGCAGTGATAAATTGGCATTTTATAAGGTATGTGAAATTTCCATGGGGCTAAATTATGACTGGTCCAGATACCTGAGTCCCTGATCCCCTACTCTCAGAGAAGATACCCATAACTTGGCCCTATACATGGTGCAGTGTGAGGGGAATGAGGGGGTCTATGGAGCAGCTGTTGTTGTACAAGGATTTGGGTGAGAATGCAGAGCTCAAATTTTCCTGCCATTTTTTCCAGGGAGAGCTCTGGATTACAGGGAGCTGCAGACATAACCCAGCATCAGACCAAGAGCTGATATGTGACAGGGTCACCACTTGTTACACATGGCCCCAGCATGTGTCATCAGCAGTGGTGTTGAACATGGGATCTCTGAGCCTGAAAGCTGAAGCTCTATTGCCTGAGCTAAAAGACCCAAGTCTCTTAGCCAAGGCTAGATCATCAACATCGATCTGTGACCCCTAGAGGGGAGACAGGGCCGCACTGAGTGGATGTGGGTTACACAGACTGTAGTCATTACCAGATTCCAGTTGCTGTTGTAGAGTTATGTTATGTTTAAATAAAAATAAGGTTAAACACAAGGTCTTTCTACCTTATTAAGGAAAACCACACAGAATGGCTAGTGCTGCCAGCCACACTGAATGTGTCAAGTGGGCAAATCTTGATACATTTCCCATAGAATGCAAGAAAGGCATTACACCTAAGACACAATGCCTTCAGATGTACTGCTCAGGTATTTCACCACCTTCTCTCTCCCACCATGATTCTACCTCTTAATCAGTATAATCTAATCCGGGGGGGGGGCAAACTTTTTGGCTCGAGGGCCACATCAGTGTTGCGAAACTGTATGAAGGGCCGTGTAGCCTGGCCCCGCTCCTTTCTGAGACACCCCCCCCCCCCACACACACACACACTTCCCGCATCCCGACTGCTTCATGGTGGGCTATGAACGATCACGGAATTAACAATTCAGAGATATTCAAATAAACACTCCTGAAGGGGTGGTGAGGTCATACCTTAAAAATGTGGAGTTTTGCTTGCAGAATCTTCCCTGAAGACGGTCTAAAAGAGCAGGGTGAAGACCAGCAAAACAGCAGTCCTGATCGCCAGAGCTGGAGGGAAGGGGGGACCATCCACCAGGCCCTCTCTCCCTGGCTGAGCATGCTTCTCCTGAGCTGCAGGTGGAGTGCCTAGCCAGCTGCTGGCCGCTCTCCTGGGCTCCAGATGGAGCAGACTGCCCAGCCAGCCATGGGCCCACTCTCCTGGGCTCTGGGCAGATCACCAGACCTGCTCTCCCAGGCTCAAGGGGCCCAGCCACTGGCGGGCCAGCTGTCCCGGTCTCTGGGCAGCGCGCCTGCTCTGCTGTCTGGGTGGAGCGACTGGCCAGCTGTGGGCCAAGTGTCCTGGGCTCCACGGTGCACCAGCCCTGCTCTCCGGCAGAACACCTGGCTAACCGCAGGCTACCTGTCTCGTGATCCAGGCGGCGCGGCCGGCCAGCCGTGGGCCAGCTATCCAGGACGGCACACCCGGCCACCCACGGGCCAGCCGCAGGCTGCTCGCCTGGGCTCCAGGCAGATCACCTGGCCAGCCACCGGCCAGCTCCAGAGCAGACTGCCCAGCTCCGGGAATCCTGCCAGCCCCACTCTCTGATCAGCATGCCCGGCGCCAGGGCCACTGTCCCTGGTGGCGTGCCTGGCTGGCTGCAGAGCTGCTCTCCTCCATGGCACGTCAGCCCAGCTCTGGGCTGCGTGCGTGGCTGGCCGCTGTTCCATGCGGCGTGCCAATCCCGCTGTTCGGACAGTGCTCCGAACAGCGGCTGGCCCACTCTCCAGGGCGCTCTCAGAGCGCTTGGCCAAGGAGAGCCACTCCCCCACTGATGCCACTCCCCCAGCAGGAGCTTGCGGCCTGGATAAAAACGGCTCGCGAGCCACAAGCTGCAGGATTTGTATCATCCTCCAGGGGGCATCTGATGGATGCTATTGATGCATGAAATGTTGCTTGATAGACCTCATGACAGAGAAAAGTCAAGGATTAGAACATAGTTGGAGACAATGATGGAATTCAGATGGATAGTCCAAGGTACAATGTAGGAAAGAAAAGATAGTTCAAGGTTTGTGGACATTTGCTGAATGAAAGGACCAGCAGGGAGGACTGAGGAAGGTGAGCCATAGGTCAGCATGACGATGAGGTCAGTGCAGAAGGAGGACCAGGTAATGGTGATGAAATTAAGTTGAGTAATAGGTTTCATGCCCTGGGGAGTAAGGAGGAGAAATAGGCAGAAAATTGTGTAGCAAGGAGAAAAAGAAGGGAAGCCAGTCACTACAGAGCCTAAGGAAAATGAGATGATGTATAGGGGACTGTGAGAGAGAACATAAAACAGATGCAAAAAACAAATCTATGTGATCGGGGACTCCATACTCAGAAGAATTGACAGGCCTGTCACCAGACCACATTCAGAGAATGGAAGAGTTTGTTGTCTGCCGGGACCAACAATATGAGATAAGGATCTGAGAGAATCCTTATGAAGTGGAGAAAAATCCACAGATTCTACTCCATATCGGAAATAACTCTTCTAGATTCCCACTAGAATGGATCAAGGATGACTATGCTTAGCTGAGTAAGATGCTTAAAGAAATGGAAACTCAGTAGATTTTCAGTTGATTACTTCTAGTTGCTAAAGAAGGAGAGAAAAGGAGTGACAAGATAATGAAGATCAAGAGATTGCTAAAGGACCAGTGTTATGAGAAAGGTTTAGAATCATTAACCGTTTGGAGGCATTACAGAAAAGGGTCTTCTCAACTGATCGATGCCACTTGAGTACCTAGGATATTAATCTTTTGGGATCAGTGCTAGCATGATCCATAAGTAGGGCTTTAAACTATGAGATAGGAGAGAAGGTTGGGAGAGACTGGAGATTATGCAGAAATAGTAAAGGATAATGGAACACCATAGTGTAGAAAACTGAGCAAGATCTGAGGGGAAACAACTGAAATGCTTGTACACAAATTCAAGAGGTGTTTGAGCAATACAATGGAGGAACTGGAACTACTGGTGCAGGGAGTCGAACTGAATATTATAGGGATTATAGAAATGTGTTGGAATAACACTCATAAATGGAATATAGGGTAGATGCTGTTCAGGAAAGATAAGAATAAAGGTAAAGATGGTGCGGTAGCATTGTGCATCAATGAAGAAAAAACTGTTGGTATGGACATTAAGAAAATCTGTCTGTATCAAAATCACTTTGGGGAAGGATTGTAAAACAGATTATGTTGGGGTAGTGTTAGTGGTCTGTTATAGATCACCAGGATCAGACTCAGATATGTATAGTGACCTCTTTTATGTTATTAGAAGAGAGAAATACTTCAGGGAATTATGATGTAATAATTATAATGTGTAATAATTTTAATAGTTGTAATGTGATCCTTTAACCTTTGGAATATAGATTGGAGAATAAATGCAACTAATATTAGTGGAGCCCAGTTATTCCCTGATGGATCATTGGATATTTTCTTCATCAAATCATCACTGCACCAACAAGAGGGATGCAATTTTAGGCTTAGTTTTAGTATGTTGTGAGGACATGATAGAAGAGCTGGTTGCAAGAAATAACCTTGGATGAGTTGATTCATCTTTAGTTAAATGAAAGGATAATCAAAACCAGGTTGTCAATTATTTTTCACATCAAAAGAGCAGACTTTAAGAAATTTAGCTCAGAGACTTAATTGTGGAAGAGGTATGGAATTTTTTCATATCAACTATCCAAAAACTGTCTGAAATTTTCATCCCAAGAAAGAGGAGGAAAAAACATATAGGGAAAGGTTTCAGACCCACCTCAATGAATAATCACCTCAAAAAGTTTATCAGGAGTATGCAGAGAACCTTTAGGGAATGAGAGAATAGGTTGATCAGCATTGTGGAGGTCAGAAAATGTAGGAATAAAGGGAGAATTGCTAAAAATCAAGCTGAATTAACTCTTGTCAAGGAGATTACAGTAAATAATAAGAGGCTTTGGTTAATAAATAAAAGGAGAATAAGGAAGGATGAGTTGGGGCAACTATGCAATGTGGATGGGAAGGAAATTAAAGATAATCTAGGTATGGCCCCAAAACTAAATGACTACTTTTCTTCAATTTTCAGTAACAATGATAATATGGAATATGTGCATAAAGGAAGTACAGTGATAGAAATGAGTTTCTAGAAATGGAAATTACCACATCTGAGATGGAATAAAAAGGTAAAGAGCTTAATACACTCAAATCAGTGGGAATGGATAATTTCCATCCCTATACTAAAAGAACCAGCACATGAGATTGCTAGTTCAGTAGTAAGGATTTTTAATAAATGTGTCTATTCAGGGGTAGTACAATATGACCGGAGAATAGCTAATGCCATATATATTTTTAAGAAAGAGGAAAAAAGTGATCCAGACAATTACTAAATCATTAGTCTGACATCACCAGTATGCAAGGTGTCAGAGCAAATTGTAAAGGCAAGGATACTTAAATTCATAGAGGTAAATTGAATGGGTTTAACTAGGGTAGATCAGGCCAGACTAACTTAATTTCCTTCTTTGAGAAAATAACTGTACCTTTAGATAAGATAAATAGAGCTATTAGTACCCTTGGACTTAAGTAAAGCATTTGACATAGTAACACAAAGAAAATTATTAGTTAAATTAGGGAAGGTTGGACTAATAAAAATATTGTAAGCTGGATAATAAACTGGCTAAAGCAGGAAAGGCAATGGGTTGTGCTGAAAGGTGAATTATTGGACAAGAGAGAGGTTACAGGTATACTAGTGGAGTTCCTCAAAGATTGTTTTAGGAACCAATCTTTATATTTTTATTAATGATCACTGCACAAAAAGAAGGAATCTACTAAAGGAATGTGCCCAAAATTCAAAGCTGGGAGACATCATCAGCGCAGAAAAGGATCAGAATATTATACAGGTAGTTTTGGATGACCTTGAAGACTTAAGTGACAGAAATGGGATGAAATTCAATAGTACAAAATGCAAGATCTAATAGTAAGAAAATCTGGTACAAGTTGGGTGCACATCAGTTGGAAACAACAGAGAATGAGAAAGACCTGGGAGTGCAAGTCAATATGATGCAGATGTGAAAAAGGCAAATGTTATCATAGGATGTATTGGGCAAGGCACTTCCAGTAGAGAAAAAGAAATTGGTCATGCCACGGTACATGGCAGAGGTAAGACCTCAATTACAATACTGTGTACAATTCTGGTCATCCATATTCAAGAAAGATGAATTCAAAGTGGAACAGGTACTGAGAAGAGCTACTAGGACAGTGATGGGCAACCTGTGGCCCACAGGTCGCATGCACTCCATCAGGGTAATCCTGCTGGTGGGCCATGAGATAGTTTGTTTACATTGGCCGCCTTCAGGCATGGCCCCCCACAGCTCCCAGTTGCCGCAGTTTGCCATTCCTGGCCAATGGGAACTGTGGGAAGCTGCGGGAATGGCAAACCAGTACCACTAGGAGCTGTGGAAGGCCGGGCAGATGTAACCAAACTGTCTGGCCCACCAGCAGATTACTCTAATGGGCCGCGTGCGGCCTGTGTGCCACAGGTTGCCCACTAGTGTACTAGGATGATTGGGGAAGGGAAGTCCTATTTTATGAGAGGAGACTGGAAGAGCTTGTCTTGTTCAGTATCATAAAAAAAAGATGGTTGAGAAGGGATATGATTTCTCTCTATAATACATTAGGAGGGTAAATACCGAGGGGGGTAAAGAGCTATTTAAGTTAATGCACAAAGACAGCACAAGACCTAATGGGTATAACTTGGTCATGAACGAATTCAGGGCTGGAAATTAGAAGTTTTCTATCAGAGGGGTAAGGTTCTGGAACAGGCTCTCAGTAGGAGTTGTGCGCAAACAACTTAATTAGTTTTCAGAAGGAGGTGGATAAATTTATCAGTGCAATTGTATGATGGGGTTGCTTATGATGCTGGAGGCAGGGCTCAAGAACCGCGGGGCTCACTTCCGGCTTATGTCACACTCCTAAAATTCATGTATCAGGAGGGTTCAACTGGCCATTGGCAGTGGTCAGGAAGGGATTGTCTCCTCCACCCTCCAAAGTATTCTGGAAAGTTTTGTTTTTTTCCTATCTCCTTCCTCTGAAGCATCAAGGATGGTCGTGACTGGAGATGAGACCCTGGGTACAGTGGCCCAGGGCCTGGCTTAGAGATGATACTGAGTATTCTCTGTCTCAGGGGCTTGGTTAGATTGTTCTTACTGACATGTCAGGGTCTAACTGATATGCTTATGTGGGGTCAGGAAAGGGTTTTGCAACAGGCAAGACTGGCGGTGACCTTGGGTTTTTTTTTTCCTTTCACCTTCCTCTGAAGCATGGTGGGTGCGGGTCTCTTGTTAGAATTAGCTGGGTATATCTCATTTAATAATTTTCCTGCCATTGCTGGAGGCTTGGGCACTGATGCATCTCAGTCCCCACTATTCTCTGCTTGTGGCACATAATTGTCTAGTCTCGTATGGGCTGTAATACTTTGGTCTAATTTCCATTATAGGGTTTGGTGTGTGGGTGTTGGGTGGTATTGGTGGCCTGTGATATTCAGAAATGGGACTATATGATCAAGTGATCCCTTCTGGCCTTACATTCTATGACTATGTCTTCTACCTATGGTGTCAGACATAGTAAAGGCTGTATTGAATGAAATTTATTTTCCGAGGGGGAAACTTCTAAACTAATTAACTTCACTACTAATTTAGTGCTTTCCCTTGCTAATGTTCTCCTTAAGAGCCCCGAAACTGCATGTTATAGCAGGAAACATGACATTAAGGAAGGTTTACAATCTGCTTTAGTGGGCTTGGAATCCTTATAATAAACCTTATAATATGAAAAAAGAGGAGTGCAATATTTGTTTATCATAAACCACTTATAGCTCCTCTAAAATTGCCATTTTATGACTCTTTAATGAATGATGTACAGTTCTCTGTACTGTTTACTGAATAAGTTTATGTTTATATTTCCCATTCTGACATGTAGCTTCTATTCAACATGATCTCTTAGTAGTCCAGGTAGATTAAGATTTAGTTTAACAAAGAAAAGAAATGTTTGCACCAACCAACATGAATTCATCTTTCATTCCTACTATAAGAGAATAAGTCTGGTCATCTCAGCAAAATTGCTACTGAGATCTCTACTGACATCACCTCATTTAACACACGTCATCTCTAAATGGAAAATCAAATACCTGTTATCTTAAGAATGGTATCCCTGTTTGGGATCAAGGTTGATAGTATAGAAATGTGAGAAAAAATGCACTCTAGCTTTTTTTTTGCTCCCATATCTGGGTTGTTAACTGAAGTGTTTAAAAATACCTATAATAAAAATCAAATTTTTAGGGTCTTTTTTTTCTGCCAGCAGTTACACAGTGTATAGCCCTGATTCAAAATACTCTGTGTGTGTGTGTGTGTGTGTGTTTGTATACATACATTTTTCTTTTAAATAGAAATCCTATTAATAAGATTCTTTTCTATTTAGGTTCTTCTACTGCACCTATTACTGTGGTGTCAGAGAATTAATCATGCTCCTTGTGGGTTAAATTAACTAAGATTTTCAGATATTGGTGCCTAAAATAAGATGTCAATATTCTTATTTAAGCACCTAACTAAATGGTCTAGTTTGGGCATTCTGCTGGGTACACAACATTTTTTAAAGTCAGTCTACTTAATTAGATATGTAAATAAGGATACAGCAATCTGTTTTTTTTTATATCTAAATTCAGATTTGACATCTTGTTTTCATTGAAATCCTGTTTGTTTGATTTTTACCCAATGTTCTGTCTGTGTTAACTGAAGAAAAAGGATGCTAAATGACCTTTTTCAGAATGGAAAAAGATCAGGGCCTTCAAGTGTTTGGTCTGTGGGCTGTGCCCCATTTCTTTTCCATGATTTTTTTTATTTTCTGTCTCTTCAAATTCTTCCTTGTCTTCTCCATTGTACCATAGTAATAATAACTTATTTACATCACACTTCCTTGGCAAAATGCTTAGTGTGCTGTTCAGTAGAAATGTTAAAGCTATAATAACCACCCTGTAAAATTCAAATATATTGAAAACAAAAAATAAATTGAAGTAATGTTGAGTTTGTGAGCTCACAGAAGCATTTGACTTGACACCAACCTAGCCACCTAGAGTTGATGAACAGGGGCTAAAATAAAGGGGACACATGGGAATGCAGCTCTCCCTCCCCAGTTGAAAGTTGAGGATGCGTATCACACTGACTTCCAATTGAGCTTCCTCTCTGCTTGCTGGTAAAAAAAAGGGGGGCCACCGGAGAAGCTAGTCTGTCAGTTTGTAGGGCTTACAAGCCTTTCTATGAGTAGGTGGGAGTAGCCCTGAGGCCCGATGGAGAATAGGAATTGTTCAATGGGAAATTCCCAAACTGTATCCTTTCTCCCCCAGGGAAGACCTTTTATCCCTGTGTGATTCCTGTTAGCCTCTGGGGAGAGGGTTGCGAGAGAAGGAAAGATGCACACCCTGTTCCCTCCAGCTACCTCTGGGAAAACGTACTGGCCCTATCAGTTCCTCCTCGTCTCGGGTGTTGCTCCCTTACACAAATATTTGTGTATGTGTGTGTAAAACTCTGTCTTTGCCATGCTTAGTACATTGACTTTATTACACCCACATTTACACTCTTGTCTCTAAGGTCCTCCCTGTGCCATGTTCCACCACACATGATAAAGGAATGTCATGTGGCTACATGATGTCAACACTCAGGATGACATACAACCACCAAAACTGGTATTTTCACATTGTTATGGGGAACAAAACAGAATTGATGTGATTTGTGCACCTGTACGCAGGGAAATAAATCACCTGTTCATTTCACTTGGGCTAGGAAATAGCCTTGAGTTGTGTTTAGCTTGCAGTCACTGCTGATGTGGTCCAGTAACTGAGAGGCAGAAATGTATCCCGTTAAACCACCTCCTCGACCTCTCCCAAACCCTGATTACAAAAGCTAACCTTTTCTTGAGAACACCTATCCCCAGACTAATTCCTAATACTTTATAAAATAAAATTCAATACATTTCATAAGACAATTTTTTTTTGTCTTCTAATGGGTAGAACATTGCCATGTTACAAAGGTGTTTCCCAATGCATGGATTAGAGAAGGGATTATTCAAAATAAATGACATCTTTGGGAAATAATTTTCTTTTTAGTATATTCTGGTTTTGCTGCCCAAGTCTACAGCACTATCTTTTCAACCTGCTCTCTAAGTATATAAAAAAAAATGAGACAACCTTAAGAGATGAAGAACTGTAAATTAACTGCTTCGTGTTTTACAAGGGAAGTAGTCCTGCTACAACATGACAAAGATTGTAAAGGGCCGTAATGCCAGCCAATACTCTTTTACAGGCTGTTGGCTATATTCAGTGATAAATATACTGATATAAAATGTCACATATTTGTTTAAGTAAACAGCTTGTAAATGTCATGAGTTTAATTGAGGTAGGGTGAATAATAGAGAGCAGGCATAATTGGTACAATCTATTTTTTTTATTAAAATAAAATAGGCAATTTTGCAAATAGCCATGTGTTACATGGGATTGCAGTCCCCAGTTTTGCTTGGGAATAATAATATATGGCTTCCCTTGCAGTTCTAGCAAACCAATGTAACTATTGTACCACATAGTCTGCACCCCACTATTGTGTAAAACATGTAGGTTTTTGGGTTTTTTTTGTAAGATTGTTTGGTGATGTTCAGAGGCACATTATTGCCTGAAGGTTGAATGAAAAATATTCAACTTTATATAATTTATTGGAAGGAAAGAATAACACACTTGAAATGGGAATTCAAAATTAAGGGTCAGATTCATTTCCTGGGTCTTGCTAGTGGAACTGAAGCGGCAGGCCTGTGGCAGCAGAAAGTTACATTGAGCAGAGTATATGTTACACATTTTTCTCCCCTGCCTTACGTCTTGGACAGTCATTTACACATTGGCAAAATGGTTGCAAAATGCCACCAATCTGATGTGGTAACATTTAAAACATATTTTGAACAGATATACATGGCTATACAAAGTGAAATGGAAAGTAAGGCCCGAACTCTGTAAGATTAACATTGCTTCAGCAAATGTTTTTCATTTTCTTTCTTTCTAGAACAAAACATTCCTAGAAATGAAAAAGGGGGAGGGATGTTCTTCAGCTTTCAGAGCTAAAATGGTCTTTTAGTTCCACCAGCTGATTTTGTCAGAGCTATTTGGTTTCTGAGCTTACAAATATTCATAATTTTATTTGATAAATTGTGTGTGGAAGGGAATGTCGGTGGAATTGGATGTTGCCACAGCTATTCTCGAAATGAGAAAAATGTATGGCCTTTTTACCTTCTAAAACAGTCAAAAGAATCTGATTTATATCTCTTTTTTTAAAAAAAATTGGTTCAGAGCTGAGGTATGTTACATTTGTTGTATCAAACAGGTAAGGTATTAACAAACTTTAACAACAGTGAAACCTCTTACAAAGCTGCTGCTGCACCCCTCGGTAGCTCTAACTCAGTCGTGGCTCAACTCCTCCCACCCCCCTCCCCTTCCTGTTTCCTGTCCTACAGTCTCCCAGTTTTAATAGTTACAAGCAGCTTCTAAAACACCACAACATTTCACTCAAAATACAGATGCCTCAGAAAATTATGAGCAGATGAAAACAAATGCAGTTGGTTTAGTAGCTTGACGTGCAGTGGTTGCTGGTGGCATAACATTGTCATTTAGTGGAATATATATTTTAGTTTATTTCTCTGATTCTCCCACTGCAAGACTATATTATTTTTAGCTTATATCAGTGAAAGTGATGATGCTCACTGGTTTCATTGCTTCTAATAATATAATAACTCCTCACTCTCATCGTGATATGAGAAAGATGTACACCAAACAGGATGTACATTGAAATAAATCTGCAAATAAATATTATATTAACTCTTTTCACTAATGGAATATATGTAAGCTGCACAACATGGACAATGCAGGGCTAAGCTTGTTTTGTACTCTCTTTTGACATTTGTAAACTTCATAAGTTGTGTGTGACACACTATACCTCAAAATGGCACCTCGTAACCCCCATGTTCATCATTCATATGTAGTTGTAATATTTCATACAAAGCATGCCATGTAAGATATCATATAAAAGGTCTTGATCTTCTGTCTGTCTGTCCAAATACTTATATCATTAGTGTGTATGAAATTTTGAGATTTTGTTGTATAGTTGTTCTGAAATATTCTGTATGTTTGCTAGGGGTATATGAACGACCCCACCCTTAAGGGTTTTCAATGTCCATTATTCATCAGGGGAGTTGTAATCAACGGATTTATAATTCAATGCACCATACGATGGGAATTGCTCAACCTGGTGACTTTGCAAAACTACCAGGACATGTCTGGGCAAGTGTCTTCTAGCCACATGGACTGAGGCTATAAAAGTAAGAGATAGTGACATCTTGCCTTTGTCTTTCTCCTCCTCCATCAACACTGGAAGGGACAAGAATGCTGAGAAGATGAAGGGCTTGTCTACACTACCATGTGGGGTCAATCTAAGATATGCAACTTCAGGTATGTGAATAATGTAGCGGAAGTAGACATACTTAGATCTACTTACCACGATGTCTTCACTATGGTAGGTGGACAGCTGACACTCTCCTGATGACTCCACTTGAACTCCTCATTCTGACGGAGCACCAGAGTCGAAGGGAGAGCACTGAGAGGTTGATTTATCACTATAAACCAGGGGTAGGCAACCTATGGCACAGGTGCCAAAGGCGGCATGCGAGCTGATTTTCAGTGGCACTCACACTGCCTGGGTCCTGGCCACCAGTCTAGGGGGCTCTGCATTTTAATTTAATTTTAAATGAAATTCTTAAACATTTTTAAATCCTTATTTACTTTACCTACAACAATAGTTTATTTATATATTAAAGACTTATAGAAAGAGAACTTCTAAAAACATTAAAATGTCTTAGCGGCACGCGCAACCTTAAATTAGAGTGAATAAATGAAGACTTGGCACACCACTTCTGAAAGGTTGCTGACCCCTGCAATAAACCAACTCCTGCTGGATCAATCACTGCCCGCCAGTCCAGCTAAGCATGTAGTCAGTGTTTACAAGATGTGGGTCCAAGATTGTGTTTTTCTAAAAAAATCTCATATATACATGAAGAAAAAGCACATTTAATTACTACACAAAATTCTCTGATGGGCTTCTTATAATAAGCTGAACTAGTTCTTTTGTATGCTATGCCGCTAAATAAAAGGTAACTGACTTTTCATTCTTATTCTGAGTGAAAGAAAAACATATGTAGGCATATTTCAGCACTATTGTATCTGCCCTTCCTGCAATCGGCAGGTAGCAGTGTATTTTCCTGCAAAGAGTTGGGAACTCAGCAGATCTGCTGAACTCATTACTATCTTTTCTTAAGCAAGAGAAAACCTGAAGCTGTGCTTTTGTGTTCATTTCACTCAGCAGGATTTTGTCTGGGCTGAAATGAGACAGACATCCTAAGCCTACTGGGCATGTTTCAAACTCATGGCTTTTGCTAATGAGCCAATCCAAATGAAGTCATTACTTTACTAATGTAGTTTGTTGCAGACTTTTAAGATGCTGTAGCTGATAACATGTTTATTACACTGTAAAACCACATCTGTATGAAGAAGTTCACATGCTGACTCTATTTCAGAGATTAGAAACATGGGCAGAAAGTAACAAATGTGATTTAGCTTAGCAAATAAATGCAAGATAATACTGCAGTGGAAAAACTATCCAAAAAGTAGGGAGAAATCCAGTTGAAAGTGTGAAGTAAATTAGAAGCAGGTTGTAATGTGATGTGTACTTACTATATTCTTATGTGTAAGAATTGTACAAAAGCATCTTCTCATGGATCAGGGAGAAAATAGGACTTTTTCATAAAAGTACTGCACTTTTTAAATTAATTTTATTAATTTCTGAGCAGCATCCTACCAGAAAGATATTGACAAATTTGGAGACAGTTCAGAGGAGAGCAACAAAAACTATCAGAGAATGGAGGGATTGATTTGTGAGAGAAAATTATAGAAGAGCTATTTGTGTTATAATTGAACCCACAAAAATGGTGTTAAAAGAATGTAAAGGTTACAAAGTAAAATATTCAAAAGTGTTAAAAAATCAAAATATTAAGGCTGTATTTGGAAATTTAATCCCCTCTCTCTTGTGTGGGTACATTATTATACAGTCTCTGGTTACATGATCATGTAACTATTTTTCCACAGAAACTCTACCTCAGTCAGGCAAATGATATTCAATAAACACTGAATTGGTAGCTATTCAGCATTCCATTTTATTTTCATCATTCAATATATGGCCCTCTGACTTACTTTCTGTAAACTATGAAATCATAAACTGAATATTGTATTGCTAATTTCTTCATGGATTTTTCTGTGGTGCTTATCATCATCATGTGAGCACTTTATAAACATTTACCTTCACAACACCCCTTGTGAGGTAAGGCGACATTGTCCTTCCCATCTTACAAATGTGGAACTGAGACACAGTGATTAATGTGAACATTGTCAAAAGTGCCCACTAATTTTGGGTGCCTAACTTGAAATGCCTAGGGTATGATTTTTCAGAGTACTTAGCATTTTTGTAGCACTTAATTTGTTCAACACACAACTCAACTTCACATGCAGATGTCAGCGCTCAGCACTTATGCAAATCTGGTCCCAGGTGTGCACAGTGACCTGTGAAAAGTTTGGTTTAAGTTACTTCCTTAGCATCAAACAGGAATTCTGTGGCAGAGGCGGGGATATAATTCATTTATCTAGGGCAGTAATTGACTATCTTTTCTTTTCCTGTTCTCCTCTGCCTCATTCACTACACACCTTCCAACTCTGGCAACAGCCTCATTCTCTACACAACCCTGATTTATCCCAAGAACAAGCCAATTCTGTGCCCTGAATGAAACAGAATTAGGAAAAATTGTATGTGATCATGTCATTAAAAATTGTGACATAATGCATGTGAATGAAAGCGGCAAATTAACGATGTGTAGGCACATTTAGTTCTGGTATTTCTTACTTTTTTGTGCTTGATTTTGTGACCTGGATTGTCTTTTAACATAATTTTGAATATATATATATATTTATTAAAAAAAAAAAACAACCAGAAATTCCATCATGTGGAACCATATTTCCTCCCCACATGGTTTATCTGCAGGGTTGATACTTTGGTGCACAGAACATACCTCTACAACTTGAGCTAATGGAACAACTGATTGAAGAATTAGGCAGTTATTCTTCATATTAGAGTCTGATGAGGTACATATTTTCCGTGTGGGTTTCATAGCTATATGCTGGACAGCAGGGGAATGTTGAGACTCAGAAATCATGGGTTCTGTTCCCCATGGCTGGTGTGGAAAAAGTAAATAAGGAGGTGTTATTTACTTCTTCTCATAACACAAGAAGTAGGGGCCACCAAATCAAATTAATAGGCACCAGGTTTAAAACAAACAAAAGGAAGTATTTCTTCACACAACACACAGCCATCCTATGGAACTCTTTGCCAGAGGATGTTATGAAGGCCAAGATTATAAATGGATTCAAAAAAGAAGTATATAAATTCATGGAGGATAGGTCCATCAATAGCTATTAGCCAGGATGGGCAGGAATGGTGTCCCTAGCCTCTAGTTACATGATCATGTAACTGTTTTTCCACAGAAACCCTTTTTGCCAGAAGCTGGGAATGAGCGTCAGGGGATGGATCACTTGATGATTACCTGTTCTGATCATTCCCTCTGGGGCACTGGGAATTGGCCACTGCTGGAAAACAGGATATTGGGCTAAACGAACTTTTGATTTTATCCAGTATGGCCGTTCTTATGTAGATTCTTTAAAGGAATGTTCTCTCTAGTGGTTACAGACCTTTATTTCCTGGTCCACTCTGCCAGCCCTCTATGGTTCTAAGAATCCTAACATGAACCCCTGAAGCCTGTCTCTATCACTTTCCTACCTCTATCATGCCCCACAGCCTCCCTCTGCCCCTTCCCCTTCCCTGCCCCTGGCAGCTTGTCTGTTTCCCAGTCTTCTGGCTTTCAGAGAAGCTGATTCCTCTTTCTCTTGATACCAATGGGGGAGGAAGGAGAGGATGCAAGCAAGGAAAGCACATGAGAGGCAATGTCCCTGTTCTCAGTTCTCATGCCCAACAACACAGTATCCATGAGCTGCCAGGAGCAGCAATTTCAGAAAAAAATCTTGTTCAACTCTGGGATGGATTATGCTCACTATAGATTGAATCTTTTGAGAATTTAACTGTCAGACTCTGCACAGTGAGGACAGAATGCCGGTGAAGAAAGCTGGCAGCATGTGACCTCCAGAAGACGAAGGAAGAGCATCCATGTTCGAGCAATGCAGGTACAAGTGAGCAACCGTTTCCATGTTCTCTCCACAGATACTAAGGCAGAGAATCGACTACATGATTTATCTGAGGGAAGGGAGCAGAAGGAGTCTCCACTGATTGGAAGGCATGAGATGCACAGTCCTAGGGATGTGGGTTCTATGACCACCACTCCCAAGAGAAGGAGACGGGTGGTAGTGGTTGGTGACTCCCTCCTCAGGTGGACTGAGCCATCTATCTGCCGCCCTGACCAGGAAAACCGAGAGGTCTGCTGCTTGCCAGGAGCTAGGATTCACAATGTGACGGAGAGACTGCCGAGACTCATCAAGCCCTCGGATCGCTACCCCTTCCTGCTTCTCCACGTGGGCACCAATGATACTGCCAAGAATGACCTTGAGCGGATCACTGCAGACTACATGGCTCTAGGAAGATGGATAAAGGAGTTTAAGGTGCAAGTAGTGTTCTCGTCCATCCTCCCTGTGGAATGAAAAGGCCCAGGTGGGAATAAATATCTAGTAATGCAAGCTACAACTGTACCATGTGAACACCTGTTCTTGCTTTCAGGTGACATTGTAAACAAAAAGCGGTCAGCATTATTTTCTGCAAATTGTAACCAAACTTGTTTGTTTGAACAACTGGCTGAACAAGAAGTACAACTGAGTGGACTTATAGGCTCTAAAGTTTTACATTGTTTTATTTTGGAAAGCAGTTATTTTTGTACATAATTCTACAGTGTGATTAATCGCAATTATATTTTAATCATGATTAATGTTTGTAATGGCTTGACAGTCCTAAAAATTAGACTGAATAAAGCATTAAATTTGTATATTACTATGGAGAGTAACCCTGCATTGTTTAGGGAGTGATCCATTTATCTAGCCTACATTTCTAATGCTGCCATATATATGATGATCTAATAGCCATTTTCTATCTCTTTTCTTTTGTTCATTCTCATTTCTGAGGCATGGTTAACATATGCATTGGATTGCATAGAGTCCCATTACTTTATAAAACTTGTGAGTTACCTTGAGAATGAATGGTTCTAGGTTTGTTCACAATAAGCCAACTGGAGCATTTCCTTTTACAAAGTTGACTCTTAACCCTGGTCAGAAGTATTCTTTTAGGTAACCTGAGATGAACAAAATGTTTGTCCTGTAAAACCTGGCTTCTAATTTCTTCTAGGAAAACCCACGTATATTCCGCTACTAGTAAACATTTTTGATATTTTTAGTAGCTGGCTCTAAAAAGACCATAGACCTAATTCTGTTCTCAGTTATAGCCATGTAGATCGTTGATTTCCATGATGTTGCACTGGTTTAAATGAGAGCAGAACCAGCTCCTCGATTGTTTATATTAATCAGCGGTACAGCATGCTTCAGAAAATCCTTCCATTGGATATGCCTCATGTACATAATGTACATCTGCAGCTATGCCATCCCAATAGAATCTAGTTAATACTAATATAAGATGTCCCATATTGTCATGGAATGATCTTAGCACATATGTAGTCAACTCCTTGGCTAGAATCAGCTGAGTTCTTAAGTTAATTCAGAGATATGTACCACTATTTAACTGGAGATTGCTCTGTTCTCTTAGCAATATGGGAATCTGACTGTGATGGTTGCTGACATAAGAAGGAACTTTATTCTTTTAATGCATACACTATATCAATAATGATTTCAATTAGACCTCTGAATTTTTCATAGATATATCTAGGTATTTATATAGTCCTCTTCACCATAGTTTCCGAAAACCAATTTCAGTAAAATATGGAAACATGAAGAGGCTGCTTAAAGCTGGAATAGATCATTACATAGTCTCAGGAGATATGATTTCAGCTGTTCTACCAAACATTATATAGCTTGATTTAACTTTAGCATGTAGGGCTCACAGGTGGCCTTATTTGTTACATATCTAACATTGAAAGTATCATCCACTTCTGATGCCTGTATACAAAACTGGGATGATTTTTTGTTTAGATTTTGATAATCAGTGCACGTTCAGATCAGTTTGGTTTTCCTGATGAAAACCAAGGGAGGAAAAGCATAGGGATTCCAGAATTTTGCATCATCAGCCCTTTCAGATTACTATTTCATAGAGCCCACTTTCTGAAATCCCAGGCCAGTACAGATGAAGACGTGATCTCTTCCCTAAAAACCCTATTTTTAAACATCTGCCTGACATAATCTCATGCATATACATATTTCATGAAACAGGCTAGAGGTGGCTAAACTGACTGAGCCTCATTCGACCCTTTGAGCCTTGTCTTCAAAAGTCTGAGAGCCGGGCACACCTGCCAGGGCTTAGAGCTTATGCCCTGTGTCCGGGTAGTGGGGCAAGAGTGGGGCTGAAGCCCCAAGCCCAGGCAGGTGCTTCCCACAGGGCTGAAGCCTCTAGACCACTTCCCTGCTGGGCAGAAACCCCGAGCTCCCCCCATCAGTCTGTTAGGTGAAGAATGGGAGGGGGGAGACATGGGAGACTCTGTGAACTGAATTTTAATTCTGAAAGAGTTTCATATGGTCCATGAGCCACAGTTTGGCTACTCCTGAAATAGGAAGTAATCACAAATTTTAATACAATGATCCATTTTCCTCGCACACGCTACCATTCATGTTATGAAAGGATATCTTTTTCCTTAGCCATGCGCTCTCATTAGCGAGACCCTCACCACTTTGATATAAGGTAGTCTTCAGATTTGATCTGCTAATCATCCAGTTTATATCCTCTGAAATATAGTAAGATTTGACAACAACAGTTAAGTCAGAAGCCAACTATTTTCTTGTCCAAAAAGTCAAACCAAAATATCATGTCAGCTCATTATGCACTGTGATGGACTTCCTTTCAAAAATTTGTCAGGGGATTATGGGCACAATCACGGAAATGAAGCTAGCAATCATCTTGTAGATTCTCAGTTGTGGGTTTGTGGTGTAATTATATTGAGACACTTCCTACAAAGTGGGGTAATTGTACATCCTGTGTGTTGGCCTCTGTCCAGAAACAATATAATAGATCTTTATCTGATTCCACAAGAAAGAACTCTGATGTCAATGGGACAAATTTCCTCCTGAAGAGTGGGATATAATTGTCACTCCAAATAAGACAATTCTCAATTATACAACTTAATAATTCCAGGAAAATTTTGTTTGGCTGGATCAGAGTGTTCAAGCCAAATGCAGCCCTTCTTTCTGAGGAACCTGATGAAAATTACTTCTATAGATTTTAACTTTCTCTTTTGATCACATTGTGTCTCAGACACTCAGACATGAGACAGATGCAACATTAATCATGTCATTTGTGACCTCTTACAGCAAGCCTAGCTTCAGCTTTAAATACACTGTGAGCAGAAACCTAAAATGTTTGTGGATACCCATTTAGAGCAAAAATATTAATACATTTAATGGACAGTTTATAGGTATTTAGATGAATCCAGGAGTCCACAAACACATACTGAACTCAGTTATTTCTGTCTGACATAGCTCTCACTACAGATAAAATATCATACATGTGGACAGTGAATCAAACAATATTTGGCATGCATGTAAGTTTTTTTTCCTACTTCCTAGCATATATCAAGACAACAGAAATTAAGAAAAGACATTTTTCTTTGTCAACTTGCAGTTATTCTGGCAAGATTTACCTATTTATTAGTTGATATGATAGAGGAAGGTCAGGAAGCTGTGGCAGAGTGCTTGAGGGGAGATATATCAGCTCCAGGTTCATTAGGGCGTGGCTCCCTGTAGACTAGGGAAGCAGGCAGCAGGTTAATTAGGAGCACCTGCTGTCAATTAAGGCCTTAAAACCCCTGCCTCAGGCAGACAGGTGTGGGTGTTTGGAAGGAGTTTGGAGGCGTTGGAGCAGAGAGCAGTTTGGAGGCATTGGAGCAGAGAGCAGTTTGGAGAAGTTGGAGCGGAGAGAGTTTGGAGAAGTACTGCGGTGAGCTAAAAAAGACCCAGACCCTAAGTAAAGGAACACCTGGCTTGTGTAGAGAGAGGGCAGGAAGCCCCCCACAAGCTGAAGAGTAGGAGAGGGAAGTAGTCCAGGGGAAGGAGTAGC
This sequence comes from Sternotherus odoratus, assembly GCA_032164245.1. Classification (NCBI taxonomy): domain Eukaryota; kingdom Metazoa; phylum Chordata; order Testudines; family Kinosternidae; genus Sternotherus; species Sternotherus odoratus. The sequence goes on from JAVMKO010000002.1 coordinate 110,667,589, forward strand.
CAATCCCAGTGGTTTACTGCTATCCTCAGGGCCCCTGGGCTGGGACCCGGAGTAGAGGGCAGGCCCGGGTCCCCCTTCTTCCCTCTCCCCCTCTAGGATACTAGTGGGACAGTTAATACCCTGTTCAGAGGCAAGAAAAAGGCTCCCTGAATTCCCCCCACAAGAAGAGAAAGCGCAAGACCCATCAATATTGTGGGAGTAATTTGCCACAATATATAAATAAATGTAAATATCTTATTTTATTCCACTTTCTATATTTGCCTGTGAAAAATGTGAGATCTGCATTTCTCTGACTTGCCAGAGAAATTGTGCTTGACAAAGAAGCAGAACACTCTCTGTCTGGGCCTGAATTTTAATAATATGTCTCCTTTCTGTTGCTGACTGTAGAGTGTATGTTGATGGCAAAAATAATAATGGAGCTATACATTAAAAAAAAACTGATTTTAGATGTCAATGGTCTTTTCTCACCTTTAAAAAAAAAGAGTTGAGGGCCTGTTCCTTTATATCTCTTATTTTAGTTTTTGTTTAGATTATTTATTTAAAACGTTCACTGACAAAGGGTTGTCTCTGTACTACCTTATCAAGTAAAAGGATTTGTCTAAGCACCCTTCCTACTGAAACACTTTAGAACAGCTAGAAAGCTAATGCTAGAGGCTGATGATAAATCTACCACACAGCTCAATGTACTGGGCTCTTAGTAATCTCGGTATTAATAAAAATGTATTAATATTTTGCAAAATGTATTTTTGATTCCTAATTTCCTGTTCATGGATTGAAGTTTATTATGAGTTACTGTGTGTTTATCACATTTGTGGTAGTCATGCATTTTTCCTTTTTATCAATACTTTCATTCTTGTAATAAAATAACACTTAGAAATGTGCAAACTAGAAGTGTTTCTTTTATTCCCATCCACAACATTCTCAATAAAATTTAGAGGAGAGTGATAGTGTGTGTGGTAGATTTTGATACCTCCTGGAGACTGACTGAAACAGTTTAACAAACTATCTCTGTTGATAGACCCCTTTATTTGGATTAAATCTGTGCGGATAAAACTGAAAGCTTGATGTCCACATTATCATGTAATAGTGATGTGAAAAATGCATTCAATTAATTTTCTATAGTCACAAGTTGGAAATGTCCTAATTTTACTAAACCATTTGCAATGATATATTGTGTGTCAACTTCTCTGGTTTCAGTAACACCATCAATACTTCTCTAAAATGATATGATTAAGTCATGCACAAGTCTGGTGGGTCTCACAGATGTTTGTTGTTTTCAAGTAAATCTTCATGCCTCCACCTAGGTGCGTAACATCCCTACAGGAATATACATTGAAGGAGACAAGATCTCAGAAAAAATCTGTAAAATAACAGCAGCAGGAAGGCCAACAGGATCTGGACTGGCAATAGAAGAACACAGATTAAAAATAAGCCTGGGCAGAAATGTCTGAAAATGGTGTGGAAGAGCATGAAAGGGGAAAAAAGTAGATGATCTGATGCCATTTGACAGAGTAAGAGAGTGACTCAATAGGGATATTAATTTGCCCAACGCACAGAGAAAGAGACCTTAGGAAAGAAATAGGGGCAGGAGGGGGGGGGGGAGAGAGAGTTAGTTTAGTTTAGTTAAAGGAAGGTAGAGACAAAATTATATGGACACTGAAAAGCACCCTGGAGTTTGCTATGGGAATCAGACTATGTTATACCACAAGATCTAAAAATGTCTTCCACAATCTTGGTTGTTTTTTTATTTATAACATTGTGTGAGTGTGTGTGTGGGGGGGGGGAGGCATTGTTAAAGAGAGTGCATTTTCACAGTAGTTTTAAAGAAGTTTTTTAGCCAATTTATTTCTAATAACAAGGCTACAACAATGTACTCCAACAATATATACCATCCATGTATTCTCTGAATGACACCTGTACATATAAAAAGGCCAAATTGTTTCTTGACCCTGCCACAGGACCATGTTGTACAAGTGTCAGAGCCTCTTGGGGTGACCTCTCGATGGGCCTCAGCTTCACCTGACTAGTCCCCCTTAGTTTGCTCTCAGACTGGTCAGGGTTTGGAGTCTCACCTTCCTTTACTTCTCTCAGCCCTTCACTTCCGAGGTTCGTTGTCTCTTCCAGTCTTCTGGCTGTTTTCTTTGAAGCATCCTGGTACAGGGCTATTACCACCTTGCTCTCCTGGACCTTTCTGTCTCTGCACTCTTCCCTTTATAGCAGGCCCTGATTCCTTTATTGGTTGTAACTGTGGGTGACTACCTCCATGACTGGCAACTCTGAGAGGTTGTGACCAACTGCTTGCTTTGAAGATTTCTCCTCCCCCCTCTATTCATGTTTAGTATGGGGTTAGTAGACCTTATTATAATGGGTATATCTTGGTATTCTTTCTGCTTTCCATAGTTTGAATACCTCATTGTAATAGTTTGCTTTAAAATGATGGGAGGGAAAACAAATTTGTTGTTTCTGTAGAAAAATACCCCAGGAAAAGAATTAAAGAAGCTTATTCTTATTGTTTGTTACACTTTCTGCCTTTCTGCCTTTGATTTCTTGAACATTATATTACAATAACAGTGTTGAGCAGCTTGAATTAGTAAATGTGAATTAGTATCTGATGAATTTGTGAATACAAGTTTTCATTATTCGTCCAGTTGTGCAGATGGTCAAATCCTATTTAGTGAATAATGTATTTGACAAGTGATTGTGAAATAAATTAATCACAAATATGTTATTTCACTCTACCAGCTCTAGTTTTGAGGGATTGAAGCACAGTTACTCACCAGAGAATGCTCCATCTTTAGGAGGTACATCCTTGCATATGTGATTGCCTGCTTAACTGTGAATGTTCTTGCAATATGAGACATCTCTGGTCCTTTTTGCCATTCCATGTCTCCTTTTCGCCTCTCCCCTCCCCCCCCCCCCCACACTATAAAGAGCTATAAGCTTTTCTCATTGAATGTTTATCACACTCTGCATTTCAAAAAGGGACTGTAGTGTAAGATTACAATGGGAAATAAAATGTATTCAGTTATGCATACAGTGTGGTTTGAAGAGTTAAAAAGAATACAGAAATAACCTTTACAAAGTATTCACATGATTAGCCAGTGGCTCAGACTTAACTCAAGAGAGTAAACGATGCAGAAGCCTGGCTTTTCCTGGCTTTTAGTATTCATTTCTAGAAGATGAACATATCTCTTAGACTATACTTGTGTATCAGATTAATTCTACAGCATATTTAAGAATTTTTGGGGCTTCAAATGCAATTGTGGTATCTTAAGCCTTTTTTTGTTGTTGTTGCCTTACACTCTCTTTGTATAAAACAGGCATGGTTAGAAGTCTCTCTTCTATTACTATGCTGTGCAGAGGAAACCCTGGAGATCACCTCTTTCCCATGCCTATATCTATCAATACTCATTAGATTGTCAGTAATTTGTCAGCTGTTTCCCTACATTGGCCAAATCCGTGACATAGGAACATCTTCACAGGTATCCTGTTTTTCTCATTGCTCTAGCACTCAATAACCATTATGGTTACATCTGGGCACTGGCTTTATCTGTGCAGTGATCACACTGCTGTCATAGAGCCTGGCCTCAGGGCTTCACTTCCATTTGGAGAAATCATCAATACCCATTATGTGCAAAGTGCACCACTGAACTGGACATAACACCTGAGGGGAGGAGAGCCTTTGTAAAGAGCAATACGAGAGCAGAGGTTTAGTAAAGATGTTTTTTTTTGTTACAGTTTTGAGGGGTTATTAGCTCATGGTACTAGTGCATTATTTGCTGTTGGCCTGGTTCAGCTGCCCTTACGTTGACTTCTACCTCACTATAAGAATAGTCTGGAACCACTCTGTATGAGGAAGGGTAGCAGAATCATACCTTGTATGACTTATCTGAAGCATTTCATTTGTTATTTGCTTTTATTAACAACTTTAACCTAAGGCTTTTCAACTATTTTCAAATAGGTATTCAATATCTAATACAAATGAGTATTGTAGTAAGTATGTAAAACAGCAGCAAACCATGTAGCTCACTCAAGGACACAAAGAATTTTCTCTAAATATTGTTGCCTCTCTTGTGTGGTAGCAGGTGACAGGTCCTTAAAAGCTGGCTCTGTGTTGGAAGAGAAATAATTGACATGGAATCTGTGTGTTTTCTTGGTGTAATTTGTTTATTTCACAGAGTGTATACCCAGTCCTTGAACATAGGTGTTCAAATGGAATGCAGATAGACCCCTCTTTCAGAAAGCTTAACCCAAACAACTCTGCCTCAAGAATTGATGCTGAGTAGGAAGTTTAAGGGGTTGGGGGACAGACTTTCCTGCTTCTTGTCACAGTTTCCTTGGAAAGAATGTGCAGCACAATAATAACAATACAGCATTTCTCGGAACACTGTCTACTGCTGGCATACTAAAGAAAAAAAAATAAAAAAAAAAAATAGGTCATACTATATATAATAGTCCCCCTCTGATGACCCCTGGTATAAAAATATCTCTAAAGAGACATTGTCAAGTATTTATAAAGAGCACAAAATGTAGGTTTTATTAAAGGGATTGAAGGGACACATCTAATATGAACAAAAATGTTTTCCTGATTGTTTTTTAACCATAGAAAATATATTTTGTGGATGTATATGTTTTCTGAAACAATTGGAATTACAAAAACAATTTTCATTTTTCAAGCTGAATGAAATACAAAAGAAAAAGAAAATCGTAAGTAGTTTAAAGTAACTTACGTTTTAAATTCTTCCATTTTAATAATCTAAGTTTGTTAGTGAGGTGGATAAAGATTTTTAAAAATGTTTCTAATTTTGACCATATCTTTTTTTGAAAATGGGGGGAAACTGAACAACTGTAAATGCCTCCTCGTATTATAGTGCTTAAGAAGTACTTCAAGCTTCTTGAGAATTTTTAACATATGTTGGTAACATCCATAAAATCTTTAGATGAAAGGTGCTATCACTGCATGCTGAGTATAATTACTATTCTGTTCTAAGAGCAATGGTCATTCTTTGTTTCCACATAGTTAAGTGATACATTTTTAAAATTTAAAACTTCAGTGGGACTACTCAGATAAGTGCTGCAGGGTCTAGGGCAGGATCTATTTATTTCATTAGATACTGCCCAGAGCTGGAGATGAAAGTATCTACCTATATGGTATAGGATAACCTTTTCAAAAGTTCCAAAGTCTCATTTGCAAAATGACTTAGGCATTTAGGATGGAATTTTCAAACATGCCTAACATTGACCTAACTCTGCTCAATTGATATTAATAGGTCTTTGATAGGATTGATAGTGCACCCATTTGAAAATCTCACTCTGATGGAATAAAGGCTAATCAGCAATATGAGGAAAGGGCTGTAAAGCCAGGGTGGGCATGGTGATGAGCTCCCAAAACCTATACAATGCTTATAAAAGGCCAGCATCTCTGATAGCCAAACTTACCATCACTTCCCTTCACGTGATGCGGATATTTTTGCGAAAAGTGGTGGAGTGAAAGGTGGGTGTCATAAGTGTAAAGTGCTGGAGAGGGTTATCCTGTCTGTATAGAGTTAATGTTACCTGAGAACAAGTGATGTAAGAGCTTCCCTGCCACGAGGCATGGAGGGAGTTGGGTTTTAGTTTCAGTTTTGGCCTTCCGTGCCAGCGTGGGCACAGGTCCCGGAGCTCATCTCTAGCTATGGGGAATGACTCTGTTTTCATTCTTATATTCCTAATTAGCTGACTGTAAGTAATATTTTGATTCCCGTAAGTTCTGTACCTATTTGGGGTGTCTCTATCCTTTTCAGAGGGGAAGTTAGAGGACTCTAGATTGTGAAGTGTACTGTAAATCCATGTTCTATTCTCTATTCTTTATTAAATCTTCTTAGTTATAAAAGTGTTTGGTTTATTTCCCTTAAGGTTCTCTCTGGTTTCAGACTAGGGAGGAAGGGGAGTAGGTATAAGGATCAGCTCAGGGCATGAGCTGAAGAGCGGAGTCTGTCTCTCTCTACCTTCAGGGGTTGGGGGACAGACTTTCCTGCTTCTTGTCACAGTTTCCTTGGAAAGAATGTGCAGCGCAAAAATAACAATACAGCATTTCTGTCCCCCTCTGATGACCCCTGGTATAAAAATATCTCTAAAGAGACATTGTCAAGTATTTATAAAGAGCCCAAAATGTAGGTTTTATTAAAGGGATTGAAGGGACACATCTAATATGAACAAAAATGTTTTCCTGATTGTTTTTTAACCATAGAAAATATATTTTGTGGATGTATATGTTTTCTGAAACAATTGGAATTACATTTGGAGGGGAGGGGAAACAGCCTCTGAGTATCTGGCTCTCAGGGAGGGAGACAGAGTTAGGGGGGAGTCTGGGTACCCCATTCCAGGGCCTTGGAGATTTACTCAGATGGTGGCAGCTGGATTCCCCAAGTTCCAAACTGGTAGAGTGTGGAATCTGGGGGTGTAGAGAATTAACATAAACTGGGGAGCAGCTGAAGTTAGTTGGTCTGGCATAAAAGAGTCCCTTCTCTGTACCTGGGGTTCAGAGAAGGGGGGTGACACTCTTACAGTGGGTATCTGGTGTCTTTAAATTTCAAGATAGCTCATGTTGTGCCCCTTAGCCCAGAAGGGCAGCCTACTGAGGAAAAGGAAAACTCTGGCCCTGGTGCTGTGCAATCTAAATGCCTACATAGAAAAAGGTTTGAAATGTGTTCAGGAAGATACACTGTGTGAGTGGTACTATGAATGAGGAGGTTAAAGCACTACTAGGCATGTGTATTACCAGCCAATGGATGATAGCCAATAAATGATTCCTAAAGAGAGTGAGTCATTTGGTTATGTACATTGGTGGTGGAAACAAAGCCACATTGAAATTGTGAGGAAATCTCACTGGGGTTGTGTTATGGGCTGCAAACTGATTCTGGTGTGACAATAGTGCTGCAGTACACACCCTTTGTGGCAAAGGTTAGCGTGTCGGACAAGGAGAGAACAAGGCTCAAAAGAAATAAGATTAAAGGATGGAAAGGTAGGGGGACAGAGATTGACCATATGTCCCAATTTTATAGAAACAGGTCCAGTTTTGGGGTCTTTTTCTTACATAGGCTCCTATTACCCACCACCTCCTGTCCTGATTTATCACACTGCCTGGTCACCCTAATGCAGGGTTTCTCAAACCGGGGGGTTGTGACCCCCCTGGGGATCGCCGAGCACTCCCAGGGGGGTCGCAAGCTCCTGACGCCGCTTAAAAGCCGCCAAATGAATTACTTCCACATTCGACGGCTTTTCAGCGGACATACTGAGCTATTTCGGGAGCGCTCGGCATGTCTGCAGAAAATAGCCGCCGAATGCAGAAGTAATTAATTCAATTCATTCGGCGGCTTTTCAGCGGACATACAAGGAGCTGCCGGGGCTGCTGAGTAACGAAAAATGGGTTGCGATTCTCAAAAGTTTGAGAACCACGGCCCTAACGGGACATCAACTGAAGAGGAATGGAACCATCTCAAAAGAATGTGCATTGCAGCAGTGGAAGAGGTTTGTAGACAATACAGAAAACCATAGGAAAGTAAAGAGTGGTTGCAGACCAACAAAGTGAAAGCTGCACTTCAAAACAAGTAACTGTAAGTGACAACAAATACAAAGGATCAAAGTGAGTTGCCATTTGGGCAGTGAAGAAGGCTATACAGAGTACCCAAAATGATTTGTATGCCAAATTTGCAAACAGCTGGCAAAAAGATTATAATCTTGCAAAAATGAGATGGAAAGAAAAGAAGGATGGTATTAACCTCATTTGTAAATGATGATCAGGGAAGACTGCTAGTAACACCTGAATAAGGGAAGAGGTGAATACAATACTTTGAGAGTCTCTTAAATAACACAAATCCCTTTAAGGAACAGTTGCCAACATGAGATCCTAAAATGGTTCCTGAAGAAAAAGAGAAATGCAGTATCTAATGAAGTAACAGACGATCTGGTGAAAATCTTGTGCAAGAAAGTCATAAAATGGATGTGCTGAGTGGATAAAGCCATATGATGAGACAAAAGAATTCGCAAAGAATGGTAGAAACTATTGAGGGATGAAGCTATTGTTGCATGAACTCAAGATACTGGAACATATCCTGGATGCTACGAGTAGGAAAATGGCAGAACATAGCAGAATCTCTCTTCAGATATGAATAGTTCAGCTTTAAGAAAGGACAAAATGCAATATATATATAGTGGATTCTGGTTAATCAGGCCACCGGTTAATTGGGGCAGCTGCTTCATTAGGACACATTGCAAAGAACAGAAACAAAGCACCCTTTTTATTTACTTCAGTTAATTGGGATGGCCCCTTAATTGGGAAAAATTGTTCCGGTCCCAATGTGTTCCAATAAACCGGAATCCACTGTGTGTGTGTATATATATATACAATTAACTGGAATCCACTGTGTGTGTGTGTGTGTGTGTGTGTGTGCATTTCCTAGTTGTGATTGGAAGGAAGTAGAAACAGCACAAGAGAGTGGTCTAGTCCAACTGAAATCACAAATTCCAAAGCAAATCAGTTCAGTTTACTGTCCAAGTCAAACTGCCTAACTCGTGGAGTTTACATCACTGTAAACAACTTCTATTAGACAAAAATATAAAATCACTGTGGATAATAGAACCTATGGTGTTATTACATAGGTCTTCCAAACCACTTAATTGTAAGCTAAGTAGTTGGTAAAATGTCATATCTTTCATTTGACACACAATTAGTATACTTTATACCTATTCAATTTACTTCTGCTTGTCCATTTATGGTACCTTTAGACTACACTTTCATGTTATCATGGCAATGTATTCTGTGCTTGCCATATATCTTTTTATCTTGTCTGTCACATGTCAGGATCAACATGATGTGACGTAATGTGACATGACATAAAGCCATGCAGCACTAAACATTGCAAATATCATCCAATGTGTCATAAATGATGTCGGTCCAAACTATCGCTGACTTCCAATCTGAGCCTCAAACCCCGATGTACTATATCAAATGGCCATCCAATGACTTATTTTGTATGCAATTGTCTTATCCTTAAGAGAATAACAAGACTGATGCAAACAGCCCTCCCTCCTTTGTCATAGGACTTTGTGTCCTCATTCTCTGTGGATTAAGGCTAATTACACTTTACATTTCAAATATATTAAAACTCCTTTCTGTAATTGCCTTTATTTAAAAACAACAGCACCTCTTTGGAATATTGGACATGGTTCCCTCCCAAAGTGATTACTACTTAGATTAGAAGGTAATCATATATTATTCCTAAAGCTAACAGAAGATAATCCTTCAGATGAAGAAATTTCTATCAAATGGCTATCTAAAACAATCTAATAGAAAGGAAAGCAGATTTCTTAGAAAGTAGCAAGTGGCCTTTTTAAGAAGTTTTTTAAGTATATATACTGTCCACTTAGGTTCTTATGTAGTGCCCATTCCCATAGTATCCAAGCATCTCACAAACATTTAAGAATTTACCCTCAGCACATCCCCAAGAGGGTAAGAAGTATTTTGTATCTTGTTTATTTTCCCCCTACTGGCCATTTTACTGCTTCATACTGACTGTATCTGGAATATTTCTGGGACACTTTCTAATTTACATCCATATACGTGTCATATGCCGCTTTTAATGCTATCTAAAATGAAAGCCCAGTACATTAAATGGTGCTCTCTCCTGGAACACTCTGAATACTGTTGCTGTATGTTCAATAACTGATACAGGCTGTAAGGTAGATTTTTAAAAGTTAAGTAAAAACTATTGTTACCAAATGTGCCCGTTATTTTGGGATATGCTCATTTATTAGGGTTACTCTTCTGGGGAGGAGAAAGGGGTTTTGTAATTCTGTTAACATACTTCTTGTATCACTTGTGTGTTCATACAGAGCTCTACTTCTCCCTTCTGCAAGTCCCCTCCCAGTGGAGCTATCCGGCAGGACCTAGGCTCCCCAGGGCTGGGTTCCCCCAGCCCCAGAATCAGATGAACACACACACACACACTAAAAAAGCAAGTCTGAGTGTACGGGTTCAATCAGCACTCTCAAGCTGGCCCCCTTATATGCCCCTTATAGGCCGGGCCAAGCAGCACTTTCAGTTGCCACACTTTCACATTACAGTTGTACTGGTAGTAACCCGACCGTATTTTTAGGCGCAATAGGGACCTTTAATTTAGGTAAAAGAAATGCTGCTGCAGAGTAAAAGGGGAAACTAAAAGCACCAAAGAGTAAAGTTCAGAGAGAGAGAGAAGCAACCAGCTTAATCATAAAGGTTATTTATTGAATAATAGTGACAACTACACAAGGAGGGCCAAACAAACCTAACACTTACATTATTAAAGGTTAAATTATTAAAGGTATTTCTACCTGAGGTAGAAAAGAAAACAGAGAGAGAAGGAGGGATTGTACCCACTCCATGGGGCATGAACTGGTCAGAGTTGCCAGGTGATGATGGTAGGACAGGGTCTTGAGTGCTGAATACAGACAGCACCCCCAGCACAATCAGTCAGGAGATGGAGTCCCAGTGGGACTGATGCAGTTTGGGTCCATGCATCAAAACACTTACTTGAACGTAGGTAGGGGGTTTTGTAGAGACACATCAATAATAGTTCAAGGGAGAACACTAGATTTGTTTATGGGTAAAGTGATGACTCAAGGGTTTTCTTTAGGCTAGCCAATAGGAGCTGATCACTCTTGGCTATGGGTGGTGTTTTCTTCCAGGCAGCTCGCAAAGCAATTAGGCTGCTTCAGTGTTTTAGATATCAATCGAGGATTCCTTACTTAAATTGGTCTGATAACTGCTGAGCTGGGTGTGTGCATGTGTAGGTTCATTAACTTCTGGAGAAGAGATCTCCCATGATGCAGTGCTTCCACACTTTTCTGGTCCCAGAGTTCAGTTTGGTTCTCTGTTTTCCATTCTGTATGCTAATGGTGATGTCTCCTTGTCTCATCTTTCATGCAGATGAAGCATGGGGAGTTGTCTCTGGTCTCCATTCTGTATGCTAATGGAGATGTCTTAATCTTGTCATCTTTTGTCAGGAGGGTGTATCTCCCAATACCCTTCGCTGCTCTCTGAAAGCCTTTTCTCTGATCAATTTTAGTTCAAGCAGAGACTGGTGGGGGGGATGTCTTTCTTGAATCACACAGGCTAGATTCTGCATCCCGGTTCCCCCAAAACATAGAGATGACTGGTATCACTATTCTTAATTTATATATGAATGATAATGCACATGGTATTATAAATATACCAATATATATGTTTCATGTACTATTTATGTTCTGCATATTAAAACACACACATAGTGTAACATCACAAGTATATAGATGTCTGGCAATACATTTACTGAACTGATTGAAGCTTTGCAGGCAGTACACTGGTAAATGTCATTAACTTCTGAAAATATTATCTCCACTGCATGATAATGTTAGTACATTTGGAAACCCATGAAAAAATTCAGAGAGTTAAGTTTATGAGATGGCCAAAGTCACTTTGTTCAGAAATATTAATATTTCCTTAAATGCACCTAGAGATTGTGATAAGGGCAAATCTAAATAAACAATTCCAAATATTTAGAAATCGTTCCTGACCTTGAGTATTGTTACATCTGCAGACCAGACAAGAAGCAAATATTTTCAGTTACATTCAGGCAATAAAAGGCCATTCCATCTCTAGGCAGCAATGCCCAAATCCATGATTTGTGTATCTAAGGAAGCAAGGAGCCATCAATGTCTCTTTTAGCTGATTTAACAAAGGATGCAACATGATGTATGGAGACTTAAACATCTGTTCTACCCAATAACCAGGTGCACAGGATGACAGGAAAATTCGTGAGATTATTGTCTAGGGGAGTTCACATAAAAAAATAATACAAAAAAAATCCCTGAAAAAAATAACCCTGCTGCAAATATCCAAGTCACTCTCTTTGTAACAATTAACAGACCTGATTCTTAGAAAGAACATAAAATACAGTAAGAAAATATTATGGGTCATAAGTAATCCAGTGGACTGTAATTGCTCTGTATCTTTGTGAGATCTGACTTTAATAGTTGGTGATAGTCGATATTTAATTCAGAGGTGTCAGTGCACTATTAAATATCTTATTCTCTATAAAGTGTTTATCAGATGTTGAATAAGGAGTAGAACACAAAGTGCTTATTTTTATTATTATTCATCAACATTCTCCAATTCTTGTCACTCATATTCTTCATATAGAAATTATACACTTTGTTAACTATAATTTCTCTTTATTTTGTCCTGACTGCGCAGGGGCTGGACACGGTGACTTCACAAGGCCCCTTTCAGCCCTACATTTCTATGTTTCTGTGATTTTTCTGTCTGTTAGATGACATTCCATTGTATTGACTTGCCACACTGTTTACATTACATGCTCTATGTTTGCCTACTGAAAGGTTAGCAAATTTTCCAGTAAAATCAGCCCTGAGTTTACTGGAATCTGAAACATGTTTTCAGTGAATCTTAGTCCAGCTCCTCTCCTCCTTCAAAAGATCTTCTTAAAAGTCATTGCCATCTCTCTGGTGGAGTCTTCTGGGCAGAGTCCCTTTGGACATTTCACCTCAGGCATCTTTAGGACATATTTGGCTAGCCCCCATCCGCTTCTTGGGCTATTTAGAAATAGCTGGCTCATCTGATACTCCGTTTTCCATCTTAAGAGGGCCCAGCAATGCAAACCAGCTTCCAGCTCAGATATGTTCCGAGGAAAGGTTTACCTGCCTGCTTTCCTACCCTTCAACAACAGAGGGCCCTAATTTACTCTATCCTTCGCAATGGTGTGGCCGCAGTAGTTGCTTCCCCACTTTTGGAATTGGAGGTCTGTACTATCAAAGAATTGCCATTGTAGGAAGATATATGGGACATTGTGGGCATGACCTCTTAAAATGCTGTGGCGTGGGGAGAAAACAGGCAGAAACCAGATGGAAGATGGCAGTCTTTCTCCAGAAAGCCAAAAGTTATAGGAGCAGGAGCCCAGATCTAATGAGGGAAGGGGGAGGAGGGAAGTGTTCCCAAAGAAGTCAAGATTCTTCATAAAAACTGAAAAATGTGATGGCATCAAATAGTTTATAGAGGAAACAAGGCAAGTGCAGTAAAACACAGTGAGTGTAAAGTCACATGAGCTGAAACTAGAGAAAAGTTTTCTTTTGGTACAGCTGTTATGATTATCTCCAAATAACTACAGATACCTTAAAAATCAGTGTATTGGTAAATGTGGTAAAAGGCAACTTTTGTATGTAGTTTGATTAACTGTAAGCCTGTTTGCCTAGTCAAGGAGGAGATAATGTGTCCCTTTGTCTACTTGTGCCTGCTGATGAATGAAAGAAATTGTGTGACACCAGTAGACATGCATTTTCTATTATGTCTGGCAGTACTGCCTTCAGGCATAAGTACCTAAAATAGGAAAAATTATTTTACATCATTGTCTGAAACCAAACCAAGATTTTGAACATATGATTCATATGATTCATACTTCTTACTTTCTCCAAGCTATATCCTCTAGTGTCTGTACAGTATTAAGAAGAAGAAGAAAAAGAAGAAGACAACGTTGATTTCCAGTGTACTAAACAGGAAAGCTGCTTTTTGGTTAGAAAGTATACAGATAAAAATCAGCCACATTTTAAGGGCATGTTGGCAAATCATTTGAAGCTCTATGTTCCTTAGGGTTTCAGTGAAAACAAGGTAAAGAGAGACCTAAGTTCTCTTTCCCATATTTGCAATTGTTCTATGTGATTTGAGTCCTGGCTACCTCTTACCTCAACATGTGCAGTATCATAGGTCTCATATGCAGAGGTGCAGCCCCCAATTATAAATGGGAGTCAGATCGACGAACAGCATTTTTCAGTGAGAGGCCCTTTCCTCTAGAATTCACTCCTTCTGTTGGTTCAAGGGAGCCTGGCCCTGTTGACATTCAAGGCCCATGTATTGCTTCCTAGGATGTTGCCTGAGGAGATAAGCTAGAAGCCTTTGAATTCATTGTTCTTCAAACTGTCAGTATTTGTTGGTTGAATCCTGAAAATTGGCTTTATGTCAGTATGTAAAAATTGTTATTAATGGATGTACTATTTTTAATTGCTCATGTGCCGAGGGAATGTGCTGGTTCTGTAAACTATAGAAAAATAAATAAAATTAAAAAGCTAGGAAACCCTCCATGTTTCTAAAGTTATTGCCAAAGGCTTTTCAGCCCAAGGTCTTTTGTTGTTGTTTAGATATTTTAATCACAATATAACACAGCCATTATGAGCCTCAGGAATGGTGAGCTGGAGATTAGGTATGTTTACTAATCTGGGATGTAATTAAAGAATTTCAAGAAGGGATGGAGGAGGGAGGATTCATTATAAACAAAGTGTTCTAAACAAAATCATGCTTGTTGACATTATTTTGTGTCTGTTTCTCTGAGTATCATCAGTATGCAGTTAAAAATGAAGACTTTCAAAGTTTTGCTGTTTCTGAACTTTGAGCTATAATAATAAATATTAATAATAATAAAATCGAAGAGGGACAGAACTGAATTAAAATTTTGTGTGGGTTTTTTAACAAAGCTTCCTGGTTTTGACAATATTCCCTGTCTCAGTCTTTATTTCCAAGTTTCTAGCATAGGATATGTTGAAAGAGTTCCAGAATAGCATGCCTTAACAATGTGTGGGAATACTGCCAGCTACTTCGCCTTTATCATGCACTCATTTCCAACAAAAAATCATGAAGCAAAATGTTATGTAATTCTCCATAACCCAGTATCTTGGGGATTATTTCCCTTTCCAATTTGATCAGTAACCCCCAGCTGCTTCGAAAGAATACAGATACACTAATGGTTTTGATTCTGTAATGATGGGGGCGGGGCTACACTAGATGACTCTTTTGCTTCCTGTGATTCTATGATTGCAAAGAATGTTGAGGACTCATCAGCTCATAGGAGATCCATGCTTCACCAGTTTGAATCGCTGTCCTTTGATAAGAAAGCGAGGAATACTTGTAGCACCTCAGAGTCTAACTAGTTTATTTCAGCATAAGCTTTCATAGGCTATAGCTCACTTCATCAGATCCATAGAATGGAACAGAAATAGGATGCATTTATACACACAGAAAGAAAGAAAAAGGAAAAAAAATTGTACATTAGCATACCAATTCTAAGAGGGCTGTTAAATGTAGATGGGCCATTATCAGTAGGAGAAAAAAATACCTTTTGAAATGGATTTCTGTGTCAGGTAAATTAACTCAGGAAATGCAATCAATTAGTGTAATGAGAGAAACATTCGCAAGTGCTATTTAGCCCCTGGTTAATTGTATCCAATTTGAAAAAATAATTCTAGTTCCTCGGTTACTAGTTGTAGTCTGTTTTGGAAGTTTTTCTGTTTCAAAATTGAAATAATCAAATCTCTAATGGAATGGCCAGGAAGATTAAAGTGTTCTCCTACTGGTTTTTGAATGTTATAATTCCTGATGTCAGATTTGTGTCAATATATTCTTTTGCATAGAAACTGGCCAGTTTGGCCAATGTACATACAGAGGGGCATTGCTGGTACATGATGGCATATATCACATTGGTCGATGTGCAGGTGAATGAGCCTCTGATGTTGTGGCTAAACTAGTTAGTCTCTAAGCTGCTACAAGTATTCCTCGCTTTCTTTACAGATACAGACTAACATGGCTGCTATTCTTGAACCTGTCCTTTGATAGTGAATATACTTACAGGAATTGAACTATCACTATTAAGACTGACAAGGAGGCTTTTCTAAAAATATATATATTAAACTTTGGTGACAAAAGAATAATCACTTAAATTCCATGTCAATGGGTAACACTGGTTGAATTTTCAGAGATGCTGAATGCCCATAGATCCTCCATTTGTGGATGCTGTGTCTTTGAAAAATTGGACCATTTTCAGTTACATGTCTGTTTTAGCCACCACCATCTTAAAATTTCAGCCATAATATCCACTTGAAAGTATTACAAACAGACTTCATTTTTCACTGAGAAATGTTATGTTAACTTATCTGTGGTAGCAGTTTTTGTGAGTTTAAATCATTTTTTAATAGTGAAACATATTGACTAGATGGCCTGGCATATGATCCTTAAAGATGAACAGATTTGAAAGTTTATGCCCAAATAAATCTAAGGTGCCACTGGACTCCTCATTATTTTTTGTGGATACAGACTAACACGGCTACTGTGCTGATACATGGCATATGGTGTAATTTTATTCACCATGTCATCTGACCTGCACTGTGTACATATTGGTTATGCAATATGTCAGTCAACTGATTCTTATTTCTGGCATCCCTAACTTTGTAATTCAATGACATGAGAAATATTTTCATTTATCACTTCTTGATGCTTTTTTAGTCAAATTTAAACATTAATTTAGTGCCTGAAAAGGTGAAAGACTAATGTTGCTGGAAAATGAAATTCTCACTTAATCCACAAAACATAGAGAGAATCCACACAACCTTTTCCTATACCATTCTGTTATCCTTGCATCAGTTTTATTCTGAGATGGAAATGCAGTTTGTTGGGGGATAATATAATATGGCCTAATCTTTGTGATTGAGCTTGGCAGAGACTATCACAAAAGGTAACCATGACTTGTGATGTGAAATACTCAACATGAGTAAGGGTGGTAGATTCTAGCACAGTATATTCTGTCTTTAGTTTTAGCTTCCAACTGCAAATTAGTTTTAATTAAATTTAATCTTTTTGACCTTATACTTTAATAATATATTTTCCTAGAGGTATTTGTTTTTAAAACAATGTTCATTTTACCATATGTGATAACTACCCGTATAAATATTTTCTTCATCTCTTGGGTGTGTTGGCTCTTTTGTATATTTTTCTTCAAGAGCTTTCATGGTTTTTTAAGATTTTTTAATTTTTTTTCCTGGGGTTTGTGTTTTTCATTGTTACATGTGGTTGCACCCAATAATTGTATACTTTTCCCCTAAGGTATATTAGCTGTTCATGTTTTCTTTTGACTTTATTCTCATCATACTCTTTGCAGGCTACCCTTTGAACTTTGTAATTTCATAGTCCCCACTTGTAAAGACTAAAGCCTATATCTATTGTAGGAGCTGCAGTGTTTAAAACACACAATGTTTTGGAATAGTTTTGGCTATCAAATTTTGTTCTTCCAGTGTCATTAGGACATAACTTGGTTAAATGTGTCATAAAATGCATGTTGATATGAATGTTCTATTAATGTCAAGTCCAAAGCATATTGAAATCAATGGAAAAAACTCTCCCTAATAGCAATAGATTTAGATCAAGACAATAATGCAATAATCATTTTAACAATTATAGCTGTAGTTTTTCTTTTAACTGATTAAAATGAATATCGTGATGGGGGCCAGAAGGAGTGGTTTGACATCTCTAACTAGAATATAAAATGACAGTAGTTTTGTAGCCATACATACCGTGTAGTATTGCACTATTAAAGCTGTGAAAATGCAATTGTGTGTGTTTGACAAACTTGCTGTAAGAAGATAAGTTTTCAAGTTGTCATGTCTCGATTTTGCAGTGCATTTTTTATTTTGTTACAGTGTATTGCCTAATGATTTTGTGATCAGTTAACAATGCTACAGAATTTTAACTCCAGTGCAGAAATTAGAGAGCTTGACTGACTAGCATAGGTCCAAAGAGCAACAGAGTGTGTAGAATAATATAGGATGCTGCCTAATATATACGTTGTTTACTAAATTCTGTGACTCTGATATATTTCTAACAAGACCAAAAATAAAACTCAGACATGCTGGAAATAATTTTTTAAAAAAGCAAGGAAGGGCATGCAAACAAATATTGGCATGCTGGGCTTTCCTAGAGCCTGAGTTCTCAAATTGAGAGCAGAAATATAAACAAATCCAGATTGTGAACACGCTCTCTTTTCCTTATAGCAAAATGTGGTGCAGGGAGGATCTTGCAACTTTTTCTTTTGGTAATACGGGGTCACAGTATGCATGGAGAGGTTGAGAACTACTCCTTTGGAGCACTAACTTACAGGGTGACAAGGTGACATACCATATGCCTTCAGATCTGGAAAAAATAGGAAAAATAAATTGGCAATGTGGTAGATATTTCTTTTTCTTTTACAGGATGTAAGTAAAAGTGTTTGGGGGCTGGAAAAGACCAACAACATCAGGTGGATTCTCTTGGGCATTCACAGGACCTACCTCTGTGGTGCTAATGTTTGTGTTGGGATCTGACTAGATAAGACAGATTCATTCCTTGCTTAACTTGGCAGAGAGCTATTTATACTAGACATATGTTTCTTCCGTCTCTTGTAATTCTCTCTATGTAGTTTGCATCTTGGGGAGCAGATTATTAGTTTTTTAGTTTAAGTAGGACACTCTGCCAATGACTTTTCCTCCCTCTTTCCAGGTTAGAATCGGTCAGAAAGGGTTGCTTGAAATCTAAACTCTGCTATTTAGTGATTTGCATTTCAGAGTGCCCAAACCCGGTACCCTTATGTGCAAGCTTTCTAAGAATGATTAATTGAGAACAAATTAATCTAATCTTCTCATCTTAGATCTTCATTGCTGACATCAAAATTAGGATATTGACGTCAAATCAAGGATATTACAATTTTCTTTATCAATGGGGGTGAGCAGTGTAGATTAAACAGATGATAATAAATCAGACACCTAAAGCATATGATGACTTACAGCTGCTTATACTGAACCATTGGCACAGCACTCCCTAATTTTCTGTTGGCATGCTATTTGTAAGCTGATTAATTTGAATAGCAAACAGTAGAGCCATGAATTTTTGCAAATCATGAGTAGCATGTATATCTGGCCAAATGCAAAAAGTATTCGTACTCATTGGTAGAAATACAACTTGCTTTACTCCCTTCCTCCTACATATTTCCATTCAATATCTTATCAAATATAATGTGTGCATTGCCCAACTGGCTTTTTCCCTCGTTATCTCATTAAAATATTTAGTAAGCTAAAGAGTCAACAGAGAGGAGAGAGAACTCTTCAGCAGGACTCTCTAAACTGCATTTATTTTCTATGATGGAACATTTCACAAGATGGTAATTGAAAAATATAGTTCAGTGGATGCACAATTTCAGAGCTTTTTATTGTTGTTTTATTTATATGATGCTAAAGAAATGCATTGCTGTTAAAAAAGGTCCTATTCAAAAAAAGACTACACTGTACTTAGAAGTCTACAACCTAATTCCTTAATGATGGTTACATGAGTTCACCATCTGCAATTTTATTATTCAAAAATTGATTTAATGCTGCTGAAAACCCTAGCAATAAAAGTACACAGAGCAAGTATATCATTATTGGGTTTTACAATAATGCCTAGTATGTGCATTTGTCATTTTGGGCCTTGTTTGAGCCACCCCCAGATATTTTTCATATAGTATGCACTGTCCACCCCTCAGCCAGACCCTAATATTCCCCTTGTAGGTGTCTCTACCCACACCAGCCTGCTCCTGCTCTCAAGAGCCCCTACCCTACACCCAATCCCTTGCAGAAACCTTAGCCAGGGATCACCCATCTCAGAAGCCCTTGTGTCCCCCACTCTTGTGCATACTCCTTACCCTCCTGATGAACTATAGGTTCATCCTGCTTTCTGGAACTGAGAGGATTCTGAGTATACAGTGATCAGATTTGGCCCCACAGCCCCTCCATCCTTCCCACTGTCCAGTGTGCAACTGCTGCACAAATACTGGGAATGTCTCCACTCCCAAGATTTGATCATCTAAATAGACAAATACTGAGTGAAAGGAAAATTATTATCCCCATTTTGCAGATGGGTGACTGGCACATAGAGACTTGCTCCAGACTTGCTGCAATTCATTTGCAAATTTGACACAATCACCTCAGGACTGAATAGGGTCTATGAGTGGCTAGCTAACTACAAGAGCAGTTTCTCCTCTCTCGGTGTTCACACACCCAGATTAGCTGCTAGAAGAGCACCTCATCCTCCCTGATTAGAGGTAACAAGGTGGTTCAGCCTGATTGAACTAACCTTCTTATCTCTAACCTGGCTCTTGCCTTCTCATTTATACTTGATCTCTGATACTTCCACTGCATGCATCTGACAAAGTGGGTACTAGCCCACAAAAGCTTATGCTTCAATACTTTTGTTAGTCTTTAAGGTGCCACAGGACTCTTTGTCGAGACTTGCTCCAGGTCGCACAAAAAGTCTGTGGGCAAAGACAAGAATTGATGATTGATCTTAGTTCCAGTACAGATCTATACCAAAGCTGAGGGGTATATCAGCTTCATATCACCATACCATTGTACCTCAGTTCTAACGTTTGGCTTACATGAATAGCCCTTGGCTTTTGTTTGTGCATGACTGCTAAGCAAAGTTGCTGTTCAGAGTCAACTGTCTTGGGCTTTTTTGTGATATGGACTCCAGTCCACTAGGAACCAGACTCAGACCATCAGCTCATTTCACACAGGCCACAGAACAGCTGTTAAATGATAATTGGTTTGGGGATTGCCAACCCCAAGTATGCAAAAATCATGAGTTAGTCTCTTACAAAAATATAATGAGATTGGCTTAAAAATCATTAAAAAACCTGTCATTCATTTTATTTGCCTTCTGGTTTTTGAAACTTTTTCAGGCTACATTCTGGTCACACGTAAAAGTTTTTTCATGCAGCCATAAGGACTAGAAAATTCTTTTCCTTAGTTTTTCAAATTAAAGTTGATGTTCTCAGATAATCAAATGAAACCAGGAGCTGGGGCTTTAAGAAAGCCGAATATCACAAGACACACAATAGAATCAAGAGTCACTATCAACCTATATGGAATTCAAATGAGTAAATTAGAGGTGAGGTACATAGCTGTTTATCACATATGTATCTAATCCTTGCAGTTCACTTGCATGTATTCTAAATTCAGATATGACACATTTCACATATGAAGTACCATAGCTTTTATACTATTTCCTACTATTTGTGTGTTGTCCATATTTAGAAAGATGAATTTATAATAATTTTATAACACTTCCTATCTCTCTGCCCTGTTAAAGTCCATCAAGCAGCCTCATCTATGATAGACGTCATTTCCTTTGTCAATGCTGATTATTTTTCCAGATTAAATGATGTCCTAGTAATGAAAAACAAACTGAAAAATGATTTCTTTCTTTATTTGATAATTTGGAAAACCAGAACCTGGAAAATAGTCATGTTCCAGCAACCTGAATGTAGTGAGAGCAGTTATGTGGGAATTGTCCTCATTGGCTCTCATTTTGGCTTATTATCCCATGCTGCTGTTTTACCTCATTACCAATCATATTATACTTGGTGTATGAATTTAAAACAACAACAAAAAATAGCTGTCTGAGTATGGGAGCATTCCTGGTAAATACACATTTTCATTCTGGGGATAAAAATGAATCAAAGCAATAATAACTGGGCCTTAGGAAATGACAGTCTAAAAAAATTACCATGCCTAGAAAAAAAGGCTATGGCTAATAAAACTCAACTGGTCTGTAAAAAAAAAACCCTAATGTTCAGAGTCTGCTAAAACTGCTGAGCTGCTGCTGCCTTTTTTGTTTTGTTTTGTTTTGTTTTTTGTTTCTTGATCCAATTTACACACACATTTTTGTAATGTAACCTTAGGCCATACAGTTAAGTTTTGTGATTTGAAACATATTTGTCAACAGTTCACTCTGGCACTTTTTTCTTATGGCTCTTCTGTAGCTTCTGCTTGTAATGGTTCATTCTTAGTGAGGCTAATATTTATTCGGCTCAGGTGTGTGTATGTACAATGTGTGTGTTGGGGAAGAACGTGCCTGTCGGAATAGATTGTTTGAACCTAGCATCTGAATCACACGTCCAAGCACACACTGAAATAGATGTGATTAGGGAGATCCTGGCTATCTAGAAATGTTCCAGGCACTGAAGCTGCAAACCTGAAGTTTTTTAACTCCTGGTTTTGCCTCTTTGGTTCTTTCTAGATAACACAAGTGGAATCCTATTGCATGTGTAACATAGGATCTCGCTTTTATTTTTCACTTATACTTGAGGTGACTATATTTTAAAAATTACAATACAATTTTGTCCATTTTATGAGTATTTCTTTACTCTAAAAATAATGCATTGAAAGCACATGTGTTAGTAAAAGACAATTTTTGACTTGGAGCACATTTCTCAGAGTGAAGGATTTTTTCCTGAGTAATTTCTCAATGTGTTTATCATGAAGCACTAACTAAGTGATGTCAGTATTCACTTTGATAAAAAACAAATAGTTCTAAGAGTGCATTTGTTTTTACTCATACTCTAAACACTGTATAGCACTCTGAGTTCTTATTACATTGGATTGTGTTCTTGCTAAACACGGAGCAAATCTAAATTGGAATAGAAAATCATTTTCAGTACACATTTTGTAGTTATCAAAAACCTCATCCCTTGTTTGGACTTAAATGTCTCCATTGTTCACTTTCCAGAGGAAGTTCTTTGGTACACTAAACCATCATATAAAAGATGCTACTGTCTAAGCAAAACCAGCATATGCAGTCACTTTACTTACTTGAACTGCTTCACAACATAAGTGTGTTCAATGCAAAATAATCAGATGTTTACCATCAAAGCAGCAAGGGAGTATAGAACTTAATCATAATGGGCCACATTGTGGTACTCTATCCCCAATAAATATCTTATTCTGTGAGTATTCCCATTAAAATGAATGGAACAGAATCAACAAGGAATAAGCATGAGTAAAGATGATGGAACCTGGTTTGTATATTAACTTTTGGGAAAAACCTACACTGAATTCAGTAGCAATTTGCCTGAGTAAGGGCCAAAGCTCCATAATTAATTATTGTATTTTTTTAAGGTGTGAGAGAATATGTAAGAATAGAGTTTGCAATTTTTTGCAGCAGGGCTCCTGAGAACAAATTTTCTTGAAAGGTTTCTTCCTAGTTCTGGTGTGGATGATATTTTAACACTTTAATTTTAATTTCAAGTTGGGAGGGGCTTTTTTTGTCATTGCATTGTCAAATGCCATTTTGTTTTCACTTCAGAAACTGCTTGTTGAAGAGCATAAAATACACTGTGGTATTTCATGCTGACTTTTTTTTTTTTTTTTTACTTTTAGTTACTTTTTTCCTTCATCTAAAATAAATACATATCACGTAACAATAGTAGAGTTGTTTTCATCTAGTAATGAACAAGTGATTGTACTTAGATAACAAAAGCAATATTATCACTGACTCTTTCATATCTGTGCTTCATTACAGAACTTCAGACTTTGTTATTAATGTCTGGTTTCCTCCTGTAGATTTAAGAAACTACACACCCATGCAAATAGTACAGGTATGTGGTTTCTCATTGAACATAGAAAACAGAAAACAGGGACAGAAGATAACTGCACATGTTTTTAGTATTATAAAAGCTTTAGATCAAGCATGGTTCAGCGTTTATCTGGTATTTTCTTTTTTTTTTTACTTTAATCATTTTGTCTGTTTATAATTGAGAGTAGTAATTGCTTCTTCCTTTCTGCATAACAACTCCTTAATGTTGACAATAACACAAATTCTGGTGTGAAGTTATTGTCATAATTCTCTAAATTGGAGAGGGGGTGATCTCTTATGTTCCTTCAGTTAATAGGTAGAAGTCTCAGTACTGCATGTTGTCATAATTTCAGACTTATTTCATGTCCAGTATCAAAATAATGCCTTATGTAATAAACATGTTAGTTATAGTGACAGAGTCCTGTGGCACCTTAAAGACTAACTAAAGTATTGAAGCATAAGCTTATGTGGGCTAATACCCACTTCGTCGGATGCATGCATGCATCCAACGAGGTGGGTATTAGCCCACGAAAGCTTATACTTCAATACTTTAGTTAATCTTTAAGGTGCCACAGGACTCTTTGTCACTTCTGCAATTCCAGACTAACATGGCTACCTCTCTGATTCATGTTAGTTATATTGCATTATACTTCCTTGCAGAGACTTGTGAAAAAGGTGCTGCTTACTATTTAAAATATAGTCATTTGAAGGCAAGGCAGTTGTACCCACAAAGAGAAGTCTAAGAATGTTCGGCTTGATACATAAAGAAAGGAAAACCTAGCGTAATAATACAAAGATTGAAACTACCAAAAGCATGAAAGTCACCAAATGGTGAACCATCTATGCTCAAACATCTGAATAATGTGAGAAATGAACAATGATCATAAAGAATAAGATACTGCTAGAATTATTGGGAGATGGTCCTGATACCATTTTGCAGAATGAGGGATGGGAAGATCCAGATCCTCTCTCCTCACTGTGCATAATCATGAGGATGTGGATAATGAAAAAATAATGATTAAAAGTGTGGAATCCTCAAAAGCAACAAATAGAAAATTATCACAAAGGGAATTTGGTAAATTAAAGTATCGGTGTTAAGAATTCCTGCTGAGGAGTTAGTTACCACTGAGAAATAATTAGCCTACTGAGTATTGGTAGAAACACCAATTACATTAGGAGAGGAGTTAAATGGGGATACTCAATCCTAACCTGATTATATAAGAAGTTTGATGTTTATTCATTACTACTTGAATTTCCAAAGTTTTGAATGGAATTTACAAAGTATTTTTAAAAAAAACCCAGCATCTAAAATATTGACAATGATGAGTGAATCATGGAAATTTTAGAGGTTCATTATGTTTGGATCAGCTTTCAAATGATTGAGAAGCTTTTTCAAAGATTTATCCTAACATAGCTTGCTCTAGGAATTTGCCTGAAAATCTCATGAGAAACAGGTTCTAGTGACATGTCAAATAACATATGTCCCTTTAGGGTGACCAGATCAGAAGAGCGAAATATCAGGACACATTTGGCGAGCGGCGCGCGGGGGGGTGGGGGGGGCTTGTGGCTCTGGTGTGGAGGGGCAAGCCGGGGGGGGGGGTGTATTTTGTACCCTAGGCAAATTTTTTACCTTGCACCCCCACTCCCCTTTTCCAAGAGCATTGCTTATTATAAAATTTTAAAATGAATATTGCAAAGTGTAATGTAGTATGGGGCACAGGATTGGGGTGCAGGGGAGCCCTGACTGGAACTGGGGATAAGGTGTTTGGGATGCTGGAGGGGCTCAGAGATTGGGTAGAGGATTGGGGTGTGGGTGGGGGATAAGCTCTGGCTGGGGGAATGGGCTCTGGGGTAGGGCAGGGCTGGGGATGAGTTTGGGATGGGTGCAGGCAGGCTGCTCTGGGACTAGATCCAGAGAGGAGGACTTCCCCCAGCCCTTTCTCTGCCAGCAGCAGCAAGCTCTGGGTCAGCTTCCTCCTTTCCTGCCCCCACCCCCCAGCAGCAAACTCACTCGCCCCATCACTGGCAGCAGAAGAAGGAGGGCACTAGGACCCTGCAGCAATGGAGGCAGCATGTTGCTGCACAGAGCGGGAGAGAAGGGATCCTCTGCTCCCGGGGGAGAAGGTGTAAGGGGGCAGTAAGGGGAGGCCGGGGGGCCCTTGTGGGGGGGGTAGAGCCAGGTTGCGGGGGAGGGGGAGGCTCTCTGGGCTCTTCCCCCTCCCACACACACCCCACACTCCACTGAGAGCTCTCCTGCCGTGTCCCTGGTACAGTCCTCCTTCCCCCGACTGCCTCTGCTGGGGAAGGAAGGAAGGGGAGTGGGCTTTCTGCCCCCTCCCGCCCCCCTTCTGCTGGCTGGCACTGGCCAAGCCGGCAGCAGCAGCTTTCCTCCCGCCCACCCCTACAGCATGTGCTGAAAGCCGCCGGCGGCGCAGCAGAGACCCAACCGCCCAGTCTCTGCCTGGTCCTGGGGCAGTAGGCAGGGAGTGCCGCATGCCTCTGCTGGCGTGCGCCCAGGCTCTCCTCTAAAGGTCCCGAAATCAGGACAAAAGGGCGTCCCGACCAAAGTATGGTCGGGACATGGGACAAATGTCTAAAAATCGGGACTGTCCCGATAAAATCAGGACGTCTGGTCACCCTATGTCTCTTTAATGAGTTGGAGATAATGACACGAGTTGCTCTCTTTGTAGTATTTCTGTTTAGGAACCTTAGAGAAACCAGGAAGCATACAGTCTTATAAAAATGTAAACAAACCAGGAAAAAATAACCAATTTTTTTCAAATCTCCAAAAAGTTTGTGGTTCTTTTCTGTTCGAATTTTAGGTGATGTTTCTAGTAATTTCTTACCTTATTCAAACTGATGTTGTTACAGCTTTACTATTATTTGACCAAAGATTGACAGATTAATTTGTATTTTTTAGTCTGATTATTTTAATTCTTAGCTTGTAAGCATCCCTGAAGGCTACTGTACCTTTCATCTTAAATTCATTCAAAATACAATGGCTCAAACCCTTGCTGGGACTACTGTTTGCCATCTTATCGCTCCCATCCTTAAATCTCCCTGTTGCCGCTCAATAAATATATTGAATTCAAGATTTTCATTACTTACATATAGAAACTTTTAATCATAAAGACCCAGTTTATCTTGTAGACCTATTGCTATTATACATTCCTAGCTGTTAACTCAGATAAGCAACTGATATATCCACCATGTAGACAAGTCCTTGGAGCTCTGAGTTTTCAGCAGCTCTGCTTCGTGTCTATGGCGTCAACAATCAAGTTTTCAAGTGAAGCAATTTACATCAGCTTTTTCACCAATTAATATTGATTTTTTGTTGCCGCCTGTAGTTCTTAAAATTGTGTGCTGTATGATCATAGGTAAAAAAAATACAGAATAACTATGCCATTGCATAACATTAACAAAATAAGGTATTTTAAGTTGCAGTACTTTTATATACTGCTGCGCTCTGACCTAGCTAAAAATGCCCTAATGATCCCATTTTCTATGTAGTTTATTGATGTGACCATGGTTAATCATTTTTAACTGAGTCTAAATGAACTCACACATTAATCATTTGTCACACAGCTGAAAGAGTATATACGCTGTTGATTTGTCATCATGCCCAGGCATCTCTGGGGAAGTTTGCATGTCCCTAGTGCAGAGAGAAAATGGAATTTCCATCCTGTGGGAAACTTTGACACCCTATTTGGGGGATCTGGGTGGATGGGTGGCTTACACTGAGCAGAAAGTTACAAAAAAACCCCACATATTTTTGAATAAAATTACATTCTGGAAAAAAAATATTTGGAAATGTAAAAAAGTTTTTTATTATGCTTTTGATTGTATCAAAAGGTTTAAGATAGGTTAGTTGACCCAAAGCAAAACATTTCATTTCAGATGAACTTCAATGTTTGTGTGTGTCTGAACTGCCATGGTGCCCTATGAAAGTTGTAGTTCTAGGTCCATCTTGCCCCCTTTCCCACTAAGGGCCCAGCTCCCTGGCCAGACTACATCTCCCATTATGCAATTTGTTTTCTTCCTTGCCTGAAGCACCAAGATCTATCATGGGAAATATATTTATAACTCAGTTATGGTAAAAATCATTGCTGTCATTTTAAATGTGGAGAAAATGTGGCCCAGAGAGGGACGAGTACCTACGAGACACTATGATTCTAGCGAATTTGGTAAAGGCCTAGATATTACAAACTTTGCCTTCTGATCCTGGTTCTGCTAGGGTTGCCAATATTGTATTTAAAAAATAAGGGACTGTTTTCTTAGCACTTCTGCTCCCCCGTTTCCTGATGCTGCTTCTAATAATAATAATAATTAATAATTATAATAAATGGACATGATGAGTTTGTCCATCAAAGTTGATGAGGACCACCCAATGTCATCAGTTTGTTTGGGAGTGGGTTCTAAGATGGCTGATTAGTCCAATCTGAGCTCGGAATTGACGGTTGCAATGGGGACATGGAAGATCAGGCTGCTGACTGGGGGAAGAGAAGATACCAGCCCTGGACTTGCGAAGAAGACGCTTCTCTACAGCGTCACTCAGTCTCTTTTGTTCGTAGGCTGTTGCACCATCATGAACTCATCTGTGCCAGGAGAAGCGATCATTAGTGATGCTCTCCCAATTTTCAGGATCTATGTTACAGTTCTTAAGGGAGGCCTTGAGGGTGTCTTTGAATCTCTTCTTTTGACCTCCAAGAGATCGCTTGCCGTGTTGTAGTTCGCCATAGAACATCTTCTTGGGCAATCGTTCATCGGGCATTCGTACAACATGCCCAGCCCATCTGAGTTGTGCCTTGCAAAGCAGGGTGTGGATGCTTGTCATATCAGCCTGTAAAAGGACGTCAGCGTCTGGAATTTTATCCTGCCATCTTATTTTCAGTAGTTTCCGCAGACAGCTCAGGTGGTTCAGCTTTTTCGCATGACGACTGTAGACAGTCCAGGTCTCACAAGCATAGAGGAGAGTGGGCAGGATGACCGCCGAATAGACTTTTAGTTTGGTTTCAATCTTAATGCTTCTCCGATCCCAAACATTAGATCGAAGCCTTCCAAAAGCTGCGCTGGCTCTGGCGATTCTAGTGTTCACTTCCTCGTCGATGTTGGCTGCCTGTGATAAAATGCTCCCAAGGTATGTAAACCCGTCCACATTGTTGAGCTTGTGGCCATTGACAGTGATGGATGGCTCAGTGTAGTCACAGCCAGGAGTAGGCTGATGCAGAACCTCAGTTTTTCTGGTGGAGATCGTGAGGCCGAAGTTCATGCGCGCTGTGGAGAATAGATTCATGCAGTGTTGCATGCCTGTTTGTGTACCTGAGTTGAGGCCACAGTCATCAGCAAATAGAAATTCACAAATGGTCTCAACTTGGACTTGGGTTCTGGCCTGAAGCCTCCTTAAGTTGAATAGCCTTCCATCAAAACGGTAGCGCATGTCGATCCTGACATTATCATCTCTAAAAGCATCGATCAGCAATGCAGAGAACATAGACTGAAGAGGCAGGGAGCCAGGACGCAACCTTGTTTCACACCATTTGTAACTGAGAATGGCTCTGAATAGTTGCCATGATCTTGAACTCTGGCAAGCATGCCGTCATGGAATTGCTTCACCATTTCAATGAAAGTGTCTGGGCATCAAAATTTGGCCATAATCTTCCAGAGGCCCTCATGACTGACATTGTCAAAGGCTTTAGTTAGATCCACAAAGACAGTGTAGAGCTGGACATTCTGTTCTTGGCACTTTTCTTGTAGTTGCCTGGTGGCAAAGATCATATCAATAGTACCTCGTTCCTTCTTGAAACCACACTGACTTTCCGGCAAGAGACCTTGATCAAGGTGCTGTGTGAGTCTGTTTAAAAGTATTCTGGCTAGGACCTTACCTGCGACACAGAGCAGAGAGATTCCTCTGTGGTTGTCACAAGATTGGCGACACCTTGCGCTTGTAGAGGTGAATAAAGGTCGCATCTTTGAAGTCTTGGGGAATGCATTTTTGTTTCCACATCTCACAGAACATCTCAGTAAGCCTCTTAGTTAGCTTGGGTCCACCAGATTTGTAGATTTCAGCTGGAATGGAGTCAGCTCCAGAAGCTTTTCTGTTGGAGAGTAGTTCAATGGCCTTTTGAGTCTCCAGTACTGGTAGGGGGTCAGCCAAGCTGTCGTTGATCTCCACCTGGGGTAGACGGTTTATTGCCTCATCATTGATAGAGGAGGGGCTGTTGAGGATATTAGCAAAATGCTCTGCCCAGCAATTAAGGATCTTCTCCTTATCAGTGATCAGAGTGCTGCCATCTGCACTCAAGAGGGGGGCCGAACCAGATGTGACTGGGCCAAACACGGCCTGCAGAGCCTTATAGAAGTTCCTCATGTCGTGCCTGTCGGCAAAGGCCTGGATCTCATCGGCTTTCTGGCTCAGCCATGTGTCCTGCATCTCGCGTAGCTTCATCTGTACAATCTGACGTATCTTGGTAAATGCATCTTTTTTTGCTGCAGACTTGGGGTCATTGCTGTAGGCACGATGGAGACGGTGTCTTTCATCCAGCAATGCCTTGATTTCTCCTCCGTTTTGGTCAAACCAGTCCTAGTGTTTTCTTTTGGTGATGCCCAGTGACTCAGATGCAGTGGAATACACCAGTTGTTTAAAGGCTGCCCAGCTGGGCTCTATATCAGTGTCTGTTTCAGTGGCTTCCAGCTTAGATGCCAGGGCATCAGCAAGTGACTGTTGGGTGCTGCTGTCTTTCAATCTGGAGACATTGTTACCAAATGTGCCCGTTACTTTGGGGTATGCTCATTTATTCGGGTTACTCTTCTGGGGGGGGTGTAGTTCTGTAATTCTATTAATGTGCTGCTTATGTTACTTGTGTTCATATGGAGCTCTACTCCTTCCTTCTGCAAGTCCCCTCTCAGTGGAGCTATCCTGCTAGGTTCCACGGGGCTGGGTTTCTCCAGCCCTAGAACTAGATGAACACACACACACACACATACACTAACAGAGCAAGTCTGAGCGGACTGGGTCAATCAGCACTTTCCAGCTGATCCCCTTATGTGTCCCTGTGCTCAGTGAGCTGGGTTAAACAGCACTCTCAAGCTGATACCCTTATGTGCTCCTGGTCTCACTGGGCTGAGTTGAGCAGCACTTATGTGCCCCAAGTTGAAAAAAAAAATAAAAAAAAATAAATGGAGATATACCAATCTCCTAGAACTGGAAAGACCTTGAAGGTCAGCGAGTCCAGTCCCCTGCCTACACTAGCAGGATCTGCCTGCCTACACTAGCAGGATTGCCCTAAATGGCCCCCTCAAGGATTGAACTCACAACCCTGGGTTTAGCAGGCCAATGCTCAAACCACTGAGCTATCCCCCCACCCCCCTATCCCACTTTCACAGTAACCAACTCAATGAGCAAACCCCAAAGTATCTTTGGGCACCATAGGGATCTTTTAGCTGAGGTAAAAGAAGTGTTGCTGAGGAGTAAATGGGGGAAGCTACACTCAAATGAGTAAAATTCAGAGAGTGAGAGAGAAACAACCAACTTCACCATAAGGGTTATTTATTGCATAATAATGATAACCATACAAAGAGAGCCGTCCCTATCCCACTTTCACAGTAACCAACTCAATGAGCAAACCCCACAGTATCTTTGGGAACCATAGGGATCTTTTAGCTGAGGTAAAAGAAGTGTTGCTGAGGAGTAAATGGGGGAAGCTACACTCAAATGAGTAAAATTCAGAGAGTGAGAGAGAAACAACCAACTTCACCATAAGGGTTATTTATTGCATAATAATGATAACCATACAAAGAGAGCCTAAACCAGCATAGCATCCATTATTAAAGGGTAATTCCTGAGGCAGGAAGGAAAACAGAAAGAGAGAGAGAGAGAGAGAGAAGGGGGATCTCACCACTCCTGCAGCATGAATTAGTTGGGGTTCCCAGGTGATGGTAGCCCTCAGGGTCCTGAAGGTAGGAGACTGGCAGAGCCCCCAGCATGATCAGTTAGGTGATGATGGATTCCCAGTGGAACTGATGCAGAGTTTGGGTCTTAGCATCAGAACACTGACTGGGGCACAGGTAGGGGGTTTTATAGAGAAAATACAAAGGTTCAAAGGAGAACAAAGATTTGTTTAGGAGTAAACTGGGGATTCAAGGTTTTTTTTAGGATAGACAATAGGAGCTGATCACTCTTGGCTATGGGAGGTGTTTTCTTCAGGGAGCTCACAATGTAACCAGGTTGCTTCAGTATGTTGGGATATCAATCAAAGATCTATTACTAGAATTGGTCTGATAATTGCTGAGCCGGGTGTGTACAGGCGTGGGTTCACTAGCATTTGGAGCAGGGATTCCCAGAATGCAGTGCATCCCTGCTTTTTAGGTCCCAGAGTTCAGTGTGGTTCTCTTTTCTTCATTCTTCATGCTAATTCCTGTCCATCTTTTGTGCAGATGAGACATGGGCAGTGGTCTCAGTTCTTCATTTCTTATGCTAATTGAGATGTCTTACTCTTGTCACCTTGTCAGGAGGGGTCCAGGCATGTCTCCCAACACCCTTCATTGTTCTCTGCAGACCTTTTCTCTGATCAGTTTTGGTTCAAACAGAGACTGGGCAGGGAGTGTCTTTCATGAGCCCTGGTTCCCCAAAAACACAGAGCGGACTAGTATCAAACTGTGCCCTGGTTCCCAAAAACACAGAGCTGCCTGGTATCAACATTTAGGCGCTTTGGAACCCTGATGCCTTGTGGACGTCTAGGGGGCCGAATCCTGAGGTTCATCTTTGAGATGAGCAGTCTGTGGTCCATCCAGCAGTCTGCGCCACACATGGCCTTGGTCACACGGACATCCTGTCTGTCTTTCCTGCGGACTATTACATAGTCGATTAGATGCCAGTGCTTTGAGCGTGCGTGCATCCAGGTTGTTCTGTTACATTTGGGCAGGCGGAACACAATGTTAGTTATTAGATCATTTGCTGCACATATCCTCAAGAGCAGATGTCCATTGCCGTTACAGCTACCAATGCCATGTCTGCCGATGACTCCCTCCCACACCACATGATCAGTACCAACTCTGGCACTGAAGTCGCCTAAGACGATCAACTTGTCTGACTTTGGTATTGTAACAATCAGCTCTTCCAGGTCTTGGTAGAACTTGTCTTTGATGTCTTCTGGGTTGGTCATTGTTGGTGCATAAGCACTAATGAGTGTGACTTGCTTTTTCCCAGACAAAGGTAACTTCAGCACCATCAGCCGATCATTGATTCCTCGTGGTAAGTTGGATAGTTTATTCACCAGATTTGTCTGCACAGTAAATACAACTCCCGACTCGCGGCGTTCATCTGTTCTTCGCCCACTCCAGAAGAAGGTGTAACCAGCTCCAGCTTCCGTCAGCTGTCCCTCTTCTGCCAGCCGGGTCTCACTCAGGGCTGCTATATCGATCTTGTAGCGGGCAAGCTCCTTGGCAATTAGGTCAGTTCTCCTTTCGGGTCTGTCAGCATCTGTATGATCCATGAGAGTACGTACATTCCACGCTCCAAGAGTGAGTGGAATTTTGCTAGTTTTCTTTGTATTTCGACCGCATAAGTGGGATTCCCTCCAGCCGCGGTAATCTGGTCAGGTTAGGTGAAGCAGGCTTTTTTTAGGGCACCTTTTCTAGCCCCTTCCTCAGTCTACGGAGGTAAGCAGTGCTATCCTAAAAAGGACTGCTCAGTCACTCAGGTGGCTGCCGAAAACCACTGCTGCTTCAGATCAATGGAAGACAACCCTATGGCCTGAGCCGCCTACGTGCAGGTTCGCCACTGCGGTCGCCAGTGTATCCACACCTGACGTTTCGCAGCTGGCCCATCACCGCAGGACTTGAAATGAAGGGATAGAATGAATGGGTGATGACATAGGTGACTTGTGAGTAAATTTGATTAAAGTGAGGAAGAGTTGTGCATCGTCAGCCTCACTCTCTCATCCAGGCTCCATTTGCTCCAGTGGCAAGACAAAGTCAAGACAGCTGGAATGGAATCTGGATGCAGTGGATGACCAGGGCGTTCTACGTGTCTTGCCGTGCTCTATGCTCTCCACAAAGCATTGCTGGAAGTCGCCTTTCTGCCCGTTGACCAGCTGGTGGTTCCTCCGTGCAGTCCGATGAATCCAGTCTTCACATGCATTGGTGACCAGCCCTGAGCTCACTGAGGGGTCAAGACCCATCGGTCAAGACTCACCTGGTTTAGCCGGCCAGTCGAAGCCGTTGCCCGTAGTGTGGCCGCTGTGCACGCTACAGCTGCTTGGAGCCACAGGTGAGAGCTGAGTGTCGAGTGGGGACCAAAGGTGGATGAACTACTCCAGAGGGAGCACGACGTGTTCCCCCCACCAGAGGTGCTACCCCTCCATGAGCACCACATATAATAAATTAATTAATAACAAATTACCTAAATTCACCAGAGTATCTCTTGCTGCTTTTTGCAGCCCTCAGCAACTCCTGATCTTGCTGTACAGAGAGTAAAAAATAAGGGGCATCCCTTGTAATAAGGACCTGTTGGTAGTTCTTGTTCTGACACTTACTTGCTGTGGCTGATCCTTAGTTGACCTAAATGAGACCAATATTTAACTACTTCATATATGTGAAGCAATATGTTAGTGTATGGCAAAGGAGGTAGAAAGAAAACTCAAGGCCTGCTGGCCTCCTAGACTTGTGCTTCACCTACTAGAACGTATGGTTTTTGAGGGTCACCACCTCTCTCCCTCTCCCTTGCAGAATTTTGTAATATTCTTGAAAAAAATCTCTGCTGTTTCTGCATATTTTTGGTGCAAATAGGACCTTTTGAAACTTCACCTCCCTCCCTGCATTGCTGCTGGAAGATTTATTTTTACTCCATTTTAAAGGATAATACATTGATTCATCAATTTAAATTTGCTTGTAACTTTGTAACAACACCCGTATTTTCCAATGACTCATCTGCTGTATTTCCAGGGCCCCTGGAATTCTTCTGCATGTCAAGGCACTCAGTTCTGTTGCAATGTTAACTAAACTCTCTAGCATGCCTTTCTACAACTCTATGGGAAGAACAACTAAATTATTTGACAGTTTGTAATTGCAGGCAAGAGAACATTGTCAGTTTCTAAATCAGCAGATTTTAAAATATACACTGTAATAAATATAATAAGGAACATCATACATTAACAGAGCAATAGGTAATAAACAAAATGCTGCTTGGAGATATTTGCCATTTAATACCTTGAAACCACTGTCCGCTTGTGTTTAGAGCTGAAAAAACAAAATAAAACTATTCACATGATAGGCTTTTTGAAAGTACCTATTGCTTTTCTGGATAAATTATTTTCTGTAGCCTGAAGCTACTTAAAGTACCTGAAGAATTAATAATGGTGTTGGCATAGGTCAGCATATATGCTGCCAGTCCTCTTTCACATAGAGCACACACAATTATAAATACAGTACCTCCAGATCCTGTGAGATTTTATTATATTTGCTGATAATGATGTTTGCACTAAATCTTAAGTGCATAGCAAAGTAGGATGGGGATGAAAAAGGACTCATCAAAAATATATTTAATGGTGAACAACAGAACAGCTACACTTTTAAGTTGCTGTTTCAGTGTCTGCAGCATGTTTGGCTTGCAAAAAAGTTAGAGGTATCAGGCACTCTACTAATATAACTTGAGGTAAGAATTTAGTTACACCATGTGACCCAAAAGAATGTGACAAAACTTTGAACCATTTTTAGCTTAGAGAGAAATATCCATTTATACAGAGATGGCATTTTGTAGGCTTTTGATAAGTTAGGACATCTCTACACTGCCCCATAGTTTGGACTATGTGTGTGTGAATAGCAGTGTACATAAGAGTGTTGTGTTATAACTCAGAAGAACAGAAGAAAGACCGTACTCTGTCAGACCAACTGTCCATTTAGCCCAGTATCCTGTCTACCGAGAGTTGCCAATGCCAGGTGCTCTGAAGTGAGTGAATATAACAGGTAATGATCAAGTGATCTCTCTCCTGCCATCCATCACCCCCCTCTGACAAACAGAAGCTAGGGACACCATTTCTTACCCATCCTGGCTAATAGCCATTAATGGACTTAACCTCCATGAATTTATCCAGTTCTCTTTTAAACCCTGTTATAATCCTAGCCTCCTCAGGCAAGGAGTTCCCCCAGGTTGTCTGTTCGCTGTGTGAAGAAGAACTTCCTTTTGTTTGTTTTAAACCTGCTGCCCACTAATTTCATTGGGTGTCCCCTTGTTCTTATATTATGGGAACAAGTAAATAACTTTTCCTTATTCACTTTCTCAACACCACTCATTATTTTATATACCTCCATCATATCCTCCCTTAGTCTTCTCTTTTCCAAGCTAAAAAGTCCTAGCCTCTTTAATCTCTCCTCAGATGGGACCCGTTCCAACCCCCTAATCTTTTTAGTTGCTCTTCTCTGAACCTTTTCTAATGCCAGTATATCATTTTTGAGATGAGGAGACCACATTTGTACACAGTATTCAATATGTGGGTGCACCATGGATTTGTATAAGGGCAATAAGATATTCTCAATCTTCTTCTCTATCCCTTTTTTAATGATTCCTAACATCCTGTTTGCTTTTTTGACTGCTACTGGACACTGCATGGGTGTCTTCAGAGAACTATCCATGATGATTCCAAGATCTTTTTCCTGATTAGTTGAGGCTAAATTAGCCCCCATCATACTGTATATATATAGTTGGGGTTATTTTTTCCAATGTGCATGACTTTACATTTATCCACATTAAATTTCATTTGCCATTTTGTTGCCCAGATACTTAGTTTTGTGAGATCTTTTTGAAGTTCTTCACAGTCTGCTTGGCTCTTAACTATTTTTAGCAGTTTAGTATTATCTGCAAACTTTGCCACCTCACTGTTTACCCCTTCCTCCAAATCAGTTATGAATAAGTTGAATAGAACTGTTCCAAGGACTGACCCTTGGGGAACACCACTAGTTACCCCTCTCCATTCAGAAAATTTACCATTTATTCCTACTCTTTGTTCCCTGTCTTTTAACCAGTTCTAAGTCCATGAAAGGATCTTCCCTCTTATCCCATGGCAACTTAGTTTACATATGAGCCTTTGGTGAGGGACCTTGTCAAAGGCTTTCTGGAAATCTAAGTACACTATGTCTACTGGATCACCGTTGTCTACATGTTTGTTGACCCCTTCAAAGAACTCTAATATATTAGTAAGGCATGATTTGCCTTTACAGAAACCATGTTGATTTTTGCCCAACAATTTATGTTTTCTATGTGCCTGACAATTTTATTCTTTACTATTGTTTCAACTAATTTTCCTGGTATTTACTGGTCTGTAATTGCCGGGATCACCTCTAGAGCCATTTTTAAATATTGGCGTTACATTAGCTATCTTCCAGTCATTGGGCACAGAAGCCGATTTAAAGGACAGGTTACAAACCCTAGTTAATAGTTCTGCAATTTCACATTTGAGTTCCTTCAGAACTCTTGGGTGAATGCCGTTTGGTCCCGGTGACTTGTTACAGTCAAGTTTATCAATTAGTTCCAAAACCTCCTCTAGTAACACTTCAATCTGTGACAATTCTCAGATTTTTCACCTACAAAAGACGGCTCAGGTTTGGGAATCTCCCTAACATCCTCAGCCGTGAAGACTGAAGCAAAGAATTCATTTAGTTTCTCCGCAATGACTTTATCATCTTTAAATGCTCCTTTTATATCTCTATCATCCAGGGGCCCCACTGGTTGTTTTGCAGACTTCCTGCTTCTGACGTATTTAAAAAAACATTTTATTATTACTCTTTGAATTTTTGGCTAGCTGTTCTTCAAACTCCATTTTGGCTTTTCTTATTACATTTTTACACTTAATTTGGCAGTGTTTATGCCCCTTTCTAGTTACCTCACTAGGATCTGACTTCCACTTTTTAAAAGATGCCTTTTTATCTCTCACTGCTTCTTTTACATGGTTTTTAAGCTATGGTGGCTCTTTTTTAGTTCTTTGACTTTCTTTTTTAATTTGGGGTATACATTTAAGTTGGGACTCTATTATGGTGTCTTTTAAAAGTGTCCATGCAGCTTGCAGGGATTTCACTTTAGTCACTTTACGTATTAATTTCCATTTAACTAACCCCCTCATTTTTTCTTAGTTCCCCTTCCTGAAATTAAATGCCACAGTGTTGAGCTGCTGGGGTGTTCTTCCCACAACAGGAATATTAAATGTTATTATATTATGATCACTATTTCCAAGCAGTCCTGTTATAGTTACCTCTTGGATCAGCTCCTGCGCTCCACTCAGGACTAAATCAAGAGTTGCCTCTCCCCTCGTGGGTTCCTGTACCAGCTGCTCCAAGAAGCAGTCTTTTAAAGTATCAAGGAATTTTGTCTCTGCATTTCGTCTTGAGGTGACATGTACCCAACTCCCTTGTGTGGGCGCTACAGATTCCAGCTAAATGTTTCCTAGTTTGCATTAACATAGCCCTCTTCAAACAGGACTACATTAACATGAAGTATATTTATTTTTGTTCGCATCCACAATGTCCAAATCGGGGAGTCGAAGTGCAGCATTTTGGTGCCCACTGGTGTTCACACCCCTGTAGTCCGAACTGTGAGGCAGCAATAGACATGTCCTTCAAATGTAAATTGGGTATGAAACTGTTGTCCTTCTGAAGAATAGGAAAAGGTAAGTGATAGTCCACTGGACAATATCTTAGAGAAAAGATTCTGTTTTGTATTTGTGGAATGCTACTAGAAGATTTTATAGGAAAGATTGAAGTGCTTGCATTGAGGACATTTTTTACTGTTGTTTGTTTGTTTATGTTGCCATAGAACTGAGGTGCCAGGGCTCAACTGTATTAGGCACTGTACAAATACATAACAGGTAGAGCTTATATGCTAAGAAATAATTTAATATGTTAACACAATTTAAGTTATATAAATGAATTTGATGGAAAAATGGATTAAGGATACAAACATCTCCTTTGTTCCTATTAAATATTGTAACAGTCTATGTGGTGTTTAGAGAAATGTGTTTGTTTTTTCATATTGATATTTTAAATTTCTGCAACTATTTACTATTGTTATGTAAAGGCCTTCCCTTCCCTTCCCTTCCCTTCTCGCTTCAACAAAGTGGTACAATTTTAAAGTGCCAGATAGTGGGATGTAATAAGTTACCTCAGTAGTTCAGGAGGTATATAGAAATACATTTTTTTAATGACAACATAGGATGACTTTCTCTGCAGACATTCAATTATTTTGCAAAACAAGTGGTCAAGCTTTTCCTTAGATAAACCCTCTATAAGCTACGTCCTTTTTTGGTATTCAAAAAGCAAATTTCAGTGTCTAATCACTCTCAGACTGGTGAATCAAATGTAAATACTCCCTGGAGATACTCATAAGAGCTTAGCTTAGATCAAGACAGTTTCTGAATCCTTAACTCCCTCATTTCTGTCTTATCCACAATGGGATCATAGTTTAAAGTAGTTCTGCAAACAGTGTTTCTTACTCAGAGCTTGTCTTCACTACCAGGGGGAGCGATGCAGTGGGTATTGATTTATCAGAGCACTCTCCAATCGACCCCGGTACTCCAGATCTCCGAAAAAAGTAAGGTAAGTCGACCGGAGAGCATCTCCCATCGTAGCACAGTGAAGACATTGAGGTAAGTCGACCTAAGCCATGACATCTACTTTACTCTTGTAGCTGGAGTAGCGTAACTTAGCTCAACTTACAACCTAAGTGATAGTACTCACATTCCTGTCTCTGAGAACAAACTTCCTAACAAAGATAAAACTATAAGATACTATAATGATAAATAGCACCTCACAGTTGGTGATGCTGTGCCTTCACATTAAGGCCAAACTATAGTCCAGTGTGAATGTATGCTTATTGATATAAAACAGGTAGACTTGAACTATACTCTAAATTTTACAAAGTTTATATCTGGATCCAGAATTGAAATGTATGTCTTGGGCCCATTTCCAGTTTTGAAACGAATTTCCAGCAAGAGGTTCTCACTTGTGTTTGTGTTTCAATGCCTTATAGTGTCATCAATACATTTCTTCCACAAAGAGAAATAATTGTTGCAACTAGCAAACAAGGGAAATGTACAGGCTTTTATTATGCCAAGAAGCACCAAACAAGATGGAAGCCCCTTTGTATTAGAGGTATGCAGTTTCTGTATCTGAGGTTTCTATATGGTCCATATTATTGTAGTATTGAGTGCCTCAAAATCTTTCATGTATTTATCTTCACAACACTCCATGTGAGTTAGAGAAGCAATATTTTATAGATAGGGAAACCAAGGCTCAGAGAGAGTAAAGTAAATTACTTGCCTGAGAAACTGCAGGTAGAGCATGCAATTGAACACAGGTCTCCTGAATCCAAGGTCTGTGCTCTAACCAGTGGGCAACATTTCCTTTGGCCAAATACCTCCTCACCAGAAGAGTTTATGTAGATGACTGTGGAATTTGGGAGTGCTTAACAGATGCTGAATTATTAGTCTTTCTGAAGGAGTGGTCTGAATAGGGAATTAAGTATGTGTGTTGTACTTAAAGTACTATACAGGATCTTTTCAGGGGTAATAAGGCAAAAAGCCACAATTATTGATAATACATGCAATAATTAATACCATCATATGCATATGATATATATAGCACACTCATGCACTCACACAAACAAACACACTCCATCTTGCTGTTGTTACCAATGAGTTGCTCCCCTTAACTGCACTGGCCAGGTGAGTTAGATGGGGGAGGGGTGGAGCTGGGCTTCTGACGATTCGGATTGATGCTTTGAGTTGACAAGACGAGACCCGGGGGTTCTCTGCAAGGCACCTCACTTTTATAGCAGCTTCTTCCCTCTCATGCAAATCTGTCCCAGATTCAAAATCCAGGTCTGTGTCAGTTGGTCCTTTGTGTCTCTGGGTGTTGTCCCAATGCTGCAGAGAGGTTGTTCCCAAAAAAAGGTGCTTGCTTCTAACCCAGAGGCAGTCAATATGTCTCCTCTTCTTTAGTCAGCCCCCACTTTAGTTTCCCCACTTATCTTGTTAAATTTATGTGGGACGGGGTGGTCTGATGAGATTGCCTATAGTGGAATATGGCCCATCTGTGACTGCTGTTAGCAAAGATCTCCAGTTGGAGATGGGATACTAAAGGATGAGTGTGCAGCACTATTACAGAGAATTCTTTCCCAGGTGTCTAGCTAGTGGGTCTTGCCCACATGCTCAGGGTCTAACTGATCACCATATTTGGGATTGGGAAGGAATTTTTCCCCAGATCAGATTAGCAGAGACCTGGGGGTTTCACCTTCCTCTGCAGCTTGGGGTTTGGGTCACTTGCAGGTTTGAACCAGAGTAAATGGTGGATTCTCCATAATGTTAAGTCTTTAAATTAAGGTCAGAGGACATCAGTAACTCAGCCAGCCATGAGTCTAGTACAGGAGCGGGTAGATGAGGTTCTGTTGCCTGTGATGTGCAGGAGGTCACATTAGATTATCATGATGGTTCCTTCTGGCCTTAAAGCCTATGAGCACCCCAGCTCTCTCCTTTCCTGCCAGCCAATAGCCTCTCCAGCAGCTACTCTTGGGATGGAGGGTGCAGAAATACAGGGCACACCACCTTTAAGAGCTCACTTGGAAGGTTTTTGTAAATTTGTCTTCCTGTCTGCAGGGAGAAAATGAAATGGGCAAATATATTCATGTGAACTGCCAGCAAGACAAAAAAAAAATCTATGTTGGCTCTCCCCAGATATTTTATACTTATATGTATAAAATTAATGTTTTATACTTTTTGTCATGCATTGAGATGAATTTCCCCCCACAAAATGTGATGGAAGCAACATCTTTTGGGGACTTAGAGGATTCTATTTTTCCTTAAGGAGTTAGACAAACAAATGGCATTTAACAAGGTCTCACAAAAACTTCCTTGAACAGAAATTTAAAGAACTAGAAGAGTCCTACAAACCTAAAGATGGTTCAGTAGTTTGTAGTTCTTCCTGGCTTCTACAGATTTGGGAAAATTTTGCCAAGTGAAGAAAACCAAAGGGCCTCTTAGAAAGACTTCTAAATCACATAGTGTTTAAACTCTCAGACTTAACTTATTCACCTGTGGGAATATGGTATATTGGAGAATTATGTTAGATTTATATTTGAGTGGACTGAGCATGGTTCTGTGAATACAAAGAGTGGTTTAGGAGAGTGAGAAATTGAGTGTAAGATAGAGGAAGTATCCATCTATGGAGTGTTGGGATATTGTGGAGGCATGCAAGACTTTCATCCATAATTGCTAAATGCAGTATTCATAGGCTATATAGACCACAATACTCTACAGTGACCCCGACAAAGCAAAATCCTGAAGAGATTTTAAATACACTTTTATAGTTCACCATAAACCTGGAAAGCATAATGTGGTTACAGATGCACTTAGTTAAGGAAGTGCAGTGAGAAAACACTCTGATGAGTTTAACTCATATTCTTCCAAGAACAGTCTAAGGATTCTGAGGTGCTTCCAGTACAACAGTTCTACTAGAAGAGACACACACTTGGGAAAATCAATAGAGTCCCTGGACATGTCATTCATTAATCCTGGTACCAGGGTGCTTGTGTATTAAGGTAAAAGAATTTGTCTTTCCACTAAAATTACAGTGAACAGTACTGGAATATCTCCATGTTAACAGTGTTGCCAACTCTTATTATATTTTCTTGAAGCTCCAGCTCCTGGGATCTTGCAATATCATGAGTATTTTGGCTTTCATTTTTTTTATATATTAAAGCTTGAAAACATGCCCAACAAGCACCGTGAAGGTTAGAGTGCCAGAAGGCAAATATAAAGAACCCCAAATTTATCATTTATCAACCTCACTCTTTTTAACCCAGTCTCAAGATTTTGGGGGTCTGGGTCCTAGTGATTGCTTGGGGGTGGAAAGTAGCAGATCACATGTGCAATGGAAAAGATTGAATCAGAATATCAGATTGCTCTGACTGGCTGTGGATGAAGATGTTCAGCACTGAATCCCTTCATATTTTACATCTCAGGAAATGAACTCACTAGAAAAGATATCTTGTATGTCATCAGCAAATACCAATTTGTGGCATTATGTTCTGTGTACCTTTGCTCCCTGTTTGTTTCCTTTTTTACTATTTGCACACCTCTCAAACAATGCTGTTGAGTTGTAGGGCAATTGCCTATTTGTATAGGAGCAAAAGGCCCTGTTTTCTCTAGTTATGTGAACAGCAGATCACAAGAAAATGTGGCATATGCAGATAAAAATCTAATCGGGAAAGCAAGTGAGAGTTAAATACTGTGTATTGTTGCATGCAAATACAATAAAAGGTATCTTCACATCTCAATCTTGCTGTTTTTTCAGAGTCATTGAGTTGGAAGCAATGTTAGGATTTTCACTTCTCTTTTAATTGCAGGATGTGAAGCCAGGTCATCGTGTTCTAATACTTACACCTATTGATTGATTTAGCTGATATCAAAGAATGAGTTATGAAAGAGGAAATAATATGAATCATTGTACAAGACAACTCACCATGGGATATTGACAGTCTAACCAGGAGAAAAGGTGTCTGATGGCTCCAGTCCAACTATAAGAGATGTCTCAATGGCTATCCATGATCCATCCACCTATGCTGACAAATTATATGTATCCTTAGTTTAGGAAGGACCTTTCTGTATAGGTTTAGAATTCATCCTATATAATAAAAGGTCAGAGGATGTTTGTCTGAAGTCATCATGCGCAGTAGAGATGGCCCGGACAAGCAGCATGCTGGGAGTTGTAGTTCGGCGGCACAAAATGACTGCTGCGCGTGCGCCACCACGAGCCGTAGAGACGGCCCGGACAAACAGCATTAAGCACTTTGGCCCATGTACACGGGCTGTCACACTAGTATTAAATGAAAGAATTACATGTGTAATGGAAAATGCCAATGATACAGGAACTCTTCACTTAAAGTCACCCCGGTTAACATTGTTTCAATGTTAAGTTGCTGATCAAGCAGGGAACATGCTCGTTTAAATTTGTGCAATGCTCCCTTATAAAGTCATTGTCAGCAGCCTGCTTTGTCCACTGCTTGCAGGAAAGCAGCCTATTGGCACTAGCTGGCAGGGGCTTGGAACCAGGGTAGACCAACAGCTCCCCATCATCTCCCCTGAGCTCCCTGTGTGGCAGCCGCCCAGCAGGCTATCAGTTGCCGGTAGTTCACATGTCCCTCCCCCCACTGCCATGTGCTGCTCCTGCCCTCTGCCTTGGAGCTGCTCCCAGGATCCTCCTGCTTGCTGGGGGCAGGGAGGAGAGGGAGCAAAGGGAGGGACTAATGTCAGAGTGTCTTCCTCCCCCCGATCCTGCACCCTGCTTACCCCTTCTCCATATAGAGCAGGGTGGGGACACAGACTGAGAGAGAGAGAGAGAGCGCACGCTTGGGGCAGCAACTGCTATCTCAACTTCCTGCTCCACTTAAAAGGACAATGTACTTAAGAGTGGGGTCAGCATACTTAAAGGGGCAATGTGCATCTCTCTCGCACACCTGGTGTCTGTCTGTCTGGCATGCTGCCTTTTAGAATATGAGGCTACATTAACAACAATGTGTTAACCCTCGAGGGCTCAGCCAAAAGATAGTTCATCATTTATCAGTAAGGCATACTTGGGAAATATACCACCCTCTAACTTCATCACCTCAACTAACCTTCACATTTATCATCACTTTGTACAGTATTAAATTGTTTGTTTAAAACATATATTGTGTGTGTGTGTATATAGTGTTTTTGTCTGGTGAAAAATATTTCACTGGAACTTAACCCCCCATTTGCATTAATTCTTATGGAGAAATTGGATTCTCTTAACATCGTTTCACTTAAAGTCTCATTTTTTCAAGAACATAACTACAATGTTAAGTGAGGAGTTCTTGTATCTGTAAGTATGCATGGCTTTTTATGTTTGCTAGTTATCTCCTTTTCTAAAAATCCTCCCATCCTACTGAACTACATACATGCATAATAAAAATGTGGATAAATCTCACAAATAAACTGACAGCAAGTGATTAGAAGATCTCTTCATCCTTTTGTCCTATCAGGAGCAATATGTACCTCCACCTTAAATATGCTGACATCTAGCCCTTTCGTAAATGCCTGTGAAAACAGTTAAGTCTCTGACTTACTGTTGTCCGGTAGTTCTGCCTAAAAGCACTATTGTTGATTTTGAAAAGAGGAAATTCCTCTTAGGAGATTTCTCCTCGGCCTCTGCATTACAATAAATACTTTTTATGGAAGTAGGCTAGTATTGCTTTTCAATTTAAAACACATTTCATAAACCATAAGGAGGGATGAGTGAACTTTTAAGTCTAGCAGCAAAGTAGAGAAAGGCCATCATGACATACTGCATTTAACTGATGAGAGGAAGGGGCACATCAGCTAGAGCGAACAATGGCCTTTGGGTACCTCCATTTTCATTTTTTTTTAAATGAACATTTTAAGCCCTTCTCCTGTGAAGACAGCCTT
Source organism: Sternotherus odoratus (assembly GCA_032164245.1). Taxonomy (NCBI): domain Eukaryota; kingdom Metazoa; phylum Chordata; order Testudines; family Kinosternidae; genus Sternotherus; species Sternotherus odoratus. Next base: position 110,712,301 of record JAVMKO010000002.1, read on the forward strand.
GAAAGTGTAGGTATGAAACCAATATAGATCATTGTTTGGATGAAAGAAACTAGCAACTGGGCACCAATTCTGCAAGAGGAGTCTGATTTAAAGGTATACATTCATACATTTACTTTGCATGTAAAATAGTTATCTCTTTTTTAATTATCTTCCAAACTCTTTGCACAGCTCTGTGCATAGCGACGTGATAAAAGCAGGAGCGATAGGTTTGGAGGCTCACACAAAAAAGATAATCCTGGCTCTGGTTGTAGACTTGGATTGAATGGCTGCAGTTCACTAAGGGCTTGTCCTCACTGGGCGTGGGGGAGGGGGCGAATCGACGGCAAATACGCAAATTCAGCTACGTGAATCATGTAGCTGAAGTTTGCGTGTCTGCCGCCGACTTACCTGCCGTCCCCACGGCAGCGGCAGTCGGCGGCACGCTCCCCCGTTGACTCCAGCTTGCGCCTCCCGGCAAGCTGGAGTTCCGGAGTCAACGGGGGAGCCGCAGGCAATAGATTTATCACATCTTAACAAGACGCAATAAATCGATCGCCAGAAGATCGATCCCGCACTGCGGGAGTGAAGACGAGCCCTAAGAAAGCTGCAAATGCACCATTTCCCTTCCCGCATCTCCTTCCAGTGCTACTAGGAGCTCATGAGGGGAGCATCCTATAGGCCTTGTCTTCACTAGGAAAATGGTGTGTCCTTAACTCATAGATGCATACTGTGAATCTATGAATTTAACAGGAACAAGAGACGTGAATCATGTCAACCCTAAAAGATCAAAATAAAAACAAAAAAACCACCAACCCACAAATATGTGCGATTAAATGCAAGAGTGTTAGATCTAGAGGGCGATCCTTTAGAGGCTTTTAAAGCATTGGCAAAACTTGCAATTCACACACCAGTAAAAGCAGTTGTTAACCATTTTGCAACAGACTGTGGTGTTGTTTCCCTTCCTCAAGCATTTATCCTGCATATGTACAATAGTGAGTGATGTTTACCACCCCTTCTAAAAATCATTGTTTTCAGAATGGTGGTTGCAATGCAGAAAATGTCCTGAGGAAGATTCCTGCCCATTAACCGTATTTATTGCTGTGTTCAATTTAGACAAACGGGACATTTAATTGAAGCCATCATACAGAATGTGTGGCATGAGCCTTAATTTCCCAATAGCACACAGCTACTTGGAATAAGAAATATCTACATTTTCCTTCCTTCTCTATCAGAGCTGATCTCCTCTTCACTTGATTTGGAAGTCTGAGCCATAAATCTGTTGTATTGACAGAAACCTATTCATAAAACATGGAGATTTTGCTGTACATTCTGGAGGAAAGTCAATGTTGCAAAGTGAAGTGTAAAATTATTCCTGTCTCAATGTTATTTTTGAGTCATATATCTTTGCCTTTTATGAACAGCAGGCATATTTGAAAGAATTATGTCTGAGTCATAAATTCCTGTTTGCTTGGGACATGACTAATAGGTATCTTTAACACAGTAAGATGATATTACTGTCTTATCTTGCATTTTCTTAACCTCTGAAGCACAGACAAGACAGATGAAATTTAAATAGCACAGTGACATTAACACACAGTCTGTTGGAAAATGGTTACCAACCTCCTTTTCTGGTCCATTGGGCCCAGCAAACTGATATTGTAATATATAAGAGTTTCCAAATTTATTATTTCAATATTTAGCAAGGAAAATTGTCCTGCTTGCTTTTAGAACTTATGGATGGTCATGAGTTGCGAGAAAGATGGAATAAGCAGATCAGGGAAAAGAAGGCATGTGGCCAAGCTTTACTCACACAATATTCAGTGAAGCTGTAACAGGAAAACAAGTCTATTTAGATGAATTATGGTGAAAGACCTTTCCAAATGGTGCTACCAACAAGTGCTCATCTGTATTCCAGAAGGATTTACCTGTGTTAGAATAGCCATGTATCTTCAATGCTATAAACAAATTTTTTATGAGCAACTTGCTCTCACCTGATGTGTTGCTGAAAAAGATAGAACAGTCATGATAGAGATAAGTAATGACAAAGATCTCTAGGCCCCACCACACTGACTCCTCCTAATTTCACCTCCTCAAAAATAATAAATTATACCTAAATTAAGCCTAGTGTTGTTAGTTTAATAGTAAATCAGATAGTAAATGCAGTCTTTCCATTAGAAAATTCTTTCTGAATATATTAAGAATTTAGGGCGTTGATTAATCATAGTTAAGTCACATGATTAACTCACAAAAATTAATTATGATTAATCACACTTTTAATCGTACTATTAAATAATAGAATACAAATTGAAATTTACTAAATATTTTGGCTATTTTTCTAAATATATATTCTATATAAATATATTTCTTGATTTCAATTGCAACACAGAATATAAAGTGTACAGTGTTCACTTTATATTATTATTTTTATTATAAATTTTTGCAGTGTAAAATGATAAACAAAAGAAATAGCATTTTTCAATTCACCTCATACAAGAATTATAGTTCAAGCTCTTTACCATGAAAGTGAAATTACGAATGTAGATTTTTTTTTGTAACATAGCTGCCCTCAAAAACTAAACAATCTAAAACTTTAGAACCTAAAAGTGCATTCAGTCCTACTTCTTGTTCAGCCACTGGCTAAGACAAACAAATTTGTTTAAATTTATGGGACTTAATGCTGCCCACTTCTTATTTACAATGTAACCTGAAAATTAGAACTGGTGTTTGCATGGCACTTTTGTAGCCAGAACTGCAAGACATTTACATGCCAGATATGCCTCTTCCTGCTTCAGCCTCCATTTTATGATGACACATGTTAAAAAATTGTGTTACAGTAGACTCTCAATTGTACGGAATGACCGTGAAAACCTTAATCCCGCTTAATAAAGTCCCGGATAATCAAGCATCTACTGGGGAGGAGGGTTCGCCGGCCGCCCTGGGGGTGGAGGGGTGGGGATGGTGGTGGTCCCACCACCTCCCCCAGTCAGCTCCCCTGCTAGCCTGGGTGTGGGAAGCCCAGGCTGGCAGCGGGAGCTCAGACCCTGGCTAGCAGGAGCCTGTGGGGAAACTCTAAAGCGGCAGCTGGCTAAGCGCTCAGCCTGCTGCTGCATTGGAGTTTCCCCGCAGGCTCCTGCCAGCTGGGATCTCAGCTCCAACTGCCAGCCTGGGTTCCCTACACCCAGGCTGGCAGAGGGAGCTGACTGGGGCAGGCAGCAGGAGCCTGGGGAGAGAGCCCAAAGCGGCAGCGGGCTGAGCACTCAACCTGCTGCCGCTTTGGGCTTTCCCCCCAGGCTCCTGCCAGCTGGGGTCTCAGCCCGCTGCCAGCCTGGGTTTCCTAATCCCAGGCTGGAAGCAGGCTGAGACCCCAGCTTGAAAGTGGCCAGTGGGAGAAGCCCCAAAGCAGCGGCAGGCTAAGGACTCGGCCCGCCACCACTTTCGGGCTTCCCCTACTGACCCGTTTAGACATCCTGGTTAATCTGCAGCCCTGTTAACCCGTGCCCGGATAATTGGAAGTCTACTGTACTTAAATTTGTGATTGAACTCCTAGGGGGAGAATTGTATGTGTCCTGCTTTGTTTTACATATATGTTTCTGCCATATATTTCATGTTATAGCAATCTCAGATGATAACCCAGCACATGTTGTTGGTTAAGAACACTATCAATGCAGATGTGCCAAAATGCAAAGAAGGTACCACAATGTGAGATTTCTAAAGATAGCTGTAGCACTCAAACCAAGGTTTAAGAATCTGAAGTGCCTTCCAAAATCTGAGCGGGATGAGGTGTGGAGCATGCTTTCAGAAATCTTGAAAGAGCAACACTCTGATGTGGAAACTACAGAAATCAAACCACCAAAAAAGAAAATTAAACTTCTGTTGCTGGCATCTGACTCAGATGATGAAAATGAATATGCATGGTTTCACACTGCTTTGGATCATTATCAAGCAGAACCCGTCAGCATGGATTCATGTCCTCTGGAATGGTGGTTGAAGCATGAAGGGACCTATGAATCTTTAGTATATCTGGTGGCAAGTAAATTTCTTGCTACAACAGTACCATGTAAACACTCGTTGCCACTTTCAGGTGACATTGTAAAGAAGAAGTGGCCATTATCTCCTGCAAATGTAAACAAACTTGCTTGTCTGACCGATTGTCTGAATAAGTAGGACTGAGTGGACTTGTAGGTGCTAAAGTTTTACGTCATTTTTTTTAGTGCAGTTATTTTTTGTACATAAGTCTACATTTATAAATGCACTTTCATACTAGGGAAATTGCACTACAGTATTTGCATCTGGTGAATTTAAAAATTTCATTTATTTTTTACCATGCAAATATTTGTAATAAAAATAATATAAAGTGAGCACTCTACACTTTGTATTCTGTATGGTAATTGCAATCAATAGATTTGATAATGTAGTAAACATCCAAAAATATTTAAATAAATGATATTCTATTTTTCTTTAAGTGTGATTAATTGTGATTATTTTCTAATTGTGCAATTAATCACATTTTTTTTAAATTGCTTGACAGCCCTACGTGAATTCTACAAAAGTTTTCTCATTTACATTGGCTCTCCATCAGCAAAGTGTCTGAGTGCTATTATTATGCAGAATTCATTATGGGTCAGCCAGTGAACCACATTCATTGACATCCGGTCCCAATAGGCCCTAGGTATATTTATGAATGCTAGTTGCATTAAGTCAATGGTACTATACCAATTCTCACCTTCTGAAGATCTTCACTATGCCCTGTACAGGCAAAATTCAACCTATTCATTGTTCATGAGCTATTCATGTCGTATATAGCTGGAGCTGGTCAGAAAATGTCAGTAGTTTTCTATGCAAAAATACCAATTCAATGAAACTAATTTTTTTTTGTGAAATGGTATCTATTTTGACATTTCCCCACAAAAGTATTTTACAAATGAAAATATTCTAAAAGGCTAACAAGTTTCTGAAAATAGCAGTGCCTCTAACTAGGAGTCTGAGTGCTTTTTTTATTTTCTAGATCAAAGTGTAAATGTAAAATTGTTTCATTGCAATACAAACAGGAGACACTTTCACCTAGAAGATAAAATGAAATATTTTAATCAGTACCAAGTAGCAACTATGCTTAATAATTTTAAAAATAAAAATATAAAATTAATTAATAGAATATTTCAAAAGTTATGGTATGTCATAATATGACACATCTCATATGATAGCCATGACACGTCATATTATGACCTATCAGTACTGTTGCAGAAATGACAAAGAGTCCTGTGGCACCTTAAAGACTAACTAAAGTATTGAAGCATAAGCTTTCATGGGCTAATACCCACTTCATTGCATGCATGCAGTGGAAGTATCCATGGGCAGGTATTAATAAGTAGGCAAGAACCAGATGGGAGATAACAAGGTTAGTCCAATCAGGCTGAACCAGCTTGTTATCTCTAATCAGGGAGGGTGAGGTATTCCTCTAGCAACTGAACTAGAGGTATGAACAGTGAAAGAAGAGAAACTGCTCTTGTAGTTAGCTAGCCACTCATAGTCCCTATTCAGTCCTGAGTTGATCATGTCAAATTTGCAAATCAATTGCAGCTCTGCAGTTTCTCTTTGCAGTCTGGTCTTGAAGTTTTTTTGCTGCAATATGGTGGCTTTTAAATCTGTAATTGTGTGTCCAGGGAGATTGAAGTGTTCTCCTACAGGTTTTTGTATATTGCCATTCCTGATATATGATTTGTGTCCATTTATCCTTTTTCGTAGGGACTGTCCAGTTTGGCTGATGTACATGGCACAGGAACAGTGCTGGCACATAATGACATACATTACGTTGGTAGATGTGCAGGTGAATGAACCAGTGATGGTGTGGCTGATCTGGTTAGGTCCTGTGATGGCGTTGCTGGTGTAGATATGTGGGAAGAGTTGGCATCGAGGTTTGCTGCATGGATTGGTTCCTGAGTTAGAGTTATTATGGCGCGGTGTGCTGTTGCTGGTGAGAATATGCTTGAGGTTGGTGGGTTGTCTGTGGGCCAGGACTGGTCTGCCTCCCAAAGCCTGTGAAAGTGAGGGATTGTTGTCCAGGATGGGTTGTAGATCACTGATGATGCATTGGAGAGGATTTAACTGAGGACTATAGGTGATGGCCAGCAGTGTTTGTTGTTTTCTTTCTTGGGCTTGTCTTGCAGCAGCAGGCTTCTGGGTACATGTCTAGCTCTGTTGGTTTTTTTCCTTATTTCCTCGTGCACATATTGTAGTTTTGAGAAAGCTTGGTGAAGATCTTGTAGGTGTTTGGTCTCTGTCTGAGGGGCTGGAGCAAACATGATTGTACCTCAGTGCTTGGCTGTAGACAATGGATCGTGTGGTATGTCCGGATGGAAGCTGGTGGCATGAAGGTAGGCATAGCTGCCGGTAGGTTTTCGGTAAAGAGTGGTGTTAATGTGGCCGTCATTAATTTGCACCATGGTGTCTAGGAAGTGGACCTCCCGGGTGGACTGGTCCAGGCTGGGGTGGATGGTGGGGTGGAAGCTGTCGAAATCATGGTGGAATTGTTCCAGAGTTTCTTTCCCATGGGCCCAGATGATGAAGATGTTGTCAATGTAATGTAGATAGGGAAGGGGCGTGATTGGATGAGAGTTGAGGAAGCGTTGTTCCAGGTCAGCCATAAAGATGTTGGCATACTGTGGGGCTATGCGGGTTTCCATAGCAGTGCCACCGGTCTGGAGGTATATATTGTCACCAAATTTGAAATAACTGTGTGTGAGGATAAAGTCACAGAGCTCAGCAACCAGTTGTGTTGTGGCATCGTCAGGGATACTATTCCTGACAGCTTGTATTCCAGCTCTGTGTGGGATGTTTATGTAGAGAGCATCCATGGTGGCTAGGATGGTGTTTTCTGAAAGATCACCAATGCATTGTAGTTTTCTCAGGACGTCGGTGGTGTCACGGAGATAGCTAGGAGTGCTGGTGGCGTAGGGTCCGAGTAGAGAGTCCACATATCCAGATAGTCAGTACTATAAAATCCTAGCAATGTGGTGAAATAATATAATTAATACATGTAATAATAAAATGAAAAATCATAACAAAAAATTAATTTTAAATCAAATTTTATTTTAAAACAATTTCAAAAACATTTCTAAAATTAAATGTTTCAAAAACTATTTTTTTGCATTTCCTTTTCATTGTGGATTTCAAAAGTATTTGGTTTTGTTCAACATCAGAATGAAAACAAATGGTTAAATGTCAATATTTCCCATGAAATGGAAGTTTTGAATTTTGGCCAGCTCTAAATATATCTTCAGTTTTTTGCTGCATGTTATTCTTGGTGTATTATTTGTCACCTGAATCACATGTATTTTCTACTTTCTGACCGGAGGACTGAAAATTCTTAAATAGAAGAATAACTACTAAGAAATAGCAAATAATGAAGCATGAATAATGAATAATGCACCACTGTTTAGAACGTGAATCACTATTCATGCTAAAATTCACATAACCTTCAACAGTCATTAACATTGGTTGTCTACATAATCTACAAACAAATAATATGATTCTAGCCCTAACAGCAGAGCAAACCCATCACATGTATTGCAAAAACATCCACAAATTACATTCCATGCTCTACGTGGTCAGCTTTAATTAATTCTAAATATGACTCAGGAGAGATCCTGTTTTTATGAACTGATTATTAGCAGAGATGAGAGCTGGGTGATTATAATTTCTTTGCTCTCCAACCTTCAGGAAAATGAAGTAAGAAAGTGATCTGTGTATTCAAATATGACACATAAAAGAGACTTTATGCTTCTGACTAGAGGATGTGTGCAGTTTTAAATATTTTTTTCCTGCTTAGGTTTGAAACAAGAGATATCACTGTGCAGTCTAGAACATAGGAATTGACATGTATGTATTTTAGATGCTGGCACATTAGCATCTACCTCCAGATGAAGCATGCTTGAGGTTATTTAGCTTAGTACCAGTGAGGAACAATTTGGTTACATTTATATTCTTTACACTGAAAGATGCTTTTGTGAGCTTCAGGCTCCGCTGGAGGAATGAATGGCATCTTGAGGTTCCAAACAGTACATGTTTAAAGACAAAGACCTGAAGTGACAGCAGCTGTGCCTCTGGGCTTATCAAACTAGGGACTTGAAAGAATTATTTCATCTATTTGCTATGGAGACTGTCACTTTCTAATTTAAACAGCAAACGGATATTAAATTTCTTCTTAAGTGCTAATAATTACAGGGAGCTCTCCCCAAAAAGGGGTGGGGGGCGGAAGAAGCAGCACTGGTACAGCTTCCAACATCTGAAAGCTGCAAGTAGAGACATTTGCTGAGAAAGATAGACACACCTTTTAAACTTTATTGAAATCCACCATACTCAAAGATATTTTGTGGGAGAAAGTGGCAAACAGTAAATGTTTTCTTTTAAAAAAAACAATTATGAGCTACCCTCACTAAAAGGAGGTGGGGTTGATTAGCTTTTTTGTTTAGTTTGCAGATCAACTCTTACTGTACTAAATTATACTTTAAATGTCCAATTAAATATGAGAAGAAAACAGACATTTCACAAAATTCAGAACTTTACTACTTAAAAAAATGTAGTTCTCATGCAACGTGTGGGCTTGCTAGGCTTGGCTACACTTGGAAGTAAGAGCTCATTAAATCAGCCCCATGTGCCCTAACTCCCGATGTGTCCATACTGTCCGGGCACTTAGAGCGCCTGGACTCTGCAGCTGGAGCACTCCTGGTAATCCACCTCCGTGAGAAGCATAAAGCCTGCTGTGCCCCAGCTGAAATGCCCAGTTGTCATTGCGAACGAAGTGTTGCATTACTGTGCTGTGATTGACCTCTGGGAACATTTCATAATGCCCTGAAGTCAAGTGTCCACTCTTCTGATTGTTTTGAAATTGGCTGCAGGCATGCGGATATCCCGGTTCAAAGCTCCGCTTCTGACAGCCGTTATGCTTATGTGCTCCAGGACAAAGCAAACCATTACTGTGGAATGCAGTTGTTGTGAATTTGTGCGTGGGGGAGGTGGTAGAGTCTGCTGCTGTCTGAACTTACAAGGCAACATGCTGTCTCTCCACCCATATACACACCACACACTCCCTATCATAATCCGCCACCGTCCCATTTGAAAAGCATGTTGCAGCCACTTGCACACTGGAATAGCTACCATAACGCACTGCTCTGTGTGGCATTCCAAGAGCTGCTAATTTGGCCACACCAGTGTGCTTGTAGTTGACAGTGTAAACACATGGCAGCATTTTCCCTGCTGCAATCTCCAAAGGCTGGTCTAACTCCCAGCACTCTACATCTGCAAGTATAGCCAAGCCCTTAGAGACTGGAATTCTAGCTACTGAACAGCATGAGACAATGGTTCAGCCCTTCCTAAGTTTCCCTGCCTCAACCTGAAGCCAGATGTAATGCCTTCTTTCATAGGAACATGAGTATTACCCTACTGGTAATTCCAAACCAGTGATTTCTCTAGTCCATTATTCTTTATCCAAGAATAGTTAGTACTATATGCTTCAGAAGAAGACATATGGATCCCCATAACAGTTGTAGAACAACACGCAAAAATTGTTTGACTGGACTTCATTAATTAATAATTAAGTTACATTCTTAAGAAGGTAGGATAGTATCCTTCCTAAACATGTACCAAGCTTCTGTAATTTCAGATATTAGTCATATTGATGCCAATCCTTTTATGAATCATGCTACATATAATAAGGTAGTTAATTTTTAATACCTATTCAATCCTTAGCCTCTGTGGAAACTGCAATTAGTGCCTATATTTAGAGCTGACTACAATGTTTCCATCAAAATTATTTTTTGGTGAAAACTCGGGTTTTGGATTTCATGTCCCTCATGTTCTCATTCTTCTCTGTGTACCTAGTTCCCTGGGAGACTACATTTCCCATGGAGCACTGCCATGCATCAGCAAGAGAGGAGACAGTGGTGCCTGATGTGAGATGTACCACATCTGCATTAAGTTAGATGGAATAAATGGGGTAAAGGTGTTAACATAACCCAGTCATGGTCCAATATTGTTGTTGTTGGATTCTCCCATCACTTCTATAGATGAGTTTTCAGCCAGTGTTGACTCAGATTTTGGGTTTATTTGTTTTTATGGCTTCTTACATTTATTTTATTTCAGCCACTGACTTGGATGACTTGGATGCATCATTGCTACCGCTTTGGCAATACAGAGACCAGCTGGCTCTGATAGATGAACTGGGTTCCTAGGGATGCCAGTCAATACAGAGACATTTCTAATACTGAAGGATGTCTTCTTCCCTTACCCACAGGCTCCATTTCTGACAGGCCCTTCCCTTCTCATACATTCTTAACCTGGAAAATGAACTCTTGCTGCTGTTGCAGGAGAGACTCCATCCCTGTCAATCAGACACGAGTACCCTTGTACTGATGATACCACCACTTCCAATGGAACTGTCTTCAGACTCAGAGGAGTTAGTGGAGATAGCCCCAGCAATGTTTCTGAGAAAGCACAGCACCCCAGACAGACATCAAAAGCACTCCTATTTTCAGGGACACCTGTTATCAATTCCCATGGGGACAACCACAACTGTTGATCCCTCCTTCTGGCTGTACTGGGGCTCCTGGGATCCTTATAGTGGATGCCCAGAACCATTGCAAATGTCCTAACACTCTTGCACTTCTCATCAGCTCGTTCCAATGGTGTAGGAGGAGGAAGACACAGATCCCCAAAACTGTCTCCTGGACATCTTACAACCACAAGAACTGACTTGTGTGGCTCTTCCAATAAATGAGGCAATATTGGAACTGGACAGAACGGTTTTCCTTTCCCTGGACAGGTTTTATGTGAAGAGCATCCTGATCAGTTTCATAACCCACAAGCCCCAAATTATGGTGCATCAGTGCCTTTCCCTCTTGGGCTGTATGGCTTCATGCACCTACGTGACACCTTTTGCTAAACTCCACTTGTGGTGCCTAAAAGCTTGGCAGCTTGGCTCCACTCAACCTATCAACTGACCAGGGTCTGCATCAACTCGAGCCACTGTTTTCTTTGGAGTTCTCACTTCTCTTGCTTGGTGGTATAGCCCAAGGTCATGCTGGGGACCTCGTTTATCCCTCCTATATCAAGGGCCACCATTGTGCTGGATGCCTCCATTACAGGATGGGGCACTCATTTGGACATGCACACAGCTCAATGTACATGGACACCACAGGAGGCCAGACTGCATATAAACTTACTTGAGCTCAGAGCAGTACACCTAGCCTGCAAAGCCTTCCTTCCCCTCTTATTATCACTCAATGGGTAAATCCTACTGGAAAAATTTCTACAGTGCTATTTATAAACAAACCAGGAGGGGTGAGTTCTTACCCCCTGTGTCTGTAGGAATTCACACTGTGGAACTGATGTGCCATGAATAAGGTTACTATACAAGCCATATACCTCCCAGGTACTCAGAACTCCCTAGCAGACAAAGTAAGCAGAAGTCTCTCCACAGACCACAAATGGGTAATACATTTTCTGACCAACATCTTTACACTGTGGGGTACTCCCCTATGGGACCTGTTTGTGTCCCAGACAAACAGAAAGCTTCTCATGTATTACTCCAGGGGAGCTACAGGCAGCGACTCAGAGAGCAACACTCTACTGCTCCCTTGGACACATGACCTCAGATATGCCTTTTTCCCATCCACCCCCATCCCATACTACAAGTTCTACCTACACCCTCACCCCATACCAAAAGTTTTTTTGGAACACATCAACAATCATCTTCCTAGCACCCTATTGGCCAAACTGTTCTGTTTATAGATCTCTTAAGGACAGAAAGGTTAAGGGGCCAAGCCATATCCTCACACAAGATTTCTAGAGTGGGTCTCAGGATGCATATTAGAATGCTATAAAATAGCAAAACTTCTCCCTCCTAAGTGTTACATCTGACTCCATATCGGCAGAAGTAGGCTCCATAGCTTCCTTATCAGATGTTCCATTGCAGGACATTTGCAAAGCCACAACTTGATGATCTGTCCATGCATTTACAGCACACTACATCCCGACTCAAGTGGCAACTGCAGACACAGCAGTAGGAATGGCTGTATTCCAAGCAGCTCTGCTACCAGCTTCCTCACACCCACCTCCACGCTGATCACTGCTTGCCAGTCACCCTCATGTAGAATACACATAGGGACCAGCCCTCAAAGAAGAAGAAGAGGTGTACTTCTGTAGTTACTGTAGTTGGAAGTTCTTTGAAATGTGTGGCTCCTATCTGTATTCAATTACCCACCCTCTTTCTCTCTGTTTTGAACCTTATTGTATTGTAGTAAGAGGAGGAACTAGAGACATCGACCCACACCACCCCTTACACACCTGGTCAGAAGTATAAGGGAATATATTTCTCACGTGCAGGTCAACAGATACTGCTTGGGAAAACTTCCAGAGTCAGGCGTCTGGAGCGCATGCATGCCACAAGCGTGGAATACAAATAGGAACTGTGCATCTCCAAGAACCTTTAGTGACAGCATTACTGAAAGCAACTTGACTTACTTTTTATTAACATTTGCTATTATAGGTTACTGTAACATTTATGAACTTTGTACACTTTTTACAGCTGAGCTTACAATCAGAGTAAATTTGTAGGCCTAAAGTATTGCAACACTAGTTATGGAGCTTGTCCCATAGAGGAGAATGGTGGCATAAGATACCTGAACTACAACTTACATGAAGCTCCTTAGCAACATTTTCAAGTTAAACTACTTAGTTTTCAGATGAAAATTTTTGGCTGAAAAGTTCAAATTTTCTGCAGAAAAATCAAACATTTTCCATCCTGCTCTACCAATAGAATTTCACATGTGATGTACACCTGTCCACTGTAATTTGGACTGAGAGTCCTAATGCATTCTGCTTAGATTACTGAACAGCTCTCAGATAGTAACAATTCTGAATCACAATCAAGTCAGACTGCATGCAAAATAGGTATTTGGATGTGAAAGTCTCTATAGTTTATTACCAGTGCCCTGAGCCATTTTGTCCCCCAGTTAAGGAGGTTATTGTATTTACTGAGTTGTAGATCACAAATAGAGCAGTAAACAAGCTCATGGACATTTATCTTGTCGCCTTCCTGCCACAAGACTTTTTGAATTATGCTTCAAAATGCATGTAAAACAGTCTCCTGAAAGTTGTTCTTAGAAACCTTTGAAAAATTCAAATGACTGCATCTGAGCATTTAAGATAGTGTTGGGTATGAGATCATACTACTGAGTGAACAAGGAACAGGTATTTAAATTCTAATTTTTGAGAGTCAGAGGAGAGAGAAAATAGCTTTGCATGATAAGTTGAAAGCATTATAATTTTTTCTGCTACATTTTATATATATTATATATATATATATATATATATATTGTCCCTGTGGCCAGTCAGGGAAAGAAAAGAGATTTTGTGAGAAGAGGACAAAAATTAAACCACATCAGTTAAGCTATAGTTGTAGAAAAAATAAGTCTAGGTAAAAATATCACCATCTTACTGAATAACGCCGCTTCTTTTTTGTCCTCCAAATGTAGCTGTGCTCTATACTGACACAAAACAACAACAAACAAACAACCTTGTCCTGTACTGTTAGCAGTGCAGAGACAATACATTATAGAAAATTCAGATGGATTTTTGTGTGGTGCACCATCAAAAAAATGTTAGAAAAAGTTCCAGATAGTAGTGATGTAAGAGTAAAAAAACCCAAAAACACAGGTTGATTGTTTAGGTTCTGGGTTGAATTTCCAATATTGAATCCAATTAGAAATACCTTACTCCTAAACAGATCAAATCTAACATTCAAGTCACTGAAAGCGAATAAGTATGAAACCCCCCAATGTTATGTTACTGGTTCAAGTTGCACTTCAAAGTTTAAATATGCAAAGTAAAATTCAAAGCATTTGAAATTCCCCTTTTTTTTCCATTTTTCAAGGCTTCCACAAACTTGTAGTATGCTGTATGTAATTTTTCTCAAAAATTTTAAGGCAGCCCTGTCAGCTAATGGCAGTGCAATGAAGTGTTTCTGTGCTAGTGTGCCACTAATTATGCAGAACTAAAGTAATCTATGATGGTGGTCCAAAGCATTGTATCTGACAATAATAATATTGCACTGTTTGTAGAGATTAATTTGTAGCAATTTTTATAAAAAGGTAAAAGTGCTAACCCTCCCCTACCTGTCTCCTTGCACCAGTCCTAAAGACCACCTTGGATAACAGGACGTTTGCCTGGCTGGAAGTGGAATGGGCATACCATGTAGCAAAAAACCCCTGGGAGAAGCAGAAGGCCATCTTTTCTTTCACATTTCTAAGACAATAAGTAGGTATGATAAATATTTTGCATGGGGATGGATCTCTTGCACATGAAGGGGGACTATGTGGGACTCAATGAAATTTTAGAGTTGGAATAGACATTAAAACTTTAGCATACTTATTGAAACAAAAGCTTTTTTAGTCTCATCCATCCAGCCCCATCACATGGTAGATTTATGCGTAATTTGCTAATTGTAGGTCTCTTTATTGCCCGCTTATGTATTTTTAGAGTGGCAAGACTAGTTTACTTTTTACTATAATAGTTCTGTTTTTCAAATTTAAACTAATACTCCTGTTGAGTAATTTAAAATAAACCACTATATTTCCTCTGTCTTGGAAATAGAGGCTAACTGGTTGTTATATAGCCCCCAGAAAGGCATTATGGATATCTTGGGCCCAAAGGTCAGCAGGAACTAGCCACCTACTTTGAGAGACATGATGTCTCCTCCTGAAACTGCCTCTGGCAAGGAGTGAATCCCTCCATGACTATCAGAGTATTTTTGAAAAATGTAAAAGCCGTGTACGGAGGCAGTTCTTGATCCACCAAGTTATACAAATGTCTATAGAATGACAAAATTATAAAAATGTAGGACTGTAGAAAGGGACCTCAGGAGGTCATCTAGTTCACCCCTACACTAAGGCAGGACTAAGTATTATCTAGACCATCCCTGATAGGTGTTTGTTTAACCTGTTCTTAAAAATCTCAAATGATGGAGATTTAACAACCGTCCTAATTAATTTGTTCCAGTGCTTAACTATCCTTACAGTTAGGAAGTATTTCCTACTGTCTATAAATCTTCCTTGTTGAAATTTAAGCCTATTATTTCTTGTCCTGTTCTCAGTGGTTTGGGAGAATAATTTATCACCATCACCTTTATAACAACGTTTTACATACCTGATGATTATTTGACATACTTGAAGATTATTATCCTCCTCAGTCTTCTCTTCTACAGACTTAACGATCCTTTTTTTAAATATAGTCTTTTCTTGTTGATTGTCTTTTCTGGACCTTTAATCATTCTTGATGTTTTCCTCTGGACTTTTTCCAATTTGTCCATATCTTTCCTGAAGTGTTGTGCCCAGAGATGCACACAGTACTACAGTTGAGGCCTTATCAGTGTTGAGTAGAGCGGAAGAATTACTTCTTGTGTCTTGCTTACAATGCTCCAAATCTCCTATATTCCAAAATATTTGCTTTTTTTTTCAACAGCATTTCATTGTTGACTAATATTTAGATTATGATCCACTATAACCCTCAGATCTTTTTCTGCAGTACGCCTTCCTAGAGAGTCATTTTCCATTTTGTATTTGTGCAATTCATTGTTCCTTCTTAAGTGGAGTACTTTGCATTTGACCTTATTGAATTTCATTCTATTTATTTCAGACCTTTTATTTAATTTGTCAAGAGCATTTTGATTTCTAATCCTGTCTTCCACAGTGCTTTCAACTTCTTCCATCTTGGTATAATCCACAAACTTTATAAGTGCCATTATCCAAATATTTTATGAAGATATTGAATAGAACTGGACAGATTCCTATGTAACTCCACCCATTCACCTTAACTGTGACCCACTGATAATTACTTTCTGAATACTTTTCCAATGAGTTGTGTGATAGTAGGTTTGTTTAGCATATATTTCCCTAGTTTATTAATGAGAAGATCATGTGAGATATTATCAAAAGCCTTATTAAAATGAGATGTATCACATCTACTGTGTCCCCTGTTTCCATCAGGCTTGTTACCCATCCAAGAAGGATATTAGGTTGGTTTGACATGCTTTGTCTTAATAAATCTATGTTAACTGATACTTACTACCTTATTTTCTTGTAATTGCTTACAAATTGATTGATTATTTGCTTCATATCTTCCTGGGTACCAGAGTTAAGCTGATTGGTCTATAATTACCAGGAATGTCCTTATTCCCCTCTTTATAGATAAGTACTATGTTTTTCCATTTCCAGTTCTCTGGGATCACTCTTGTCCTGCATAAGTTCTCAGAGATAATTGCTAATGGCTCAGAGATCTCTTCAGCCAATTCCTTAAGTATTCTAGGATGCACTTCATTAGGCCCTGCTGACTTGAAGACCAGTAACTTGTCTAAATAATTCCTAACATGCTCTTCCCTGTTTTAGCGTCAGATCCTACCCCATTTACACTGATCTCCACTATGTCAATTGTTGAATCACTGCCAATCTTTTTGGTTATAAATGAAAGAAGGCATTTAACACTTGGGCCATTCCTGTGTTTCCTAATATTATCTTTTCTGCATCACTGAGTAACAGGTTCACCCTCTCCTTGGTCTTCCTCTTGTTTCTAATGTATATATAAATGTTTTCTTGTTACCCTTTATGTCCTTAGCTAGTTTAATCTAATTTTGTGGCTTGGCCTTTCTAATGCTGTCCTTATGAAGTTGCTATATAACATATTCATAATTTGACTTAGTTTCCAATTTTGTATGACTCTTTTTTTGGAGTTTCAGATCACTGAAAATCTCTTGATTAAGTCAAAGTAGCCTTTTACTATGTGTCGTATTTTTCCTATGCATTGGGATAGTTTGCTCTTGTAACCTTAATAGTATCTCTTTAAAAAACTTCCAACTCTCATAGACTCATAGACTCAAAGACTTTAAGGTCAGAAGGGACCATTATGATCATGGAGTCTGACTTCCTGCACAATTCAGGCCACAGAATATCACCCACCCACTCCTGTAATAACCCCCTAATCTATGTCTGAGCTATTGAAGTCCTCAAATCATGGCTTAAAGACTTCAAGGTGCAGAGAATCCTCCAGCAAGTGAACTGTGCCCCATGCTGCAGAGGAAGGTGAAAGACCCCCAGGGCCTCTGCCAATTTGCCCTGGAGGAATATTCCTTTCCGACCCCAAATATGGTGATCAGCTAAACTCTGAGCATGTGGGCAAGACTCACCAGCCAGACACCCAGGAAAGAATTCACTACAGTAACTCAGATCCCACCTCATCTAACATCCCATCACAGACCATTGGGCATATTTACCCCCAAAAGTCAAAGATCAATTAATGGTCAAAATCAGGTTATCCCATCATACCATCTCCTCCATTAACTTATCAAGCTTAATCTAGAAGCCAGATAGGTCTTTTGTCCCCATGCTTCCCTTGGAAGGCTGTTCCAGAACTTTACTCCTCTGATGGTTAGAATCCTTCATCTAATTTCAAGTCAAAACTTCCTGATGGCCATATTCATTCATTTGTTCTTGTGTCCACATTGGTACTGAGCTTAAATAATTTCTCTCCCTCCCTGGTATTTATCCCTCTGATATATTTATAGAGAGCAATCATATCTCCCCTTAACCTTTTTTGGTTAGGCTAAACAACCCAAGCTCCTTGAGTCTCCTTTCATAAGACAGGCTTTCTATTCCTCAGCTCAACGGGTAGTGATCAATGGCTCCATGTCTAGTTGGTAGCAGGTATCAATTGGAATGCCCCAAGGATCAGTCCTTGGGCCAATTTTGTTCAATATGTTCATTAATGATCTGGAGGATGGCATGGATTGCACCCTCAGCAAGTTTGCAGATGACACTAAACTAGGAGGAGTGGTAGATACACTGGAGGGTAGGGATGGGATACAGAGAGACCTGGACAAATTATAGGATTGGGCCAAAAGAAATAAGATGAGGTTCAACAAGGACAAATGCAGAGTCCTGCACTTAGGATGAACAAATCCCATGCACTGCTACTGACTAGGGACCGAATGGCTAGGCAGCAGTTCTGCAGAAAAATACCTAGTATACCTAGGGATTACAGAGAAGCTGGATATTAGTCAACAGTGTGCCCTTGTTGCCAAGAAGGCTAACGGCATTTTGGGTTGTGTAAGTACGGGCATTTCCAGCAGATCCAGGGATGTGATCATTCCCCTCTATTCGGCACTAGTGAGGCCTCATCTGGAGTACTGTGTCCAATTTTGATCCACACTACAAGAAGGATGTGGAAAAATTGAAAAGAGTCCAGCAGAGGGCAACAAAAATGGTTAGAGGGCTGGAGCACATGACTTACGAGGAGTGGCTGAGGGAACTGGGTTTGTTTAGTCTGCAGAAGAGAAGAATGAGGGGGAATTTGATTGCTGCTTTCAACTACCTGAAAGGGGGTTTCAAAGAGGATGGATCTAGACTGTTCTTGGTGGTAGCAAATGACAGAACAAGGAGTAATGGTCTTAAGTTGCAGAGGGGGAAGTTTAGGTTGAATATTAGGGAAACTTTTTCACTAGGAGGGTGGACAAGCACTGGAATGGGTTACCTAGGGACGTGGTGGAATCTCCTTCCTTAGACATTTTTAAGGTCAGCCATCACAAAGCCCTGGCTGGGATCATTTAGTTAGAGATTGGTCCTGCTTTGAGCAGGAGGTTGGACTAGATGACCTCCAGAGGTCCCTTCCAACCCTGATATTCTATTATTCTATGATGCTGTGATTCTATGATCATCCTAGTAGCCTTCCTCTGTACCTTTTCCAAATTGAATTCATCCTTCTTAAACATGGGAGACCAGAACTGCACACAGTATTCCAGATGAGGTCTCACTGGAATAACGGTACTAACACCTCCTTATCTCTACAGGAAATACCTCGCCTGATGCATCCAAAATTAGCTTTTCTCACATTGGCAGCTCATAGTCATACTGTGGTCAACCAATACTTTGAGGTCCTTCTCCTGGTCCGTTACTTCCAATTGATGTGTTCCCAGCTTATAACTAAAATTCTTGTTATTACCGTATTTTTCGGCGTATAAGATGCCTTTTTAACCCCCAAAAATATCCTCAAAATTAGGGGGGGCGTCTTATACGCTGAATATATTACTCACCGGACAGCTGGAGCTGGGGCGGCTGCAGGTGGCCCGGCGGGCGGGGCGGGGCGGGGCTTCCCCCCCCGAGCCCACCCGCATGTGTTCGGGGCCGGCGGGGAACGGGAGCAGCTCGGGCCACGGGGCCCCTGGGAGCGCCAAAATCAATTGGGGGGGGAGGGAAGAAACCCACCCAGCTCTGCCCGGCTATTGGCAGAAACGCCATGCAAAAAAAACAACCCAAAACCCCCAAACAAACCCCGGAGAGGAAAGTGCTGTCGCGCGATTTGAAAATGAAACCGGCTTGGAGTGTGCGTATTATCACAGATGGGGGGGGGGGGGACACACGACCCTCACCCCAGCCAGCCACCATCACCCGAGCCCTGCCGGAGCGACCCCCGCCAGATCGCAAGCTCTCAGCTTGGGGGCAGGACCCCTTCTGTCGCTGCAGCTCCTCCTCTTCCCCCCCCCCAGCGCTCAGCTGTTGTCTCCGGGGGGGGGGGGGGGGAGGGTCCACCATCGGCTCGGAGACCTGCTGAAGAAACGGCACTCCCCTCCCCCTCTCCCAATCAGGGAGCCCGCGCGGCGGGGACGGCGCTCCCCCAGCAGCCCGCCCGCGCGGCGGGGACGGGAGAGCGGCGCGCTTTTTGTGTGTGGTGGTTTTTTTTTTTTTTTTTTTTGTCCGGATTTTTTACTTAAAAACTCGGGGGCGTCTAATACGCCGGAGCGTCCTATATGGCGAAAAATACGGTAATCCCTAAATGCATGATCTTATACTTCTCACTATTAAATTTAATCCTATCACTATTACTCTAGTTTACAAGGTCATCCCGATCTTCCTGTATGATATCCCGGTCTTTTTCTGTATTGGCAATACCTCCCAGCTTCGTGTCATCCACAAACTTTATTAGCACACTCCCACTTTTTGTGCCAAGGTCAGTAATAAAAGAATTAGATAAGATTGGTCCCAAAATCGATCCCTGATGAATTCCACTGGTAACCTCCATCCAGCCTGACAGCTCACCTTTCAGTAGGACCCGCCATAGTCTTCCCTTTAACCAGTTACTTATCCACCTTTCAATTTTCATATTGATCCCCATCTTTTCCAATTGAACGAATAATTCCCCATGTGACACCGTATCAGATGCCTTACTGAAATCAAGGTAAATTAGATCCACTGTGTTTCCTTTGTTTAAAATAATCTGTTATCTTCTCAAAGAAGATCAGGTTGGTTTGGCATGATCTACCTTTTGTAAAACCATGTTGTATTTTGTCCCAATTACCATTTACCGCAATGTCCTTAACTACTTTCTCCTTCAAAAATTTTTACAAGACCTTGCGTACTACAGGCTTGTAGTTACCCAGATCACTCCCCCCCCTTCTTAAAAATAGGAACTACATTAGCAATTCTCCAGTCATACAGTACAACACCTGAGTTTAGAGATTCATTGAAAAGTCTTGCTAATGGGCTTGCAATTTTATGTGCCAGTCCCTTTAATATTCTTGGATGAAGATTATCTGGGCCCCCCAGTTTAATTCCATTAAGCTGTTCAAGTTTGGCTTCTACCTCGGATCTGGTAATATCTACCGTATTTTTCGTCTTATAGGACGCTCCGGCCTATAAGACGCCCCCTCGTTTTTTAATAAAAAATCCGGACAAAAAAAAAAAAAAAGCGCCTCGCTCTCCCGTCCCCGCCGCGCGGGCGGGCTGCCGAGGTTCCCCCCTCCCCGCCGGACCAAAAAAAAATGTGCGCCCCGGTTCCCCCCCGGACCAAAAAAAAAAAAAAAAAAAAAAAAAAGCGCCTCGCTCTCCCGTCCCCGCCGCGCGGGCGGGCTGCCGGGAGCCCGCGGCGGGGAGGGGGGAACCGGGACGCTCCCGGCAGCCCGTCCGCGCGGCGGGGACGGGAGAGCGAGGCGCTTTTTTTTTTTTTTTTTTTTTTTTTTTGGTCCGGGGGGGAACCGGGGCGCACATTTTTTTTTTGGGCCGGCGGGGAGGGGGGAACCTCGGCAGCCCGCCCGCGGCGGGGAGGGGGGAACCGGGACTCTCCCGGCAGCCCGCCCGCGGCGGGGAGGGGGGAACCTCGGCAGCCCGCCCGCGCGGCGGGGACGGGAGAGCGAGGCGCTTTTTTTTTTTTTTTTGCGCCCTATAAGACATTCGCTCTATAAGACGCACCAACTTTTCCTCCCCCGTTTTGGGGAAGAAAAAGTGCGTCTTATAGGGCGAAAAATACGGTACCTCCATATCCTCATTCCCGTTTGCCATGCTACCATTATCCCTAAGCTCCTCATTAGCCTCATTAAATACTGAGTCAAAGTATTTGTTTAGATATTGGGCCATGCCTAGATTATCCTTAACCTCCACTCCATCCTCAGTGTTTAGTGGTCCCACTTCTTCTTTCCTGATTTTTTTCCCCTCCTTATTTATATGTCTATTGAACGTTCACCTTTCAGTACTGGTTTTAATTCCCTTTGCAAGATCCAACACTATATGACTTTTGGCCTTTCTCACTTTATCCCTACATGTTCTGACCTCAATAAGGTAGCTTTCCTTGCTGATCTTCCACTCCTTGTGTGCCTTCTACTTCTTAATCACCTCTCTGAGATGCTTGCTCTTCCAGCTTGGTCTACAACTCCTTCCTATGATTTTTTCCCCTTTCTTGGGATGAAGGCTTCTGATAGCTTCTTCAACTTTGACCTGAAGTAATTCCAGGCCTCCTCCACCTTTACATTCATAAGTTCTTCAGACCAATCTGCTTCCCTAACTAAGTTCCTTAATTTTTTTTAAGTTAGCCCTTTTGAAATCAAAAACCTTAGTTGCAGATTTGTTCTTATTTACCTTTCCATTGTTTGAACTCAATTAGCTCATGATTGCTTGAGTCAAGGTTGTCCCCTACAATCATTTCTTCTACGAGGTCCTCAGTTCTCACCAAAACCAAATCTAAAATGACATTCCCTCTTGTTGGTTCAGCAACTACTTGGTGAACGAATCCATCAGCTATTACATCTAGGAAAATCTGAGCCCTTTTATTATTACTAGCACTTGTCCTCCAGCCTATATCTGGGAAGTTAAATTCTCCCATGTTACACAATTCCCATTATTATTGATGTAATAAAAACATTAAAGAGGTTTCTATCCATATCCAAATCAGATCCCGGTGGTCTATAGCACACCCCAAGCACTATCCCAGGGGAGGCTCTAGTAGCTTTCTTCCCCAGTGTCATTTTTGCCCAGACTCTGTCTTATCCATTCCATCACTTCTTATTTCTTTACAATTTACCTCCTCATAGATATACAATGCTACTCCACCACCTTTAACTTTTTCTGTCTTTCCTAAACAGTGCATAGCCTTCAATGCCTCTACTCCAGTCATGACTACTATTCCACCATGTTTCTGTTGTCCCTATAATATTTAGTTCCACTTCTTGCACCAGTAGCTCTAGTTCCTCTCCTGAAACTCTTTTTTTCCTTAGACATGCTTCTTATGAGATCTTACCTATCAATTCTCTGAGTTTGCTAAAGTCTGCTTTCTTGAAGCCCATTGTCTTTATTCTACTATTTTACCTCTCATCTTTCCTTAGAATCATAAACTCTGTCATTTCATGATCACTTTCACCCTAGCTGCCTTCAAATCCTCAACTAGTTCCTCTTTATTTGTTAGAATCAAATTATAACAGCCTTTCTCCCAGATGCGTTCTACACTTTCTTCAATTAAAAAAGTGGTTTCTAATGCATTCCAAGAACTTGTTGGATAGTCAGTGCCCTGCTATGTTATTTTTCCAGCAAATGTCTGGCTTGTCAAAACCTTTCATCGCCAGCAAGTCCGATACTTTGAATTATTTTGTTACATTGTTTAAAAAAGCCTATTCACCTCTTCATCTTGGTTAGGTGTTCTATAGTAGATGCCTACAATATCACCATTGTTTTTTACCCCTTTTATCCTTGCTCAGAGCCTTTCAACAGGTTTGCCTCCCACTTCTGTCTCAACCTCAATCCAAGTGTATACATCTTTTGATACACAGGGCAACATCTGCTCCCTTTTCTCCCTACCTGTCCTTCCTCAAGAAGCTGTATCCTTTTGTACCGATGTTCCAGTCATGTGAATTATCCCACCAAGTCTCTATGTTACTAGTTATGGCATAATTATATCATACTGAAAATTGTTTGTCCACTCAGTCAGATTTCCCCGTCTTAATTACAGCTTTATTTATTAGATGATGGTTTAAATTGCGCCTGTATTATATTTCAATATTGGGCACTGGGGTAGCAGCACTTTAGGACACTGTATGTCTGTATCATCAACTTCACTTTGTATCATTGCTTTGTCTGTCTAGTGGAAGAAAGTAAATTTTATTGAGGGAGCGGAGGGGAACAGGCTGAGCACTCCAACAAAAGTAATTTTAAATGCTGACTTTAATGTGATTGCATTGTCAATGAAGCGTAGAACTACAGTCGGGGAAAGAAGGAAAACAAATTGTTTTGACTGTTCTAAGCCTTCCTCTGTATAAAAACTGGTTTCTTAGGAGCAAACCCTTACTGTAACAATTGCTTATTTTAAAGAGAAATACCCAATGCCACCATTCTAAACGAAAGCATCAAGTCAAAATCTCATGCTTCAGGACATCAGCTTATCACTATGGGGGTCAGAAAGGAATGTCCCTTTATAGACAGGATAGAACAATTGGCCATGTGCATTACAGAATCTTTTCACTTTCCTCTGAAGCATCAATTACTGGCTACTG
The DNA here is from genome assembly GCA_032164245.1 of Sternotherus odoratus. Lineage (NCBI taxonomy): Eukaryota > Metazoa > Chordata > Testudines > Kinosternidae > Sternotherus > Sternotherus odoratus. Next base: position 110,736,131 of record JAVMKO010000002.1, read on the forward strand.
CTGGAGGCAGATACCATACCTGGAAGATTTTTTTTTTTACATAATGACCATAGTATCCTACAATAATAGCTCCACAACCCATTGTTGCCTTGGTGTTGTAAACTCTAGTAATTAGGACCATTAGTGTAGAATACTGTTGTAAATTTAGAAGATAGGATCAATATTCTCATACAGTATGACAATCCAATATTTTTATAAAACTAAAATGCATACAGAGAACTTTGTTTATACAATATGACATTTTTGTTTCCTCTGTAGGAAAGAAGAGTGAGGTAGTGCAGTGCATAGTATGTAGTTGGTACACACAGGTCCTGTACACAGCTTTGACATAGGTCTTTATTTGCCTACATTTTCCCCCAAGTTAAAAAGCCAATCGACCTTAATCATAAAAATTATTAGGATGATTAATCTTATACATTACAGCCCCAAAATGTGCTTAACTCCTCATAATGCAGATAAAACATGTCCACTACCCTATAGAACTATTTGTAGTCATGACACAATGAAAGGGAGTTGAAAAAGATTAATAATTTTGTGAGGGGAGAGGGAAGTAGTCTTTTTTTGAGGGTTTTTTAATTGAAAATTTAATTTCTTGGCAATATTTTGTTAAAAAACTTGAAATTCAGAAAATTTCAACTGTCTCTACAAAGTCATCAGCCATGCAACAGTGAGTCAGCTTGCCTTGGACATGGCTATAGTAGGTAGATACAGGATAACAGAGAGGGAATTTTTTTTTTATGTTTTAAAACGGGGCATTTATTATATCAATGGTCAGCAGAATGCACATAATCCAAATATTCCATGATAGTGTTCCAAACATTCTTCTATACAGTTAGGTTTTTTTTTTCAAGTAGCATATCTCCAGGGCTGCATTCCTGTGACAGAACGTACCTGCTATTATCTATTCCAGAACACTTCCTTCCTTAGAATCTGGAAGGTGTGGAGAGCAGACCATTATATTGTGTTGTTTATATGATGTGTTTTAAATTTTTGAAATGTGCATCCAGAGCACTGGAAGGGCCTACACAGTGGTGTCTACAAAATCTTTTTTAAAATAGTTAAAATATAGGAAAACATATTTTCCAATGTGTTATGCTATTATAAATACACAATTTAACAAGATTTTTTGTTCAGTTTATAGTCTTAGAGTTTAAGGCCAGAAAGAAGCCAACAGATCATCTTGTCTTATCTCCTATATATCACAGGCCACTAAACAGCACCTAGCCACTCCCTCCCATCCAAAACCCAACAGCCATTCTTTGGTCAAAGTGTTGCAGCGCTCAGAGGAATCCTTTGTTGTATGCTACTGGCAAAGAATGGGAGGGATTGAGGTGCACCAATGCCCATGCCTCCCACAATGGCTGTAAATTGATTTAGCAAGATATACACAGAAAAACCTTTGCTTTTCTGTTGTTAGAAACATCCTCATAGGCTTTTCCAAAGCTGTAGAAAAATATAATTTGTTTTTGGTAGGGGGCAGGGTGAGATTTTTTTGGTTTTGTTTTTTTGCTTTTATTTTCCCATCTATTTCTTTTTGCATCTATTGGTATTACCCTGTTTTCAGCTGCAGAAAGGGATGCACTAAGCCTTATCCATCAGTGATAAACACAGTACAGAGTGGAAAAAAATAAGTCCCCATTAATAGATGTTTTGTGAACTGTGAACATACATTTTGTGGGCATGTGAGCCAGAGGTCCCCTGCTGTTCCCCATCATCTTTGTGGAGAATGTGGAATAAAATACTCCTAAATCACATGTGATATTCAGGTATCCAGTTGCTGATTAACTATACCACTTCTAAAAATCTTGGGAGGAGAAGAATGTAATTCAGGGAGATTTAGAGGTGTTTCAGGAAAGGAAAATAGAAGAACACTTTGACATGAAAGATAATTTATGATGGAGCACAGACATGGGTGTGAATAGATTGTAAAAAACACAAACACATAGTGCGAAGTCCTGCCAACTGCCTGACTTCCTTGGGGCTAGGATTTTTCTCCAGTGACTATACACTCATTCTCTCTGTGTATATTTACACTGCATTTAAAAAACAACACAGCAGCGAGTCTCAAAGCCAAGGTCTGCAGACTCAGTCTCATGCTACAGTGCTAAAAACAGCAGTGTAGACATTGTGGCAGGGGCTGGAGTTCAGGCTCTGAAACCCACTCCTCTCCCCAGGTATCAGAGCCAAACCTCCAGCCTGAGCGACAATATTTACACTGCTGCCTATAGCGTGAGTCTGTAGACCTGTGTTCTGAACTTCATTGCGGGTTTTTTCTAAAAAAACAGTGTAGACATATATGTAGGTCTCTGAAAAAAGGGCTGCCATGGGAATCTCTGATTGATTGGCCAGGGATGATGTGTTCGATTTCTTCCCATGTTCAGCCAGTATTTCTTTTATCAGTCATCTTCTTGTGTTTCAAATATTTAATGTGGCCTGTGGCAGACCGCTCTCTCACCCCTCTCAGGAACAGGCAGGAAACCCTTCTTTGCTTCAAACAGTGCTCTTTAATTCACAGTGCAGGTCCCCACCACCAATATATACAGCTTTGTACAGTTCTTCAGCATACAGCTCTTGATAGCTCCGCTCTACAGCTTACAGCTTTACAGACTCTATATAGTCCAGCTCTTAACATGCAACTCTAAACAGTTCTAAACATACAGCTCTGACTAGCTCCAAACACACAGCTCTGACTAGCTCCAAACCACCACCACCACCCTGGGCTTCCTTCCTGGGAGCCTTTTATCCCCCAGAGGAGGTTGCCAGGTGCAACCCATCCAATTGATTGCCCTGCAAGCCAGGTGGCTGATTAGGCTTTCTGCACCGGGGGTTTGCAGAGGGCTTTTCTCCCTCTTAAAGGGGCGGCAGGCTGGGTCAAGCCCACCCTGCCACAGGCCTCAGACCAGAACGCACGTGACGGCAAATAGCATTCAGTCCCATTTTACAAGTTAGGTAAATGAGCCTCAGAGATTAGGTAACGTGGTTAACACTGGAGAGTTTGTCACAGAGTTGGAAATAGAATGCTGAATTCTTATGCAGTGATAATAATAATACCTAGCTCTTACATAGCACTTTGTATCAGAAGATCACAAAATGCTTTGGAAAGGAGGTAAGTATCATTATCCCCATTTTGCAAATGGGGAAACTGAGTTAATGGGAGATGAAGTGACTCACCGAGCAGGCCACTGCCAGAGCTGGGAATAGAATCCAGGCCCGTGAGTTCAGTCCAATACTCTAACCATGTTTTATCCACAGTGCTTCTCAAACAATTGCTTTGGAAAATGGTGCTACTAATGCTTTGTAAACTGATTTGAGACTATGTATTTAAAAGTGCTATATAAGTGCAAAACACTAGAATGAACCACTCTATTGAGATAAAGGCCCTAAGTGCACAATAAACTCCTTACCCCCTTTAGATGCATATTTGTGAACAGCTGTTAAGAAGTTCTGTTCATGTGGAAACACACACACATCTTCATGTCTTTTTAAAGAGTCAGTTTTCAATTTACTTGTCCAGCTGGAAATATATAGATAACTTTCAAAACAGTAGGAAGCAAAGAAAAATTGTGTGGACAGATTCTAACATGAATTGTATTTTTTTTTAAGACAGATTAACAGCATTTTAAAAGAAGAATTTCCATTACTCTGAGAAAATATTATTTCAGCTTTACTAAGAAGAACTGAGGATAAGTAACATGAAAACTATAAATTTCCCCATTTAGGATAGAAATACACTTGCTCATTAGAGACATAGTAAAATATGAAGTGATTATAAATGGACAGTGTTAATACATCTCTAGTGGCACTTTTGTGAGAAACAGCTTGTGACATATTAAATCACAATTTACGGAAATCTATCACTCCTCAAAAGAAAACAATGATATATAAGAACTGACAACATTATCAAAATACATTTCTTCAAGAACAGTGCTTATCATTTAAAAGTGTAAGTCAATATAGCTATATTAGATCATTCTGACAGTGAAATTAGTATTGGTATACAAGAATGAGAAGAAAATGTTACATAGAATCACAGAATGTAGGGCGGAAGGGACCTCAAGAGGTCATCTAATCCACCCCCCTATTCTGAGGCAGAACCAAGTTTACCTAAACCATCCCTGACAGATGTTTGTTTAACATGTTCTTCAAAAAACTTCCAGATGCAAGGATTTCAAAACCTCTCTTGATAACCTATTCCAGTACTTAACTATCCTTATAGTTAGGAATTCCCCCCCTTCCCCCCCCCCCCGTGGCTCTGGGGTGGGATGGGGCTGTGTCTCTGTGTGCTGCCCCTGCCCCGAGTGGCCCTGCGGCCAATGGGAAGCTGTGGGAGCAGTGCCTGGGGGAAGCAGCATGCGGACACCCCCGCCAGCCTGCCCCACCTTGGAGCCCCAGTAAGCGCTGCACCCCCTGACCCTTTCCCTGAGCCTGCACCCCCACCCCCTCCCCACATACCCTCCTCCCAGCCTTCAAACTCCCTCCCAGAGCCTACACCCCTCCACCTTCCCACACCCCCCCTCCCGACCCCAAATTCCCTCTCAGAGCCTGCACCACCTCCCCCATCCCCTCCCCGCACACACCCAGCCCCTAAACTCCCTTCCAGAGCTTTCACTCCCTCCCCACACCTTTCAGGGCCCCCTTACACACTCCCAGCCCCTGTACTCCCTCCAAGAGCCTACATCCCTTCGCCCTCCCAGAACCTGCAACCCCACTCCCTCCTCCTGCACCCTCACCTCCTGCCCTAGCATGGAGCCTGCATCCAGTACCCAAACTCCCTCCCCGAGCCTTAGGGAGGTGTGAAAGGCAGAGTTTGTGGGACAAATTTTTGCGAGGAGGGTTCTCGTTGGCTTGAGTGAAATTATTGGCCCGCTGGGAGGATTTGAGGACTGGCATTGGCTCTAAGGTAAATTGAGTTTGAGTCTCCCCAGCAGAGAGCAAGTTATGCTGTGTTTTATATGATCCCTCCTTTTGCTTTCCCTTCTTCACAATTGCATGTGGACGGCTGCTGCTTCATGTTTAGTCACCCTTCCTTATTTTGCATGGCACGCAGGGTAGGAGGACTATGCTGCATCTAGGTCTCACCTTTTTCAGTCTTCCCTCATAGGTCACATTTTCCAATTATTTTGTTGCTCTTCTCTGGATTTTTTCCAATTTGTCCACATCTTTCCTGAAATGTGGTGCCCAGACCTGGACACAATACTCCAGCTGAGGCCTTATCAGTGTGGAGTAGAGGAGAGGAATTATTTCTCTTGTCTTGTTTACAACATTCCTGCTAATACATCCCAGAATGATGTTTAGGTTTTTTTGGATGTATCAGCAGGTGTGTTGTAAGCAAGACTTAAGAAGTAATTTCCATGCTAAGAAATTATACGAGAGAGATAGGTGTAGGCTTTCAAAAACAATTCCACCTCCTTTCTACCTCTAGGTCCCTGAAATAGTGATGCCTGCCAGCAAATCACTCAACAACGGCTGTGCAGTTGTATGCTGTGACAAATGTCTATTTTATTTAGCATAATCATCTACATTTTCCCTTAGGATCTCCCATCAGTTTATTGCATCCACCAGTTGTCTCTCATCTTATATGTAGTGTAAATTTGTTCGGGTTGACTACATAGTACTTTCTACAATGGGACTTCAGTCCCTGAATGAAGCCTCTAGGTGCTACTATAATACAAATAAATAATAACTCTCTGTTGGTGCGTCATGATTTTTGAGAATCAAAGAAAACTTTTTCAATGAAAGATTTTTAAAAATCAGTGTAAATCTGATTTTAAAAATAAACATCCTCTGCAATGATTAATGCACGGAGCATAAGTTGAGATTGAACTAAAAATGTAATTTTATTACATGGCAAGTGGTGGTAATATTTTCAGTAACATGGTGTTATTTAGGATTTGTTTTTGTTGCAACCCCCAAACTCATGAATAAACTACAAAGAAATAATAGCTCAGACAAGCTCCAACATGCAGTAGGTGCACTTCAAATGTCCCACTGCTTCTAGAGATTTCAGTTTTGGTGGTGATATTCCCTATTTTAGGTATAGGAAATATCCCTGGAGCTGATACCATTTGTAGGACTGGAATTAACTTTTAAAGGCACCCATGTATTTTGCAATATTGTGAAACTACATATCCATGTTTCTCCAAATCTCATCAAATTGAGACAATTATGTTGAAAATGACACCTATGTATGATCTCATGCAGCCTGAGTAAATGCTAGACCATAAACTCTACTCCTCACTGTACTTCTCCAGTGCAGTCAGCTGCACAAACTTTCAGGTCTTATTCACATGATGGACAGGAATAGAAATTGTTTGACTTGTTAGGTCCCATGGAGTTATTTGAGTTTATCATGACACACAGAGCTTTCTTCATGCCAAATACTTCAACATCATTTGTGTTTGTTACAGAAGAACATATTTCTGGACATTGAAGGACACATTAATGGCTCTGGTAGTCAACGCGAGGTGACCTGTTTTGCATGATGACATATTACCACTTTCAAGTACAACAAGAACAATGCTGCTGAGGAGGTTACGCACTGAGGCATAGGACACACATTACCTTTAGACAATAACCCTCCTCCTCCCATGTCCGTGATGACGGGTCTGGAATTTGGTCAAACTGACAGGCAGATGACTAGTCCTGAGGAGACAAGGGAAGTACAAGTACTCACACTCTGACCACACTGGAGCCCCATACTTACCCCCTGACCCATGCCTTTCCATGTGCCTCAGAGTGCATGGAAAATGTGATGCAAGTGAGGGCAGAGCTTTCTTTGCCTCCATTAGCCCCCACTGTCTAACTTGAGCGGGAAGGGGTGTTGTTTGGGGGACCAATTAGCTCTCCTAGGCCACATTTAAAGCCCTCCTAGGCATCCAGTGTCCATTTCATTGCTGTTGCTGAACCTGCCCTCTGTCCTGTAGTTGGGGCACTGCTGAGCTGCATTTCTGACCAGATTGACAATTTTGGGATATTTTTCTAAGGGCCAAATTGACAGGGTGTCCAGAACGAGGGGGATGTTGCCTACCTTGTACAGTAACCTGATGGTCACGTTTTAGAAGGAAGTAACTGAGAATGCCTCATTCATTGTAACTTATGACTAGCATTTAGTGCAGCTAAAAGACTGAAAGGGGTGTTTCTTAGGGTAAATATGAATGAGAGATCCCAGCCATGGCTTCTATCAGCCTATCAAGAGAAGGAGAAACCTTCAATGATTTGCAGATGGTGGTACCCTCATTTTTCCTTGTGGGTGGAGAGGTGAGAATATTTAGAGGCGGGCTGAATCCTTATTGGTTGTATATTCTAAAGTCATTTAATCTCTCACTGTCATGATCATCTGAGTATTTTGTCATGTGCAGCATCACACATTTATTAGCTGAGAGGGAAAAAAATGAACCTGTCTTTAAAAATAAGTTTAACTAATGTGGGACCACAACCCCTAAAATATTATACTCATAAGGATATGTGTATTGCCTAAAGGCACTACAGGGCAGAATGAAGGTTTCTTGGGATTTTTTTGTCTTTCAGTATAGGCCATTTTTAATGGATATGTAAATTTTGGCTCTGAAAGTTTTGCACTTAAGTGGCCTGATTTTCTAAAGTGCTGAGCAACCAGCATCTCTTACTGAATTTTTTAAAAAAAATCTTGCATATCAAATATATTTCCACACAATCCAAAAGCAGTCTTTCTTCATACACATCTTATTATAGCTGTGTGTGCATTCAGATGGAATACACTTGCTTTCAGGATTACAAATATGAGGTTACATTTTTTTTATATCGCTCCAAAATGATTAATTCCTACACTTTGGTTCAGCAGTTTTAGACTGTGTTATATTAGTAGATGGAATTGATAAATGTGCACATAGAGTTTTGGTTGGGTGCTCTGAAAAAATCAAAGAAAATAAATATTAAAAAAAATACATGGATTGAATCAGCAATGGGGTCCTGAAACTTGATCTTTAAAAAAAATGTCATCGTATTTTGGACAAGTTTCCTTGTCAGAAATCTATTAATGCTGGAATGAGGGGAGAAAATACCTCAGTATTGATGATAAGCCAATGGCAGTTTGATGTGTCTGCAGTTTTTGTGATATTTGGAACCTAATAGATTGCAAACATTTCAGAGCAGCAGCAGCTTTTTGGTCACTCGCTAGCACTTTTAGAGCTTTTAGTTTTCACACTGTGTAAATAGACCAGCGTTAAAGATTCCAAGGGGGAATATTTTGTTCAGTCAGGGATTTTCTGAAAACAAGAAGAAAATGCAAGCTGAGGGGAGTGCCAAAAGAAGAGGTTAGATTTCAAGCAACGGGTTAAAATTACTTTTCACAACTAATACAGTTTCAAATGCATGCTGTGTATTTTTGAGGGAGGGGTGACAGAAAGGGAATCCTCAATACCAATTGGCTAGACTCTATCAGCTGCAGTTGAGCTCAAGCTGCTGCTAAAGAGCAGTATTGATCTGAAGGGTAAATGTGTAGGGACCCACAGAGAGAGATACAGTCATTTCTGAGAAGGGAGACAACCTCTTCCAGTAAGAAAGTGGTTGCTACCTGTCTGCCTTGTCCGTGAGATCCTTTGTGAATGAAGGGAGACACCAGAAAGGGCAGTTTGTTGCCACAGTGATTTAGAGAGAAAACGGTATCACCTCAGTACAAGCTACTGTGCATGCTGCTGCTGCTCTTGCTGTTGCTGCTGCAGTTTCATCGAGCAGGTAAGGCTTTTTTGCCTTTTTTTGTGAGTGATTGCATCTTGTGATTGCATCTGTTATTATGTACAGGATTCATAAACAATGCCTAGAAAGATGTCCAGTCTGTTTAGAAGCTGGAACAGCATACACATGAAATCTGATCTCTGAATTAGCAGGTTGTTTTCCCTTTGCTTTTGTTGTTTGGAATGACAAAACTTCAATAAGTTCTAAACAAAGTGAATAAGTCTTTGGTCTCCAGGAGATGATGTTAAAGGGAGGGGAGGGAGAAGCAGATTTCTCTGCCCCTTGAAATCTTGAAGGTGCTTAACTATTAAAGGGTTTGTTAAATGGCTTTAAAACAAATAAGTATGACACACATATCTAATTGGTGGTAAGTATAGCAATTTGGCCAAATATTAAGATACTGTGCAAAATCTGTATCTGGAAAGTGTATATAAATAAGGTATAGTGCAAAACTTGAGTAAATCTGGATTTCATATATATATATATTTTAATTCAGTCTCTTTGGGAGTTGTGTGTGTGTGGGGAGGGGGAGGAGGAATGGGGATGCTTTAAAGAGATATGTTCCATTAAAGGAAGAGGGCAAGACAAAATACTTTGACTTGAAACAACTTTTAAAACAACCTGATAAATATTTTGTTGTTTTTTTTATTTTATTTAGCATTAGATTTCAGAATTAGTTTCATGGCAAGAAATTAATTCAGACTTGGTAAATAAGATATCAAAATTCAAGCTTTAATTTATTATGGTCTCTGTTTCAAAGTGATCATGTACAAATTAGTCATGTGGTGATAAGCAAAATATATATAATCCTTAAATAAACATTTAAATTAACAGTTTAGCATTGAATTGCAATTCATGCCTTTTAGATACAAGCATGCCTTCCAGGTAGACTAACATATTATTTTCTGTGTCTTTCTTGATAAATATTTCTTGAATAATTGTGTGTGTGTGTGGAGGGAGGGTTAATGAAAAGTAGAAATGTGATGAGTTTAGTGACTTTGGTATCTGAGTTCTAAGATGTTTTTTAGATTACATTATGAAGCATACGTGTCTCATATTTGGAACATGATTTTCACTGCAGGGATAGGGACTGTTGGACTTCTGCACTAATTCTATGATATTTGTGATGGTTCACAGATTATTTTGATAATTGTGAAAAATATGTATAGGGAGCTAAATTTAAAAAGGCACTATTTCAGTGCTGAATAACACCCAAAAACAATTTTTGTTCGTTCTCCCCCTCCCCCCCAATATTTAAATTGCACTGTGTATTACAAAAGCATAACAATTCAAGCATCCTGATCAGGTGTTATAATGCAGATGCTTATCAGATTTCAGATTTTAAAAAGATGCCAGAAGTAAAATATTTCAAAGAAAAAAGGGGTTTAGAATTCAAGCTCTGAGATTCACGAACTGGTCAAGAAGTCTTTATTTCATTCCTGCCAACACCTTATTAGCCATTTCACTGATCACATTTTACTGTGGAGTAGTTTCCAGGATTCTTACAAAATATCTCCCCAGAACTGAGAGCCAAATGGTTACACTACAAAGTCATAAGCAGTTAACTGCTGAAATTGGTTTGGAGTGCTCAGGTACATATCAGTACATAAACTAGAGGCTTACATCTTAACTAACCAAACTAGTTGCCTTATGATGTTCTGTAGTGAGATCCAAGCGTCCATTCTGGATCAGGTATGAAAAACATATACTCTCTCTTCTGATAAGCTTCCTTGGAAAATAGCTCATTGCCTTTCTCACAGCTATCCTTAAATTACATATTTTTCTGCCTAAATTTTACTTTATTGAATACATTTGCCAATGTACTTATTGCTAGATCTATGGCTTTTGATGGATAGCATAGCAGTTGCAGATAGTACAGTCTCCCACCATTTATGTTATATTCACAAACAGTAGAAGGAAGTTTGCCCACTAAGAATGTTCAGGTCCTACCAGCCCTCCACTTTTAGAGCCATATAATAAAGATGTGCCAAATCTATATGACAGGGTTGCACTGCTGTATTCAGCTTCATATTCTGGACCCATCTCTGGGGCTCTTCTCTTTTCAAACAAATCCTACTAACAACCACAAATATTTGGTGGTTAGAAACCAGTTTTGGGCTAGGAAAACAAATATTCATTCATGTAACAGTTTTTTCAAGCCTTAAATAACTCATCACTTCAATGATGGTGCTGGAAATGGGAGTGGATTCCAAGTTTATGGATGACAAAGAACCTAAACTACCCCCAAATAATCTTTATGTATATACTCCTTTTTTCTGCCCAGTATTTACACAATTGTAATGACTTGATATTTCCATGTGTTCTTGAATATGCTGTACTTCAGAATGTTGAAAGAGAGAGAGAGAGAGAGTTTGCGTTTGTGTGTGGGTGAATGTTTTTAGAGAGTGTGTGTGTGAGAGAAGGTTCTAAATTTCAACACTCGTTACCTCCTTCCAGAAACTGTAGGTATTATGGTCACGCTTTATATTAAGGGTACATTTGTACATATTTTATAAAGAGTTAATAAATGATTAATAGATGTTTTAATAAATAATTATTATAGAATTGAACAAGAGAATAGGCTGCATGTAACTAACTTATAACAATCTATAACATGACACATGTTTGTAACATGCTTATCACAACTATTAATCATTCACTAACTCTTTATAAATTGTTCATAAATATAATTTTAATATAAAGTGTTACCAGTATAACCTACAGGATATATTTAGAAATGCATTATTGAAACAAGCAGTCAGTGGAGGGATAGCTCAGTGGTTTACACATTGGCCTGCTAAACTGAGGGTTGTGAGTTCAATCCTTGAGGGGGCCATTTAGGGATCTGGAACAAAAAAATCTGTCAGGGGACAGTACTAGGTCCTGCTAGTGTAGGGAGGGGCCTGGACTTGATGACCTTTCAAGGTCTTTCCAGTTCTAGCAGATAGGTGTATATCTCCATTTATATAACTCTAATATTAGAACAAAAGAGCTGGAATTATGTTCACTCACGTTCCGCAACTCTTGTGTGCTGATTAGGCATAGTTAGGCAAAGATATGTGTGCAAAACATTTCTGCAGCTGTTATACATGAACACATGTAGCCAGCTACATGATTGGTAGTTGTGTGTGTACACACACATACATGTTATATATGGACCTGATCTGAAGTCCATAAATGTCAATTCAGAGACTCTCTTTAACTTTAGAGAGCACGGATCAGGACCAATATACATAAAAAGTAATTCAATCTGACAGTATGAAAAAATATGAATATATGGGAGGCAATATTTTATCATGCTAAGGATAACTGGCCATCAACATTAACTTTCTTTGAGAAGGATGAATATAAGAATAGAATTTATTGATTTGCATGATCTTGAAGATGACAATATCTGCTCAAACAAAATATCCCACTTTGTTCTTGAATATTTTGGTGAGGTGTGTGCATATCCACTAAACATATCTATTTCTTGGACAGATGTCATGTATCACAATACTCTGAATCTGTCGTAATCAAAAATAAAAATTCTCTTACATTAAAATAGATTTTCTCTAAAAGCTATTTTTGTGTTTTTTTTCTAGCGGTCATAACAACATATGCTAACTGCTGAAATTAACATCAAAATTCTATGTGCACTGTCTGATAATTCCAAGTTTGATTAAAGTTAAGTGCTATCTCTGTGAATATATTATATAATGATATGTAAATAGCATTGGCAATACCAGATATCAAGCAGGGTATGAAATAATTTTATTCCTGAAACGTCATTTCTGACTTTTGTAATACAACCAATTTGCACTTATATGGTTTTTTAAAGAATCACAACTTTTCCTTTCAGGGCTGTTTCTCTTAAGAAATTTTATTATATCTCTGTCATGAACAGAAAACAGTTTTCTTACTCTCTTTGTTAACAAGGTGATAATAGCCAGAATGTGATTGTAATTTTTTTTTAAAAGTGAAATACCTTCAGTGTAGATCTCATCAGCTCATTGAAATCTACATTAAGCATCATTACTTAAATTACAATCCAAACAAATGGGGAAGAAAAATACTTCTGTAAGAACTAAAGTTTGTTTTTTAATTAAATACATTGGTAACTTTCAGTGTTTCTACTCACCTAATCAGGCACGTATTAATTTCATTTCCACATTATGCCATTCATTTATGACAGGTGAAATATTTAAATGTACAAAGTGCAAACTCAAAATTCAGAGATGTGTGGAAGGTGGAAAGAAAGAATAAATTAATGTAGATCCAGTGGCATCTGGATTTTTCATAATTTAATTGTGGCTTTTCTGCTCATAGGTAAATGAAGAAAATTGTAATACTGTACTCATACACGTTATCTACTGCTCTTAAAGTATGTGCATGTATCCACAGAATCACTGCATTGCCGGTTTCTAAACCATTGCTTTGTAAAGTGCTTGTATATGATATCAAGAATCAGAGAGGTAGTCGTGTTAGTCTGGAATTGCAGAAGTGACAAAGAGTCCTGTGGCACCTTAAAGACTAACTAAAGTATTGAAGCATAAGCTTTCATGGGCTAATACCCACTAATACCACTGCACGCATCCGACAAAGTGGGTATTAGCCCACATAAGCTTATGCTTCAATACTTTAGTTAGTCTTTAAGGTGCCACAGGAATCTTTGTTACATCTGTATATGATAGATGTTCTATAAAGCCAAATTCTATTCTACTTGAAAAATGAATTAGAAAATGTGTCCACTTAAAGCAAGGGTGGGCAAACTACGGCCCGGGGGCTGCATCCGGCCCTCCAGACATTTTTAATTCAGCCTTCTAGTGCCTGCCAGGGAACAGGGCTTGCCCCACTCCGCGAAACTCCTGGAAGCGGTGGCATGTGTTCCCTCTGGAGTGGCAACATGCTGCTAGTTCTGGAAGCTGCTTGAGGTATAGCTACAAACAACTGATATACAAACTGTCATATGAGGCATCACGGGGTACATCAGTGAAATGCAACCACCTCTGGAGTGGAATGTTGGTGTCACTGCAGTCAATGTGAAGGGTTATGCAACCTGTTCAGAACTGTACATCTCCTTGCACATGACTAAGCAGAAGGAGAGACACATTTCTGAAAGAAAATAAAAATGGCCTGGATTGAGTAGGTTGCTGAGTTGGGCACATGGATTGGGGGGTAGGAGTGGGGGGGGAGGGAAAGCAGAGGTGCAAACTGGGGAAGGGGCAGTTGTAAAATACCTCCTTAGTATAAAGACTCTGGCTGGAAAAATTAATTAAGCCTGATTAAATTCAACTTGGTCATCTATATATTCTTGGAACTGATGGAGACAGCCTACCTTGACACTGAAATTATGTGAGTCACTAAAGCGGCACCTCAATTAGTAACAAGTAGAAGCCTGATTCTCAAGTACCTCACACTTCATGCTCTAGCTGTAGTCATTTTCACCTGTACAAACTGGACCAGATCCTAAGCCCTGATTCATGGACTTTGGAAGCAAAGAGCAGGCAGAAAGGTGACTGAACCAATTTTCTGGGGATTTTCTTTGCATTGGGGGATCCTAAAGCAATATATCCAGTTGCATTTTTGTCACATGGTAGGTATTTGTCCAGGGAAAGACAACTTGGCTAGAATGCTGCTGTTGTGCCCTGATAATCCCTGCCTGCTGGAACAGCCACTAGTAGAGTTGTTGCAACTCCTGAAATTTAGGACAGCCATGAGACTGCCCTCTTCTGAAATAAATGTTAACAATCTGGCTTAGTTGTCTCATTATTAATGTAAATAACATTTCAGTTAGGTTAACTCAATACGAGTATAAGCTAGGTTTTGAAGTCAGAGCAGAGGCAGGCACAAGTACACACTCAGGTTTCTGAGATCCGTGCAGAAGCTGTGGGTGGTGCGCAGGGATCTGATTATCATCCACATGCAAGCTATTTCATTGTTTTTGGTTCTCCTGGCTGTGTGTGCCAACTGGAGGATGGCTGAAGGAGTGAATCCAGTCCCCGAAGCATGCATGTTTGATTATGTTCTTGAAGCTACAGGTGGAGAGGAAAATTGCTCACCCTGTTGATAAAAGCAGTCTAGCAAGGGGAATTTCAATCCAGTAAGTAAAGTTCTCAGAGGAGCTTGAGGAATAATAAATGGAAAGAAGTGCATGTTCAATAGAAGAAATACATTTGATGAGGAAACTAACAAAACAGCTTGTACAGATGTACGTATGTATGTATTTATTTATTTGGTGTTGCCTTAGAAACATGCAGCCACATACAATCTGCCCCTGAATCAATGCCCTGGAAGGGGGAGAGGTTTAAGAAGGCCCTTACCTCCCTGTCTATCTACTCAAAATTATTTGAGTTTATTCTTTTTTTAAAAAAATCCACAGTCATTATGGAGTTGACTGTGATGGGGGAGAACAGGAGGGGGATGCCACCACTAGCAGGCCTGGGGTGTGGGGGAGCAGTTTGGGTGTGTGCAAGTAAAAAAGCAAAACAACAGGGTGAGAAAGAACATAGATCACCATTGTTATGTAGGAACTCCTGCTGCCCAGTATGTGACCACCCACATTTCTTACATGGGGGAGGCACCTCTAGTCCTATAGCCCAACATGTGCCCTTTATGAACCAGCATTTGGTCAAGGCATCCCTGCTGACTCCCAAGCACAACTCCACCTCTGTTGAGACAGCTGTGTGTGGAACTGTTGCCAGTCATACTCATTCCCTTAGCATCCAACATGTAAACAACTTGAGTGAGTTTAGGCATCATCACGATCAAAGCAAAGAAAATCAATTGGATTGCAAGGCCAAATAAATAATTATTGTTATACAATTTAGTTCCGAATAATTTAGAAGAGAAAGAACTCTCTCTTCATTCAAGACTCAACACTCTCTGAGTGTAATGGCCCCAATTCCTGGTAGTGTCCACAATTAAAATCAAACTCCCATGATGGACTGAAAAGAAGAGGAAATCTTTGAAAGCTTTGTCTTAATTGGTTCTGAGGCTCAGTCCTGCTATCTGAACTGAACAGAGAAGAATCAGATTTAACACCTGGACTATGCAAAATCCAGAGTTCTTAAAGTAGCAATTAAATGGCTTAATCTTAAACTCCTCTTAGGTTCAATTCAGTAGATCTGTTCTGAAGGGCAATGCTAATTCTGCGTGAATTGCTGCCGTTATATTAGCTGTCAGAGCTTTCATTTCCACACCATGTCAGAGTCTCTTCTGAACTCCTCGCACTGTGAAATCCTGCGAGTGGAATTTTTTTTTCCAAACCCTGAATTTCTTTCTTCTTTTTTTTCTATACAAATCCTAATTTACCTCAAAATGTCTGTCCATATACTTGTGCGTATCCATATATAACATAACATGCTTTAAAAATAGCTCTGAAGTAAAATAAATGATGTGGTTCCTATCTCTCCTACTCCTTTCCCCCACTCTAAGAGTGCTTACAATTTAACTTATACTCGGGCTGTATGTTCTAAAAGAAAACAAATCCTTGGAGCATTAACAAATCTCTGAGCTCTTAACCTAGATTGTGACTTGTTCATCTAGAGGGCTACTTCAATAAAACAATGGATCACTTAGGTTAATGATGGATCATGGTGCAATTCGATTTGCAGAGTGCAGACTTGCCTCTTGTCCCCTAATGTCTGTGTGGGTCATGTTATCACATCCAAATAATGAGTCATGCCACCCTTTGTTCCTGGAGATATCCCAGTGATTATAGGAAAGCTCGCTATGCTAGTCCATAAAGCCTTGAGGGGTCTGCTGGCTGCTGGTGAATTATTATTTTTGGCCAGAGTATGAGAAACCAGGCAAGGGTCAGGTTTCTCTCTGACTGTGACACCTGTCTCTTGTGGTTCCACTGGGCCATCTGGCTGAACAGGCGGGCTGGACATTAGCAGAAATCAGATCTCTGCCTCAATCTGTCTTTTGCTCCCAGTTTTTTTCTTCCTGTGGGGATGGTTAGCTGATCCCAACCTTCTGTGGCAGCTTATTTACAATGAATATATTCATACATTATATAGGAATATATATATTAAAATTTCTTTTGTACTTGTGCAGCAATTTTTGATGAGGAGAGTGAGCATGTTAATAGTTTCCAAAGGCTTTCTATTGATTATGGGTATCATCTTGAACTGGCACAGACACTGAGAGGAGAGGTTTCTAGCTGTGAATACACTGCAGCAGTGCCAACATGAAAATGTCTTTTTTTCGGTACTGTCACATTGTCTTTTACTCTGCAGGACACACCTCACAGAGGAACAGTAATGTGAATCACTCTTGGTAATAGGAATGGACCAGTGAAAATTTGTAGAAGTGTATGAATGTTCTTAAGGTTTACCTTCCCTTCCCTCTTGTTTCTGGATAGTCTGGCTATTCTTGCCAACCACTGCATTCACACAAGGTGACCATCAGGCTGCTCCAGGACTGAACCTTGTTCAATGCGCCAATAAAAGTGCCATAAACCTCACTGGCACGAAACCCTGGCTAAACATAAAACACTACTGGTTAATACAGACTGCAGCTAAAATATGAATGGCCCGAGAAATAGGTTCATTATGTTTTCTTACCTTAAATGTTATGATCAAGAGGTGAGGGATCAGAACACCAAATGTCTTTGTTACCAGCTCCATAAGTAACCTTGACAAAGGAGTGATTGTTGTTAGATACAATGCTCAATCTCCAAATGAATTAGTTTTGTTGTTGTTTTTAAAGATGCTCAATCAGTTTCTGTCACTGGGGGAACATAGAGAGAGACAGGGAGAGAAGTATTACATGGTACAAGGATGTTTTCCTGAGAAAAGCACCTGATTTTGTAAAATCCAAATGGAAGACCTCCATCAACATTGTTCAGCTTTCCTTGTTTCTAGACAATGATAAATGTATCCGCAGAGAGACAAGTGTTCATTAATGGCAGGACCAAAGCCAATTTTTCTAAATTCATTTAAACCTGGTATTACCCTCACCCACACACGTAAACCCCCATGTATCCCCACCCCCACCAGTTTCATAAATCTGGGAAATGTGATGGCTTTTTCCAGATATCTAAATTAAAACTGGAAACATAATTCTATGTGATCAAAATCATGTTCCCCTGATGTATGGGGAATACGATGAAAAGTTGAGGATGTACAACAAATGAATGACGTCATTTTATTCCTTCATAATGCATTCATCTCTCATTATATTATGTTTTCATTCTATTCTAAATGCATTATGCAAGGACCCTCCCTGGAAATATTAAAATATCAAAATTTTAAGCAGATTTTCAAACTAAACCAGATTTCCCAGATGCTTAGTGGTACATATTTACAGTGAAAGAAGAGAAAATGGTTTTTGAAATGTGTATCACATCAAAATTCTGGAAAGTTTTGCATATTCTAATTTGCTAATAGTTGCAGTTCATTCACTTCCTGCAAGTTCCTTGCGATGTTTAGCACTGAACTTTAATAGACAGGGATTTTTCTCCCCACTGCATCAGCAGCATAATCATTTTCACAGAACAATAAGCAATCGTTTATTTTGAAGTTTACAGCCCATGCTAGTTTATTCTCTAAAATACTGTTGATACTTAAGCTCTACCCTATATAGATTATTTAAACTTTAATACAATATTCTAACAGAGGTTCTACATGCCTCTTTGTCCCGGCCAAAATCCCCACTCCAAATTTCTAGCTCACTGTTAATTACTGTCTCCAAGAACATTCAGGATTTCAAATGTGATGATCGAGATTGTCCCTGCCAGCAGGTATATGGGATCTTGGGGAGCAATTACCACACAGGTGGGGTGCAAAATAAACTTTATTAAGAAAATGCAAAAACAGGGAAAATTCAATAGTGAGGGGTATGGGGTTTGTTAAAGTAGACAATTGGGGAGGGGTTTCTTTTAGTAAATGGGATAGGGGGTTTCAATAGTGGGGTACAATACAGTGAGGTACAATACAGTTGGTAACCAATTAACACTGAAGTATAAATGTAACAGGCAACTAACAATTTATATGTAAAGAGTGTGTCACAGCAGCATATAACCAACGAACAGTATGGGTAAAATGTGTTAAATAACCAACAATTTTTGGTAAAAATGTGTCTCAGTGGTGTAAATGTAAAATGTGAGGTGTGTTAGAGAGAAAAGGGGTAACCAATGGGGTTTTATGCTAGAAAGAGAGAGAGAAGATAGGCTGTAAGTTGAAACAGCAGAGAGACAATTATACAAAACACAGCAAAATCTTATCTATGATTTAACTTAACCAAAACTACACAAATTAGCAAGTAACAAAACACAATGCAACAATTCTTTAAGGCTAACTTACAGGGTACAATGCAAGCAATTTCCTAAACCTAACTTAACTACAGCTATGCAAAATGAAATTACAACTTATCTAGACTAAAAGACAAAATTTAACCTAATGGGTGCACCTTATACTAGGGGTAGTTTCAGAGGGCAGAGTGGTGTGTGCCCAGGATACAGCTCCAAGGGGGGAGTGGGATTTAAATAGTGGTGGCTGCAAGCTGGCAGCCCAGGATACAGTCCAGGAAGGCACAGGCTTATTTCTAGCAGCAAAGGTGCTGCAAAGCAAGAAACCGATTACAGATACAGACCAAGGAGTTTAAGAGAGGTTTTAAGACACAGACCAAGGTTTAGTTTGAGTCTGTGTGCTGGGGAAACAGAGTCCGCAGCTAAAGTAATAAAAGTATAGACAGTTTCACAGAGGGATTCTTACCAGTCCCCAAGGCAGCAGCAAAGGCAGAAGCAGCAACAGCATCAGAAGAAGCAAGGAGGGCTCGGCACGGTCTTGATAATCAGGAGATCTCTCAGGCAGCAATTCGTTCTTCGTGGGGGGGGGGAGTTAAAAACGGGGGTACGCTCAAAAATAAAACGAGAGCAGAGAGAGGACCCCCCCAGAACCCCTGGCTGATCAGACCAGGTAGCAATGCAGGAACCTTTCTGATGTTTGTTTCAAAAATGCCTGTTCTTAAAGGCAAACTCAGGCAGTTTCCCCGCCAGTAATCCTGATAGGCTCCTTCTGTCATAGGGAAGGAGATACAGGGAAGCACTGCAGGTGAGCATAGAGACATGCCTGGGCAGAGTCCTGGACCATAGGCGTGAGTTCCCACCTCATGACTCAAAAGCACATGAGGCCTATGACTCATGCCCAGGATCTCAAAAACACATTAGGTCTTGCAGCTCTGGACATTGCCTACCCTACACCGAGCCCAGGTTTAACAAGGTGATAACAGGACCAACCCTTTGAACAGGGCAGTCGTCCCACTTAGCACGCAGCACAAGTGGCCATCCCTTTATGAAGGGCAATGGCTCTTGGTAAACAACTTAAGGGGCCCTCCCTTTGAGAAGGGCAGTGGCCCTGGTAAACAACTTAACAGCCAGGGAGGGGCGGTCACAGGAGGAGAACAAAAACAAAATGGAGTAAGGGGACGGCTGTAAGAAACAAAATGGAATAGGGGGAAAGCTGTAACAGACAGAGATAACTTGGAAAGTTTTCAGAATCAGTTCACATTATGATTACTAAAATTTTTACAACATTTCCAAGGCTATCTAAAAATTGCCTGAGGGTGCCAGGAGCCATTTTGCAAGCAAAGCACTGATTTTCTCAGTGAATAACCACAGCCTTAACTCTGCCTTCATGCTATTTAAGTATGTTTTGTAACTCTGTGTTTTGGAAGTTTTTATTAATGTTGATGAACATAAAGTGAAATTGCATAATAGATAATGGCGTCCCTGTGAGGTAGGGAACCATTAACATCATTTTACGTATGGGGAACCAAGGGACCAAGAGACTAAATCTATGTCTCTGCTAAATTGTATTTCCAAGTCTGTGGCACTTGGGTTTGTGGACTTGGTTTTTCCAAGCCCATTCTTGAGCGTCCACACTGCACTGTAAACTTCACTTACAATTGCTAGACCGGGTCTCACAGCTGGTGCTAACGCGTCCAGACCTTCTGACTCATGTCTGTGTCTTGAGCTGTATCCACAGTAGAAAATGCTAGAGCTTGGACCCGAGACACAGTGGGACTCAGGCTCTGACTTACTCCCCTAGCAGAGTCCTAGGACTTGGGTCCTGAGTGCTTACCGGCCCAAACCGGACTGATTGGTGTGAAGATGGAAGGGGGCTTAGCCTTGAACCTGAGTCAGAGCCCAGGCTCAGTGTGCTGTGTAGACATATTGTAAGTATATGTTCATATTGCAATAAAAGACCCACAGTATGACTGCAGCTGGGCTGGTCAGCTGACTTGGGCTTGCTGGATTTGGGCCTAAAAATTGCAGTGTAGATATTCAGGCGTGGGCTGGAGCCTGGGCTATGAGACCCTGCAAGGGGAGTGGGTTTATAGAAAGATCTACAGAATGATTTGTGGCATTTTAATGTATATATTGTGCGCAAATGTACACCTTAGATATCGCTACCCTGATGTTGTCTTTGCCGGGTTAGAATTAAGGTTGTGGGTGTTATTCTGAATGACAGTCGGTGTCTTTTCTGAACTGCAGACACAGTCTTTGGAGAGAAGGGTGCTGGAGAGACAAGGTGGTTGGAGAGAAGCAATCTGGGATGAGATTTCCACCATCCCTTCCTATGGATCTCCCTGATGTCAGCAAGAGTGGAATATCTCCACTGAGCATTAGTGTTTGTTGCCCACAAATTCTTATGCGTCTTAGGATGCTCAATGGCTCAAATGTAAGAGAAGAGCATTTGGTGGAAATAATTATTTTTATACTCACAACTTTTCCCTGTGATTGGTTTACATTTTGAAACCAAAAAAATGTTTGTGCAAAAAAAATATTAGAGTGACAAGTTGGGTGAGATATCTTTTATTGGACCAACTTCTGCTGGTGAAAGACAAGCTTTTGAGGCACACAGAGCTATTCTTCAGGTCTTGGAAAGATACTCAGAGTGTCACAGCTAAATACAAAGAATAAAGATGGGCTTTTTGAACTTTGGTGAACACCTCTATTTGAAGTGTATAATAATTCAGGAACCTCTTTTTCCATTTCACTTCATTTTTTGTAGAAAAGGTATGCCTCTTCCTGAGATATTATTTACCAATTTTGAGGACAGTGTGACTTTTTTCTGGTGTTTTTTGGAATACAGGAGTGGGGCAAGATTGAGTTTATAACAGAACTCTAGTTAGTTGTGGGTATCTGCTTCCATGCCAAAATTTCAGTGCAACTTCATTTTATACTCAATGAATGAAAAAAACTCACAAGTGCCATAGATAGATAAACTTAGCCCAGATCAATTGGCTGTTGACACTGGCATAACACAGCTGGTGCTTATGTTCTATGCATAAAGATTTCACCTGCCAATTTCTGCCTTCTGATCTTTTATTAATGTTATTGTGTATCCCACAGTTCTGGTTAAGCACCCAATTGCAGCAATCAGAGTTGGCATGGTGGGGTATGAAATAACAAAAGGGGATGAAAGCATCAAACCATAAAAAGAGGGCGGTAGCAGGTATTCCACATTAAAAAGGGCAGCTAAAACAACCTGCCCCATATGCAAGAGACTGGATTCTGATTTGGAGAGGAATTTTGAGAACGGACTCCCATGAAGATAACAGTATTTAGTACTTGCATGCCAGTGTGCATATTGAAAGCACTGTTAAAATCTTAACTAATGACACTTCTGCAGGGTTATTGGATAATCATGTGTTATTCTCTCCATTTTACAGATGGGGAAATTTATAATAGGAGGCAAAGTGAGTTACCCAGAGTCAAACAGCATTAGCAGAAGTTGTAATAGGGCTAATCACAATTAATTATCGTGATTTTTAGATAGAAAACTAGGATTTTTCACTAAACAAACTTTTAACAAAAGTTTCCTCTTTCCATGGACAATTTCAACTCTTTGAAAATCAAAATCCCAAATGCCTGAAACAAAGTATTTAAATTGGAAATGTCACCACAGTACATAGTGGAAATTGTAATTCAGTTGTCTCATGTCCCCTTTCTCCTCTGTGGGCCATGCTTCCCAGCTGGGCTTCATTCCCCATGATGGACTATATAATGCAGTGTGCCTATAATGCACTGTCTCACCTCATTATGGTGCATCATAGAAACATACTCTGACCAGGGCACCCAGTATGTCCAGATGAAAGGGACGATGCAGCACCTAAACTACAACTTTCAAGATGCACTGGTGTTGCAGTTGTGAATTTTGGATTTTGGCTAAAAATCTCCATTTTATTTTATTTTTTCCTCTGAAAAGTTAAAATTTTGCACTGGAAAATTCCTCTTTACTGATCAGCTCAAAGTTTTAATATGAAGGAATTCCTGACTCCAAACTCGGTGCTTATTTCTTTAGCCCGTGCTGCCTCCTGGATACATTATATCTGTTACTGATAGATGTGATGGGGTTTAGGGTGCTGTCTGGCTTTGTTCTATGGAGCATTTCAGTCTATTCCATTATTGTTCAGTCTATGCCAAGTCTTAGGAGAACATTGTGTGAGGACAATAGGCAGCCTAGGCTGTGCTAAATTGGTGCATGACTTAAAGATCCAGGGATAACTATTGTACCTCAGTCTTTTGGCTGGCCTACTAAATAATTACCTGCACATCAGTGCTCTGACTCTCTTCCTTACCCTGTGAGAGAATTGCATAATTCCATGATGGCACACTGGTAGGGAAGAAGTAAGACCATGAAGTCCTTGTAACAGCTCTCTTTTAATTGTTTTCCATCCTTCCTTGAGGTCACAATTAGCTAGTTAGCTTAAAGTCTGTGCTTTGTGATTATCTGACAGGGGGCCATAAAACCTGATGAATTTCCCTGCCAGTGAAGCAACATGTGAACCCCTGAAAAAGTTTGCAATTCCTAATAACATAGATTTGATTGATGCAATTTAATTACAAGAATAAATGAGGAAGGGGAAATTTGTCACTTCCCCATTCATTATTCCTTAATTAGACTACAACTAATCAGGATTCCTGATTGGCTAAAATAATTCCAGATATAATTTACTGCACTTGCCATTGCAACAAGATAAAGAGTAAATCATGAATTATCTCTGAGGGTCAAAATATCACAAAGAACAAGGAGATAAGATAGACCTTAAAATACAGCAAACATTACTGTGTCTGCAATCTGTCACATAAGTAATTTATTACAGTAAATTAAATGCTTCTCTTGTAAAATGATAGAGTACATTTTTTCAATATGTAATATTTATGCATATTCTATTTCTGAGTACTGGTGTGGATCAATACTGCACCTAAAAGCAGTGCATTTATCTTGGTTTGGGCTTGTATAAAATACATTTTGCATACTTTGCTTAACATCAAAACACATCAAATGGGCCAAATGGATGATAACACATCTCTGAAGCCAATGCAGCTTAATTGTGGAGTCTAAATGCTGAGTACAAAATTTAATTTAGACTTAATTTTTTTATATAAATCGATTACATCTTACCAGTCTGGTTGTGCTGTGGTGCCTGCTGTAAGCTTATGCTCAGTGAAAAGCTAATCTGTGTAGTTGTAAGAGGAAAAAAGAAGAAATTCTACCTGTTTCTAAACATGATGGAGTCCTCTATCGAATTCAATGGATGAGTGACAGTCAGTTATTGTGGGTCCTGAGATGAGACCAAAGATCAATTTCAGACCTGCAGTCCTGTCCACAAGTGCCACATGGGAAGACAATGTAGATGAATGTGCTCGGCTTTTAGCTTTCTGCCTCTCACATCTCTCCTGGATTGCAGCAATCCACAGACTCTTGAAATCTTTCCATCTGAGGTGGCAGAGATGGCTGCTGTCGAACTATGTCATGGGCTAAGAGCTCCCCCGTGTTGTGATCAACATTGCAAGATTGGAGTGTCATTGTGATGTTTTCTTGGTTTGCTTCTAAAATAAGTTCTAGTTTGCAGTTCCCTGTAAAGGATGGCCTTCAGTGTTCCGCCATCAGGCATATGGACCACATGACCACACCATCTCAGCTGCACTCTTGCTAAAAAAGTTTCAATGGCTGAGCTGTTGCCGCAGTCAAAAACATTGGAACCAAATCTTGCCACTTAATTCCAGCTATCTGCCATAGACATTGTAGGTGGAATTGGTCCAAGCATTTTATGTAGCATTTTAAAATAGTCCACATAATGCAGCTACAGAGAAAGTGGTTCTGAATACATACTGTGGTTATGCACTGTTCACTCATGTAATTTTGTTGAAGGGCTGATGAAGTTTGTTTAGTGGAGTCTTACATGCACAACAAATGCAAAGGCAAGTACAACCTCACTTGCATACCCTCAGAGTATTTATTTGCATATCTGAATCAGATAACTGTGCAAACAAAGGATGTATGTTCATATACCATTTAGCTGATGTCTTGCATAGAAATATGCATTGCACATGGTAGGGAAGTAAGCATTAACAGATAAATAGCTATATGTGACAAACAACAACATCCCGTAGTTCACTCTCATTGTTCTAGCTGCTTGTTGTTCTTTCAATGGTTCTATCCCAGCATTTCACATTGTGTGGCTGGCACCTGACTAGTTGAGGACAAGTACGGTAGTGGGAAGAAGAGTAATGATGAAGAAAGCTATGTAATCCTGGATCTTTCCATCCTCCCCCTCCAGTACAAATGAACTCCTGAGGCTGTGGGCAAAACAGAAGATTAGTTCTTTGAAAACATGTTATACTGCTGGACACAGAAGCAGGTGCTGTATGTAGGACTGAAGACTAACCAGTTTCTTCCCATGGCACCAGCTAAAGTGAAAGAACATGTATGACCTAGGCCCATGGAGTCATCACTGCACATACAAAGATGGTGCATTTGCCAGTCTATTAAATGAGGCTCCACTAAAAATGACTGAAAAACTCTGTTCTAGACCACAGTCTATTTCTGAAGTTGCCTTATTTGAGATGAATGTCTGGGTTGGTGGCTTATCCTTGATGCTTTAGTACAAACCTTTTCTGGTGATGCCCACCTGGCGATAGTTGCCTGTCCATTTTCTTTCCTGGATTTTTTGCCTTTGTGTTTTTATTTCTTTTCAGTTTTTTGTTTGTTTTCTTTTCTTGTCCTTACTCTGCATTTCTTTTTAAATTTTATGCTTTGTTTGGTCTGCCTAGCTCCCTAGCAGGCAGAAGAAGGCCTGGTCACTTAGATGACCTCTGCTGTTGTCTGACGTTAAGGTAATAGGTCATATATGCATTTGTAGTGTAACAGAGTGGTATGGGAACACAGGAGAGAAACGTGGATCGCTAGGCTGTGGCATAATCCAGCAGGTCTATCACAGACTGCACAGTTAGCTCCTGTCACAGACTGCAGCAGGAACTTTTGTGTGAGCAGGGATGGAAGGTGGATCTTTCATCATGGAGCCACATGAACATATTTGAATTTGGGCTGGGGGTTGGGCAGTGAGGGACAAATCCAGGATCATGCAGGTTTCTTTAGTGTTATAGTTATGTGCCCTTAATGCCCCCTTCCCACCAACGCCAAGCCTCCCTCCTCCCATCCAAGTTGGGAAACACAGATTTGAATGAAAGTGAAGAACTTCCTTATTGCAGCTACCCAGTAGTACAATACAGTGTATGAGAGGGGAAAAATTCTTCCCTAAACTTCTCAGCTGATCAGTTTATGTCTTGAAGCATAACATTCCATTTCCATTTCCCTTATATCTACTGTTTTTTTTTAGATTGTACAGCTGCACATTTTAACAGCACGGAGAAACATCTAATCCTTTCAAAATATATACAAGGATACATGATTTGTCTCGATAGTCTCCTGAGGCAGTGAATTCTACCAGTTGATTATATGCTGCGTGATGAACTATTCTGTATGCTTAAACTGGTTGTCTTTTAATTTCATGGACTCTCCCCTTATTCTTGTTGTATGAGACATGGTAAAAACGAGCATCTGATGCATTATTCAATATAAGTGAAATTCACTCCTGTACAGAGGGCCAGCACAAGGCCTAAATACCTCTTGAATGCCACGTAAGTCCTACTTTGAGCATCTAAGTGGTGTTTAGGCTGTGCGCTGACCTGTGAATGGGGTGAATTTCACCCTAGGCTTTGACATTTTTTTAGTCCTCATTTAAATTTCCTCTAGGATAAATAATACCACACTTTGTAATCTCTCATCGTGTATGAATCCATCCATAATGCGAGTAATAATAATTTAATTTGCACGTTTGGATCTTTGAATTAGCACTATATGCAATGTCCTGTTTCAATCAGTGGCCAGCAGGTGGCAGTTGACTGTTGTTTGAAAGCAGATCATTGTGATTTTTTCAACCTCTGCCATGTTTTTGGAGCTGAGGGGATCAAAAATGATCACAGCACTCAAGATGCAAGTAGACCATCCTTATTATATTCCAGTTTGTAATGGCCCCCAGATAATTAATCACTGTCGAGAATTGTCCAGACATCTTTGCTGACCCATCCATGAAAGCAGATATTTTATCTCAATGAGTGGATCTAAAGTGTTTATTTCAGTCTTATCCATGTACATGTGAAGATTACATTATATTTTTAGTCTGGATTGCCTTGAATTTATATATTTTAAATTTATTTTTACAATCATGTTATACAATCAGCCAGTTTAGTTAGTTCATTTTTTCACGATCTCATAATCCACTAGATTATGGTGAGGTTTGTGCAGATTTAGCACAATGAACTATGGGGTCCTGAGGCTAAAGTCCCCGGGTTCCTAGGCACTAGAGAAATAAATAATAATAATAGATTTCACTAACTAATTAGATTAGCAACAGGAAATTTCACCAACTTGTTCTTTACTTTTACCTGCAGAAAACACTCAGTGAAGTACTTTCTCCTACATAAAAGTTCACTAAAACTAAAGCTTAATTTTTTAAAGTCTTTTTTCACTTCTCTTACTGTATTTGCTAAGGGCAGAGGCAAAGATATCACTATGCTCCTGCCTCAGTCTGCCAGGAATAACCAGAGCTGTAAAAGTCCTTTCTTTCCCTGTTGTCCTGGCAGCGACTTTCTTTTACACTTCACTGCTGAAGGTGGACAAAATTACACAGCAAGGAAGTGCTGGGGCCATCGTTCTGAGGTAATTTTCAGTGCCATCCTGAAGAAGGGAAGGTGCCAGAGAAACTCTGGCATTACAAAGGAGTTTGAAAAGTTGTCCTAACAAGCAGCTGGGCCTCCTTCTGCTGAAAGGAGGAATATTTGAGTGCTGGAAATCCAGCATAGCTAGTTCCATTCCTCCCCACTCTCAATTAGGGTGACCAGATAGCAAGTGTGAAAAATCGGTACGGGATGGGAGGTAGTAGGAGCCTATATAAGAAAAAGCCCCAAATATCGGGACTGTCCCTATAAAATCGGGACTGTCCCTATAAAATCTGGTCACCCTACTCTCAACCCTAATTGCCCTCTCTTCCCCCACCCCCACAGTAATAGAACTTGTGTCAGAGTAATTCTGGAAGTGCAAAGGGAATCATGAGTTGTCCCAGTAGGGCAGCTTCATGCTATAAAGCGGAATTTCCAAGTGCTGTGAAGCTCCATGCCATCCATTCTCAACTCAGTATCCACAGGTATAGGGGGATTTCTTATAAACGTGAGGGGGTGATTGCTGGCCAGGACACTAGCTTTTAAAAGGATTAAGCAAAATAATGTAGAACAGTTTAAATGATGCTGTAAATTACACTTGGGACCAATTAGATCCTCAGTTGGTATTTGAGGCATAGACAGCAGAGATTGCCAAGCACACTCTTTTTACCATCTACACTTGCTGATAAGGTTGTGTCCTGTACCCTTAGACGCAGACCCCATAAAAATAGATTATGCTTTTTTATCATCTTGAGGTTATATTCTTACAATGCACTGTTTATTTAAAGCTATTCAGAAATTGCACTTAGTACAGAACATGACTGCCCATTTTCTGAATGATGTTTTCATGTGCAGTGTGCTCTGGATGTATGCTGTCTCATCTGCAATTAACTGATGGGTGAAGTTTAGGTGGAAGTTTTGATTGAGAGGCAATCAGTGAAATACTGTGGCAGTTGCTGTAATCTGAGATGCTTGAGCTACCAGCCCCTGGTTTGCTAGGCAAGGGCCAATGGCAGGAGGGATGACCCTGAGAGATCTTGGATTCTGGAGTTAACTTTCCCTTCCCACTTCATCTGTCAGAACCTGGATTTTGGTTATCTTCATGATATGCCACAAGAGCTATGCTGCCCTGCCCAAGCTTTTCTTGGATTGGGGTGAGAATAGGAAGTGGCTTTGAATGGGAGATGGGATAGAGACCATTTGTTGGTTGAGGGTATTTTTTAAGAGTTCTGTAATGGATATTTGATAAATGTTTGCATTTTAATTTGTGCTATGGACCTGGAGTATTCCACGTGCAGAACTGAAAAAAAAAAATCTAAGTGCATGAATAACATGCACTCATGTTTACTCATGTTAGGGAGTCTTCCACTGATTTCCATGAGAGCTAAATCAAGTCTATAGTGACCTGTGGTTCTCAAACACAAGGTACTCTGAAGAGTAGCCAGATATCTTGTCCCTAGTAGCTCCAAAAGGAAAGAAAATATTTTGGTGAAGCTACATTTGCAGTATGTTTCCACCCTGGCAAGGATGTTTCCCACCTTTTAGTCAAGGAAGGTTTCTGGAGGATTATTTAATTGCTGCATGTATGGGTGTTATTCATGTGTAGCACTTGTGCTGGACAACAGAAGACAGGAAGACATGGATGATCTCTTTTTATATGTCTGTAAATACAACAAAAGCTTGTGTAGTGAGGTCTCATCTATGAGGAACTAATTATTTTTATAAAAGCAAGGAAACTCCTGGATATGTGTGATCAATAACATAATTGGATTTCTGGGGAGGTGCTGATAAGATTTTATTGTGCCAAGCTGTATCTTAATTTAATTTGGATGACTATTAAAGCATTTCACATTATGATGACTCCTTTACTGTGGTAGAAATACTTAACAAAGAAATTACTGCAGTAGAATACTTAGGCAGCCAGAGCAGAAGAACTCAGGGAGCCTGTGGTCTACTCTGTTCTTGCATTTTTAAGAGAGCAGAATTATTTTTATTATTATTTGCAAGAGTTGAAGCCACATGCTGTCTGACTCTGGCCAACTCTTGTTGCCTACAGCAAATAATTTTACAAGCTATTATCAAGGAAACTTCTGTGTGTGTGTAAAATTTCTGCACACATTTTGTTTTTTCCCCGCAAGTTTAGCTGTTTCTGATCTTCTGTTTTTCATAGAATTTAAGCTTTCGATATGAAATAACAAAGTTTCTAACCAATCCAATTTCAACAGAAACCTTCTGAATGTGATGCAGATGCAGGACTGTCTTCTGAGGAACTGAAACAATAGCTCTGCAAGTGGTGCCATTTCCCTGCATTTGTCCAAATAAGGTGTTATCGTTGAAACAATGATGACATTAAAATTAATCATTTCATTGCTGAACATTGTGACATTGCACTCTATATGATTTTATGAAAATATACTAATGAGTGTGAATGTAATGTAACTCGAATATGATTCATGCAAAAGGTCTCTTGTAGGGTATCATTAATGTAGGAGATCCGCTCTTCCCCCACGTCACAAACAGGCAAGAGACTCTTCTGTGGCTCCCAACAGTGCTCTTTATTCACAGTGCAAGCCCCACCACCAATATACAGCTTTACAGGTTTCAGGACAGCTCAGGCCCAGCCCTCACTTGGCTGGCCTCAGGAATAGTTAGCTCAGCTACCTTCCTCAGCTCTACTCCCTTCCCTGTACCTTCTCTGTCTCCTTCTCTCTCCACACTACCAGCTCCTCTACCACACCACCACCACCCTGGGCTTCCTCCCTGGCAGGCTTTTATCCTCTGGAGAGGCTTCCAGGTGCAGCACATGACCCTGAGCCCTCTGCAGCCCAGGTGGCTGATTAGCCTTCCCTGCTAGGGGAGGCTTTCTCCTGGCCAGCACCCTGCCACATTAAAAAGTTTGCAAGAACCAGGTATGGGGAAACAAGGTTAGTCCAATTAGGCTGAACCAGCTTGTTATCTCCAATCAGGGAGGGTGGGTTATTCTTCTAGCAGTTGAATAGGGGGTGTGAACTCGGAGAGAGGAGAAGCTATTTTTGTAATTAGCAAGCCACTCAAGGTCTTTGTTCAGTCACAGATTGATTGTGTTAAATTTGCAAATGAATTGCAGCTCTGCAGTTTCCCTTTGCAGTCTGGACTTGAAGTTTTTTTGCTGCAGTATGGTGACTTTTAAATCTGTAATTGTGTGTTCAGGCAGGTTGAAGTGTTCTCCTACAGGTTTTTGTATATTGCCATTCCTAATATCTGATTTGTGTCCATTTATCCTTTTTCATAGGGACTGTCCAGTTTGGCCGATGTACATAGCAGAGGGATATTGGTGGCATATAATGGCATATATGACATTGGTAGATGTGCCCGTGAATGAACCAGTGATGGTATGGTTGATCTGGTTAGGTCCTGTGATGGTGTTGCTGGTGTAGATATGTGGGCAGAGGTGGCATCGAGGTTTGTTGCATGGATTGGTTCCTGAGTTGGAGTTATTGTGGTGCAGTGTGCTGTTGCTGGTGAGAATCTGCTTAAGGTTGGCAGGTTGTCTGTGTGCCAGGACTGGCCTTCCTCCCAAGGCCTGTGAAAGTGAGGGAGTATTGTCCAGGATGGGTTATAGGTCACTGATGATGTGTTGCAGAGGTTTTAACTGAGGACTGTAGGTGATGGCCAGTGGTGTTCTGTTGTTTTCTTTCTTGGGCTTGTCTTGCAGCAGCAGGCTTCTGGGTACATGTCTGGCTCTGTTGATATGTGTCCTTATTTCCTTGTGCAGGTATTATAGTTTTGAGACAGCTTGGTGAAGATCTCGTAGGTGTTGGTCTCTGTCTGAGGGGTTGGAGCAAATCCGATTGTACCTCAGTGCTTGGCTGTAGACGATGGATCGTGTGGTATGTCCGGGATGGAAGCTGGTGGCATGAAGGTAGGCATAGCTGTCAGTAGGTTTTTGGTATAGGGTGGTGTTGATGTGGCTGTCATTAATTTGCACCGTGGTGTCTAGGAAGTGGACTTCCTGTGTGGACTGGTCCAGACTGAGGTGGATGGTGGGGTGGAAGCTGTTGAAGTCATGGTGGAATTCTTCCAGAGTTTCTTTCCCATGGGTCCAGATGATGAAGATGTCATCAATGTAGCGTAGATAGAGAAGGGGTGTGAGTGGACGAGAGTTGAGGAAGCGTTGTTCCAGGTCAGCTATAAAGATGTTGGCATACTGTGGGGCCATGCGGGTGCCCATAGCAGTGGGATCAGAGTAGTCTCAGCACATCGTTTGGCAGTCCCAAGGGGTTTTCTGTGATCCAACCCGTACTAACAGCAAATGTACTCATACTACTGTAAACTACTGATCATCATTCTTGACTAAAATGTGTATACAGTGTGATTGAATATTTCATGGTTTCTCATCCTAGGGAGGATGAGCATCACAACCACACTGTCCTTCCCATATTTCTAAATGGGCTACGAGTTCTGGATAGATGGGAAGGGCTGTCCTGGGATGGAAACTGTTGAGATCCACTAGAATATTTCATTGTTTGAAAGGTGTTCCACAGAAATGAGACTCTTAGTTTTTAAAGAAGCAAATGAATGTTCCATCAGATATGTGTTGACTTTTTTTTTTAAGAAAAAAAAAATGCTTTTGCAACCCACACATGTTGTGGTGTGGTGTTCTGTCCCACTTAGTAACTTTTAGCTCATGCTGTAGTAGAGGCTCATGAACTAAGATCCCAAGGTCCCTGGTTAAAACAAACTTATTCAAGTGCTGCTTGAACTGTGAGGGGCAAGGATTTCTAAGCAGAAGCAAGGAGTCCCCAGGTGTTTTGACTGGCTTATGCCTAAATGCTTACTATAAAA
This sequence comes from Sternotherus odoratus, assembly GCA_032164245.1. Lineage (NCBI taxonomy): Eukaryota > Metazoa > Chordata > Testudines > Kinosternidae > Sternotherus > Sternotherus odoratus. The sequence continues at coordinate 110,768,664 of JAVMKO010000002.1, forward strand.
GTTTGTATTGTATCTTTTGAAACTTGACTGTAACTCATTGTATGTGCATGCTTACCTGCTTTAACTCTGTAAATAATTCTTTCATTTCTTTTTCTTGGTTAGTAAACTTTTAATTAATTTGTTACAGGATTGGATACAAGCATTGTCTTTAGTTTGAGATCTGAGTACAATTGACCTTGGTTAAGAGCTTGGTTCTTTGGGTATGGGAGTAACCTGAATATTATTGTGATTTTTGGTGTAAAGTGACAATCTATTACACAGTACAGCTTACCTGGTTGGCAAGATATACAATATACTTTGGCATTACAGTATGTGACTCCATGGTAAGACTGTTACAGTGCATGTGGCATTGACACTTGTTACTGAGTTGGTGAAATCTAATTCTAGAACATGCAAAAAGTTTGGGGTGTTTGTTCTGATTCTTGATCATCTGCCTTGAGGTTGGCACTCATAGTCATGAGCCACTGTAGACAGCATGACAATAACCATGAACTAATTTTAAAAAATGAAAAGTAGAGGAAATGTTTTCAAACATAAAGAAGCAAAATAGAACACCATCAATAATATTTAGTTCAGTTGACTGATACAGGATATGTGTTTGTGTTGAATAACGCTGGTCAAACATTTTGTAAAAAATAGCCTGCAAAACATGTCTATTTCTCAATCTTTTTTTTTCTGACCATCTGTACAGTTAAATCAGTGATAGCTTTTATACTGTAGCTTGGATCAACTCCATTTTGTATGGCTGTCAAAGGGTAATTAAATATTATTTTTTCTGTATACAGTAATCTCTGCACACATTCTCCTAACAGATTTGTTTAATGTTGGCTCTAGTAAAAAAAGATCAGGTTCAATAATGACTAACAATACAGTGACCATTATGAATCAATTTTTTGACAATTTACTACAGAATTAATAACAGTTCCTCCAAGTCCTCTTACAATATCACCAAGGTCACCAAGAAGAGCCACATGAAAAAGAAACTGGTAATTGTTGCACGCCTAATGGACATAAATACCTTAGATAAAAACTTTTTATTACACTATTTAATTAGTTACTATACATCTTTAGAATCAGATGAAATTTGTTTAATGGATTTACATAACTAAGATTTGCTTTTTCCCCATTTTAGGAGTATTTAAAATGTAATTAATTTGGAGGGTAAACATTCAGTTGTTTACCAGGGCCTGTAGTGATAATGTGTGCATATGTGGGTATTTGGAATCTCACAGTTTAAACATTGTGGATTTTTAAATTTAATCTTTGATGTAAAATTCAACATGCAGTTTACTGTACCCTTACTTCGGATGAAAAAGAGAAGGTTACCACTGGCACCACATCAGGGAAATTACCATTAGGGCGAGGTTCATTCCAACAGCAAAAGTAAATAAATTAGCTCATTCATTAAGAGCTGGGGTATTTAATTTTTGTAAGTGATATCATGAGGCTAATTTAGCAGTTGTCAAGGTCTGGAGGAGTAAATAAAATTACTTGGATCTCATTTGTCCTGAGTGGACATACTGTCTATAAAATCACCACATACTATTTAACTTAATTGAAATCATAGTTTTGAAAGACTTTGAGACTTTAAAATGCAGGGTCTGATTCTGTCCTTGTTTACATTCGTTTTACAATAGTACCACTCTGTGGATCTCACTCAGCATAAGTGAGATCAGCACCAGGCCTCTGAGATCAAATTTTCATTTTTGTTTTGACTATCTCTGACTAGACACGTCACTAAGGATATGTATATACAGCCCATGGCAGTGAGCATCCCAGCCCATGTCAACAGACTCAGGCTAACAGGGCTCACACTAAATTGCTGTGTAGGCAACTGTCTGAAGTTGAGGTTCAGTCTGAAACTTGGGCACTGAAGCCCCCTTCCTTCTCCACCCCCGGGCTTCAGAACTGGAGGTCCAGTCCTAGTCACAATTCCAAAGCACTGTCTGTAAAACTATTTAAAAACCACTAGTATGAGCCCTCTTAGCCTGAGTCTGTCAACCTAGGCTCGGAGGCTCACTCCAAAATGTTGTGTAGTCATTCCCTAGGAGCCTAGAGTGTCATGAATGTGCTTTGATGCTCTATTTGCAGGCACTGCCAGTTCTCTTTGGAATCCCAATATTATCATTACCTCAGTGCATGTTCCCTGTCCCTCTGCTTTTCCACATTTTCAATATCAATTTGTTTCATTTCATTTTATAGAATGTGTCTATTAACACATACACACATACACATATAGACACAACCACATGTGTGAGCGCTTCTGCCATCCTAACCCAGGTGAAGATTCCTAAGGATGGAAAGTCGTCAACTTTTCCTCAGGCGAAGCCTGTAACCAATCAGAGAAACCCCAGAAATCAATGGTGCTGGATGGGGATGGAGCATGAAGAGGATTCTTGGCTAGAGCTCTGCAAACAAAGGATTTTTCAGTTCATTGACAGTCCAAAAATTGTAGGGGAAAAAATGTTTTGGCTTAACCTGAAAATGTTTTCAGAGAATTGAAAAGTTGAAAAAAAATCAACGTGGACCAACTGAAATGTTTTGTTTGATCAAAAATGAAATCTTTCATTTCAATTTTTAAACTTTTTTACATTTTTGCATTTCTTTTAAAAAGGAAAGGAAATCATGAAACAAAAAATCACAATGTTTCATTTTGAAAATATTGAAAATGTTGAAGTGAAATGTTTAGACTTCACTCAGATCTATTTTTGTTCTATTGTGTTTTCCAAAATGAAAAACGTGGAAAACTGACATGAATTCGCTTGATGCCAAATCTCCATTTATCATTGGAAAAAAAAGTTTTGGCTGAAATTTTGCCTAATTACACTCCTGCCCAAAGTTTAAAGCTGCCCTCCTCATAGTAAACCCAAAGGAGGGTGGCAGTGAAAACATACCCCTGGGGACACATCTATCCTTCAGTCTGAGAGATGTGGTTTTTTGTATACCAGGTGGGGGAGAGTCCCAGGATGGAAGAAGGGATTCAGGCCCTAACCATGCATCTCTGCAAAAAGACCAGGCCTCCTTCCCAGGAGATCAGAGGAGAAACAAGCACCACACTTAACAATAGGACGACACTATTATCTAACCCAGGCAAAGCCAGGAGTAGATCCACGTCAGAATCTCTGGCAGGAATTACATAGGTACGCTCACCCTGGCCCAGCAGGCAGCAAAACAGCCCCACAACAATGCAATCCCCAGAGTTCAACCTGTCCAAGGACTTTGAGCCTAGTATCCATTGTAAACTCAGACTGAGGGGGTCTTGCTCTACTGTCAGTTCCAGGCTATGTGGCTGTAAGTGTCCCCTTATGTGAGAACTAGCTGGTCTCCTCCAACCAGCTCCTGGTTCAAATTCTGCCCCAGCTCACTAAGTGCTGCTGCCTAGCTCTTTGTTCTCTCCCCAAAACATTCCAGGCTTCTTCCCTGTCCAGACCCCATCTAGTCTTTGGCTCAAACTTATTTGAGTCCATACTTATTTCCATGCCTGTGTTTTGGAGCAGCACTCTTTGTCTCTCTCCCCACAGCCAATTGGATTTAGGCACAGTAGCAGGATGTGGAGAAAAGGAGGAAGAAAGGAGGGGGCTGGAGCTGTCTACCCAGTCTCACATATGGCTAGTTTAAGCCTTTAGGTTAGGCTCTTAAAGTTGGCCCAGAATATAGCTGTGTCACTGCAGGAGAAACTCTAGGAAGAAAATGTGCTTTAGATACAACTCTTTGAAGCACAATTACTCCTGTGCAGCCCCTTTATATTGGAATGGGGAGTGTGCAACATCAGCTCTTCCAAAGACTTAACTTACTTTCCTGTGTGACTGGTCAAGCTCCACTGGCTGGTGTGTCACATACAGAGCCATGGGTCTACCTATTTCCTCCCTCTATACTTGCTTCCTCAGATGGAGGAGTATGTGAGGAACATAGCCCATGCCCTTTTCCATGGCCTGGAGTCCTCTGCAGCTGTGCAGGGAGATGGGAGCAAGGGAGGTGCTTTCTAGGACTAGGGTACACTCTAACCTACAGTTAGTAATGCTTCTGAACTCCATGGAATAATACTAATAACCCAATAGCAAACTACAGGGCAAACTTTGTAAAACCAAGCAAAGTAATATACCATTTGTATGCTTAATCGTCATATGTCAATGAATATAAAAGGACAGGAAAAAAATCTATCTAATCTCTCTGTTGCTAGTATCATTTAACTGCAGATATTTATAAGGAATTACAGTATATACAGATTCAACAGAACATCTTTTCTTCTGTTGAATACATTGGAGTGAGGAGAAAAGATTGGCTTGATCATACTTATTTTTATGATATTTAGCACTGTGGTAATTTTTTTCAGATTCAAAGCACTTTACAAGCATTAATTAATCCCCACAATGCTCCTGTTGTTGCCCATAGTCTTATCTTTATTTTACTGCTAGGAAAGCTGAGGCAGAGAGGGTCCAAGTGACGGGTCCAAGACCACAGAAGGAGTAAATGTCAGAATTAGCATTAGAATTCTTGACTCCCTGTTCTGTGCTGAACCTGGGACAACATATTTTAGTTTGGTACCCAGTTGTTTGTTTGTGGTATTCAGGCTTTGGTTTGTTCATTCCCAGGCTTCAGCTCTACTAAAGACTTATTCAGACAGTTGCTGATGATAGTCAACCCCTTTATTTTGGAGTTCTTAATTTTTCTTTTTGGCTCCATTAACTGTCTCCTCCATAGAACTACCCTAATGATCTGCTTTTCCTTTAACATTCTCAGTGTACTCCCTCTTTATATCTCTGTCAGAACAGGCAGCAAGTCGCTGACATCACACAGAGGACTGGAACCCAGCCACTTGGCAGAACTTTTGGCAAACATAAACAGATGAGATAGTTTAAGCAGCAGTGGGTAGAAAAGCCACAAAAGAAAAACAACAACAACAAAAACTAGATAGATAATTTTCCAAACTGTGCAAACTTATTTAAATGACTCTTCCCTCAGCACACATGCTGAACTTTAATTTAAAGGTACAGCATTTCTTTGACATTATTGGGCCCAACAGCTAAGTGCTTAGATCCATTTTAGGAGCAAAAATCTATGCTGGTATAATTGAACAAAGATCCACTTCAGTCACCAGCAGAACATTTCATCATAAATACTTGATTCAATATAGTTATTTAAGTGCCTAACTAGGCACCAAAGTTTGAAAACTGGGCCTATTATTTATATACTTTTCAAAAGGCCAATTGACAGTTTACAAGGCCACATCAAAGGATTTGTTGTTAAAAAAAATAACTTTTCACATGGAGCCACAGTACTAAAAGGAATGATATTTAAAAGACACTTACTGCTTAATAAGTACTTTCATTCTTATTTCAATTAAAACAGCAATACATTTGTTGGAGTGTAGGTGGACAGATTTGAAATGGAAGTGGCTGGCAATTCATTGGTTGTTTGAAATATCTGAACATGGGCAGAGTAAATGATGAAGCAGATACAACTGTTTACTAGGTTAGAGAACATTCATGCCTTGCAGCTGAAGGGCAACTAAAGATTCCTCTCCTCTCTGCGCACCTCAGACAAAAATGATTGTTTTTCTTCCATTGAAAGGAGAATCATGAGAATAAAAGTTTAACTTTCAGATCAACTTCAATGCTAAACTACAATAAAATAGTAGAATTGTTGTATTAAAAATAGTAACGTGTTTCTTCTGTTATGACAGAACAGTTAAAGTAAGAGCTGATGCTTTCAGTTTAAATCAGGGCTTGATTAAAATATTAATTATGATTGATTGCACAATTGTGCTGTTAATCATCATGGAAAACCATTTATTTAAATATTTTGGATGTTTTCTACATTTTCAAATATTTTTATTTCAAATACAACACATAGTATGACGTGTACAGTGCTAATTTTTTATTTATTTTTATTAAAAATATTTGCACTGTAAAAAACAAAAAAAATATTATTATTTAATTCCCTCATTACAAGTACTATAGTGAAATCTCCTTATCATGAAATTTGAACATACAAATGTAAAATTATGTACAAAAATAACTGCATTCAAAACCAAAACCAAAACAAATAATGGAAAACTTTAGAGCCTACAAGTCCACTCAGTCCTACTTCTTGTTCAGACAGTTGCTATGACAAACTAGTGTGTTCACATTTGCAGAAGATAATGCTACCCTCTTCTTATGTGAGGTCTTTTAAGCATCAAAATCCACCCTTAAATTCACAAGCAAAGTTGTGTCCTTCTCACTGGTTGCTCAAAAGAGATTGCTCTTAATTTCTACTATTCCCAGAGTAGGGGAGCTGTAATTTTACCTCACTTCATTTCCCACCCCCATTTATATACTTTTTACCCTCCTCAGTCTTGTCCTGGATCTCTTCACCCTCCTGCCTTCTTGCTATATTAACCCTTTCCCCCTTAGTCTCCTCTTGCCCCCCTCAGCCTCCTTCCTGCCATCACATCCTCTTGCAACCCCTAAATCTGCATTCTGCCCTTCCCGAGTCTCCTGATGCTCCTTTTACCTTGTCTTTGCTGTTCCTCACCATCCCTGTGTCCTAATAATGTCCTGTCTACACCTTGAACCATCTCTTTTCTTCTTGGCATGGCTTCAGTCTAATTCAAAGCAGTGGGAGGTGACTCCCATCTTTATTAAGGACAGCATCACTTGTGGATAGATTTAAGGGACTGGAAGCCATCTTGCTGGCTTCAGACCCGTTGACAGTAATAGGAGATGATGGCCATTCTGAGTAAGGGAAAATTAACATGTTTGTGGCCTTGGTTTAAAAACCCTTAAATTTCTGAAATTATGATATCACAAGGGTTGGCAATGTCATAGACTCAGGACATTTATCCCCTTTGGATAAAATATGGTGGCCAGATCATCACACAAAACTGAAAACATTTTGGAGATTCAAAACATGTCATGTCACTATAAGTTGTGCACGTCTATTGTTTGTGGCTTTGAGTAGAGCCTCCAGTGGAAATATTGTAATGTAGCCGAGATCTGACTCAGGTTTATGGTATTTTTAACCTAACTGCAACGAGGAATTAATGTATATATCCCTAGAGCTTGTTCTTCAGTGATTTCTACCATGATTTCTTGAGCACTTAATAGTTTTCCATAAGTTCATGTAAGCATCTGAAATTTTTGATGTTTATCCAATCCAATCTTTTGAAATGTCCATTGGTAACTAGAGTAATGGATTTTGGGTTGCACAGCAATTCTGGAGGAGGCAGGGCTTTTATTGTGGTTGAGGATTCATCAGGATTATCACGAGAGGAAGGATATGAAAATGTTGGGTTTTTTTCTCTTGGTTTTCTGCTTCTTTTCATCCTGCCTTATCTGCCTCTCTGTCTTGGTGACACCACACCTAACAGGTCTCCTTGGAGTAATGCTGAAGGGTAGAAGGATTCTGTTGCTTATTGAACCTCCCACATTTGGATAGATATCCAATTACAAACCTTCCACCTACCTCTGCTGAGCTCTATGTCAGACACAAAGGAATGGGCCCATGGTGAAATTTTACTGCCTGAATAAAGCAGAGAACATTGTAAGACAGTCAAATATACGATGGTTTTGGTTGAGATATGCCACTATGAAACTTAGTCAGACAGGAACTCATGTAGCCTCTGTGAACCTGAACCAAAGCCTATTTAAATTAATGGGTTTGGGTCAGCTCTATATTCCTAAATCACTATTAGATACATGAAGTGAATACAATTATGCTGATTTATAACAGCTGATGATCTGGGACCCTGAAATTAAAAAAAAAAAAAGGATGCTGCCAAACCTAAAGGCAACCATTTGAGAGGTTACAATGCATACTGGACATCATAAAAATACATTTCATTCCTTGACAGACCATTTTGTACTGCCTGAATAACATATTAATAGGGAATATATTGGTGCAGGACCAGCTCTGGGGTCAGTAAAATGTGTCCCATGAGAGAGATCCACAGATGTACGTAAAGGAGGCATTCATGAGGCCATTCCTTCACTCAAAAAACTTGTTGTAATATCAGTGTTGTTTTGCAATGTTTATTGAAGCAGAGATTATTTACCATACAAATTCTTAATTTTGTATGATACTGCACACAAAGTGAATCAGATGCAGAAGTCTTTACTGAGAACTTCAACTTGGACTTCATATAGAGAATTGTCCATCTGGAACTAAGCTAGATTTAACAGGACTGATAATCTTTACAGCCATCTGTACTGAGTTAAAACAAGGGGGGAAATACATCAGTTAGTGTGTTTTTTCTAAGAGCTTTAATTTTTAAATAAAAACAAAACATACCCAGAAGTCCTTAATACCAGTGAACATGCTGGACCTGAAATAGTTTCAAAAGAAAGCTGACATGCAGTGTGAAGTTTCCAAAGCACTGAATAAAAGACCAATATATATATATATATATATATACACACAGAGAATGTGCTGCATATCTACATGAAAAATCAATGGAAATTTTGTTAGAATTAAACAGCTGTGTTCAATATGCTGTACACGTCTCCTGATTCATCCAAATACTAAACTCATTCCAATTGACTCTAAAAAGAATGTTGAAGGCATTTGAAGTAAGGGAAATTTTTACTTTAAATAGAGCCTGTTATCAAGGGACTTCTTTATAGCACAATGAAAAATAGCTAAATTACCCTTGAATAACAAAAAGGGTAACCCACATTTTTCCCCTGGCCTTCAAAGATAATAAATCACACTTTGCTGTAATGCAAAGATCTAGCTAAAATCTCTCAACAGGTTTTCCTCTTTTATACGCAAAGTCTTTGTTTTATCTTAGGTTCCTTTCTTACCTTCATCCTTTCCTTTTCTACACCCATCAGTTAAAGTGTAATGCACCAGTTAGGTAATTTGTTATTAATATTGTGATCTTAATTCTAACTCCTCTTGCAGCTTCTTTCTTACAAGACCAAGGTTCATTCTTTAGCTCTGTGATTAATATACCAATTATAATTCCTCTTTTAAAGCACATAGTTGCACCAGGGCATATGGCATCAAAGGTCACTGATACCTGAACTGTAATATTGATTAAAGTGTTGAAAATCATCTATGGACAGAGTGTCTCCTCCTAAGATCAAGAAAACAAGGTATCATTAAGCTGTCCTCTATGAGTCTTGTCACTGAACTATTCATTAACCTTCTAGCACCTAAGTCAGGTCATTTTAGATTGAAGATTGGGGGGAAAAAATCATCTTGAATTTTAAACCAGTGAGATCTTGTCTGTTCCACATTTTTTCGCCCCTGTACTGGCAATAATTTGGTATTGTACATAGGTGATTTGATACTGTGATGATGAGGCCATATAAATACCTAGACAGATTCAGTGATGTACCATTCTGTATTGCATTTGGGCAAATTTGGGCAAATATGGGCTACCTAACTTAACATGTTGGTTTGAAAATACTGTTGTTTCCAATGTGAGTGAGCTGAACAAGTTAGTCTGGAACAGGAAACTCTAAACATGTAAAACTTTACTGATCTTTCAGGAAGGTTAGGTAATTAAGCTAATGCTGCTTGTTTTACTTTAAAATCTTCTGATTCATTCTGTTCCCTCTGCTGTGTGGTACCAAGAGAATCAAAGAAGTGGAATTTTACTACATTGGGACCAAAACTGCTGGAGGGGAAGTAATAGAACTGACATGGGACCATCTCCCCTTCCGTGCAAGTCTAGTAGAGTTACAGGTGGAAACGTGACTCATTTGGTACTTGTCATGTGTTCACACATGAGATATGATCTTCTCTTTCTGTCAAAACTTCATTTTGTTATTTGCTCTTTATCTGGCTCATAGACACCTTGTGCTGGATTATTTCCTATGGATTTACTCATTGATATTACTACTTTGTTTGTGGAAGCGCACTGTTAGTTCTTGCTTGTTGGCCACAGACCAGACTAATACTATCTTTGGTGTCTTTTCTCTCCCCTCAAGGGTAGAATATGTTTTGTTAATGATAAGTTTGGAAGGCTCCATAGGCATTGTTTCTCTGCCCTCGTACTCTTCCTGGTTACCTTATTCCTCTGTGTGTTTCCCTCTTTCAGTAACTATAACTTTTTCTTCAGTCAAATGCTTGGTCTCAATCTGAAGTGTTCCTGGTGGTGCTTTGTTTCATAAGCCATCTGATTTGGTATTCTTGGTTTCTTCCATTGATTTTCACTGTTGTTCAGTGAAGATGGATGGAGAAGAAAGAGTCACAGTGATAACAGTTAAAATGAAATCTTCCCTATAAATACAGCACTGAATACAGTCATGTAAGTTTAAAGAGGTAGTTTCCCCCTCTTTGCCCCTTGGGACACAATAGTTTAATTTATTTTCATTGCAACCACGTAAACTCCGGTAAAAAAGATGATGATTCAAATGCTCTCTGAGAAGGTTCAAATCACTGTGCAAAACAACTGAAGAGCAAATGGAAAACCAATACTGACTTTTTTTAAATATATATATATATATATATATATATATATATATATATATATATATATATAATGTATATTTAATTTTATAAATGTATATATAATGTGGGGCATGTCATTATAGTATCCTCCTATCCTTTGTTCCCACAATCAGGTCCACCAAGCAATGTGCCAGCCAAAAAACCCCTCCAACCACAACCTTCTCAATAATGGTGCTTACTTATACAAATTGATCCTAGAGGAAGACTTGTGGCTGGTAGATTGGAATCAGATATTTTCTCTCTCTCTCTCTTTCTCTCTCTCTCTCTCTTTTTTTTTTAAAGGAATACAGACCTAAGCGCCCTAAAAATTGTCTCTGATAGGGGCTTAATCAGGTTTCATGTTACACAATGAAGCAGGCAAACTGTGTAGTTACTTCATAAGCAGAAATCTTCTTTTAGCATTTAAAATATCTTCAATGTTTTGTTTTATCAACTGATGCTACTAAAGCAGCACATAAATCTGGGATATTATAAAACCATAAAGTCCGTGAAATGTTGTGTCATCCATGAAATTAACACATTTGAGGCTCTTTTGTGAGAATAGGTTCACTCTAAAACATTTTCCAGCAACAAAACCCCAGATGCAGAATTAACTAAAATTCTTATGATTATATTTAATTTTCTTCTGTCAAATATAAGCATTCCAGTTTATATTCATAGTCTGGAGCTGACCTTAAATGAACAATAAAATGTATTGTGCATTGATTTTTTTATGTTTTACATAGTTTCTAATATATTTTTTTCTAGCTTAACAGCCACTTGTAACCCACCTTTGGTACCTATCTATACATCTGAAGTACTTATGATAGCTCCAGTTACTATATCTGATCGCCTCACACTTTTAATGTATTCGCCCTCACAATACCATATTAGACAGAGAAGGGGTATTATCTTTCCATTTTACAGATGGAGAATTGAGGCACAGAGACTAAATGGACTGCCCAGAATCTGACAGGAAACTTGGTAGAGCAGGGAATTGAATCCAGGTCTCCAAATTACAGGCTAGTCCCTAACCACTTGACCAACCTTCCTGTGGATCCATGCTTGAGAATCCTCTCTGCATACTTATATGGCTTCCACTACTGTAGTATATGAGAACTTCAGAATCACCACTGGACATATCCTCTGTAATGAGGCTGGGGATCGGAAACACTCAGAACTCAGAAATTAAATATTTTGTTTCACGTTCCCTTTTATATCCTCTGCCATGTGCATGGAATTTTATTGATGTAAATAGTAAATCCTATCTGGAGCAGTGCCACTAGGGGAATACAACATGCGTGTAAGATAAAAGTACATAACAAATATTCATAACTTCAGATACAAATATGATATATGAATAGGATAATCATATTTAGCACATCATAATGTTTTCCTTGACACCTCATATGACATACTTTATACAAGATTTAATGCAATTGTACAACAGTAGTAGCAACAATGATACAAATAGTCATCTTTCTTATGCACAGCACCATAGGTAAGTGATTTTCTACTGTTTTACAATTTTTTTTTTAAAAAGGGGGAAATCTAACTATCTATGTATCGATTGAATCTATCTATCTATCTATCTATCTATCTATCTATCTATCTATCTATCTAGTCCAGCCCCAAGTTTTGAGACAGGAACATGTATATCACGATCATTGGCCATCCGTGACAGATGTTTGTTTAACCAACTTAAAAATCTCCAGTGACAGGGAATCCACCATGTCTCTTGGAAGCCTATTTCAGAATATGACAATAATTGTAATACTTGTAATACTTCTTAGTACCTAACCTAAATCTCCCATGCTGTAGATTAAAACCATTATTACTTTTTCTGTCTTCAAAGTGCATGGGAAAACAAAGAGATCACCATCTTCTTTATGAAAGCTCTTAACATATTTGAAGTCTGTTGTCAGATTCCCCCTTAGTCTTCTTTTCTAAAGACTAAAGTTGCCCAGTTTTTCTAACCTTTCCTACTAAGTCAGCTTTTCTATACTTTTTATCATTTTTACTGCTCTCTTCTGTAATCTCCCCAATTTTTTTACATCTTTCTCATGGTGTGGCACACAGAACTGGACACAGTACTCTAGCTGAGGCCTCACCAATCCTGAGTAGAGTGGAACAACTATTTCCATATCACACTCCTGGCCATATGTCCAAGAATTATATTAGCTTTTTTTGCAGCTGCATCACTCTATTAACTCATATTCAATTTATGATCCAATATACTGCCAGATCTTTTTCTGCAGTATTATTGCCTAGCCAATTATATCTCCAAAATCTCCTAATTTTTCATTCTTAAATGTAGTACTTTGTACTTTTCTTTATTGAATTTCATCCTGCGGTTTAAGACCAATTCTCTAATTTCACATCATTTTGAATTCTATTCCTGCCTTCCAAAGTGCCTACAACCAGTTCCAGTTTGTATCGTCTACAAATGTCATAAGTGTATTCTCCACACCATTATCCAAATAATTAATTAAAATATTGAATAATATCAGATCCAGGACAGACACCTACTGGACAGAGGGAAGTCCCACAGTTTGACAGTGAAATGTTGATCAACTACTTTTTGGGTACAGTCTTTCAACCAGCTATGCACCCACCTTGCACTAATTTTGTCTAGACTACATTTCCCTAGGGTTCTTATGAGAAAGTCATATAGAACTGCAGCAAAAGCTTTACTAAAATCAAGATATAATCACATTTGCTGCTTCCCCTATAGCCACTTAACCAGTAACCCGGTCAAAATAGAAATTAGTTTGAAATAGCAGGATTTGTTCTTTACAAATCCATGTTGGCTGTTCTTTATAACCTATTTTCCTCTAGATTCTTATAAATTAATTGTTTAATACTTTATTTCAGTATCTTTCTAGATATCAAAGTTAGTCTGACTTGTCTATAATTCTCCTAGTTCCCTTTGTTCTCCTTTATAAAGATAGGTTCTTTGTCTGCCTTTTCTAGTCTTCTGGGAGCTCACACATTCTTCAAAGGTAATTTGCTAACTGTTCAGAGATTGCTTCAGCTAGTCCCTTGTATACAATTTAGAGTGAATTTAATCAGACTTTGCTGAGTTGAATACATCTAACTAATCTAAATACTCTTTAACCTATTCTTTCCATATTTTACTTGTGTTTCCTTCACCTTGTTGTTATTATGAATTGTGTTAAGTATCTAGTCACAATTCAACTGTTTAGTGAAAACGGAAGCAAAATAGGCATTAAACACCTCTGCCTGCTTGATGTCATCTATTAGCTCTCTTTCCTTGCTAAGCAAGAACCTATACTTTCCATTATCTTTCTCTTACTCCTCATATATGTGTAGAACCTCTTCCTATTGCCTTTTTAGTCCGTTGCTAGGTGTAACTCATTCTGTGCCTTAGCCTTCTGATTTTGTCCCTATATACCCATATTAATACTCTATGTGCATGTTTATTATTATAATGTGAAACTGATTTTCTTTAGTTAATTAGGGCAGTGGTCTGCAAACTGGGGTGCGCGCACCCCCAAGGGTTCGCGGTGCCCCGGCCCTAGGAGCAGAGCGCCACAGAGACCAGACCCATCCCTGGGAACCGGGCGCCGCAGTGAAGACCCAGCCCAGCCCCGGGAGCTGCGCAGCTGCGAAGACCCGGCTGGGCACGGCACTGCAGTGGAGACCTGGCCTGACCCCGCTGGAAGAGCCGGGTGCAGCAGGACTGGCCCCACGGGGGCAGTTAGGGGACAAGGAGGGGTGGTTCTGAGGGGGGCAGTCAGGTGGGAAGTGGGAGGGATTGGATGGGGGCGGGGCTAGGGCAGGGCTGGGTCAGGGCTAGGGCAGGGCTGTGGCGGGGCTTCCCCCATGGGGGTGCCTGCTTAATATTTTTTTTCTACTAGGGGTGCGTGGTCAAAAAAGTTTGGAGACCCCTGAATTAGGGGCCTGGTTAAATAAATTTTCTAAATGGGCTCTGAGCCACAATCACAATGGTTCAGTCAAACTTGGCTGACCATAAGGCATAGATTGTGCTACTCAGGAAGAACCAAGAGTAAGGGATGATACAGAGCCATGTTGCCCAATGGAGGGAAGCAAGACAGAATTTATCCAGAAATCATAGAAGGAAGATCACTACACCAATTTATGGGGTGCGGACTCTTGTCCACTAAGTAGCTCTATTACTTTTGTACTTTTAATCATCACAAAAATTCAAAGTTAAAAAAGTTCTAATATTCCATTTTGCAATCTTATCATTGAATTAACACACCAAAGTGAGAAAATCCTCAACATTCAGGTTGAATGCTCAAGCATTCCCACTTGTGATGTGCTATTAAACATGGTGTCTCTTAAAATATCAGGAAATACAGCAAATTGCAATGTTACAGATTATGACTTTTAATATAATATTTATATACAAGGCATATCATTAGCCTTCCCAGCCAGATCTGCACCTTCCATAGTCATTATTCACCCCTTCACTGGATTAATTTTTACTGTATTTGAGAAATTTGCATTGTGACCACATAAGGCCTTCTTTACATACATTACAATGAATTACTGGATTGCTGAAGGAAGGAGGAAAGGGTCATTTAACATGGGTGTCTTGTAAATAAGAGTACATGAACCAGTTGAATGTCCTACTCATGCCCAGGGGATTTAACACAAGTGGAACACATCAGAATATCTTCTGTAGTTCACTTTTGTTCCATAATGTCACATGGCGCAGGAAATGGTGTACTTCTACTTCTACTTTCCATATGGTATGTCCTTTTAAGGTTACTGTGGTACTGTAATAGAAGAACTTCAGCATGGCTGGAGGTGAGCCTGGTGCATGACTTACTAGAATATGGAGCAAATAAAAAAATTTTGCTAATAAAAGAGTTTTAACCCTGGTCATTGTGCACCTCTGGAATTACATCCACAAGATACTGCAACTGGTGAGGATAGTGAATCTGTGTTGAGAAAATGGAGAGAATACCTTCCCTTCCCAAAAAAGGATGGAAAGAAAGAAAGAAAGAAAGAAAGAAAGAAAGAAAGAAAGAAAGAAAGAAAGAAAGAAAGAAAGAAAGAAAGAAAGAAAGAAAGAAAGAAAGAAAGAAAGAAAGAAAGAAAGAAAGAAAGAAAGAAAGAGGCCCACTAGCAACAGGCACCAGAAATATGCACTCAGAACCCATTCCAGCAAAACACTGAAGTGTAATCATGCCAATAGTCCCACTGATTTCAAATTAAGCATGTGTTTAAGTGCTTTGCTGGATTGCATCTTCAAACTATACCATATTCAAGATGACTCACATACATATATACCCTGTTTCCCCGAAAGTAAGACATCCCCCGAAAATAAGACATACTTCCAGTTTTGCCTCTCGCTGTAATATAATGTAATGTAATTTTGGGAGCAAAAATTAATATAAGACACTGTCTTATTTTTGGGGAAACACGGTAGTTGTGGAACTGCTGCATGTCTGTAGTCATCACCTCTGCTGAGGGCAAAAGATGCCAACAGGAAACGTATGGTAGCCATCTTTGATATAGGTATTGAATGAGCTGTGGAAATGGCAGAGTAATAGGCCTTGAGAATGGAAACTAATGTTTGTGTCCATGCCAAAAGCACAGAAGCCTGTAGCACAGGGGTGGGGAACCTCCGGCCCGCGGGCCTTATACGGCCCACCAAATCATCCCGTCCGGCCCGCAGGCGGGTCTCGAAAATCTGCGGGCCGGACGAACGTGGCGGTGGGAGTGCGTGGGCACGGCGCTGCCCCAGAGCGTCTCCCTGAGGGCTGGGGGCGCGTTGCTCCACCTTGCCCTCCCAGGAGTTGCGTTTGGAGCAGCGGGACCCAGCGGACGCCCCACGTAGGCCCGGGCAGGGTGCGGGCGGCGGCAGACCGACGGAGGAGAGGGGCTGTATGAATGGAGTGAGGGAGCCAGCGGGCTGTGGTGGAGGGAGGGCCAGGGCCTGCGTGCCGGAAGTGAGCGGCTGGGGAGAGCCCGGCGCAGTGGGGCCGGGGCCGAGTCAGGCACTGGGGCGTGGGGAGAAGACGCGCTGCAGCCGCTGGCCAGGGACGCGTGTGGGCTGCCAGGCGGGGGCGGCTCTGCCCTGAGCAAAGGGGCCGGGAAGCGCCTGGGGGAGCTGCCAGCGCCGTGCGGCCACCATTAGCCGGGCGGCGAAAGGAGGAGCCACCGTCAAGGGGGTGGGGGGTGTGGGGGGGCTGAGAGGCAGGCAAGGGGGCGGTGGGGGGGAGGCCAGGCTGGGCAGGCGGGGAGGGGGGCAGGAGACTAGGCTGGATGGGGTGGGCGAGGCGTGGGTGCAGGAGGGAAGGAGGTCTGGGTGGGGGGGAGGCTGAGCTGGGCGGATCAGGCATGGGGGCAGGAGGCTGGGTTGGGAATGGGAGGGGGAGGAGGTTAGGTTCGGTGGGATGGGCTGGGCCAGGCAGGGGTGGGGGAGGGAAGGCGGTTAGATGGGGGGAGGCTGGGTGGGGGTAAAGGAAGATCACCCCCTACACCCAGGCTGACAGCGGGAGCTGACTGGGGCAGGTGGCAGGACCCCGGCTGGCAAGGGGCCAGCGGGGGAAACCCCAAAGCAGTGCAGGGCTAAGCACTCCACCTGCCACTGCTTTGGGGTTTCCCCCGCTGGCCCCTTGCCAGCTGGGGTCTCAGCTCCTGTTGCCAGCGGGGGGGGGGGGGGGGGGGGAGGGGGGAGCGGCCCGCAAATGACATTATAAATGTCCAAATGGCCCTTGGCAGAAAAAAGGTTCCCCACCCCTGCTGTAGCACCACAAGACCGTAGGCCAGAGAAAGGGAAAGCCGTTCTTCATGGACAAGGGAAACATAAGGGCAAGGTGCAAGAAGTATGGCTAGAACCAATAATGGCTACAGAAAAAGCTGATGTTGCATGAGAGGATGCTGAACACATTTACAATAAGTGGAGAACAGCTCACAGCAAATCTGAAATGCGGTGCACAGAGAGCAAAATTGTAAGAGAAAAAACTAAGTTTTCCAACAGCTCTCCTTTGCATAAACTTGTGCAAAACAAAAGCAGTATAAAAACTGATACTGTGAAGAGGAAATTGAAAGCCAAGAGGAAGAAGCTGGAAGACTCATTGACAGAGCATAATCAAGACATCAGGCACTTGTGGATTGAAAAGTAAGTGCTTGAAAAGGACCTTTGGAAAGAACAGGAATAAATTAATGGGTTTCCAAAAAAGTGAAGCATTATTAGAATATGTACACATTCAGAGTGTCAGTGAAGATCTGGTGGCAGACATAAACAAAAGAAAAATGAAGCTGTTCTAGGAGGAACTGTGAATGTGCATTAAAAGTTCAATAGACAACAGGTGGAACCAGGAAGACAAATACATCTTGCCTTCTATTCCAGGTCATTTATATAGAGAAAAGAAAGAAAAATAAGAAAGAAAGAAACACAGATTATCCTGAAGAAGACCTAAATAAGAGCTCTGTGTAGCTTGAAAGTTCCTTTCTTTTAGCAACTGAAGTTGGTCATAATAAAGATATTATCTCAACACCTTGTCTCACAAAGAATCCTGGCAGACTGATGGTAAAATGACTCCAAATCACAGCCATACATTAGAAAATTTTGAAAAGCAGACTCCATAATACAATTACAACTATAAATAGAAAAACATTTTAAATGTGATCCTGGTGAGAACACAATGATCTGTGAAAAAAGCCTTTAGGACAGTAATAGTGACAATGCTTTGTATAAGAGAGACACTTGGTGGGGTTTGAAAGCATTAGGAAGAGCAATAATGATTTTTTTTTTTAAGGACACCATAATATTATAGTCTGAAAACCCCAGCAGTTGCAGTGGTTAGTCTGATGCTAGTTACCCTGGCGTATGGCTGCTAAAACGTGAACTTGTGTGTGTTTATGTGGATTTACTCCTGAAAGGTATTACCTATTTTTCACATACTTTTAACCCTGTACATTGTAAAGTGTCTTTTGAAATTGTGTATGCACATATATATATATGTGTGTGTGTGTGTGTGTGCGCACATAAGCATGTGTGCACACACAAAAAACATACACAATATAATTTTTAATTGAGTGAAAGAATGAGACCTATATGGGAAATCTGGGAAATCTCTTGGCCCCGTTCAAGTCATCGGGGGGGTTTTTAGCATTAAAATTCACCACTGAATTGCTGCATGGTATACTAGGTTCATGGTGATGTTCTGTTCATTTCAACTGTATAGCTATTCAAACTGATAAGAAAAGGTTCCACGGGTGAGTCAGTGTTTTGCTGGCTCTCTTGCCTGTGAGCAGTCCTTATTTATATATCACTAAAGGGTCCGCTTACCACTTTCTACTAAAGAGTAAAACCTTTTTACAGAATTTTCCACTGATCTTTCAAAAGGTGTGTGGAAGGAGTCTGATTCTATTACTAAAATGTTTCCCAAAGACTGCTGCTATTAAGAAGCTCTGACTCAAGGTTTAATAGACATTCCCTTCGGCAGAGCAAAGCCAAGAATCTTGCCTTGATCCTCCCCCCCCCCCCCCCCCAAAAAAAAAGCTCCAGTTAATGGGTCTCAAACACAACTCTCATTTTTAAATGAAATATCAGTTCTTTAATTCAATATAGATGTGGAGAGGGCAAACTGGAAATACAGTTATCCCTGGGCCACATGGAGCTGCATTAATATACAATACCAGATAATTTGCCCCACGCTCCCCGTTGTTTAAACATTTAACCATAAAAATGTCATTCACTCATCTGATGGGCTTAATTCCCGGAATTTTCCTAGATGTCTATCCATAGGAGGCTCCCCAAAAGGCTGATTGACTACAGCCATACTGTAAATTTAATGAGGACATGAACACTTCAACATGATGAGTTCTACAGCAAGCAGATAATGACTGCAGGATAGTATTGCTCATAAGAACCATTACTCTTGGTGACTGTCATCAGCTTCAGTAACAGTTGATCCAACTCCAAATGGTATTGAATTTTATTGGGTTCAAGAACTTAATACTTCTGGCTTTGCTGGCACCATGGGGATACCAGATTTGAATAATCTGCCTGTCTTAGTCCTAAAATAAGATTACTGAAAAGACTTTGCATACATCAAGAAAACCTTTTTTTTTTTAAATTTAAAGAACCAGCTATAATAATCTTACATTTGGATCACTGTTCAGTCCAGAGGATCTCAAAGAGCTTTACAGACTACTCTACAAACAAATCATTTTATCTGCCACTGAAAGTCACCTCTTGGGGGAAAAAAAACCACAGACACTATCTAAAAACACAAAACACAACCATTATGACAGGAAAGGAAAAGCACTTTCTCTATTTGACATTAGGGCTGGCTCTACCTTCTGTGCCATTCCAAGCAGCTCAAGAGGGAAGATTGGTGAACTGACACAGGCGTGCCGCCGAAGAAGGAAGAGCCCCTTTTTGCGGCATGCTTGTAGCAGCTCCGCTGAAGATGAAAGAGTGCTGAGCTGCTGCAGGCACGCTGCCAAAGAGGGAAAAGTTGCTTTAGGTGGCACGCCTGCGGCAGCTCCGTGGAATAGGGAAGATTGTTGAGCTGCCGCAGGCGTGCCGCCGAAAGCCATGGTTCTGTTCTGTTCATTCCCTCTGGGGCACCTGGCAGTGGCCACTGTCAGTAGATGGACTACTGGACTAGATGGACCTCTGGTTTGACTGAGTATGGCCATTATATTCTTATCATTTATAGACTCCTGCCCAAGTCAGTGCTCTATCCTCCTTCCAGCTTCACTTTTGCCCGAAGCTCGTCATCCCAGTTCCAATCTCCTCACATTGGGCTTCTTATTACAGAACAACACCCCCCCTCCCTGCATCGCTCATCTCAGTCTCCTCGTCCAGCCCAACCCAGTTCTCCCCATCCTTCTGCTCATCACTACAATCTCAATCTTTTACTCCCCAATATCCTATCTCCCTACCACTGGCTCCCAGTCCTCCTCCTTCCTCAGCTTACTTAGGTATTGCAGACACTACCAGGTCCACATGTGCAGACATCAGAGAAAATGAAGTGATCTTTTAAATAAATATATGTATTTTAATGTGGGTGCAATGTATGTACCTACAAAAAGCTATGTCTATAGCTACTGTCCATGTAGAAATCCTACCATTGCATGCAAAATTGGTTATTTACTGTGTGCATGTCGGATAATTGTCTTCCTGCCTTCTATTTACATGTGGTCACCTGATTTGTATATTTATAGATGCTTGGACACACATGAGAGTTTTTCAGGCATAGTGGGTAGAATAGTTTATAGTTCCACACTCTGGCATTAAAACCTGCTTCGATCTGTCTTAGTACACTGCACATAATGTAAGCATCTTGCAAATACTCACTATTAAGTGCTTACTTTTTAGATGTAATTACATGTACTTAATAGTGATCATATGGCATGTAAGTGTAGGTACATCTCTGTACCAAAAATGTGACTGAATTGTAAACACAACCTACCACGGTTTCTGAATTTCTTATTTTCAACTAGCTCATGGCACAATCCCTCAGTAAGGGGCCATGAGGAGCTTCACCACCCTATGAGGAGCTTGAGGAATGAGTGTGCTTTGAGGAGCCAAAATTTGTCTTCTAAATGCATAAAGGTAGTTATCCTTTTGAGTCTCATAGCCTGCTAAGTGAGGTGTGTGGAGAGGTGGCTGGGGCCGAGGGTCTTCCTCAGATCTTCCTCTCCCCAGTCCCTTTGGGACAGTATGCATCCCCTTTAGGACAACAGAATAGTCTACTCCTATGCTCCTTAGCCATTGTGCAGAGAGGGCATGCTCCTGGCATCCTCATCCTTAGAAGGGACAGGGATAACTTGGTCCTCCTGCACTTATAAATACACTCTGTTATTTTAGCTAACATCCTGTCTACTTGAGTACAATGTCACTGTATGTACAGATGCATCTAGGGATATTTTGTAAACAAAAGTGTGTTTATTACATTTGTGACAACACTATAGTACTGAGACTGGACAGAGTGTGTTTTATTAATCAATTAATGCACATTTTGGGTGCATTGTATGGTTGAGTGCTTTTTAACCAATAAAACATGCTCTAGAGTGCCTTAATTCTATCACAATATGGCTCTTTAAGCTTCAATTAATATATTTACACTATCTTTTAAAAATATATCTTTTTTAAACGTAACTTTTCACTATGTAAAATGAAAAAATGCCTTAGTGGTAAGAGGATAGACTTGAAAAAGTCTTTATTGCTGTAGCATTTTTCCCACTCTTTATATTTTCTTATTTTAAATGTCTCTTAATCCCCTGTTCTATTTTTCATCAGAATACTAAGTCTTTTCCTTCCTCCTTTCTACATCCTTTGTTCCATTTCTTCATTTCCTCTCTCCTTCTGATTCTTTACATATTCCCTGTCTTTCACACTCAGCAAAAGTACTTTATTTAGTACATTCCTCACCCTCGCTTAAGACCATGTCCATCTTCTATATGTATCATTGCTTGGTAAATTGCAAGGCTGATTTTGATTCAAAGTAATCTGAATCTAGTTTCATAGGTTCCAATCCTGAAAACACACAAGGAATTTTACACCAGTGATGAAGCTCATAGAGTTCAATGAGACTAAGCATTTACATAAGTATTTACTGCCAAATACTTATGTAAATGTACCCAAACTCCTGCTAGTTTGAGGGATGAAAATGCAAGAAATCTGCAAAATATTCATGAATTTATACTATTGTGCCCAAATCAGTGACTGTAGTTATATAATTTACATTTTAAATGTAAGTACCACTTGTGCATGCAAATACATGCTTCAGGGAAATGCAGAAAGTTGAGGGCCCCAGCCTGAATGGATAAAATGAACAAAACAAAGCAAAACATGACGATGCCATTTTAATTGAAGAAAAATTAGAGACTGGTTTTAGAAGTGTTGCCCTTTAAAGTGTGACTGTGACTTGAAGAAATATATCAGGAACTCCTGATTTAGCTTTTTAATGATATCAATTTCTTTTTAAAGTATATTAGCCACCTCTGAATTGGTAATGAATCTAGCAGCTGAACTTCAAAGAAAATAGCCACCTAGTTCAGGAGTCCACCAGCTGCAGCATTTCCTAGGCAGCTAGGCTGCAGGAAGGTTTGACTTTCACCAGAGAAGTTAAATTAGTTTTCTCTGAAGTGCTACAGCCAGACATGAAGGGCAGTTTCTCTTTGAAGTCTGGCCACTAGCATCCACAAGCAGCTGAACTTCAAAGAAAAATATTGTCTCTCTCCCTTTTTGGTTTCTGTACTCAGTAACATTTGAAAGACAGCTAGCCTATTTCTGGAGTTTCACTTAAGAAAATAATTGATGCTTTTGATTTATATAAAAATTAAGAATCAGAGTGGTAGCCGTGTTAGTCTGGAATTGCAGAAGTGACAAAGAGTCCTGTGGCACCTTAAAGACTAACTAAAATATTGAAGCATAAGCTTTCGTGGGCTAATACCCACTTCATCAGATGCATGCAGTGGAAGTATCCAGGGGCAGGGATAAATAAGTAGGCAAGAACCAGGCTGGAGATAACAAGATTAGTCCAATCAGGCTGAACCGTTATCTCTAATCAGGGAGGATGAGGTATTCCTCTAGCAGCTGAACTGGAGGTGTGAACACAGAGAGGAGAAACTGCTTTTGTAATTAGCAAGCCATTCAAAGTCTTTGTTCAATCCTAAATTGATGGTATCAAATTTGCAAATGAATTGCAGCTCTGCAGTTTCTCTTTGCAGCCTAATCTTGAAGTTGTTTTGCTACAAGATGGTGACCTTTAAATCTGTAATTGTGAGTCCAGGGAGACTGAAGTGTTCTCCTACAGATTTTTGTAGATTGCCATTCCTGATATATGATTTGTGTCCATTTATCCTTTTTCGTAGGGACTGTCCAGATTCATTTTAAATGTGAAAATTCGTATCTCTGCTAGAAAAGACAAGTCCAGGGCCTAATTAACATCCTTTCTGTGATAACAATGCAAACTGAAACACAAAGTTGATAAGCAAGTGGTCCATGCTATATTCACAATGAATATCATCTTCCAATATATTGATCTTCCAAGTTAGAAAATCCCTTTTTCCTGACCCAAAAGGCCTCTAGTAGCTATTTGGTCTCAAAATCCATGTGACAATGATGAAATCTTTAAAACTAGTCCTCTTCCTTTGATTTGGATAAGAGTTTATTTTGCTGTAAATAATGGGTTCTATTACAGTATTCATTAATGAGACATTAAATAGTAAGTTCAACCAAATTTATTAAATCAGGTTTCCCTTACCAAAGAAAATGTCATCACATTACAGACCAACCTCTGGGGTCACCATGCAGTGGGCCACATGACAACAGTTTTGATGAACTTTTATAGACAAGATCTTTATCTCATATTACAATTTGTGTCTATCAAAACATGTGTCCTATCATCCAGTGTACTAAAATGCTCCAATAAGAACTATATGGGTGCAACCAGACAATCACTCTGCTTTTGAATGAGCTCACCCAGGAAAATAATAAAAGACAAAAACACTGTATCACCCAGGGATGGATACTCACAAAATGGATCATTCACAAAATGATCACTGATATCTCAGTCCTCATTCTCCAAGGAAATCTGCATAACACCTTCAAAAGACAAATGTAAGAGCTTAAATTCATAACTATACTAGATGCTGCAAATGATTGTCTTAATAAATACACTGGATTTATGGCTTACTACATGTATTAAAATAGCCCATCTTTTTTGTCCAATGACTGGAGAGATGTTAACTGGCTACTCCATCTTGAGTGGTGTCTTACAGTTTTTGTTAACTGTGCATGCCAAACAATCTGTTTCTCCTTGTATTTAGCTATGACACTCTAAATGCCTTTGCCAGATGCCTTTGCCTAATGAAGAACTATGTGTTTCTTGAAATCGTGTGCTTTTCAGCAACAGAAGTTGGTCTCATAAAAGATATTACCTTACCCATCTTGTCTCTCTAATATCTAATAAAAGAGAACTGGGTAAATTCATTGAAGTTAAGTCCATTAATGGCTATTAGCCAGGATGTGTAAGAAATGGTGTCCCTAGCCTCCGTTTGTTAGAAGGGAGTGATGGATGGCAGTAGAGAGATCACTTGATCGTTACCTGTTAGGTTCACTCACTCCGGGGCACCTGGCATTGGCCACAGTCGGTAGACAGAATACTGGGCTGGATGGACCTTTGGTCTGACTCAGTACGGCTATTCTTATGTTCTTATATACGGGGACCAACAGGGCTACAACAGCACTGCAAACAACTATGAAAAATATTATTCTCTTAAACCTATTTCCACTTAACAATAAGATTTGCTTCTATTTGATAATTGTGTATAAACTCTTTTAGCATTATGTCTTGCAAAGCTATATATATATATTAAGTAATGTGATGTTGGATGCCAAATTTGAGACACCTCAAAAGTGCAACAGCAATTTCTGAAAGTCAAGCTCCTATCAAGTATGTCAAGTTTGGCAACCAATATCATTAAGTCCCTTTGGAAAATCTCGCCCATCATTCTTGAGAGAGTAGTTAGTGATACGATTAATTTGATCCTGTAACATAACTACTGTATTTATTAATATTTTTTAAATTTTAGATTGTTATATTTATTTAATTAGATCTCAGTGTGTTTTTGAGAAAAAATATATAATTCCTTCTCTGAAAAGTTTAGTCTAAAATTACAGAGAAAACACACCCACAAACACACAAATCTAGAATAAGTAGAAGGATAAAGAGTAGAAGAAAGGACTTGTGTTAGATAATAAGACTTTAGTGTTGTGTTATGGCTGCACATTTCCAAAGGGTCCCAGAGGAATTTGTTTGATTTTAAACTCACCCAGTGTTAAGAACTAACATTGTTGATAGTGATTATGATTGAGGGGACTGAGTTGTAGAAAGAAGGGAGGAAGAAGCTGTAGTATTGCTGAGAGAGGAAGTTGTGCATAGAAGGAGGGAAAGAGGAGCATTAAAATGAGTGAAGCTAAGCAGATGAGTAAACTGAGAGGCAAAGTGGGTAGGTGTGAATCAATCTGGACAGAGAAGCAGACAAGATTAAGGTAGGTTTGCCAGTTTTGTTTGGACCTATTCCTGAAGATTTAATTACATGCCATAATCTTTAATTCCTGGAGACTCCAGGCCACTCCTGGAGGGTTGGCCTCCATAGATTAAGGGCATGGCAGGAAGATAATAATTAATATCACTCACAAGATGAATGGTTCAGTAATGAGTCCATAAATACTACAAAGTTGTTAGTCTGTCCACTGACTCTTTCTTCTGATGGAGGCTTTTAGAGAACAAAGAAGGACTTTTAGTGGACCTTTCCCAGAGGGCCTAATCCAAAACCTGTGGGAGTCACGAGAAAACTTCCATTGATTTCAATGGGCCTAGATCTAGCCCAGAAAGTGGAGGCATCTGGTAGAGTGTGATGGTGCAGCATTCCTGTGGCTGTATCTATGAGAAATGACCACATTGGTTCAGTCCCTCACTTTTCTATAAAACTGATTTCTCTTCCACTGTTACTAGTTCTCAAGGCTTTATTATGACTTTTGTGATATTTGATATTTTGGTTAAAGCTCAAGTTCCTGAAGTTGTGAGAATCTCAGTTTTTATAATTAACCATAAATAAGGTTTCTAACCTCATGACTGCAGAGAAAAAGATTCAAATCCAGAAAGCAAGTGAAACAACAAAAAAGAAACAAATAAATAAAATCACTACACACACACACACACAAAGAATTTGTTCCAATCTCAATGTATTTTTGGGACTGACTCATAATTTTTGAGTTCTGGGGTTGGCACTATTGCACCCCTCAATTGGTTTATGAAATGTTCTTACATCTTATTTAAATATTACATGATTATTAGTGCACATTTACATATCAGCTTTTCCCTTCTTTCGCTGTATATTTTTGCTCAAAAGGGGTAAGACTTGTGTGTGATCTTAAGTTGTTTTCAAAAATGTTTCATTAACTCATTCATTGCCTTCAGGACCTTCAGAAAAAAACACATTAATTACTAGACAAATAAAGATAGGCCTTTTTTCAGGCAATAAAGTATTGAAACCACCCCAGAACAACCCATTGTAGCTAATCCATTCTATATAGTCAGACTAAACACCATCTGCCACTTCAACTACAGCAAAGAGGACTTTGTCATTAGTAGAGGCAGTTGGAAAATGTCTCACTAAACAAGGCTTAAATGGTGCTTATAGGCCTTGTGCTTGGTCTGTGTACAGTTATGGATCTCTCCCATTAATAACATTCTGAAATTCACTAGAATGCACATAAATTACAGTGATGGATGGAGGCCTATTAGCTTCCAGAGATTCTTCTAGATTTGTGAGTTTCCTTGAGAGCAACCAACATTAAAAACAAAGTTCACCTTTCTTCTACATTCAGAAATTCACTAATCTGGATGACACTATTGAGAATTAAAAACAATTAAGGAAGAATCACCCAATGGTGACGAAGTTTGCTTTGATTTCTGTAATTGGAATGGATACATTTTTCAAGTGTCTATATCTCGTTAAAAGTCTATGGAATGTAGAATCCTAAATCACTTAGGAGTGTAAGTTCCATAGAGTTTTCACTAAAGTCCTAAATCCTAAATCACTTTGAAATGTTACCCATAGTGTTTAAGAATGACTGCAATAGATTTAACCATAGATTTTTTTTTTAAAGGTAAGATTTTCAAAGACCTTATTATGACACATGAAATAATTCAGCAAGACCAATATAGTCAACAGGTAGTTTGTTTGTTTGTTTCTGTAGGGGAGTCTGTTAGATTTTTGCTGTTAATTAGCCAAGAATGTGATTCACTGAGCTTTGAGACTTAAAGAAGGAACCTTGTCAAACAGTATATAGGTCTGCCTGCTGGTATGGTTCATTCACCTGGAGAGGGAGGACTTAGAAACTTTGGCCCCTACACAGATTGAATATTTATTTTCCCCCTTCCAAGTTCCCCCCTTCTTTTACATAATACTTCACCGATTTGTAAATGTCCAGTGTCATGGTTTTATTCAGTTAAATATTTGCATTTTGGACACAATGATGGTAAAGTAATGCACTGTTTGAAGTGGAATTAAGAGATTTTTCACATGGCAGAATTTGGGAGTTGGCCTGAACACTACCTTGTATAGGTAGAAATGAAGATTTTGTTGCTGAATTGAAAATGTGCTGAGATCACCGATTCCTCTAGTTCAGTTATCAGCCAAAATGAAAGTCAGAGTTAAATGATCTGGAAGCACAGCACTTAGTTCTGAGGACCATCAAATTAAAATTTACTGGCTGTTTGTGGAGGGACAAGGCCTACCTACCTCTATCAGATACCATGAAATACAGAAAGAAATGACTGTCACAATAATATTTTGGTAATAGAGACCCTACATTAGCAAAATACTGAAGCACATGAGCAATATCCAGTGCTTAAGCACCTTGCTGAATTAGGACAAGAGCTCTGAGAGAAGACACCGAAGCTCAATGATAGCATTATTATTTGTTTGCGTCAGTGCTATATGGGAACACAAAACAGTGACACAGCCACTGTTTCAAGGAGCTTGCTTTCTAACACTTTGATCTTTCAAGAAGATCTGTGCAGATAGAACATTCGATCTACATGGAGTTCAGCTGAAGTCAGTGAGGCTTTGCATGGTGCTCTTTGTGGGATTGGGGCCCTTATACACTGTAGAGAGATGGCTGAAATTAGATTTGTTTTAAATGAGAATTTTGGACAAAATTTCATATTTTGACAAAAAAAGAGTTTTCATTATTTTGGGAGTGTTTTTAAATGGCTGAAATGGACAGCACAAGGGGACACACAATATGCCCTGGGAGGTGCTATCTTAGAGAAGACATTTGTTGGTTTGTTTCTTTTTCAAAGGTGACGTGATTAAAAAAAATGGTAGTAATGATTTTAGGCATATGAATTGTAAGAGAGCAGCTGTATGTTCCTGGTGCATACTACATACTCTTGACACAAGTGATAACTGCTTACACTAATGAAACATGTCAAACAATTGTCAGCTGATTGGCACTGATGGCAACATAGTGTTGTGCTGAATCGTGTTACCTCACCAAAGCCCCTTAGTGGGAAATGGAATAATATGATTTAGCAGAGAAGTCAGTGTTGTACAGTGGGTGGCTTGAAATGAATGCCAAATAGCATAAAAAACCAAGATCAGTTTATAAGCTTATGTTTCTCAGAATGAACTTTAAAGGAGTGACACGTCGGGTTTTGGTTGTCAGCAATCTTGCGCTGTAACAGTTTTTTGCCTTGTAAGACTAAAGTTGTTTTTCAGAAGCTCCGTGCCTCATTGATCTTTGCTCGGAGCCACATAATTAAAACCTTGCAAGGTACTCTCTGGTAAAATATGTGTATTTTATACATGATATTACACTGCAAATCCCCCTCCTAATACAATGGACCTTCTAACCTGGCACTCTCATAACACTGAGATGCTGCCAAGTAAATTGGCCGCTTGTGCTATCAGCATCCTGCAGTGTTTTTGTTAATTATCTTGCCATAGCGTCTGATGCAGATAGCAATCTTTCCAAAAGAGCAGACAGATTTAAAGAGGCAGAATTAATTAAAATTGATTCGCGCAGTCTGTCATGTTGAGATCTACTGGGAGACTTTGCCCTCCGCACCCTCCTTTTTCTGATTCATTTTGTTGTAATACATGGAATAGGTAGGATCCTAACCTTGGAATACTAATTATGATGCTTGAATGGATTTGTCTGTTGCAATAGGCTGTTCAGCACATGAAAAGCCATCAGAATTTAGTTCATTTGTGCAGTATCCAGGGGGAATAGCTCTTTCTTCCAACTTCTAGGATTGGAGAGAAACGGGACCAGAAAGCAACCTCCAAGGTTATAAATGTGCCGCTAAGGTCGTACTTTGATTTCACACTTGAAAAAGTATATGTTTGTGAGTGTTCATTTCAACTAGAATAACAAGAGGTGAGGTGAAGGAGCAGAATCAAAGGGAAAATATACAGAGAGTTACAGAGGAACCAAATATAAAACAAAAACTACTGTCATCTATTTATGACTTGCATGAGCAAGAAATACTCTCCCCAAGGTGTTGAGCTCCATCAATCCACCCCATTGCTTATACTGCCCATACTGGAGATGGTTCATCTGAAACCACTCCGTTAGACATCAGTGGTTGGAATAATCTGTGACAAACTTGGCCAAGATTTCTATAAGTGCCTAATAATTTTTTGGATGTCTAACTCAAGGTGCCTGATTTTCAGGAAGTGCTGAGCTCTTTTAGACACGAGAAATCGATCACCAAAAGATCAATCGCTACCCGCCGATCCGACGGGTAATGAAGACCAGCCCTATGTCTTAATAAAGAGTGAAACATTTAAAAAGAAATATGTTTGAACTGAAAGGTCATAGGCTAAAACTTAGTGAATTAGGAAGTGAATTTTTAAAATGACATATTTTAGTTTTCCTTTACAAGAAATCCTCTTATAAATCTTTTTTTAGTTTAGCTAGCTCTCCTTGGATCTTTCTCATGCTTGTGTCTCTGGTGCTGAGGTTGTAACTCAGAACTCAGATATTGGTATAGTTGATTTAACTTTGAAGAGGGATTATAATTTGTGTTTAAAATGAGAATTTGGACATGGAGTGTTTTAGCACTAAGTTACTTTCATGTGGCACCACATTGCTTAAGCTGAAAAATCCATTTAAAAATGAAGTGCCCACAGCAGTCAAAGCTGAAATAGCAACAGTTAAGATACCAGGAGACAGAAAAAACTATATTAGGCAAAATACTTACCTTGAGAATTATGAATTAAATACATTTGCATAGTGACTTTGCTGGTCAAATTAATCTCATTCTGTTCTCTTCTACAGTTACCTCTCTTCCTCATTCTAATAACGGGATTGTTCCCCACTTCTCCCACTGCAATTTCCTCAGGCAGGATTCATCATCAGAAGCTAAATTCTCCCATTCGGTGCACTTTCACTTCAATGGGAGTTGCATATCTTTATCAGAGAACCGAATCTGGGCATAGATATAGTAATTCAGGAATACTGGTTTCTCCACTATCTTACATCTTCTCTGAGTGGCTATAAGATGCCTACAGTTAGAATGCTATCCTTCAGCATCCTCTGTTCATGTTTAGGTACAAATTATTAAACAAGATACAATGTAGTGGGAGATCAGTCCACATTGTTTAAGAATTAAAAGTGACACCAAAAATAGCATATTTTCTTTCATGGTAGTGGAGCTTAAGAGATGTTAAGAAGGTTTGAGACAGAGGGCGGTGGTGTTTCTGGAAGATTTTTTAAACAAACATATCAAATTATCTCTTTTTCCCTAGAGCATCTAATACACACACACAGTTACTAGAGAAAAAATATTATCTATCTATCTATCTATCTATCTATCTATCTATCTATCTATCTATCTATCTATCTATCTATCTATCTATCTATCTATCTAAAGTTGCTTATACTGCCCATACTGGAGATGGTTCATCTGAAACCACTCCGTTAGACATCAGTGGTTGGAATAATCTGTGACAAACTTGGCCAAGATTTCTATCTATCTATCTATCTATCTATCTATCTATCTATCTATCTATCTATCTATCTATCTATCTATCTATCTATCTATCTATCTATCTATCTATCTATCTATCATATTTGTTCTCCAGTAACAAAATACTCAATGTTTGATCCTCTCGTGCTTTGCATGTCTGCATCATGTAACAGAGAACCAGACCCATATTAAAGATAAAAAAGATCGATAATCACCTTTTCATATTCCCTCCAGCAAACTCACATGTAAAAAGTTGAACTCTATTGACGTCCTGGGCAAGCTGTAGGGACCAACTCTTACTGACAGTAGTGAGAGAGGGAGCTCTTGAGGCACTTTATATCTTGACTAGGCCATTTAGTACTGTCAAGTACTCAAGATGATGGCATTCAAAATGGCAGCATCTTCTACAGTGAAAGGAGTAGGTTTTACTGATTTGAATATGGGACAATGACACAGGAACTCCCGAGTTCTAACAATAGCTGTTACACACGGAGTTGTTTTTAGTAATTCATTTAGCATTATTTATCCCATCTCTAGAATGAGGGTAATGGACATTAGTTAATGTTTGTAAAGCATGTAGAAGGTGAGAAGCACTATATGATTGTGGAGTACTATTAATATGATTATAAACATACCAAGGAATTTATCCACAAACTACTCAGCACTCTCATTCTTTGCCCATTGCAAGAAAAATCACCAGTGGTAAAATTCAAGACTCAGCTGCACCTATGTGATCCCAGTCAGTGAAGTGTCATGCATGAAAGGAAGGGCTAAATTTTGCCTCAAATATTTTGGAGATGTATCTATTTGAGGTTTTCCTGTTATTGATTTCTGCCTCCTAGTAGTATGCTTCTGGAAGAGGAATGAAATTAATAGTAATTTTAAAAAACCTTTCCTCATTGTTAAGCTCATGCTTAATCATTTATAAAATGTTTCCATCTCTCCTTGCTTTTCCCTTTTTTAAAATATTTGCTGCTTTTCTTAACGAAAATAGCATTGTAATTGCAGTAAAGGAAGTGTTCATCTGGACCCACAAGAAAAATGTTAACTACTAGCTTCTCCAAAACCATTTTTTGTGTTTTGATTATTTCTGGCTCTCTTTTTCAATGTGTCACAAATTATCTAACATTTTCTCTTTCCTATCCATTCAGCTGCATTTGGAAATGTGAAACCTTTAAAAATCACAGAAAAAGGAGTAGCTTAAATATAATCTGCTGAATTTACATTCAAAATGGAGTAAGAGGTTGGGGTCGGGAGGAAACTATTCCCTTCTTGGATGAACTGGAGTGGTATACACAGAATTAAAGTACAGCCAATTAGCATAACTTATTTTTTATATATTATGTCATTGGTTTACATTGCTCTGTAACCCCATATCATTCACCTCTGAAGACACTGCAATACAATAATAAGTTGAATAGTTAGGGCAGGGCTAAATTATGGAGAGATTTTTGTTTCTGATGTAGTGGAACAAGGGAACTCAATAGAGGGACAGAGAAGGGTGAGATTGATGATACAGGTTCAAGAATAGCAGCCACAAGTATTCCTCACTTTCTTTATTGATGATACAGTAAGAGGTTTTTAGTAGCAGCATTTTAAATTGTATGCAAATTAGCATGCATTTCCAGTTACTGATACAGCACTCTTTAAATAGTGCCTTGACCTCTTTTATGTGTTTAAAAAAAAGTTAACAAAACATGAAGGTTTCTGTTCAACTGTTGATGTTTAAAAAGATTGTTCAGCAAGGAAGAAATTGACTGACTGTACAAGAGAAGCAGCAAAAATGCCCATACACAAAGTTCTGCCAAATCCAAAAATTAAAAAACCAAAGAAAATAGTTTTCGCTAATCTTTCATTTAGACTAATAAATGTGTTTCTTGTAACTAAATACAAAATTTACAGAGAAAGGTGGTTTTCAAGTTGATGTCGCTTTACGTACTTCTGTTGAGAGCTCAAATCAGAAAACACAAGCTAAGAATAAAGAAAGAAAAAAACCCTACAATATTTTTAATTAACTCTAACATTAAACTACAGGCTCCTGAAAGAGGAGGGGATTTGGCTAGCAATCCAAGAACAGAATTGTCTGCACAAAGAATGCAGTAAACACTTGAGGCCAGATCTCCAACTGATGTAAACTGTATAAAACTCTACATGAATACAGTCAAACTTTTTTTAGTAAATTAGAACTATCATCTCACTTTAACTACAGCTATATGTTTTACAGCTACCCTCTCACCTAGAATAGGTTCAGAAACCCTCTCTTATGTATCTCTTCTGTAACACAGAGAACCATTTTCCCAACTCATATTCTTTTGATCTTCAGGAAGTTGAGGATCAACAGTTTAGTGGTTTCAGACCTAGACTGGGATTTTGGAATTCTGGATTCCATTGCCATCTCCGCTACATGTCTCCTGACTGTTATTGGGAAAGTCACTCTTTCTATGCCTCAGTTCCCTTCTGTAGAATGAAGATAATAATATTCATTTTCTCCTACACTTTCCTTTCCTTCTCTATTTCTATTAAGGGCTTTAGGACATGGATTGTCAGTGACAATCTGTTTGTACAGTGACACAGATAGAAGTTGGATCTCAAAAGAAATATTGTAGGATATATATAATAAAGTCTCTATCCTGAATTTAGGTTCTTCAGAGGATTCTTGTGTAACCCATAGCTTCTCAACATGACTGCCCATTCTAGAGGCTGGATCATGTAGGAGAGAATAGGATTTTTAAGGTATTGAGCAATAAGTAATTTTATTCCTGAATCGACTTACAGTGTACAATATCGAACTATCGAACAAGAAATGGTAGGCCAAATCATAACGATTCTCTCTTTAATGCCAATTCAGGGATATGATTTCAGTTATGTCAGTCACATAAGTTTTCTTCTCACCCTGCCTTTAGGGGACTTCAAAATTAAATACAAGCAAAGAATTGTGATGAGCTGGGTGAAACCTTATTATGGGTCAAGTTAAAACCTCCGAGATTGTTGGGTGTGAATGCAACAAATATAAGGGTGTATTAATCACAAGCTCCCACCTAAGACCAAAAGCAGTTGTGAACCTTCCCAGGTGTTTGGAGTGAGTGGGCAAAGGGCTTTTTCTAAGGGGTGTGTGTGTGTGTGTGTGTGTGTTGGGAGCGGGGAGAAAGGAGAACACACAGGAACAGAGAACAGACTGAACACAGAGAGACAGAGACACAAATAAATAAAGTGAGCACAGTGTGACCCTGGGAAAAACTAGAAGGATCTGTTGACTAAAAAAGTCTTGGGCTGTACACTATGAAACTGCTCCTTTTGTTCTTGATTCCTTCTGCATTCAGAGAAGCAGGACTTTGTACATTCCTTGTAAACTAATTAGATTTATCAAAAGAATACCCGACTCTCGCCAATTTCTCCTCCTAACTAGAATAGCCCTAGAACCCCAAACATTTACTAGCCACGTGGGTCAAAAAGGGGCAACAATATTCATAATTATTAACCATGAACATTTTATTAATAAAGGTAGGGAAAGAAAAACAAAACAAAACACAAGCAGTAAACAATGGTTACTTCAGTTACAATCTCTTTAGTATGGTTTTCTGTGAAGAGTTTTCAGTAGAGATTATACATTGGAGAATGGCTCCACCATGGTGGGTTCACACTTCTCCAGGTGAAGGAAGACCAAATTATATTATCTTCCAAGTCAGCAGCCAGCCTGTGTTAATGTATCATAAGTAAGCAAAACAGTTTATAATTGGGCAAAGATAAGTGATTGTACTAGGTCCTATGAAACTGCTGAAAATATTTGTCAGTTATTTAAAAGAAGTCATTTGAGATCTCTTCAGTTGAAATAGCAGTTTCTATACCCCATCACCGTACTACACATTATACACTTACTTTGAGACAGACAAACTAATGAATAATACAGATCTTAAATTCAAAATTAATCCACTGTTTCTCTTTGTTCACCAAGGTAGCGTATATCTCCTCCAGAGAGATGGATCTTGTCTTTCTGATTTTGATGCAGAAGTTGCTTAACTATTTTCAGATAATTAATTCCCTTGTTAATATTAATATTTTTGTACTCAGATGGATTTTTTATTTTAGTAACATTAGTAGTAATGTTAACATCATTTAATTCCATCTTGGTGTAAAATCATACTATTCACATAGCAGTAGTATCAGAAAGTTATGATGTTAGATGTACAGCTGAGCAAAATTTTGAATTTCTGTCCCATGAGAAATTCTAATATGTCAATGTCCCTGCCAGCAGGTATATGGGATCTTGGGGAGCAATTACCACACAGGTGGGGTGCAAAATAAACTTTATTAAGAAAATGCAAAAACAGGGAAAATTTAATAGTGAGGGGTATGGGGTTTGTTAAAGTAGACAATTGGGGAGGGGTTTCTTTTAGTAAATGGGATAGGGGGTTTCAATAGTGGGGTACAATACAGTGGGGTACAATACAGTTGGTAACCAATTAACACTGAAGTATAAATGTAACAGGTAGCTAAGCTAACAATTTCTATGTAAAGAGTGTGTCACAGCAGCATATAACCAACTAACAGTATGGGTAAAATGTGTTAAATAACCAACAATTTTAGGTAAAAATGTAAATGTAAAATGTGAGGTGTGTTAGAGAGAAAGGGGTAACCAATGGGGTTTTATGCTAGAAAGAGAGAGAGAGAAGACAGGCTGTAAGTTGAAACAGCAGAGAGGGAGAGGGAGAGGGAGAGGGAGAGAGAGAGAGAGAGAGAGTGGTAGATAAGTAAGGTTGGGGGATGGGGGAAGAGGAGCACGTGGTGGAGGGAGATTTAAACTCAGGGAGACACAGAACAGACAGGCTGCAAGTTTAAACAGCAGAGACACAATTATACAAAACACAGTAAAATCTTATCTATGATTTAACTTAACCAAAACTACACAAATTAGCAAATAACAAAACACAATGCAACAATTTTTTAAGGCTAACTTACAGGGTACAATGCAAGCAACTTCCTAAACCTAACTTAACTACAGCTATGCGAAATGAAATTACAACTTATCTAGACTAAAAGACAAAATCTAACCTAATGGGTGCACCTTATACTAGGGGTAGTTTCAGAGGGCAGGTTGGTGTGTGCCCAGGTACAGTCCAGGAAGGCACAGGCTTATTTCTAGCAGCAAAGGTGCTGCAAAGCAAGAAACAGATTACAGATACAGACCAAGGAGTTTAAGAGAGGTTTTACGACACAGACCAAGGAGTTTAAGAGAAGTTTTAAGACACAGACCAAGGAGTTTAAGAGAGGTTTAGTTTGAGTCTGTGTGTTGGGGAAACAGAGCCAGCAGCTAAAGTAATTAAATATAGAAAGTTTCACAGAGGGATTCTCACCAGTCCCCAAGGCAGCAGCAAAGGCAGAAGGAGCAACAGCATCAGAAGAAGCAAGGAGGGCTCGGCACGGTCTTGATAATCAGGAGGTCTCTCAGGCAGCAATTCGTTCTTCTTGGGGGGGGGAGGTTAAAAATGGGGGTACGCTCAAAAATAAAACGAGAGCGGAGAAAGGACCCCCCAGAACCCCTGGCTGATCAGACCAGGTAGCAATGCAGGAACCTTTCTGATGTTTGTTTCAAAAATGCCTGTTCTTAAAGGCAAACTCAGGCAGTTTCCCCGCCAGTAATCCTGATAGGCTCCTTCTTTCACAGGGGAGGAGTTACAGGGAAAAACTGCAGGTGAGCATAGAGACATGCCTGGACAGAGTCCTGGACCATAGGCGTGAGTTCCACCTCATGACTCAAAAGCACATGAGGCCTATGACTCATGCCCAGGATCTCAAAAACACATTAGGTCTTACAGCTTTGGACATTGCCTACCCTACACCGAGCCCAGGTTTAACAAGGTGATAACAGGACCAACCCTTTGAACAGGGCAGTTGTCCCACTTAGCATGCAGCACAAGTGGCCATCCCTTTGAGAAGGGCAATGGCTCTTGGTAAACAACTTAAGGGGCCCTCCCTTTGAGAAGGGCAGTGACCCTGGTAAACAACTTAACAGCCAGGGAGGGGCGGCCACAGGAGAACAAAAACAAAATGGAGTAAGGGGACAGCTGTAAGAAACAAAATGGAATAGGGGGAAAGCTGTAACAGACAGTCAACATCTGTTTTTGTCCCGAATCATAATGAAAAGGAATTAAGCATTGTGGGGGAGGTTTTCAAAGGCAACTATCCCCTCTAGATACCTTTGAAAAGATTTTTCTTTTTCCTAAAATAAATTACCTTATAGGTACATGAGTTTAATTTTTTAACATTGGGGATTTTTTAGAACAAATAAACAGCTTTTGAGATATTAGCAAGGAGTCTGATTTAGTGAAGCGGTTCTCAAACTTTAGCACCCTAGGGAAACCCTTCTTTTTTTTTTCACAGACCCCCAAGCCAGCTTTTAATTTTCCCCAGGATTGCTCAACCTCCGTTTAGCCCCAGGCCCACTTCCACTTCACGCCTGCCCTTTCTCATCCCAACCTCTTTTATCTTCTCTCCTGGGCATGCCTCTCCCCCATTCCCTCCTTCCCAGTGTCTCCTGTACTCCAGTGAACAGCTATTCCACAGCATGCAGGAGGCACTGGGAAGGAGTGGGAGGAGTTGGTCAGCAGAGCTGGCGGCCCCAGACGTGATTCATGGACCTTCTGGATTACCTTCACAGACCCCCAGTGGTCCACAGACCCTAGTTTAAGAACTCCAATTTAATGGATACAACCAAGAGATCTGGGATCATGGGTTCAGTATTTAGGTCTACCTCTCACTGAGTGAATTTAACCCAGCATTTACATTTTGTTAAAATTATGTTTTATAAACCTGTGAGCAACAGAATGGTAACTTCTCATCTGTGTAAAGTTACTTACATCATTCAGAGTCTGCAGGATTGGAACATAAATATTTGTACTCACACACTCTTTTTTCATCTATGAATAAATTATAGTGGTTAAAAAGAAGAAAGCTTCTGTCTATGGAATGTTTTTAGCAAATTATCCAGGTCATGATCCAGGATAGGAAAAGATATAAATAGTCAATGGTAATTTAGGGACAGATCTTCAAAAACAGCCTCATTTTCAGATATCCGTAATTACAGACTCAGAGACTGAATATCGATATTTAATTTTCCTGGTTTGCAAGTTCAAATGATATTGCCGATGAGGTTGCACTGTGCAAACTGTTTTCTTCTTCAATACTTTAGTTCAATGCTTCAATACTTTAGTTAGTCTTGAAGGTGCCACAGGACTCTTTGTTACCTGTTTTCTTCTAGAGAGGCTGAAATTAAAATCTCACATCCAAACATTTTTAAACTTCAAGAGAGTTCATATCCTGATCTATATTTGCAGATTGTCCCCATCTTGGCTTTTTTTAAAAAAAAAATCAGAATAAGCGTCAATATCTTTATACTGTTGAGATAATGACTTTTGGTTACATAAAACTAGAGCAAAACACATTGCAAGTCATATGCCCAGACCATTGTTTGCTGTAGTGTGACAAAGGAATAGATAGAGAATGCATAAAGACTGTAGGTTCACACAATTGCAGTTTTAAAGTACAACAATAATATGTGTTACATATTTCACCCATGTATCTCATGTTTGTTTTAGAGTGGTGGCTAAGTGTTATTATCTCTGTTTTCATGAAGGTTAAGTGATTTGCCTACAACACAGTTTATTACTATATCCAAATTGTTGTGTATATAATTTATAAAGTCACCCTCACTATAGGGGATTTATAATCCACATTTGCAGTGTCTCTTATATAGCTCTAGTTCCACCAACCAGTCTTGTAAAGCAACATGGCATTTTATACTTTTTCTTCTTTTCATCTATCTTGCATGAAGATTTTTTATTTTTTTTTCCCAGGGAGAACAATTTTAATGGAAGTAAAAAAGGTTGTTTTGCTGTCATTGATCACTCTTTTTAGACCACCTGCCCTATCACGAACAACTGCAGTGCCATACTCTGTTCAACTTCAGGTCCAAAGACCACACCACCTAAACTTACATGTCCTTTAAATTGAAACTTTTTAGTGGTGCTCATTAACAAAGTGGCAAGGTGACCTTATTATTTTATTTCATTTTTATTTTTGTTGTTGTTGTGGGATTGAAGATAATTGGTGTACTTCCT
The DNA here is from genome assembly GCA_032164245.1 of Sternotherus odoratus. Classification (NCBI taxonomy): domain Eukaryota; kingdom Metazoa; phylum Chordata; order Testudines; family Kinosternidae; genus Sternotherus; species Sternotherus odoratus. The sequence goes on from JAVMKO010000002.1 coordinate 110,807,707, forward strand.
AAGAGTCTCCAAAGACCAATTAACAACAGGGAGTCATGCACTGAGTCAGCCTGTGTTTCAATTAAATGTCTGCTCCAGGAGGAACTAAACTGAAATCTAGCTTTTGAACACCAGTTACATTATTGATACAGCTGAGTGCACTGTGGAGGACCAAGGCTCTTGCTTCATGACAGATGGACTAATGCTCCAGCAATTAATATATTTTCATGACTTTTTAAATCTTTCTGACCTTTTGCATTTCTCTGACTGGATTAATAGGGTTGAATGTTATTTGGCAGAATGGAAAGTTTGAGGGCAACATTTACATTTGTAGTGTCTTATCTTTTAAGACATAAGGAATCTACTTCAGGATTTTATGTAAAGAACATTATGTTAAAGTATTAAATTTACACATTACTAAATCATGTGGAATGGCCATGAGCAATCAACTAGGGTAGCAGTGATATTACTTAGATTATTAACTTTCTGGGGCTGTCTTTTTGTCAGGTGTTTGTATGATGCCTACCATCGTAAGATCTTGACACGACAGTGGCTCCTAGTTGCTAACTCAATAAAATGTAATTAATTAATTAATAGCAATAATTAATATTCAAGGCCAATGTGCAAGATTACATAAGTCACTTGTATTGTTATTGTTATTGCTAAGTTTCTAGGATATCTATCTATCTATCTATATTGGAAAAATCTAGCATAAATTTGTGATAATACTGAAAACACCTCCTTGGAAATTTCCAATGTATCTGCAAAAATTATAGCGTGTAACAATTGTTTAACCTCATAAAATTAGTAACAATTAAGGAAAGTGGACTCCCCATAACATTGTCTTTAAATATTATTGTTTCAAAAGTTGTACATTTGCCAAATCAAGACATCTGTAAATTTTGCCTCTGCCCTCTCCCCATCTGATCTGGGTAACTACTTTATTTTCTTTCAGAAAAGTCATTCATATCAAATGAAAATAAGAAACTGTTATGAATAGAATATACCTCTTCCAGAAGTCAATGGTCTAGTTTGATACACTGTATTCCGGTCAAAATGTTCTAAACTGGATTCCTAAAAAAATAATTTGTAGGCTCCCAATAGAAGTTTCTTGAATCGCTAAAATGGGGAAAACCTACAAGTCTAATGGGAACTGTGCTCAGCATCTGTTGAAAATCTGACCTCTTTAAAAATCTACAGTCATAGGTGCCAACTCTGTGGGAGCTCCAAGGCTGGGGCACCCTGTCATTTGTTCCCACCCTGTCATTTGTTAAAATAAAAGGTTTAAATTAGTTTTATTATCAGAATTTGCTAATATATGTTGACACAGGATAACTCCAGTGAGACACATGAATGACTAGAAATGAGGGTCACAAAATAATGTAATTGTAGGCATTGTGCCACAAAATATTAATTAATGACATAATTTTGTATTTGAACATTTCTAAAACACCCCGCTCTTGCAGATCAAGATAATACTGATTTTTATATATGTGAAAAATCTTGGACATGTTAAATCGTGCAGCCTTGCTAGAGGGTTAAATTCAGCTCTCTATAAGTGAGTATAGGACTGAATGTGACCCAAAGATTTCAGATGGAGCAGGTCAGAAAAAAAAATCTAAATAAATATTTTTTGTTGAAAGTTTCTGATTTGTCAAAATTGAAATGTGCCATGAAGGTGGTTTGATTTTGACAAAGTTTCAGCAGAACCCAGGCAGGTTTCTATCATAAATCCACCCAAATACCTACCAGTCTTAAGAGTCCTGTCTTCCAGGCTCATGGCTCCTGAGCAGCCCAGGCTCTCAGGGTTCCCAGGATCCACAGTTCTGAATCAGTCTTCCTGGCAGACCATTTCAGGGCAGGTCTACACTTCCTGCCAAACTGGCGAGTAATTATTGATCTATTGGGAGTCAATTTATCGCATCTAGTCTAGATATGCTAAATCGATCCCTGAGCACTCATCCATCGACTCCAGATCTCCACCATCGTGAAAGGTGCAGGTGGCGTTGACGGGGGAGTGGCAGCAGTTGACTGAGCACCGTGAAGATGTCACGGTAAGTTGACCTAAATACAGCAACTTCAGCTATGTGAATAGCATAGCTGAAGTTGCATATCTTACTTAGGTCGAACTCGCCAGTGCCCAGGGCTCAGAGTTAGGGAATCTTGGTTAGGTGGTCTAGGACACCACACCAGGTGGTCTGCTTCCGAGCCAGAATTCCATTTATTTTCATGTAAAATTTTCAATATTTTATATTTGATCAGAAGCAGAATGAAAACAAATCTGAAAATATTGGAATCATCTCTGAAACAGAATAATCTTTCTCTGCCTTCTAATTTGGTGAGGCAAGGTGTGTTAGGTAATTTCTTTGGTTGGACCATTTTCTGTTGGTAAGAAAGACAAGACTTTAAGCTTACACAGAATTGTTCTTCAAGTATGGGAAATGGACTCAACGAATCATAGCTAAATACAAGTTGTAACAGAATGTTTAGCATAAGTAATTAACACACATGTAAGGAGGGGGTTACCCCCAGCCCTTATGCTTTTGAGTACAAAGGCTGGGCCTCTTCTATGCCAGACCAACAAGTCCTCCACCCCTGGACACCCCCACCTTGCCAGTTGAGGTTCTTGGGGTCACCAATCGCTGCCACCAATCGGGTATACTTCCAAAACCTTGGAGGGGCCCCCGATCTTCCCCTAACCCTGACTTTATACCCCCTCCCTGGGTTTTAAAGTCAGAAACCGGAAAACTGCTTCTCTTCACCCTGACCAGCTGAAGGCAGAATTCCCTTAACCCTGTCTCTCTCAACCTGAGAGCCAGACCCTAACCTTGTACCCCTTTCTGGGTTTCTAAGTTAGATACCTGGAAGCTGCTTTCCTTCACGCTGACCAGCTGAAGGCAGACTTCCCTTAACCCTGTCTCTCTCAACCTGAGAGCCAGACCCTAACTTTGTACCCCTTTTTGGGTTTCCAAGTTAGATACCTGGAAGCTGCTTTCTGTCCTTCACCCTCCCTGGCTGAAGGCAGACTTCCCTTAACCCTGACTCTGTCTTCCTCCCTGGAAGACAAGTCAGATACCAGGGGCTATGCACTTCCCCCTACCTCCTCTCTTCCCTGTGAAGAGAGAAAAACCGACTGCTTCCTCCCTCCCCTGTCTAACCTGACAGTAAGGAGAAACAGTCTTCACACTCCAGCTAGGCCCCTAGCTGCCCTGGTTCCTATTCCCTTCCCTTCCCCCTTCCCAGACTGGAAGCAGAGAAAAACCCTAAGGGAAATAAACCAGACGGTTTTATAACTAGAAAATTTAATAAAGAAAATGGTTACAACAGAAATACAGACACTTTACATTTGGGGTTTCCCACTTTGGTCTGAAAAGCAAAGAACATCCCAAAGGCACGGCTTAATAGAAGAATCAAATTGTAATACTCACATTAGCTAAGTAGAAGTATCAGAAAAAGGTAGAGCCATCTTTATAGCCAAAGATGGTCTAGAACCCTTGCCAGCTACCTTGGCAAGCTTCCTGCCTCATGGGCAGCAAAGATGGAGCTCTCCTGGCCCTGGCCTCCTCCCTGGAGACCAGCCAAGATGGAGCTCTCTGGCCCTGGCCTCCTCCCTGGAAGCCAGCCAAGATGGAACTCTGGCTTTTGCCTCCTGCCTGGAGACCAGCCAAGATGGAACTGACTGTTTTGCTCCTCCCTTCTTCATGGGCTCGAGGCTCCTCCCTCCCCCATGGCAGGGAAACTCCTACGTTACCTGTTTCAGATAACAAGCCCCACCCAGGCAAGGCACACTGTGTTAGATAACATAGCCCAACCCAGGCAAGGCACCCTTCACACTTATAACAACACATTTCAAGGGGCCATTTAAGAAGTGGTCAGCTAATGTCTCTCAAGTCACCCGGGGAAAGCAGAAAAAAATGGGTGAAGAGGCTAGTGGATTATAAATTATTGTAATAACCCAGTGTCTCTATTCAGTACATATTTTTTTAGTGTCAAACAAAGCTATGAATTTAAGGCTCCCAGGCTCCTCTTTTTGAAGGTGTCATGTAGGTTTCATTTGAAGGTGAAGACTGAGAAGTCAGGTATAGAGTAACCATTTTGTGAGAAGTGTTCACCCACGAGGGATGTGTTGTTTTTGGTTTTTATAAAATTTCTGTGAGAGTTCATTCATATTTGGTAGCATCTTCTTTGCACAAATATAAAAATGAGTGCACAAGTTGCAAGGCAGTGAGGAGCAGGTGCTTTATCTGTATGCAGGAAGATGAGAATTCCAATTTCCTCAAGTTTTAACTTGAAATCAACATGAAAAACAAAATAGGTGTCATGTATTATAAAAAATGACTAAATCTGATCTCTGTATAATAAAAAATATATATAGCCATCCTCAAAATTTGGAATATGTTTTATTTCAACATTTAAAAATGAAATTGGCCAATCAAATATAGCTGTCTCAATACCATATATTTTTAAACCATTAGATTTACCAGTACAGTAAAAGAGTGTGAGGATTCTCCAGTTTAAAGACTCTTTCATGCATAGTCAACAAGGAAGTGCCAGATTAGCTAACAAACATTAATGAAAACCTGGATCATACCTGATTTCAGTGGTGACATTATTCAAAAAGTTTCTTTTTAACCAAAGGCTCAAATGTGCTTCTGAAGAAACTCAGTAGGAACCAAAGTACATTTAATATCACCTCAACGTACCAAATCCTGGAAAATGTCTTGAGTTTGTAGAATTGGTATAATTAACATTGCTTATATTAGCTAAACTTTCTTCCCTGTGCATATCATAGATGGAAGAGACTGCCTGTAATACCCTTAATTAATCTGGCTAATGTTATGTCTCTCTTATTGTCTTGCTTTAAAAATAAAAGAAAAAGAGAGAAAATGATGCATCACACAGTTGAGCCAGATTAGACAATCACTGATGTAAACTGTGCTTATTATAAATTGACTTTGCTTTCTTCTAGTATAATTGATCTCACTTAGAAATTTCACGGCTGTTTTCTAAGATGAAATTTCTGGACTCTTGTTCTAACAGATTTCAATCAAGCCAACATTTCCTATGTATATTTTATTTGAAATCTTTTCTCTCTTTTTTCCTCCAACCTTCATCTCACCAGAAATTTAACTATACACATCAAAAATCTGGTGAGAATTTCTCCAGATAAAGCTGGTTCTCATAGGTGCCAGAGAATGGGGGGAATCCTAACCCTAACCTGACTGGAAGTACATAGCATAATCACAGAGCCCCAGCTGTAGTGATATGATGGAGTGGTGTCTAGGTCAAATTTCAGTGAGTGACTTTGCAACCTGGCACACAGGTTTTCAACACTGCTGAAAATTGTCCTATTTTGGTTGCTATCCCCCCTTCCCTCCCCCACTTCTGCAGTCCTTCCTTGAGAGGAGAGTGGGAGAGATAATTGCCTGATCTTGCAAAAGAGCAACAATGTTTAGACTGGGAGTGGGAAATATCAGAAAGGACTGGATGTAAATGTCTATTCAGAAAGCTCTAAAGAAAATGTTAAAGATAACAAGAAGTTAAGGCCTTAATACCAGACATATTGGGCTTGATCTGAAGCAAGGGAGATAAGTTTAGATATTAGTAAAAATGTTCTGACCATAAGTATAGTTATGTTCTGGAATAGGTTCCAAGGGGGTCTGTAGAATCCTCATCACTGGCGGTTTTTAAGAACAGCTTGGACAAGCTCCTGTCAGGGATGGTCTATGTTTACTTGGTCCTGCCTCAGCACAGGGGGCTAGACTAGATGACAGTTTGAGGTACCTTCCAGTCCTATATTTTGATTATCTCTATGTCTATTATAATTTTCCCAACTGGGGCCTGATGGTGCAAAGTGCTGAGTACTCACTCCCATTGATTGCAAGAGGAGTGGAGGGTTGGGTTATCTTGCTGGGTCATGCCCTTTGGGACTGAGAAAATCTAGAGACATTTTTTTATTGGATGGTGGAAGTAAGTACAGGATATTCCATGGATGTATATTGAATCCTCTCACCTCTTTGGTTGCCCCTGTCTTGTCCATTCAAAATTAATAATGGACGCTTGATTAAAATCAAAAGACTACCAGGAATCTTCCTCAGTATGGTTGGTGGCAAATGTTAAGCATGACTTTTAACCCCTTAAATGCCAGTAGGGGCTGAGCCATCGGAGAGAATGCTCTGAAATTTGTGTCTGCAGTTAAGGAAAATGAGATATATTGTAACTGAATGAGGATGGTTCGTCTTCCTCAACTCATCCAGGGACTCCTTAAAACCTATATTTTTTTCTCTCCTCAACAAAGTGTTTTTCTTTAAAATCTCCTTTTGTAAAGAGGCCCATTTGCCACAGATCTGAGGTAACTGCACCTTTGTCCTTGAGCAGACCACAGTGTGGGTCAAACTTTGCCCCACTCTGTAGTCCGCTCAAGGAATGCCTTCCCAGGTCTCAGGCCTAGCTGTCATCTACCTGAACAGGGACTTTGTTTCTCTCTGCCTCTAGAGCAGGAGATTAGGCTTACTGCCCCCTTGCACTTCACTGTTTTATCCCGGCAGGTCTGACTAAAATCATGTCCCTGTGCTTTGCTTTCTCTCCAAGAGCTATGTGCTCTGTATGCCAGTGGCTACAAGTAACTACTTTCAAAGCAGAGTACATTTATTTTAGGATAAAAAAAAAGATGTATAGAGGAAACCTATAAAATAATAAAAGGATTTAAACTCATATTTAAGCTTACCAGAGTTCCACCACATCAGTCACCATGGGAGTCCCTGAAAGGTTCCAAAGCCTTTCAAACCCTTCTCTAACGGTTTGTCCCTCTTGCTTTGGTCAAGTCAGTTTGTAGCCAAAGAAGCAGCCCCTTAAGTCAGTTCAAACTCAGCCGTCATACTTCAACCCCCCTTTTACCTAGCTACCTTAAACAGGTGAAGCTAGTCACTGCTGTTTCCCCAGGGGTTAAGAGTTCAAAGGCTGGGCATCTGCGTAACCAGCTTTGTATTTTGCACTAATCACCTCCTAATGAGTCCAGATTCTAAGATGAACCTACTCAGTCAGTAAAGAACTCAAAGATACATATAACAAATGACACTAAGGTCTATGAATAAGGGCCAAATATCATTTGGCTGATCATTGTGTAATAGTCTTGAAGTTTTTCATGCTTTCAAGGGCTGGCTCTCCCCCACAGATAACATTCATAATGTTAAACACAATGATATGCCTGGGATTGCCATACCTCTCATGCCACTAAGCTGGTATTTTCATATGGGATAGTTTTATCCCATATGAGTAGCTTTTTTGCGTATTTAAAGCACCTTTCTGATTCTCCCAGCTTGCCTCCGTTCACAGAGCTTTTCTGATTCGGTTAATCTCTGTTTTGCCCTTCAGCACAGTTAGATAAGGTGTCTCTACATGGGAACAAATTTTTAGAGTTTGTCTTCCAAATTGTCTTTGTGTACAGTTTCTATTAACCTCCAGGGATTATCTTGTTCACCTGTAAGTCTGTCATCTTCTCTCTATGAAGTTGCTTGTCATCTTGGCTCAACTGTCCTTGACTTTACTTTTATCTTTCATAGTGGGTAGTTTATGGGCAGTGGGAAATCCAGGCATTTTATTCTTCATCCATTCTTTACCCCTTGTGGTTACTGAATTGAAGTAGTCAGTTTCTACTATATACTAAATAAATATACTGTTAGTCAAAGATATCAGATTAACAGCACTAGAGTCTGAAGTCCTTGTTTATCCAGAGCAGTGGTTCTCAACCCATGTCCCACATGCCACATGCAGCCCAGTCAGCACACAGCTGCGGACCCAGGGACGTCCTCAGGGCCATGCAGGTAGTGTGGATGCAGACCACATAACACGCAAAGAGCTGCATATGCGGCCCATCATGATAAGTAGGTTGAGAACCACTGATCGAGGGAACAGCTATGGCACAGTCATGTTAAGTGAAAATTTCCCATTGCGCCCCACCAATAAGCTTCCCCTTTCACCTGGATGTATAACATCTGCAGGTGGAGGTCCATATTTAAAGCCTGTTCAAGACATGTCCCCTGTGCTCAGACTTCTATCCAAAATGCCAAATCCTTATGGTTTTATGGTGCTTGGAAGTTTTGTATGAGCTTGTGTGTGCATATTTGGAAACTTGTAGAGCACAGCAGCAGGGTCCATATGGAGCATTAGCAGGTGGCACCCTATTATGCTGTAGATTTATACCCCAACTTGCCATGCCCAAATGCTTCATCTAGACAAGCCACATGTGTGTTTTTAGGGCTGGAGGGGAGTTAAATGATTGAAACCTAAAGCAGGAATGCCATCCAAAACTGAGTGCAACTCCAGATGGAGTGCATCACTCCCTGCCAACCTTTAATCAGATCTTATGTTTCTGTACTAAGTTTCAGACCTTTTCAGAGGACATTTCACTTATAGAGGTCACTGGCAGCTGAGTAACAAAGCATGTGTCAAAAGAGAGATAAGTTTACTTACAACATATTACTGTGAGACAAATAGATCCTAGTTTCTAAACAGTATTGAGCAGAATACAGAACAGTAGACAAATCTGAAGAGTCTTGTTTTTTAAAAAATATTACCACTCTCATATCATTTTGTTAAGCAACACTTGTTTTGAGCTTTAAAATTTTCAAGCCTAAGATAAGCTCAAGTATTCAAAAGCTACATCTGTTCAAAGCTTACAGATGGTCTTTTGTGTTATCTCTCAGCTCTGTATAATTATGTGTGACACTGTGTTTCACTGGGCGGTGTTGCAGTGTACAGATAAATTATAATTGAAATGTTCCAGGGGGCTTTCCTTAACAGTTATTATCATCAAATTCTTAGGCTATGCACGAGAACCTCTAGGGCAAAGATTAGGTTCTTGGGCATTAGCATCTACCTGTTGCTGCAATATTTTCAGCATGAGAAAATTTCTCTTACTAAATTAAAAGAAATAACTGAAGAGTTCCTTTTCTCCCTTGTAGAAAAGTCTCATAAAATTTATTATTAAAATATGCTTTATTTTCAAAATACTCTATAAAATATAAGAGAAAATTATCCCTCCTTACTATTTGTAAAGGATGGTTCAAAATCCTATACAAAAAAAGGGATGATTATTTAATTCAGTACATTTGAGTAATTTCTATGTCATCTACATTAAATTGTATAGTTTTTTTTTTCCAAAAGGGAATAGCTGACACTATCAAATTTACTTCTAGTAGATGAAGAATTTCCTTTCCTCCTCGCACCATAAGTAAAATAAACTAGTATGCTAATTAGTGGTGATCCCATCTGAATGGAGTATCTCCCTTCTTTGCTTAGTGGAGTAAGGGTGAAAGGGTTAAATGTACTAGTGCAGGCTGTGAGGATGGTTGGAGAGGTCTGTGTGAAATTTCTTATGTATAAGGCATGAACACCTGAGGAGTGAAACAAAAAAGGAAGAGAGCTTGAGTTATTTATTCTGCCAGATTTAAAACCCCTGTTCACAAAAATGTATTTTTCTGTTGCATAAATAACCAGTTCCCAGAGGGCTCTGTGCCAATAGTGGAATCTTAGTAATCATAATTTAAAGGATACAGAGGATCACTTTTAAGAAAGCAAAACACCATACAGTATATAAGAAGGAAAAGGTGGGGAAAGGCAATGTTCCAAGCAATCTTTAAAAAGAAAGGAAGAAAGAAAGAAAGAAAGAGAAAGAAAGAAAGAAAGAAAGAAAGAAAGAAAGAAAGAAAGAGATGCAGTGTCTTGCTTAAAGTTTGATATCTCAGGATGCATGGGATTAATAGACAGTGAAATATACAGCTCCCTTTACTTTTACTGTTGCTTGGTTATTGTTCTTGTACTACAAAGAACATATAGCCACTGTGTTGTAACCATGTAATTATCTGGTAACTATTAATCATTTGTCTAAATAGTTAATTACTAGAGCCAGTAACAAGAGGACAATTAGATGACAGCTTCTGTCTTCCAAACCAGAAGGCTGGAATGAAATGTGAACACTGTTGGGAGCCTATTTGTCAGCCCCTACATGTGCATCATTCTCACTGACACTAATAGGAGTTATCTGCATGTAGGGAGGGGAGGATGGACCTGGTTTTACCATCATTATTTCTAAAGCATCCTCCCAACTTCATGTTTAATTACTAAAGTCTTTTGCTCAGTAAGAAGTAAACTGAAAATAAATATTGGTTAAGTCGTGAGATTCTTAGGAACTTCCTGGTCAGTATGTATTTAGACCTTACTAAAGGACACTCCCGTTCAAACTGATTCCGATCTCACATGCCGGTTTTACACCAGTGCAAATCCACTGACTTTCTTGGGGCTACTTCTGGTCACTGAGGTGGGATCAGAAGCATCAGATCCACTGACTGCACTGTGAATTTTGTCATCTTTTATTTTTTAAAAGGTGAAAAGACATTTCAGTATCAGGATTTGCTCAAATGGCTTCACATTTTGTAAACTCATTATTCTTGAAATAACTGTAGTTATTTTGACAGGTTCACTTCAGCAAAATTCCAATGAAAAGGAACAAAAAAAGAGTTGATTCTCATTTCTCACCTAGTTCTGTGTCAGTATGATAGTTATCCAGGTACTTTAATTTGATTTTATAATTGAAACAGATCATTACAGTTTACTACAAAATGGAAATTCAAGTTCATGCCAGATTCTTATTGCCCTCTATCTTAATTGCCCCTTTAGAACATGAGTCTTCATAAATTAGTACATTGATCATTCATAATTCATTAAAAAAAGACATTAGGAATGTTTGTTGTAGAGCCAGTCAAAATCCCAACAAAGTGGATGACATTTTTGTGAAAACACGGTTCTGTTCTTTGAACTCTAATATTCTTTAATACATTAAAAGGTCAGACCCTCAGCTGGTATTAAACTGGCACAACTCCATTGATTTAGACAATGCTATGGTGTTTTACACCATTTGAGGATCTGGTCCATAGCATGGGATGGATCCTGGTGAAGGTCTTCTGTACCCCGAAAGGCCTAATCTTGCAAACACTGTCCTCTAAAATCTTACTTACTTACCTTTGTGCACTGTGGGACTAAGAAATAAATTTGCCAATCTCTGCTGGAATAGGCCCTAGAAGTAGTGTTGGGATTTCACAAGATGGGACTTCCAATGGAGTGTTTATCATTAGAGCCCCTGCACACGATTTTTTCGGTGGCATCTTCGTGTAAGCTAGTACACAGGAAAGTGGTGAATCTTTTTTTTTTTTAATTAATTCACAACTGAGGCAGTACCAAATGACTGGAGTAAAGATTTAAAATTTAAAATGTAATTGGATTTAAAATAATCCTGGCAATTTGTGAACACCATTACATATCTAGAAAATAAGGAACCAGAAACAATGTTTTAATTAACTTTTGAGAGTTATTAGAGGAAGGGAACACAATAAGTGGAACATTTCTATAAGCATATGAAGAATTGTTGATTACCTCCGTTCACTTGAGAGATCAAATCACCGAAGCTAATAACTGTGCACTCATGGTAGATTCTTCAATGGTTTCTGAATGACCACTGTTGCTGCGTGGACAGCACTTTTTCTCCCCATCTGTGCTAGGCTAGAAACTTGGGCCCTTTCTTTATAAGCAGGCCTCACTTAAGTTATTCACGCTTTTGTCATCTCTTGATTAGGCAATTCTAACTTGCTCTAAGTGCTGCTATTCCTGGAGATAATTCAGAAAATCTCAATGAGAGCAAATGTAATG